>OX377619.1:152539156-153845457 GCA_947397865.1 Polietes domitor | reverse complement strand
TGTTTGGATATTGGCCCGATACAAATATTCTTCTCGATTTGACAAATTGGATCAGGTCATATTAGTCTATGATTAGGAAGCATACAAAAATCCTTCCCGTTTTCAATTTTTTAACGAATTGAATTGTATTCGGATAGAAAGTGGAGTGTATCACATAGTCCGCCACGCCCGACTTTAGCCTTTCCTTACTTGTTTTTTCTTGTAACTATTAAACTAATGGAGATATACACACGTTTATTGTCCTTTTGCAAAATGTATCGTATTGCAATCGGTGCATAATTATACTTTTGACATCATTTGAAAAGTTGACATGCCCCATGCCAACTAGGGATGCAACATTTTCAAATCATCTGGTAAACACTTCTGCTATAAGCATATACAATTGTTTTTTCCGTTCAAAAGTTAATTCTGTAACGTTTGATTTCGATTTGCTAAAAAATCGATTTGAAAGCACTGTGCAACGCTTGCTAAATTCGTCAACATAAACATATGTTTTAAACTCCTGCTTTGCTTCGGCTTTGTTTCTTCACTTTGCCACGGGTAAATATACATACAAACATATATGTACATTCCTTTTGTTTGTGAATATATTCACGCCAATATTTGTTCTTCAAGTTACCCAGAAGGATTGTTCACGTTCACTTATGCGTTCCGGGTAAACAAAACCACTGGCAAGGGATTATTGGTCATATTAGGGCATGCGTGCGTTTCAAATAAGTCCTTTCTGCCCCCAACGTTCACAGTGTGATTTGTTGAACATCCATATACGACAACAAAAGGATTCTTTCTGAAGTCGGTGGAGAAAGTGGAGCCTGTTGTTGGGAAACCCATGTTTATATGTCTGACATAAGTGCGAACGTCCGAATGCCAACTATGTGCCCTACCTTAAGGCTGGTATACGCGTGTCTCGCCACAGCTTACAGCCAATTGTCTAAACTCCTACAAATGTGTAAAATAAGGGTCTTCCTGGAATGTAGTTGCCATGTATATCAACTATATTTCAGGGAATTAATTTTGTCTGCAAACATTAGACCCAGACCGAAAACGGTTTCCGTGTAAACACTCTCCGAGGGTCGATGCATAAATACTCAATACTCTCAAAAATGGCATCATGATGACGACATTTCTTCTCCGATAACAATCTGCAAGTTCATGCTTCCTTGGAAATCCATTTCCAGTTGAAAGGCTTCTTTAATGTCAATGAAAAATAATGATGTGGTTTTTCAAAACAAGCTCGAACAGCTACCATGAAAATCCATTTCCAGTTGAATGTACTGTCCAAAAATGAATTCGATTTCCTGGAATACAATCGAATCTGCAATAGCCTCCATCACGGAGTGATGTTTTGTAGTGACATTGACGGCGCAACAAACCACTCATGGTTTATGTCCGTTGTCAGCTTTAATGGATCAGGAGCGGCATGTTCGAAAGCTTTTAATGGATTGTGATTGTACGTCTAACTGACGAATATACAAGTGAATTTGGTGAATAATTTGTATTCATTAACTTACATTTGCGTAGTTTTCTTCAGCCATTATTAGCTAATATTTTCTTAAAAACACAAGGAGGAATGAGGTTTGTTGATGCTGAGCATCAGCAAGTATTGCAGTATTTAATGCAATAAACAATTTATTTCATCGACATTCAATATTACATTAACAATAAACAGCTTCATTTCAATCTTGTCCAAGGTTTGTTTAAAATTGATTAATTTGAAATATTGATTTTAATAAAAACAATGTTGTTTCATCATGATGGGTAATTCCACGTAAAGTGACCATTTTTCGCACAAAATTTCAAAATTATACTTCTCACAATACATATTTTTGAATATATTTCAAAAATGAAATAATGACAACAATAGGTCTGATCATTTCCTTTTCCAGATATAGACTGGTGTCGTAACAGAATTTCTGTCAAAATGTCATGCCCATTACAATTTGAATATCCTATATTTCATATATTCATAAAGATATGTGTATCGGTAACGTATACCTTAGAAGAAGGTGTATGAACTGCTCTTTTGATCAGCAAAAATGAATAAAATCATATAATCTAAGAACATTACAGAATTCAAGAAAATAGGTGAAATTTCAAGATTTAGTGTACAGCTAAGGTCACACCCGTTACGCTATAGTTCGTTGTATATCTTCAATATTTAAAACGCAAAGGCATATTATATTTGCAATAATATTCCGATTAATCTGACGTTTAGTAAAACGTCAGGTAAAATAGTAAATATATCAGTCAACGAATATGGTAGATAATTAAACATATATAAGCAAAAGTGTCACACCCGTTCCAATGGAATCCATCTTATCTAATGTTGAAACTACATGTCTAGTGTATACATTTGTTGCATACATTTTGTTTTTATACACTACACCACTTCGTGGACTAGGGTATTATAAGTTAGTTTTCTGCCAAATGTTTGTAACACTAATAAATTATCGAACTAGACCCACCTTTAAGTATACGGATCGGCTTAGAATCATCAGCTGAATCGATTTACCGATGTCTGCCTGTCCGTCCATCTGCTGTCCATCTAAGCTTGTTCGCACTCTACAGGTTTCAATTGCTGTCCGATTATCATGAAATTTGGCAGAAGTTACTTTTTTTGGTCAATGACGATCGGTATTGAATTTGGAGGAACTCGGTTCAGATTTAGCTATAGCCCCATACAAATGTCGCTACCGATTTCACTTCTTCCGCTTTAGAAACCGCATATTGTTCCAGATTTTCTTTAAAATTGGCACAACATTTTATAATCGAACTAGAAACACATATGCTGAAAGTGGGTAAGATCGGTTCCGATTTAGATATAGTCCTTATACAAATGTCGCTCCCGATTTCACTTCTTCCGCTTTAGAAAACGCATATTGTTCCAGATTTTCTTTAAAATTGGCACAACATTTTATAATCGAACTAGAAACACATATGCTGAAAGTGGGTAAGATCGGTTCAGATTTAGATATAGCCCCAATACAAATGTTGCTCCCGATTTGAATGCTGAACATTTTATAATCGAACTAGAAACACTTATGCTGAATGTGGGTAAGATCGGTTCAGATTTAGATATAGCCCTAATACAAATGTCGCTCCCGATTTGACTTTTTCCGCTCTAGAAACGACACATTGTTCCAGATTTTCTTTAAAATTGGCACAACATTTTATAATCGAACTAGAAACACCTATGCTGAAAAGTGGTAATATCGGTTCAGATTTAGATAATACAAATGTTGCTCCCGAATGTTTAACCGATTTGGGACAAAGTTTACATATCATATTTCACCAACAAATAGAAATGGTGAAAGCGGGTCACATCGTTCCAGGTATCAATATACCCCCATACAAATGTCCTTTCCGATATAATATTTTTTGTCAAACACTTACATGTGAGATAGAAAGTGGAGTGTATCATATAGTCGGCTTCGTCCGTCTTTAGTCTTTCATTACTTGTTTGGGAGATGCACATATTTTCATACTTTGGTATAACCCAAATGGGGTTATATTAAAGCTCTAGAAACTAAATCTTATATCGGATCTTCATCAAATTTTGCAGAATAAGAAATATATAGGCGCATGTTTTGGCACAGGCCTCAAGTGTTGTTATAGGCTCACTTCAAATATTCGTCCGATTCATCCTAGTACCGCTGTATAATCTGTATTTATCATTTAATCTTGATACATTTTTCCAGATCAACATGATCTATTTACTTTACTCGCAATATCTGCTGGAAAATTGGATCAATTACTTTATTATTTACCATACTCATTTAATTTGACTAAAGATGCATTTATAGTAACTGTATAATTTATATGAACTACATAAAATTGCTCCCATGAAATACCTGGGTTTAGTAATCAATCAGGGAGTGGTGTAGGGTGTTATATAGTCGGCCCCGCCCGACTTTAGCCTTTCCTTACTTGTTTTTCGTGTAGTTGAATCAATCATTAAAAGCCTTTATTCAACATTTTAGAATTTAGATTCAAAATAAAACAATATAAGATCTCAACACTGGGTATCGAATACGTATAAGGCCTTTCCATTACCAAAAAGTTCCTTCTTAAGAAGAAATAACTTGACCGAAGTGTCTGGAATTCGAATGTATTACATTCCAAAAACATTTAAAAATCAATCAAATCGACCGTACTAAGAGACAATTTTGATTCAAAGTGAGAAGTTTTGCTTACATGAATGTTCATACAAATAAATGGAAGTACTTCCACAGGAAGCACATTTTAGTCGCATCCAAAAATCTCAATTTGTATATTTCCCGCATTTGAGGAAGTTCTTTTGAAAAACTTCCAAAAAAGTTTATATCTTGCAACAATATATGAGTAGCATTTTCTCAATTGAATGGGAATGCATTTTCGTATAGGGTCACAGAAGGTCTTGGGTTCGAATCGTGTTTTTTTCTTGTACTCTACACCTTAGGATTGAGCTATATCCACTTTGTCATTCCGTTTGTAACACCTTGAAATATTCAACGGAGACCCCATAAAGTATATATGTTGTGGGTCGTGGTCAAATTCTAAGTCGTTTTAGCCATGTCTGTATGTCCGTCTTTCTGTTGAAAGCACGCTAGCTTCCGAACGATATGAGCTAGGAGGTTTATTTTTTCCGTAAATGGTGGTTGTGGATCGATTGGGATTGAAAGTGGGAGATATCGGCCCCAAGGGAAAAAATCCCTAACAAGGACTGCAAATATCCCTTAATATTTAGATTATTTAATCTATTGAGGCGTACATTCATCTTGTAGCATGAAGGCAGCAAAAAGTGAATAAAAGTTTTAGCGTTCGAAATGGGACAAAAAGGAATAAAAATGGTACCATTGATACGACAACACCTAGAATCATGAAATTCGGTGTGAACATCCTCTAATTGCGTAGAGCCATATAAAACAGATGGTTTTTCGAAATTCGTACTTTTAATGGATATAATTAGAAAAGAGAAAAATGGCACCAACCAAACCGCTGAAGTTGAAATCATGGAATTTGGAGTACACATTCATCTGACTGTGTAGACGTGAAACATAAAGGATTTTTTTGAAATTTGTACTTTTGGACAGAAAATGGGGCAAATGAGGATACAAATGGTATCAACCAAGCGGATGCAGTTAAAATAGTGAAATTCGGTGTGACCATTGCTCTGACTGCGTAAACACGAAAAATAAAGATATCTTATGATATTCGTACTTTTAAGATCGAAATGTGATAAAAATTGGTACCAACCAAGCGGCTGTAGGTAGAATCGCGATATTCATTGTTTAGACGTAGACGCAAAATAAGAAGATACTTTTAGGGTTAAAATGAAAAAGGAACAAAACTCGAATACAACTGTGGTCGCGATGTCTTCAATATTAGTACTTTTCGTATCAAAATGGTACAGACATTTTATCCTTAGCTAAAATCAAGAATTTGCAAATCGAGAATGCATAAATAACACTGTAAAAGAATTTCAAACTTTTTCCAAAATTACGGTGTTCTGACAATGGATTCTAAAAGAGGAGACTAAAAAAATGTACGTGTGTCGGCGTTTTGACAGATCTCATCGGAATTTCATTTTATTTTTGTAGAACATATTAATCCTGTAACTCTCTCTTATAACGGTACCTTTTGGCTTTATTCTAACAAATTGTAAAAAAACACCCCGAAAAGGGGAAGGGCGGGGATGAAATGTTCTACAAAAATGTTGGCCATAAAATTTTACTAAAGGGTGAATTTTTAGCAATTATCTTTTTGGCAACACTGTTTTAAACAGCTGACGCACGGTTTTGTTTCACTGTCAAACATCTTCAGTTTGGTCTATAATTTAACCATGAATCGTCTTACAAACGAACAACGCTTGCAAATTATTGAATTTTATTATCAAAATGCGTGCTCTGTTAAGAAAGTTCATCGCGCGCTTCCATTTTATGGTCAGTTTAATCGACCCACTGAAGCGGATATTCGAAATATCGCAGCTGTATCGGCCAGTGTTAATGATGACCATCAATTATCGATTCGTCGCCGTTCGCACCATATAGGCCTCTGTTATTCAAAAACGTGGATATGTCGAAATTGGACTAAGCGGATGGACCATATGAGGCGCAGTCAAGGTCAAAATTTGCATGAAATAATCTTCAAACATTAAATTATATGGACCATACTATCGATTCAAATAAAGATTTCATTAATTTTTCTGAATTTTATGTGTTTTTTAACTTTCCTATAGCTTTTAAAAAATCACCCTTTATATATATCAGAACACACCAGAACCCAAAACTTAACACAAACGCCAAAAATCAGTCAAAGTCAAGATTGCCCATTAAGGGTTAATTTAGTTATTGTTCAGTAGGGGTGGGATAGTGCACGGCTTTTCGATTTTGGTATGCTAGGTTCGGCAAAATACACAAAAAGCCCCAAAACTGTCTCGGAGTCGCCCCCAGAGGGATTAAATGTAAGACCGATCCCCATTATTTTTCCCTCCCAATATTTGTTCGAACACACATATCCCCACTCCTTAAGAGGAAGGGGCTTCCATAAAAAAACTTATTTTTTTCCATGCTTTATATAAGGTTACTTTCTATATATGTTTGTGTGCCACAAAATTTGAAATCAATTTTTGAAAGTTTTTTTCTCAACCAATTTTGCTCAAATTTTGCACACTTAATCATTTTCGATGACAATACAAGGAAATGGAAAAATTTGACCAATTGGACAAAGGGGCGTGGCACCTCCCATACGAAGTTAAAACCTATTATTGAATATTGTCAGTTCTATGACACCTAGAATGCTGAAATTTTGTGTAAGTGCATCTAGCATCAATTCGCATAGTTGTGCCAAAAATGGGCGGTATTGGAAAAGTGGGCGTGGCATCTCCCATACGAAGTTAAAACCTATTATTGAATATTGTCAGTTCTATGGCACATAGAGTGCTGAAATTTTGTGTAAGTGCATATAGCACCAATTCGCATAGTTGTGCCAAAAAGGGGCGGTATTGGAAAAGTGGGCGTGGCACCTCCCATACGAAGTTAAAACCTATTATTGAATATTGTCAGTTCTATGACACCTAGAGTGCTGTAATTTTGTGTAAGTGCATCTAGCATCAATTCGCATAGTTGTGCCAAAAATGGGCGGTATTGGAAAAGTGGGCGTGGCACCTCACATACGAAGTTAAAACCTATTATTGAATATAGTCAGTTCTATGACACCTAGAGTGCTGTAATTTTGTGTAGGTGCATCTAGCATCAATGTGCATAGTTGTGCCAAAAATGGGCGGTATTGGAAAAGTGGGCGTGGCACCTCCCATACGAAGTTAAAACCTATTATTGAATATTGTCAGTTCTATGACACCTAGAGTGCTGAAATTTTGTGTAAGTGCATCTACCATCAATGTGCGTAGTTCTGCCAAAAATGGGCGGTATTGGAATAGTGGGCGTACCACCTCCCATACGAAGTTAAAACATATTATCGAATAGTGTCAGTTCTATGACACGTATAGTGCTCAAATTTTGTGTAAGTGCATCTAGCATCAATGTGCGTAGTTGCGCCTAAAATGGGCGGTAATGCAAAAGTGGGCGTGGCACCTCCCATATGAAGTTAAAACCAAAATTACACCTACTGTAATTTTGTGTAAGTGCATCTAGCATTAATGTGCGTAGTTGTGACAAAAATGGGCGGTAATGGAAATGTGGGCGTGGCACCTCCCATACGAAGTTAAAACCCATTTTCGAATATATGCCGTTCTATGGCAGATAAAAAACTGAAATTTTGCAGTAATTTTTCCTTCTACAAAAGATAACTAAAAAAGAATTTCTAGGCCCAATAGAATTCTGCTTGCATAAAGCATGGATTTGAAAAAAAAAAATTTTTTTGATTTACTAGTTATACTGGCCCCAGGAACCGCTAGTGGAGTCAAATGTAAGACCTATATTTTTTTAGCCCCAATACTTTCTCAGGTTATTATAAGCCGATCGGTATATTTAAATGTAGGTCTCGCTCGATAATTTCTTGGTGTTACAAACATTTGGCGGAAAACTAACTTATAATACCCTAGTCCACGAAGTGGTGTAGGGTATAAAAACGGATTCATGTAGCCCACTTTCGTATCAGCTATTTCTAGTTCAAATATAACATGATACTGAAAATTTATTCACGATCCGATGTAAGATGTGGTGCGATAAAAGTGTAAACAGGGGACCCATTTGTATGTTGGCTACACCACAACATGTACCCATATAAAGAGTGATTTTTTTGAGGTTAGGATTTTCATGCATTAGTATTTGACAGATCACGTGGGATTTCAGACATGGTGTCAAAGAGAAAGATGCTCAGTATGCTTTGACATTTCATCATGAATCGTCTTACAAACGAACAACGCTTGCAAATTATTGAATTTTATTATCAAAATGCGTGCTCTGTTAAGAAAGTTCATTGCGCGCTTCCATTTTATGGTCAGTTTAATCGACCCACTGAAGCGGCTATTCGGGCTATTGTGACTAAATTTCGCACCAAATTTACATTGTTGGACATTAAACCACCAACACGCTTACGTAGAGTGCGAACTGAAGAAAATATCGCAGCTGTATCGGCCAGTGTTAATGATGACCACCAATTTTCGATTCGTCGCCGTTCGCACCAATTGGGTGCCTAAGACGCAGCCGCGGTCAACATTTAAATGAATTTATCTTCAAAAAGTAAATGTCATGGACCAATCTAACGTTTCAAATAAAGAACCGATGAGATTTTGCAAATTTTATGCGTTATCAAGCTCTTAAAAAATCACCCTTTAGTTGACTTTTATAGTAGGTGTTTCCAGTTGAAATAAAACATGATTCTGAAAATTTGATCAAGATGAAATGCAAAATGTGTATTCTAGAGCAGTCCTAGGGTAAATTTGATGAATATTTGTATGGAGGCCATATCTAAATCTGAACCGATTTCCTCCAAAGTCAATAGCGATCGTTCTTGGCCAAAATTTCTTCGGAATCGGACAACAATTGCGACCTGTATTGTGCGAACAAGCTTTAGATGGACAGACGAACCGGCAGACAGACATCGTTAAATCGACTCAACTGGTGACTATAAGTCGATCGGTATACTTAAATGTAGGTCTAGCTCTATTATTTCTTGGTGTTACAAACATTTGGCGCGAAATGTTTGTAGGGTATAAACATTTAGTGTAGGGTATAAAAATTACAAGGGAAAACGTAATTTTTAAAAGTGTTTTCAAGCGTTTAGCTCGCAGACGGCTTCACCCAGCGGGAAATATTTTGCTGATCATCATTAAACAATCCAACCTTCATTTCTGGGGAGTGACGGCAGCATTTGAGCATTTTCGTGACCTACATAGTAATTAATAGTGGCACAGAAAATATTCATAGATCTATTGAAAGATGAAATACATTTTTTTCTTCGTTTTATACCCTCCACCTCCAGGATGGGGGTATACTAACTATGTCATTCCGTTTGTACCACCTTGAAATATCGACCTGAGACCCTATAAAGTATATATATTCTTGATCGTCATAAAATTCTAAGACGATCTAGCCATGTCCGTCCGTCTGTTGAAAGCACGCTAGCATCTAAACGAAAGGAGCTAAGACGTCCAACTTTTCCATAAATGCGTCTTATAGTCGTAGATCGGTTGGGATTGAAATGGGGCGAAATCGGCCCTAAGGGAAAAATTTTTCCCTCACAAGGACTAAAAATACCCATAATTATCCCTACTATTTTAACGTATTTAAGCATGTTTTTTGAATATGTCTGTTTATATTTTCTTGATATTTGGTATGCGTATTACCCTTATAGCAAAAAACGGCACCATAAAGTGATTCTTATTTGTAGGGGGTGAAATGGGGCAAAAAAGGGATAAAAATGGTACACATTAAACGACAACAGCTAGAAACACGAAATTCGGTGTGTACATTCCTCGAATTGAGTAGATACATGATATAAAAGTATTTTTTTCAAATTCGTACTTTTAAGGGGTAAAATGGGAAAAGAGGGATAAAAATGGTACCAACCTAACGGCTGTACCTAGAATAATGAAATTCGGTGTATACATTCCTCTGATTGCATAGACAAGTAAAATACACGGATTTTTCAAAATTCGTACTTTCTGGGGTTAATATGAAAAAGGGGATTAAAATAGTACCAATCAAATGACCGCAGCTAGAGTCATGAAATTCGGAGTATACATTCCTCTGACTGTGTACACACGGAAAATAAACTGATTTTTCGAAATTCGTACTTTTTGGGGACAAAATAGAAAAATGGGATAAAAATAGTACCAACCAAATGACCGCAGCTAGAGTGATGAAATTCGAAGTATACATTCCTTTGACTACGTAGACATGAAAAATAAAAGGTTTTTTCCAAATTCGTATTTTCAAGGAATAAAATGGGTACGAAGGGATAAAAATGGTACCAACCAAACGGCTACACCTGGAATAATGAAATTCGGTGTATGCATTCCTCTGATTGCGTAGACACTTAAAATAAACAGGTTTTTCGAAATTCGTACTTTTTGGGGTTAAAATGAAAAAAGGGATAAAAATAGTACCAATTAAATGACCGCAGCTAGAGTCATGAATGATATACATTCCTCTGACTGCGTAGACACGGAAAATAGACGAATTTTTCGAAATTCGTACATTTTGGGGTTAAAATTGAAAAAGGGGATACAAATAGTACCAACCAAATGACCGCAGCTAGAGTCATGCAATTCGGAGTATACATTCCTCTGATTGCGTAGGAATCGGAAAATAAACGAATTTTTCGAAATTCATATTTTCAAGGGATACAATGGTACAGAGGGATAAATATAGCACCAACTAAACGACTACAGCTAGAATGATGAAATTCTAATTGCGTAGAAACGTCAAGGGGGTAAAAATGGTACCAACCACATGGTCGCAGCTGGAATTATGGAATTCGGTGTATACATTCCTCTGCCTGCATAGACACGCAAAATAAAAAGTTTTTTTTTTTTCCAAATTTGTACCTTTTCCATTATGGCAAAAATTGGTTGAATCATGAAGTTAGGTTATTTTGCACTATGTACGTCTGATAATGGATTTTTTGTACTTTTGGAATTAAAATAGAATGAAAATACAACCAACTGTAGCTCCCACTATCTACCAATATTTATGGTATTTAAGCTTTTTGAAAATATAAATTTAAGAATATTTATTTTTTGAAATAAATAATGGTTTGAAATAATTAAAATATTATATTTATTTATAAAATATTTTTTCAATATTTGTATTTGTTGTGGTTTGCCTATATTAAAAAAATTATATTTTCCTGTAATATTAATGCACTTCTACGAAAACCGACAACCTCTGTGGAATGCAATCCATGGTGGAGGGTATATAAAGTTCGGCCCGGCCGAACTTAACGCCGTTTTTACTTGTTTCAAATTCGTACTTTTAAGGGGTAAATTGGGTATAGAGGGATAAAAATGGTACCAACCAAACGGCTGCACATAGAACAATGAAATTCGGTGTATACATTCCTCTGATTGCATAGACACGTAAAATACACGGATTTTTCAAAATTCGTACTTTTTGGGGTTAAAATGAAAATAGGGGATAAAAATAGTACCAAACAAATGACCGCAGCTAGAGTCATGAAATTCGGAGTATACATTCCTCTGACTGCGTAGACACGGAAAATAAACGTATTTTTCGATATTCGTACTATTTGGGGTTAAAATAAAGAAAGGGGATAAAATTAGTATATAAAGTTCGGCCCGGCCGAACTTAACGCCGTTTTTACTTTTTTTATTTTAAAAAACTCAATTTTGTTGGTGACTGTTACGAAACCACTGTAGCTATATGAAATTGAAATTTGTAACCGTCATGCTTACATTTGACATTTGAGCATATAAACAGGCGTCATCGGATTTGTATTTTCAAAATGAGATAACATATATTAAAGATGCCTTCGAACAAATTTGATTAAAAAAAATACAAAAAATAAAAATAAATTAATACCGGTTTCTAGTTTAGGAAGCCGAAATGCATCGGAAAAAGTTATTCACAACCCTGCATCAAAGTGCTTGTAAACTAGTGGTATCTTCTTGGGCAAGGATGAATGTTATCTTTATGTTGCTATAGTCATGGCAGACTATGACAATTATAAAATATTGAGGACTTCTACTTCTGCAGACGATTATAATTAAATTGATGTTGCTGATGCAATTGTTGGTAACATTTTCGTATTTCACAAACATCGGCACAACAATCATAGACACTGCAGGTGGAGCATATAGCCTTTCCTTGAAGTCTTCTGTGGCTGATAATAATACCAAGTTGATTTGTTGCCTTTCGCATCAACACTTCTGCAGATGGATGTAGATGGAGATGAAGAGACCATCTACATATGTGTGTCCTTGTACATACGTACAATATTTAACTTGGTAGCCAATTGGTAGTCAGATTATGCCATTGTGGACAGACAGATAAAGGAACAGGAGCACAGATGAAATTTGGATACAACAGCAGGCCGGTCGGTCGGTCGGCTGGCATATGTATGTACGTTGTGCACACGCATAGTTAAGCTTATGATACTTTTATTCTGACTGCCGCCATACCAGCCGGCATATTGATGTAGGTTAGCCTAGCCAAGAGCTACCGTAATCATCAGTTCATCAGTATTGGAAGCGAAACTTTTTCACATGTGTTGAGGAGTGTGCAGTGGAGCGGGTGGTGTCCAAGTGCTTTGCTGGTGTTCTCTGGCTCTTGCCTCCCGGTTAGACTTTCTCGGCAATATTATTTCAGTAGGATGATGATGACTTTTTGGGAGGTAAACATGTCTGATCACCAAATTGCTAAGCTAAGCCTGGAGTTGGGGGTTTGCCCCAACCCCCAACTCCAGTGTTGAAATGGGTGATACGTGTCATGGTGTCTGGCTGATGGTTACCCATTTTTGTTTGGCACATGCATCATCCATGTACCCCCAAAAAATGTGTCGGGTTCACATGTATGTATGTCGGAATGTATGGATGTATTGTTAATATATATACGTATGATATGTATATGTTTGTATGTATGTATGCTTGTATATGAGGACATGTTTCATTATGAAAATGGCAAAAGTTTATTTAAAGCTTGAACGAATTGGTACGAGTGTACACACTTGGCCAAATACATACATCCATACATATGTAAGCATACATATATATGAATATATGTACATATGTATGTATGTAGGAATTGGTAGGTACATCAATTGTCATCTATAGGTACGAGCACACATGCACACAAACATGTACATATGTACGTGAACGTGTGTATGCCAGCTACATGATTATGGGGGTGTGAGGACTGCCCGTGGGGGTGACGATGGCAATGGCAGTGCCATTTTTGTTTGGTTATGTCGGGGATTTCATGTTTGTTGGCATGTTTTGTATAGGAATTGGTTGGTTCAACAAAAAAAGAGCCTTTATCTGTACTATGTATGTTCAAAATAACAGACAGGCATACATTCACGTATACAAATATGTGTGTACACATGTGTGCATTTATTGTATGTCGATACACCGAGACCTTTATAAACGGTCTGACTGTAGCTTAAAAATGTCGATACATATAATTGAGAAAGCGTTAAATTCAAACGGGTCGAATCTTATAAAGGGTGATTTTTTAAGAGCTTGATAACTTTTTTTTTTAAAAAACGCATAAAATTTGCAAAATCTCATCGGTTCTTTATTTGAAACGTTAGATTGGTCCATGACATTTACTTTTTGAAGATAATTTCATTTAAATGTTGACCGCGGCTGCGTCTTAGGTGGTGCATTCGGAAAGTCCAATTTTGGGCAACTTTTTCGAGCATTTCGGCCGGAATAGCCCGAATTTCTTCGGAAATGTTGTCTTCCAAAGCTGGAATAGTTGCTGGCTTATTTCTGTAGACTTTAGACTTGACGTAGCCCCACAAAAAATAGTCTAAAGGCGTCAAATCGCATGATCTTGGTGGCCAACTTACCGGTCCATTTCTTGAGATGAATTGTTCTCCGAAGTTTTCCCTCAAAATGGCCATAGAATCGCGAGCTGTGTGGCATGTAGCGTCATCTTGTTGAAACCACATGTCAACGAAGTTCAGTTCTTCCATTTTTGGCAACAAAAAGTTTGTTAGCATCGAACGATAGCGATCGCCATTCACCGTAACGTTGCGTCCAACAGCATCTTTGAAAAAATACGGTCCAATGATTCCACCAGCATACAAACCACACCAAACAGTGCATTTTTCGGGATGCATGGGCAGTTCTTGAACGGCTTCTGGTTGCTCTTCACTCCAAATGCGGCAATTTTGTTTATTTACGTAGCCATTCAACCAGAAATGAGCCTCATCGCTGAACAAAATTTGTCGATAAAAAATTTCGAACCGAACACTGATTTTGGTAATAAAATTCAATGATTTGCAAGCGTTGCTCGTTAGTAAGTCTATTCATGATGAAATGTCAAAGCATACTGAGCATCTTTCTCTTTGACACCATGTCTGAAATCCCACGTGATCTGTCAAATACTAATGCATGAAAATCCTAACCTCAAAAAAATCACTCTTTATAACCTTCACCAAGAAGTACATACCTTGTATGATTCCAATACCAGAAGAATAAGACCTTTCGAATGAATTATATACTATTTAAAAACTTAAGTAATATGTGTATATTTGTTCATGAAATACGTGTTTGGCACATTATTTTGTACGGTAGCCATACTATTTGTGAATTTATTTAAGAACAAGTAAGGAAAGGCTAAAGTCGGGCGGGCCGACTATATGATACACTCCACTTTCTATCGGAATACAATTCAAAGAGAAAACGGCAAACATTTTTGTATGTTTCCTAATCACAGGCTAATATGACCTGGTCCAATTTGTCAAATCGAGAATAATATTTGTATCGGGGCTATATCCAAACATGGAATGAAGTGACTAACTTTCACAATAAGTTCTTCCAGTTGAAGTATAACGTGTTATGCTCAATTTTAGGAAATTCTCTGAAAATACGCGGTTTCTGGGGGAACGAAATTTGTATGAGAGCTACATGTAAATCTGAACCGATGTGACCCATTTTCACCGTGGGTGTTTCTAGTTGAAATATAAGATATTTTGCAAGCTTTTAAGAAGATCTGTAAAAATATGTGCTTTTTTGAGCAGAAAAAGTCAAATCGGGAGCGAAATTTGAATGGGAGCTATATATAAATCTGAACCGATCTGACTTATTCTCACCATAGGTGTTCCTAGTTTAAATATAAGATGTTTTGCCAATTTTGAACAAAATCTATTAAAATATGTGGATTCTAGAGCGCAAAAATTCAAATTGGGAGCGAAATTTGTATGGGAGCTATATATACATCTGAACCGATCTAACACATTTACCACAGGTGTTTCCAGTTGAAATATAACGTGTTTTCCGAATTTTGAAGAAAATCTGTTAAAATATGAGGATTCTAGAGCGGAAAAATACAAATTGGGAGCGAAATTTGTATGGGAGCTATATATATTATATACATCTGAACCGATCTAACACATATTTACCACAGGTGTTTCCAGTTGAAATATAACGTGTTTTGCGAATTTTGAAGAAAGTATGTTGAAATATGTGGTATCTAGAGTGAAAAGAGTCAAATCGGGAGTGAAATTCGTATGGGGGCTATATGTAAATCTGAACCGATTTTCTTCAAATTAAATGGCGTTCGTCCTTGTCCCGAAAAACTTGGTTGTGCAAAGTTTCGTTTGGTTCTGGCTACAATTGCAGCCTGTATCGTGATTACAAGAATAGATGGACAGACAGACGGACATTGCTAAATCGACTCAGCAAGTGATTCTAAGCCGATCGGTATAATTGGCAATGGGTCTATCTCCCTTCCTTTTGGGTGTTACAAACAAATGCACAAAGACATAATACTCTCGTGGAGTGTATAAAAATAGATTTTCTAAGGAGTAAAACTCAACACTGCTTTTAAATATCCATTGGTAATTGAGTTATTGAATTTTTCATTAAAACTAAAATACAAGTGTTGGTCATTCCAGTTTACAACTATTAAAGTTTTACGAATTTAAGATCAACTAAAAATACCTAAAATTCAGCAAAAGCAGATAAAAACGACAAATAAAGGATTGCTGTCCGTTTTAAAAAAATCAATTTTTGGAACAGATATTCCCCACTTTGGGAATTCGGTATTTTTTAATATAAAATCTGGTAATTTTTCATTTGTTTTGATTTTGATTTCTGCTGTTGAAATATTATTTTTTTTATCAAATATTGAGATTTTTAATTTTATTATAACCTTCATCTCCAGGATGGGGGTTTTTAACACCTTGAAATATGGACCTGAGACCCTAAAAAGTATATATGTTATTGATCGTCAGCTTTCAGTCTGTTGAAAGCACGCTAGCATCTAAACGAAAGGAGCTAGACATTTTCCATAAATGCGTCTTATAGCCGTAGATCGGTTGGGATAGAAACGGGGCGAAATCCGTCAAGAGGGAACAATTTTTCCTCACAAGGACTAAAAATACCCACAATAACCACTAATATTTTAGAGTTTTTAAGCATATTTTTTCAATATGTCTGCTCGTCTCTTACTTGATATTGGGTATGCGTATAAAACGATTTTTATTCGTAGGTGGTGAAATGAGGCAACAAGAGATAAAAATGGTACATATTAAACGCAAAAGCTAGAAACACGAAATTCGGTGTGTACATTTCTCTAATTGAGTAGATGTATAATAATTTTTTTCAAATTCGTACTATTAAGGGGTAAGTAGGGAATAGAGGGATAAAAATGGTACCAAACGGCTGTACCTAGAATAATGAAATTCGCTGTATACATTCCTCTGATTGCATAGATAAGTAAAATACACCGATTTTTCAAAATTCGTACTTTTTGGGGTTAAAATGCAAAAAGGGGATAAAAATAGTACCAATCTAATGACCGCAGCTAGAGTCATGAAATTCGGAGTACTTTTTCTTTTACGGCAAAAATTGGTTGAATCATGAAGACAGGTTATTTTGCACTATGTACGTCTGATAATGGATTTTCAAAATTTGTACTTTTGGAATTCAAATAGAATGGAAATACAACCAACTGCAGCACCCACTATCTACCAATATTTATGGCTTTGAAAATATTTTTGAAAATATAAATATAAGAATATTTATTTTTTGAATTGACGTATTGGTAGCATTACCTTATAGGCGTGGTTTGAAATAATTAAAATATTATATTTATTTATAAAATTAATTTTTCAATATTTGTATTTATTTTGGCTGGGCTATATTAAAAAAATATATTTTCCTGTAATATTACTGCACTTCTACGAAAATCTACAGCATAGCATCTACATATAAAGTTCGACCCGGCCGAACTTAACGCCTTTTTGACTTGTTTTAATTTCTAAACGTATTTTCGAGGAAATTCTCAAATAGTACGGTTGCCAAATTTGGAAAATGGCGAATAAATTGAGAACAACCTCTTATGCTGCACAAATGCACATACATTTTTTAAATGGCTTATATATCGTTAGAAAGACCCAAGTTTCTTCTTTTAAAATCTGGCTTTTAAGTGAAGAATTCTACTAAACCCTTTTTTAGCCGTAAGTAAAACACTCGTTTTGGGAGTGTCAGAAAAATTCCAAATACAGATTATTGTTTTAATCTGCAACATATTTAGTGTCGCGTAATGTCGACTATATCATGGCGTGTTCAAAATTTTAATGTAAAAAATCTTCATAAGCAGGTGTTTAAATACCATAAATATTAAGCGTTTAGTACAAACCAACAAACAGTATTACCGGCAGATTAGTGTGTTTCGACTTCATATTCAACTGCTGCAACATATTATGATATTTTTTTGTGTTTATTATAATTATATCCTCACTCTACAGGTTCTGGTTCATTTTGCCAAAATAAAATTGAAATAAAAAATCGTATAAATAGAACCCATAATTTCACCACTTCCAAACTGACACAGTCGCTAAAAAAGACATCTAAGAACACTACTTTAAAATTTCAAAAATGTAATCAATTCGTAAATCAAAATAAAAATGTAAAAACTTAAAAAACCTACCGAAAATCCTAGATGCAATAGAATTTATCTTCAAAACAAGGTATAGCACATAAAAATCGGTCAAGTGTGTCAGGCGATTGCAAAAACGCACATTGTTGAAAAAATTTCCATTATATTAGATGTCATGGGCCATTAAATGCCATGCCTTCTTATGGGGCGAGACTTCAAAATATTTTTTTATAGTGTGCAAAATTATTGGCGGTATTTTCATTTAAATTCGTTGTTAGGGAAGAAAGTTTTTCCTTTGTATATATTTCACACATTTTCAATTCCATCCACTCACACAGTTAGAGGAGTTCCAGCCACAGTCTATTGTTTGGTTCCAAGTCTATCCCATTTTTGTACGAAAAACCCATTATTTTTCGTGTTCACAGTGGTACACACACCTAATTTTACTATTCTAGCTACAGCCATTTCGAATTCCGTGTTTCTAGCTGCAATCGTTTGATTGGTACCATCATTATCACCTTTCGGTGTGTTTTCATTAAAACTACAAATTTCAAAAAATTGAAAATGGACACACCGAATTTTTTGATTCTGGAGCTATTTGCACAACGAAGTTTTATGGGATAAGGACTAACGCTGTTTAATTTGAAGCAAATCAGTTCAGATTTAGATATAGCTCCCATACAAATTTTGCTTCCGATTTTTCTTTTTCCGCTCTAGAAACCACATATTTCAACAGATTTTCCTCCAATTTGGCAAGACGCCGTATATTTCAACTAAAAACAACTCTGGAAAAATAGGATAGATCGGTTCAGATTTATATATATCTCCCATACAAATGTCTCTTCCGATTTGACTCTTTCCGCTCTAGAAACCACAAACTTTGACAGATTTTCTTCAAATTTGGCAAAACAGCTTATATTTCACCAAAAACAAGTAAGGAAAGGCTAAAGTCGGGCGTGGCGGACTATATGATACACTCCACTTTCTATCCGAATACAATTCAACTCGGTAAAAAGTGAAAACGGGATGAATTTTTGTATGTTTCCGAATCATATGCCAATATGACCTGGTCCGATTTGCCAAATCGATAAGAATATTTGTATAGGGGCTATATCCAAACATGGATTAAAGTGACTAACTTTCACAATAAGATCTTCCAGTTAAAATATAACGTATTATGCTCACTTTGAAGAAATTCGGTGAAAATTCGTGGTTTCTGGGACGGAAAAAGTCTATCCGGGTGCGAAATTTGTGTGAAAGCTATATGGAAATTTGAATCGATATGACCTATTTTCACCATAGGTGTTCCTAGTTTAAATATAAGATGTGTTGCCAAATCTGAAGACAGTCTGGTACAATTTGTGGTTTCTAGAGCGGAAAATTTGAAATTGGGAGCGAAATTTGTATGGGAGCTATATATAAATCTTCACCGATCTAACACATTTTTACCACAGGTGTTGCTAGTTTGATCATAAGATGTTTTACTTGTTTTTATTCGTATTCATTCAGCGCTTCATAGTTTTTGCAAAAACACGTACGAACAAACACACAAGGCCGTTGGACGAGGCCCTAGTGTAACACACATCATCTCATGCGTTAATATCATGTTTCATCATTTTTTAACACAACAAATTGTTATAACCATCATATTGCTGGAATTTCTGTGAGCCTGGTAAATAAATGTTCGAAAAAAAGTATTTTACCCAAATTTCCGGGCTATAAAAAATGAACTAATGTAAAAAAAACAATACGTGTGATGCAGCATTAAAAAACAAGCACAGTTCGGCAACTCAAACTTCTCCCTCGACAGCTACTAAAAAAATGATGACCTAGTAACTGAATGTTTTAAAATTGAAAATTCTTCCAACTTTAACAATAAAAAACAACAATTTTAAATTTAAAACATTTTAAATTTTATTGAAACATAGCCGGCAGGTTGCCATTAATGCTGACAGCCGGTTGCGTTATCATTCTAAAAAAATAAAAATTTACGTTATTTGTTTTGAAATAAATAAAAACAATTCAATTTTAATTTATATTGTGTCATAAATACTTTTTTGTTGTGTGAGCTAGCTCAGCAAAGCTGCTCACCTATTCCATGGCTTTATCAAAACACAACTTTTTCCCAAAATATTACCTAGATTCCCAAGTTTTTTGTTGTCCTAAAAATTACCAAATATTTCTTTGGGGGTCACATGGTGTAACGTATTTTGCAACGGATAAGAAAGTTTGTTGCTACAAAATCTGACGCCCTGTTAAGTGATTCGTTTAAAAACAAATTTTTCTATTCTTTTTCAAATAAAAAACTTGTGCTTTTGTTTATGTGAGTGAAGAAAGTTGGGATAAATAATATTACAAAACATTGCGTGCAATAGGAGAGAATAGTTATACATCAACGCACAGTGGGATAGTTTTGGAAAAACATGGTAATAAAGATATATTCGGAGCGGATCAAAAAATCGAGAATATGTAATTTCTATTCGCTCTCAGATTGTTAAATTCGGTTATTCTTATTCTAGACCAATTCTGATTTCATCTGGGTTTCCCCACAGTAGTCATTTAGAATCGGTTCTATTTTTATCTATGTACAGGGTGATTTTTTAAGAGCTTGATAACTTTTTTTTAAAAAAAAACGCATAAAATTTGCAAAATCTCATCGGTTCTTTATTTGAAACGTTAGATTGGTCCATGACATTTACTTTTTGAAGATAATTTCATTTAAATGTTGACCGCGGCTGCGTCTTAGGTGGTCCATTCGGAAAGTCCAATTTTGGGCAACTTTTTCGAGCATTTCGGCCGGAATAGCCCGAATTTCTTCGGAAATGTTGTCTTCCAAAGCTGGAATAGTTGCTGGCTTATTTCTGTAGACTTTAGACTTGACGTAGCCCCACAAAAAATAGTCTAAAGGCGTCAAATCGCATGATCTTGGTGGCCAACTTACCGGTCCATTTCTTGAGATGAATTGTTCTCCGAAGTTTTCCCTCAAAATGGCCATAGAATCGCGAGCTGTGTGGCATGTAGCGCCATCTTGTTGAAACCACATGTCAACCAAGTTCAGTTCTTCCATTTTGGGCAAAAAAAAGTTGGATATCATCTCACGGTAGCGCTCACCATTCACAGTTACGTTACGATTCGCATCATCTTTGAAGAAGTACGGTCCAATGATGCCACCAGCCCATAAACCGCACCAAACTGTGACTTTTTCTGGATGCATTGGTAGCTCTTGCAATGCTTCTGGCTGATATTCACTCCAAAATCGACAATTCTGCCTATTTACGTACCCATTGAGCCAAAAATGAGCTTCGTCGCTGAACACAATTTCTTTCTTTCTGAACTTTCTTAACAGAGCACGCATTTTGATAATAAAATTCAATGATTTGCAAGCGTTGCTCGTTAGTAAGTCTATTCATGATGAAATGTCAAAGCATACTGAGCATCTTTCTCTTTGACACCATGTCTGAAATCCCACGTGATCTGTCAAATACTAATGCATGAAAATCCTAACCTCAAAAAAATCACTCTTTATATAAAACAGTTGCGTTACTATCTTAGTTATCATTGACCAGCGTCCAGACCAAACGGCTGCACGGCAATTTTCAGAGTAGTTCCCAAATATGACGTACACGCCGACTAAGAAAGGGATTTACGTACGGTTTCGTACGTTTAGGGGGTAAAATGGGGCAAAACGGGATAAACATCGAAACTTCGTCCTGATAAAACTGCAGTAGCTAGAAACATGAAATTCTGACCATATAGACAGTGTGTTTGTTAAACAAACAGTGTGTTTGTTAAAATTTGTACTTTTAAGGGAGCTAAAGAGACAATAAGGGATAAAAATGGTATCAATTTAAAATAATGCAGCTATAATCGTGAAATCGATGTTTACATTTCCCTGACAACGTAGACTTGCTAGTTAAATTGATTTTTCGAAGATTATGTTTTTAAGGGGCGAACGGTACAAAATGGGATAAAAATTGTACCAACTACAGAATTACAGTTAGAATCGTGAATTTTTATATGTAAGTTTTTTCGAAATTTGTACCTTTAAGAGGCGAGCGGGGCAAAAGGGATAAAAATGGTACCAACTTAATTATTACAGCTAGAATCGTGAAATTCGGTATGTATATTGATTGCACTTCTATCAATGCATTTTTGATTTTTAAATGCTGAACGGCACAAAAAATGGATAAAAATTGTACCAACTAATGTATTACAGTTAGAATCGTGCATTTTGATATGTAAATTTTGACCAGAGAAGCGAAGTAAAATTGGATTTTGTGTTTTTAAGCGGTGCGTGGGACAAAAGGGATAAAAAAGGTAACTATAGACGTGAAATTTGGTGTGTAAATTCCACTGACGACGTAGAAGCCCAAACTAAATAGATTTTTCGAAATGTGTACTTATAAGGGCGTGAACGGGATAAAAATAGTACCAACACAGGTAATGCAGCTATAGTCGTGAAATTTGGTCTGTAAATTCCTCTGACAACGTAGACTTGCAACATAAATGGATTTTTCGAAATTTGTACTTTTAAAAGGGATAAAAATTTTACCAACTTAATTATTACAGTTAGAATCGTGAAATTCGGTATGAATATAAATAGAAGCGCAATATAAATGCACTTCTGATTTTTAAGGGCGGGATCTACTAGTTATTTATAAATGAACTGCCAGGACGGTCTATCATTAATTCTAGACTTCTAATGATTGTAGATGACGCGCAAATGTTTTTTTCTTATGATTGGTCAGAAATTTCTAATTCGTTACAGGATGACTGTCCCTACGTTATGGGGACGTGTCGGCAGGAGCAGAAGTCAGAGACGTGGAAGGAAGAATTCTATTTTTGCCAACTAGAAATTTTCTAGAAACCACATATTGTACCCGATTTTCTTTAAAATTGGCACAACATCTTATAATCGAACTAAAAACACCTATGGTGAAAGTGGGTAATATCGGTTCAGAATTAGATATAGCCCCTATGCAAATGTCCCTCCCTATTTGACATTTTCCGCTCTAGAAACCACATATTGCACCCGATTTTCTTTAAAATTGGTACAACATCTATAATCCAACTAAAAACACCTATGGAGAAAGTGGGTAAGATCGGTTCAGATTTAGATATATCCTCCATACAAATGTCGCTCCTGATTTGACTTTTTCCGCTCTAGAAACCACATATTGTACCCGATTTTCTTTAAAATTGGCACATCATATTATAATCGAACTAAAAACACCTATGGTGAAAGTGGGTAATATCGGTTCAGATATAGCCCTAATGCAAATGTCGCTCCCGATTTGACTTTTTCCGCTCTATAAACCACATATTGTAACCGAGTTTCTTTAAAATGGGCACAACATCTGATAATCCAAATAAAAGCACCTATGGTGAAAGTGGGTAAGATCAGTTCAGAGTTAGATATAGTCCCCATACAAATGTCGCTCCCGATTTGACTTTTTCCACTGGGTGTATCATATTGATGGCTCCGTCCGTCTTTAGCCTTTCCATACTTGTTGGGGAGATGCCCATATGTCCATACTTTGGTATAACCCAAATGGGGCTCATTCTGCTCTATTACAGCTCTAGAAACTACATCTTACATCGGATCTTCATCAAATTTTGCAGATCATTATATGTTTCAACTAGGAATACCTACTGTGAATGAGAAATATATAGACGCATGTTTTGGCACAGGCCTCAAGTGTTGTTTTAGGTCCCCTTCAAATGTCCGTCCGATTCATTCTATTACCGCTGTATAACCTGTATTTATCATTGGATCTTGATCAATTTTTCCATATCATTATTTACTTTACTCGGAATATCTGCTGGAAAATTGGATCTATTACTTTATTGTTTACCATACTCATTAAATTTGACTAAAAATGAATTTATAGTAACTGTATAATTTATATGAACTACAGAAAATTGCTCTCATGAAATGCCTGGGTTTAGTAATCAAAGCGAGTTATATACGTAGGGAGTGGTGTAGGGTATTATATAGTCGGCCCCGTCCGACTTTAGCCTTTCCTTACTTGTTTTTTTTTTTAATTACGAATATGGAGAAAACTTTTGTTTGTCTACGAAGTCAGAGAAAATAATGAATAGAATTTCATGATTCTAGCTGCAGCCAATTTTATTGGTACCATTTTTATCCCCTTTAGCTACATTCCCCTAAAAGTACAAGTTCAAAAAAACCTTTATGCTGCGCATCTACACATTTGGTCGGCACCAATTTTATCCCCTTTTGGCCCTAAAAGTACGTGTATCGAAAGATCGCATTACCAAGCAAAAACTTGGTAATGACACCTCATTATTTTTAGCATTACCTAGTAATGACAATTCGTTATGCCCTGCATTATTTTGAAGTATGAAATAATTACTTCCTTATAATGATTTAAATAATTAGTTATTGGTAAGTTAAATTTCATAGATTTTAAAATTTAATTTTCTACATTTTTTGCGGTGAGTCAGAGAATAGCAGTGTTGTTGTTATCGCAGCTTATTTATCCTGGCTTAAAGAAAACAGCCCTAAATTCTATATTCAGATTGTTAACAAGTCGATACAAACTATGTATATAATTTAGTAACAATTTTGTTTTCATCACTTATTAAGCCCATTATTGACAATACATTATTTGGGTAGTTATCAATAATGACTTATTTTGTATCTTCCTGAGGCCACTTATTTTCCAACTCGTTTAGAAGTACTTATTTATTAACTTTTCGTAAGCGTTCGTGGAAGTACTTATTTCTCAACTTTTTGTAAGTGTGCGTGGTAGTACTTATTTTTTTACAATCCCTTTATAAAACTAACTAGAAACGGATCCGAAAGATAAGTAGTGAAGGTTTTTGGTTTTGCCTTATTTCCCACATTACTTGGTAATGAGAGTTTTTGCTGGGTATATTTCAAATCTCCGCAACCTGAGTGAAATACACATCGATTTTCATTACTCTACCTGCAGCTGTTTGATTGGTACCAATATTATCGCTTTTCACATCGTTCTCCATAAATGTAAAAATGTCGAAAATTTCCTTCCAAATTTCGTTATTCGAGCTGCAGCAATACCAATTTCATCCCTTTTTCCACATTTCCCCCTTAAAAGTATGAATGTTGAAAATTACTTTATTTTACGTGTACGTACTATTAGATTAGGATGTACGCATCGAATTTCGTTATTCTAGCTGTCGTTTTGTTGGTACCATTTTTATCCTACTATTCACATTTTACCTACTTAAAAGTACAAATTGGAAAACAAAAAATATTTTACGTGTCTACTCAATTAGAGTAATGTACACACCGAATTTCGTGTTCCTAGCTCTTGTCGTTTGATTCGTACCATTTTTATCCCTTTTTGCCACATTTCACGACAAAGATGATGTTTTATGATGCACGTTTACGCTATAAGAGAAATGTATGTACCAAATATTGTATGTTAGGAAAAAAATTTTCCCTCTGGATCGATTTCGCCCACTTTCAGTCCCAACCGATTGAAAATTTCGACGTCCTGGCACCTTTCGTTTAGCGTGCTTTCAACATACGAACGGACAAACGGTCGCTCGGACGGATGGACATTTGGGCGTACCTCAAAAAAAAAGTTCGCCGTACACCTTCGAATATGAAGTATTATTGAAAGGTTGTTTAAAAAAAAAAATTATTTTTTTATGCCGAACGTAGGGGTCGCGCTTTTACATTTTTCTATATAACTTCTGCATTTATAAACGGATTTTAAAGTGTGATACATCGATGTTTTTGTCTCGGCGAGGCCGATTTTTTTGTCTTTGAAGTCATTGAGCTCAAGCACCCCCTTATGGTACTTACCCATCATATCTCAGTTGCTACTACCCTAATGTACCACTCTAATATCAGAAAATTAAAGCTCGCATAAAATCATGAATCATGCTTGAGCTCAATGAGTTCAAAGACAAAAAAATCGGCCTCGTCGAGACAAAAACATCGATGAATCACACTTTAAAATCCGTTTATAAATGCAGAAGTTATATAGACAAATGTAAAAGCGCGACCCCTACGTTCGGCATAAAAAAATAAAAAAAATTTTTTGAAACTATCTTTCAATAATACTTCATATTCGAAGGTGTACGGCGAACTTTTTTTTTACTTGTAACCTGGTACGCTCTAATGGACATAGCTAAATTGTCTAAGAATGTTATTATGCTCAAGAATATTTCAAAGTATTACAAACGGAATGACGGACTTAGTATAATCCCATCCTGGAGGTGGGTTGTATAAAAACATGCTTGAATATTCGAAATATATTCACGTCCTTGTTAGAAAATTTTTTCGATGAGTTTTGAATGTAATACACTTTTTTGGCTCTGGAACGACATCGCCCATTTTCCCATTCAACCTGCAAGTAGTAGACATATTCTTGGAAAATTTGGACGTCCTGGCTCCTCTCGGTAAGATGCTAACGTGCTTTCAACAGATCGACGGAAATAGCTAGATGATCCTAAATAGAAGAATGTAGCTAGATCTCTTAAGAATTTATATATTTTGTAGGGTCTCAGGTCGATATTTCAAGGTGTTACAAACTGAATGACAAACTTAGTGTACCCCTATCCTATGGTGAAGTGTATAAAAACAATTATATTCTAATTTATTTAAACACTACTTTTTCTGAAAGAATTTTAGTTGTTTTAATTTCTTGATATTGTCAAATATTTCATCGGGGGTAAGTTGTGATTTGAATGTGTAAAGAATACTTTTTGAAATGATTCGCTGATCTTAAAAACTTGTTCTTGGTAGGCGTACTAACGTGGACTTCTACAAATGTCTTACTACCTATAACAAAAATATTGTACCCTACACCACTTCGTGGACTAGGGTATTATAAGTTAGTTTCGCTCCAAATGTTTGTAACACCAAGAAATAATTGAGCTAGACCCACCTTTATGTATAAGGATCGGCTTAGAATCACTAGCTGAATCGATTTACCGATGTCTGTCCGTCCGCCCGTCCATCTGTCCGTCTGCTGTCCATCTAAGCTTGCGAACTACAGGTCGCAATTAATATCCGATTGTCATGAAAATTGGCAGAAGTTATTTTTTCTGACCAAGGACCATCGGTATTGAATTTGGAGGAAATCGGTTCAGATTTAGATATAGCCCCCATACAAATGTCGCTCCCGATTTGACATAGCACCTGATTTTCTTAAAATTGGGCTTAACACCTTATGATCTAACTACAAATACCTATGCTTAAAGTGGGTAAGATCGGCTCAGATTTAGATATCCGCTCTAGAAACCACATATTGTACGCGATTTACTTTGAAATTGGCACAACATCTTAAAAACCAACTAAAAACACCTGTGGTGAAAGTCAGTAAGATCGGTTCAGATTTAGATATAGCCACAATACAAATGTTGCTCCCTTTTCATATTATATTTCACCAACAAACAGACATGGTGATAGCGAGTCACATCGTTCCAGTTTTCAATATACCCCCATACAAATGTCCTTTCCGAATTAACATTTTTTGTCAAACACTTACATTTACAGGATTCAAAAATCCTTCCTGATTTTACTTTTTTACCGAATTGAATTGTAGTGAGATAGAAAGTGGGGTGGTCATATAGTCGGCTCCGTCCGTCTTTAGCCTTTCCATACTTGTTTGGGAGATGTCCATATGTCCATACTTTGGTATAACCCAAGTGGGGCCCCATTCTTCTCTATTATATCTCTAGAAACCATATGTTACATCGGATCTTCATCAAATTTTGCACATCATTATATGTTTCAAATGTCCGTCCGATTCATCCTATTACCGCTGTATAATCTGTATTTATCATTGGATCTTGATCAATTTTTCCATATCACGTTATATTTACTTTACTCGGAATATGTGCTGGATCAATTACTTTATTATTTACCATACTCATTAACTTTGACTAAAGATGAATTTATAGTCACTGTATAATTTATATGAACTACATAAAATAGCTCCCATGAAATACCTGCTTATAGTAATCAAAGCGAGGTATATACGCAGGAAGTGGTGTAGGGTATTATATAGTCGGCCCGCCCGACTTCTACCTTTCCTTACTTGTTTTTTGATAAAAAGGGCACTGTATGTTGTTTTGAAGTTCTATCTAAGTTCTTGGAAATTTAGAAAAAAGACGTTCTTTTATTGTCAAACTTTGTTATATTGTATATCATTATTAGATTGTGCTGAGGAAGTTGATTTTATGTTTAACATGATATACAATTGTGAGTACAGCTTTAATTTAGCGATGGATGTTTGCCAAGGAGGATACCCAGCCAACATATGTATTACTAACCATTCATGTATGTACCAAAATGACTAGAGGAACGATGATTCCAATATTCCACAATTGTTTAAAGGAATGTAAATTCCACTGAATAAACATAGGGTACCGAATAAACAGTATTGTCGTTATGGATGATCAAATAAGATAAGTACTCTGGAGTCTAGAGGACATTCGCAAATTTTGTTTTAAAAGTTTAAAATATAATGTTCTCCATTTTGGGACATCATGAATGATACAATGTTACATCGTTGTTTTAGTTTTCATTTGGGAAATGTCCTTTCACAATATTTACAACCAAAAGTTATGCTGTGTTTTACAGAGTTCCGCATGTATGAAAGGTCAAACATAAAATACATCATCGTCTTAGTGTATGTGGACTGTGTACCCTCTTTGTGTATTGCTTTACTTCTATTTGTGTACATTTTAAACTCATGTCTACACATAAATATACATTAAACATGTGAACATTTTACATACATATATGTGTGTATATGCGTATACATATATATATTTGCAATTCAAATAATATTTAATGTTACATTTGAATGTATAAAGCAAGGACATGAAAGAATGATGAAAAAGGGAAACAGTGACATTAACATAGTGGAATATAATGGAAGATGAGGACATGGGAAGCCTCTTTGCTACCCTGAAATAAAAACGCAACATCAATATAAGTTTTATAAATTACTATTCGTTGAATTGATGTAATAATTCCATCGATTTAGTGTATACATTATTTATAACAATATATTGAAACATTGTACACTATAGCACACAAATAAAGAAAAATGCAAACACACACAAAAAAATCAAGTAAAAATTTACTAATGTTAATTATATTAATAACTGAAAAATGCAACGTAAAACAAGTAAGAAAAGGCTAAAGGCGGACGGAGCCGACTATATGATACACTCCACTTTCTATCCTATTACAATTTAATTCTGTAAAAAAGTGATATCCGGAAGGATTTTTGTACCTTGTAAATGTATGTGTTTGACAAAAAATGTTAAATAGGAAAGGACATCTGTATGGGGTATATTGAAACATGGAACGATGTTACCCGCTTTCACCATGTATGTTTATTGGTGAAATATAATATGTAAGTATTGGCCAAAATCGGTTAAACAT
Organism: Polietes domitor; assembly: GCA_947397865.1. NCBI lineage: Eukaryota > Metazoa > Arthropoda > Insecta > Diptera > Muscidae > Polietes > Polietes domitor. The sequence continues at coordinate 153,816,027 of OX377619.1, read as the reverse complement.
TTGGGAGCAACATTTGTATATATATAAAACAGATGCTTTTAGTTGGATTATAAGATGTTGTGCTAATTTTGAAGAAAATCGGGTAGTCAAATCGGTAGCGACATTTATATGGGGGCTATATCTAAATCTGAACCGATCTGACCGATTTTCACTATAGCTGCTTCCACTTCAATTATAGGGTACTGTGCCAAATTTGAAGTAAATCGAGTGAAATATGTGCTTTATAGATCGGAAAAAGCCAAATCGGGAGCGACATTTGTATGGGGGCTATATCTAAATCTGATAAATATATACCGCAATCATACAATCAAAGAGCCAGATTCTGATAAATCTCTGTTGAGATCGTATACCTATACCTACCTATATCTTTAAATCCTTGTTGCTCTATGATAATGGACAGACTTGTACCAAATAGACTCAAGTGGTTTATGGAATCGAATAAACTACTCAGTAGTCATGAGATTGGGTTTTAAAGGGTAAAGTCTGTGAATGATAATTTCATTTTTTTGGATAGTCATATTACAGACTCCTTGTCGCGAGGAGGACACATTTCATTTCATATAGGATATGAGAACAAATTTAATTGTAACAACATAGGTCTTTTTTGAAGAAAAAGTATCAAGTTATAAATAAATCAACATTTGAGAATACTAGCAATGACAAGTAAATACGACGTTAAGTTCGGCCAGGCCAAACTTTATATAGCCTCCACCATGGATTGCATTCCACAGAGGATGTCGATTTTCGTAGAAGTGCAGTAATATTACAGGAAAATAATTTGTTTAATATAGCCAAACCAAAACAAATACAAATATTGAAAACATAATTTTATAAATAAAAATAATATTTTTATTATTTCAAACCACGCTTATAAGGCAAGGCAACCAATACGTTTACATATCAAAATAATACTTCCAGTCAATTTAAGAAATAAATATTCTTATATTTATATTTTCAAAAAGTTTAAATACCATAAATATTGGTAGATAATGGGTGCTACTGTTGGTTGTATTTCCATTCTATTTTAATTCCAAAAGTACAAATTTTGAAAATCCAATATTAGACGGTATTGCTTGTCAATGCAGTCAGAAGAATGTGTACACCGAATTCCATGATTCCAGCTGCGGCCATTTAGTTGGTACCATTTTTACCCCCTTGACGTTTCTACGCAATTAGAATTTCATCATTCTAGTTGTAGTCGTTTAGATGGTACTATTTTTATCCCTCTGTACCATTGTATCCCTTGAAAGTACGAATTTCGCAAAATCCGTTTATTATCCGTGTCTACGCAGTCAGAGGAGTATATACTCCGAATTGCAGGACTCTAACTGCGGTCATTTGGTTGGTACTATTTGTATCCCCTTTTTCCATTTTAACCCCAAAAAGTACGAATTTGAAAAAATCCGTCTATTTTCCGTGTCTACGCAATCAGATGAATGTATACACCGAATTTCATTATTCTAGGTGTAGTCGTTTAGGTGGTACTATTTTGTATCCCTCTGTACCATTGTATCCCTTGAAAGTACGAATTTCGCAAAATCCGTTTATTATCCGTGTCTACGCAGTCAGAGGAATGTATACTCCGGTCATTTGATTGGTACTATTTTTATCCCCTTTTTTCATTCAAAAAGTACGAATATCGAAAATCCGTTTATTTAAAGTGTCTACGCAATCAGAGGAATGTATACACCGAATTTCAACCGTTTGGTTGGTAAAATTTTTATCCCTCTGTACCAAATTATCCCCTGAAAGTACGAATTTGGAAAAAAACCTTTTATTTTTCATGCCTACGTAGTCAAAGGAATGTATACTCATTTGGTTGGTACTAGTTTTATCCCATTTTTTCATTTTAACCCCAAAAAGTACGAATTTTGAAAAATCCGTGCATTTTACGTGTCTATGCAATCAGAGGAATGTATACATCGAATTCTAGGAACAGCCGTTTGGTTGGTACCAATTTTATCCCTCTATTCCCATTTTACCCCTTAAAAGTACGAATTTGGAAAAAATAATTTTATATTATGTATCTACTCAATTAGAGGAATGTACACACCGAATTTCGTGTTTCTAGCTGTTGTCGTTTAATATGTACCATTTGTATCCCGTTTTTTGTCCCATTTCACCCCCTACAAATAAGAATCACATAGTGGGACACGTTTTTGCTATAAGGGGAATGCGCATACCAAATATCAAGCAAATATAAACAGACATATTCAAAAAACATGCTTAAATACGCTAAAATATTAGGGATTATTATGGGTATTTTTAGCCCTTGTGAGGGCAAAATTTCCCTTTGGGTCGATTTCGCCCCGTTTCCCAACCGATCTACGACTATAAGACGCATTTATGGAAAATATGAACGTTCTAGCTCCTTTCGTTTAGATGCTAGCGTGCTTTCAACAGACGGACGGACGGACATGGCTAGATCGTCTTAGAATTTTATGACGATCAAGAATATATATACTTTATAGGGTCTCAGGTCGATATTTCAAGGTGTTACAAACGGAATGACAAAGTTAGTTGTCCATCCTGGAGTTGGAGGGTATAACAACATATGTCCTTTTTATACCCTACACCACTTCGTGGGCTAGTTATACCCTACACCACTTCGTGGGCTAGGGTATTATAAGTTAGTTTCGCCCCAAATGTTTGTAACACCAAGAAATAATCGAGCTAGACCCACCTTTAAGTATACCGATCGGCTTAGAATCACCAGCTGAGTCGATTTAACGATGTCTGTCTGTCCGTCCGTCTGTCCGTCTGCTGTCCATCTAAGCTTGTTCGCACTCTACAGGTCGCAATTGTTGTCCGATTGTCATGAAACTTGGCAGAAGTTATTTTTTCTGGCCAATGACCATCGGTATTGAATTTGGAGGAAATCGGTTCAGATTTAGATATAGCCCCCATACAAATGTCGCTCCCGATTTGACTTTTTCCGCCCTATAAAGCACATATAGTACCCGATTTTCTTTAAATTTGGCACAACATCTTATAATCCAACTAGAAACACCTATGCAAAAATTGAGTAAGATCGGTTCAGATTTAGATATAGCCCCCATACAAATGTCGCTCCCTATTTCACTTTTTCCGCTTTAGATACCACATATTGTACCCGATTTTCTTTAAAATTGGCACAGCATCTTATAATCCAACTAGAAACACCTGTGCAAAAATTGAGTAATATCGGTTCAGATTTAGATATAGCCCCCATACAAATGTCGCTCCCTATTTCACTTTTTCCGCTTTAGATACCACATATTGTACCCGATTTTCTTTAAAATTGGCACAGCATCTTATAATCCAACTAGAAACACCTGTGCAAAAATTGAGTAATATCGGTAAAGATTTAGATATAGCCCCCATACAAATGTCGCTCCCGATTTGACATTTTCCGCTCTAGAAAAGACATATTGTACCCGATTTTCTTTAAATTTTGCAGAACATCTTATAATCCAACTAGAAATACGTATGCAAAAACTGGGTAAGATCGGCTAAGATTTAGATATAGACCCCATACAAATGTCGCTCCCGATTTCACTTTTTCCGCTCTAAAATCCACACATTGTACCCGTTTTTCTTTAAAATTGGCACAACATCTTATAATCGAACTAGAAACATCTATGGTGAAAGTGGGTAAGATAGGTTCAGATTTAGATATAGCCCCATACAAATGTTGCTCCCGAATGTGTAACCGATTTTGGCCAAATTTTACATATTATATTTCACCAATAAACAGACATGGTGAAAGCGGGTCACATCGTTCCAGGTTTCAATATACCCCCATTCAAATGTCCTTTCCGATTTAACATTTTTTGTCAACACATACATTTACAGGATGCAAAAATCCTTCCCGATTTCACTTTTTACCGAATTGAATTGCAATGAGAATTGTTTGGGTGATGTCCATATGTCCATATTTGGAATGACTTTGGTATACTACTGTATAATTTCTATTTGTCTGTCGGACAATTACATCAATTACCATATTATTTACCATACTCGTTAAATTTGATTGAAGATGAATTTATAGCATACAAATTATATGAATATAATTTATATAATTTGTATGAACTACATAAAATTGCTCCCATGAAATACCTGGGTTTAGTAATCAAAGCGAGGTACATACGCAGGGAGTGGTGTAGGGTATTATATAGTCGGCCCCGCCCGACTTTAGCCTTTCCTTACTTGTTGAAGATGAAGTATCAAGTTATAAATAAATCCACATTTGAGAATACTAGCAATAAAAATATAAACAATCACATAAATACAAGAAATATTTACACGTCACTGGTCACACTACCGAACATAAAAAGAATTCACGTTGCAAAACTAACTTGATTAAGACTCGGACATACCAAAGTTACTCGTGAATGATATATTGACAAAACACTTTCTTCCATATGCAAATTTGGTAATATTTGTACAATCTCTATTGAGCATATTTTGGATCAGTATTTCATAATGTCAGAACGGACATTTTGGCACATTGACCTTAATAGCGCTGGTGTTGTTAGTAAGTTATTGAAGTATCTGGAAATGACTGGTTTAATATGGGAAATTTAATGAAGACATAAGTTATGCTAATCCCTCCATTGTCTCTCTAGGCAATAAGGCCCTAGACTTCTTCATTTTCTTAAATTTAGTTCGTAATTTATAATTATAAGTTAAATTCTTGTAAATAAATAGTAAATAATTTTTTCGATATTTGAAAATCTTACATTTTCTATGATGAATGAAAAAAAATTAACTTAATGTATGATCCAGGAGCAATGAAAGTGTCATTCATTTGGAAATACTTCAATGAAGTCTTAAACTATAATTGATGTTTGTGTTTTTTCTTTATGGATTTCTTCTTTTGTCAACACAACTTCGGAGTGTTGGTGTAAATACGTCTCTTCCAAAGCAACAAATATGCGCTAAAACATTTGGGCGTGTGAATGTTAAGTGATGTGATTTCCAACGAACATCATTACACTTTATACTTTTCATTACTTTCCGAAGAATTGGACGATTTGTTGAGCTTGTGGCACTTGATTTTCAGAATTTTTAGTTTTTTTTTTCAAACCAGGACTGTAACATGGTAGTTAATGAAGTTTGGGCTTCAATCGTGGCACTTGGGTAGCACAAATTGAACCAATATGATATTTGAAATAAAATCATAGAGTGAATGATTTTATTTCAAATATTATAAAATCACAGCGATTTAAAAAGGGAATAATAGAATTCGACATTTGAACTATCTCGACACTTAGACTAACTAAGAAATACTGATTGGATGATCATACTTTTGATTTGAATAAAAGAAAATTTAGACTCTTGAAAACTAGATCTAAAAATGGATTAATTTACACTAAATCCATATACAAAATCTATGTCATGTAGCTCATTTAAATTATTGGCTTAGGAAAAATGGGGATTGAGTCAAATTCGACCAACCTAAATTAGATACAAACATCAATGTCATTTCTCATATTCATTGCTAAAATCATGTGGTAGGGTTCATTTAAAAATTCATTTTTCACATTTTTTGATCTATTTAAGAATATTGCAAACAAACATATTACAAACGACAAACATACCAACCAATTACTGGTATTTCAATTCACCACAAATAAACTTGACCCAAAAACATTTTTAATGAAACAATTATTCGCTCGAATTTCTATTTTGTAGGGCACACCTCAGGTTAGTTTTATATGTAGCGCCATAAATGTCATACCCAGCTGTAACTACAAATCATCATAGAATGTCGAGCAAAATAGTAACGATTGCCATCCTTGCAATTCTCTGTCTGGCTCCAGATCTAGGCGTGGTAAGTTTTTCGGTTCCCTACAATACGAACGTATATTAATTTTCAAACATAATCGTTGCAGATAGCTCGTATTAAATTTACCAACTTCATTTGTAATAACACCGATCCGACATTTGGTCGATTTGACTATTGCAAAATAGTGGCCGAATCGCGCACGGTCCACTACTTGACAGCGCGCAGTGAGCTCTACCAGTTGCCAGTGGAGAATTTAACGGTGAGTATTTTCTTGATATTTCGTTTGGAAACATTACAATTAGGGAAATACTGACTTCAGGCTGGGTTTGAAGAGACTCTACTTTTGAGTATGAAGAGCCAGAGTCGAGAAGAGCACACAACTCCAAGAGTTAAAAACAAGTAAGGAAAGGCAAGAGTCGGGCGGGGCCAACTATATAATACCCTACACCACTCCCTGCGTATGTACCTTGCTTTGAATACTAAACCCAGGTATTTCATGGGAGCAATTTTATGTAGTTCATATAAATTATACAGTTGCTATAAACTCATCTTTAGTCGTATTTAACGAATATGGTTAATAATATGGTAATTGATCCAATTATCCGACAGACAAATACAAATTATACAGTAGTAATAGGATGAATCGGACCGACATTTGAAATGGGAGCCTACAAAAACATTTTGGGCCTGGTTCAAAACATGGGCCTATATATTTCTCATTTACGGTGGGTATTCCTAGTTGAAATATATCATGATCCGATGTAAGGCGTAGTTTCTAGGGCTGTATTAGAGTAGAATGGCCCCATTTTGGTTATTCCTAAGTATGGACACATATATTTGACTTTGTATGTTTAGTTAAAATATAATATAATCTGCAAAATTTGAAAAAAAAAAAATCGGATGTCAAATTTGCGTTCTTGAGGAGTAAAATTTAAAATGGGGCCATTTGTAAGGGCTCTACTTTAAAAAGTGGTTCCATATAGATCACTTTCAAAGTAGGTATTCTTAGTTGAAATATGACATGATATGCAAAATTGTATCAAGATGCAATGCACGATATGGGTTCTAGAGCTGTAATAGAGTATAATGGGGACCCAATTTGTATGGTAATACCAAAATATGGACCCATATATTTGACTTTCATAATATGTCTTCGTAGTTGAAATATAATACAAAATGCAAAATTTTATAAACTTCCGATGTAAATTGTTGGTCATTGAGGGGTAATAATAAAAATGAGGGCCATTTGTAAGGGCTCTACATTAAACGGTGGGCCCATATAGATCACTTTCAAAGTAGGTATTCTTAGAATGAAATATATAACATAATCTGCAAAATTTTAAAAACTTCCCATGTAAAATGAGGGTCCTACAGAGAATTAATAATTCAAATGGGGCCCACTTGTTAGGGCGCTACATTAAAAAGTGGGCCTTTATAGATCACTTTCAAAGTAGGTATTCTTTATTGAAATATAACATGATCTGCAAATTTTTTTCAATCTCCAATGTAAGATGTGGGTTCTAGAGCGATAATAGTGTAAACTGGGGGCCCATTTGTATGGGGGCTATTCCAAAACATTGACCTATATAGCTGGCTTTCAAATTATATGTTTCTAGTATAAATGTAACATTGTGTGGAAAATTTGATCAACATCCGATGTAAAATGTGCATTTTAGACGAGTAATATGGTAAATCGGATGTACATTTGTATGGGGGCTATATCTAAACATAGACCCATGTGGTCCACTTTCCCGTTTGTTGTTTTTAGTTCAAATATAACACGATCCTGGAAATTTGGTCATGATCCCATGTAAAATGTGTATTCTAGAGCAGTAATAGTGTAAATTATAGGGATATTTGTATGGAGGCTATATCTAAATCTGAACCGATTTTCTCCAAATTCAATACCAATTGTCCTTGGCCAAAAAAAGTAGCTTATGCCAAATTTCGCTCCCGATTTGACTTATTCCGCCCTATAAAGCACATATAGTACCCGGTTTTCTTCAAAATTGGCTTAACATCTTATAATCAAACTAGAAATACATGTGGCGAAAGCGGGTTAGATCGGTTTAGATTTAGATATAGCCCTCACAAATACAAATGTCGCTCCGGATTTCACTTTTTCGGCTTTAGAAACCACATATTGTACCCGATTTTATTTAAAATTCGAACAACATTTGATAATCGAACTAGAAACACCAATGCAGAAAGTGGGTAAGATCGGTTCAGATTTAGATATAGCACCCATACAAATGTCGGTCCCGATTTGACATTTTCCGCTCTAGAAACCATATATTGAACCCGATATTCTTTAAATTTGGCAAAACATCTTATAATCCAACAATAAACACCTATGCTGACAGTGGGTAAGATCGGTTCAGATTTAGATATAGCCCCCATACAAATGTCGGTCCCGATTTGACATTTTCCGCTCTAGAAACCATATATTGAGCCCGATATTCTTTAAATTTGGCAAAACATCTTATAATCCAACAATAAACACATATGCTGAAAGTGGGTAAGAGCGGTTCAGATTTAGATATAGCCCCCATACAAATGTCGGTCCCGATTTGACATTTTCCGCTCTAGAAACCACATAGTGTACCCGATTTTCTTTAAATTTTGCAAAACATCTTATAATCCAACAATAAACACATATGCTGAAAGTGGGTAAGAGCGGTTCAGATTTAGATATAGCCCCCATACAAATGTCGTTCCCGATTTGACATTTTCCGGTCTAGAAACCACATGGTGTACCCGATTTTCTTTAAATTTGGCATAACATCTTATAATTTAATTATAAACACATTTGCAGAAAGTGGGTAAAATCGGTTCAGATTTAGATATAGCCCCCATATAAATGTCTGTCCCGATTTGACATTTTCCGCTCTAGAAACCACATAGTGTACCCGATTTTCTTTAAATTTGGCACAACATCTTATAATCTAAATATAAACACCTATTCAGAAAGTGGGTAAAATCGGTTCAGATTTAGACATAGCCCCCATACAAATGTTGCTCCCGATTTGCCTTTTGCCGCTCTACAAAACACATGTTGTAACCGATTTTCTTTAAATTTGGCACAACATCTTGTAATCTAACTAGAAACACATATGGTGAAAGTGGATAAGACCAGTTCAGATTTAGATATAGCCCCCATACAAATGTCGCTCCCGATTTGACTTTCGCCGCTCTAAAAACCACATATTGTACACGATTTTCTTTAAAATTGACATAACATTTTATAATCCAACTAAAAACACCTATGGTGTAAGTGGGTAAGATCACTTCAGATTATGTATATCCCCAATACAAATGTTGCTCCCAAATGTTTAACCGATTTTGGGATCCACAAGGAGTTGAGCCTGCGGCTTAATTTCCGTTCATAGTTCGTCGAGTGATTTGTCTGGTTAATTCCGATAACGAACGAGACTCAAATATATTTTGTAGATGCTTTCAGGATTATGATATTGAATCTATTATAGCCTTCATACATGACTGCAGTAAAATGTGTTAGTGTTTCCGAATCGAGAATACTTTTCAACGCCAAAATACATCGGACATTTGTTAGGCAAAATAGTTGTAATTAATTCCCTAATTTTTGTTCAGAATAACCGAAACATTCACTCTCCCTTAGATTCGAGTTCAGATAATGCAACGTCTCAATGGCTGGAAGCCCTTCCTGTACGATGTCACTGTGGGTTGCAATTTTACACGACGTCTAAATAAGTTGACACGATACGCTTGGAAAATTGTGAAAAATACTACCAACGTTCAGCACGATTGTCCCTACAATGTAAGTGACGACACATGCATATGTATAATGCCAAAAACTTTCGATCCAATAATTTTTTTTCTGCAACACTTTCAGCAAAGTATATACGAAATGAAACGCGTCGAAAATCGATATATCGAAGAGTTGGGCAAGTATCTACCGGCGCCACCCGGCGATTTTGGACTAGTCGTAACATTTTCCACCTATAACATACAACGAAGTTATGCCAGAATACATGCTACTATTTATTGAAAACCTCAACTGATAACACAGTGCAACACGAAAAAAAATAACCATATACGGACACCGCTACATGATAAAAGACCAAAAAAAAAAGACCCGTGTTTTTTTTCCCCCAAAAGTCATGCACTTTTTTTTATGGGCCCCCAGAGATTTGAGGCCTCGGTGTAATTTTCGGAAAAAAGTGATCATATTCTCAGGCTCATATCTTGCAAGCCGTTCGGAATTTTGATTTAATGTCGTGTGGGTAAGAAATGTCGTGTGGGTAAGAAATACTGGAATAAACAATTTTTCACTTTTGCGGCTACCTAAGCGCTACCTAAACGGTGTTAAGAATAATTCCTAGGAAGTTCATATGTTCTAGAAAGTTGTTTATTGAGATCTTAGGTACATTTTTGTAGTTGATTGTTTTCCTGAATTTTCAGCGGTTTGCTACCTATGGAGCTGAACAGGGGAAAAAAGGTTTAAAAAAATCGAATTTTTTTAAGTTTTTTGCGATTTTGACCTTGAAGATGAAGTTTTTTTGATTTTATATGTTCACAATTTGCAAGATATGAGCCTGAGAATATGATCACTTTTTTCCAAAAATTACACCGAAGCCTCAAATCTCTGGGGGCCCATAAAAAAAAGTGCATGACTTTGGGGAAAAAAAAACACGGGTCTTTTTTTTTGGTCTTTTATCATGTAGCGGTGTCCGTATATGGTTATTTTGAAATGACTTCAAAAATGTTGCACAGTGTAATCGCTGGCTATTGTTGTGGGTAAAGCTTTACTTGTTTAGCACCGCTTATAAAAATATAAATTGTAATAAATGTTTTGATATAATCTGGAAGTGTATCGATTTTTTATTATTTTGTTTTAAGAATAAAATAGTACTCCGTCTACACGGAGAGAATTGACAGAATGTTTGCGCATATATGAAATGAAATCGTCAGTATGTTGCAAAAGGATCTCAAGTAACATAATTGTGTTTATGTGGTAAAATGGGAAAAAGGGATAAATATGGTACACGCGAAACAACAATAGCTAGTAGGGAGAAATTCGGCGTTTACATCCCTCTAATCGCACGTACACGCAAAATAAAATAATTAAAATAATTTTTCGAAATTCGTCCTTTGAAGGGGAAAATGTGGAAAAAGGTGTAAAAGTAGTGCGGACCTAATGACTGTAGCTAAGATATTAAACTTTTAGAGGGAAAACAGTAAAGTGGGGGTGGTACCAATCAAACCGCAGCAGGTGTATGAAAATCTAAAGCTAATGAAAATCTAAAAAGATATTTCAATATACGTACGTTTAGGGACAAGATGTTGGAAAAGGGATAAAATAAGTACCGACCAAATGGCTGCAGCTGGAATAGTAGAATTCCGCGTGGACATTTCTCTGATTGTGTAGGCATTTCTGGATTTGTACTTTTAGAGAAAGGGTCGAAAAGGGATAAAAATGGTACCAATCAAACGGCTACATCTATAACACTACTCAACAAAATGAAAAAAATTTCATGTACTCCGGATGCGATAATTTTTTCTGTGTAGATAACCTTGACATGAGCTCGAAAAACGCAATAAAAAATTTTTTTTTCGTTTGGTTTTTTTTTTATTTTTTTTTTTTTTAATTTAAAAAATTTTTTTTTGGTTAATTTGTTTCGTCCGGCATAACTCGGGAACCACTAGCCCGATTTAATTGAATTAAATTTTAAAAAATTTAAAATTACAATTCCCTTAATCTGTTCATATATTGTTTTCCTATACAAGCAACAGTTTCCAAGTTAAAAATGAATATATAAAGGAAAAAACTTATTTTTTGCCTAAAGATTATTTTTTTTTTTTTAAATCCATAAAAAATCCAAAATGAAAAAAAAATGTCAAATCTTATTACTTTTACGTAAAGTCACATAACCTATGAGCAAAATGAGACAAAGATCATGAAAATCGATGCACGCGTTCCGCTTTTATTCGCAATTGAGTAAAGGTATGAATTTCAAAAATTTGCTCGACATATGCACAACTTTGTCTATGGTAAGGTTTTTTCTTTTTTTTTTTTTGATTCTCAGAATTAACAAAACGGAATAAACAAAGGGTTATTTAATTTTTATGATTGCGTAAGCAAAGTAATAAACGCTAATAAATGTGCGTGAACAATTAAAAGGAAAAAAGGAAAGGGGACTTTTTTAATTATTTGGGTTTTCCGTTGGCTACCTGTATTATTTTTTTACAGAAATGCAACCCACATTTAAGGGTGGTCATTATTCGGAAAATTTAAGACTCACACATGGTGAAACAGGTATGTAGCCACCGTAAAAAAATATACACCCATTTATAAGTACCTGTCAGTAAAATACTAAACAATACACAGTATAAATAGGTCTTCATTGATCGATTTTACTCATTCAACAAGTGTCGACGAACGCGATAGTTAAAATGAATACCAATCCAAGTAATTTTTGTTACATGTGCGCCATGCTCGTCACTCACATCGCCCAGGTTGTCCGGAAAGAAGTCCAAGTGCGAGTGTAGAAAATGTATCTTAAGCGACATATTTGCTCTAATTTTTTTATAATTTTGGAGTAGTTGTTCGACGATCTCTCTGTAATTTGAGCTTTTGTTGTTTCCAAGAAATCCGGAAACAATTTGCCGAAATGAGTTCCAAGCTGCAGCTTCATTTATGAACAGATTAAGGGAACTGTAATTTTAAATTTTTTAAAATTTAATTCAATTAAATCGGGCTAGTGGTTCCCGAGTTATGCCGGACGAAACAAATTAACCAAAAAAAAAATTTAAAATTAAAAAAAAAAAAAAAAATAAAAAAAAACCAAACGAAAAAAAAAATTTATTGCGTTTTTCGAGCTCATGTCAAGGTTATCTACACAGAAAAAATTATCGCATCCGGAGTACATGAAATTTTTTTCATTTTGTTGAGTAGTGTTATTGGACGTTTTTAGTATTTCTTTGTGATTTTATAGTGACAACTGAAAATATTTTCACATTTAGTGGTAGTATTTTATAAAAAATAAATAGCGGCAGTCAATATCTTCACAGTCAGATGAATGTACACACCGCATTTCATTATTCTAACTTCAACCGTTTTGCCCCATTTTGCACCTAAAGGTACAAATCGCGAAAAAATCATTTATGTTTGCGTATACACAGCCAGATAAATGCTCACACAGAATTTCATGGTTTTAACTTCGTCGTTATGGTTGGTACCATTTTTATCCCTCATTTCCAATTGTATCCCTTAAAAGTGAAAATTTCGAAAAATCTCTCTATTTGACGTATCTACGTAATTATAGGGATGTATACACCGAATTTCATGTTTCTAGCTGTTGTCGTATCAACGGTACCATTTTTATCCCTTTTGTCCCATTTCACCCGCTAAATCTTTTTTGTACTTTTTTGTGATTACACGTTACTAGAGGAAGACACGAAACAAATTTCAAGTGTATAAAAATATGAAATTTTCAAAAAAAAAAATGCTTAAATAATATTAGGGCTATTTTTAGTCCTCGTTAGGGAACAAATTTTCACTCTGGGCCGATTTCGCCCAGAATTTCTTGGAATTTTACCACGACCCAGAATATGTATACTTTATGTGGTCTCAGTTGAATATTTCAAAGTGTTACAAACGGAATGACAAAGTGTATATACTCCCATCCTTAGGTGGAGGGTATAGAAAATGCTTAAATCGTCCATATATTAGGGGGTATTTTCAGTCCTTGTTAGGGAAACATTTTTACCTCTGGGCCATTTTTACCTATGGACAATTTCAATCTCTTAGCTCATTTCGTTCAGAAGCTAGCGTGCTTTCAACAGACAGACGGACATGGCTAAATCGTCTTATAATTTAACCACGACCCAGAATATATATACTTTATGGAGTCTACGATGAATATTTTAAGGTCAAATTGAGAGCGAAATTTGTATGGCAGCTATATATAAATCTAAACCGATCTGAATCAAATTCAACATAGATGTTTCTACTTAAAATATAAGCAAATTTAAATTAAATGTGGCAAATTTAAGGAAAAAGTAAAATCGAAAGCGAAAATTGTATGACAATAGCATCCATCTAAATCTGAACCGATCTCATCCACTCATGTTTAGACAATAAATTATCTTTTTGTTTAAACGATTGAACTATTTTTAATATTTGAATTATTTTTCGTTACAAATTCCTTATTGTGAACTGTTTTGTAACTTAACGTAAATAACGATTACTTGAAATTGTAACCTGCAGATAAATAGATAAAAAATTTTCTTTTTCTTTTTAAGTAGTTAATTAAAAACCTTTCTTCTTAATTGTCAACCCAACTGGTGAGCATCACTTAATGAAACCAACCCATTATATTGAATCTGATTTTCTTTTGTTTTATTTCCTCCCCAATTTATCCCGCGTATAATATATCAATATTTGAGAATTATATGACAAAAGACAAACTCAATTTTCTTCAGCCCCTTCTCCTCACGAAGTTTTATTGCCCACCAGTTCAATTTCAATCATCAATCCCAACAAATTGTCACGAAAGCAACAAAACGTGTGTCAGCAGCAGCGATCATCATCAACTCAAGTCGCTCTCTTCTTTCATTACACGCTCAGTGACGGGTTCCCAACATCCCCGCTCCCACAGGAAGCACTCCAACATCCCTTTGGCCAACGTACTCGCTGCCTAGGACCCCCTATTTTGTTCAATGTTTCTATTTGAAATATAAGGTGCTGTGGCAAATTTAAAGAAAATCGCTTCAAATGTCCGATCTATAGAGCGGAAAAAATCAAATGTGGAGCAATATTTGTAAATCTGAATCGATTTGCCTCAAATTAAATAGTGTCCGTCCTTGACACGCAAAACATAATTGTGTCAGTTTTTATTAGTATCGGGCAATAATGTGATCTGTATTTTGATTAAAATAATATATGGACATATGGTCATACTTAACACATTTTTATAGGCTTTAAATTATAATCGGCCATAAAAAGTACTGATTTTTTCTGGTTTTATTGGAAAGGTTGAACTTTGTCATTTAATGGATCGATCGACCCAATTTTTCAGTACAGCCCAAAATCCATACTAACAATTTTTCTTATTGACATACACCGACACGAAAATGAAGGCTGAACTGAAAGTCGATCTCTTCTCGAAAATTTTCCGCGTACATTTCTTACAGTTTGTGTTTAACTCTCACCACTTTGGAAGTAAGTTTTTAATATTTCCCATTTTTGTTCGAGCGTATAGCGTCCCATTTTGTAATGACAAACATAAACCTGAAAATAAACAAGTAAGGAAAGGCTAAAGCCGACTATATAATACCCTACACCACTACCTGCGTATATACCTCACTTTTACTAAGCCCAGGTGTTTCGTGGGAGCAATTCTATGTAGTTCATATAAATTATAGAGTTTACTATGAAATTCATATTTAGTCATATTTAACGAATATGGTAAATAATATGATAATTGATCCAATTTTCCGGCAGACAAATACAAATTATACAGTAGTAATAGGATGAATCGGACCGACATTTGAAAGGGGCCTTTAACAACACTTGGGGCCTGGTCCAAAACATGGGCCAATATATTTCTCATTTACGGTAGGTATTCCTAGTTGAAATATATCATGATCCGATATAAGACGTAGTTTCTAGAGCTGTAATAGCATTTGGGTTATACTAAAGTATGGACACATATATTGGACTTTCATAGTATGTATTCTTAGTTGAAATATAATATAATCTGAAAAAAATAAAAAAAAACGATGTAAAATTTGACCCTTGAGGGGTAAAATTTTTAATGGGCCATTTGTAAGGGCGCTACATTAAAAGGTGGTTCCATATAGATAACTTACAAAGTATGTATTATTAGTTGAAATATGACATGATATACAAAATTATATCGAGATCCAATGCACGATGTGGGTTAAAGAGATGTAACAGAATAGAATGGGGGCCCAATTTGTATGGGGGTTAAACCAAAACATATATTTATCTTTAATAGTATGTATTCTTAGTTGAAATATAATACAATCTGCAAAATTTGAAAAACTTCCGATGTAAAATGTGGGTCCTAGCGACGTAATAATTAAAATGGGGGCCCATTTCTAAGGGCGCTACATTAAATTGTGGGCAGTTATATATCACTTTCAAAGTAGGTATTCTTTATTGAAATATAACACGATCTGCATAATTTTATCAAGATCCAATGTAAGATAGTGTAAACTGGGGGCCCATTTGTATGGGGGCTATACCAAAAACATTGACCCGTATTGCTGGCTTTCAAAGTAGGTGCTTCTAGACTAAATGTAACATTGTGTGGGAAATTTGATCACGATCCGATTTAAAATGTTCATTTTAGAGCAGTAATAGTGTAAATCGGAGGTACATTTGTATGGGGGACTATATCAAAACATGGACCCATGTGGTCCACTTTCCCCCTAGCTATTTCTAGTTCAAAATGAACACGATCCTGAAAATTTTGTCATGATCCCATGTAAAATGTTTATTCTAGAGCATTAATAGTGTACATTATAGGGAGGCTATATCTAAATCTGAACCGATTTCCTCCAAATTCAATCCTTGGCCAAAAAAAGGAACTTCTGCAAAATTTCATGATAATCGGACAACAATTGCGACATGTAGAGTGCGAACAAGCTTAGATGGTCAGCAGACGGACGGACAGACAGACATCGTTAAATCGATTCAGCTGGAGATTCTAAGCCGATCCGTATACTTAAAGGTTGATGTAGCTCGATTATTTCTTGGTGTTACAAACATTTGCCTCGAAACTAACTTATAATACCCTAGTCCACGAAATGGTGTAGGGTATAACAAATAAAGTTATTCTACCTTTCAAAGTCAAAGTAATCGGTAGTTCAAATATAAAATGTTAAATGCTTGTTCAATTTTTTCTTTCTCTGTGAAGAGTTGACCAGAGTGCGTAGTCCGTCTAAAGTAACATGCTACCTCAGTAGTATTCAAAAATCCCGCCTTTTTCCAAATTGTAGCCTGTTCAACATTCCCTAGTCACTTCTACAACGAACGTCCTACTTGAGTTATGAGTTTTATGGTCGATTTCTCTTGTACTAGCAATGACCATCCACTTTCTGAGCTGCTGTTAGTAATAAGAAAAAAACAAATATCTACTAATTCCATAATATTTGTATGTATTTCTGTGGAAAATTAGAGATATTAGTTCAACCATGAATAGAACTTAATTATGAACTTTCTTCATGAAATGCATCATGTTAAGGTTTCCTGGAATGCTATGCGATTGTTTCCTAAACAATTTTGGCAACATTGCCAAATGAGCCTAGTGCTATTAAAATAGAAATGACAGAGTAAGGTTTCTTTCTAAACATATCTGACAGCCTGTTAGTTGTTTTTCACAAAATTAAGTATTTTTCCATATATTGTTCAAAATATTAATTGATTTATTGAAATAAAACCCGATCAAGGTGGCATTTATATGTTTTTACTTTAAATTGTTAAAATCTGTGATAACACCGTACGACAATTTTTAAACAAAGTCATTACACTTGAATAGTAGGACATATTTCTGAAACTATAGGAATAATGGTGTTTTCAGTTTTTTATTTCTTCATCATGTAGCCCATTAAAAGGATTACAAAGTTTCAAAGGATACAATTTTTCAAAAAAAAAATTAAATGAAAGTGTTTCATCGTGAGGTTTGATTTATAACCTATATATAAACAAGTAAGGAAAGGCTAAAGTCGGTCGAGGGCGACTATATGATACCTTAAACATTCTACTTCACTACATTTAAATTCGCTGAAAATGTTAACTACATTTGTATGGGAGCTATATATAAATCTGAACCGATTTCAACCACTTTTACCATAAATGTTTCTAGTGTAACTATAAGAAGTCCTGTCAAATTTGAAGAAATTTGTGGTTTCTACAGCGCTTAACATCAAATCGGGAGCTATATCTAAATCTGAACCGATTTGACACATTTTTGTCACAGATGTTTCTAGTTAAAATATGTGATGTTGTACAAAATTTGATCAAAATCTCTTTAAATTTACGGTTTCTAGACCGGATAATGTCAAATAGGGAGCGAAATTTGTATGTTGGTTATATCTAAATCTGAACCGAATTGACCCATTTTCACCACAGAAGTTTGTAACTTAGATATAAGGCGTTGTGCAAAATTTTATCAAAGTCGCTTCAATTATGTGGCTTTTAGCGTCCGCCTTTGGCATGCAAAAATCATTTGCGGCAAGTTTCGTTAGAATCGGACAATAATTGCGTCCAATAATAGATGGACAGGCAGACGAACATGGCTAAATCGATTCAAAAAGTGATTCTACGTCGATCGGTATAAAAAACGATGGGTCTATCTCGCCTATTTTGGGTGTTACAAACAAATGCACAAAGACATTATACCCTGTGGTGTAGGGTATAAAAATATGACAAAAAAATATGATAAAAAAAAACAAATAAAAAAAACACTAAAAGCCCTTAAAGACAAATTTTACCTCTCCAACATTTATTTCGAACAGACATACCCCCTTTGTCCACACCTTAGTGGGCTCCAATTAGGGTTTGGGGTCCGGGAATTCCCGAATCGTTTTTCCCGGGAATACGGGAAATATTAAAAAATATTTTTTGTTTATTTTTAACACTAATTTAGTTTTACTATATAAATGGGAAATTGTAGATATATTTCAAATACTAACAATAATAATGACCATTTGATACTATTGCTGACATAGTGCCAATACGTAAAACGTCGTGCTATCTCGTTTAACTTCAAATTTCTTGTTTTCCCAGAAAAATCGACGAAATAAAAGGTGAAAATCTTCTCAAAGACAAATTTACTTTACATATGAATCTAGAAATAGGAATAAAAAATAAAATTGACACCTGGAACCTTTCAAGAGAAATCTAATATGAATGAATGATTTTTTTTTTGTATCGGGGCTATATCCAAACATGGAATAAAGTGACTAACTTTCACAATAAGTTCTTCCAGTTCAAATATAATGTGTTTTGCTCACTTTCGTCGAAAATTTGTGGTTTCTGGTGCGGAAAAATTCTATTCGGGAGCGAAATTTGTATGGGAGCTATATGTATGTAAATCTGAACCGATCTGAAGAGGATCTGTTAAAATATGTGGTTTCTAGAGCAGAAACAGTCAAATCGGGAGTGAAATGTTAATGGGAGCTATATATAAATCTGAACCGATCTGACCCATTTGCACCATATGTATTCCTAGTTTAAATATAAGATGTTTTGCCAACTCTGAAGACAATCTGAAACAATATGTGTTTTCTAGAGCCGAAAAATTCAAATCGGGAGCGATATTTGTATGGGTGCTACATATAAATCTGAACCGATCTAACATATTTTTACCACAGGTGTTTCTAGTTGAAATATAAGACGTTTTGCCAATTTTGAAGAAAATCGGTTATAATGTGTGGTATCTACAGTGAAAAGAGTCAAATCAGGAGTGAAACTCATATGGGGGCTATATCTAAATCTGGACCGATTTTCTTCAAATTAAATAGCGTTTGTCCTTATCCCGAAAAACTTCGTTGTGCAAAGTTTCATGTGGTTCTGTCTACAATTCTGACTTGTATCGTGATTACAAGAATAGATGGACCGACATTTCTAAATTGTAATGGACGTTTTGGACACGACCATATGGTACCACAATCAGAAATATTTTTTCTACAAAAATACTTTTACTTTTCTCCCGGCATTTCTAGAAGTATTTTTCTGCAATATTCTTCCAAAATCAATTCATGTCACACAACTTGCCCGTATTCATCAGAATCCGCCAACAGTCCTCCATAATCTTCCTTTTCCCTTTACTCCATTGGGAATCTTTTATGGTATTTTTCTCTGATTCGTGTTAGCTTGCTGCAGCCCATTAACACTTTCCTTATTTTCTTTATATATGTGCAAGTCCGATAATTTTCAAACTTCGGAAATGCCATATGTTTTTTTCTTTGATATTTTTTTTAATTTTTTTTAAGAAACTGGATTTATCATGAATTTATTTAATGTTTTGTTGCAAAATGACAAAATTACAAGCGAGAATATAATCGTATGTTTACGAAATTTGTAGGCAATGTGCAAAAGTTGACAGATCAAACATATGATGGAAGTGACCTCAGTTTCACAATATGTACTTTGTTCTGATCTTCTACATATGTGGTGAATTTCATATACTACGAATCTGTATATTATATCTTGGTTTCTTTCTTGGCTAACGTACTTACATATCTATGTACATAAATACGTATGCACAATAGCAATACATCCACCAAAAAGGGATAAAAAAGCCTTGCGCTAAAGCATGAAGATAAAATGATGATATTCAACAGAGTTTTCTGAACAGAAAAACTTATATCCCATTTTTTGCGTTTTCAAAAAAGTACTTAATGTTGCAACCATAAAAAGTTCCGACCAATGTGACAACATGAACGTTCAACCAACTTTGAAGTTTAATTTCTGGTTTGACGAAAGTCAAAAGTAAAAGTTGCAAAACCAACTTAACAACTTAAGATCGTGACAGTGAAAAATAAAAATCAAATTTTATTTGAAAAATCAGCAGCGATAGAAAAGCACAATCTTATTGGTGTTATAAGCAAGAAGAATCGTAAATTTGCTGTTCAGGTGAATATAAAATCAAATTTATCAAAGGAAATAATATATCTGAATGAGTGATTTGTTCCTAAAGATCTGTGCCAAAATACCCCAACGTTCCAATCTCCATAAGGCTGACGTAGTTCATTGGCACATTGAGGGAAGAACGGATTCCAGGAAGAAATTTGAGCAAGAATTCACGCTGCCTACGTGGTAGCGTGATCAATTTTTTTCTTGCCAAAAATTCCATCCAAAATTAATTAAAACAAGCCTAGTAAAATCCGAGAAGACGTTTTAGATTCCTGTAGAACCCGGTAGTCAGCCCAACCATATATCTGTGGTCACAACCCATAACAGCCTAAGTCTGTTTTTCAATATTTTCAGTACAGGAGTTTAAAGTTTTGAATCTTCACTGAAAATCAGGAGAAGGTGTTTTTTGGAAAACTTTGCTACAGATTCCAAGGAAACGAATTTCTTTACTTAGTTGTTAACAAAAAATAGTTGTTTATTCTCGCAGTCAAAAGATATTATCGAAAAAGACACTTAGGCTCTTATGAATTGTAGAACGAAATTTGTATTAAGAACTTAACTTGACATGATATTTTAAAACTTTTTTTTTGTTTGGAGAAAGACCTTAACTCAATTTATGTTTATCAAAAAACGAAATTGTAATTCGGAATAAGAGCTTAACTCAAGTTAGGAAAAATAAAATTGTTTCTTTGTTTTTTTGGATTAACGACTTAAGTTGATTTATGCAATGATGAAAAAATAATGTTTATATTTGTTGTAATCCTAAATTGACTTAGGCAGTTATGCCAAAACAGTAATTTAGAAAAATAACTTAAGCTATTAGGTTTTTTGGGATTAATTGCCTTCCTAGAAGAGATACAAACATGGAAAATTTAGAGCAAATAAATTTAGATACGCTGAATACGATGGTGCTAATAACTCAATTGTGTCCTAACTCGAGTAAGGCTGTTAAGGGTTGTGACCACAGATATGGCATATAGAAATCGAACCCTAATGTTCGGAAAATTCTCATCAAAATCAAACACTTTTGACAATTTGTCGTTGATTTAATATGGACTACCTCAACAGCAGTTTGTCATAATTTGCTCCACGCAGCAACATACCGAAAGCCTTCCAATTCATGGATTTGGCACACGCTTGTTTTGTCATTAAGTATTTACTCCTGTTCCATTTTGACGTGATGCATGGCCTAGTTGTCCAGTCATGCTATTGGGGATATGTTCTTCCATTGATGTGTTATCTTACGTAGATACATATATGTATTTATGTACACATTTCGCTATACAAAAGCATGTTAACATAATGCCGTCACAGACATGATATTTCCATTCCAGGTATGGCAATGTGCGTGCATGGGAATCAACGCTAAAAATTGCTGCATACATATATGAACTGCGGGCACATTACGAAGGGTTCGAGTTGTGACTTCTCCATGACTAAGTGAATGAATGAATGAAACTCTGAGGTTGCTTCTACATACATAGCCACGCAAGAGAATTATACTTCCACATAGATATTTATTCCTTGGTTCGTCCAGTCATTACCGTTGTTCCTAAAACTAACATATACTAAATTCGGTGGGACTAACCCTATTGTCTCCAAGCATCGAAAGTCTTTAGAATTACATATTAGAATTTAAAATATTCTGCGAACCTGTTATTGAAATTCATGGGAAAAAATTTGCTTTCTTGAATTAAAATCTAGTCCATTGATTTTCAATTGATATTTGCCCATCTTAATCTAAATCAGTCTTCAATTCATATGTAGATATACTTCCTTTTCATCAAATAACAATTTTGTGGACCATTTGTCTTCCATCCACTTTCTCTTACAGACATCGGAATAAAAACAAAATATTATAGCCATTTCTTAATATTTGTATTTAGATTTGGGAGACTGAGTTGCATGCAACATTTTAAAATTTAATGTATTGCACCTAATACACGTTTCATAAACAATGTTGGTAGCATACCGAAATGAATCAAGTGTTTGATTGACAAAGGAAAGTTTTCGAAAATTAAGTATTTTTCCTAAGTTTTTTTTCTAAAAATTGAATTTTTTCGAATTAAAATGATAGCAAGAAAAAGGAACAGAATTTCGTTTAAATTGAAGTCCTCAATGTTGCAAATTTATTGTTTATGCACTGCATGACTGATGTACGCTGGGCGACCATCATTAGATACCATTGATTAATGGAATTGATTTGATGTGTCACAATGTTATATTCTTGATTTTGATGTGCAATTAATATTTTATTTAACTTCTGCTCATATTTATACCCTACACCACAGGGTATACTGACTTTGTGCATTTGTTTGTAACACCCAAAAGGAAGCAAGATAGACCCATTGTTAAGTATACCGATCGACTTAGAATCACTTTTTGAGTCGATTTAGCAATGTCCGTCCGTCCGTCCGTCCGTCTGCCCATCTATTCTTGTAATCAAAGACAGGTCGCAATTGTTGTTAGAACTAAATGAAACTTTGCACAACGAAGTTTTATGTGATAAGGACGATCGCTGTTTAATTTGAAGCAAATTGGCTCAGATTTAGATATAGCTCCCATACAAATGTCTCTTCCGATTTGACTCTTTCCGCTCTAGAAATCACATATTTTATCAGATTTTCTTCAAATTTGTCAAAACAACTTATATTTCAACTAGAAACAGCTCTGGTAAAAATGGACCAGATCGGTTCAGATATATATAGCTTCAATACAAATTTCGCCAACGAACGATTATTTCCGCTCTAGAAATAACATATTTTTAAAGATTTTCTGCTAAGTCGGCACATCAACTAATATTTGAAATAGAAACATCCATGGTGGAAGTGGGCCACATCGGATTAGATTTATATATCTCCCATATAAATGACTCCCCCGATTTAATTTTTTCCGCTCTAGAGACCACATATATAACAAATTTCCATTAAATTTGGGAAAGCGTTTTATATATCAACTAGAAAACCTACGATAAAAATGGGTCAGATCGGTTCAGATTTATATATAGCTCCCATTCAAAATAAAATGTACTACACATTCTACTCTTATAGCTGTATCGTATATTACCCGGTTCAAATGTAACGACGTTTTTATACCCTACACCACTATATTTATAAGTCAGAGAAATTTATAAATAGAACTTCATACAATAGAAATATTGCATTATATTTCGAATCTACGGTACCTAAATTATATGAACGAATACAAACCGATTTTCATTCTTTTAGTTGCAGCTGTTTAATTGGTACACATTTTATACGTTTCATCAGATGAATGTATACACCGAATTTCATTATTCTAAGTGCAATCGTTTGATTGGTACCATTTTTATCCCTCTAATTTCCTTTTTTCCTTTGAAAGTAAGAATTTGGAATTTCATTATTCTAGGTGCAGCCGTTTGGTTGGTACCATTTTTATCCTTCTATTCCCATTTTATCCCTTAAAAGTACAAAGTTGGAAAAAATAATTTCATATTAAGTACCTACTCAATTAGAGGAATGTACACAGTGAATTTCGTGTTTGATGTCGTTTATGTACCATTATGTACCATTTTCATCCCATTTTTGCCCCATTTCACCCCCTACGAATAAAAATCGTTTTATGGTGCACGTTTTTGTTATCGGGGGAATGCGCATACCCAATATCAAGTAAGTACAAGCGGACATATTGAAAAAAATATTCTTAAATACTCTAAAATATTAGGGGTTATTATGGGTTTTTTCGGCCAATTTCGTTCAATCCCAACCGATCTACGACTATAAGACATATTTAAGCAAAATTTGGACTATCTAGCTCTTTTCATTTAGATGATAGCGTGCTTTCAACAGACGGATATGGCTAGCTCATCTTTGAATTTTCTAACGATCAAGAATATATATACTTTATATGGTCTCAGGTCGATATTTCACGGTGTTACAAACGGAATGACAAAGTTAGTATACACCATCCTGGAGGTGGAGGGTATAAAAATGAAATTTGAAATAAAGAATTTCAAATTTCAATTAAATTTACAAAATACAATTGTTAACAGAACCCAACGAAACATTGTATAACAAAGTTTTTCGGGATAATTTGAAGAAAATCGGTTCAGATTTAGATATAGAGCACATACAAATATCGCTCCAGTTTTAACTGTTTTCCTTTCTAGAAACTACATATTTCGTCATATTTTCTTGAAGTTGGCACAATACCTTAGATTGCAACTTGAAACGTCTGTTGGGAAAATGGTTCAAATCGGTTCAGATTTATATATAGCTCCAAAGCATATTTCACTCATTTTTTTGCGCCGTGGGAACCACAGATTTATTCAGATGTTCTTCAAATTTCTGAACATTAAAAATTGGTAATTTTTCAATAATATTTTTTTGTAAGATTTAGGAAAAATCAAAAGTCGTACCATTTTCCCGATTTCCTGGTTAGTATATTCAATTCCGTATAAAAATTATCTTCAATTAAACATATAAGAAGCGATATCGGATTTAGATTTCCAAAAATGAGAGTAAATAATTGGGATTTTAATAAAAAAAAATTAATTTTTTTGTGTTGATTTTGTAAACCACTATGCCTCACTGCACACTCACATATTTTTTCGGTCTCGGACATAACATTTTTATTATACCCTACACGAATTCGTGGACTAGGGTATTATAAGTTAGTTTTCCGCCAAATGTTTGTAACACCAATAAATAATTGAGCTAGACCCACCTTTAAGTATACGGATCGGCTTAGAATCAGCAGCTGAATCGATTTACCGGTGTCTGTCTGTCCGTCCGTCTGTCTGCCAGTCTGCTGTCCATCTAAGCTTGTTCGCACTCTACATTTCGCAATTGCTGTCCGATTACCATGAAATTTGGCAGAAGTTACTTTTTTTGGCCACGGACGATCGGTATTGAATTTAGAGGAAATCGGTTCAGATTTAGATATAGCCCCCATACAAATGTCGCTCCCGATTTGACTTTTTCCGCTCTAGAAAGAAAGTGGGTAAGATAGGTTCAGATTTAGATATAGTCCCCATACAAATGTCGCTCCCGATTTCACTTTTTCCGTTTTAGAAACCGCATTTATTATACCCTACACCACTACGTGGTCTAGGGTATTATAAGTTAGTTTCGCCCCAAATGTTTGTAACACCAAGAAATAATCGAGCTAGACCCACCTTTAACTATACCAATCGGCTTAGAATCACCAGCTGAGTCGATTTAACGATGTCTGTCTGTCCGTCCGTCCGTCTGCTGTCCATCTAAGCTTGTCCGCACTCTACAGGTCGCAATTGTTGTCCGATTGTCATGAAACTTGGCTGAAGTTATTTTTTCTGGCCAGGGACCATTGGTATTGAATTTGGAGGAAATCGGTTCAGATTTAGATATAGCCCCCATACAAATGTCGCTCCCGATTTGACATTTTCCGCTTTAGAAACGACCCGATTTTCTTTAAATTTGGCAAAACATCTTATAATCGAACTAGAAACACGTATGCAAAAATTGGGTAAGATCGGTTCAGATTTAGATATAGCCCCCATACAAATGTCGCTCCCTATTTCACTTTTTCCGCTCTAGAAACCACACATTGTACCCGATTTTCTTTAAATTTGGCAGAACATCTTATAATCCAACTAGAAACACGTATGCAAAAATTGGGTAAGATCGGTTCAGATTTAGATATAGCCCCCATACAAATGTTGCTCCCGAGTTGACATTTTCCGCTCTAGAAACGACCCGATTTTCTTTAAATTTTGCAGAACATCTTATAATCGAACTAGAAACACGTATGCAAAAATTGGGTAAGATCGGTTCAGATTTAGATATAGCCCCCATACATATGTCGCTCCGGAATGTTTCACCGATTTTGGCCAAATTTGACATATTATATTTCACCAATAAACAGACATGGTGAAAGCGGGTCACATAGTTCCAGGTTTCAATATACCCCCATACAAATGTCCTTTCCGATTTAAAATTTTTTGTCAAACACAGACATTTACAGGATGCAAAAATCCTTCCCGATTTCAATTTTTTACCGAATTGAATTGTATTGTGATAGAAAGTTCGTCCGTCTTTAGCCTTTCCTTACTTGTTTGGGAGATGCCCATATGTTCATACTTTGGTATAACCCAAATGGGGCCCAATCTGATCTATTACAGCTCTAGAAACTACATCTTACATCGTATCTTCATCAAATTTTGCAGATCATGATATTTTTCAACTAAGAATACCTACCGTGAATGAGAAATATATAGGCCCATGTTTTGGACCAGGCCCAAAATGTTGTTATCGGCCCCCTTTTGAAATGTCGGTCCGATTCATCATATCACTACTGTATAATTTGTATTTGTCTGTACAATATACGTTAAATATGACTAAAGATGAATTTATAGTAACTGTATAATTTTTATGAACTACATAAAATTGCTTCCATGAAATACGTGGGTTTAGTAATCAAAGCGAGATACATACGAGGGAGTGGTGTAGGGTATTATATAGTCGGCCCCGCCCGACTTTAGGCTTTCCTTACTTGTTTTCTTTAAAATTGGCACAACATTTTATAATCGAAATAAAAACAATTATAGTGAAAGCGAGTAAGATCGGTTCAGATTTAGATATAGCCCCCATACAAATGTCGCTCCCGATTTGACTTTTTCCGCTCTAGAAACCACATATTGTACCCGATTTTCTTCAAATTTGGCACAACGCCTTATAATCGAGCTAAAAACACTTATAGTGAAAGTGAGTAAGATCGGTTCAGATTTAGATATAGCCCCCATACAAATGTCGCTCCCGATTTGACTTTTTGCGCTCTAGAAACCGCATATTGTACTCGATTTTCTTTAAAATTGGCACAACATTTTATAATTGAACTAGAAACACCTGTGGTGAAAGTGGGCTAGATCGGTTCAGATTTAGATATAGCCCCAATACAAATGTTGTTCCCAAATGTTTAACCGATTTTTGGCCAAACTTATTATATTCCACCTATTTCGTTCCAGGTTTCAATATACCCCCATGCAAATATTCTTTCGGATTCAACATTTTTTGTCAAACGCATACATTTACAGGATACAAAAATCCTTCCCGTTTTCACTTTATTACCGAAATGAATTGTATTCGGATAGAAAGTGGAGTGTATCATATAGTCGGCCCGCCCGGCTTTAGCCTTTCCTTGCTTGTTTTTTTTGCGCCTTGGGAACCACAGATTTCGTGAGATGTTCTTCAAATTTGGCACAACACCTTATATATCAACCGAGTTTCTTCAAATTTGGTACAAGAAAAATTGTTAGATCGATATAAATATATAGGTACCAATGTCAGTTTTTCCACCGTATTGAATTGTAATCGGGTGGAGAGTCGGCACCGCCCGGCTTTAACCTTTGCTTACTTGTTTTCAAATATATTAAAGTTCAAACTGATTTATTATGAAACAAAATTTTTTGATGTTTCCTTTTTCTGAACATTAAAAATTGGCAATTTTTCACCATTTCCTACCATTTTCCTGATGAATGGTTAGAATATGCATTTCCGTATAAAAATCACGAACGAATCTACAAAATTTCTATACGAAAGTAACATTTGTAGCTATCATAAGTATCTTCAATCTATATATATAAAAGATTTGAGTTACTGACTGACTGATTTACCATTGACAAGCCCACAGACCAAACGGCTGAAGCCAGGCTCATGAAATTTTCAGGGTAGTTCCCAAATATGACATAGACGTCGACTAAGAAAGGGTTTTACGAAATTCGTACTTTTAGGGGGTAAAATGGGACAAAAAGGGATAAACATTGAACCTTCGTCCTGACTAAACGGCAGTAGCTAGAAACATGAAATTCGCTGTGTTCCTTGCACTGGCCATGCAGAAGAGCTATAAATAGGGATTTTTCGAAATTTGTACTTTTAAGGGAGGAAAGAGACAAAAAGGGATACAAATGGTACCAACTAAAGTATTGCAGCTAAAACCTTCAAATTGATGTGTAAGTTCTTCTGACCATGTAGAAGCGCAGTAAATTGGATTTTTCGAAATTTATAGTTATAAGAGGTTAGCAGCACGAAAAGGGATAAAAATGGTACCAACTAAAGTATTGCAGCTATAGTTGTGAAATTTGGTACGTAAATTCCTCTCGCCACATAGAATCGCAATATAAATGCATTTTGTACTCTTAAGGTGCACGGGACAAAAAGTGATAAAAATGGTACCAACTAAAGTACTGCAGCTAGAATCTTGAAATTTGATGTGTAAGTTCTTCTGACCACGTAGAAGCGCAGTAAAATTGGATTTTTCGAAATTTGTACATATAAGAAGTGAGCGAGTCAAAAAGGGATAAAAATGGTACCAACTAAAGTATTGCAGCTATAGTCGTGAAATTTGGTATGTAAATTCCTCTCACCACATAGAAGCGGAATATAAAATTAAGGGTTGCGCGGTACAAAAGGGGATAAAAATAGTACCAACTAAATTATTTTAGCAAGAATCGTGAAATTTGGTATGTAAATTCCTCTGACCATGTATAAGCTCATTAAAATTGGATTTTTCTACTTTTAAGGGTTACGAGGGACACAAAGGAATAATAATGGTACTAATTTAAATATTGCAGCTAAAGTCGTGAAATTTGGTGTGTAAATTCCTCTGTCAATGTAGAAGCGCAAATCCTAATAGATTTTTTCGAAATTTATACTTATAAGGTGTGAGCGGGACAAAAAGGGATAAAAATAGTACCAACTAAAATTTTGCTGCTATAGTCGTGAAATTTGGTGCGTAAATTCTTCTGACAAAGTAGACTTGCAGCAGAAATGGAATTTTCGAAATTTGTACTTTTAAGGGGAGAGCGGGACCAAAAAAAATGGTACCAACATTAGGATTACAGCTAGAATCATGAAATTTAGTGTGTAAATTCCTCTGACCATGTAGAAGCGTCCTCAAAATTATTTTTCGAATAAAATGCTCTGAGGTTGTAATTTTTTGGGTAGAAAATGATAAAACATATATATACAAAGGGAGTTCAGCTAAAACAGTGCACATCGACAAGCACATTACTTTGACTGTATATGAGTGCTATGTTTCCAATTTACTAAGAAAATCAAATAAATACCATCCTAAGACAGAGACGGATAATAAGAAATACCAGGCTTTTTCGCGGATGATATCGGATTTAGATTTCCAAAATGAGAGTACAAAAATTGGGATTTTAATAAAAAAAATTTTAATTTTTTTGTGTTGATTGATATGCCTCAGTGCACACAAACATATTTTTTCGGTCTCGGACATAACATTTTTATTTTTTCTTGCATTGTGTTATTGCTTCTTCTTGCTTAGTGGACTACTCTCATCGTAATGAGGAATATTTAAGATACATATAGTGTCCGCCAAATAACTTTTTTTTGAAAATGCTATAAAAAAAAACTACTGAATATTTTCTCAAATTTCTGTTTTTATTTGAAAGTACAATCCTTCCGGTTAATAATGGAAAATAATTTCATTCAAATGGCTGCTGAGGGCACCCCACAAATAATAGTCCAACGGTTGAATATGATTTTATGCATTTTCAAAATAATCTCGTCGTCTACAACCAAACATGTTCAGCACGTGTTTTTCTATATCGAAAGACCATTGACCATTTGTCGTTGACGACTTAATATGGACTTCCTCAACAACAGTTTGTTAAAGTTTGCTCTGCGCAGCAACATACCGAAAGCCTTCCAATTCATAGATTTGGCACACGCTTGTTTTGCATTAAGCATTTACTCCTGTTCCATTTTGATGATGTCATGCATGTCCTAGTTGTCCAGTCAAGCTATTGGCGATATGTTCTTCCATTGATGTGTTATCTTACGTAGATACATATATGTATTTATGTATGTACACATTTCGCTATACAAAAGCATGTTAACAAAATGCCTTCACAGAGATGATATTTCCATTTCAGGTATGGCAATGTGCGTGCATGGGAATCAACGCAAATTGCCGCATACATATATGAACTGCGGGCCCATTACGAAGGGTTCGAGTTGTGACTTCTCCATGGCTAAATAGCAATGAATGAATGTAACTCTGAGGTTGCTTCTACATACAAATACATAGTCAGCCAAGTAAATTATACTTCCCCATGGATATTTATCCCTTAGGACGTCGGTTTTTCCCAAAACTTGTTATGTACTCCTCGGAGGCTAGCACATACTAAATTCGTTGGCATTAACCCTCTTGTTTCTGTTTATCGAGAACGCCTCAGGAGTTACCTATTAGAAATTTAAATATTCTGTGAACCTGTTATTTAAAGTCATGGAAAAAATTTTGATTTCTTGTATTCTAATCTAGTTAATTGATTTGAAATTGTTTTCAGTCCTTCTCCATCTAAATCCGTCCTCAATCTAGATGTAGATATACTGCCTTAACTGAATTATGTATAGGTATAGTATAATTAAGTATACTAGTATAAATATTCTGCCAACCTGTTACCTAAAATCATGGAATTCTAATCTAGTTAATTGATTTGCAATTGTTTTTTCTTCTCCATATCAATCAGGCTTCGATCCAGATGTAGATATACTTCCTTCGCATTAAATGTACCCTTTATGGACCATTAGTCTTCCAGCCATGTTCTCATACAGAACTGGAAATAGAGTCAAAATGTTGTAATAATTTCTTAATATTTGTATTTAGATTTGGGAGACGGAGTTGAATGCAAAATTTTAAGTGGATTGCACCTAATAAACGTTTCATAAGCAATATTGCTAACATACCGACATGTGTTAGGTGCATTTCTAATTGATTGAGAAAGAAAGCATCTATCTAAACATGCCTGATAGCCTGTTAGGGACTTTTTCGAAAATTAAGTATTTTCTTGAATTAAAAAAACATATTTTTAGTACTGAAAAAAATCTCCAATTATTCCTAAATAGTTGTATCTATTTCTGTCGAAAATTGGAGATGTTAAAACTCAGAAATTAATTCTTCTTGGAATACAACATTTTAAGTTTACTGGAATGGTATGCCTTTGTTTGCTAAAAAATGTTGGCAGCATTACAATGTGAGTCAAGTGCTACTGTAATTGAATGCGTAGCAGGGTTTCTTTCTAAACATATCTGACAGCCTGTTAGGTAGTTTTTCAAAAACTAAGTATTTTTCCCAAATTGTTTCAAATATTTATTGAATATTGTTTAAAAAATGATATGAACAAGAGCAAGATTGCATTTATATTCAATTTAAATTATAAATTTGTATGATATTGTAAACTAAGTATTTTTAGGAAATACTTAAAGGTTGTATAGAACAGACATTGAACTAGGGTTTGGGGTCCGGGAATCCCCGAATCGTTTTTATGGGCATTCCCGGAAGAATTTGGACGGGAAAAATTTTTCAATACGGGAAATATTAAAAAAATAATTTATTTATTATGTTGATCAATAATTTAATGTTACTATATAAATTGGAATTTTCAGATGTATTTCAAATTCATGTATGTATTTACATTACTGACAATAATGAGTATTTGTTTATATTATATTACTAAAAATAAAACCTTTTTATGCGAAACCCAGCTAGGGGAATAAAAACTTTTTGTGATCTTTATTGTGAAATAAAAATATCATGTCGACAATACTATGGCTTACATAATGTAAATTTTCTTGTTTTCTTAGAAGAATCGAGGTGAACATATTCTTCAAGAACAATTTACTTTACATACGTAGCCAGAAAGAAATGATCTAAAAATAGGAATACAATAAAAATTGTTCGCCTGGAAACTTTCACGAGAAATCTAATAGGAATATAAATATATACTACGGTGTATTTCAATGGCCATTTGTAAGAATTAATGACTGGACTATTTCAATATTTTTATTTTTTATGAATTTATTAAATTAATATCAATTTTTTTACGTTTCTATTGTTTTTATAGTTTAGAATATGTTTCTATAAAATATTTTTGTCTCCAGACGAATGAATATTCTAAATTAAATGCGTCATAACATTCTCCGTCATATGAGTTATTTGTTTCCTTAATCGTTTTCAATTTTGAATCTAGTGTAGGTGTCACTCACTTCTACCTGCGATGTAAATGTCCAATTCTGACGATTAGTCTACAACTTTTCAAGTTTATAATGAGAAAATGTAATTTATAATCGGAATATATAAGTTCACGATGAGAAATGTAAATTCATAACAGGGAATGAAATTCATAATAGGAGCATGATAATTCATAATCAGCACTGTAAATTCGTAATGTGAAATGTAAATTCATACTGAAAAATATAAATTCATAATAAGAACATACAATTGATAATGAGATATATAAATATAAAATGAGAAAATCCAAATTGATAATGAGAAAATATAAATTCTTATTCAGGAATATATATTCATGAAATATAAATTTATAATCAGGAACTGTAAAATTTATAATCGAAGCTATGTATGTACGTTTTTCTATGGATATTTTCGTAGAAACAAATATTTTATCAATGTTCTCATTATAAGTTTACATTTTCTCAATATGATTTTATATTTTTTCATCATGAAATCATATCTTCTGAATATGAAAACGTATTTTCTGATTATGAATTTGGATTTTCTGATTACAAACTTGTATATTTCATTATGAAATGGTATGTTCCTATTATGAATTAATTGTTCTCAATATAAATTAACAATTCTCATTATGAATTTATATTTCTCATTATGAATTGACATGTTCCTATTATAAATTTACATTACCCATTATGAATTTATATGTTCCTAATATGAATTTACATTTCTAAATATAAATTTGTATGTTCCGAATATAATCTTGAAAAGGTGTAGAGTAAAATATTTGTAAAATGAAACATAATTTGTAAAATATTTTGACAATAACATTAGTTTTTAATTTGTAATATGACAGTATTGAAAAAACACACCAGTTATTAAATGTGGATATTTTAAACTATATTGGACATACCTATAAATAAATTATTTTTTCCCGGGAATGACATTTTTCATTCCAGTTTTCCCGGGAAATGAAAAAAGTCCGGGAAACCCCAAACCCTACATTGGACATATTCACATCAAACCACAGGGGTCTTAATTAACAGCTCCAATGGAAAACACATGCAAAGCAATCAGTAGAACTAGTACAGTTCCCTACCCACCAGGGACTAGTTACCGAACTTGTCATGGAACAATTAATTTTTCCGTAGGGTATTCTTACATTAGACATACGCTTGTTTTGCATTAGGTATTTACTCCTGTTCCATGTTGATGATGTTGCATGTCCTAGATGTCCAGTCATGCTATTATATATATATGTTCTTCCATTCATGTATGAATGATTATGTACACATTTCGATATACACGGCTTTGTAAGCATATCTCTTTACAGACATGATACAAACAACAAATAGAATGGAGAACATCCAGTTGGTATGACACAGTGCATATGTGGAATCATAGCAAATGGCTACAAACTGGAATCATACGAAGGATTCGAATATGTAACTACCCCGTGAATAGATCGCAAAATATGAAATCCTGTTTATTGCCAAAAACTCTGTGGTAATTCATACGTATATAACAATCACTTGAACTATTCCTAACATGAGCATTTATTCTTTGGATATTTCCTCCATCATCATTTTGGTCACACTTTTGAAAACCAAATACTGTCGGGCTTACCATATAAGTTTATAGAATGGTTTTGGAATTGTATTTCAATTTCTATTAGTAATACAACAATATTCTGTAAACCTGTTACCAAAATTCAGAATAAAAAAACCGCTAACAATTAAATTCTGGACTAGAGAAACAAATTGTTGAACCACAGTGCGGGCATTCGCATTCCTGAAAAACTCACACAAAACTCCTCACACACTGCGACCATTATCAGACTATTGCACTCCTAATATGACTATTCTCTAAGCCATTCGAAGTCAAAATACCTTCAAGAATGGTTTGGGAAAGGGAATACCCAAATTCCGAATATACTGAGCTATACACAGACGGCTCTTAAATGGATTTTGGAGTTGGTTCCGGTGTCTTTTTAGAAGAAGCTGTCCTAGCATGTTCATTCCGACTTCCCGACAGCTGCAGCAACTTTCTACATTAGTAGGTCAGTGCATTGATGAGCTGGCCAGACTGAGCTGTCTGTCTGAAGTCACTATCATATGAATCC
Source organism: Polietes domitor (assembly GCA_947397865.1). NCBI lineage: Eukaryota > Metazoa > Arthropoda > Insecta > Diptera > Muscidae > Polietes > Polietes domitor. The sequence continues at coordinate 153,781,476 of OX377619.1, read as the reverse complement.
TGGATGTAGGGACTTTTATGGGATCGAGACGATTTGACGAGAATGGGATCTACTTTGAGTACCCTCGCTACGATAGGTTCTGTTAAAAGTGGTACCTCCATTAGGGATGTCAAAAACCGGCACTCTTCGGGAAACCGGTTTTTGGTTTGTTTAAAAATTTACAATTTAAAAAACTGGGTTTCGGTTTATAAAACTTGAAAATCCGGTGAAACAGGTCAAACCGGTTTTTATTTGTAAGCTAAAATTATTAAACACAAAAATTGTAAACCATACGAATTCAAATCCTATTTATTTATTTTCTAATTTAATTTTCATATTTTAAATGAAAATTTACTTAAATCGGCGATATTGTTTATTTAAATTACCAAATAATTATGAAGTTTCTTTTGGACAGCACAAGAAATATGTTAGAGAATGTTATGCTATCTTATCAAAAATTTGCACAAACAAATACAAATATGCATTATGTGTCAATCAGCGATGCTGTCAGAATTCAATATATAAATGCTTATAAATGTCATTTGCAAATTCGTATTTTCGTATTTTCGAAGATTAATTTTTTGATGGAAATATGCTGCAGTGGTTCACAAATTCGCTGTTAATATTATTATTAAATACACATTTCGTACCTTTTCTACCTCCATCAATACTTTCAATTCTCTTCTTATTTACTGCCAGGGTGGTATGTTTTAATTTCGCGATCAATTAGATTTCCGATATTATTAGACGTGAATGTTGAAGCGAATAAGACATAATTCCTTTAGGTATAAATCACTAAAAAATTTCATATCATACTTGGTATTTTTTTACGTCACAAATCAATACTTTGAGAAAATCTTACACCTGCATGTAATGAAAATGCCAATTTAAAAAACCGGTGGACGGTGTCGGAGTTAACACCGATTAACCGGTTTTCGGTTATGACATCCCTAATCTCCATGCAATACCTAGAACGAAATAAACGCAGACATATGTCAAATATCGAGACAAACCTGGCAATATAACAAAAAACGTACCATCGACTGCCCAGCTCTAATAAACCCATGGTACATGGCCTTTGGGAACAACTTAATAATGGCGAGATATCGAAAATAGATGGATATAATAGACCTTTGGTATGGTCCGTTCAAAACGATGCCTTAAGGCACTACTTGACGCTCCAGTGAGTGAGGACACGTAAATCAACCAACCAGGAGTACTCCTGTGTTTCTATACACTCCACGAGAGTATTATGTCTTTGTGCATTTGTTTGTAACACCCAAAAGGAAACGAGTTAGACCCATCGTTTATTATACAGATCGGCTTAGAATCACTTTCTGAGTCGATTTAACAATGTCCGTCTGTCCATCTATTGTTGTAATCACGATACAGGTCGCATTTGTAGCCAGAACCAAACGAAACTTTGCACAACGATGTTTTTCGGGACAAGGACGAACGCTATTTAATTTGAAGAAAATCGGTTAAGATTTAGATATGGGTCCCATACGAATTTCACTCCCGATTTGACCCTTTTAACTCTAGATACCACATATTTCAACAGATTTTCTTCAAAATTGGCAATACACCTTATAGTTCAACTAGAAACACCTGTGGTAAAAATATGTTAGATCGGTTCAGATTTATATATAGCTCCCATACAAATTTCGTTCCCAATTTGAATTTTTCCGCTCTAGAATCCACATATTTTAACAGATTTTCTTCAAAATTAAAATATATAATATATATATTCAAAATTAAATAATATGATCCATGTATTTAGGGTATACGATATTCGTACTCTTAGGGTTAAAATTGGCTAATATTGGTACCAGCCAAATGTCTGCAAATAGAATCGTGAAATTTAGTGTGTACATTCAATCTAAGGGAATTATTGGATATTTGTATTTTTAGGGAAATCGGGGCGAAAGGGGATAAAACTGGTATCAATCAAACGGGTGCAGTTAGAACCATGAAATTCAATTTCTCAGATTGCGTGAAAGCTTTCCTCGAATAAAGTGGATACCAGCTTAACTCGCCCAATGAAATTAATTAATTAATTTTAATTCGTAATAATAATATCATAATTTAATTATTACATCATAGTTTATTTAACAATTAAGCAATTAGCAAAATACTATCATATTTTTCGTAATATGTTACTGCACTTCAACGTGAACTCGACAAACTGTAATTTGGCGGTAATACCGTGGACTGACCGAACATACAGCTACTTTTTTCTTTTCATGATGAAATATATTAAAATTCTTTTTTTTTTCAATAAATACTATTTTTATACCCATCACCTAAGGATGGGGCTATGTATATTCACTTTGTCATTCCGTTTGTAACACCTTGAAATATTCATCGGAGACTCCATAAAGTATATAGATTCTGAGTCGTGGTAAAATTCTAAAACGATCTAGCCATGTCCGTCTGTATGTCCGTCCGTCTGTCTGTTGAAAAGACGCTAGCAGCCGAACTAAATGTGTCGTATGGTTGCAGATTGGTTGGGATTGAAAGTGGGCGAAATTGGTCCAGAGGGATAACATTTTCCTTAACAAGTGCTAAAAATACCCCCTAATATTTAGATTATTTAAACTAATTTTTCGAACATTTCTGCTGTCTATGCACTTGAAATTTGTTGCGTACATTCCTCTTGTAGTATAAAAGCACCAGAAAATAAATAAAAGTTTTATCGGGTAAAATGGGACGAAAAGGTATAAAAATGGTACCAACGATACGACAACAGCTAGACTCATGAAATTCGGTGTGAACATCCTTCTAATTGCGTAGACACGTAAAATAGAGGGCTTTTTCAAACTTCGTACCTTTTGGACAAAAAAGGGATAAAAATGGTACCAATGATACGACAACAGCTAGAAGCATGAAATTCGGTGTGAACATCCTTCTAATTGCGTAAACACGTAAAATAGAGGGATTTTTCAAAATTCGTACTTTTAAGGGAAACAATTGGAAAAGAGGGATAAAAATAGTACCATTCAAACAGCTGAAGTTGAAATCATGAAATTCGGTGATTACATGCATCTGACTGTGAAGATGCGAAACAAAAAGAACTTTTGTCGAAATTTGTACTTTTAGGTGGAAAATAGGTCAAATGGGAGAAAAAATAGTACCAACTAAACGGCTGCAGTTATATAAATGAAGTTCGGTGTGTACGTTTCTTTAACTGCATAGACGCGAAAAGTATGGTGATCTTTCTATATTCGTACCTTCGGGATCTAAATGGGATTAAATTTGGTACCAATCAAGCGGCTAAAGCTAGAATTATGATATTCAGTATTAGCATTCGTCAAAATTGAAAAGGGAGTGAAACTGGTGCCAAGTAAACGGTTACAGCTAAAATCATGAAATTAGGTGAGTATATTGGATCTTCAATATTATAACTTTTCCTATCGAAATGGCTGTAGGTGGAATCAAGAAATTCCAAAAGGGAAAAAGGGCGTGAGGGAAATTATTTCTAGCTAATTAGGGTACATTTTTGAAGATTGCCTAATGTTCTCTTTTTGATTCCATTTGAAGTGTTATTTTTATACATTGTAGAAGACTACACTGTCCAACAAATTAAGACTTTTTGAATGGAACAGGATAGCGACCCTATAATTCTGAAAGGGCTTGTTGAGTAGATAATTTTTGTAGAATAAACTTATAGTCCCGCTGGTCTGAGTTTCTTTATATCGCGGGTCAAAGTTTTCATTTTTTGGTGGAACGGAGCATTATACTAAGCGAAAAAAGTGTTGTATGTTAAGGTCTGAGCGAATTCTTATTGTCAGAATTATATTGTGGAATCTTATAAGGATTATTTTTCTGGAATATCTTAACCCTCTATTTCCTCTCTTTATGGGTCAATTTGACCCTTTTCAAAAAAGGAAATAAAAAAAAAAGTCCTGTTAAAAAGGACAATTAAGGATTAAAATATTCTTCGAAGAAATTTGCCGGAAGTGGGGGTGTCCGAAGACACCACATCTATCTCGCTTCCTTTTGGGCGTTACAAACAAAATTCACAAAAACATGGAGTGTATAATTAAAGCTGTTATAACTTATATACAAATGATCGGAATTGTGTGAAATTTGATATTTGACAATGTTTTTACAGAAGTTACATTCGCATGGTTACAATAAAACCGATATAAAATCCAACACTTGCAATTTGATTTTTGAAAATGTTTTTATAATCACTTTAAAACTAAAAAATATTTACGGTTTAACCACTCCCCTTCTTGTACAACCCATACAATTGTCTCTATCCTAGGTAATATTAAATCCTCCATAATTTCTATACTGGTGCATGTAGTACCTTCCACACTAATTATCCTGTCCTACGTAAAATTTAATTCCTTATAACTTCGGTACTTACTTACTTGTTCTTAGTTTAGTTTTAGTAGTGCCTTCTAGCATTCGTTGGACTTGTCTCCATTGCATTTTATCTTATAAGCTACATTAGATGTTTCCCCGTTTTCCAATTTCCTGTTAACAATACAGTCTGTTCTACAATAAGACTTACTTTTTAAATACTTTTGCGTCTACAAAGTGAGTCATAACTGCTAAAATTATCCATAGATCTTGTACATGTAGACGTATCATTTTTCGTCTAATATTCATCATGTGGGCATCATTCCTTCTATTTATTTTTCACAACACCTTTTGCAAAATGTTTCCAAAAATATGAGCTTTTAGTTGTCATTTTAAAAAATTAACTAAAATTTATTTTAAACGTCCAATAATACGACTACTGAGTTATTCTAAGACAAGAATAAAAAATTATATTTAAATTTCTTTTGAATGAATTGAATCAATTCAGAAAAAATTGACAAAAATGCAACATAAAAAATTACATGGGATAACATAATTTTTACGGCTTGACCTGAATTTAAATTTTTATATCGTTTTAAGGATATTAGTATAGCAAAGAAAACTCGCAGAGACTTGCCATAGAAATAGTGTTTGGGCGCCAAAAACTAATCTTGTAATGTCGTTCATGAATAGTTTAAAGAAAATATTGATCAAAAATACATTTTTAATACTTTCTGAATTTTTTTCTTAATTTTTAAAAATATTAATTAATTTGTATATATATTTAGTCGTTAGTCAAATATGAAATACTTTTTTGCTCATGTTTTCTTTAATTAATTTATTTAAAGCTACTTTATGTATTCTACTAAAAATTTTTCTTAATATTATTTTTTCGTACACATTTTCTGAAAGCAAAACTAGGTAATATGTTCGTAGTTTCACTAAAAAACAAAAACAAAAAAATAGTACATATAACCAATAATATTATTGCATTTAGTCCAATGCTAGTATGTATGGTGATGGAGCAGTGAGGGGCGTCGAAATATTTTGCAGATCATCATTAAATAGCTATCCCTTACTACAATTCCCACAGGAAATTACTATAAAACTACCTATCCTGAACTGGACCCAGAGTATAACGTGTTAATTTACTTCTCAATTCTAATTATACTTTTTTAAAAGCATTAATTTATTGTATATAAATGAGAATTTTAGAAATATATAATACAGGAGAGATCTCAGTGTTAGCATTGTGACAGCCTCGACGAAATTAAATACAAAGCCAAAGTCTGGTAGTATAGAGCAGACAATCAATTCACACCTCCAATGACAAATTCATGTCAGAGGAAATGACCCTCTTCATATATTTGCGTTAGAACAAGGACTTGTCTTAACCCACCATCGACTAATCACAGTACTTGTCCTGGAACATTTAATATTCTCATAAGGATAGTACAAAATGATATTCGCCTTCAGTGAATAATATCTTAGTGATCTCTGTGTTAGTTTATGACTGCTAGACGAAATTAAAAACAGAGCCATGTTATCCAAATCATGTCCTTTAAGACCGCTTCTAAGACTAGTAGTATAGAACCGACAATCAATTCACACCCCAATGCCAAAAGCATCAGTCCCTACCCATCAGGGACTAGTCGCAGGTCTTGTTATGGAACAGTTGATTTTCCCGTAGGGATAGTATAAAATGATGTTCGTCTTTAATGAAATTTCCCCCACTGTGTCTTCATGTAGCATCAGTCATCACGATATGCATTTTTAATATTAGTTCAATATAAGTGTAATACATAATGTAGGGTATCGTACATTTTAATAATCTAAATATAAATAAATTTATGATTCTAGTTCTTGCTTTGATTTTATTTTGAAAAAATATAATTAAATTTCAAAAGATTAAGGAAAAAATACTTAATTTTTTGCAAAAATACCTAACTGGCTAACAGATTCGTCTAGAAAGTTGCTTTCCTTTCTAATTCAATTACAAGTGCACTTGCACTCTTTTTGAAATGCTTTCAAAGTTTTTCAGGGAACTATTGGGTTCCAGGAAAGCTTAAAATGTTGTATTCAAACACCATTCTGTTGCCCACAATTAAATGAAAAATTATTAGAAATGTTTCCTTTCTTCCTGCAATTACAATAGCTCAGCAAATCACAGATAAAACTAGTAACTATATGCTGAACCAAAAATTTAGAAAATTGGCAGTCCCAGTAGCAAATAAAATAGATTATTTTTCGGCACAGGAACAGGCGCATGGATAAATGCCACAAACACTCAAACATTACCTTTGTCAGTTGTTTATTGTAGGCTGCATAGATAACAGTCAATCTAAAACTTAAATATAATCATGTATTTCTCACTTTTAAGGTATTTTAAGCCCGTGAAAATGCCCTAATAATTGATTACTACTTAGTGTTTAGAGAAGGCTCCGAACGTCGAATGTGTTTTTCACGGTACGTGGTGAAGGGTGTATGTGAGTATAACCACTCGTTCCATGCGAACGCCAAGTAGATAAACTCAGACACTTATTTCTAATTTTTTGGTTATATTCCAAATACATCCCAAAAATTCAATTCCCATCTCCAGAATTCAAATATCCAAATGTTTAGCAATTTTTTTCTTGTGAATTTAGTTACAGGTTCGCAGAATATTCAAATAAGCATAATTGTAATTGAAATGTAATTTCACAAGCATTCAATATAATATAATAGATACTAAAGAGGTGCAGTCTGACCGAATTAAGCATACGCTAGTCTTCGAGTGGTATGAAGAGAGTTTTCAGAACTGTGCATAAGACGGTGATGTATCATAGACCCAAAGAATGGCAACTTCTGTGGAGGTATAGTTCAGCCGTGTGGTATATATGTATGTATAAATTATCACAGAGTTTTGGCAATAAACAGGATTTCATATATTACGATTTATTTATGGGAAAGATACTTATTCGAACCCATGGCATTGTGTTCGCAGTTCATGTGTGTTTCCATATGATATGCCTATAAGTCCATATATATGTACTGTGGTGTCTTCGGACACCCCCACTGAAATTTTCCGGCAGATTTCTCCGTGTTGGAGGGTATATAAGATTCGGCCCTGCCAAACTTAATGCATTTTTACTTGTTATTTTTTAAAATGTTCCTCGCATAGTTATAGCGCAAATATATGAAGAGGAGCGGTCTCTTGTACATGGGTTTATCATTGGAGCTGTGAGTTGACTCGCTGTGGTATGACTTGCACATATATATTCTATACTTTCAGTCTTAGAATCGTTCTCAAATGGCATGATTTGGAAACGCAAGGCTTTATGTTTAAATTCGTCGAGGCTGCCATAATGTTAACACGAAGAGCTCTCCGAAATTATTCTAACCGAATTCGGACATAATTGTAGAGACTATCATTTTGCATTTCATATTTTGTTATTCCAACTTAAATTCTACTCGAAAGAACGTTGCTCTACTCAATGTATCAAAAGCCTTCCTATTCATAGATTTGACACACGCTTGTTTTGCCATTAAGTGTTTACTCCTGTTCCTTTTTGATGATGTTGCATCTGCTAGATGTCCAGTTATGCTATTGCATACGTTCTTCTTCTTGTTAGCAAGTGCCTTCACTGTCATGATACCAACTGAAAGTACACAGTGAAGATAAGCATATGACAATGTGGGTACATACATATATGGAATCATAGGCATATCATATGGAAACATACATGAACTGCGAACACAATGCCATGGGTTCGAATAAGTGTCTTTCCCATAAATAAATCGCAATATATGAAATCCTGTTTATTGTCAAAACTCTGTGATAATTTATGCATACATATATACCACACGGTTGAACTATACCTCCACAGAAGTTGCCATTCTTTGGGTCTTTGATACATCACCGTCTTATCCACAGTTCCGAAAACTCTCTTCATACTACTCGAAGACTAGCGTATGGTCAATTCGGGCAGCCACTTTAGTATATTGAATGCATATGAAATTACATTTCAATTACAATTATGCTTATTTGAATATTCTGCGAACCTGTTAACTAAATTCACAAGAAAAAATTGCTAAACATTTGGATATTTGAATTCTGGAGCTGGGAATTTAATTTTTGGGATGTTTTTGGAATATACCGAAAAAAAAACCAGTAAGGAAAGGCTAAAGTCGGGCGGGGCCGACTCTATGATACACTCCACTTTCAATCCGAATACAATTCAATTCGGTGAAAAAGTGAAAACGGGAAGGTTTTTTGTATCCTGTAAATGTATGTGTTTGACAAAAAAATGTTAAATCGGAAAGGACATTTGTATGAGGATATATTGAAACCTGGAACGAAATAGGTGAAATATAAAATGTATAGTTTGGCCAAAATCGGTTAAACTTATGGGAGCAACATTTGAATTTGGGCTATATTTAAATCTGAACCGATCTTACCCACTTTCACCATAGTTTTGTTTAGTTAAATTATAAGATGTTGTGAGAAATTTAAAGAAAATCGAGCACAATATGTGGCTTTTAAAGCGGCAAAAGTCAAATCGGGAGCGACATTTGTATGGGGGCTATATCTAAATCTGAACCGATCTTACCCAATTTCTGCATAGTGTTTCCAGTTGGATTATAAGATGTTGTCCCAAATTTAAAGAAAATCGGGTACAATATATGGTTTTTAGAGCGCAAAATTCAAATCGGGAGCGACATTTGTATGGGGCCTATATCTAAATCTGAACCGATCTAGCCCGCTTTAGCCACAGGTGTTTCTAGTTAGATTATAAGATGTTGTGCCAAATTTAAAGAAAATCGATTAGAATATGTGGCATTTAAAGCGGAAAAAGTCAAATCGGGAGCGACATTTATATGGGGGCTATATCTAAATCTGAACCGATCTTACCCAATTTCTGCATAGGTGTTTCTAGTAAGATTATAAGATGTTGTGCCAAATTTAAAGAAAATCGAGTACAATATGTGGTTTCTACAGAGGAAAATGTCAAATCGGGAACGACATTTGTATGGGGGCTATATCTAAATCTGAACCGATTTGACCTATTTTCACCATAGATGTTCTTAGTTTAAATATAAGATGTTTTGCCAAATCTGAGACAATATGTGGTTTCTAGAGCGGAAAAAGTCAAATCGGGAGCGAAATTTGTATGGGAGCTATATATAAATCTGAACCGATCTGACCGATATTCACCATGGGTGTTTCTAGTGGAAATATAAGATGTTTTACCAAATCTGAAGACAATCTGATACATTATGTGGTCTCCAGAGCGGAAAAAGTCAAATCGGGAGAGAAATTTGTATGGGAGCTATATATAAATCTGAACCGATCTAACACATTTTTACCACAGGTGTTTCTAGTTACAATATAAGATGTTTTGCCATTTTTAAAGAAAATCTGTTGTAATATGTGGTATCTAGAGTGAAAAGAGTCAAATCGGGAGTGAAATTCGTATGGGGGCTATATCTAAATCTGAACCGATTTTCTTCAAATTAAATAGCGTTCGTCCTTATCCCGAAAAACATCGTTGTGCAAAGTTTCATTTGGTTCTGTCTACAATTGCGACCTGTATCGTGATTACAAGAATAGATGGACGGACGGACGGACGGACGGACGGACGGACGGACAGACAGACGGACATTGCTAAATCGACTCAGAAAGTGATTCTAAGACGATCGGTATAATTAACAATGGGTCTATCTCGTTTCCTTTCGGGTGTTACAAACAAATGCACAAAGACATAATACTCTCGTGGAGTGTATAAATAGAAATAAGTGTCTGAGTTTTCTACTTGGCGTTCGCATGGAACGAGTGGTTATATTCGCATACACCCTTCACGTACCGTACAAAACACATTCGACGTTCGGAGCCTTCTCTAAACAATAAGTAGCAATCAATTATTAGGCCATTTTCACGGGCTTAAAATAACTTAAAAGTGAGAAATACATGATTATATTCAAGTTTTAGGTTGACTGTTTTCTATGCAGCCTACAATAAACAACTCACAAAGGTAATGTTTGAGTGTTTGTGGCATTTATCCATGCGACTGTTCCTGTGCCGAAAAATAATCTATTTTATTTGCTATTTTCTAAATTTTTGGTGTAGCATATAGTTATTAGTTTTATCTGTGATTTGCTGAGCTATTGTTATAGTAATTGGAAGAAAGAAAACATTTCTAATAATTTTCTAATTTTTCATTTAATTGGGGGAAACATTGTAGTGTTTGAATACAACATTTTAAGCTTTCCTGGAACGCAATCGTTCCCTGAACAACTTTGAAAGCATTTCAAAATGAGTGCAAGTGCACTTGTAATTGAATTAGAAAGGAAAGTAACTTTCTAAACGAATCTGTTAGCCTGTTAGGTATTTTGGCAAAATTAAGTATTTTTTCTTAATCTTTTGAAATTTAATTATATATTTTTTTTTAAATAATATCAAATCAAGACAAGAACTAGAAACAGAAATTTACTTATATTTAGATATATTAAAATGTACGATACCCTACACTAAGTATTACACTAAAAAATGAACTAATGTTAAAAATGCATATCGTGGTGACTGATGCTACATGAAGACACAGTGGGGGAAATTTCAGTAAAGACGAACATCATTTTATACTATCGCTACGGGAAAATCAGCTGTTCCATAACAAGACCTGCGACTAGTCCCTGGTGGACTGATGGTTTTGTCAGTGGGGTGTGAAATGATTGTCTGTTCTATACTACTAGTCTTAGAAGCGGTCTTAAAGGACATGATTTGGATAACATGGCTCTGTTTATACACTCAACGAGAGTATTATGTCTTTGTTTTGTTTTGATTTAGATATAGTCCCCATACAAATGTCGCTCCCGATTTGACATTTTCCGCTCTAGAAACCACATATTGTACCCGATTTTCTTTAAATTTGGCACAACATCTTATAATCCAACTAGAAACACCTGTGGCTAAATCGGGCTAGATCGGTTCAGATATAGATATAGCCCCAATACAAATGTCGCTATCGATTTGACTTTTGCCTCTCTAGATAAACATATTGTACCTGATTTTCATTAAAATTGGCACAACATCTTATAATCCAACTAAAAAAACCTATGGTGAAAGTAGGCAAGATACACTGAAAAAACAGATTCGTTGATTTCATTGAATTTCGGACTTGATTTCAGTGAATTTTTACTATGATTTTTGGTCATAGAATGAAATTATATGATATAACTAATTATAATTCGTTGTTTATGAGAAAGAAACTTTCGTTGATTCTGCAAATGTTTTCTTTGTTTCAGAGAAAAAATATGATAAAACGAATACAATAAATACCTAAAAAATTAGTTGATTTATATAATTTTTTTAGGGGATTCTTTGGTTTGTAGAATTTTTTCTTTGATTTTAACTATTTAAAATTGGTTGAAATACCTAATTCATTAGTTAATTTAAAGAAAAGATTTGGTATATCATATAATTAATTAAATTGAAATTGGATATATTATATAATTGTTTCTCTGGTTTTACCACTTTTAATTCGTAAAATTGAAGAAAAAATTCTTAAAATTATAAAATTTATTCTATGAACGACGATTGGAAAATTCCTTGATTAAAATAATTTATTCTCTGATTATACAAAAGTTATATGTTATGTAAAAATGTTTTTTCTATCTGATTCGGACTCATCGAGTGACGAAGAAGCTTTGCTTTCTGCTTTATTTATGGCCATTTTTCTTTTAACTTTGAATTTTCGGTCCCTCCGAATCTGTAGAAAGAATTCCATCAAACAGCATAGTTTTTAACCAAACTATTTACCTTACCTTTTGCCATCCAGCACCAGATCTAATTGGGGGTCCATGAGAATTTACCACAGTGGCAATACTCTCCCACTGTTCATTAAAATTATTAGGAACAGTGCCCTTGTGAAATCCTCTGGCTAGTGATGGATTCTTTTCAAGTTCTTCCACTAGCTTCTCGAACTGGCGCTTATTTGTTATTTTAATTTTTTCCATTTAATTTTATAATGAAATCAAAATTAACGTAAACAATACATTGAAGGCAACACTAAAATGGCCGACGCCAAAATCAAAGCCAATTGAAAACAACGGCGTCGCCAATTTTTCTTACAGAATACCAAACTTAATTTAAGTCATCGAAATACGGCAATATTGCCAACGGGAATACGAAATTGAAACAAAATACAAAAAACGACGTCGTCTTCTGTTGACTACGCCAAATAGAATAAGGGCGATTAATTTTGTAATAACGAAGAAAAAATTCTTTGATTTTTCTAATGGCACCTAAGGAGTTATTCACTTTAACTAATTTTTTCTTTGATTTTTAGAATTATATCACAATTCTAAAAATCAAAGAATGAATTTGTTGATTTGAGTAATTCTTTATATGCAATGAGGAAGATCAATGAGTTGTTTCTTTGCTATACGGGAGTTTTTATTAGAAGAACACTGATATATGTGGAGCCGCACCAATTTTTTAAGAATCCATTTTCTTGGTTAAAATAAAAAATCAAATATGCTTATTAGATTTTTTTAGTAGATTTCAACACAAATATTACAAAAATTTAAAAAATCAATTTGTCAAAAAATGCAAAAAAGTACGTTTTGTTCTGCGGCTCCTCATATAATGTGGCAATTGTATAATTCATCAAAAAAAAATGATACTCCAATATTTTTGGATCGCACAATATCACTGTTTTTCACAATTGTAGTATGTATTAATAACTTTTTATACCGAATTTACTAAGCAAATCAAAACAAAATTTTTTTTTCAAAAACCTTTAAACAAAATTAACTTGACCGAACTCGATAAATGCTTCACTTCAACTGATCATTTACATACACGAATATGAACGCCAACGCCAATTCAGTTCCACTACCAAAAGCTAAATAACGGGACAATAATATCACAATTGTAAAAATCAAAGAATGAATTTGTTGATTTGAGTAATTCTTTATATGCAATGAGGAAGATCAATGAATTGTTTCTTTGCTATATAGTTTTTTTTCCACTAACAAACAGGACAATAATATCACATTTGTAAAAATCAAAGAATGAATTTGTTGATTTGAGTAATTCTTTATATGCAATTACATGCATTACATTTTGTGCGAGCGTGAAAAAAGAGTTTTTTGAATTTGTGTGTTCGCTTGTGTGTTTCTAATTGTGCGTGACTCACGCTCCAAAACGACGAGAGCGTAGTTACATATTTATTCCCTTTTATTTAATGTTCTCTATGTGCCCAATATGTATCTATATATGTATATAAAATCGAATGTGTGTTTGTTTATTTGTTTGTTTGTATGTACTAAATGTTTATGTCTCATATTTCAGCTATCACAGACCAATTTTATCTGGGTTGAAAACTTAAAATTAATAAATTATACAAATAAAAGTAAAACTAAATTTCATAAACTATTCTTTTTTATTTTCCAATGTATCATTTACTAATGTCTCCACAGAAATAACAAAAAGGTGTTTCTATATTGAGTTCCATGTACATTTACTAATTTGTTGAAATAACAAATTTTATCTATATTTTAAAGTATTCAAGAAATAACTATTTTTTTTCCTCATTTCATAGAAAACTATTGCAGAATCAATGAAACTGCTAATTCGAAAAATCATATAATCTCAATTGTTCAAATCAAAGAATGATGTTCTTTGATTTTTTATATTAATTCTAAATAGCAGAGAAAAGTTTATATCATATTAAGAATTTTTGCCCAAAGAATTGTAATTCTTTGATTTCACCAATTCCTTTTTTTCTGTGTAGGTTCAGATTTAGATATAGCCCAAATACAAATGTTGCACCCCTATTTTTAACCGATTTTGGCCAAACTATACATATTATATTTCACCTATTTCGTTCCAGGTTTCAATATGTCCTTTCCGATTTAATATTTTTTTCAAACACATAGATTTACAGAATACAAAAATCTTTCCCGTTTTCACTTTTTCAAAGAATTGAATTGTATTCGGATAGAAAATGGAGTGTATCATAGACTTTAGCCTTTCCTTACTTGTTTTAATTCCGTCTAGCAGCCATAATGCTAGCACAGAGATCACTAAGATATTATTCAGTGCAGGCGAATAACATTTTGTGCTATTCCTATAGGAATATTAAATGTTCCATGACAAGTACTGTGATTAGTCGCTGGTGGATTGAGACTAGTCCTGGTTCTAATGCAAATATATGAAGAGGGCCATTTCCTCTGACATGAATTTTTCATTGGAGGTGTGAATTGATTGTCTGTTCTATACTACCAGTCTTTGGTTTTGTATTTAATTTCGCCGAGGCTGTCACAATGCTAACACTGAGATATCTCCTGCATTATATATTTCTAAAATTCTCATCTATATACAATAAATTAATGCCTTTAAATAAGTGTAATAAGAATTGAGAAGTAAATTAACACGTTATACACTCTGGCACCAGTTCAGGATAGTTAGTTTTATAGTAATTTCCTGCAATTTCCTCTGGGAATTGTAGTAAGGGATAACTATTTAATGATGATCTGCAAAATATTTCGACGCCCCTCACTGCTCCATCAGCATATTAGCATTAAACTAAATGCAATAATATTTTTGGTTTTATGTACTATTTTCTCGTTTTTGTTTTTTACTGGAAATGTCTACGAAAAAGTAATATTGAGAAAACATTTTAGTAGGAAATACTTAAAGTAGCTTTAAATAAATTAAGTAAAGAAAGCATGAACAAAAAAGTATTTCATATTTGACTAACGACTAAATATATATACAAATTAATAAATATTTTTTTTTATTTTATTTTAGAAATCGAGGCTAGAGAAAATCTGTAGAAAATGTGGACCATCTTTTATTACTTCTACAATAATTGTCTAGCTTCTACATTTGTCCTTAGATTTTCTTCATCTAGGCCTTGTTTTCTTCCCTAAGATTCCAAACTTCTTACATTTATCCAATGATATTTTGCATATTGACGTTGTTTTCTGCATTAGCTTTTTAAAAATGATACTAAATATTTTTTCCGATTTTTTTTCTATTTAAAAAAATTTTAGTAAGAATACTTTGTAAGAAAATATCCATAAAATCGTATTTTCTGAATCAGTATGTCTAAATGCACACAAAAAATAATTTTTTTAAAGACAGGAGTAACAATTTATGTGTAAAATCATGATTTTTAGGGATTTTTCAGGAGTGTTTAGTTCACAGTAGACTTGGTATCGAACGTAATATTTTCCGAATCAGCATCAAACAATCCAAACTTTATTCCGTGGGGTGCCTGGAAATTACTTATTTTGTTTGTATGAACCTCGACCTAGCCTAATATAAAGAGTGATTTTTTTGAGGTTAGGATTTTCATGCATTAGTATTTGACAGATCACGTGGGATTTCAGACATGGTGTCAAAGAGAAAGATGCTCAGTATGCTTTGACATTTCATCATGAATCGTCTTACAAACGAACAACGCTTGCAAATTATTGAATTTTATTATCAAAATGCGTGCTCTGTTAAGAAAGTTCATTGCGCGCTTCCATTTTATGGTCAGTTTAATCGACCCACTGAAGCGGCTATTCGGGCTATTGTGACTAAATTTCGCACCAAATTTACATTGTTGGACATTAAACCACCAACACGCTTACGTAGAGTGCGAACTGAAGAAAATATCGCAGCTGTATCGGCCAGTGTTAATGATGACCACCAATTTTCGATTCGTCGCCGTTCGCACCAATTGGGTCTCTGTTACTCAAAAACGTGGAAATGCCAAAATTGGACTAAGCGGATGGACCACCTAAGACGCAGCCGCGGTCAACATTTAAATGAAATTATCTTCAAAAAGTAAATGTCATGGACCAATCTAACGTTTCAAATAAAGAACCGATGAGATTTTGCAAATTTTATGCGTTTTTTTTTTTTAAAAAAGTTATCAAGCTCTTAAAAAATCACCCTATACATGTAATAGGTAAAGATTAAAAATAAGCGAAATATTTTCATCTTCTAGGGATTCGAATCTACTAGAGTCTTTGACTGCATTATATATCATTGTCAGTATATTATTCAAGCTTTATTTTAATTACTGGACGTGGGTTATTTGGCACATCAGTAAAATGCTCTGTCTAATCGACCAATTGTAGTGGCCTTGATTTTAGTTTCATGCATTTCAACTTAATTTTTTGTCATTTCTCTGAATAGTTTGGACAAAGTTAGCTCTACGCAACATCCCAGCTATTCATAGATTTGACACACGCTTGCTTTGCATTAACTATTTACTCCTGTTCCATTTTGGTGATGTTGCATGTCCTAGATGTCCAGTCGTGCAATAGCATCATGTTCTTCCATTCATGTGTTATCAAGCATATTTATGTACACATTTCGATATACAAAGCCTTGTTAGCAAATGTCTTCACAGTGATGATGATACCAACAGAAAGTAATGGGAAGAAGAGCATACGGCAATGTGCGTATGTGGAATCATGGCAAGAACTACATACACTGCAGACACTATGTGAAGGGAAAGAATATATGAAATCCTGGTTATTGCCAAAAACATATTTATACATATATGTACGTATAGCACTCAATTGGACTATAGCTCCGCATAAGTACGTATTCTTTGGACACAGTTTTCAATAATTCTCCTCGCAAACTTGCATATGCCAAATTAGTACTGACTGACTGACCCTCTTAAGTTTATCGAATGTTTATAGAATTATATTTCAATATTCTGTGAACCTGTTACCAAAATTCACAAGAAAAAATTGCCAAAAAATTCATAAATTAATTTTGGAGTATGGGATTTTATTCTTCATTGGGTGTTTTCCAAGCCCATGATAAACTATTCGATGTCGTATCCTCTATTGAGAAAGACTGCTTCATTGTAGTTGTTATGCTAACATTTGCATCTGGCTGCAAAAGTTTGAAATAAGTATCATTGAAATGTGGAGCATATGTCCTAATTTTTGGACCGTAACTTGGGTCATTCGTTATAAAACAAGCCACATATCATTATAATTGTATGGTTGGATATTTAAAAATTTAAATGTTAACTAACGATTACTTTGACGTTGAAAGGTAAAATGACATTCATTTATATTTTCATTTTCAAAATTATGTTTGACATTTGCAAAATGGGTCGCTTTACGCTCGAACAAAATTGGGAAATATTAAAAACTTACTTTCAAAGTAGTGACACTTTAAAACAAACTGTAAGAAATTTAAGTGAAAATTTTTCGAAAAGAGATCGGCTTTCAGTTCAGAAAATTGTAGACAGACATTGTGTTCCATTATAAAATGACTACGTTCAACCTATCTTTACTTTCAGATTTTGTTAAAGCCGATTTTCCCTTAAAACTTAAAATGACCAGCTACTCCACAATTTCTATACAAATAAGATGGGATTTGTAGTATTTTGTCACACTATTATCTATTTTGTATTTTTTTTTTTGTTCCGAAAATATACGTATCAAGAATAAAGTACACACCTAATTTAACGATTCTTCAACAATAGCTTAGATGGTACCATTTTTATCCCTTTTGCCCGTTTGTGTCCATAACAAATACATAAGATGTTTGCAGTCTTTTTAATAGGCACATAATTATATGACGCACTGTTTCCGCGTCGAGTTGTACAGTGGTCCAAAGTTTGTTTCACTGAGCCAACACTCAGGGGATGCCCCCTATAAATCTAGTGCATTGCGTTGGCGGTATTGGAAGGGGGATAGAGGTAGAGTTTTTTGTTGACTACTGTTTTGAATATCATAATTAGCGGGGAAGATATCTGCCGGAAGTCGATTCCACATACAGATAGTAAGGGCGAAGAACGAATCCGATCTGTAATGTGTAGTGCGGCCGGCTGTCCAATCGACATGGATAAGTGGATGGGAGTTATTGGAAAGTCACGTATCTCTACCGAACGTTCTCACGGGCGGTATAATATCATGAATATCTGATGAATAAACACCATGAAAGTATCGACAAGAACAACGACACACATCCCACATTACGATGGCGTTCAAGGGAAACAATAGAATTGGATATCCTACATCAACCTCTTTTGGGATATCTGAGGGATGGATGTATCTAAATACATTCTCAATCACGGGGAGTGGTTGATTGCTTAAAATTAAGCAAAAGGTATTAAAATAGTACCAATCAAACGACAATAGCTGGAATTATGTTCACGTAAAATAAAGGGATTTACGAAATTCGTACTTTTAAGGGCGAAAAGGGATACAATTTGTACCGACCAAATGGCTGTAGCTAGAATAATAAACTTCGCTGTGTGCATTCCTCTGTTTTTCTCTCGCTTTATACAGCCAAAATAAAGAAAATTTTCGAAAATTCTTTCTTTTATGTGGTAACAGGGAGAAAGGGGTACGAATCAAACCGCTGCAGCTAGAATAATGAAAATCTATGAAGACGGAAACATCAGAGAACGGCACTGATGTTTTATGGGCCCTATTTCAAAATATAATTTATGTTTTTTTTGCCGATCGATCATTGCTAACTCACATCTAATTATGGATGATTTGTTAAAATTATTTAAACTCTGTTGCTTCTGAGCTTTGAGGGACGGATTCCGAAAGCAACTTATATGAGCTCCATGTCAATGTAGTGACCGCTGTGGTCAATTTATAAGGTGATAAGATGATGTGATGCAAGAAACCATTTACCACAAACCCCTTGAGCCCGAAAGGGCTAGACCAAAAGTAACAAGTAAGGAAAGGCTAAAGTCGGGCGGGGCCGACTCTATGATGCACTCCACTTTCTATCCGAATACAATTTAATTCGGTAAAAAGGGAAAACGGGAAGGATTTTTGTATTCTGTAAATGTAAGTGTTTGACAAAAAAAATTTAAATCGGAAAGGACATTTGTATGGGGGTATATTGAAATCTGGAACGAAATAAGTGAAATATAATATGTATAGTTTCGGCAAAATCGGTTAAACATTTGGGAGCAACATTTGTATTTGCGTTATATCTAAATCTGAACCGATCTTAGGCACTTTCACCATAGGTTTTTTACTTGGATTATATGCTGTTGTGCCAAATTTAAAGAAAATCGAGTACAATATCTGGTTTCTAAAGCGGCAAAAGTCAAATCGGGAGCCACATTTGTTTGGAGGCTATATCTAAGTCTGAACCGATCTTACCCAATTTTTGCAGAGGTGTT
Organism: Polietes domitor; assembly: GCA_947397865.1. NCBI lineage: Eukaryota > Metazoa > Arthropoda > Insecta > Diptera > Muscidae > Polietes > Polietes domitor. The sequence goes on along the minus strand of OX377619.1, from coordinate 153,762,034 downwards.
TCTAGTTGGATTATAAGATGTTGTGCCAAATTTAAAGAAAATCGGGTACAATATGTGGTTTCTAGACCGGAAAATGTCAAATCGGGAGCGTCATTTGTATGGGGGCTATATCTAAATCTGAACCGATCTTACCGTATTTCTGCATAGGTATTTCTAGTTAAATTATAAGATGTTGTGTCAAATTTAAAGAAAATCGGATACAATATGTGGTTTCTAGAGCGGAAAATGTCAAATCGGGAGCGTCATTTGTATGGTGGCTATATCTAAGTCTGAACCGATCTTACCCAATTTTTGGAGAGGTGTTTCTAGTTGGATTATAAGATGTTGTGCCAAATTTAAAGAAAATCGGGTACAATATGTGGTTTCTAGACCGGAAAATGTCAAATCGGGAGCGTCATTTGTATGGGGGCTATATCTAAATCTGAACCGATCTTACCGTATTTCTGCATAGGTATTTCTAGTTAAATTATAAGATGTTGTGTCAAATTTAAAGAAAATCGGATACAATATGTGGTTTCTAGAGCGGAAAATGTCAAATCGGGAGCGTCATTTGTATGGTGGCTGTATAAAAATCTGAACCGATCTTATCCACTTTCTGCATAGGTGTTTATAATTGGATTATAAGATGTTTTGCAAATTTAAAGAAAATCGGGTACAATATGTGGGTTCTAAAGCGGAAAATGTCAAATAGGGAGCGATATTTATATGGGGGCTATATCTAAATCTGAACCGATCTTACCCAATTTTTGCATAGGTGTTTCTAGTTGGATTATAAGATGTTGTGCCAAATTTAAAGAATATCGGGCTCAATATGTGGTTTTTAGAGCGGAAAATGTCAAATCGGGACCGACATTTGTATGGGGGCTATATCTAAATCTGAACCGATCTTACCCAATTTTTGCATAGGTGTTTCTAGTTAGATTATAAGATGTTGTGCCAAATTTAAAGAAAATCGGGTACAATATGTGGGTTCTAGAGCGGAAAATGTCAAATCGGGAGCGACTTTTGTATGAGGGCTATATCTAAATCTGAACCGATATGCCTCAAATTAAACAGCGTTCGTCCTTGATCGACAAAACTTACTTGTGCCAATTTTTGGTAAGATCGGACTATAATTGCGACCTGTATTACAACAATAGATGGACAGACGGACAGACAGACGGACATTGCTAAATCGATTCAAAAAGTGATTCTAAGTCGATCGGTATAATTAACAATGGGTCTATATCGCTTCCTTTTGGGTGTTACAAACAAATGCACAAAGACATAATACTCTCGTGGAGTGTATAAAAAGGCGTTAAGTTCGGCCGGAATCCATTCCTAGAAGTGCACTGCCATATTCGGAAAATTGTGAAGCTTCATATTATAATATACAAACTTCAAGTGGAATCAAAAAGAGAACATTAGGCTGCAATATTGAAAAATGTACCCTAATAAGCTAGAAACAATTTCCCTCAAGCCCGATTTTCTCCATTTGCAATTTCTTGATTCCAGCTACAGCCTTAATGTCTGTACCATTTTGATAAGAAAAGTTCCAATATTAAAGATCCAATATGTTACAGACTGCAATGTACTCACCTAATTTCATGATTTTAGCTACAACCGGAGTCCATTCCACAGTATTGCCGGCAGATTAGAGGCTGCCAACTTTACATAGAAGTGCACTGCCATATTAGGAAAATTGTGAAGCTTCAGTATTATAATATTAATAGTCTTCTACAATATATATAAAAATAAAACTTCAAGTGGAATCAAAAAGAGAACATTAGGCTGCAATCTTCAAAAATGTACCCTAATAAACTAGAAAAAATTCCCTCAAGCCCGATTTTCTTACAGCCTTAATGTCTGTACCATTTTGATAAGAAAAGTTCCAATATTAAAGATCCAATATGTTACAGACTGCAATATACTCACCTAATTTCATGATTTTAGCTACAACCGTTTGCTTGGTACCAGTTTCACTCCCTTTTCAATTTTGACCCTAGTCAGACGATCTCCCGAAAGATCTCTTTATTTTTCGTGTCTACGCAGTTAAAGAAATGTACACACCGAAATTCATTAATATAGCTGCAGCCGTTTTGTTGGTACTATTTTTTCCGCCCAAAAATACAAATTTCGAAAAATTCCTTTTTTTCGGGTATTCACAGTTAAATTTCATGATTTCAGCGGTACAATTTTTATCCCTCTTTTCCAATTGTAACCCTTAACAGTAGGCATTTTAAAAATCTCAATATTTTACGTATCTATGCAATTAGAGGGATGAACATTCCAAATTTCATGTTTCTAGCTGTTGGCGTATCATTGGTACCATTGTTATCCCATTTTGTCGCATTTCATCCGCTAAATCTTTTATTTAATTTTTGGTGATTTCGTGCTACAAGATGAATGTACGCAACAAATTCAAATAAATAAATAATCTAAATATTGGGGTATTTTAAATCCTTGTTAGGGAACAATTTTTCCCTTTGTCACGATTTCGCCCACTTTCCATCTCAAACGATGTACAACCACTAAACACATTTACGGAAAATTTGAACCTCCTAGCTCATTTCGTTCGGAAGCTAGAACGTGCGTTCAGCAGACAGACGGACATGGCTAAATTGTCTTAGAATTTTACCACGGTACAGAATAAACATACTTTATGGAGTCTCCGATGAATATTTCGAGTTGTTACAAAGGGAGTGACAAAATGCATATGATGAAAATCGAAATTTCCAAAATTTATGAATCACAAGACGAGCACCTTTTGAACATCTCGGGGTGCTCTCTTTTTGCTGGGCCTATTCACAAAAAATCACAAAGTGATAACAAATTAGCCAGCTTGAAAATAAATTATTTTATTTAAATATATTATTTTAAAACTCCACTAAAATGTTCCTTCAAAGAAAATCAAAATAAAAAGCCAGATTTATTTTGAAATATAATGACTTTCTGTTTAAACATTTATTATACAATCAGACTTAGTCTATACCATATAGAAAACGAGTCGTAAAACTCTCAAACTAAAACTCGCCCTAATGTATTTGCAGACCACCTTGTTGGTTGGTCACTTGCAAATTCCAAAATTTATTTAACACAGTTGTGACGCTTACTAGGAACTTCTGAGTTCCTGTAAAATAAATTCGGAATTAAAAAATTTTAAAATCTACTAAAAATTAAGAGACTTCCAACAAAGGCATATATTTTTTAATGATTTGCCTTTTAACGAACGGTGGTATTACTGCAGACCATTTAGGAATACAAAATATCTGTACATTAGTGTCCCTAGTTTAATTAATACCCAAGATTTTAATTTTGTCCTTTATTCTCGGTCGGCTTGAGTAAGACCATGTTGATGCCCACATGATGAGTGCAGGAGTAGCAATTTGTTCTATTCAACACAATGAGCAACTACATACATACATACATATGTGCATGAGTACAAATGTACGACTGAACATATATGGCAATTTATTAATAGCCCTAAAAGGACACACATTTCCAAGTGCGTGCACAAACCTACACAGATTAGATTGTACGACAGATATACACACATACATATGTAGACAAATAGATTTGTGTTGTAGCAACGACAGGACTCTTTACAAAATGTTTGTCCACAATTTCAATAGTTGGAAACTTGACATGGTCAGAACATAGCCTGCTGCTACCAACATGGATGGACGGATATGTATGTATGTATGTCGATATGAATCTAAGCTTGTCCACAACACACAACAAGTTGTTCGCATTGAATGCGTCCTAAGATGTCAATGATGGAGCTCAGTGAAGATACAATGGCGTAATTTCCAAATTACGCAATAATTGTGGAAAATGTGTACATTTGGTTAACGTGCCCACATGGATGGACTCGTCATTCCATGGATACTCATACAAATGGTTCTGAGAGCCTGTTAGATAAATGACAGGAAAAGCTGTTGTTTTCAACGCAAAATGGAGGTTAGAAATCCGCATTGGAAATGAGAAAACAGGTATTCCCAAGTATTAAGAGGCTGAACATGAACGTGAGATGAGAAAGATACCAAATTAAGAGCGGTATGAAAAATTGGTTGACTGCTTTGTGAAATGGTGGAATTTGGTGAAATCAATACAGACTGCTTTTCAAGTCGACTCATAGATATTCTGGCGATGAAGTCTGCACAACAATGCACGGCGTATTGTCAAAAACTTACAAATTTGATCCGCCTAAAACACGACTTTATTCATTGAATTCTGCAAAGAATATTCCAATTAAGCATATTCCAAAAGATTTTTGTTTTATCACGGCTAATATTGCTGTGGTTGCATTTAAATATCAGAAATGTTTAAATAGTTAAAAAAATCATAAAATTTTTTTTTTATTGCGATGTATCTCGGAAACTAAAGGGTGATTTTTTAAGAGCTTGATAACTTTTTTTTTAAAAAAAACGCATAAAATTTGCAAAATCTCATCGGTTCTTTATTTGAAACGTTAGATTGGTCCATGACATTTACTTTTTGAAGATAATTTCATTTAAATGTTGACCGCGGCTGCGTCTTAGGTGGTCCATTCGGAAAGTCCAATTTTGGGCAACTTTTTCGAGCATTTCGGCCGGAATAGCCCGAATTTCTTCGGAAATGTTGTCTTCCAAAGCTGGAATAGTTGCTGGCTTATTTCTGTAGACTTTAGACTTGACGTAGCCCCACAAAAAATAGTCTAAAGGCGTCAAATCGCATGATCTTGGTGGCCAACTTACCGGTCCATTTCTTGAGATGAATTGTTCTCCGAAGTTTTCCCTCAAAATGGCCATAGAATCGCGAGCTGTGTGGCATGTAGCGCCATCTTGTTGAAACCACATGTCAACCAAGTTCAGTTCTTCCATTTTTGGCAACAAAAAGTTTGTTGGCATCGAACGATAGCGATCGCCATTCACCGTAACGTTGCGTCCAACAGCATCTTTGAAAAAATACGGTCCAATGATTCCACCAGCGTACAAACCACACCAAACAGTGCATTTTTCGGGATGCATGGGCAGTTCTTGAACGGCTTCTGGTTGCTCTTCACTCCAAATGCGGCAATTTTGTTTATTTACGTAGCCATTCAACCAGAAATGAGCCTCATCGCTGAACAAAATTTGTCGATAAAAAATTTCGAACCGAACACTGATTTTGGTAATAAAATTCAATGATTTGCAAGCGTTGCTCGTTAGTAAGTCTATTCATGATGAAATGTCAAAGCATACTGAGCATCTTTCTCTTTGACACCATGTCTGAAATCCCACGTGATCTGTCAAATACTAATGCATGAAAATCCTAACCTCAAAAAAATCACTCTTTATATACTCCCGCTCATCGTCAATTTATTTAATTAATCCATTTGTCAATTTTATTAAATTTGACCCATTAAAGCAATTTTGCATGTATTTTTTGGAAATGGGTCGCGGTAAACCATTAACGGAGGAAGAAAAAGGCAAAATTAAAATTGGACGAAGCCAAAATGTTGTCAGCAATTATTTGCTGAATGAATCGGGCTATGGAAAAAATATGAAAGGAGGCACATAAAGAGCCACTACAGATACAGATAGAAGAGCCATCATCCGAACTGCATCTAATTCCCACGATTCTGCTGCAAAAATAAGGGAAGCAACCGGTGTTAGTGCTAGTCTAGCCACCGCAAAGTGAGATATTCGTAGTGCTAATCACACAAAGCGATTAAAATTGAAGAAAAAACCTCCGCTTGATACCACTCGAAAAGCAGCCAGACTTAAATTCTGTCGTGAGCATATGACACGGAAAGGAGAATAGCAACGAGTAGTCCTTTCTGACGAAAAAATTCAATCTATATGGCCCAGATGGATGTAATTACTATTTTCACGATTTACGAAAGAATAACACCATTTATCATCATCATAGTTGTGAAAGTGCCGTGATGGTGTGGGGAGCAATTTCTTATAACGGAACTTTTGAGCTGCAGTTTCTAACATCCAGAATGAACGCTAATAGCTATAAATGCGTAGTTGAGAAGGCTTTTCCACACTTCACTGACATCTTCGGACCAATAACATGGACTTACCAGCACGATAATGTTCCAATTCACACAACGCGGGTCGTAAAAGCAGTGGCTTGAAAGCCAAAATGTGTCTTTAATGGAATGACCGCCATATTCCCCCGACCTGAATATTATTGAAAACATGTGCCGACTGCTGTTACAAAAAGTTTATGAGGCCGGAAGACAATATGGTAGTAAAGAATCGTTAATTCGCCATATACAAAATGCTTGGTTCGAAATTTCCCTTCAATTAATTGAAAAATTGTCGAATTTATGAAGTAATTTTAAATAACGAAGGATGAGGAGATTTAATGTTTACAAAATTGATGCTCTGAATATTTTTTTTATGTTTTAACTAGCAAATGCTCACAAAATTTGAAAACATGCTTTATGTTTCCGAACTACGTATTCCCACCAATTTCTCGATTATAGATCCTACGTAGCTGGAGGAATTTTTACACCGAATTTTTGTCCCCCTTGTACAAATTAAACAAAAAATAATTTGTATTGTGCCATCAATTTATACGCAGTCAAGTGATTAATTTAAATTGAAACAATTTTCTTAAAAAATCCGAGATAATTATACCCTCACTCTACGGAATAGATATATATGCATTTGGGATAGAAAAAAGTGTAACTCAGAGTTATTTAATACCCTAAGTATGTAATAAATCCCTTTCAAGCCCGCCTGTCTGTCTGGCTTGCTGGTGTACACGATAACTCTCGAAGGGAGTTAAGTAATTTATTCAAACTATGAACAAAGTATTATTTTTCTCAGACTTAGTTTAAATTCGGAGATGGATGAAATTGATATACCCGTTATGGTACCCCCACACAACCAGTTGTATTTTGATATTTGATAAAGTTTTTATAATCACTTAGAGTGTACGAAATATGCATGAATTTGTGTTCCTTTTTGCCACACAAATCAACACTTCATACGTAAAATTATACGGATGATCGGAATCTTTGTCACCAGCGCTGCACACACCTTTGGTCAACATAAAACTGATAAAACTTCCATACGGATAGTCGAAATCAGTTGCCATTTTAGATTTAAAAATGATTATAAAATTTGTATGCTTTGCCACGCCCTTTGTCAAATTAAATACTTTACATACAACTTCTATACTTCTATTCTATTGCTATATTTTCGTAGGTACTATTTGTATCCTTTTTTATGTGGGTGTCATTTTTACCTCTTATTGTGCCGCCCTTAAACGTACATATTTAGAAATATTATTTTATGTTGCGCATCTACTTACTCGGAGAAATGTACACACCAAACTTCTAACATTCTTTTCATATTCCAGCTAAAAAATTAGATTAGTCCCATCTTTATCCCAACTTCCCCAATTTGGTTTATTCGATTTTTATCACTTTTGATCCGCTTCCAGAGATACAAGCCGACCGATTTTAAGCCGCCGCGCCGCCGCCGATTTCAACGACTCATATCGACTTCAACCACGCCGCCGATATTTGACGGAGTTCTAACTCAGTCCAATCTTACTACCAAAATAGACAATCCACATAAAATTGAAAAAGAAAATATAACTGTCGACATAGACAACCTACTACTGTGAAATATATGGATCTTTCTTTGAATTTGGTATCCCACTATATGATGACGTCTATAGAAAGTTGAATGATTGTATTTTTAATTGTGTCAAGTAGGTAGAACTTTACAATTCTTTGGGAAGATTATGATATTCAAGATGTCTGCTCGAATATGCCTCACATGAAAAGCTGTAATTGTAAAAATATTTATTAAATTCGTCCATACTGTAAGTTTTGGTAATGAATTCCCCCACCCAAAAAATAATATTATGAGATAATAATATTAAATTATGGGAACATTGGCTAGTATTAACGAATATTGAACTACTTGCCAAAAATAAAAAAAAAAAGTTTTAAAAACCAATACAAATTGTTCTTTGCATTTTCCCATAATTGTCAAATAAATAGGGATGATCGAATGATAGAACGAGCCGGCAAATCAGCCGAAAGCCGCCGACCCATTTTGAGTAGCGCCGCCGCCGCAGATAATTATGGGTCGGCTTGTAACTCTGTCCGCTTCCACCTTTAAAGTACACATTTTGATGCAATACTTCTGTATTGCACGTCAGAGTAATATATACCTTATTTGATACATTGGCGGGTACCATTTTAATCGCTTGTTGTTCCGATTTCTACTTAAAAGTATACATTTACAAATTAGGTGATGCTTCGCGTATACACGGTCAGAGGAATATACACACCGAATTTCAGCCGTAGTAAAAATTTAATCCCTTGAAAGTAAAAATTTCGAAAAAATTTTTCGAATTTCATGATTGTAGCGTCCACCGTGTTCTTGGTACTTTTTTATCCCCGTTTTCCCGATTACTCTTTAAAAGTATGAATTTCGAAAAATTACTTCAATTTGCGTTTGTAAGCATTTTCAGGGATGCAGACACCGAATTTCATGATTCCAGCTCCGTCTGTTTGATTGGTACCATTTTGTATCCCTTTCTACCCAGTTTCACTCACAAAAAGTACGCAATTTTGATAAATTGTTTTCTTAGTCGCATTCGTGCTGTAATGTAATGCCCGTTCCGAATTTCATGATTCTAGGACCACTTGTTTGGTCTGGGCTGTGGTACAATTTTTATCCAATTTAATCCCATAAAATTACAAATTAAAAAGAATATACATACCAAATTTCATTATTGTAGCGTTATCCGTGTTGTTGGAATCTATTTTATCCCATTTTCTCCGATTACCTATAAAAAGTACTAATTTAAAAAAATCATTTTGCGTTTCTAAGGGTTTTGAGGTATGCACACGCCGAATTTTATTATTCCAGCTCCATCCGTTTGATTGGTACCATTGGTTAAACCCTTTTTACCCGATATCACTCACAAAAAGTACGAACTTTGAAAAATATTTTCTTGGTCGCATTCGTGCTATAAAAGTAATGCCCGTTCCAAATTTCAAGATTCTAGGCCCAACCGTTTAGTCAGGGCGGTGGTACAATTTTTATCCCTTAAAAGTACAAATTTCGAAAAATGCTTATTAGTGATCTGCGCTGTAAAATGAATATACACACCGAATTTCATTATTGTAGCGTCATCCGTGTTGTTGGTACCTTTTTTATCCCCTTGTCCCTTTAAAAGTACAAATTTCGAAAATTTCCTTCCTCTTGCGATTCTAAACATTTTGAGGGATGTACACACCGAATTTTATGGTTTCAGCTTCATCCATTTAATTGGTACTATTTTTATCCCTTTTTACCCGATTTCACTCCCAAAAAGTACGAATATTGAAAAAATTTCAAGATTCTAGGCCCAGTCGTTTAATCATTGCGGTGGTACTATTTTTATCCCTTTCTACCCGATTTCACCCCCAAAAAGCACGAATTACGAAAAAATCCCTTCAAGTCTGATATATACGCTGTAATAGAAATGTACACACCAAATATCATGATTCTAGCTTCAGCCATATTGTTGGCACCATTTTTGTCCCTTTTTGCTCTATTTACCCCCCAAAATTACGAATTATTAATTTTTCGGATTAATTTTTTCTACTAAGTTCCAATATTTCTTTATGGTATCTCAATTTTTGTAGATTTTACTTAAAGATAAAATATATTTTTTTCTAAAAACAATTACATTTTTATGATATTTTTAGTTTTACGTGCAATGAAGCAAAAAACGTAACACCATATTGCCTGGTACATATTATAAAAGTCCTTGTTCTGCCCTTTCCAAAATGGTATAAGCTTTTTAGAAAGATCGTATTTCTCTGTTTCATACTTATTATTTGCCGATCGGTTGACAAATATGGATTTTAGAGCAATTAATTAATTTTAACGGTAATATTTCATTATATTTCCTTGTGCCTCAACAGTCCGTTTTTGTTTGTTTATACATTTTGGAAAGAGGATTTCAAAGCACCGATTTTAAAAGTAAAACCTAATTTCATCTACGGTCGCAGCAGCTAAAAATAATTTCCTTGTCTTATGATCCTCGATCGAAATAAACGAATGACGGTTATTTTCCTAAAAAATCAATTTTTTGGGATTTATTTTCCCCGTTTTGGGAATTGTGGAATTTTTATATGAGGTATCACAAAAAATATTGTTGGAAACAAGAATGGTGTTACAAGATTCATATTTGTAGTTTTGGCAACAATTTCAAAACTTGAAATGGCCGAAGTGATAAATTTCGAAGGATCGCCCACTAGGGACCCATATGCATGTGGAATTTTACGATATCTCTTTCTATTCAAAAGTTACAGAATTAATTCCAAAAAATCGATTTGAAACCACTGTGAGCAAATTTCGAATAAGTTTCAAATGAAAATGAAAACAAGTAAGGAAAGGCTAAAGTCGGGCGGGGCCGACTATATGATACACTCCACTTTCTACTCGAATACAATTCAATTCGGTAGTAAAGTGAAAACGGGAAGGATTTTTGTATCCTGTAAATGTATGTGTTTGACAAAAAATGTTAAATCGGAAAGGTCATTTGTATGGGGGTGTATTGAAAACTGGAATATAATATGTATAGTTATGTCAAAATCAGTTAAACATTTGGGAGCAATATTTGTATTGGGGCTATATCTAAATTTAAATTTAAAGAAAATCGTTTCTAAAGCGGAAAAAGTCAAATCGGAAGCGAAATTTGTATGGGGGCTATATCTAAATCTGAACCGATCTTACCCACTTTCTGAATATGAGTTTATAGTTGGATTATAAGATGTTGGCCAATTTTAAAGAAAAACGTTAAATCGGGAGCGACATTTGTATGGGGGCTATATCTAAATCTGAGCCGACCATACCCACTTTCAGCATAGGTGTTTCTAGTTTGATTATAAAATGTTGTGAATATTAGGGCGGAAAAAGTCAAATCGGGAGCGAAATTTGTATGGGGGCTATATCTAAATCTGAACCGATTTCCTCCAAATTCAATACCGATGGTCCTTGGGCCAAAAAAAAATAACTTCTGTCAAATTTCACGATAATCAGACAACAATTGCGAACAAGCTTAGATGGTCAGCAGACGGACAGACAGACATCGTTAAATCGAATCAGCTGGTGATTCTAAGCCGATCGGTATACTTAAAGGTGGGTCTAGCTCGATTATTTCTTGGTGTTACAAACATTTGGCGCGAAACTAACTTATAATACCCTAGTCCACGAAGTGGTGTAGGGTATAATGAAAATGAGAGAGACGTGTATTCGAGCTTCATTTCTACGGTAGGATGCAATACCTTGTAGTTCCACATGAAGGTTCTAAATTTTCTTGCCTAGGAAACTTTCTTTTAACACATTGCCTAAACTGAATTTCGGCATTGATTGCTCTTCGTAAAAACTACAAATAACAAGTTTACTTGTGTATAGAGATAAGTGGGCTAGAATTGCCCCACGACTTTATCGGCTTTGGAATAAGGAAATCCTAAGCTGATTTTCGATACAGTTTAAGGCCCCAATAGTTCCTAGAACTTAAGAATTTAAACTGTAGTTGCTTTTGTGTGCTACAGATTTCGTGAAGTTCATCCTTCCTCTGTTTCCGGCATGTGTGCTTCAAAACGTTGGCCATTTGTTTATTCATATGTTCCGGATAATGCCATGTACTTCCTTGTTTGTGTTGCTGGCATGTGTCCGTCATGTTTGAACACTTGCACAAGCCTAGAATGCGTCCATAAATTCCCAGAAATGCTTCGATTCAAATAGCCAATCTTACTTACTGCAAACATACTTGCAGAAGTTTGTATATATGTATATGTTGACTTATTTCAATATTCATACGCAATATGGCCACAGCCTTCTCAGCAATTGAACCATACGAAAGGATTATAATGGAAGCATCAATATGTGGTAGTAAAAGTCCAGGCACATGCCATGCAATGGTAAATAAGGATATGCATTTTAACGAAACTAATTGAGGCACATGTTGTAAGCACAGGGATCCTACGTTTATTTCCTCACTGGCGTTCTATGCATTCTTCTGGGTTCCTGTTCCAAAAATGTTGCATAAAAAGTGATAAGATATTTATTTATTAAGAATATTTTTTAATTATTGTAATGCAACAAATCAAGACTACAGGCAATCTCCGGGAATATCTCATCCGGAAATTAGATTCCACAAGAATTCCTAGTACAAACTGGTCAGCCCAAATTGTTCTTATACTGGACATGTGTTGTATTTCTGTAGCAATTTCAAAATTGCAAGGACATGTTTTCTGATTGGTTTGGAAAACTTATAACTAGCCTTAAATTACTGCTAGCCTGCTACAAAAATATGATAAAATAAAAATTTTTCTCTAATTTTTCCTAAAAATTTAATATTTTTAAATTAGTTACCGTCATCCATGTTGTAGTCATTAGTTTGATATATGTTTGTTGTTACCACATGACCAGATGTCCTTAAAACCAAAAATTATTAACAATTTCCAAACGGTATATTAGAGTGGATCACAAATAAAAGTAGTAATCATGCCAAGATAATATGATTCTCAAATTTTATTATACAGTCAAAGCCCATTATAGCTCATAACTCTCTTTAAATTCAATAGAAGTCCCTCATGGGTTGACCAGGAGTTTTTGATATTCAGATTTCCTCAACTTTTTTGTGCCTTTAGAAAACATACTTGTTCTGCTTCTCATAAGATCGGTGATTAATTTTTTTTTTTGACCAACGGATCTTGGTCATATGAAGATATTTCTCCAATGGCCGCCGCAGTCACATTGGTCCTTTCTTCGAAAGAAACTATAGGGAACTACCGATTACTTTGACATTGAAAGGTAGAATAACATTCATTTTTGTTTTTCTTTTCAGGTTTGTGTTTTTGACATTAGCAAAATGTGACGCTATACGCTCGAACAAAATTGGGAAATATTAAAAAACTTACTGGGTTAAAATTCGTAAAGCGTGTGCATGTTTTTTGGAAGCTCGAGCTTTTTCGACAAAGGTGGATATTTCGGTAGAGCACGGTTAAAAAAAATAGACAAATTGGATATTTTTGAAAATGTTTCATTTTCGCGGGAGATATGACCAAAATGATTTTGAGGTTTGGCAAAAAATTACATTTTTGGTTTGTGATTTTCTCGCGAACTATCTAAAGGATCAGGCTGATCTTTTGCATGTGTATTAAGAACCAATGCCGCTTGTAACATATATGTAGTCAGTCGCGAAAATCGCTCTAAAGTTCGCGGATGAAGTTGCATATATTTGTTCTTTCTCTATCTGGACTTTTAAAACTGTTCTGCCACAAATATTGCCCATTAAGTCAGCAATCAAATGGCGACATTTTGGTATTAAAGCGTATTTAAGCATATTTTTTGAATATGTCTGTTTATATTTGCTTGATATTTGGAATGCGCAAAGTGATTATTTTTTGTAGGGGGTGAAATGGGGCAAAAAGAATAAGGATAAGGATTTTTCGAAATTCGTACTTTTTTTGTTAAAATGAAAAAAGTGCATAAAAATAGTACCAATCAAATGACCGCAGCTAGAGTAATGTAATTCGGAGTATACATTCCTCTGACTAGGTAGACACGGACAATAAACAGATTTTTAGAAATTCGTACTTTCAAGGGATACAATGGGGGTACAGAGGGATAAAAATAGTACCAACTAAACGACTACAGCTAGAATGATGAATTTCTTCTTCTAATTGCGTAAAAACGTCAACTGGGTAAAAATGGTACCAACCAAATGGGCGCAGCTGTAATCATAGAATTCGGTGTAGACATTCCTGTGACTGCATAGACATGCAAAATAAAAGGTTTTTTCCAAATTAGTACTTTTTCTGTTACGGAAAAATTGGTTGAATCATGAAGTTAGGTTATTCTGCACTATGTACGTCTGATAATGGATTTTCAAAATTTGTACTTTTGGAAATACATAAAGTAGAATGGAAATACAACCAACTGTAGCACCCACTATTTTTTATACCATACACCACTTCGTGGTCTAGGGTATTATAAGTTAGTTTCGCGCCAAATGTTTGTAACACCAAGAAATAATCGAGCTAGACCCACCTTTAAGTATGCCGATCGGCTTAGAATCACCAGCTGAGTCGATTTAACGATGTATGTCTGACCGTCCGTCCGTCTGCTGTCCATCTAAGCTTGTTCGCACTCTACAGGTCGCTATTGCTGTCCGATTGTCATGAAACTAGGCAGAAGTTATTTTTTCTGGCCAATGACCATCGGTATTGACCATTGGTATTTGGAGGAAATCGGTTCAGATTTAGATATAGCCCCCATACAAATGTCGCTCCCGATTTGACATTTTCCGAAAAGACGTATTGTACCCGATTTTCTTTAAATTTTGCAGAACATCTTATAATCCAACTAGAAATACGTATGCTAAAATTGGGTAAGATCGGTTCAGATTTAGATATAGCCCCCATACAAATGTCGGTCCCGATTTTACATTTTCCGCTCTTTAAAAGACATATTGTACCCGATTTTCTTTAAATTTGGCACAACATTTTATAATCGAACTAGAAACACCTTTGCTGAAACTGGGTAAGATCGGTTCAGATTTAGATATGGCCCCCATACAAATGTCACTCCCTCCGTTCTAGAAACCACATCTTGCACGATTTTCTTTAAATTTTGCAGAACATCTTATAATCCAACTAGAAATACGTATGCTAAAATTGGGTAAGATCGGTTCAGATTTAGATATAGCCCCCATACAAATGTCGGTCCCGATTTGACATTTTTCGCTCTTGAAAAGACATATTGTACCCGATTTTCTTTAAATTTGGCACAACATTTTATAATCGAACTAGAAACACCTTTGCTGAAACAGGGTAAGATCGGTTCAGATTTAGATATGGCCCCCATACAAATGTCACTCCCTCCGCTCTAGAAACCACATCTTGCACCCGATTTTCTTAAAATTTGGCACAACATCTTATAATCTAACTAGACACACCTATGCTGAAAGTGGATATGATCGGTACAGATTTAGGTATAGCCCACATACAAATGTCGCTCCCGATTTGACTTTTTCCGCTCTAAAATCCACATATTGTACCCGTTTTTCTTTAAAATTGGCACAGCATCTTATAATCCAACCTATGGTGAAAGTGAGTAAAATCGGTTCAGATTTAGATGTCACCCTCATACAAATGTTGCTCCAGAATGTTTAACCGATTTTGGCCAAACTTTACATATTATATTTCACCAATAAACAGACATTGTGAAAGCGGGTCACATCGTTCCAGGTTTCAATATACCCCCATACAAATGTCCTTTCCGATTTAACATTTTTTGTCAAACACATACATTTACAGGATGCAAAAATCCTTCCCGATCTCACTTTTTTACCGAATTGAATTGTAATGAGATAGAAAGTCCGTCCGTCTTCAGCAATTCCTTACTTGTTTGGGAGATGCCCATATGTCCATACTTTGGTATAACACAAATGGGGTCCCATTCTGATCTATTACAGCTCTAGAAACTACATCTTACATCGGATCTTCATCAAATTTTGCAGATAATTATATTTTTCAAATAGGAATACCTACCGTGAATGAGAAATATATAGGCCCATGTTTTGGACCAGGCCCAAAATGTAGTTATAGGCCCCCTTTTGAAATGTCGGTCCGATTCATCCTATTACTACTGTATAATTTGTATTTGTCTGTCGGATAATAATAATCAATTACCATATTATTAACCATATTCGTTAAATATGACTAAAGATTAATTTATAGTATAATTTATATGAACTACATAAAATTGCTCCCATGAAATAAATGGGTTTAGTAATCAAAGCGCGGTACATACGCAGGGAGTGGTGTAAGGTATTATATAGTCGGCCCCGCCCGACTTTAGCCTTTCCTTACATGTTTTATTATGAATTACAATACAAAGTAAATTTATATTATAATTTGCAACATAAATGGATTTTTCGAAATTTTTACTTTTAAGGGGAGAGCGGTACCAATATTACAGCTAGAATTATGAAATGTAGTGTGTAAATTCCTCTGACCATGTAGAAGCGCCTTCAAAATGTAATATTTTTCGAATAAAAGGCTCTGCGGTTGTAATTTTTTGTTAAAAACTGGGTAGAAAATGATAAATATATATATACGAAGGGAGTTCAGCTAAAGCAGCGAACATCCACAAGCACATTCCTTTGATTGTATATGAGTGCTATGTTTCCAATTTACTATTTTATAAAAGAAAATCAAATAAATACTATCATAAAACAGAGACGGATAATAGCAAATACCTGCCTTACATGTAACTTATATACGGATATTACTCTGATACACTTGAAATATGGGCGATATAGCCACACCCCTTCTGTTACCTCCTACACGAAGTACCAGAAGCCTTGATTAAAATAAAACCGATATAACTTCCATACAGGTAGACAAAATCAGTTGCAATTTGATATGTGAAAATGTTTTTATAATAGCATTAAACTTAAAAAATATTAACCTAGTACCTCGCACACAATTGTCTCTAGCCTGGCTAAAATTAAATCCTTTATAATATAATATTTTATAATATAATTATTATATTTGATCATGTTTTTACAATTATTTACGAATGTGGAAGCTGTTTCCAATTTAAAATTTAATTCCTTCTATACACATGTTGTCTGAGAGTGAGGTATATATAAGTCGGTTTAACCGACTGAAACTTACTTACTTGTTGGTCATTCGTTTTCCTATACTTCTACCAGGAAAGGATGGATGATCTCGACGCACGTTGCGTGACTAACTTATAGTAGTTCTACTGGAATAGCGTCGTTTCCCAGATATTTATACCTTTTCAGTGATATTATTCCATCCTTAGTTTCAGTTATTCAGTGGGTCTTAATTGACTGTAATAACTTATCTCTTATTACAGTCAATTAAGTCAATTTGGTTTTTATACCCTACACCACTTCGTGGACTAGGGTATTATAAGTTAGTTTTCCGCCAAATGTTTGTAACACCAAGAAATAATCGAGCTAGACCCACCTTTAAGTATACGGATCGGCGTAGAATCACCAGCTGAATCGATTTAACGATGTCTGTCCGTCCGTCTGCTGTCCATCTAAGCTTGTTCGCATTCTACAGCTCGCAATTGTTGCGCGATTATCATGCCATTTGGCAGAAGTTACTTTTTTGGGCCAAGGACCATCGGTATTGAATTTGGAGGAAATCGGTTCAGATTTAGATATATCCACCATACAAATGTCGCTCCCGATTTGACTTTTTCCGCTCTAAAATCCACATATTGTACCCGATTTTCTTTAAAATTGGCACAACATTTTATAGTCTAACTAGAAACACCAATGCTGAAAGTGGGTAAGATCGGTTCAGATTTAGATATAGCTCCCATACAAATGTCGTTCCCGATTTGACTTTTTCCGCTCTAAAATCCACATATTATACCCGAATTTCTTTAAAATTGGCACAACATTTTATAATCGAACTAGAAACACCTATGCTGAAAGTGGGTAAGATCGGTTCAGATTTAGATATAGCCCCCATACAAATGTCGCTCCCGATTTGACTTTTTCCGCTCTAGAAACCACATATTGTACCCGATTTTCTTTAAAATTGGCACAACATTTTAGAGTCGAACTAGAAACACCTATGCTGAAAGTGGATAAGATCGGTTCAGATTTAGATATAGCCCCCATACAAATGTCGCTCCTGATTTTACTTTTTCCGCTCTAAAATCCACATATTATACCCAAATTTCTTTAAAATTGGCACAACATTTTATAGTCAAACTAGAAACACCTATGCTGAAAGTGGATAAGATCGGTTCAGATTTAGATATAGCCCCCATATAAATTTCGCTCCTGATTTTACTTTTTCCGCTCTAAAATCCACATATTGTACCCGAATTTCATTAAAATTGGCACAACATTTTATAATCGAACTAGAAACACCTATGCTGCAAGTGGGTAAAATCGGTTCAGATTTAGATATAGCCCCCATACAAATGTCGCTCCTGATTTTACTTTTTCCGCTCTAAAATCCACATATTATACCCCATTTTCTTTAAAATTGGCACAACATTTTATAATTGCACTAGAAATACCTATGCTGAAAGTGGGTAAGATCGGTTCACAGGCCTCAAGTGTTGTTATTGGCCCCTGATTCATCCTATTACCGCTGTATTTATCATTCGATGTTGATCAATTTTTCCAGATCATGTTATATTTACTTTACTCGGAATATCTGCTCGCAAATTGGATCAATTACTTTATTATTTACCGTATTCGTTAAATATGACTAAAAATGAATTATAGCATACTATATAATTTATATGAACTACGTTAAATTGCTCCCATGAAATACCTGGGTTTAGTAATCAAAGCGAGGTATACACGCAGGGAGTGGTGTAGGGTATTATATAGTCGGCCCCGCCCGACTTTAGAATTTCCTTACTTGTTAATTGCTTTTTAGCAATCTCAGAACCATTCTATTGCGAACCGTCCTAATGTGCTTATAGTTCACAAATCCAGTGCCAAAATATATTCTTCTCCAACTAACATTTTATGTATTCTTTAAAAATGATATAAAATATAAACCACATTCGTCAGGTACTAGGACGGAACTCTTACATATTTCAAAGTACCCCTCAATTCAACAATCACAAACCTTCATAACAAGCAAATCCTTGTCCGCTCTTAAGCAGTCCTTCCAAAGTGCTTGTGTTAAATTAAGTTTTGCTTACGTTGCTAAATTTTGAAAAATGTTTCCCTCAGATTGACACGAAACTAAAATGTAGTCTTCTAAATATTGTGTATTTAAATTTGAATGAATATTCATTTATGTATGTCCGGACGGCATTCATACATACATGAGCCTGGTATGCATATTCATTTGTATCCTTAAAACTTGTGGCAGTGCAGATGGAAGTACTTGCATGTGCATACACAGACTGTCCAAAGTTTGTGTATTCATTGCAATAAATGAAACTGGACAATATGTTCTCCAAAGGATGATGGCTTACATAAGGAACTGTTGTATAAATTTGGACCAGAGGGAGTAGAGTTGCTCGCTTGGAACCTTTGGAGAATGCTGGCAAAACTAAAATCAAATAAATGTTTAGGTTTTCAACTGCAACAACTACACTTTTAGGTACACACCTAGTAATCACTTTGCAGAGTACTTACTACTACTACCTACCTACTTCAATTAGAATCTGGCACTTTACATGTACATGTTCTGAGAACCTGGTTGATAAATTGAAACGAAAAAATGGCATACATATATTTAGTATATGTATGTCCAAATGTAAGTATTTTGAAACAACTTTCAGCATAAATGGAGGGAGTTTAGACATGGTTACCTCCTCTTGCCAGAATGGTTCTAAGAAATAAAGGAGTCTTTTGGTACTACATCATCACTATGGCTATCAAAGAATGTTGTCATGTCATGCACTTCCTTTTTATATATATTTCACGAAAGAATATCATGTCACTTAAAGTTTAAAATGAAAATAACAAAAAGTTGTTATTTTCCCTTCCACTAGGATATTACGACTTGGCCGAATTTTGAAGATTGCTGCTTTATATTAATCTAGTCATGTCCGTCAGTCTGTTGAAAGTACGCAAGCATCTAAACAAAGGAGCCAGGTCGTCCAAATGTTCCAAGAATATGTCTAATAGTTGTAGGTTGGTTTGGATTGAAAGTGGGCGAAATCGGCCCAGAGGGAACAATTTTTCCCTAGCAAGGACAGAAAATATCTCCAATATTTCGAGTATTTAAACATGATTTTCGAATATGTCTGCTTATATTTTCTTGATATTTGGAATGCACATTCCCCTTATAACGTAAACTTGCATCATAAAGCGATTATTATTTATAGGGGTAAAGGGGGTAAAAAATGGATAAAAATGGTACCTAGAAACACGAAATTCAGTGTGTACGTATTGAGTAGACACGCAAAATAAAATTACATTTCGAAATTCACACTTTAAATGGGTAAAATAGGAATAGAGGAATAAAACTAGTACCAACCAAATGGCTACAGCTTGAATAATGAAATTTGTGCAAACATTCCTCTGACAGTGTGGACACGCAGCCAGAATATTGAAATTAGGTTTGTACGTTCCTATGACAATATAAAGGGTGATTTTTTAGCTATTATCTTTTTGGCAACACTGGTTTTAACAGCTGACGTGCGTTTCGTGTTTTGTTTCACTGTCAAACATCTTCAGTTTGGTTATAATTTAACCATGAATCGTCTTACAAACGAACAACGCTTGCAAATTATTGAATTTTATTATCAAAATGCGTGCTCTGTTAAGAAAGTTCATCGCGCGCTTCCATTTTATGGTCAGTTTAATCGACCCACTGAAGCGGCTATTCGGGCTATTGTGACCAAATTTCGCACCAAATTTACATTGTTGGAATTATCGATTCGTCGCCGTTCGCAGCAATTGGGCCTCTGTTACTCAAAAAAGTGGAAATGCAAAAATTGGACTAAGCGGATGGACCATTTGAGGCGCAGTCAAGGTCAACATTTGCATGAAATAATATTCAAACATTAAATTATATGGACTCGACTATCGATTCAAATAAAGATTTCAAGCATTTTGCTGAATTTTATGTGTTTTTATGTTTTTTTTTTGAAATAGCTTTTAAAAAATCACCAATCAAGAAAATTTTAAAATTTTTTAATTTTATGGGGAAATGGTGAGAAAAGGGATAAAATTGGTACCCATTAAATGGTTGCAGTTAATGAAAATCTGGGTATCTGCGGATAAAAATGTTGCCATCTTAACAAGTTTCTTAACTGTAAGCTAGTAAGCCCAATCGAACACGCCTACTATTTCTCCAAGTTCGTACTTTTAGGAATATAATGGGGTAAAGAGATAAAACTAGTATCAAACAAATGGCTCTAGCTAGAATTGAAAAACTACATTCCATACATTCCATTGTAAACCCTAAAGATAATAGAATAATAGAATAATAGAAAATAGCACTTTGCCTTTCTAAACAATTACTCTGATATATAGTCAAGGGCTATCAAACAAGAAAGGACATATAAAATTCGGCCCTGCCGAATTTAACGCCTTGTTATACCCTACACCACTTCGTGGACTAGGGTATTATAAGTTAGTTTAAGTATACCGATCGGTTTAGAATCTACAGCTGAGTCGATTTAACGATGTCCGTCTGCGGTCCATCTAAGCTTGTTCGCACTCTACAGGTCGTAATTATTGTCCGATTGTCATGAAACTTGGCACAAGTTATTTTTTCTGGCCAAGGACCATCGGTATTGAATTTGGAGGAAATTGGTTAAAATTTAGATATATCCCACATACAAATGTCGCTCTCGATTTGACTTTTTCCGCCCTACAAAGCATATATAGTACCCGATTTTCTTCACATTTGGCTTAACACCTTATCATCAAAGTAGAAATACCTGTGACGATAACGGGTTAGATCGGTTCAGATTTAGATATAGCCCCCATACAAATGTCGCTCCCGATTTGACTTTTTCCGCTCTAGAAACTACATCTTGTACCCGATTTTCGTTAAATTTGGCACAACATCTTATAATCCAACTAGAAACACCTATGCTGAAAGTGGGTAAGATCGGTTCAGATTTAGATATAGCCCCCATACAAATGTCGCTCCCGATTTGACTTTTTCCGCTTTAGAAACCACATATTGTACCCGATTTTCTTTAAAATTGGCACAACGTTTTATAATCAAACTAGCAATACTTATGCTTAAAGTGGATAAGATCGGTTCAGATTTAGATATATCCCCCATGTAAATGTCGCTCCCGATTTGACATTTTCCGCTCTAGAAACAACATATTGTACCCGGTTTTCTTTAAATTTTGGACAACATCTTATAATCCAACTAGAAACACCTATGCAGAAATTGGGTAAGATCGGTTCAGATTTAGATATAGCCCCATACAAACGACGCCCCCGATTTGACATTTTCCGCTCTAGAACCCAAATATTGTACCTGATTTTCTTTAAATTTGGCACAACATCTTATAGTCCAACTAGAAACACCTATGCAGAAATTGGGTAAGATCGGTTCAAACTATACATTTTATATTTCACCTATTTCGTTCCAGGTTTCAATATATCTTCATACAAATGTCCTTTCCGATTTAACATTTTTTGTCAAACACATATATACAGGATACAAAAAACCTTCCCGTTTTCACCTTTTCGCCGAATTGAATTGTATACGGATAGAAAGTGGAGTGTATCATATAGTCGGCCTCGCCCGACTTTAGTATTTCCTTACTTGTTTTTATGTAATATATTTATTTATCATACAAAACCTTTAATAATTCTATTACAAATGCCATTGTAACATTTATTACTTGACTGTTAATATAGGGTGGACCATTTAAAAAAAAAGGTAGAATAACATTAGTTTTTATTTTTATTTGCAGGTTTACGCTTGAACAAAATTGGGAAATATTAAAAACTTACTTTCAAAGAAGTGAGTAAGTATTTAGAAAGAAATTTGAAAAAAAATGGTAAGTACTTGTTTATAGCCGATTCCAAATTAAAATTTAAAATGGCCCTCCCTATATTTGGCTGTTAGTTTTTTAATTTTCATTGTCATTTTCACCAAAATTCAAAGCATAAAAACAAATTGGAAAAATCACTTAAAATAAACAAATATTTTTTAATAAATACTGTGGGAGGCTATAATCCTCCGCAGCAGAAATCTATTGCTACGCCAACAAAATTAAACTTGAAGGAAATGTCTTTAAAAATAAAATAAATAAATAACGTATGAAAGGACTCTTAGAAGAAACTGCCAATATCTAAAGAATTTTAAAACGTTTTCGTTCAATCCTTGGTTTATTGACTATCTTTATTTCTAAAATCGTTCACATCACGGCATTCTTTGTCTACAGATGCTGGAAGTAGATGTCTGAGAACGTTATTCCAGGCGTGGTTGATGGTGGCAACTGCAGCGGTATCTCGATGAATATCGAGATACCTCTGGACCTCTCTCTCTAGATCGTGTCTCACCTGCCTTGCCGAAAGAGGCATAGCTGGGCAGTGGGAATGGTACTGCGATTACGCCCATGGAATTATCCTTTCAGTCCTCATGTGACGTAAGGAGACGTCTTGTTTGCATTTTAATATTTCAGAATATTTATATACTCCACGAGGGTATTATGTCTTTCTGCATTTGTTTGTAACACTCAAAAGGAAGCGAGATAAACTCATTGTTAATAGAAACGTTTGTGGTGAAAGTGAGTAAAATCGGTTCAGATTTATGCATAGCTTCCATTTAAATTTTACTCTCGATTTGACTTATTCCGTTGTAGCGACCGCGTATTTAAACTGTTTTTTTGTTTCAAATTTGGCATAGTACGTTAGTATTGAACTAGAAATAACTGTGGCAAAAATGGTTCAGCTTTAGATATAGCTCCCGATTTGACTTTTTCCCCTCTAGAGACCACATATTTTAAACCAATCCTTTTCAAATTTTACGCAACACCTTATATTTCGACCAGAAACATCTGCGGAGAAAGTGAGTCAGATCGGTTCAGATTTAGATATAGCTCCCATATAAATTTCGGATCATATAGTATTACCAATCATCTTCAAATATGGCACAACACAGTGGGAAAGTGGGTATGATCAGTTCAGATTTAGGTATAGCCCTCATACAAATATTGATCCCAAATGTTTAACCGAGTTTAGCCAAACTTTGCATATTATATTCCACCTATAAACATGCATGTTGAAAGCGTCACATCGTCCAGGTTTTGCGAATTGAATTGCAATGGAGTATAAAGTGGTGGGTATAATATAGTCGCCCCCATTGAAACAAACAACAACACTCAACTATAAACCAATGTGTCGTGTACGTATTTCATATCCTGTGTGGGGATATGTTATCGGAGGCGCTTCCTGGATGTGGATTCGTTTAATGTGTCTCTTTTGATCACGACCTGGTGCAAGGCGCTGAAGGTCCGCACAATGAGGAAGTACATCGTAGTTGGTATTTATTTTACAAGAAAGAAACTTCGTCCTGCTCATGTTTACGAACTAATTTACTTGAAAGTGGTCGAAATATATTGAAAATCAGAAATCCCTTCTGAAACTAAAAGATGATGTGAAATCGCCCATATGTTAAGGCATGTATTATAAACCTGCCCAATGTATGTCCTAATAATTTATGTTCTTGTTTTTATTTCCCCCTACTCTCATAGTTGTAATATTTATATGGAAAAGTAACATTCTATAAAGCCCTATCGATTTTGAGAAAAAAAACTTTGTAGAATAGAGAAGAAATGTTTAATTTTCAACTCACATACATGTGTTGATATCAACCATTTTTTAAGACAATATTTTGATAACAGGAACTCAGAGCAGATTGATCACCTCCCATCAAATTGATTAAAAGTAGGCAAATAACACAAACAATTTTGATAAAATTGGCAACAGCCAGCAAAGAAAAGTTGCTGATTTGTGGAGTTGTTTGCTTCACAATCAATTCCATCTTAAAATGCCTATAGTTTGTAACAAAGTACGTATAATGGATGGTTAGATAAATGGTTGGAAGGAAAGACAAATTTACGGACACAAAATAGGACGGACAAGAACAAAAGGATGAAAAAGGCAGAGGGACAGAGATAGAGATGGATGCGATAAATGTAATACAATGTGTGGTTAAAAGGACACATGGACTGTCGAAGAAGAGAGGAGGAAGAGGTCATGGCAGGAAGGATATTCAAACAAGATGTGATTGTGATAGAAGACATAGACTTTGAAATTGACACATTTAAATTTGTTCTGAGTTTCTGTATTGTGAGCGATTTGATTAATTTGTATGGGTTTTGAACAAATTCCAGTTTACGAAGACAATTCTGTATCGGCCATATATGTATTTCATTGTCCTGTGTGATAACGAATCATCAGTGGCGTTTCAGTATAATATGCTTGGCATAGCAACAACGCTTACTAAACACATAGGTTTGTCACGGCTCACATTGCAGAGTCCAGCAAATTTCCATATTCTCATTAAATCTTTTCTGTGATATATCAAACAACTGTACCGACTTGCAAACTAAAACTTGAAGTGCTGGATTTAAAGAAAATATGCCACAAAAATATTAAGTTCCTGACTGCATGATGAAGGGTTTAGAAATTTGTAAACTCCAACATGATTCATTGAACGGAATGAAATTTGTGAATGTAAAATTCTTCAAGAAACCTGCCCATCCATCACAAACAAATTCCAGCTCTTTCCACCATCGGGCACATATGCACTGTTGCTGGTTCCTTCCCTTAACCGCAAAAGGAAATACATATTGAGGTTTCGCCAAAAAACAACATGTTTTATTCATACTTTAACATTGTATGACCTATATTTGTGTTAAGGGGGGTTTTTACACCCTACAGCACTCTATAAGGAAGATGAAATATAAGGAAAAACAAGTAAAATGACACTAAGTTCGGCCGGGTCGAATCTTATACTCCCTTCACCATGGATTGTATTCTACAGTAATAATTTAAAAGAATATACATATCAACAATAATTCTTCAGAAAGGTAGCAATCTTCAGAGAAATGTATATACTGTACATTAGACTGGATCGCGGTCCATACAAATGGAAAAACACATTCCAGTCACCCCACGAAAATAAAGTATGGCTTGTTTAATGATACTTTGCAAAATATTTCGTTTTCAGATCAAGTCGTCTCTTAGCTAAGCGCTCCTGAAAGTACCCTTAAAAATCATGTTTTTCCCGTGCATTTTTATACCCTCCACCTCCAGGATGGGGGTATACTAACTTTGTCATTCCGTTTGTAACACCTTGAAATATCGACCTGAGACCCTATAAGGTATATATATTCTTGATCGTCATAAAATTCTAAGACGATCTAGCCATGTCCGTCCGTCCGCCTGTTGAAAGCACGCTAGCATCTAAACGAAAGAAGCTAGAACGTTCAAACTTTCTACAAATGCGTCTTATAGTCGTAGATCGGTTGGGATTGAAACGGGGCGAAAACGGCCCAGAGGGAAAAATTTTCCCCCACAAGGACTAAAAATACCCATAATAATCCCAAATATTTAGCGTATTTAAGCATGTTTTTGGAATACATCTGTTTATATTTGCTTGATATTTGGTATGCGCATTTCCTTATAGCAATAACGTGCACCAAAAACTGATTCTTATTTGTAGGGGGTGAAATGGGGCAAAAAAGGGATAAAAATGGTACATATTAAACGACAACAAATTCGTACTTTTAAGGTTAAAATAAATAATGAAATTCGGTGTATACATTCCTCTGATTGCATAGACAAGTAAAATACACGGATTTTTCAAAATTCTAGTAAAAATAGTACCAACCAAATGACCGCAGCTAGAGTCATGAAATTCGTAGAATACATTCCTCTGACAGTGTAGACACAGAAAATAAACTGATTTTTCAAAATTCGTACTTTTTGGGTCAAAATAGAAAAAGGGGATAAAAATAGTACCAACCAAATGGCCGCAGCTAGAGTCATGAAATTCGGAGTATACATTCCTTTGACTACGTATACATAAAAAATAAAAGGTTTTTTCCAAACTCGTACTGTCAAGGGATACAGTGGGTGACCAGTCCCGTGTTGTATGGAACAAAAACTGGGAGTAGTTTCTGGCTACGAGGTCTGACCGGAGACTTAATTCTGGTACCACGGGAGTCAGGGCCCCTAGAACTTGTCCTAGCCTGACTGACGATGAGGACCCTGTTGGGTGCAACCTGGTGGCTGTGGTTGATACCCAAATCGCGGGCAGGGCGCTTGCCCAATGTGGAGTTGCATATTCAACAGGGTGCTGTGACCCATAGAGCAGCTGAGGTGTAAGATAGTCCTCGACCTCTGACCAAGAGGGAAGTTATGCCCATATAGCAGACCTTCAAATTGGTACTTGAGGGGTGGATTAGGTGTGTCCTTTAGGGTGCTGAGGCTCTCTGCTGGACATGTCTGAGAAATCCCGATGGGGCGCTGGCCGTCGTTTATAACTGGCTCCTGGTGTGATGGCACACCGTGGTTAGTGCCTTCACGGCGAGAATCACGTTAAACTGACTCGACTTCTGTCAAGGGATACAATGGGTACGGAGGGATAAAAATGGTACCAACCAAACGGCTACAGCTGGAACAATGAAATTCAATTCAATGGAGAATGATGAAATTCTAATTGCGTAGAAAGAGATTTTAGATAGTCGTACTCTTAAGGGGTAAAAATGGGCGCAGTTGGAATAATGGAATTCGGTGTATACATTCCTCTGACTGCATAGATACGCAAAATAAAAAGTTTTTTTTTCCAAATTCGTAATTTTTCTCTTACGGCAAAAATTGGTTGAATCATGAAGTTAGTTAGTTATTTGTTTTGGTTTTGTTATATTAAAAAATATTATATATATTTTCCTGTAATATTACTGCACTTCTACAAAAACCGACAACCTTACGACTTGCACAAACGCGGCGAAAATTCATGGAAGGGGACATGTTCTTTGCAACTTCGAAGTCCTTTTAAAGGAAAATTCGACCGGGAATGAAAAACTGAGTATGAGGTTTTGGCATAGTGGGTCACTACTTTCATAAAAATATAGCTTGGTTGATGTGCATTAAATTTTTTTCATTTTTGTTCAGCGGTGTAATGAGCGGTAGCAATTTCTTTGCGTAATACTCCACCTTTGCAATAAGTATTCCTAACTGAAATATGACGTGATGTAGAAAATACGTCTAAAATCGGGATCCATGGTCCACTTCATCAGTAAGTGTTCGTATGTGAAATAATCCATGACCTGGAAAAGTTAATCTAGATCCGATGTAATATGAATTATTTAAAATGATATTATTGGAAATTGGTGGGACAGTTGTATTTGGAAACATTGACCCATATGGTCCAATAGGTATTCCCAGAGTAAATATATAATCATCTGCAAAATTTGACCAAGATCCGATGACAAATGCAGATTTTACAGCGGTACTAGGATAAATTGGATGGACATTTGTAGGGGGCCTATAACAACACTTGGGGTTGTACCATAACATAGTTCCCTTTAGGCATTCCTAGTGGACATGAGTCATGATCTGGAAATTTTATAATGATTATAGGTTCTGGAGTGTAAACTGGGGCGGGGCATTTGTACGAGGATTGTGCCAAAATATGGACACATATATTTGACTTTCATAGTACAGTCTTAGATTAATATTAAAGCATTTTCTAAACACTTTCACTTTGTTTTTTTATAAGTTCGTTAATACTTAAATGTATGAAGAACTCGACATAAATTTCAGTAACTTGATTTTAGGAAAAAACACATTTTTTAGTTAAAATTTAATAAATGGATTTTATTTCATACAAAAAATTTCTGATTTTTTCCTTACTTAAAATCTTGGAAATATTCTTCCACATAAGTATGAATTTACTCAATTGTAAGAATTTTTGATTAGATCCAAAGAAATGTTTTTAAGTAAATTTGATACCCTATTTATAGTAAATGAATTGTTTGAAAGAAGTAAACTTTACTCATTCTTAGTTAATTTTCCTACTTTTAAGGAAATTTTTGCTGAACTGGAATAAAATTGTTGAACTAAATTGTAGTATGGATTTTACTCAGATTTAGGAATGCAATTTTCCTGAGTGTAGGTATTCCTAGTTGAAATAGAACACGATCTGCAAAATTTGAAAAACTTCCGATGTAAAATGTTGGTCCTAGAGGGGTAACACTGAAATGGGGGCCATTTGTAAGGGCGCTACATTAAAAACATCACTTCAAAGTAGGTATTCTTAGTTGAAATATAACATGATGTGCAAAGTTGTTTTGAGATCCAATGTAAGATGTGGGTTCTAGAGCTGTAATAGAGTAGAATGGGGGCCCAATTTGTATGGGGGTTTACCAAAATATGGACCCATATATTTGACTTTCATTGTATTCTTAGTTGAAATATAATATAATCTATAATATATACCAAACCATTGACCCATATAGCTGGCTTTCAAAATAGGTGCTTCTAGTCTAAATGTAAAATTTTGTGGGAAATTTGATCAATATCGAATGTAAAATGTGCATTTTAGAGCAGTAATATTGTAAATTGGTGGTACATTTGAATGGGGGGCTATATCAAAACATAGGCCCATGTGATCCCTTTCCCGTTAGCTGTTTCTAGTTCAAATATAATATAATCCTGGAAATTTTGTCATGATTCCATGTAAAATATGTATTCTACCGCAGTAATCTTGTAAATTATAGGGATATTTATATGGAGGATATATCTACCTGAACCGATTTCCTCCCAATTCAATACCGATCGTCCTTGGACCAAAAAAATATCTTCTGCCAAATTTCACGACAATCGGACAACAATTGCGACCACCTGTAGAGTGCGAACAAGCTTAGATGACCAGCAGAAGGACAGCCGGACGGACGGACAGGCAGGCTTCGTGAAATCGATTCAGCTGGTGATTCTAAGCTGATCCGTATTCTTAAAGGTGGGTCTAGCTCTAGGCGGAAAACTAACTGATAATACCCTAGCCCACGAAGTGGTGTAGGGTATAAACATTACAGGGGAAAAACATGGTTTTTAGAGGTGTTTTCAGGACCGTTTATCTCAATTTTCATTCGTTGAAAGTTTTTTCTTCTGACCTTTCCAACCTTCCACACAGGTAAGGGAGCATACCTATCGAATTTTGTTCCAAATTTTATCATAAAAGTACGTATTTCGTCCTTTATATTCCGCATGTACATATCTAATGTTACGATTCTAGCTACAGGCATTTGATTGATATCAATTTTATCAACCATTTTAATTATTCTAGCTGCATTGATTGGCACCATTTTTATCCCCTTTCTCATTTAATCTCCATGAACGTGTAAATTTCAAAATGTTCTCGATTTTGCACGTCTATGCAGTCCTAGTAACGTACATAAGAATTTCGCTATTTTACCTGGAGCCATTTCGGTACCAATTTTTTCCCTTTTTCCACATTCCCCCCCCCCCTGAACATTAAGATTTTCGAAAATCACTCAAATTTACATGTACATGTGATTAGAGGGTACCATTTTTATCCCTTTTAGTCCCATTTAATTTTTTGGTGCACCCTCTATCCCCATTTTACCTCGTTTAAAGTACGAATTTGGAAAAACCTTTTAATGTTCCTGTGTACTCAATTAGAGGAATGTTTCTAGCTGTTGTCGTTTGATAGGTACAATTTTTATCCCTTTTTGTCCCATTTCATTTTTTTCTGATCCTCGATTTATATATCTATATGGCTTTTGGTTATTTTTCTAAATAATCACACTTTTGGGATTTATTTTTCCCTTTTAGGAATTTTGGGATTTTTCTAAGAGGTATATCACAAAAAAGTTTTTTCAAAAGTTTCAGGATTAATTCCAAGAAAATCGATTTGGAACCACTAGAAACCACATATAACAAACTACTCCCTCTGATTTGCCTTCTTGCCGCCTATATCTCACATAATTCATATTTTTGGGTCAAATTAGGTGCAGTGTTATGTTATATTTGCAATGTCCAGGTTTGATAATAAAACCTTATAATGGGTTTGAGAGCGAAGGGTATCATATAGTCGACCCCGTTCGTTACTCAGTTTTTGTCGAACTTCTTCTTCTTCTTCTTCTATACCAGCCTTAAAGCATAAAAACACCAAGCATAAACAAAGATCTAAAACTATTTCCATTTTCGTATTCAACTCTTTATTTCATACGAATATGTTTTTTTCTGAAACTCATGGTAGTTTAGCATGAACAAAAGGGGAAAACAGAAAAAGCTTGCAACAAATACAAATCAGGCAAATGGTGTTAGTGGCAAATCCTTTTATTGTTTTCGTGTCCTACCTTCTTCCTGTACCATGGCCAAGAACGTGCATTCAATAGTGAGGCAGTGAGGAATGTGTTTTGGAGCCCAAAGTATGGAGTTGATTGCAAAAGTTTCTGAAGAAATAACAATTTATAACCGCAGTTGAACTTCTCTATAACGAATTTCTCTGTTGTGAATTCTTCTCTATAGCGAGTCATTTTTATAGAGCCTCGTATAATTTCTCACCAAAAATGATATCTTTATAAAGATTTTTCTCGGTAACGTAGATAATCACCAGTCATCAATCCCCAACAGCCATATACATTAGGGTTAGTAATTTTTTCATTTTTTTTTCGAATATCAAAAATCTGTGGAAATGGCATGTAGGGCATGCAAAAATAATAAGAATTGCGTTTTTACTTTTTCGAAATTGTAAAAAAACCTTCCGCACAAAATGCAATTACTTTAGCTAAAAACAAACTTTTTTAGTTTACTTTTTTTAAATTTTTAAATTTGAGAAATTTTTTTCTGCAATAGTTGTTCTTGGAAATTATTTTTTTTAGTTGGTTTTAGTGCATCGATTTCAAATATGCAATTTGATCAAAAATCTGTCATTTAGTTTTTAAGCTACATCGATTTTAAAATTTGCAACTCGGTTTCATTTCCCAGTTTTAAAAATTTTAAACGAGTTGCTCTAATAAAAGTTTGACAATACAGAAGAAATGTCATAATACATAATTTATATCGTTTTTAGTTTTAAATTATTTTTTCATAGTTTGTGTTCACATCGCCATGTCGTTTAAAATATTATCAAATTTTAAAAATCACAAAAAAATTCAAATAAAAAAGTTGGTTTTGAGCTAAAGTAATTGCATTTTGTGCGGAACGTTTTTTCACAATTTCGAAAAAGTAAAAACGCAATTCTGCTTGTTTTTGCCTGCCCTATATTCTATTTCCACAGATTTCGAATCTAAAAAAAATGACTAACCCTAATATACATGTTTGAAGGGCCATTTCTTAAACATTAATATATATGTATCTGGTGATTCATCGGGAGATTTGCTTTTCAATAGGCTTTTTTGGAAAGATTACGCATGACTCTTGTCAAACTGCTTTGCCATTTTTGTTCAGCATCGTTTGGCAAGTCATCATAGAAAGACTCACACCACAATAGCTGTATTACGAAGAAACAACGAAGAGAATATAGCAACTGTAGCTGAGAGTGTACGCGAAGACGGTGGGGAATCGATTCGTCGTCGTTCTCAACAGCATGGCTTGTCGATAGCCAGATAGAAATTCTGAAAATTAAAAGGTTCTTAAAACTAGAAACGATCTGTCTGATAAGAGCGCAAAAGCGGTATTGATTGAAAAAAAAAAGTAAGGATATGCTAAAGTCGGACGAGGCCGACTCTATGCTACACTCCACTTTCTATCCGAATACATTTTAATTCGGTGAAAAAGTGAAAACGGGAAGGATTTTGTAGGTGTTTGACAAAAAATGTTAAATCGGAAAGGACATTTGTATGGGGGTATACTGAAACCTGGAACGATGTGACCCGATGCACGATGTCTATTGGTGAAATATAATATGCAAAGTTTGGCCAAAATCGGTTAAATATTCGGGAGCAACATTTGTATGGGGGCTATATCTAAATCTGAACCGATCTCACCTTATTTCTGCATAAGTGATTCTAGTTGGATTATAAGATGTTATGCCAAATTTAAAGATAATCGAGTACAATATGGGGTTTCTTGAGCGGAAAATTTTAAATCGGGAGCGAGATTCGTATGGGGGCTATATCTAAATCTGAACCGATCTCACCTTATTTCTGCACAAGTGATTCTAGTTGGATTATAAGATGTTGTGCCAAATTTAAAGATAATCGAGTACAATATGGGGTTTCTTGAGCGGAAAATGTTAAATCGGGAGCGAGATTCGTATGGGGGCTATATCTAAATCTGAACCGATCTTACCTTATTTGTGCACATGTTACAATTACTACACCATTCCAATGCATTTCGAATAGGATTTTGGTATGAATCTGAACCGATTTTAGCTACCGATGTTTCTAGTTCAAATATAAGTTGTTGTGCCAAATTTGAAGAAAATCTGGTTTATAGAAGGGAAAACGTCAAATCGGGAACGAAATTTATCTTTTCCTTTTTATATCCTCCACTAGGGTATAATGTCGTTGCGCATTTTTTTGTAACGCCCAAAATGAATCGATAGTACAGGTCGTAATTATTGTTCGATCTTAACAGAAACTGGCTTTTCGGGCCAATGACGAATATTATTTACTTTGAAGCAGATCGGTTAAGATTTAGATATAGCTCCCATACAAATGTCACTCTCGATTTTAGTTTTCCGCTCTAGAAACCACACTTTTTTCCCGATTTGCTTTAAATTTGGCACAGTACCTTATAATTGAACTTGAAACATCTAAGGATCAGACCGGTTCAGATTTAGATATAGCTGTCATTCAAATTGCGACCGATTTTCTTCAAATTCGTCACACTACCTCATAATTCAACTAGATGATGGTTCAGATTTATTTATTGCTCCCACACAAATGCCGCTCCCAAATTGACTTTTTTGCTCTAGAAACCATATAATTTTGACCGATTATGATCAGGAAGCGTTATGGATGTTATATCGAGTTTATTGTAACCAAAGTTTATGTCACTTTGTGTGGGAGGTACCAGAAGCATGCGGCAATATCGCCCATATTCCATGCGAATGTAACCTCTACAAAAGCAATGCAAAATATCAATTTTCAGAGTATTCCGATCATCCGTACAGAAGTTATAACTGTTTTAATTTTACATTTATGGTGATTTGTGTGGGAGCTACTGGAAGGGGCGTGGCAAAACCCACCATATTTAGTGCACTTAAAGTGAACATTATCAAATACAGAAATAGAGCTGATTCCGAAGATGCGTGTGGAAGTTATTCATTTAATATAGGAATATGGGACATTTTTACCTCCCGTACCAGAAGTGGCGTCGCAATTCCGGCCATCTCAGAACTTAAACTAAGTTTGTAACTAAGACATGGCTCGAACAAGTTAAAAAGTCGTGAAACTGATTTGGTTCTATTTCATGTTATTCGGTAGATTGAAGATAATTAGATTTCGATTTCCTTTTTCCCATATTTTTGCAACGTCTTTCAGAAACGTATAGGTGTGATGTTCATATAAATGTTTTATGTTTTCATTTGCTGCACTTTAAATTTTATTACCTTCGATTATATACACCAAGCATGCACAAGGAGATACACTCAGAAAAAACTGAAAATTAAACAAGGGCCCTGGATATAGAGAAACATGAAAGGAATATTGGAAGTTAAAACTTTTAAGGTAGACAGGGATAAACACGGCAATCTTGTTTGATTAGTTTTCATGCTGTAGTGGGTTCTCGCTTTATTGGAAATGATTCATGGCATGATTTACAATTGAACTAAATTATGACCGAAGGCATATTTTTACAACAGGGCGGCGCACACTGCTAGTGGACCAAAACCTGAAAAATGAATTTCTTCGTATATAATTTTTTAGGTAATAGCCCAGAAAATGTTTTTTTTTGTCTCCAAAATTGAAATCAATTGATTTTGTAGATTCATTCGTGAGTAGTTGAAGGAAAATATTGTTCAAAAATACATTTTTAGGTTGAATTAAAGATTGCAATATTTTTGAATAGATAAGAAGTGGTACGACTTTTGTTTTTATACCCTACATCACTTCGTGGACTAGGGTATTATAAGTTAGTTTTCCGCCAAATGTTTGTAACACCAAAAAATAATCGAGATAGGCCCACCTTTAAGTATACGGATCGGCTTAGAATCACCAGCTGAATCGATTTACCGATGTCTGTCTGTCCGTCCGTCTGTCCGTCCGTTGTCCATCTAAGCTTGTTCGCACTGTACAGGTCGCAACTGTTGTCCGATTGTCATGAAACTTGACAGAAGTTATTTTTTCTGGCCAAGGACCATCGGTATTGATTTAGATTTAGCCCCCATACAAATGTCGCTCCCGAATTGACTTTTTCCGCTCTAGAAACCACATATTGTACCCGATTTACTTTAGAATTGGCACAACATTTTATAATCGAACTAGAAACACCTATGCTGAAAGTGGGTAAGATCGGTTCAGATTTAGATATAGCCCCCATACAAATGTCGCTGCCGATTTGACTTTTTCCGCTCTAAAATCCACATATTGTACCCGATTTTCTTTGTAATTGTCACAACATTTTATAATCGAACTAGAAACACCTATGGTGAAAGTGGGTAAGATCGGTGCAGATTTAGATATACTCCCCATACAAATGTCAACCAAATTCCACCACCAAATTCCATGATTCTATCTGCGGTCATTTTGTTGGTACCATTTGTATCCCCTTTTACGTATTTTACCCCTTAAAAGTACGACTTTCGAAGATCTATATATTTCATGTGTTTATGCAATTAGAGGGATGTATACACCGAATTTTATCATGCCAGCTGTAGCCTTTTAGTTGGTACCATTTTTATCCCTCTGCTCCCATTGAATCCCTTGAAAGTACGAATTTGGGAAAACCTTTTTATTTTTCATGTCTACGCAGTCAGAGGAATGTATATAGCGAATTTCATGGTTCTAACTGCAACCATTTGTTTGGTATAATTTGTATCCCCATTGTCCATTTTACACCCTAAAAGTACGAATTTCGAAAATTTCCTTTATTTTATGTGTCTATGCGGCCGTTTGGTAGAGAGTATATAAAGTTCGTCCTGGCCGAACTTATCACCGTATTTACTTGTTTACTTTTAAGTCAAAAATTGGTTGAATCATGAAGTTAGGTTATCTTGCACTGTGTACGTGATAGATAATGCATTTTGCACTTTTGGAATTAAAATAGAATGGAAATACAACTAACTGTAGTACCCACTATC
Organism: Polietes domitor; assembly: GCA_947397865.1. Lineage (NCBI taxonomy): Eukaryota > Metazoa > Arthropoda > Insecta > Diptera > Muscidae > Polietes > Polietes domitor. The sequence continues at coordinate 153,726,327 of OX377619.1, read as the reverse complement.
TACCAATATTTATGGTATGAAATAATACAAATTTTATATTTAATTATATTTTTTTTAATATTTTTTGTTCTGGTTTGTGGCTATATTAAAAATTGACATATTCCATTTATAGTACTTCTACAAAAATCGACAGCCTCTGTGGAATGCAATCCATGGTGGAGGGTATATAAAGTCCGAACTTAATGCCGTTTTTACTTGTTTCATAATATTTCATCGAGATGGTCACATTTATTTTTCAATGTGTAAGCCCGTATCAAAACTCCCTATTGAACCCATCACCCAGGTTTATATACATATGATTGTGTCAGTGTATTCTTCGTTAACTTTACAATCTGACTCACACATACTTTGGAGCTTGCAGCCACACTTGCTGCAAACGCTAGTGTCAGGAAACGGAATGGCATATTTATGTCCGACAGCTGTATTGCATGGATGTGACTGTGCAAGGGAGGGAGCCTTCTGCTGGTGAATGTGTGCCAGTGTTTTCGAAAAACTCCTGTTTTTCAGAAGTTGTTATAATAAAAAACAATCAGCTAATTTAATTTAAAAGTTTTCGACGTGTTTTTTATGCCGTACTCTAAAATGTGTGTATGATAGCTTTAGCCATTGGTTTGTAACACAATAAATGACTACAGGACTAAAGACTTGTGTGGTGTATTTGCAGCCTGTTCTTTCAAAATATGAGTGCCAACATTGAAATGCATTTACACATAAATATAAAAAAGTAATGACTGTCATTGAATTATTATTCTATTAAACGTTTAACAGAATAATACTTGGGCCATTCTTCGACTATTTGGAATGATTAAAAGTCCGAAAAATTGGATACCTTAGGTTTGGTCGTCATAAAAGTTCGCAAGTGAAGGCATTTAACAGATTTTATTTTCAAAATAATTTAAATTTCAAAAAAATCTGGTATCTGTTAAATCCTGAAAAATTACCAAATAATAGATGCGACGACGTAAATGATATCCTAATATATGTAAAATTATAAAAATAAAATTTTAAATTAGAATCGGCTATAAAAAGTACAGATTTGAAAAAATTTCTGGTTTTATTGGAAAGGTTGGTCTTTCTCATTTAATAATGGAACACAATATAATCCACGGCAGTATATTCCACGACTGGCTCAGCAGTATCTCATCCGATCAATCCAATATTTCAGTACATGGCCCAATGATGCCGTCAGTCCGAAATCTATACCCAACAGTGCGTCGTTGTCACGTGTGTGTTCTCTGAACCGCATATGGGGCAATTTTGCCTATTGACATAGCCACCGAGATGAAAATGAGCTTCATCTGACAACATGAAAATTGTCCACGTAAATTTCTTATAGTTTGTGCTAAAGACTCACTGCTTTGGAAATAAGTTTTTAGTAATTCCCAATTTTGTTCGAACGTCTAAGGTCACATTTTGCACATGTGAAACACTATCCTGAAAATAAAAATAAAAATTAATGTTATTCTACCTTTCAAAGTCGAAGTAATCGTTAGTTCAAATTTAAATGATAAGGAATTTTATTTTCAGAATTCCAATAAAATTGGATTTAAATTAAATATCTTTTTTATCGCTCGCCTGAAAAGTTACCAAATAAAAGGTTTGACATTCTTGCACGAAAAGAAAGCGTTGCTTTCTTATATTACTTTGTCGGCTTCTTTAAGTTTCCTTATGTTCTCTGTATTTATGCTGCACGTGCCACACAATCGGATATGCTCACATATTACCCTTTCTTAACTTTTCTGCTTTTGCCCAATGTAAAATCATCTTTATTGCAGACATATGTTTGAGGTTTTTTAGTGTATATACGCTGCTTGTGTTAACTTTTAATTTATTGTCCCACAGGAGGTAATTAAAACTGCAGATGAATAACTTCATAAGTCAATGTATAATATTTTTTGGATTTGGCACCTGAAGCCAACAAAAAATAAGAACAATGGCAGGTTATGTAGACAGAAGTATGCAAATGTTAGTGGAAACTTCAGTTAGTTCATATGGCTGTTTTCGTTAAGACCGGATAAATAGGCTGATATAACAAAATTCTAAATAAAAAATAAAAATGTCAATCAAAATAAAAAATTCTTTTTTAAAATTGAAATTTTTTATATTAAAAAGTATTCCTAAAAGTGGATTTTAAGTTATGATTATTTGAAATGATAGATTTATTAACTGAGAAATGTAAGTCATTCTAAGTTAGGCTTGGAGTGGGTAGATTTGAATTTAAATTATGGCTATGTCAGAGATGTGTTCAGAGATTGTATGAAAACGTTTCACTGTGACAAATATTATTACTGGCGGAACCTATGTCCAGAAAATGATCATTGAATCAAAAGATTTGAATCAGGAGATTTGCGTGAGAGGAATAGGTTGATAATGTAGATCATCTGTCAATGGGTAGTACGCATTTGAACACTCTCCGTTCGGCTTTCTTCAAAAGATAAGAGAAAATATGCCCAGACTTTTTTAACACAAACAACTTTCTGAGTGTTCCTTTCTAACTCGAAAACTCATGGAGAAACTTCAAAAGGAATCCATTTACCATTTTGGCACATCAGACATTATTACCATTGAATCTGTGTCATTTGTACGTCTGCTTCCGTCCCTCTTTATTCACTAACATTGTTCGTTGCCTTCTGGCTCGTTTGTGTCGTCGCCATATCTTTTCGTGTCCTATTAACGTTAATGTGATTTAGGCTATCATTATCTTATACGTTATCATCACTTTATCATGATTTTATTTCCAATATTTCAATCGGTATAGCAATTTCAGTCATTGTTAATACGACAGCAAAATCACCAATAAAGGGTATAATCATGAGCAATATGTTAAAGACTAGCAGTACCCGCTGCTTCGCACGCGAAAAAACTAGTTGTGTGTTATTAGTTTTATCCGTCTCTGTTTTTGGATAGTACTTATTTGATTTTCTTTTGGTGTATATAGTGGTGTATATATATAAATCTAAAATAGTAATTTGGAAACCTCATATTACATAGCACTTATGTACAGTCGATGTGCACTATTTTAGCTGAACTCCCTTCGTATGTATAATCTTTATCATTTTCTACTTAGTTTTGAACAAAAATTTACAACCTTATAAGAACAAATTTCGAAAAAAAAAATCCATTTTGATGGCGCTTCTACATGGTCAGAGGAATTTACATACGAAATTTCACGATTCTAGCTGTAATATTAAAATTGGTACAATTTATATCCTTATTTGTCCCTTAAAAGTACAAATTTCAAAAAAAAAATCCATTCATGTTGCGATTCATTTAGATTTGCGATTCTACATTGTCAGAGGAATCTACACATCAAAATTCCCGACTATAGCTGCAATACTTTAGTTGGTACTATTTTTATCCCGGTCACCCCTTATAAGTAAAAATTTTGAAAAAATCCAATTTTAACGCACTTCTACATTGTTAGAGGAATTTACATACCAAATTTCACGATTCTAGCTATAATAATTTAGTTGGTACCATTTTTACGATTCTAGCTGTAATACTTAAGTTGGTATCATTTGTATCCCTTTTTGTCCCTCTCGCCCCTTTAAAGTACAATTTTCGAAAAATCCATTTATGTTGCAAGTCTAAATTGTCAGAGGAATTTCACTACTACAGCTGCAATACTTTTGTTGGTACTATTTTTATCCCGCTCACCCTTTATATGTACAAATTTCGAAAAATTCATTCAGGTTTGCGCTTCTACGTTCTCAGAGGAATTTACACACCAACTTCCACGACTATAGGTGCAATACTTTAGTTGGTACCATTTTTATCCCTTTTGGTCCCGCTCACCCCTTATAAGTTCAAATTTCGAAAAAAATCCATTTAGATTGTCAAAGGCGTTTACACTCCAAATTTCACGACTATAGCTGCAATACTTAAATTAGCACCATTTTTATCCCCTTTTTTCCCCCGCAACCCTTAACAGTACAAATTTTGAGAAATCCAATTTAATGCTCTTATACATGGTCAGAGGAATTTACACACCAAATTCCACGATTCTAGCTGTAATACTTTAGTTGGTACTATTTTCATCGTTTTGGTCCCGCTTTTCCCGTATAAGTAAAAATTTCGAAAAAAATCCATTTAGATTGCGTTTCTACGTTGACAAAGGAGTTTACACATCAAATTTCGCGACAATAGCTGCAATTCTTTAATTAGTACCACTTTTATCCCTTTTATGTCCCTTGCAATTCTTAAAAGTACAAATTTTGTAAAATCCAATTTTAGTGCTCTTATACATGGTCAAAGGAATTTGCATACCAAATTTCACGATTCTAGCTGTAATACTTAGTTGGTACCATTTATATCCCTTTTTGTCCCGCTCACCCCTTATAAGTACAAATTTCGAAAAATCAATTTAAATTTGCGTTTTTACGTTGTCAGAGGAATTTACACACTAAATTACACGACTATAGCTGCAGTACTTTAGTTGGTACCATTTTTATCCCTTTTTGTCCCGATCACGACAATTCATAAATTGGTACCATTTTATCCCTTTTTGTCCAGCGCATCCCTTAAAAGTACAAATTTCAAAAAATCCAGTCTTACTGCGCTTCTACGTTGTCAGTGGAATTTACATACCAAATTTCACGATTCTAGCTCCCCTCTTTTTGTCCCGCTCACCCCTTATAATTATAAATTTTGAAAAATCAATTTATATTGCAAGTCTACGTTGTCAAAGAAATGTAAATACCGATTTTCACGATTCTCTTCTGCATGGTCAGTGCAAGGAACACACCGAATTTCATGATTCTAGCTACTGCCGTTTAGTCAGGACGAAGATTCGATGTTTATCCCTTTTTGTACGAATCCCTTAAAAGTACGAATTTCGTAAAACCTTGAAAATTTCATGAGTCTGGCTTCAGCCGTTTGGTCGGTGGGCTGGTCAGTGATAAGTCAGTCAGTCAGATCGTTTTGAAGCTACATCCCAGGAAAATATTTTGGAACCAGTTCCAAACATTATGTGTTCTAGAACAGGTTCCATGGTAACAACTACCAGATCTACTAGTGGTTCCAAAGAACCGAAGAAGTGAAACCTGTTATAGAACTTGTTCTTCTGAATACCATACTGTTTACATATTGATTACGTGGAATACAAACATATCATCAAATGTGTATATACAGAAATTTAGCAAAATCTTCGTGATAAATCGATGTGTGCCCATTTGACCTTTTTAATTCATCTAAAGAAAACCACAATATTCCCCAAATACCTCACCTATCCGCACCTAAAATGATAGCTTGGATATTTCGCTACCTTCGCGTATCGAAATCGATTTTGCATAACCTCTAAAAATTATGTTTCGTCACTAGCAGAAACCCTTTTACAAAAAAGGGGTAATTCCACGTTAACCGCTTCTTCTCACTCCTTATTTCATCACAGTTAGATTCTCAGTGCCAGCAATTGACTGGAGCCCAAACTCTTGTTTCAGGTAACGTATGTATAATACTACAATTATTATGTACACTACTACATTATTATGTACTACAGGGTCCGCCAAATAATTTTTTTTTGAAAATGCTATAAAAAAAACTACTGAATATTTTCTCAAATTTCTTTTTTTATTTGAAAGTACAATCCTTCCGGTTAATAATGGAAAATAATTTCATTCAAATGGCTGCCTCGGGCACCCATTAATAGTCCAACGGTTGAATAGTTGAAAAAAAAACGTTAGATGGCGGACCCTTTACATTGCATCTGGATCAAATTTTCCAGATCATGGATTATTTCACATAGGCACACTTGCTGATGGCGTGGACCATGGGCCCCTGTTTTAAAGAAAATCGGTTCAGATTTAGATATAACAACCATACGAATGTTTTAACAGATTTTCTTCAAATTTGGCAAAATATCTTATGTTTCCATGGTGAAAATGGGTCAGATCGGTTCAGATTTATATATAGCTACCATACAAATTTCGCTCCCAATTTGATTTTTCCGCTCTAGAAACCATATATTTCAGAGAATTTCTTCAAATTGAGCATAACACGTTATACATGAACTGGAAGAACCTATTGTGTAAGTGGGTCACTTCATTCCATGTTTGGATATAGCCCCGATACAAATATTCTTCTCGATTTGACAAATTGGGTGTGGTCATATTAGTTTATAATTAGGAGTGGAGTTTATCATATAGTCGGCCCCGTCCGACTTTAGCCTTTCCTTACATTTTTTTGAAAAATGTATCTGACATCGAAATAAAAAACAACAAATTCTTAGTTCGAGTGAAAATTATAACCGACGAAATTGTTGATCTTTATTCATTTAATTTGAACTTTATTATTATACCCTCCACCTCCAGGATGGGGGTATACTAACTTTGCCATTCCGTTTTTAACACCTTGGAATATCGACCTGAGACCCTATAAAGTATATATATTCTTGATAGTCATAAAATTTTAAGATGATCTATCCATGTCCGTCCGTATATCTGTCTGTTGAAAGCACGCTAGCAGCTAAACGAAAGGAGCTAGAACGTTCAAATTTTCCAAAAGTCCGTCGTATAGTCGTAGATCGGTTGGGATTGAAAAGGGGCGAAATCGGCCCAAAGGGAAACATTTTCCCTCACAAGGACTAAAAATATCCATAATAATCCCTAATATTTTAGCGTATTTAAGCATGTTTTTTGAATATGTCTGTTTATATTTGCTTGATATTTGGTATGTACATTCCCCTTATGGCAAAAACGTGCACCATAAAGTGATTCTTCTTTGTAGGGGGTGAAATTGGACAAAAAAGGGATAAAAATGGTACATATAAAACGACAACAGCTAGAAACACGAAATAGTACCAATCAAGTGACCGCAGCTAGAGTCATGAAATTCGGAGTATACATTCCTCTGACTGGATTTTTCTAGGGATACAATGGTACAGAGGGATAAAAAATGGTACCAACTAAAGGACTACAGCTAGAATGGTGAAATTCTAATTGCGTAGAAACGTCAAGGGGGTAAAAATGGTATCAACCAAATGGGTGCAGCTGGAATCAAGGAATTCGTGTATACATTCCTCTGACTGCATATATACGCAAAATAAAAAGTTTTTTTCCAAATTCGTAATTTTTCTTTTACGGAAAAAATTGATTGAATCATGAAGTTAGGTTTTCAAAATTTGTACTTTTGGAATTAAAATAGAATGGAAATACAACTAACTGTAGCATCCACTATCTACCAATATTTATGGTATTTAAGCTTAATGAAAATATAAATATAAGAATATTTATTTTTTGATTTGAAATAAATAATGGTTTGAAATAATTAAAACATTATATTTATTTATAAAATTATTTTTTCAATATTTGTATTTGTATTGGTTTGGCTATATTAAAAAAATATATTTTCCTGTAATATTACTGCACTTCTACGAAAACCGACAACCTCTGTGGAATGCAATCCATGGTGGAGGGTATATAAAGTTCGACCCGGCCGAACTTAACGCCGTTTTTACTTGTTTTTTTCGAATTCGTCGTCTCAATCGTCCGCTATGTTTTAATGTCAGAACCACTCGTACATATGCCTACATCAACAAAGTTAATTGATGTCATTTTATTGTTATTGAATGATTGAAAGAAAATATTGTTGCCATCGTCGTAATATTGTTGAGACGTTCTTCTTCTAATGTTGACAACATGTTGTCAGCCTTGTTGTTGCTGCTGCTGCTGCTCTTAGGATGATGTGTTCTATGGTGTTGTTCAGCTGAGTAACAAATGCTTTTTATTGCCACTCTCATTTCGATGTTAGTCGCTTTTAATGGTTCTAATCGATTTCATATATCCCGACATAGTGCAATTGATTGAGTGAGTGAATGGATGTGTGGAAATGGGAATCGGATTGAGGGAATCTTCATTTGAATTGATATGGGTTGTTTGCGAGAAGAAGAAAAAACAGACACAGAAAAAAACGATTACTATGTAAATGTAATTGCTTCAATCGCCTGGAAAAATATACTTTTATACGCACCATTGTCACACCATAACCAGGAGCTTTTTTCTCGCATTGTTGTTGAGAGTAGGACGGGGGGCAACCAAGTTTGCACAATTGTTTCGTAGAGCAAAAGGACTTAGATAACGTCACAACAACATTAAAATACCCCCCGAAAAAAAACTTTTGAGTTGTAGCAGTAATCCTTTGTATCCCTACAACCCCCTCCCCCTAAAAATTCGGTAATAAAATTTTATGTTATTTTTGCTGGGTTTTCGGTTTCAGCTTGACTAACTTTTTTGTGGCTTTGTCTTCGCAACAAAAAAGAACCGCAACAATCCTTACAATGCAGCAGCCGACTTTGCCATCTCGTGTGTCGGTGTCTTCTATTGTCTGCCTTGAGGCAGCTTCCTACTGTTGCAATATTCTTCGGTTTCCATTTCAGTTTCAACTTTCGTCTATTTTTGCTCACAACACTTTAGAATTATTCTTCTGTCATTTGCGACTTCCGTCTCCAATATTGAATGCAAATTTTCTGTTGACAGACTTTTTGCTTTGTCAATTTGTTGCTGTACGAATGGAATTGCAAGTATTTGGTAGATAGCTAGCTATTCCACCACACCACCATTGCCGCAGTCGTTGGTTTTGTTCAATATCCTGTCAAATTGCTTTTCTATGTTTGTCTTCAATTGTCTTACGGAATTTCAAATAAGGATATGCTCGGCACAAGGAGAGCGCTGTTTAAAAATAACACTGCATTTGCATTTTGTGCATGGCAGGACGTGTAAATCATCTTTAAAGTACTCAATTATTTTTCGAATTTTCAAAAATGACTTCATTTTAGAAGGCTTCTATAGACATTTGCATAGAAAGGCGGTATATATTTCCATTAGAAAAGTATAAATATCATGAATCGTCACGTAAACGTAAAACTTGTTTAATTAAGCTATTCAATAAGAAAATAAAAATTTTGCCTCCGAGACCTCTCTCGTTATTAGCCATTATTACTAATGTATAATTTCTTCTAGAATTCTATACTGCATGTGTAATTCGACCAAATTTATTTTAAATATTTTGTTTTGCTGTCGGATATTTTTAAATCGATGTTTTGTCACTCAGCTATATCCGAAAAACAACAAACAAATTAAACCAAAATAAGTAAGAAGGGGCTAAAGTCGGGCGGTGCCGACTATATGATACCCTACACCACCTGTACTGGAAGTGTTCCTAACTGAGATATAACGTGATGCGGAGAATACATCTAAAATTATATATGAGGCCTATTTGACTGGGATCAACATCAGAACAAGGACCCATGTTTATGGGGGCAATATGAAATCAAGTACGGTCCAATTTAACCGACTAATGGTTGTCCAGCCCCCAGACCAAACGGCTGAAGCCAGGGTCATGAAATTTTCAGAGTAGTTCCCAAATATGACGCCAACTAAGAAAGGGTTGTACTAAATTCGTACTTTTAGGGGGTAAAATGGGACAAAAAGGCATAAACATCGAACCTTCGTCCTGACTAAACGGCAGTAGCTAGAAACATGAAATTCGGAGTGTTCCTTTCAATGGCTATTCAGAAGAGCTAAAAATAGGGATTTTTTGAAAATTGTACTTTTAAGGGAGGAAAGAGACAAAAAGGGATAAAAATGGATCAATTTAAGTATTGCAGCTATATTTGTGAAAATCGGTATCTACCTTTCTTACAAGGTACTTGTACTTATAAGGGGTGAGCGGGAAAAAAGGGATACAAATGGTACCAACTAAAGTAATACAGCTAAAGAGTGATTTTTTTGAGGTTAGGATTTTCATGCATTAGTATTTGACAGATCACGTGGGATTTCAGACATGGTGTCAAAGAGAAAGATGCTCAGTATGCTTTGACATTTCATCATGAATAGACTTACTAACGAGCAACGCTTGCAAATCATTGAATTTTATTACCAAAATCAGTGTTCGGTTCGAAATTTTTTATCGACAAATTTTGTTCATTTCAACAACATTTCAACATTTCTGGTTGAATGGCTACGTAAATAAACAAAATTGCCGCATTTGGAGTGAAGAGCAACCAGAAGCCGTTCAAGAACTGCCCATGCATCCCGAAAAATGCACTGTTTGGTGTGGTTTGTACGCTGGTGGAATCATTGGACCGTATTTTTTCAAAGATGCTGTTGGACGCAACGTTACGGTGAATGGCGATCGCTATCGTTCGATGCTAACAAACTTTTTGTTGCCAAAAATGGAAGAACTGAACTTGGTTGACATGTGGTTTCAACAAGATGGCGCTACATGCCACACAGCTCGCGATTCTATGGCCATTTTGAGGGAAAACTTCGGAGAACAATTCATCTCAAGAAATGGACCGGTAAGTTGGCCACCAAGATCATGCGATTTGACGCCTTTAGACTATTTTTTGTGGGGCTACGTCAAGTCTAAAGTCTACAGAAATAAGCCAGCAACTATTCCAGCTTTGGAAGACAACATTTCCGAAGAAATTCGGGCTATTCCGGCCGAAATGCTCGAAAAAGTTGCCCAAAATTGGACTTTCCGAATGGACCACCTAAGACGCAGCCGCGGTCAACATTTAAATGAAATTATCTTCAAAAAGTAAATGTCATGGACCAATCTAACGTTTCAAATAAAGAACCGATGAGATTTTGCAAATTTTATGCGTTTTTTTTTTTTAAAGTTATCAAGCTCTTAAAAAATCAGCCTTTAGAATCGTGAAATTTGGTATGTAAATTCCTCTGACCATGCATAAGCGCATGAAATTGGATTTTTAAAAATTTGTACTTTTAAGGGTTGCGAGGGACAAAATGTGATAAAAATGGTAATTATTTAAGTATTGCAGCTATATTTGGTTTGTAAATTCCTTTGACAATGTAGAAGCGCAATATAAATAGATTTTTTCGAAATTAGTACCTATAAGGGGTGAGCGGGACCAAAAGGGATAAAAATGGTACCAACTAAGGTATTGCAGCTATAGTCGCGAAATTTTTCCTTTGATAACGCAGAAGCGCAATCTAAATGGATTTTTTTGAAATTTGAACTTATAAGGGGAGAGCAGGACCAAAAGGCACAAAAATGGTACCAAACAAATTATTATAGCTAGAATCGTGAAATTTTTTATATAAATTCCTCTCACCATATAGAAGCGCAATATAAATGCATTTTGCAATATAAATGAACGGCACAAAAATGGATAAAAATGATACCGACTAAAGCATTGCAACTAGAATCGTGAAATTTGGTATGTAAATTCCTCTGACCATTTATAAGAGCATTAAATTGGATTTCTCAAAATTTGTACTGTTAAGGGTTGCGGGGGACAGAGGGGATAAAAATGGTGCTAATTTAAGTATTGCAGCTATAGTCGTGAAATTTGGAGTGTAAACGCCTTTGACAATCTAAATTAATTTTTTTCGAAATTTAAACTTATAAGGGGTGAGCGGGTCCAAAAGGGATACAAATGGTACTTACTAAAGTATTGCACCTATAGTCGTGGAAGTTGGTGTGTAAATTCCTCTTAGAACGTAGAAGCGCAAAACTGAATGAATTTTTCGAAATTTGTACATATAAAGGGTGAGCGGGATAAAAATAGTACCAACACAAGTATTGCAGCTGTAGTAGTGAAATTCCTCTGACAACGTAGACTTCCAACATAAATGGATTTTTCGAAATTTGTACTTTTAAGGGGCGAGAAGGGCAAAAAGGGATACGAATGATACCAACTTAAGTATTACAGCTAGAATCGAATCTTCTTATAAGGTTGTAAATTTTTGGTCAAAACTGGGTAGAAAATGATAAAGATTATACATACGAAGGGAGTTCAGCTAAAATAGTGCACATCGACTGTACATAAGTGCTATCTAATAGGAGGTTTCCAAATTAATATTTTAGATTTATATATATACACCACTATATACACCAAAAGAAAATCAAATAAGTACTATCCAAAAACAGAGACGGATAAAACTAATAACACACAACTAGTTTTTTCGCGTGCGAAGCAGCGGGTACTGCTAGTCTTTAACATATTGCTCATGATTATACCCTTTATTGGTGATTTTGCTGTCGTATTAACAATGACTGAAATTGCTATACCGATTGAAATATTGGAAATAAAATCATGACAAAATGATGATAACGTATAAGATAATCATGGATTTGTCGAAATTTGTAACTTTAAAGGACGCACGGGACAAAAAGGGATTTTTGTTCAAAACTGGATAGAAAATGATAAAAATTATACAGTTGCGGTCAAAATAATAGCAGCGCACCACAGCTTAATATATATTATCATATATTTATTTGTGTGATAATTTTTTTGTTGCTACTTCTGCATTAAACATATAATAAACACAAAATAATTGTTTATTTGGCGATATGATTTTAGTTACCTAAAAAAATTCACATTTTTTGGATTATTCGACACTGTGGACCGGTCAAAATAATAGCAGTGTTCAAAAAATCTTAAGAAAAAGGAATTTTATGTAAATTTTTCAATTCGATTTAATGTTATAAGTAAGATATTATGAAATTTATATTACTTCTGAAATGTTATTGTATTATTTTTCTTCATAAGTAGGGCGAGGAGAGCATTGTGGAGAAGAAAATCGAGTTCATATAAAATGGTTGAAATCTGAGGGAAAATCATATAGAGAAGTTCGACTTTTATTCCAGTGTTCTATTAAAATGATCAGAAATTCGATATTATAAGAAGAAAAATCAAAAACTCGTGAAAAAAATCCGTTTATATCCGTTTTATTATATTCGCCGAATAATAATGTCTAGTACAAAGAACCCACTTACGCCCGCAACCGAAATAAAAAAATGTCTCTCCATATTTGAGAGTTTCAAATGTTCGTAGAATACTAAGAAAACATAATCTGTAAGCCAGAAGTCCGAAAAAAGTCCCACTTATAAATAAAACACATGGCACAAAAAAATTGCAATTAGCAAAAATACACACCTGGTGTATCCAACCAAGAAGTGGATGCACGTTTTATAGGCAGTTGAATCAAAAATAGTTTTGTATGGTGGGACAGACCCTCGATAGTTTGTAAGACGCCCACAGAACACGAGTACATTTCCAGATATAGTACCAATCAAGGATCAAGCGTAATGGCTTGGGCGTTTTTTTTCATATTATGGAGTTGGGTCAATACATTGGCTCAGAACTGCCATGGACTCTGTCCAGTACATCAAAATACTGCATAATATTATGCCTACGTATACAGAATGCCCCTTAAATGGGTCTTCTACCAGGTCAATTATCCCGGAAACACCAGCCGACTCGCAATAAGGTGGTTTGAAGTCAATAATATCGATGTTATGGAATGGTTCGGGCAGACACCGCACCTAAATAAAATCAAAAATTTTAAGTGTAAAAACGAGGTCTCACTAGCAATACTGAAAAACAATATCGAGCTTTGACACGATATTATAGTGGTATGGGCAAAAATATCGGGAACAATTTGTAAAAGACTAGTCGACTCTATGAAACGACCTTATGTAGCAGTAATAAGCCATAAAGTCAGTACAACTAAGTATTAAATTCAAGGAAATATCCTTAATTAACTTATTATTCAATAAAAGTTTTCAATTAAAGTGAATTGAAACGAAATATTTTTAGTTTTTATTAGCGTTGCTATTCTTTTGACTTGTCTCATTTTTGACCTAATGGCCTAATCTCAAAATTACAAAAACTTAATTTTTTATTTAAAGCCAGATTAAGAATGACACAATGCAACCTTCCAATCACCGTAAAAACGTTTAGGATTTTCGAAGTAAAACTAATATTTTTCTTTGTCGACATTTTTTTATCTCGTCGCTGCTATTTTTTACCGCAACTGTACATACAAAGGGAGTTCAGCTAAAATAGTCCACATCGACAAGCACATTCCTTTGACTGCATATGAGTGCTAGCTAATAGGAGGTTTCCAAATTACTATTTTAGACTTATCTATATCCACCAAAAAATCAATAAATACTATCCAAAAACAGAGGCGGATAAAACTTAAAACAAACAACTGGCTTTTTCGTGTGTGAAGCGGCGAGTACTACAAGTAATTCATGAACATTTGGTCAAGATCCGATGACAAGTGCAGATTTTATAGCGGTAATAGGATAAATCGAGAGTAAATAACAAAATGTGGGTTCCTATATAGTTCATCTTCGCATTAGGTATTCCTAATGGAAATATATCATGATCTGCAAAATTTGACTATGTTCCGATGTAAGATGTAGGTTTTAGTAATGCACTTCATCGCAAAGTCAACGAACTCAAATTTGTCGGTAATAATGTGGGATTCAATCCACGTATGCCTTTTTGGTTTACGTGGCCGCTCTCGCGGGAGCGTCAATTAAATTTAGATTACTTGTTGTAATCTAAATTAGCTTCAAAACAAAGTATAGTACATTAAAATCGGCCATGTATTTCTGGAGTTACTGATGATTGAATCGATATACATGTACAAAATATTTTTTTCTTTTTTTCTTTCAAAGCATTCAAAGCTGGTGATGACAAAGTCGTACCGTTTGACATACAATGACTCATGTACTGTATTTAAAAATGTTTAGTGATAAACAGACTCAAAATATACAAACAACAAGTAAAAACGGCGATAAGTTCGGCCGGGCCGAACTTTTTATACCCTCCACCATGGATTGCATTCCACAGAGGTTGTCTGTTTTCGTAGAAGTGCAGTAATATTACAGGAAAATATAATTTTTTTAATATAGGCAAACCAAAACAAATACAAATATTGAAAAATTAATTTTATAAATAAATATAATATTTTAATTATTTCAAACCACGCTTATAAGGCAAGGCTACCAATACGTCAATTCAAAAAACAAATATTATACCCTCCACCTCCAGGATGGGGGTATACTAACTTTGTCATTCCGTTTGTAACACCTTGAAATATCGACCTAAGACCCTATAAAGTAAAGAGTGATTTTTTTGAGGTTAGGATTTTCATGCATTAGTATTTGACAGATCACGTGGGATTTCAGACATGGTGTCAAAGAGAAAGATGCTCAGTATGCGTTGACATTTCATCATGAATCGTCTTACAAACGAACAACGCTTGCAAATTATTGAATTTTATTATCAAAATGCGTGCTCTGTTAAGAAAGTTCATTGCGCGCTTCCATTTTATGGTCAGTTTAATCGACCCACTGAAGCGGCTATTCGGGCTATTGTGACTAAATTTCGCACCAAATTTACATTGTTGGACATTAAACCACCAACACGCTTACGTAGAGTGCGAACTGAAGAAAATATCGCAGCTGTATCGGCCAGTGTTAATGATGACCACCAATTTTCGATTCGTCGCCGTTCGCACCAATTGGGTCTCTGTTACTCAAAAACGTGGAAATGCCAAAATTGGACTAAGCGGATGGACCACCTAAGACGCAGCCGCGGTCAACATTTAAATGAAATTATCTTCAAAAAGTAAATGTCATGGACCAATCTAACGTTTCAAATAAAGAACCGATGAGATTTTGCAAATTTTATGCGTTTTTTTTTTTTAAAAAGTTATCAAGCTCTTAAAAAATCACCCTTTATATATATTCTTGATCGTCATCAAATTCTAAGACGATCTAGCCATGTCCGTCCGTCCGTCCGTCTGTCCGTCTGTTGAAAGCACGCTAGCATCTAAACGAAAGAAATTCAAATTTTCCATAAATGCGTCTTATAGTCGTAGATCGGTTGGGATTGAAATGGGGCGAAATCGGCCCAAAGGGAACAATTTTTCCCTCACAAGAACTAAAAATACCCATAATAATCCCTAATATTTTAGCGTATTTAAGCATGTTTTTTTAATATGTCTGTTTATATTTGCTTGATATTTGGTGTGCACATTCCCCCTACAGCAAAAACGTGCACCATAAAGTGATTCTTATTTGTAGAGGGTGAAATGGGGCAAAAAAGGGATAAAAATGGTACATATTAAACGACAACAGCTAGAAACAGTAAATTCGGTGTGAACATTCCTCTAACTGAGTAGAGACATAATATAAAACCATTTTTTCCAAATTCGTACTTTTAAGGGGTAAAATGGGAGTAGAGGGATAAAAATGGTACCAAACAAATGGCTGTACCTAGAATAATGAAATTCGGTGTGTATATTCCTCTGATTGCATAGACAAGTAAAATAAACGGATTTTTTAAAATTCGTACTTTTTGGGGTTAAAAAGAAAAAAGGGGATACAAATAGGACCAATCAAATGACCGCAGAGTCAAGACATTCGGAGTATACATTCCTCTGACAGCGTAGACACGGAAAATAGACGAATTTTTCGAAATTCGTACTTTTTGGGATTAAAATGGAAAAAAGGGGATACAAATAGTACCAACCAAATTACTGCAGCTAGAGTCATGCAATTCGGAGTATACATTCCTCTGACTACATAGACACGAAAAATAAACGGATTTTTCGAAATTCGTACTTTCTGGGGATGCAATGGTACAGGGGGATAAAGATAGTACCAACTCAACGACTACAGCTAGAATGATGAAATTCTAATTGCGTAGAAATATCAAGGGGGTAAAAATGGTACCAACCAAATTGGTGGAATCATGGAATTCGGTGTATACATTCCTCTGACTGCATAGACACGCATAATAGAAAGCTTTTTTCCAAATTCGTAATTTTTCTTTTACTGCAAAAATTGGCTGAATCATGAAGTTAGGTCACTATGTACGTCTGATAATGGATTTTCAAAATTTGTACGTTTGTAATTAAAATATAATGGAAATACAACCAACTGTGGCACTCACGATCTACCAATTTTATGGTATTTAAGCTTTTTGAAAATATAAATATAAGAATATTTATTTTTTGATTTTAAATAAATAATGGTTTGAAGAAAATAAAATATTATATTTATTTATAAAATTATTTTTTCAAGATTTGTATTTGTTTTGGTTTGGCTATATTAAAAAATTTATATTTTCCTGTAATATTACTGCTCTTCTACGAAAACCGACAACCTCTGTGGAATGCAATCCATGGTGGAGGGTATATAAAGTTCGGCCCGGCCGAACTTAACGCCGTTTTTACTTGTTTTTTATTTATATTTTGAAAAATATTTTCAAAGCCATAAATATTGGTAGATAGTGGGTGCTACAGTTGGTTGTATTTCCATTCTATTTGAATTTCAAAAGTACAAATTTTGAAAATCCATTATCAGACGTACATAGTGCAAAATAACCTAACTTCATGATGCAACCAATTTTTGCCGTAAAAGAAAAAGTACGAATTTGGAAAAAAACTTTTTATTTTGCGTGTCTATGCAGTCAGAGGAATGTATACACCGAATTCCATGATTCCATTTGGTTGGTACCATTTTTACCCCCTTGACGTTTCTACGCAATTAGAATTTTATCATTCTAGTTGTAGTCGTTTTGTTGGTACTATTTTTATCCCTCTGTACCATTGTATCCCTTGAAAGTACTAATTTCGAAAAATTCGTCTATTTTCCGTGTCTTCGCAGTCAGAGGAATGTATACTCCGAATTTCATGACTCTAGCTGCGGTGATTAGATTGGTACTATTTTTATCCCCTTTTTTCATTTTAACCCCAAAAAGTTCGAATTTTAAAAAATCCGTGTTTTTTACTTATCTATGCAATCAGAGGAATGTATACACCGAATTTCATTATTCTAGGAACAGCCTTTTGGTTGGTACCATTTTTATCCCTCTATTCCTATTTTACCCCTTAAAGGTACGAATTTGGAAAAAATACTTTTATATTATGTATCTACTCAATTAGAGGAATGTACACACCGAATTTCATGTTTCTAGCTGTTGTCGTTTAATATGTACCATTTTTATTTCTTTTTTGCCCCATTTCACCCCCTACAAATAAGAATCACTTTATGGTGCACGTTTTTGCTATAAGGGGAATGCGCATACCAAATCAAGCAAATATAAACAGAAATATTCAAAAACAAGTAAGGAAAGGCTAAAGTCGGGCGGGGCCGACTATATAATACCCTACACCACTCCCTGCGTATGTACCTCGCTTTGATTACTAAACCCAGTTATTTCATGGGAGCAATTTTATGTATTTCATATAAATTATACTATAAATTCATCTTTAGCCATACTTAACGAATGTGGTTAATAATATGGTAATTGATCCAATTATCCGACAGACAAATACAAATTATACAACATTTTGGGCCTGGTCCAATACATAGGCCTATATATTTCTCATTCACGGTAGGTATTCCTAGTTGAACAATATCATGATCTGCAAAATTTTGATGAAGATACGATGTAAAATGTAGTTTCTAGAGCTGTAATAGATCAGAATGGGGCCCATTTGGCTTATACCAAAGTATGGACATATGGGCATCTCCCAAACAAGTAAGGAAAGGCTAAAGTCGGGCGGGCCGGACTCTATGATACACTCCACTTTCTATCCGAATACAATTCGGTGAAAGGATTTTTGCATCCTGTAAATGTATGTTTTTGACAAAAAAAAATTAAATCGGGAAGGACATTTGTATGGGGATATATTGAAACCTGGAGCATTCGGGAGCAACATTTGTATGAGGCCTATATCTAAATCTGAACCGATATTACCCACTTTCAGCATAGGTGTTTCTAGTTCGATTATAAAATGTTGTGTTAATTTTAAAGAAAATCTTGTACAATATGTGGTTTCTAAAACGGAAAAAGTGAAATCGGGAGCGACATTTGTATGGGGGCTATATCTAAATCTGAACCGATCTTACCCACTTTCAGCATAGGTGTTTGTAGCTTGATTATAAGGTGTTAAGCCAAATTTGAAGAAAATCGGGTACTATTGAAACGGGGCGAAATCGGCCCAAAGGGAAAAAGTTTTCCCTCACAAGGACTAAAAATACCCATAATAATAATAATATTTTAGCGTAATTAAGCATGTTTATACCCTACACCACTTTGTGCACTAGGCTATTATAAGTTAGTTTCGCGCCAAATGTTTGTAACACCAAGAAATAATCGAGCTAGACCCACCTTTAAGTATACGGATCGGCTTAGAATCACCAGCTGAATCTATTTAACGATGTCTGTCTGTCCGTCCGTCCGTCTGCTGTCCATCTAAGCTTGTTCGCACTCTACAGGTCGCAATTGTGGTCCGATTGCCATGTAATTTGTCAGAGGTTACTTTTTTTGGGCCTAGGTCGATTAGTATTGAATTTGGAGAAAATCGGTTCAGATTTTATCCTCCATACAAATATCCCTATAATTTACAATATTACTGCTCTATAATACACATTTTATATGGGATCATGATCAAATTTTCAGGATCGTGTTATATTTATTTGAACTAGAAACAGCTCACGGTAAAGTGGACCACATGGGCCCATGTTTTGATATAGCCCCCATAAAAATGTACCTCCGATTTACAATATTACTGCTCTAAAATGCACATTTTACATCGGATCTTGATCAAATTTTCCGCACAATGTTACATTTATACTAGAACAAGTAAGGAAAGGCTAAAGTCGGGCGGGGCCGACTATATAATACCCTACACCACTCCCTGCGTATGTACCTCGCTTTGATTACTAAACCCATTTATTTCATGGGAGCAATTTTATGTAGTTCATATTAATTATACAGTATAAATTATACTATAAATTAATCTTTAGTCATATTTAACGAATATGGTTAATAATATGGTAATTGATCCAATTATCCGACAGACAAATACAAATTATACAGTAGTAATAGGATGAATCGGGCCGACATTTCAAAACGAGGCCTATAACAACATTTTGGGCCTGGTCGAAAACATGGGTCTATATATATCTCATTCACGGTAGGTATTCCTAGTTGAAAAATATAAAGATCTGCAAAATTTGATGAAGATCCGATGTAAGATGTAGTTTTTAGATCTGTAATTGATCAGAATGGGACCCCATTTGGGTTATACCAAAGTATGGACATATGGGCATCTCCCAAACAAGTAAGGAAATGCTAAAGACGGACGGACTTTCTATCTCATTACAATTCAATTCGGTAAAAAAGTGAAATCGGGAAGGATTTTTGGATCCTGTAAATGTATGTGTTTGACAAAAAATTTTAAATCGGAAAGGACATTGAAACCTGCAACGAAATAGGTGAAATATAAAATGTATAGTTTGGCAAAAATCGGTTAAACTTATGGGAGCAACATTTGAATTTGGGCTATATTTAAATCTGAACCGATCTTACCCACTTTCACCATAGGTTGGATTATAAGATGTTGTGCCAATTTTTAAGAAAAACGGGTACAATATGTGGATTTTAGAGCGGAAAAAGTCAAATCGGGAGTGACATTTGTATGGGGGCTATATCTAAATCTGATCCGATCTTACCCAGTTTCAGCATAAGTGTTTCTAGTTCGATTATAAAATGTTGTACCAAATTTAAAGAAAATCGGGTACAATATGTCTTTTCAAGAGCGGAAAATGTCAAATCGGGACCGACATTTGTATGGGGGCTATATCTAAATCTGAACCGATCTTATCCAATTTTTGCATACGTATTTCTAGTTGGATTATAAGATGTTCTGTCGTTTCTAGAGCGGAAAATGTCAAATCAGGAGCGACATTTGTATGGGGGCTATATCTAAATCTGAACCGATCTTACCCAATTTCTGCATTCGTGTTTCTAGTTGGATTATAAGATGTTCTGCCGAATTTAAAGAAAATCGGGTACAATATGTCGTTTCTAGAGCGGAAAAAGTGAAATAGGGAGCGACATTTGTATGGCGGCTATATCTAAATCTGAACCGATCTTACCCAATTTTTGCATAGGTGTTTCTAGGTGGATTATAAGATGTTGTGCCAATTTTAAAGAAAATCGGGAACAATATGTGGTTTCTAAAGCGGAAAAAGTGAAATAGGGAGCGACATTGGTATGGGGGCTATACCTAAATCTGAACCGATTTCCTCCAAATTCAATAGCGATGGTCGTTGGCCAGAAAAAATAACTTATGTCAAGTTTCATGACAATCGGGCAACAATTGCGACCTGTAGAGTGCGAACAAGCTTAGATGGACAGCAGACGGACGGACGGACGGACAGACAGACATCGTTAAATCGACTCAGCTGGTGATTCTAAGCCGATCGGTATACTTAAAGGTGGGTCTAGCTCGATTATTTCTTGGTGTTACAAACATTTGGCGCGAAACTAACTTATAATACCCTAGACCACTAAGTATTGTAGGGTACTATGAAAGAGAAATATATGGGTCCATATTTCGGTACTATTTTAGCCCATTTAATCCCTTAAAAATACAATTTTCGGAAAATTCCTTCATTTTGCGTTTGTAAGCATATCGTATGAACACGCCGAATTTCAAGATTCCAGCTCCGTCTGCTTGATTGCTACCATTTTTATTCCTTTTTACCAGATTTCACCCGAATTTTCCAAAATATTTTCTTGGTCGCATCCGTGCTATAAGAGTGATATGTGTTCCAAATTTCAAGATTCTAGGCCCATTTACACCTTATATTCCCCTTAAAGTAAAAATTTCGGAAAATTCCTTGTTATCACTCATATACCCTGTAAGACGAATATACACACCAAATTTCAGAATTGCAGCGTCATCCATGTTGTTAGTACATTTTTATATCCCCCTCGTTTACCCTTTAAAAGTACGAATATCGAAATGCGTTTCTAAGTATTTTTTGTACACGTGGAATTTCATAATTCCAGCTTCGTCTGTTTGATTGGTACCATTTACCCAATTTCACCCTCAAAAAGTACGAAATTTGCAAAATATTTTCTTGGTCGCATTCGTACTATAAAAGTAATATCCGTTTTGAATTTTAAGTTTGTAGACCCAACCGTTTGTTCTGGGCTGTGGTACAGTATTTATCCCATTTAATCCCTTAAAAGTAAAAATTTCGAAAAATTCCTTCATATCAGTGATTCACCGAATTTCATGATTGTAGCGTCATGCGTGTTGTTGGTACCTTTCTTATCCCCCTTTTCCCGTTTACCCTTTAAAAGTACGAATTTCGACAAATTCGTTCACTTTTCGCTTCTACATATTTTGAGGCATGTACACGCCGAATGATTCCAGCTCCATCCCTTTAATTGGATCCACTTTATCCCTTTTTCCCGATTTCACTCCACAAAAGGCACGAATTAAAAAATATTTTCTTGGGCACGTTGAAGCTATAAGAGGAATTTGCGTGCCGAATTTCAAGATAAAATAAATCATGAGATGTGACCTTAAAATTACTTTTATTGTGAATATTGTTTGAAAAGTTAAAATCAATCTTAACGCTAATGTTTAGATGGCCACATCTGCAAGTGGGCGCATGCTAAAAGATAGTGGCATGTACGTTGACATAAGCACGTTTTATTTTATCAATTGTAAATGTTACGAAGACTCCATAATCACCAAATGGAATCGGTAGGATACTCAGGACATTTTCAATATAACGATTTTCCGCATGCCCAATTTCAAAAATGCTTTGCTGCAATTCACATAAAATAAAAGAACAAATAAATTTTAATTAGTGGGGTGGAGGAGTGAGAGTGTGTGAGCCTTCCGCTCTCCTAAATATAAACTACTCACATCATAGGGACAATCGTGCTGAACATTGGATATATTTTTGGCAATGGTCCAGGCAAAACGGGTCAGCTTATTTAGGCGTCGCGTAAAATTGCAACCAAGGGCTTCCAGCCATTGAGACGTTTCATGATTTGAATCCGCACCTAAGCATCGGCAGATTGAAAGAGATAATTGAATAGCAATTCGGAGATTCATTATGAATAGCTTTATTGCTCAGCTTCTACTATGACGTCATTTCATTTCGATTCCGCAATACTCACATTGAAATCCTTCACTGCACCAGGGCCCGCGCTGTCAAATATTGAACATTTCTTGAGACAGCGACTATTTTACACCACTCCACACGAGCAAATGCTTGATCCGAGGCATTGCATATTAAATTTGTGAATTTTATACGAAAACCCTGCAAATGTTTAGAGTTTGAATATAAAAAAAAAATATTTCACTACACATGGCAGTAGATGATCTCACCTGGTTCGGATCTACTGTGAGTCCAAGCATTACAATAACGATGAGCGTTTGTTTTTTCACGGTCATTTTACTCAAACGTCAAAACTATTACTGACTGTGTATCCAAAAGTACTAGGCTTTCCATTTCGTTTATTAATTCTTGACAATTATTCTTGGGCACAAATATCAGGTGAGTGATATTTCACATGGCGTGTCGGAACTTTGAAACGAAATTAAAAGAGTTGTGTGTGAGTCATGACGGAAAATTTTGTGGAAGTCCAAAACGGCATATGGATGATTCCATTGGAGCGGTTGTGATACTTGTATTTACAAATCTTGTGGTTTTACTTACTTTCTTGAATTTTATAGGAAATGGAAAATATACATTTTGACGCTCATTTTATTACTTATTTTAAACATAAACAACAAGTAAGGAAGGTTAAAGTCGTGCGTGGCCGACTATATGATACCCTACACTTAGTCATTATACCATATGGTGTAGGAAGTAAAAAAGGTCATTACATTTCAACCGGGTTATATACGATGCAGCTATAACAGGAGAATATACTACAAATTCAATACTTCTGTATATCTGTATATGTAAGAAAATTTGAACACAAACCTTGAATGGGAGCTATATACAAATCTGAACCGATCTGACCCATGTTTAGCAAAGATTTTCTAGTTGAAATATTAGACGCTTTCCCAAATTTTATGGAGTGTTAAATATATGGTTTCTAGAGCGGAAAGAATAAAATCGGGAGCTATATATAATCTAAACCGATGTGACCCACTTTCGCTATAGTAATTTATATTTGAAACATTAGCTGATGTGCCGAATTAGAAGAAAATCTGTTCAAAAATGCTATTTCTAGAGCGGAAATAATCAATTCAGTAGCGAAATTTGTAATGGAGCTATATATATATATATCTGAACTCATCTGACCCATTTTCACCAGAGCTGTTTTTAGTTGAAATATAAGTTGTTTTGCCAAATTTGAAGAAAATCTGTCAAAGTTTGTGCTTTCTAGAGCGGAAAGACAAATCGGAGGTGACATTTGTATGGCTAAATATAAATCTAAGCTATATATAAATCTGAACCGATCTATTCTATTTTTACCAGAGCTGTTTTTAGTTGAAATATAAGTTGTTTTGCCAAATTTGAAGAAAATCTGTCAAAGTTTATGGTTACAGAACGGAAAGAGTAAACTCGGAGGAGACATTTGTATGGGAGCTATATATAAATCTGAGCCGATCTATCATATTTTTACCAGATCTGTTTTGCCAAATTAGAAGAAAATCTGTCAAAGTTTATGGTATCTAGAGCGGAAAGAGTAAACTCGGAGGAGACATTTGAATGGGAGCTATATATAAATCTGAACCGATCTATCCTATTTTTACCAGAGCTGTTTGTAGTTGAAATGTAAGTTGTTTTGCCAAATTTGAAGAAAATCTGTCAAAGTTTGTGGTTTCTAGTGCGGAAAGAGTCAAATCGGAGGAGCCATTTGTAAGGGAGCTATATATAAATCTGAACCGATCTATCCTATTTTTACCACATCTATTTCTAGTTGAAATATAAGATGTGTTGCCAAATTTGAAGAAAATCTATCAAAGTTTGTGGTTTCTAGAGCGGAAAGAGTCAAATCGGAGGAGACATTTGTATGGAAGTTATATATAAATCTGAGCCGATCTATCCTATTTTTCCCACAGCTGTTCTCAGTTGAAATATAAGCTGTTTTGCCAAATTTGAAGAAAATCTGTCAAAGTTTGTGGTTTCTAGAGCGAAAAGAGTCAAATCGGAGGAGACATTTGTATGGCTAAATATAAATCTAAGCTATATATAAATCTGAACCGATCTATTCTATTTTTACCAGAGCAGTTTTTAGTTGAAATGTAAGTTGTTTTGGCAAATTTGAAGAAAATCTGTCAAAGTTTGTGGTTTCAGAACGGAAAGAGTCAAATCGGATGAGACATTTGTATGGGAGCTATATATAAATCTGAACCGATCTATTCTATTTGTACCACAGTTGTTCTTAGTTGAAATATAAGCTGTTTTGCCAAATTTGAAGAAAATCTGTCAAAGTTTGTGGTTTCTAGAGCGGAAAGAGTCAAATCGGAGGAAACATTTGTATGGGAGCTATATATAAATCTGAACCGATCTATCCTATTTTTACGAGAGCTAGTGAAATATACGGCGTCTTGCCATCTGTTGAAATATGTGGTTTCTAGAGCGAAAAAAGTAAAATCGGAAGCTATATCTAAATCTGAACCGATTTGCTTCAAAATAAATAGCGTTCGTCCTTATCCCATAAAACTTCGTTGTGCAAAGTTTAATTTAGTTCTAACAACATTTGCGACCTGGACTTTGATTACAAGAATAGATGGAAAGACGGACGGACGGACATCGCTAAATCGACTCAAAAAGTGATTCTAAGTCAATCGGTATAATAAACGATGGGTCTATCTCGTTTCCTTTTGGGTGTTACAAACAAATTCACATTCTACCCTGTGGTGCAGGGTATAAAAATAAATATTTTGAGAAGTTAAACAATTTACGGATGTTTATCTGTGTTGTTTATACTCTCCACGAGAGTATTATGTCTTTGTACATTTGTTTGTAATACCCAAAAGGAAACGAGTTAAACCCATCCTTTATTATACAGATCGGCTTAGAATCACTTTCTGAATCGATTTAGCGATGACCATCTGTCTGTCCGTCTGTCCATCTATTGTTGTAATCAAATTACAGGTCGCAATTATAGTCCGATCTTAACAAAAATTGGCACAAGTAAGTTTTGTGGATCAAGGATGAACACTATTTAATTTGAAGCAAATCGGTTCAGATTTAGATATATCCGCCATAAAAATGTCGCTCCCGATTTGACTTTTTCCGCTCTAGAAACCACACAGTATTACCGGCAGATTAGAGGCTTCCCAAAAGGAAAAGAGATAGACCCATCATTTCCAATACCGATCGACTAATAATCCGATTCATTTAATTCGTACCCTAAAAGTAGGAATTTGGAAAAATCCTAATTTTTATGCTTGAAAACCACAGAGTGCTATCTCTTTTGAAAATTAGAAAACGTGTTTTTTTGATGCTCTCACTTCTAAAAGAAGGATCATAACTTCTACATTTCTTCATGTATGTTTTCTTCGTTAGGATGCCAACTATTAACAATTATTTATTTGTATTTCTATTTTGTACGGGTTTTATCGTGCCAGCAAAAACAAATAAAACGGTGTTAAGTTCGTCCTGGGCAAATCTGTACCTGTACCACGGATTGCATTCTACAGCATTACTGGCAGATTAGAGGCTGACGACTTTACACAGAAGTGCAGTACCATATTAGGAGAAATGTGCTGTTTACAATTTCAAATACAAGGCATTATGCGCACTGTTTAATAAAATTGTGATGCGTTATTACAATATAACTTGCAAATACCCGCTACTTCGTACGCTGATAAATGGTATGGTATTGACAGTAGTTTGTATCTGTATTCAAACTGTTTTTTTATATTTTGAAATTCCTTTAGTGTAAGGATATTACTTTCAGCGTTTATTCGTAGTCAATAGTTTAATTTATAGGCACAAACTGAAAACAATTTTTCAACAAAAATCATATAAAGTAGAAAATTATTTGCACGTTTCTTTCTTAAGCTGTGAAAATTATACTCTCACTACAGAGTAGGAGCGTATATATCATTAGGGATAGAAAAAAGTGTAACGCCCAAGTCCCTTTCACGTCTGTCTGGCTCGCTGGTATACACGATGACTCTGGAAGGGACTTAATGAATTTATTCAAACTCGGCACATAGTACTATTTTCCCAAACTTAGTTTAAATTCGCAAATGGGGGAAATTGATATACATCTTATGGTACAATTTTTATCCCTCTTTACCCCATTTTACCCCTTAAAAGTACGAATTACGAAAAACTCCCTTCAAATCTGATTTCTTCACTGGAAATGTACATACCAAATTTCATGATTCTAGCTTCAACAATTTGTGTACCATTTTTGTCCCTTTTTGTACCCCCCAAAAGTACGAATTTTTAAAATGTCACTTTTTGGGATGTCTTCATACCGCAAGAGGAATATCCATACCAAACTTCAAGATTCTAGGCCCAGCCGTTTGGCCTTTTTATCTCTTTTTGCCCCTTAAAAGTACGAATTTCGAAACATCCCGTCCTATCACACCTCTACACTGTAAGAGAAATGTACACGCCAAATTTCATGATTCTATCTCTAGCCGTTTGGTCTGGGAGTGACTGACTGACTAGGGAGCAGTCTTTAAAAATGTGCCCAAAATATCAGTACTCATTAGAGAGAAACATTTACCTTCAGGAGAGATTTCACAATTTAAATCTTTTTGATTCCAGCTACAGACAAACATCTGTACCACTTTGATAGGAAAAGTACAAATTTTACACCCAATTTCATAATTCATTCAGTGATTTGGTCGGTACTACTTTTTTGCCACATATCACCCGATAAATCATTTTTGTACTTTTTGGTGTTTTTATGTTACTAGAGGAATGTACACAACAGCTTTCAAGTGTGTAAAAACAGAAATTTTGAAAGAAGGTTAAATAGTCTTCAGTTCTTGTTAGGGAAATTTTTTCCCTCTGGGCCGATTTCGTCCACTTTCAATCCTAGCACATCCACAACTATTAGACACATTTGCGGATAATTTGAACCTTCTAGCTCATTTCGTTCGGCGGCTAGCGTGCTTTCTACAGACAGACAGATAGACATGGCTAAATCGGCTTAGAATTTTACCATGATACAGAATATATATACTCTATGGGGTCTCCGTTGAATATTTCAAGGTGTTAGAAACAGAATGATAAAACTGAATATTGGGTATATTCAAGGTGGAGGGTATAAAAATAAATATAAAAAAATCTAAATATTGGGATGTATCCTCAGTTCTTGTTAGGGAAATTGTTTTCCTCTGAAGTTTTACGCCCCCTTTCAATCCCAACCGGTCTACAACCATTAGACACATTTAAGGACAATTTGAACCTCCTAGCTCATTTCGTTCGGCGGCTAACATGCCGCCACGGCTAAATCGGTTTTGAATTTTACCTGAATACAGAATGCATATACTCTATGGGGTCTCCGTTGAATATTTCAAGGTGTTACAAACAGAATGACGAACTGAATATGGGGTATATTCAAGGTGGTGTCCGCATGTAAACTCCCTTACATGTTTTCTATTACGATAAAGAGGAAGAGAAGAATATTCATTCCATCATATATTATATTTAATAGGTTTCATTTTCTTTTTTTATATATTCTTTATTTGCAATCTATTTACATAAAAAATAATAAGCAAATACCATAGCTACTTAAACATAACAGATTTGTTAATCTCCATCGAGCTTAACAAGTATATAAGTTATTACATTTTTAATACATGTTACTTAAGAAAGGGAAGGTCTAGAATGTGAGGTCTTTTTAGTCTTCTTAATTCGTCAGTATCATCTAAAAGCGTAATGGCTAGCACATTCGGATGATAACTCAGTCTATTGAGGTAGTTTGAGCTATATCGGGAAATCTCACTTTTAAGAGTAGGAACACCAAGATCTTTGTGTATATTTTTATTATTCATAAACCACGGAGCTTCAGAAATTAGTCTCAGAGTAAGAGATTGGTATCTCTGCAATATTTCTACATTAGAGTGACTGGCTGTTCCCCATAGTTCAATTCCATAAGTCCACACTGGCTTCAATATTGTTTTATAAAGTAGTAGTCACTTTAAAGTATCCTGAGTATCAGGTAGCTAAGAGGACAACAATTTCTTGCAATTCTGGCCTTGTTAATGCTACGGCTGTAACTAAGTTCAGAAAAAAGTTGTTGTTATAAATAACGAAAAACGATGTTCAGCAATATGCTAACCAATTGATATACATATCATTATAAAACGGGTGTAAGGAGAAGTAATTTAACAGTTTACTTGCAAGTTACTGATGTAGCTTTATGTTTATGAAGCCACACATTAATTATTTCTTTAGTCCTAAATTAATTTAAAATTACCTTCAAGACTATTAATCGTATCGTCTGAGTCCTTTCACAGAAATCCACTCTATACCATGTTCTCGGCCACTCGCAGTCGACCCCATTTTCTGGGTTATTGTTATTGTTTATGTGATGTGTTTTGTCTTTTCTTGCTGGATTTGATTCATATCATTCGAACAGCAGGGTACGTAGAATAAAGTAATAATTTACAGGTTCCTTAGGTTTCCTTTTGAAACATGCCCCCACTATTCTTCTTCCTTTTACGCTGCAGGTCTGAGAGCATGTAAATGCTTTACTTTGTTGTTTATGTCCTCCCTTATAATCCAAGAAATATATGAGCATTCTTAAGGTATAAACATTTTCTTTATGTCTTCGAGGCGAGCAAAAACGTTGAGTTGAGCGCCACATTAGGAGAACACAATTCCATTGCATTAATAAGGTAAGATGAGGTTAGTTCGAAAATTTTGGGAATAAAGGTCCTAACACGAAATGAAGGATAGTTCCGCTTATGAAAACAATAAAAATAAAAAACAATAATAATAAACACTTCGTGGACTAGGGTATTATAAATTAGTTTCGCGCCAAATGTTTGTAACACCAAGAAATAATCGAGCTAGACCCACCTTTAAGTAAACGGATCGGCTTAGAATCACCAGCTGAATCGATTTAACGATGTCTGTTTGTCCGTCCGTCTGTCCGTCTGCTGTCCATCTAAGCTTGTTCGCACTCTACAGGTCGCAATTGTGGTCCGATTGTCATGAAATTTGGCAGAAGATACTTTTTTTGGCCAAGGACGATTGGTATTGAATTTGGAGGAAATCGGTTCAGATTTAGATATAGCCTCCATATTATTTACACTATTACTGCACTAGAATACACATTTTACATGGGATAATGAACAAATTTTCAGGATCGTGTTATATTTGAACTAGAAACAGCTCACGGGAAAGTGGACCACATGGCTCCATGTTTTGATATAGCCCCCATACAAATGTAGCACCGATTTACAATATTACTGCTCTAAAATGCACATTTAAATCAGATCTTGATCAAATTTTCTACACAATGTTACATTTAGACTAGAAGCACCTATTTTGAAAGTCAGCTATATGGGTCAATGTTTTGGTATCGCCCCCATACAAATAGACCCCCAGTTTACACTATTACCGCTCTAGAACCCACATCTTACATTGGATCTTGATACAATTTTGCAGATCATGTTATATTTCAACAAAGAATACCTACTTTGAAAGTGATTTATATGGACCCACTTTTAATGTAGCGCCCTTACAAATGGCCCCCATTTTTATTATTACTCCTCTCGGACCCTCAATGTACATCGGAAGTTTATCAAATTTTGCATTTTGTATTATATTTCATCTAAGAAGACATATTATGAAAGTCAAATATATGGGTCCATATTTTGGTATAACTCCCAGACAACTTGGGCCCCCATTCTACGCTATTACATCTCTAGAACCCACATCGTGCATTAGATCTCGATATAATTTTGCATATCATGTCATATTGTAACTAAGAATACCTACTTTGAAAGTGATCTATATGGAACCACTTTTTAATGTAGAGTCCTTACAAATGGCCCAATTTTAATTTACATCGGATTTTGTTTTTTAAATTTTGAAGATTATATTATATTTCAACTAAGCATACAAAGTCAAATATATGTGTCCACACTTTGGAATAACCCAAATGGGGGACCCATTCTACTCTAATACAGCTCTAGAAACTACGTCTTACATCGGATCATGATATTTTTCAACTAGGAATACCTATCGTGAATGAGAAATATATAGGCCCATGTATTGGGCCAAGCCCAAAATGTTGTTATAGGCCTCCTTTCAAATGTCGGTGCGATTCATCCTATTACTACTGTATAATTTGTGTTTGTCTGCCGGAAAATTGGAACAATTATCATATTTTTTACCATATTCGTTAAATATGACTAATGATGAATTTATGGTAAGCTGTATAATTTATATGAACTACATAAAATTGCTCCTGGGTTTAGTAATAAAATCGATGTATTTACGCAGGGAGTGGTGTAGTGTATTATATAGTCGGCCCGACCGACTTTAGACTTTCCTTACTTGTTTTTGTAATATTTTCTAAAAAAACAAAAACTCGCATAAGCCTATCTTATGTGGGTTTTTATTGGCATTGCTATCATTCTGGGAATTTCTAAGGCAAACCCGGTATGGAAAGGCTAAAGTCGATCGGGACCGACTATATGATACCTTCCATTCATAGTAAAAAACCTGTCGGGTTTATGAAATTACGTTCTGGCCGAATTTAGAACTTCCTTGCGTGCTTTTCATATCGATTTTTGTTTTCCTTTTTGCAACATTTTAATGAAGCCAATTTTTTTCGCTACTTTCATAAATTCTCTGCCCTAACTTGATCATACCACTCGAGGAATTCATAAGAATATTTATATATTCCTATCAAAGTGGATGCCTGCAAGAGGGCATGCCTGCAACCACACATGCTACATATTGTGTCTGTACATACCACCATTTATGTAAATGTTATGTTAAGCATGCACGAACATGCTTTACATTTTTCCATTTCACCAAAAGAAAAATTGCGAGGTTTCCCTTAAAGGTGGTCGTCTGTTCTTCTTGCCTTTTTTGGCTGCCAACAAACAAAATGGCAAATGCATATTTTCTGTATTTTTTGTTAGGTTTTGAAAATATTTTTGCTTCTTTTATGTAAATTTTTTGCTAGCAACTGCAAATTACAACCTAAAACAAATTTATTACGAAACCGACGGACGCGAACATACCTAGAAACATTCATACGTTGTGAGAATTACAGGTATATCTGCAAAATGTTACATCACCGTGGAATATGGCATTATAAGATAGTTTTACGGCAAATGTTGGCACCACCAAGAAATACCGATCGGCTTGGAATCACCTGCTGAGCCGATAGAAAGATGTCGGTCTCTGTAGGTGTAGCTCGATTATTTATTGGTGTCACAAACATAGGACGTGAAACTTATTAATGATACCATTTTCCGTGCTGTTGGGAAAAGTGTCGCCCATGAGAAACGTCTCTGAGAGGTGTGACATTTTGGATTACAGTCGAATTTTGACTTTTTGTCTAGAAAAATTCAATTTTTTTTCTTTGCTAAACTCCAAAAATGATTCATGTATATTCATTTCATTTTCCAAAACTCACCAATCCACGATTTTCCGATTCTCTGCCGGACTTGCTTTGAGTAGTTGAGTTGGAATGTCATATGTAGGACTTGCTAAATGATGCAATAGTTGAGTTTTTATATTTTCCACCCTAGGAAGATAAGGTACTGGAATGATGAAAGAGGGTAAAGTGTCTGTTGGCATTATTTTTATGTTATAGAAGATATCAGTTAGAAGTATATTCCACATACGGATAGTACTGTCTACGATGCTGTCGCCTGTCCAATTGACAACAAATGGATAAGAATTCTTGGAATGTCGCCTATATCTACCGAACGCTCTCACAGGTAGAATGACGAATATCCTAAGAACAAACACCATGAAAGTATCGATAGAACAACGATATGTGATCAAGGGAGTAAATAGTATTGGATATTCATCTAATTTAAAATGAATTTAGAAGCAAAATGTTATAAATGATGATGAATGAACAGATTCCAACTTTTGGATTTTCGTTTCGTGGGCGGAGTGGGCGTGGAAATAGTGTTCTTTGAGTTAGAAGACTGAAAAATGGAATATATATATTAATGACCACGAGAAAGATCAATTTGATGCCGAAATTTTGATTTTCGGTTTGTGGGCGGAGTGGGCGTGGCAAAAGTGTTTTTGAGAGGTAGTAGGCTGAAAATTGGTACATATATATTACTGACCAAGAGAAAGATCAATTTGATGCCGAAATTTGGATTTTCATTTTGTGGGCGGAGTGGGCGTGGCAATAGTGTTTTTGAGAGCTAGAAGGCTGAAAATTGGTACATATTACTGACCACGAGAATGATAAATATGATGCCGAAATTTGGATTTTCGTTTTGTGGGCGGAGTGGACGTGGCAATAGTGTTTTTGAGAGGTAGTAGGCTGAAAATTGGTACATATATATTACTGACCAAGAGAAAGATCAATTTGATGCCGAGATTTGGGCGTGGCAAAATCGTTTTTGAGAGCTAGAAGACTGAAAATTTGTACATGTATTTATATTACTGACCACGAGTATGATAAATATGAAACCGAAATTTGGATTTTCGTTTAGTGGTCGTGACAAAAGTGATTTTAGCTAGAAGGCTGAAAATTGAAACGTATATATTATTGACCACGATAATATCAATATGAAACCTGATTTTAATTTCACCATTTGTTTTTTTACCTGGCGAAGCGGGCGGGGTTCAGCTAGTCTATTATATATTTTATAGCACTGCCATCAATTCATCAGTTGAGATCGATCTGCAACAGGTGGAATTGGATAACACGGTATAACCTAAACTTTTTTAAACACGGCTAAAATAAGAGTGAAATAGCATAAATGTTGGCTGTAAAATCAAATCAATAAATTATGAAAAGAGCCTTTAGGAAAACCCGCAAAATATGAAATAAATGCTATTGCAACCGCGAATAGTAGTTTTTTGTAACAATTGCAGCTTTTTTGCGACTGACTACATATATAAAGGGTGGTTAAATTGTAAGGGCCGATATTGAATGTGAACCACACCTAAACGTCAAACGAGCCCAACAATTGCACCTCTCTTGCTCGTCGTTGATGAAGATTATACATAAAGACTTGCATTGACACGCTTACAAGGTGCAATTGACTCAAGAACTAAAGCCTCTTGACCATTCCAAACGTCGTCAATGGTCAGAATGGTGACAAGAAATGACAACAATGGATGATCAATTTTCGAAGAAAATCATCTTCAGTGATGAAGCACATTTTTACCTCAGTTGATTCGTCTATAAGCAGATTTGCCGCATTTGGGCGAATGATAATCCAAGAGTGATGGTCGAAAAACCAATGCACCCACAAAGAGTGACTGTTTGGTGCGGTTTATGCATTATGTATATTATTTATATTATGTATATTTGATACCTTTTTTCTTTAGTTTTCCTGTTATGACGAAAATTGTAAAACCAATTACTAAAATTGTAGATGGAGTTATTAAAAAAATGGTTAAAAAATGATATATTGAATTAAAGCAGTGATTGTTTTTTTTTTCGAAAATATTCAATCATAAACGTTGCTGATTCGATTACAGCAGTCGTTGATTTTTTTGATAGTATTCAATCAAAAAAGTTGCTGACTCGATTACAGCAGTAGTTGACTTTTCTGAAATATTTAATAAATTGTATTGTTATATTCATTAAAAAAGTTATTGCATCTAGTGAAATAAACCATTCGTCGTCATGGTCTGAAGTTCGTCTGAAGTCTTCAGCAGAACCCAAAATTAGCAAAAAGGCAAAGTGAGACCTTTATTGTTGCAGCTAAAAGTTGACTGCAGAATTTCGATGGGCGCTACCCCATCTCGTCAGAACTTTCGCAACGTATGTTTGTCTTTGACTTAAATCGACACTCTAAAAGGCGTCTTCGATGTGAGTTGCTGACAAGTGGCAGCGATGTCAATTGGCCGCCAAGATCATGTGATTTGACACCGTTGGTCTTCGTTCTTTGGGGTTATTTGAATGAAAAGGTGTGCATCGATAAGTCAGCAACAATGCAAGAGTTAAAGGATGAAACAATTCGGCACATTAACGGCATATAACCTCAATTATGCCTCAACGTCATCGAAAATGTAGACCATCGGCTGGAGGTGTGCCGTCGAGGTCACGGCGGCCATTAGGCCGATATTTTGTGCCATACATAATTGAAATATACCAATAATATTATAATTAAAAGAAATTACAATAATTTCCTAAATAATTTGTGTTTTATTCAAAATCAACATCGGTCATTAAAATTTAACCGCCCTTTATGTTATAAGCGCTGGATTCGGTGAATAGATCGTGAGAAACACACAAAATCATTTCAGCCATATCTCTCGCGAAAATGAAAATTTTGCAAAAAAAATCAATTCGTATTTTTGTACCCTCCACCTACAGGATGGGGGTATACTAACTTTGTCATTCCGTTTGAAACATATTGAAATATCGACTTGAAACCCTATAAGACGATTTAGCCATGTTCGTCCGTCTGTCAGTCCGCATGTAGAAAGCACAGGGAAAGGGAAACATTTTTCCTTAACAATGACTGAAAATATCCATAATAACCCCTAATATTTTAGAGTATTTTAGATTGATTTTTCAACATGTCTACTTGTACTTATTTGATATTAGGTAAGCGCATTCCCCCTATAACAAAAAACATGCACCATAAAGTGAGTCTTATTGGTAAGGGGTGAAATGGGGCAAAAAGGCATAAAAACATTACCAATCAAACAGCTAGAAACACGAAATTCGGTATGTACATTCCTCTAATTAAGTAGATCTAAATTCGTACATTTTGAGGTTAAAATGAAAAAAGGGGATACAAATTTTACCAACCAAATGGCCATGAAATTCGGAGTACACATTCCTCTGACTGCTTAGACACGAAAATTAAAAAGGTTTTTACAAATTCCTACTTTCAAGAGATACAATGGAAACAAAGGGATAAAGATGGTACAAACTAAACGGCTAAAGCCAGAATGATGAAATTCGGTGGGTGCATCCCTCTAATTGCGTAGACACGTTAAATAAAGAGATTTTAGAAAGTCGTCCTTTTAAAGGTGTAAAATGAGGAAAAGGGGATAAAAATGGTACCAACCAAATGTCCGCAGCTATAATCATGGAATTCGGTGTATACATTCCTCTGACTGCATAGACAAGCAAAATAAGAAGATTTCTCCCAATTCGCACTTTTTTACTTTCACGGCAAAAATTGGTTGAATCATGAAGTTAGGTTACTTGCACTGTGCATTCTCGTACACGAACTATTTACTACGGCTTTGAAATAAGGAATCTTTACACTAAAAAAAAATATCTTCATAATATTTATGATTTTGTCTTAACCTCAGTGAAAATTTTCATTTAAAAGTCGCCAAAGAAACATTTCATAAAATGTATGAAACATGTGTCCTAAAGCACAAATCAATGAAAAGTGTAATAGAATTTATAAACATTTCATAGAAATTTCTATGAAATACACATCTTCCAAGAACTTGTATCATAAAAATTCATTATTTTTCAGAATATGATGTATGAAAATTTTAATAGGTTTTATGAAGAAACTTCATTAATTTTATGAAAGAGTTTCATAAATAGTAATAATTGAAGTTTCCAACATAAACAGAAAAGCAAAAAGGTCTGACTCGTTGACTAACTAATCAACAACACACACCAACATTGCGAGAGTTTTTGACCTAAATCAGGTTTCATACTTATGTCAGAGTTAACAGAGTAAAAAAGAGAATTGATAGCATTAAACGAATAAAGTCGACTCACTAAAATGTAGATGTAAGTTATGAAACATTTCATACAAACTATGAAATGCTTCATAATGAATTTATGAAAACATTTCATAACACAAATATTGTATTAGTTATGACATATTTCATAATATTTAAGAATTGTTTCTTTAATACTATGATAATACCCTCTAACTCACTTCGTTCGGAAGCTAGAGTGCTTTCAACAAACAGCCATGCATACACAGCTATAATGTGTCGAATTTTACCACAACCCAGAATAAATGTGAATATAGATATCGGAAACGGAATGACAAATATGCAGTCCATCATAAGGGTACAAAAACGAAGGGAAATAACACAAGGAGATTAAATATGGAGACAAAATTTTGTGTGTGGACCGGTTAGGCCCTTAAAAAAGGCCCAATATACATACTCAAACGAATAGAAATTGCACATCGATTCCAAAAATTATAATAAAACAAGTAAGGAAAGGCTAAATTCGGGCGGGGCCGAATATATGATAAACTCCACTTTCCAACCGAATACAATTCAACTCGATAAAAAAGTGAAAACGGGAAGAATTTTTGTATGTTTCCTAATCATAGGCTAATATGACCTGGTTCGATTTGTCAAATCGATAAGTATTTGTATCGGGGCTATATCCAAACATGAAAAAATGTGACAAACTTTCACAATAAGTTCTTCCAGTTCAAATATAACGTGTTATGCTCACTTGTGGTGGTTTCTGGGGCGGAAAAAGTTCAACCGGTAGCGAAATTGGTATGGGAGCTATATATAAATCTGAACCGATCTAACACATTTTTACCACAGGTGTTTCATATAAAATGTTTTGCCAACTTTGAAGAAAATCTGTTGTAATAAAATCGGTAGTGAAATTCGTATGGGAGCTATATGTAAATCTGAACCGATCTGACCCCCTTTCACTATGGGTGTTTCTAGGACAAATATAATATATTTCGCCTAATTTAAAGAGGATCTGTTAAAATGTGTGGTTTCTAGAGCGGAAAAAGTGAAATCGGGAGCGAAATTTGTATGGGAGCTATACCTAAATCTGAACCGATTTTCTTCAAATTAAATAGCGTTCGTTCCTTTCCCGAAAAACTTCGTTGTGCAAAGTTTCATTTGGTTCTGTCTACAATTGCGACCTGTATAATGATTACAAGAATAGATGGACGGACAGACAGACAGACGGACATTGCTAAATAGATTCAAAAAGTGATTCTAAGTCGATCGGTATAATTAACAATGGGTCTATCTCTCTTCCTTTTGGGTGTTACAAACAAATGCACAAACACATAATACTCTCGTGGAGTGTATAATTAAATATTCTAATAAATTTATTTGCACAGGCTCATTGTTTACTAATACGAACAACGACAAATCAAAATAATTTTCAAAAAATGACGTTATTTAAACAAAATTTTCGAGTTGCATACGTTTTGTCCACACCGATTTTCATAATTATCAACAAAAATGCCAATAACAAAGAAATTTGAACAGAATATGTGAATTTCGGTAATTATTTGAATTCTTAATGCTGTATTAATGTAGGGTCCGCCATATAACGTGTTTTTTTCAACTATTCATCCGTTGGACTATTATTTGTGGGGTGCCGAGGCAGCCATTTGAATGAAATTATTTTCCATTATTAACCGGAAGAATTGTACTTTCAAATAAAAAAAAGAAATTTGAAAAAAAATATTCAGTAGGTTTTTTATAGCATTTAAAAAAAAATGTTATTTGGGAGACCCTTTATTTGGTAACGTAAGGGTGCGCCATCTAACGTTTTTTATACACTCCACGAGAGTATTATGTCTTTGTGCATTTGTTTGTAACACCCAGAAGGAAACGAGATAGACCCATTGTTAATTATACCGATCGTCTTAGAATCACTTTCTGAGTCGATTTAGCAATGTCCGTCTGTCTGTCTGTCCGTCCGTCCGTCCGTCCGTCCGTCCGTCCGTCCGTCCATCTATTCTTGTAATCACGATACAGGTCGCAATTGTAGACAGAACCAAATGAAACTTTGCACAACGATGTTTTTCGGGATAAGGACGAACGCTATTTAATTTGAAGAAAATCGGTTCAGATTTAGATATAGCCCCCATACGAATTTCACTCCCGATTTGACTCTTTTCACTCTAGATACCACATATTACAACAGATTTTCTTTAAAATTGGCAAAACATCTTATATTGTAACTAGAAACACCTGTGGTAAAAATGTGTTAGATCGGTTCAGATTTATATATAGCTCCCATACAAATTTCTCTCCCGATTTGACTTTTTCCACTCTAGAAACCACATAATGTATCAGATTGTCTTCAGATTTGGTAAAACTTCTTATATTTCCACTAGAAACACCCATGATGAATATCGGTCAGATCGGTTCAGATTTATATATAGCTCCCATACAAATTTCGCTCCCGATTTGACTTTTTCCGCTCTAGAAACCACATATTGTATCAGATTGTCTTCAGATTTGGTAAAACATCTTATATTCCCACTAGAAACTCCCATGGTGAATATCGGACAGATCGGTTCAGATTTATATATAGCTCCCATATAAATTTCGCTCCCGATTTGACTTTTTCCGCTCTAGAAACCACATATTGTTACAGATTGTCTTCAGATTTGGCAAATTTAAAACTAAGAACATCTATGGTGAAAATGGGTCAAATCGGTTCAGATTTAGATATAGCCCCCATACGAATTTCACTCCCGATTTGACTCTTTTCACTCTAGATACCACATATTACAACAGATTTTCTTTAAAATTGGCAAAACATCTTATATTGTAACTAGAAACACCTGTGGTAAAAATGTGTTAGATCGGTTCAGATTTATATATAGCTCCCATACAAATTTCTCTCCCGATTTGACTTTTTCCACTCTAGAAACCACATAATGTATCAGATTGTCTTCAGATTTGGTAAAACTTCTTATATTTCCACTAGAAACACCCATATGAATATCGGTCAGATCGGTTCAGATTTATATATAGCTCCCATACAAATTTCGCTCCCGATTTGACTTTTTCCGCTCTAGAAACCACATATTGTATCAGATTGTCTTCAGATTTGGTAAAACATCTTATATTCCCACTAGAAACTCCCATGGTGAATATCGGACAGATCGGTTCAGATTTATATATAGCTCCCATATAAATTTCGCTCCCGATTTGACTTTTTCCGCTCTAGAAACCACATATTGTTACAGATTGTCTTCAGATTTGGCAAATTTAAAACTAAGAACATCTATGGTGAAAATGGGTCAAATCGGTTCAGATTTAGATATAGCCTCCATACAAATGTCGTTCCCGATTTGACATTTTCCTCTGTAGAAACCACATATTGTACTTGATTTTCTTTAAATTTGGCACAACATCTTATAATCTTACTAGAAACACCTATGCAGAAATTGGGTAAGATCGGTTCAGATTTAGATAAAGCCCCTATATAAATGTCACTCCCGATTTGACTTTTGCCGCTTTAAAAGCCACATATTGTGCTCGATTGTCTTTAAATTTCGCACAACATCTTATAATCTAACTAAACAAAACTATGGTGAAAGTGGGTAAGATCGGTTCAGATTTAAATATAGTCCAAATTCAAATGTTGCTCCCATAAGTTTAACCGATTTTGGCCAAACTATACATTTTATATTTCACCTATTTCGTTCCAGGTTTCAATATATCCTCATACAAATGTCCTTTCCGATATAAAATTTTTTGTCAAACACATACATTTACAGGATACAAAAAACCTTCCCATTTTCACTTTTTCGCCGAATTGAATTGTATTCGGATTGAAAGTGGAGTGTATCATAAAGTCGGCCCCGCCCGACTTTAGCCTTTCCTTACTGGTTTTAACTATTCAACCGTTGGACTATTATTTGTGGGGAGCCGTTTATATACCCTCCACCATGCATTGCATTCCACAGAGGCTGCGATGTTATTTTTTTTAATGTAGCCAAACCAAACAAATATTAAAAAAAAAAAACAATTTTATAAATAAATATAATATTTTTATTATTTCACCACTCTTATAAGGCTTGGCAACCTTGCCTTTAAAATATATATATCGAAATAATACTTCAAGTCAATTCAACAAATAAATATTCTTATATTTATATTTTCAAAAAGCTTAAATACCATAAATATCTCACGTACATAGTGCAAGATAACTTAACTTAATTATTCAACCATTTTTTGTTGTAAAAGTATGAATTTGAAAAAAAATCTTTTTATTTTGCATGTCTATGCAGTCAGAGGAATTCCATGATTCTAGCTGCGCCATTTTGTCGCTACCATTTTTATCCTCTTTTTCCCATTTTACACACTTAAGAGTACAGCTTTCTAAAATCCCTTTATTTTACGTGTCTACGCAATTAGAGAGATGTACACGCCGAATTTCATCATTCTAACTGTAGCCGTTTAGTTGGTACTATTTTTATCCCTCTGTACTCATTGAATCCTTTGAAAGTTCGAATTTGAAAAAATCCTTTTATTTTTCATTTCTACGCAGTCAGAGGAATGTATACTCCGATTTTCATGACTCTAGCTGCGGTTAATTGGGTGGTACTATTTTTATCCCCTTTCTTTATTTTAACCACAAAAAGTACGAATTTCGAATAATCAGTTTATTTTACGTATCTACGCAATCAGAGAATTGTATACACCGAATTTCTCTATTCTAGGTGCAACAGTTTGGTTGGTAACATTTTTATCCCTCTATTCCCATATTACCCATTAAAAATGCTTTGGAAAAAATACTTTTAAATTATGCATCTGCTCAATTAGAGGAATGTACACAACGCATTTTTTGTTTCTAGCTGTTGTCGTTTGATATGTACAATTGGTAACCCTTTTTGCCCCATTTCACCGCCTACGAATAAAAGTCACTTTATGGTGCACTTTTTTGTTATAGGGAAAGGCGCATATCAAATATCAAATAAGTACAAGCAGACATATTGAAAAAATATGCTTAAATACTCTAAAATATTAGGG
Organism: Polietes domitor; assembly: GCA_947397865.1. Classification (NCBI taxonomy): domain Eukaryota; kingdom Metazoa; phylum Arthropoda; class Insecta; order Diptera; family Muscidae; genus Polietes; species Polietes domitor. The sequence goes on along the minus strand of OX377619.1, from coordinate 153,684,891 downwards.
GTTATTATGGGAATATTTAGTCCTTGTGAGGGAAAATTTTTTCCCTTTGTCCCGATTTCGTCCAGTTTCAATCCCAACATATCTACGACTATAAGACGCATTTATGGAAATGTTGGATCTCCTAGCTCCTTTTGTTTAGATGACAGTGTGCTTTCAACAGACGGGTGGTCGGAAGGACGGACGTGGCAAGATCGTCTAATTTTATGACGATCAAGAATATATACTTTATAGGGTCTCAGATCGATATTTCAAGTTGGTACAAACTGAATGACGAAGTTAGTATACCCCCATCGACTGTATACTCCATGGATTCCAAAAACTATTTCAATGAAAGCGGTATCAAAAAATTTAAATCGAAGCGAGTCAGTTTTCTGATTTTTGTCTATGAAACGGATCAGTGTGATTCGGGGCGAACTGGTTGTAACCTAAAGTATTACCAGCATTTATATTTACATTTATTGGAAATATCATTAGCTTTGACGTGACCTTTCCAGATCCAATCTACGATATTCCTTTAGAATTTCGTATCACTCCTCATGTAATATATTGCTTACTTACCTGTTCATAATTGAAACTCAGCTTAATGAAACAATTTACTTTTAATAAACCATATTTAATTTAATTTATGCAATTAAAATAGTTTATTTTACTTATGTTTTTTCTTATATTTTGTAATTTTAAAATTTATAAGTTAATGCAATATTTTATTGGATATCACTGTGCGACAGTCCAAAGACTCTGGAATGTAATGCTTTTTTCTTGTGCGTGGTGTCGAGTGCAATTTACTAAGCACCACCAAATTTTGACTTACGAACAAAAACATGTTTGGCGTACCTTTTTGCACTTATAAGACTTGGATGATTATCAACTAATTACCACAAAAATAGCATCACTTTCCAGGGTTTTCTACTGCATTCTTATCGTAGCACTGTGTAATGTTTCACGATAATTCATTCAAATATAAAGATTTATGTAAAATCTAAATTATTGTTTTTTTTTTTTTGTTAAATATATTTATAGTATAAATTTACAATCTTTGTTATTTACAAGCTGATCATTTACAATTTATTTTATATTAACATCATTATTTTATTTTTTAATTAAGGGATATTTTGGTTATTAGACAGTAATTTTAATTTATAAGGAAAAAGAAATTCAATTCACATTTATTTTGTGGCTTTTATGCAACAAAAGATTTGGAGTTATAAAATTGTTGTGGAAAATGATGCAAATGATTTCAGTTGGACTGATAGACATGAAGGACAATAGATGTCGCATTACTAACAGTGCAAGGGACTGGATAAAAATGTATGGGAAATAGAAAACAATCGATAGAGAGTCCAATGAAGCAGACATACAAAGGCTTCGCCAGAATCCAAATCTGTAGTATATTCATATATACTTGTTATATATAGCCAAAAATTCCGCTAGCAGAGTTTGACAGTCTGGTATGAGGTGCTACCCATAATAATCATATTATTATTGGAAGAGATTTCAATACCTAGCCAGTAGATTATTAACAGTTCTCCTAGGAGGCTTATCACAATTCGATCTAGTCCTTGTAAACAGGGGAAGCCCTCAAACGTTTAGAAGAGCTGGATATGAGTCCATAGTCGACCTATATATATGGTATATTTTTTGCAATAAGCTACAGAAGGCCTGTAAGATTACCATGACGCAAACTGTCATTTCCAGGATGAGTAAAAGTCAATTTTGTTCAGCTTTCGTTCATAGCAGTTTTCTCTAATATTGACATAGAAGAAGTTAATCTAACATATAAAGGGTGATTTTTTAAGAGCTTGATAACTTTTTTTTAAAAAAAAAACGCATAAAATTTGCAAAATCTCATCAATTCTTTATTTGAAACGTTAGATTGGTCCATGACATTTACTTTTTGAAGATAATTTCATTTAAATGTTGACCGCGGCTGCGTCTTAGGTGGTCCATTCGGAAAGTCCAATTTTGGGCAACTTTTTCGAGCATTTCGGCCGGAATAGCCCGAATTTCTTCGGAAATGTTGTCTTCCAAAGCTGGAATAGTTGCTGGCTTATTTCTGTAGACTTTAGACTTGACGTAGCCCCACAAAAAATAGTCTAAAGGCGTCAAATCGCATGATCTTGGTGGCCAACTTACCGGTCCATTTCTTGAGATGAATTGTTCTCCGAAGTTTTCCCTCAAAATGGCCATAGAATCGCGTGCTGTGTGGCATGTAGCGCCATCTTGTTGAAACCACATGTCAACCAAGTTCAGTTCTTCCATTTTGGGCAAAAAAAAGTTGGATATCATCTCACGGTAGCGCTCACCATTCACAGTTACGTTACGATTCGCATCATCTTTGAAGAAGTACGGTCCAATGATGCCACCAGCCCATAAACCGCACCAAACTGTGACTTTTTCTGGATGCATTGGTAGCTCTTGCAATGCTTCTGGCTGATATTCACTCCAAAATCGACAATTCTGCCTATTTACGTACCCATTGAGCCAAAAATGAGCTTCGTCGCTGAACACAATTTCTTTCTTTCTGAACTTTCTTAACAGAGCACGCATTTTGATAATAAAATTCAATGATTTGCAAGCGTTGCTCGTTAGTAAGTCTATTCATGATGAAATGTCAAAGCATACTGAGCATCTTTCTCTTTGACACCATGTCTGAAATCCCACGTGATCTGTCAAATACTAATGCATGAAAATCCTAACCTCAAAAAAATCACTCTTTATAACACGAAATATTAAAGTGATCATCGAGAAGATCTTTGACGAGTCCATGTCATTGAGAAGAAGAGTCTTAAAGAAGAAGCGAAAACTACTGGTGGAACGATAATATCGCCACACTTAGGAAGAAATGCCTGAAGACTAGGCGAAAATACCAAAGAACTAGAACAAGGCATGATATTCTAACAAGGAGAGATGCCTACCAGCTGGCGTGAAAACCCCAGAGAAGTGGAAAAAACAAAATCTAATTTTGTTGTCAAACCTGTTAAATCGCTGGGATCATATATTAGGCAAGTGTCCAGAGAGGTTGTGAAATCATTTCAATAGATATCGTAGATATATGATCTGAAAACAAAAGCTCGGAGGTACCTCGCAGAATAGTAGGTCAGACTAGATGGTATAGCTCGTCTAAAAATCTCAAACGTACAACAATGGATAAATCGAAGTCAAGGAGAAGTATAACACAGTTTCTCACGAGACACGGATCAATAGCTCATCCATGTGCCCACGTGCCTTGGAAGGCACGTATTTCACAGTCCAACACGAAATATAAAACCATATACGGATAAAAGACGCAAAGATTTGGGGCCTCGGTGTTATTTTTGCAAAAAGTGATCATTTTCTCATGCTCAAACCGTTTGGAATTTTTATTTACTCTCTGAGGCAAATTTGTAGCTCTTAACATAAAGAACCAAAATTGTAAACAATGTGAAAACTTGAAGATCAAAATCTAAAAACATAGATTTTTAACCTTTTTCCTCTGGAAGGAATGATTTAGGAATGATTCTTAACACCGCTTAGGTAGCCGAAAAAAATGAAAAATTGTCCCGAAATGTTTATGCACTCCACGAGAGTATTATGTCTTTGTTTGTAACACCCAAGAGTAAACGAGTTAGAACCACCGTTTATTATACAGATCGGCTTAGAATCACTTTCTGAGTCGATTTAGCAATGCCCGTCTGTCCATCTATTGTTGTAATCAAATTACAGGTCGCAATTATAGACCGATCTTAACACAAATTATCACAAGTAAGTTTTGTTAATCAAGGACGAACGCTATTTAATTTGCAGCAAATCGGTTCAGATTTGGATATAGCCCTCATACAAATTGACTTTTTCCGCTTTGACTTTTTCCGCTCTAGAAACCGCATATTTCACTCGATTTGCTTCAAATTTGGCACAGTACCCTATAATTGAAGCGACGGTAAAAATCGGTCAGATCGGTTCAGATTTAGATATAGCCCCTATACTAATGTCGCTCCCGATTCGACTTTTTCCGCTCTAAAAACCGCATATTTCACTCGATTTGCGTCAAATTTGGCACAGTACCCTATAATTGAAGTGAAAACAGCGACGGTGAAAATCGGCCAGATCGGTTTAGATTTAGATATAGCCCCATACAAATATCGCTCCCGATTTGACTTTTCCGCTCTATAAAGCACATATTGTACCCGATTTTCTTCAAATTTGGCTTAACACCTTATACTCTAACTAGACATACATGTGGCGAAAGCGGGTTAGATCGGTTCATATTTAGATTTAGCCCCCATACATATGTCGCTCCTGATTTGACTTTTTCCGCGATTGTACGCGATTTTCTTTAAATTTGGCACAACATCTTATAACAAAATTTCTTTCTGAATTAATAGACCCTTGGAAGCACTTTATATAAAACTTTTTAATCTTGTCTTAGAATAACTCATTGGTAGAATAATTTGGCGTGGCAAGGGACAGCTAAAAACTTATATTTCTTCGAAACATTTTGTAAGAGGTGTAAAGAAAAATAAATTGGAGGAATCAATACCTTTCGAATAATGCCTAAATAATGAATAACGGACTAAAAATGACGTCACTGACTCATTTTTTGCGAAATAATTTAAAGCAGGCGATGGTTTTCACTGGCAAAATGTTCAAACACTTTTTACAGAAATGAGCGCTACGGCGTCAATTTCATTTCGATGTTCATCCTTTAGGTATAATTCGAAAGCTATTGACTTCAGCTGTTTATTTTTTATAAAAATACTACCACCAAATACGAAAAAGTTTTCAGTAGTCACTGTGAAAATCCACAAAAAAATACTATAAACGTCCAATAATTCGACCAATAAGTTAGTCTAAGGCAAAAATAAAAATTTATGTTTAAAGTGCTTTCAAGGGTCTATTATTTCAGAAAAAAATTGAGAAAAAATGTAACACAAAAAAATTACACCTGAAAAACATGATTTTTAGGGTTATTTTCAGGAGCGTTTAGGTCACAGATGGCTTGATATAGGAACGAAATATTTTGCAAATCATCATTAAACAATACAAACTTTATTTTCGTGGGGTGACTGGAACTTGTTTTTCCATTTGTATTGACGGCGACCCAGCCATTTGGGACAGAAAAAGAGTGTAACGCATTGAAGGAGTGACTTATGAATGACCCTATGAATATTTGGACCAAATCCACGCAAATGACCCATATTCCAATGTAAAACAAGTAAGGAAAGGCTAAAGTCGGAAGGGACCGACTATATAATACCCTACACCACTCCCTGCGTATGTACCTCGCTTTGATTGCTAAACCCAGGTATTTCATGGGAGCAATTTTATGTAGTTCATATAAATTATACAGTTACTATAAATTCATATTTAGTCATATTTAACGAATATGGTTAATAATATGGTAATTGATCCAATTATCCGACAGACAAATACAAATTATACAGTAGTAATAGGATGAATCGGACCGAAATTAAAAAAGGGAGCCTATAACAACATTTTGGGCCTGGTCCAAAACATGGGCCTATATATTTCTCATTCACGGTAGGTATTCCTAGTTGAAAAATATCATGATCTGCAAAATTGAAGATCCAATGTAAGATGTAGCTTCTAGAGCTGTAATAGATCAGAATAGGGCCCCATTTGGGTTATACCAAAGTATGGACATATGGGCATCTCCAAAATAAGTAAGGAAAGGCCACAGACGGACGGACTTTCTATCTCATTACAATTCAATTCGGTAAAAAAGTGAAATCGGGAAGGTTTTTTGCATCCTGTAAATGTATGTGTTTGACAAAAAATGTTAAATCGGAAAGGACATTTGTATGGGGGTATATTGAAACCTGGAACGATGTGAGCCTCTTTCACCATGTATTTTTATTGAAGAAATATAATATGTAAAGTTTGGCCAAAATCGGTTAAACATTCGGGAGCAACATTTGTATGAGGGCTATATCTAAATCTGAACCGATCTTACTCACTTTCACCATAGGTGTTTTAAGTTAGATTATAAGATGTTGTGCCAATTTTAAAGAAAAATCGGGAGCCACATTTGTATGGGGGGTATATCTAAATCTGAACCGATTTCGTCCAAATTCAATACCTAGTCCTTGGCCAGAAAAAAAACTTCACCAACTCAGCTGGTGATTCTAAGCCGATAGTTAAAGGTGGGTCTAGCTCGATTAGTTCTTGGTGTTACAAACATTTGGCGCGAAACTAACTTATAATACCCTAGTCCACGAAGTGGTGTAGGGTATATAAAATGTATTTTTTTTACAAAAACAAATTCATATTGAACATTACGTAATTTTTGGAGTTATGTTAAAAAAATTCTACGTAAATAATGTATTACTAGTAATTGCATTTTAGTCCAAAGAAATACCCCAACTCCCAGAGTCGGAAATTTATTCCTAAGTTTGGGATTTTTTACTAAAATGGTTGCCATTTATTTATTTATCACAGGGATTTATATATAACTCCCATACAAATTTCGCTCTCCATTTGACTTTTTCCGCTCTACAGAGCACATAATTCCTTCGAGTTGCTTCAAATTTGGCACAGCAACCTATAATTCAATTGGAAACATCTGAGTTAAAAATGAGTCAGATCGTTTCAGATTTAGATATAGGTCCTATACAAATTTCGGTCCCAATTTGACTTTTTATGGTTTAGAAAACTCGTATTTCAACAGATTTTGAACTGAACATGTTATATCAACTGGAAACATACATTGTGAAAGGGGGTCTCATTGGAACTTTTTCTGTAGAAAACATTACTGAGGGGAACTTTTGCTATAGAAAAACAATCCTGAGGTAACTTTTTCTATCGAAAAAACTACTGAGATGAACTTTTCTGTAGAAAAAACTACTCAGTGGAACTTTTCTGTACAAAAAACTACTAAGCGAAACTTTTCTATTGAAAAAACTACTGAGGGGAACTTTTTCTGTAGAAAACACTACTGAGGGGAACTTTTTCTGTAGAAAACACTACTGAGGGGAAATTTTTCTATAGAAAAAAACTCCTGAGGTAACTTTTTCTATAGAAAAAACTACTGAGTGGAACATTTCTGCAGAAAAAACTACTGAGCGAAACTTTTCTATTGAAAAAACTACTGAGGGGAACTTTTTCTGTAGAAAATACTACTGAGGGGAACTTTTTCTATAGAAAAAAACTACTGAGAAGAGCTTTTCTGTAGAAAAAAACTACTGATGGGAACTTTTTCTGTAGAAAACACTATTGAGGGGAACTTTTTCTATAGAAAAAACTACTGAGGGGAACTTTTTCTGTAGATAACAATACTGAGGGAACTTTTTCTATAAAAAAAACTCCTGAGGTAACTTTTTCTATGGAAAAAATTCCTGAGCTAACTTTTTCGATCGAAAAAACTACTGAGCTAACTCTTTCTACAGAAAAAAAATCCTGAGCTTACTTTTTCTATAGAAAAAACTTCTGAAGTAACTTTTTCTATAAATAAAAACGCCTGAGCTATCTTTTTCTACAGAAAAACTCCTGAGCTAACTTTTTCTATAGAAAAAACTCCTGATGTAACTTTTTCTATAGAAAGAAACACCTGGGAGAAATTTTTCTATAGAAAAATTCTCTTGTCCTCAAAAAAACATTAGGCACATTTAAAAACATTTACTTTAGAAACGTTTACTGGCATTCACCTTTGCTACAGAAAAAACTCCTGAAAACCCGACACTATTTTGTCCATAGAAAAAACTTCTCTGCGGTAACTTTTTCTGAAAAAAAAAAATTATTGCAACTTTTTCTAGAGAAAAAAATTCCAGTGCAGCAACTTTTTCCATAGGAAAATAAACATTTCCTAAAGATTCGTCTGTCCTTTTCTATAGCAAAAATCCCGACGCCACAGGACACATGCCGAAATCCTCACCGAATTAAATTGTAATGACGTAGAAAGTGGAGGTTATTATATAGTCGGCTCGCCCGACTTTAGCTTTTTCTTACTTGTTAACAATGGACAGACATAATACCTTAGTGGAGGCTATAAAAACGTTAAAAATTGGAATCGTTTTGAATGCACCATTCCTTGGATTCGTTTAGTTAAACATTTTTAAGCAATCCAACAGTGAAAACAGTTTTCGAATCGAGCAAATAATGCGATCAAAATGTTTAAACTGTGAAATCAACTTAGCCAAAAAAGTAAGACTTTTTCTTGTCAGCCAAATATCTCTTAAACGCACATACACGAATACGTAAACAAATTTTGTGGGTATTTGTGAGTACTATCACCGGGTAATCGGTACATTATTGTACTTTCGACAGTCATTTCCAACTTTGACATGCCCGAGTTGACAAACTTCGAAGGGTCACCCTGTAGCCTCCATATCGACTAGGAACTCAAATCATCTCGAAAACACCTCTACTCTATTCGCGTGAAATTTCGACGAGATATCTCTTTCCGTTCAAAAGTTACAGAATTATTTTCAAAAAATCGATTTCGGGCCTACTAATTTTAATGATTGGCTGGTCCAATCAAAGCGTTGCCCTGGGCACTACTGAACCTCCCCGTATTAACCAGACCTGTTCAAAAAAAGGTCATGCATATTTCGCTCTGGAACAGATTATTTCCCAATAGCAATGCCTCTCTTCAAAAATTGGTCAAAATCAATGTTGATAAGTTAAATCGTTAGAAAAAAACCTTGTTCTTGACTTCAAGCCCTTTCAATTCCTTAATTTGTACAACAATTTATTTTAAATTTTAAGAACTTTAAATTCTAAAACGGTATAGCTGCCAACGGGAAAATGAAAATGTCCACATCATCCACCAGTTCACTGCGACACAATACAAGATACTGCTTAATGTTTAGCGCCAAAAAATTTCCAAGACTTGCGGAACAAAGGCCATCATAGCTGGTCGTTGCCAATGTGTGTAGTATCCGTTGGCAGAGAATGAGTCTAAATATCCACGTAGGCAGCAAAAATGTAGGTAAGATGAGAAGAAGATGAAGAAGAAAAACACTGTATAATTGATGGTTGTCTCCGGCAAAGGCCAAATTCCCATTTGGCTTTTGGCCTTAACCCCTGGTCTCAGGCACAGGGCAAGTTCTGGCTGTGTTGTCGATCTGTGGCACTTACCTGCAGCGCCATACGCTTGTGATGCATCGATGAATTCGTTGATGATTTTGTTTTACTTTTACGCCATGAACACATCAAAAGCTCCCGCATACCCTTGCGGAAGTTGCGGCTCAAGAATGCGTAGAGCAGGGGATTTATGCCGGAATTGAAGTAGGTAACCAAAAACGTCAGGGGCGTCAGCAATGCATTGAAGTTGGAGTCGCCGCGGTATGAGCGAGACCTGAAAAGGGCAAAAGAGGATTATATAAATGATGGGATAGATAACCAAACAGCTGAGTTTCAAATAATTTCAAAGTTGAGCCAGGAGGAAGGGGGTAAAATGTAATTTATTTGTCTTTATTTATGAATCCCTGACATAGTTAATTGAAGTTTATGGTCAAGTTAATCTCAATGGAAATGGCTTTCGAAGTGTTAGTGGAAAAACTGATTTGAAAGTAGCGGCCGACGGAAATTGCTTTTGTTAACAACCACTCGCAAGGGGTGTTTCATCAGCTCCTCCATCCATCCATCAGAACATCTGTCGATGAATGTTTCCTACTACCCTTGTCCAGCGTATAATAAGTGTTTAAGGGGGATACTTTTGTTTTGAAAGATTTCGTGTATCAATTTATCTTAAGTTGTAAGGGGATGTCCAGTGACTTGACCCACATGCTCAGTGACACGGGACTTTCTCAATGAATTGATTTGGCGTTGATGAATTTCTAACGATAACACTGTACAACAACATTCAATTTTTTTCAAGATAACAAGATTCGTCCGAAAGATTCTGCGAGAGTGAATTGGCATTTTCCAAGTTTGTCATTTGAAACTCTGAGATGTGGAAAACTCATGAATTAATGAATTAAATGTTTTTTTTTGAAGGCCATAAATCTTAGTTTAGTAATCGTCTTTAAAAATAGGATGGTGGTTCGGAGGAAAAAAATCCCTAACCAGAACTGCAAATATTCCAATAACCCCTAATATTTCGAGCATTTTTATACCATCCACCTAACATCTTGAAATATTCATCGGAGACTCCAAAAAGTCTGTCTGTAGAAAGCACGCTAGCTTCCGAACGAAAAGAGCTAGGATGTTCACATTTTCTCTGAATGTGTCGTATGATTGCAGGTCGGTTAGGATTGAAAATGGGCGAAATTGACCCAGAGGGAAACATTTTTCCTAAGAAAGACTTAAAATACCCCCTAATATTTAGACATTTTTAAAATTTCTGCTTTTTTTGTATCTTGAAAACACCAAAAACTAAATAAAAGATTTAGCGGGCTTAATGGGGATAAAAATGGTACTAATGCTACGAAAACAGCCAGAATCTCGAAATTCCTCTAACTGCGTAGACACGTAAAATAGAGGGATTTTTAAAATTCGTACTTTTGGGACGAAAAGGGATAAAATTGGTACCAATGATACAACAACAGCTAGAATCATGAAATTCGGTATGTTCCACCCCTAATTGCGAGGACACGTAAGTTTGAAGAATTTTTTTTAATTCGTACTTTGATAACTAGGATACCATTGAGAAAGAGGGATCAAAAATTGTACCAACCAAACCGTTGAAGTCGAAATAGTGAAATTAAATTTGGAGCCAATCAAGCGGCTGTAGCTAGAATCATGAAATTCAACCAGAATTCAAAATCATCCACAAATACAGTGAAAATCTTCAAAATTATAATTTTTCCATTAGTTCATAAACACAAGGTCTAAAAACAATGAAAAATCCAAGAAAAAAATTGGCTATGGAAAAATTATTTTTTTTAATTTTTTTAGTGCGAGATTGCAATATATCTTTCCATAGCCAATTTTTTTTTTTTTTGATTTTCATTGTTTTTATTCTTTGTGTTGTTGTGTTGAAATAATGAAAAATTATCATTTTTATGATTTTTAACTGTAATTCTGGTTGATTTTGTAAAAAGATCGAAACAAAATCGTAAGAAATAGAAGCCATCATTTCACCACTTTCAAACTCGCACAGTCGTTTTAAAATAGACCTAAGCATACTACCTTAAAATTTCAACAAAATGGATTAGTGTAATCATTTCGAAAATCAAAATAGAAGAATTAAAATTGTAAAAGCTTTAAAAAATCTAACCCAACTATAACGCACCACACCAGGGTTGTCAGATATGGAGCTTTCTATACAAACGTGGCGAATTTTATATAGGTTTGGCGACTTTATTTTCGGTTTGGCGATTTTTTGGAGATTTTCTTGGCTAATTTTAGAAACTTTTAAATCTGTCCTCCGATTTGATTATATTGGCGTTACTTTGTAGAGAAATATATTACAATTTGTATGCAAGTCATTGATAAGCGTTCATGTCAAACCGAACACTTCTTAAGTTATCATTTCCGATTTCTTTTCAACTTAGTGGGATATAAAATATTTGATTTATAGAGGACGAAAAAAATAATTAGTAAAATGGTATTGTTTGAAAACGCGTAGGCACATTCAAAGAATGAAGGCTTATTTTAAAGATAATTATAATTTGGCGTATTCCCGTCCATTATAAACAAACCATGTACATTTTAGAATTGAGAAATAATAATAATTAAAAAGCTGTAATAAATGTAGACGTCGCAAACGCTATTTTTGAACGGCTTTTCTACTGAAACAGATTTTTCAAAATGCATATATATACTTTTATAGAGATTTGTTTCGTTATTTTTCCAATTAAAATGCTTGAAATAATATTTAGGAGACATTGATCCATGAAGACGGGAGAAAGAGCTCAACTCAATATTAGAAACTGTTTCATAAAGGAGTAAAAGTATATTTTTAATGTTAATTGTTTTTTAATCCCTGTAATTGTAATCCCTGCGTTGAAAGTGTATTCTGCGTTATGAATTGCCCAAACTAGGTCACTGTATAAGAACATTTTTAACTTTTATGAAAAATCGAGGTCAAAAACCGTAGCGCTTGACATGGAATGACTCATATGCATTCCTCTGATTGCGTAGACACGTAAAATTTTTCGAAATTCGTACTTTTAGGGGGTAAAATGGATAAAGGGAATGTAAATTGTACTAACCAAATGTCGGCAGTTTGAGTCTTGAAATTCGGAGTATATATTTCTCTGACTGCGTAGACACGAAAAACAGGAAAAAAAAGGTTTTCTTTTCTTCCTTTCTTATTTTCAAGGGATACAATGGGAACAGAGGGATAAAAATGGTACCACGTAGACACGTAAAATAAAGAGATTTTACAAAGTCGTACTCTTACCCCCTTAATAAATGGGAAAAAGGGGATAAAAATGGTACCAACCAAATGGCTTAGCTTTATTCATGGAATTAGTAGTATACATTCTTCTGACTGTATAGACTTGCAAAATATAAAGGTTTTTTCTTTTACGGCACAAATGGGTAGAATCATGAAGTTAGGTGACCTTGCCCTGGAACGTGAGAGATAATGGATTTTCAAAATTTATATCGAATTAAGATAGGATAGAATAAACAAACAACCCAACGACTGTAACTAAAAGTGCACCCTAGAGCGTACCAGGTTACAAGTAAAAAAAAAAAGTTCGCCGTACACCTTCGAATATGAAGTATTATTGAAAGGTAGTTTCAAAAAAATTTTTTTTATTTTTTTATGCCGAACGTAGGGGTCGCGCTTTTACATTTTTCTATATAACTTCTGCATTTATAAACGAATTTTAAAGTGTGATACATCGATGTTTTTGTCCGATTTTTTTGTCTTTGAAGTCATTGAGCTCAAACATGATTCATGATTTTATGCGAGCTTTAATTTTCGATTATTAGAGTGGTACATTAGGGTAGTAGCAACTGAGAAATGATGGGTAAGTACCAGAAGGGGGTGCTTGAGCTCAATGACTTCAAAGACAAAAAAATCGGCCTCGTCAAGACAAAAACATCGATGTATCACACTTTAAAATCCGTTTATAAATACAAGTTATATAGAAAAATGTAAAAGCGCGACCCCTACGTTCGGCATAAAAAAATAAAAATTTTTTTTTTGAAACTACCTTTCAATAATACTTCATATTCGAAGGTGTACGGCGAACTTTTTTTTTGAGGTACGCCCTAGTGCACCCACTATCCCCCAATATTTAGGGTATTTAAGCTATTTAAGCTATTTTGAAGATTGTTGCCTTATATTTACTTGAAATTTATTTCGATATATGTGCCAGTTAGAATGATAGTGGTCTAAGTCAAAAGTAAAAAAATTCAGATATCCCAATTTTTCTTTTTATTTTGATCAGATCTCTTATTTAAGAACTTTTATTTGGAACATGTGCCCTTATAATGACATTTCTCATTTTATGCACACCAAAATTGTCTTTAGTATTAGTTAGAAAGTGTTCTAAGTCACATATATCCACTAATATTGATGTGTTGGGAAGGAAACAAACATTTTTGAAGTATAATTTATAATATAATTCAGATAATATGACTAACATATAAAATTAAATTATTTGAAAAGTAAAAAATAGTTTTAATATAAAGTTTCTAGGTAAATATAATATATATATATATATATATATATATATTAAAAGAAATTGAAATAAAATATCTTTGTTATCTTTCATTTTTGGTAAGGAAATATTACTGCGAAAAAATTTTGTGCGTTTTTTTTTTCAATTTTGAGAAGAATGTAAGTACATCCTCTGAAAGTAGTGGTTCCATTAGAGGTACCAACGGTGTCGATTTTTTATACAACTTGGATGTAGTAGTAGGATATTCAAAGAAAAAATGTTGTGCTTCGGTAACAAAAATGTTTTTCAATTGACTTAAACATAAACCATTGCATATCTCAGAACGGATAAAGTGTGACTTAGACCACTTTCATTCTAACTGGCAAATATGCCTTATAAACGCTGTTTAAAATGTTTAAAATTTTATATTTATTTATAACATTATTATATCCTCCACCTCCAGGATGGGTGAAATATCGACCTGAGACCCTATAAAGTATATATATTCTTGATCGTCATAAAATTCTAAGACGATCTAGCCATGTCCGTCCGCCCGTCCGTCTGTTAAAAGCACGCTAGCATCTAAACGAAAAGAGCTAGAACGTTAAAATTTTCCATAAATGCGTCTTATAGTCGTAGATGGGGCGAAATCGGCCCAAAGGGAAAAATTTTTCCCTCACAATGACTAAAACTACCCATAATAATCACTAATATTTTAGCGTATTTAAGTATGTTTTTTTGAATATGTCTGTTTATATTTGCTTGATATTTGGTATGCGCATTCCCCCTACAGCAAAAAAGTGCACCATAAAGTGATTCTTATTTGTAGGGGGTGAAATGGGGCAAAAAAGGGATAAAAATGGTACATATTAAACAGCAACAGCTAGAAACACGAAATTCGGTGTGTACAATGTGTCTAATTGAGTAGATACATAATATAAAAGTATTTTTTCTAAATTCGTACTTTTAAGGGGTAAAATGGGAATAGAGGGATGAAAATGGTACCAACCAAACGGATGTACCTAGAATAATGAAATTCGGTGTATACATTCCTCTGATTGCATAGACAAATAAAACACACGGATTTTTTTCAAAATTCGTACTTTTTGGGGTTAAAATTAAAAAAAGGGGATAAAAATAGTATCAATCAAATCACCGCAGCTAGAGTCATGAAATTCGGAGTATACATTCCTCTGACTGTGTAGATACGGAAAATAAAAAGATTTTTCCAAATTCGTACTTTTTGGGGTCAAAATAGAAAAAGGGGATACAAATAGTACCAACGACGAAATGACCGCAGCTAGAGTCATGAAATTCGGAGTATACATTCCTTTGACTACGTAGACATGAAAAATAAAAGGTTTTTTTTCCAAATTCGTACTTTCAAGGGATACAATGGGTACGGAGGAATAAAAATGGTACCAACCAAACGGCTGTACCTAGAATAATGAAATTCGGTGTATACATTCCTCTGATTGCATAGACAAGTAAAACACACGGATTTTTCAAAATTCGTACATTGTGGGGTTTAAACGAAAAAAGGGGATAAATATAGTACCAATCAATCACCGCAGCTAGAGTCATGAAATTCGGAGTATACATTCCTCTGACTGTGTAGACACGGAAAATAATCTGATTTTTCGTTGTGAAGCTATTCGTAATATTTAAAAATAATTAATTTAAAAAAAATAAATTACCTTATTAAAATTTTTTTACAATTTTATTTTTTACAAATAAATCGTTCTCAAGTTATGGTTTCATCCATCCGATATTTTACAAATCATCTGAAAAATAGTTGTGTCTGTTTAAAAATTACAGAATTTTTTACAACAGAATCGACTTGGATTCTGCAGAGAGCCATTGTTGGTTAAGACACACCTAAATATAAATGTAACTATGTGTAGACTAAAATGCTCTTAAACCAGAAAAGAGAAATGTCTTTCTGGATTTATTCTGATAGAATGTCTGAAAGTCTACTTTAAAGTGTGAAGTTTTGAAATGCGGATTTTTCTCGTGAATATCTGCTACAAAATCTAAAGATTTAAAAATTAAATGACTCAAAGACATAGACACAAATCCAATTAAATCTCAACGTCGGTCCAGACACGTTCTGGCCAACAGGCAGAGAAATTGATTGACAGTTTCTGTGGTTTAAAAAATTAACCTGCTAAAATAAATCGTTATTTGAAATCTAAAAGAAATGTGTCAATCGTATTGTTTTACACTTAGAGCAGCCACCAATTAAAGTGAATAATTCCACAAGATTGTCGGCTATTTTTCTTTTGATAAAAACAAATTGGCCTGAAGTGACGTATTCGGCAAATGAGGGATTTAATTTCATTCTGGCTTAAGTGATGTTTTAGAATTTCATTAAATTCTCAATAAAAATACACACACATTAACGTGAAATATTCGACCATTCAGTTAAGACAAAATAAATTTCAATTATCTGACAGTTATTTTGTTGGTAGCAGTCCCCCATCCTCTCATACATCTGGCCTTGGCGAAGATGGGAAGAGAGAAGCCTACAGAGGAGATAATTGGATTTTGTGCTGACAAGACCGTTCTTACCTGGCTCAAAGCAAACCAAGCCGAACCAGCCAACACCGTGAAAAGGTCATTGCAGTGCGTTGCCGGAGCGTGGCGAGGTCAATTTGTTGAAAAATTCTCAGTTTTCTGCTCTGTTTGTTTTGCTAAACTGGCCTGAAAAGCGTTTTTAATTTTGAAATTTCCAAACACAGAACATGCTGAAATTTGTTTTTCGGTAGAATTTGCAGCTGCGGAGTTTATTGTTATCGCTATTGAATTTAATGCGTAAATTAAGGGCTTAAATAAAAGGAATTTTGTTGCTGCGACTAATTGTTGTGCTTGACTGCTTTTTTAGGGGATTTGCATGGCCTTCGTGGAATATTTTGCAAATAAAATTATTCATACGCCACAAAGGGTTATGGGCCGCACGCAGCAATGTTATTATTCTATTAGTTATTTTAGTACCAGAATAATTGGAATTTAATTTTTAAACATATATATAAGCGGATGCTAACGAAATGTACGACCAACAATTATATGACTCAATAGGCTGGGGGTAAAGTACCAAAAGGCAGGCCACAAGTGGATATAGGCCTAAAATTTGTTCACAAGCAGTACAAAGTGGAAAGAGTTAAGACTCAGCAATAAGAAGGCAACAAAGTGAACAAAAATTGTTCGGAAGTGCCCACCTTTACTCACAACAACACTCGTTTCAAATATTTGTATCAATTTTAAATAAAGTGGCTGAAATCACTTTCTGTTGTGTGAGTCAAATTCTAGCCAATTCGACTTCTCATTTTAGGATTACACTGTGTGTCAGTCCAAAACTCCGGGGAAGTGATAATATATTTCACGAAGGTGTTGTTGAGTAAAATAAGAATTTCTTGAATCTGATGAAAAAGGCAACACGTCAGCTAGAGCTGCGATTAGACTTAATTGTATTTCCCTTTGGTCAAATAACGACATTGGTGACATGGAGATTTCTCGTTAGTGGTCCTCGCTGTTGCATATGATGGGCTACACCCAGGCGGTGGCTTTATTTGATAGGAATGGTAGCATACATGTCCCAACTAGAGATGACTGGGTGTGTGAAATTCCTGGTAGAATTCGTTATCTCAATTTTTACAAAGACGACTCCAAATTTGAGGGTAGGTCGAGGTATGGGCTGCACTGTAAAGAGCTTGGCTCGTAGACTACCCGATACATGGCGATATATACTAAGCCGATGTCATTGCGGAGTGGTTGGCCACTGGAGTCAATATCTATTTGAATAGTCAGGTTGTCATCAGCCTAAATTCAAGACCAGATCAAAACTGCCGTGAATATCTTCAGCAGATGGTCAAGCTGTTCGATATTCAGATTATCTGGGTGCCAACCCATAGGACATCCCAGAGAACTGTAAAGCTGACGATTAGGAAAGACCTGAAACATGGCTGTTAACATAAAAAATGCAGCGCCCCTAGTGGAGGATAGGGGTACAACTCGATTAACATCCCATTCCCTTAACATTAACATCAACCTTGAAGAAGATGCAAATAACAGCCGGACAACATGAGAACGATGATGAACAAAGGTTCCCGCGATAATCGGATACATGCCGGAACGAAGCCTAGTACAATTCAGACTTAAGGATTATCACCTCAGCTGCCTCTAAAGCTGCTACAACAACAACAACATTAGGAAAGACCCCGCAAGTTCTATATGAACATGCTAGAATACGCAGCAGGTTGACAGACGCTAAAATGGTCTGACCATAGTGTGATATAAAGAGATCGAGCTACCTTCCTCCGTTTGATAGATTTCAATAGTTTATATTGATTTCAGTATTGACGGGACACTACGTAATAGGTAAACATGCCCAGATACTGGCCGCGAAGTCAAACGGCTTCTGTAGCAACTGTGAGGACGTGAGAGAGAAGTCCGTTAGATAAAATGTTTCGTTGGTTGCACACGACGAGGGGTGTAAAAACCCGTGGACGTCTTCTAGTCTAAGTGAGTCAGATGCCTGAATTCTGATTTCCTCTCTAAAATTGCAAATGTCGAAAGACCTTTTTAATCGTGTCTACGCAGTCAGAGAGCTACCGAATTACATTATTCTAGCTTAATCTTTTTGGGTACCACTTCAACTCCATTGTCCCAAACAAATTTACAAATAAATCTTCTGCGTTTTCGTCGTCTATAGTAGATTCGGTTTGATCGAAAAGAAAACCATTTTGATTAAATAAAAATAATTATTATCTTGGTTCAAGACCTTTTGCATCCATCTATATATATATAAAAATGAATCTGTGTTTGTTTGTTTGTTTGTTTGTTCTAAACTACTGAACCGATCTTCTTGAAATTTGCACAGTATGTTCATGCTGAACCGGTGGTGAAAATAGGCCATATAAATTGTTGATATTAGTATAGTCTTGAATTTTTGTGAAAGTTCACTAATTATTATTCTGCACAGTTATGACAAAAATGGGCGGTATTGGAAAAGTGGGCGTGGTACCTCCCATACGAAGTTAAACCCAATTTTGAATATTGTCAGTTCCATGACACCTAGAGTGCTGAAATTTTGTGCCAGTGCATCTAGCAACAATGTACGTAGTTGTGCCAAAAATGGGCGGTATTGAAAAAGTGGGCGTGGTACCTCCCATACAAAGATAAAAACCAATTTTGAATATTGTCAGTTCCATGACACCTAGAGTGCTGAAATGTTGTGTAAGTGCATCTAGCATCAATATGCGTAGTTGTGCCAAAAATGGGCGGTATTGAAAAAGTGGGCGTGGTACCTCCCATACGAAGATAAAACCCAATTTTGAATATTGTCAGTTCTATGACACCTAGAGTGCTGAAATTTTGTGCCAGTGCATCTAGCATCAATATGCGTAGTTGTGCCAAAAATGGGCGGTATTGGAAAAGTGGGCGCGGTATCTCCCATACGAAGTTAAAACCCAATTTTGAATATCGTCAGTTCCATGACACCTAGAGCGCTGAAATTTTGTGTCAGTGCATCTAGCATCAATGTACGTAGTTGTGCCAAAAATGGGCGGTATTGGGAAAGTGGGTGTGGCACCTGCCATACGAAGTTAAAACCTATTATCGAACATTGTCATTTCTATTACAACTAGAGTGCTGAAAATTTGTGTTAGTAGATCCATAGATAGATTTATTTGTAACCTGCTTAGACAATATACAAATGGGCGGGACTTGAAATATGGGGAATTTTTTATTTGAATTTTGCAAAATTACACGTCTTCTTTGGATATTTTAGCACAATAGTAAAGAAAGGTTACAAAAAAATAAATATTCATTCGTCAAAAGCCGACTTAAGTCAAGAGAATGGAAATTATATAAAGTTTTTAGTTTTGTGTTGTCTGATTAGTGAACAATTTGATTGACTTTTTATATGTTTTGAATGTAGTACGTAGGATGTTTATAGTTTTGGTTATGGAAAGGAGGAGAATCACTCTCAAACTAAATTAAATTTGATTTTCGACAATTCTTCCTTTTATCGTCGTAAACTAAAGTTATGTTCTTGAATATTCTCCATGGAACATATCCATCGATTATATGTGGTACATATATTACCGATCACAAGAAAAACACCATGAAACCTGATTTTAATTTCCGTCTGTTTTTCTGCCTGGCGAAGCGGGCGGGGGTTCAGCTAGTATTTTATAAAATGCTATTCTTTTACAAATGGCTGGAGATACAAGCCGACGCTTCCCCAAATTGGTCAGCGGCGGAGACTTTCGGCTAATTTGCCGGCACGTTCTGTCATTCGATCACCCCTATTACGAAATTTATTTGCCAATTTTGGGAAAAGGGAAGGATCAATTTGGCAAGTAGTTCAATATTCATTAATATTAGCCGATTTTAACCAATGTTCCCATTATTCCATACTATTATCCAATACAATTATTTTTTAGAATTGGGAATCCAGTCCCAAAAATAGGGATGAATTTAATATTTTTATACCCATCACCTCCAGGATGGATGGATGATTTTTCGAAATTCGTACTTTTTGGGGGAAAAGGGGATATAAATTGTACCAACCTAATTTCCGCAACTAGAGTCATGAAATTCGTAGTATACATTCCTTTGACGGCATAGACATGAAAAATAAAAGATTTTTCAATATTCGTACTTTCAACTAGAATGATGATATTCGGTGTGTACATCCCTCAAATTAAGTATACTCGAAAAATAAAGATTTAGATTTATATATAGCCTTCATACAAATATCATTATAAAGTACACTATTGCTGGTCTAGAATACACATTTTACATGGGATCATGACCAAATATTCAGGATCGTCTTAAACTAACTTGAACTAGAAAAAGCTCAAGGGAAAGTGGACCACATGGTCCATGTTTTGATATAGCCCGCATATAAATGTACCTCCGATTTACAATATTACTGCTCTAAAATTCACATTTTATATCGGATCTTGATCAAATTTATCACACAATGTTACGTTTGGACTAGAAGCACCTATTTTGAAAACCAGCTATATAGGTCAATGTTTTGGTATAGCCCCCATATAAGTGTGTCCCCAGTTTACACTATTATCGCTCTAGAACCCATATCTTACATTGGATCTTTATAAAATTTTGCAGATGTTATATTTCAATAAAGAATACCTACTTTGAAAGTGATCTATAAAGTCCCCCTCTTTAATGTAAGCCCTTACAAATGGGACCCCATTTTAATTATTACCTCTCTAGGACCCACATTTACATCGGAAGTTTTTCAAATTTTGCAGATTATATTATATTTTAACTAAGAATACATACTATGAGAGAGAAATATATGGGCCCATATTTTGGTTTAACCCCCATGCAAGTTGGGCACCAAGTTGGAACCACTTTTTATTTGTAGTGCCCTTACAAGGGGCAAATTTTACATCGTTTTTTTTTTCAATTTTTTCAGATTATATTATATTTCAACTAAGAATACATACTATGAAAGTCCAATATGTGTGTCCATACTTTAGTATAACCCGAATGCTATTATAGCTCTAGAAACTACGTCTTACATCGGATCATATTTCAACTAGGAAATATATAGGCCCATGTTTTGGACCAGGCCCCAAGTGTTGTAAAAGGCCCCTTTCAAATGTCGGTTCGATTCATCCTATTGCTACTGTATAATTTATATTTGTCTGTCGGAAAATTGGATCAATTATCATATTATTTACCATATTCGTTAAATATGACTAAGTATGTATTTATAGGAAACTGTGTAATTTATATGAACTACATAGAATTGCTCCCATGAAACACCTGGGCTTAGTAAAAGCGAGGTATATACGTAGGTAGTGGTGTAGGGTATTATATAGTCGGCCTCGCCCGACTTTAGCTTTTCCTTACTTGTTTTATTTGTTTAAAAACATTAAAATTTCCTGTAATTTTACTACATTTCTACGAAAATCGATAGCCTCGGTGTAATGCCAGCCATGGTGGAGGGTATATAAAGTTCGACCAGCTCACGGTTCAGAGTAAGACTTTATTTCATGAATTCACCTTCTGCCATTTGGTTGATACAGTTTTTATCCTGTTTCTTCGCGTGCCCCTTAAAAGTGAGAATTTCGCACAATCCCTTTATTTCACATGTCTACACACTGAATTTCATATTTCTAGCTATAGTCGTTTGATTGGTATAATTAGTGTTCCTTTCGTGGCCCTGTGACATCATCTACAAGTATGAATGACTTTATGGTGGGCATTGACATTAAATATGAATGTACGTACCGAACATCTAGTAAATACAAGACAGAAAGCTTTAAGAATTTGCTTAAATATCCTAAATATTAGAGACTATTGGGGGGGGGATTTCGATCATTTGCAATACCAAACCAATTACAACTATTGGACGTATTCTTGGAAAATTTGGACCTATTTACCTCATTAACAAAAGGGCGAAAAAAAGAAAGACGGACGGATATTGCTCTATCGTCTTAGAATTTCTAGGGTCTCGGCTTGATGCAAATGAAACTTCAAACATATAATTATATCCTATTGTATAACGGAGCATTATTGGGTTTATTCTCCCACAATGATAGTACACATATAGAAGGAGCCTTTGGCCGAAAATTGGCAGTTTAGAAAAAATAACCATTCAAAATGTTTGTGTTGTTTTTGTGAACCAGAAAATAAATCTTTAGGTCTTGAACTCAGCTTTTGTTTTTCTTTGTCAGTGTGGTCAGTTTTATTTCAATTCTAAAGTGATTGCCCTGATATCCATCAACGTCAATCTTTCCTAAAAAAAACAAGTAAAAACGGCGTTAAGTTCCGAACCGAACTTTTTATACCCTCCACCATGGATTGCATTTCATAGAGGTTGTCGATTTTCGTAGAAGTGCAGTAATATTACAGGAATATATATATATTTTTGAATATAACCAAACCAAAACAAATACAAATATTGAAAAAATAATTTATAAAATTATAATATAATATTTTTATAATTTCAAACCACACCTTTAAGGTAAGGCTACCAGTACGTTGAAACTATATATATCGAAATAATACCTCAAGTCGATTCAAAAAATAAATATACTTATATTTATATTTTCTAAAAAGCTTAAATGCCATAAATATTGGTAAATAGTGGGTGCTACAGTTGGGTGTATTTCCATTCTATTTTAATTCCAATTGCAAAATAACCTAACTTCACGATTCAACAAAATTTTGCAGTAAAAGTAAAAAAGTACGATTTTTATATTTTGCGTGTCTATGCAGTCAGAGGAATATATACACCAAATTCCATGATTCTAGCTGCGGTCAAAGGTTGGTATCTTTATTATTCCCTTTTTCCTATTTTACCCTCTTAAGAGTACGACTGTCTAAAATCTCTTTATTTTACGTGTCCACGCAATTAGATGGATGTTCACACCGAATTTCATCATTCTAGCTGTAGCCGTTTAGTTGGTACTATTTTTATCCCTCTGTACCCATTGTAACCCTTGAAAGTACGAATTTGGAAAAAAACTTTTATATTTCGTATGTAAGCAGTCAGAGGAATATGATTATGTACAGTCATGTATTGTTCGAAAACATTTTCATTGTATCCTACATAATTTATGCATAATTATGTCTACTATTCTCTGGAAATGTGCGCTCCAGACAAGACGCACTCAAGCATTCACTAATACCTTAAGACTTACTGTGAGAACCTTTTGCCATTTACAATTCAATGTAATGCAAATCATTAGCATAGAAGCGTATTTTATTAGTTTAATGTCTGCGTTGAATAGATTCTGAGAAATGTTTGTGTAAAAGAGACGCGCGTATGAGTGATGTGAATTCAATTTACAACAATCATACGTTACCATGGTTCTCAAATAATATTCTTTGGAATTAATGTGAATTGTTTACTCTCTCTCTCTCTCTCTCTTTCTCTGTATACTCACCAATACTGCCACATTTTCCTCGCGTGATATGGTAAATTGCACAAGGCAAACGTCAACACGAATATAATCAACATCCGAACAACGCCCCGGCGGGCACGTAGCACATTATTGGACGAGTGCGAAATGTGTGAAACACGTTGACTGCCATGCGTACCATGATGACTGCCCTGATTGTGATGAAGATGTGGACGATGCGGCTGATTCCCCGATGTAAGTGCGGTGGCCTGCCCCGACTGCTGATGATGTGATGTTAAGTGATTGTGTTGGAAGAAACTGGTTTTACGACATGCTGACACCACCGGACGGTCAGCATCCAGGGAAACCTAGAAAAGTTGTTTGGAGATGAAAAAAAAATCAAAGACAGAGAAAAGAAACATGAAAGAATTTTGCTAAACCAAAAATGAAGTTCTGTAGACAATCCGAACTTGCCATCATCAACCGAAAAAGAAGAAGAAAAAATACTAGTAAAACTACGTGCAAAGCTGAAATACAAAACGGTATAAGTAACTACGTGTGTTGAAAATTGAAAGAGTGAGTTGTTGGCTAAAAGAAATAAGGGCCATAAGAGAGGCGGAACAACTTTTACTTGAGAGATTATGATTTTTCTGAAATTTTGCCTACACTTAAGTTGTTTACGAGATGTACACCTTTAATTCAAAAATAACTTGACTATGATATTTGATAGCAGTGCCAGCTATTTCGCACGCGGAAAAGCCAGTTCAGTATCAGTTTTATCCATCTCTGTTTATGGATAGTATTTATTGATTTTTTTTGGAGGATATGGATAAATCTAAAATAGTAATTTGGAAACATTATTAGATAGCACTCATACACAGTCAAAGGAATGCGATTGTAGAATTGCACTATTTTAGCTAAACTCCCTTCGTATGTATCACTTCTTACGTGGGTTCGAACAAAATTACAACTGCAGAGCCTTTTATATCCCTGATCTCATATATCTAAATAGTTGCAGCCGGCCACTTGATAACTTTTTGCACCTCTTTCCCAAAAAGTACCCATTTTGAAAAATCACTATAGGTACCATATTTTCTCGCTTCTCCCCTAAATCTTCTACTTCATTTAGTACCTTATAAGTACACATTTGTATACCCTCCAGGATGGGGGTAGACTAACTTTGTCATTCCGTAACAACTCGAAATATCGACATATATATATTCTTGATCATAAAATTCTAAGACGATCTAGCCATGCCCGTCCATCCGTCTGTTGAAAGCTCGCTAACATCTGAACAAGAGGAGTTAGGACGTCGAAATTTTCCATAATTTCGTCATATAGTCGTAGATGGGTTGGGATTGCAACTGTGCGAAATCTGTCCAAAGGGAAAATGTTTGTCTCACAAGGACTGAAAATACCCCTAATAATCCCTAATATTTTGAATATTTAAGCATGCTTTTTCAATATGTTTGACTATGTTTACTTGAATTGGGTATGCGTATTTCCCTTATAGCAGAAACGTGCGCCATAAAGCTGTTCTTATGTGGGGGGATGAAATGGGAATAGAGGGATACATATGATACCAACCAAACGGCTGAACCTGGAGTAATTAATTTCGGTGTCTACATTCCTCTGATTGCGTAGACACGTAAAATAAAGGGATTTTTCGAAATTCGTATTTTTTTGGTTTAAAATGGAAAAAGGGATAAGAATGGTACCAAGCAAATGACCGCAATTTGGAGTATACATTCCTCTGACTGTGTAGGCACGAACAATAAAATGGTTTTTCCAATTTCGTACTTTCAACGGATACAACGGAATCAGAAGGATAAAAATAGTACCAAACAAGTAAGGAAAGGCTAAAGTCGGGCGGGCCGACTATATGATACACTCCACTTTCAATCCGAATACAAGTGAAACAAGTGAAAACGGGAAGAATATTTTAATGTTTCATAATCACAGGCTAATATGACCTGGTCCAATTTGTCAAATCGAGAAAAATATTTGTATAGGGGCTAAATCCAAGCATGGAATGAAGTGACTAACTTTCATAATAAGTTCTTCCAGTTCAAATATAAAGTGTTATGTTGAATATGATGCAATTCTGTGAAAATGCGCGGTTTCTGGGGCGGAAAAAGTCAATCCGGGTGCGAAATTTGTATGGGAGGTATATGTAAATCTGAACCGATCTGACCCATTTTCACCGTTTCTAGTTGCAATATAAGTTATTTTGAAAGATTTGAAGAAATCTTTTAAAAAAATGTGGATTCTAGAGAAGAAAAAGTCAAATCGGGAGCGAAATTTGAATTGGAGCTATAAATAAATATGAAACGATCTGACCTATTTTCACCAGAGGTGTTCCTAGTCGAAATATAAGAGATTTTGCCAAATCTGATACAATATGTGGATTTTAGAGCGGAAAAAATCAAATCGGGTGTGAAATTTGTATGGGGTCTCTGTCTAAATCTGAACTGATGTTCAAAATTCAAATTAAATAGCGTTCGTCCTTGTCCCTAAAAAGATCGTTGTGCAAAGTTTCGTTTGGTTCTGGCTACAATTGCTATCGCGAATTGCTGTATCGTGATTACAAGTATAGACGGATAGACAGACTGACAGACGAACGGACATTGATAAATCGACTGAGAAATTGATTCTAAGCCGATCGGTATAATTAACAATGGGTCTATCTTCCTTCCTTTTGGGCGTTACAAACAAATGCACAAAGACATAATACTCTAGTGGTGTGTATAAAAATGGGTACAGCAAGAGTGATGAAATTTGGCTGTGTATCCCTCTAATTGTTAAGACACGTAAAATACATAGATTTCGGAAAGGCGTACTTTAAGGGGGGAAAAGGGGATAAAAAAAGTTCCTACCAATGGGCCGCAGCTAGAATCATGGAATTTGGTGTATACATTCCACTGACTACATAGACACGCAAAATAAAAATATTTTTCGAAATTCGTACTTTTTTACTTTTACGGTTGAATCATGATGTTATATCTTGTACTTTGTACGTAAGAGATAATGGACTTTCAAAAGTTGTACTTTTGTAATTAAACTAGGATGGAAATACAACCAACTGATGCACCCAATATTTAGAGTATTTACGCTTTTTTGAAGATTGCTGCCTTATATTTACTTCTTGAATTGACTTGAAGTATTATTTCGATATATAAAGGGTGATTTTTTAAGAGCTTGATAAGTTTTTTTTTAAAAAAAAACGCATAAAATTTGCAAAATCTCATCGGTTCTTTATTTGAAACGTTAGATTGGTCCATGACATTTACTTTTTAAAGATAATTTCATTTAAATGTTGACCGCGGCTGCGCCTCAAGTGGTCCATCCGCTTAGTCCAATTTTGGCATTTCCACGTTTTTGAGTAACAGAGGCCCAATTGCTGCGAACGGCGACGAATCGATAATTGATGGTCATCATTAACATTGGCCGATACAGCTGCGATATTTTCTTCAGTTCGTACTCTACGTAAGCGTCTTGGTGGTTTAATGTCCAACAATGTAAATTTGGTGCGAAATTTAGTCACAATAGCCCGAATAGCCGCTTCAGTGGGTCGATTAAACTGACCATAAAATGGAAGCGCGCAATGAACTTTCTTAACAGAGCACGCATTTTGATAATAAAATTCAATAATTTGCAAGCGTTGTTCGTTTGTAAGACGATTCATGATGAAATGTCAAAGCATACTGAGCATCTTTCTCTTTGACACCATGTCTGAAATCCCACGTGATCTGTCAAATACTAATGCATGAAAATCCTAACCTCAAAAAAATCACTCTTTACAATACTAGCAGTACCCGCTGCTTCGCACGCGAAAAAGTCAGGAATTTGTTATTATCCGTCTCTGTTTTAGGATAGTATTTATTTGATTTTCTTTTCTAAAATAGTAAATTGGAAACATAGCACTCATATACAGTCAAAGGAATGTGCTTGTCGATGTTCACTGTTTTAACAGAACTCCCTTCGTATATATATTTTTTATCATTTTCTACTCAGTTTTTAACAAAAAATTACAACCGCAGAGCCTTTTATTCGAAAAATAATACATTTTGATGGCCCTTCTACATGGTCAGAGGAATTTACATATTAAACTTCATGATTCTAGCTGTAATCCTAATGTTGGTACCATTTTTATCCTTTTTGGTCCCGCTCTCCCCTTAAAAGTACAAATTTCGAAAAATCCATTTACGTTGCAAGTCTACGTTGTCAGAGGAATTTACGCACCAAATTTCACGACTATAGCAGCAATATTTCAGTTGGTACTATTTTTATCCCTTTTTGTCCCGCTCACACTTTATAGGTATAAATTTCGAAAAAATCCATTAGGATTTGCGCTTCTACATTGACAGAGAAATTTACACACCAAATTGCACGACTATAGCTAAAGGGTGATTTTTTAAGAGCTTGATAACTTAAAAAAAAAAACGCATAAAACGCATGGTCCATGACATTTACTTTTTGAAGATAATTTCATTTAAATGTTGACCGCGGCTGCGTCTTAGGTGGTCCATCCGCTTAGTCCAATTTTGGCATTTCCACGTTTTTGAGTAACAGAGACCCAATTGGTGCGAACGGCGACGAATCGAAAATTGGTGGTCATCATTAACACTGGCCGATACAGCTGCGATATTTTCTTCAGTTCGCACTCTACGTAAGCGTGTTGGTGTTTTAATGTCCAACAATGTAAATTTGGTGCGAAATTTAGTCACAATAGCCCGAATAGCCGCTTCAGTGGGTCGATTAAACTGACCATAAAATGGAAGCGCGCAATGAACTTTCTTAACAGAGCACGCATTTTGATAATAAAATTCAATAATTTGCAAGCGTTGTTCGTTTGTAAGACGATTCATGATGAAATGTCAAAGCATACTGAGCATCTTTCTCTTTGACACCATGTCTGAAATCCCACGTGATCTGTCAAATACTAATGCATGAAAATCCTAACCTCAAAAAAATCACTCTTTACAATACATAAACTAGTGGCATTATTATTCCTTTTTGTCCCACATAACCCTTAAAAGTACAAATTTTGAAAAATCCAATTTTAATGCGCTTATACATACCAAATTTCACGATTCTTGCTATAATAATTTAGTTGGTACTATTTTTATCCCTTTTGTCCCGCTCATCTCTACAAGTACCTGTATAAGTACTAATTTCGAAAAATCCAATTTTACTGCGCTTCTACATGGTCAGAAGAACTTGCACATCAACTTCAAGATTCTAGCTGAAAAACTTTATTTAGTACTATTTTTATCCCTTTTTGTCCCGCGCAACGCTTAAAAGTACAAAATGCATTTATATTCCGCTTCTTGTGGTGAGAGGAATTTACATACGAAATCTCACGACTATAGCTGCAATACTTAAATTAGTACCATTTTCATCCCTTTTTGTCCCACTCAAACCTTAAAAGTAAAGGAACACACCGAATTTCATGTTTCTAGCTACTGCCGTTTAGTCAGAACGAATGTTCGATGTTTATCCCTTTTTGTCCCATTTTACCCCCTAAATGTACGAATTTCGTAAAACCCTGTCTTAGTCGACGTCTACGTCATATTTCGTAACTACCCTGATAATTTCATGAGCCTAGCATCAGCCGTTTGGTCTGTGGGCAGGTCAATGATAAGTCAGTCAGTAACGCAACTCTTTTTTATATATAGATAAACGTATTGGTAGCCTTGCCTTATAAGCTTGGTTTCAAATACTAAACATTTTATATTTATTATAAAATTATTTTTTAAATATTATTATTTGGTTTGGCTATAAGAAAAACTGAAAATTTCTTGTAATGTTACTGCACTTCTACGAAAATCGACAGCATCTGTGGAATGCAATCCATGGTGGAGGGTATATAAAGTACGGCCCGACCGAACTTAACCCCGTTTTTGCGTGTTAAATATGCATTTATGTTCTCAGTTTACGCAATTAAACAGCTGTACACCATTTTTATCCATTTTTGTCCAGCGCACCCATTTCGAAAAGCTAAATTTTTCCCATTTCGAAAAGGATTTTACATATCAAATTTCACGATTCCAACTGCAATACTTTAGATGGTTCCATGTTTACCCTTTTTGTCCCGCTCGCCCCTTAATAGTTCAAATTCTAAAGAATCAATATATGTTTCCCGTCTACAAGGTCGGAGGAATGAACACGCCGAATTTCACGATTCTAGCTACAATACTTTAGTTGGTATGATTTTTATCTCTTTTTGTGCCACTCACCCCTTAAAAGTACAAAAATCCATTTAGATTGCTCTTCTACATTATCAGAGGAATTTACACTCTGAATCTCACTATAGCTGCAACACTTAAATTGGTACCATTTTGATCTCTTCATAAAAGTACACATTTCGAAAAATCCAATTTTACTGCGATTCTACATGGTCAAAAGAATTTACATATCAAATTTCACGGTTCTAACTGCAATACTTAGTTGGTACCATTTTTATACCTTTTTGCCGCTCACCAATTAAAAGTACAAATTTCGAAAAAATCCATTTATGTTGCTATACTGTGTTGTCAGAGAAATGTAAACAGCGATATTTACGAATATAGCTGCAATACTTAAAATGGTACCATTTTTATCCATTTCATCCCTTAAAAGTATAAAATTCGAAAAATCCCCTTTTTGTAGTTCGTGGATGGCGCACACCAAATTTCATGTTTCCAGCTACTGCCGTTTAGGCAGGACGAAGATTCGATGATTATCCCTTTTTGTCGCATTTCACCCACTAAAAGTACGAATTTCGTAAAACTTAGTCTGCGTCTCCGTCATATTTCGGAACTACATTGCAAATTTCACGACTATAGCTGCAATACTTAAATTGGTACCATTTTTATCCCTTTTTGACCCATTTCACCTCCTAAAAGTACGAATTTCGTAAAACCCTTTCTTATTCGGCGTCACCGTCATATTTGGGAACTAACCTGGCAATTTCATGACCATGGATTCAGCCGCTTGGCCTGGATGCTGGTCAATGATAAGTCAGACAGTCATTCAATCAGTATCGCAACTTTTTTATATATTAGGATGGGTCACGAAAATAAATTGCAGCGGTCACCCCCAGAAACGAAGATTGGATTGGTTAAAGATGATCTGCAAAATATTTGGTCACTGGGTTAAGTCATATGTGAGCTAAACGCTCTTGAAAACAGCTCAAAAAATCATTTTTTTGTGTAATTTTTTTATGTTGGATTTTTGTCCAATTTTTTTTCTAAATTAATAGACCCTTGGAAGCACTTTAAATAAAAATTTGTATTCTAAAAATTTAATGTTTCAACCTCGACAAGGTAAGCATTTTTATTAGTTATTCCCTCCATGTCATCTACAATTTAAAACTTTTAAAAATCCATGATTAGTACTAAGTCTACATCCAATAGCTGGATTTTGCTGTATGAACAGCACTGTGGCTGACATTTCAAATGTTATTAAATTTATTTTTCGAGGAAAACAATTTCCTCGTCATCCATCTCCTTAAAAGTGGTTTTAAGTTTCCAGGTGAAATTTGAACTTTGTTGCCGCTGATTTCTTTTGTTTTATTTTCTCGCTAAAACAAATATTGACTTTTAATTATCGGTTTCTTTTGAAATCAAAACTTTCCTATTAATTCCCAGTGGAATGAAATTCTCTTTGTGTATTCCTACTATTGTTGATATAAGAAATTGGAATTATTTTAAAGACATTTGAACTTCGGCATCAACTTTTGCTCTTGTGGCCGAGTTCCTATCGTCGTCATCTTCATGGACGACCTCATTGCCTTGTGTGCAGAGCTTTTCTTAGCAACAAGTTCAGTGGACTTAATTAATTCTTCATTATTTCATTTATATATAATTTTCTAAATTAATGTTTTAGAGTGACACTCGATATCACGCTGCGTGTTTTTTATTTAATATAAAAAATCATGTTGTTCGTTTAGTTCCGTTTGCCTTTTATCTGAGGATGAATGAACGAAAATTCCTTTAAAACCAAATCCAAGTATGCACCAGCAAAAAGAACTTGTAAATTTTATGGACAATAGAAAATTGTGTCATGCTTGGGAAAAGTCGTAAGGGTAAGTCAGGTGAAAAAGGTCAGTGCATGAGGGAGGAATTTTGACCTCAATGTGTGGGGAGAGTGTGTCATGTACGGTCAACACATTAGGACTTGCTTTTGTGTGAGTTTGTCTTCTGTTCAAAAACATTTATAGACACAATAAAATAAAGCAGCATTTGAATTTGTGAGCAAAAAGGAAAGTCTTCGCCCAAGTGTGCCAAAAAACAAGAGAGATCCCAGCATCCCTGCTCCGATTTCAGCAGGTTAGTAAGGGACAGATGTATAGGGTCCGCCATCTAACGTTTTTTCAACTATTCAACCGTTGGACTATTATTTGTGGGGAGCCGAGGCAGCCATTTGAATGAAATTATTTTCCATTATTAACCGGAAGGATTGTACTTTCAAATAAAAAAGAAATTTGAGAAAATATTCAGATGTTTTTTTTATGGCATTATCAAAAAAATTTATTTGGCGGACCCTATAGTATCATTTAGATATCATTACGAACCTGTCGAGCGATGTCCCGATTTAGAGCAATTAGGCACGAATTCCGTACTATTTTGTACTGTAAGGCTTCCGCCTTAACGAATTTTCTACTAAAGGCCAACTAGAGATCATATGAAACCAGAAAGCTAAAACCCGTTATAGACGACGAAATAACAATTGAATGGACAATTTCAGGTCATAACAAGTAAGAAAAGGCTAAAGTCGGGCGGGGCCGACTATATGATACACTCCACTTTCTATCGGAATACAATTCAATTCAGTAAAAAAGTGAAAACGGGAAAATTTTTTGTATGTTTCCTAATCACATGCTAATATGACCTGGTCCAATTTGTCAAATCGAGAATAATAGGTGTTCCTGGTTTAAATATAAGGGGTTTTGCGAATTTTGAAGAAAATCTGTTAAAATATGTGGATTCTAGAGCGGAAAAATTCAAATTGGGAGCGAAATTTGTATGGGAGCTATATATAAATCTTAACCGATCTAACACATTTTTACAACAGGTATTGCTAGTTGAACTATAGGATGTTTTGCCAATTTTGAAGAAAATCTGTTGAAATATGTGGTATCTAGAGTGAAAAGGGTAAAATTGGGAGTGAAATTCGTATGGGGACTATATCTAAATCTGAACCGATTTTCTTCAAATTAAACAGCGTTCGTCCTTGTCCCGAAAAACTTCGTTGTGCAAAGGTTCGTTTGGTTCTGGCTACAATTGCGAAATGTATCGTGATTACAACAATAGATGGACAGACGGACAGACAGACGGACATTGCTAAATCGACTCAGAAAGTGATTAATTCTCCCTTCCTTTTGGGTGTTACAAACCAATGCACAAATACATAATACTCTCGTGGAGTGTATAAAAAGAGACTCGTTTACGAGCACAGCCGAAAAATTCTACTATAGCCTTGAATGAAAATGAAGTGGTAAAAATTGAAAGCACCTGCGTAAATCAATTTAGTTTTTTCGACTTTGTCGAACTGTTGCTCATACACTTTAAGAGTTTTTGTACACAAATATTAGAAATTGTGGCTTCGTAGCTTTATTATGCGGTGCTTATGCAAAAACAGTTTGTAATATATATTTAAAAACTACATAACAAGTAAGGAAAGGCAAAAGGCGGACGCAGTCGACTGTATGATACTCTCCACTTTCTACCCCATTGCAATTCAATTTGATCCCATATTTTTGTATGGGTCCAAATCATGGACCATTGTGATCCAATGTATATTTGAAGGCAAATAGCGTCATTTGTACGTGGACTATATCTAAATCGGAACCGATCTTACCCGATTTCACTATAGGTGATGCTAGTTGAATTATAAGGTGTTGTGCAAAATTTAAAGAAAATCGTGTAAAATATGAGCAACATTTGTAAATCTGAACCGATCTAACCCACATTTACTACAGGCGTTTCTAGCTGGATTATAAGGTGTTGTGCCAAATTAGAAGAAAATCGAGTGAAATATGTGGTTTCAAGAGCAGAAAAAGTCAAATCGGGAGCGACATTTGTATGGGTGCTACATCTAAATCTGAACCGATTTGCTTCAAAATAAATAGTGTTCATCCTTGACCCGCAAAATTTACTTGTGTCAATTTTTGTTAAGATCAGATAGTAATTGCGACCTATACTTTGATTACAACAATAGAGGGACAGACGGATATTGTTAAATCGACTCAGAAAGTGATGCTAAGCCCATCTGTTGGTACCATTTTTATCCCTCTATTTGCATTTTACCCCCTTGAAAGAAAGACTTTCGAAAATATCGTCATTTTACGTATCTACGTAGTTAGAGGGATGTAAGTAAACACGACTTTCATCAATCAATCACTAGCCGTTTAGTGGGTACCATTTTTATCCCTCTGTTCCCATTGTATCTAGGGTTTGCATCCCGGGAAATTTGTACGGGATTCCCGCGGGAATTCACCAGCAACTTTTACCTATTTCTCGCACATTTCTCACCACTTTTTCACAATAAAATTGTAAAAGGTACAAAATAATTAAAAAAATGTCACTTTTAATTTGATATGTGTCAGCTAAGCGATATAAATCTTCTAACTTGAATATGGTAATTCAATATAATTAATATAAACAGAATAGAAGGCTACAATAACGTTATTAATATTTTCAGATAATTAAATTTCAACATTTTTGATTTCTTTATGGAAAATATGATATGCCAATATCTGTGGAGAAATTATACAGGTATTATACCGAAGTTTACTAATAAATTAAAAAATATATATATTAATAATATAATAAATTGTAAATTAAAAATATATACAATCTAACGTAAGAACTATGTTTTAAAAAATGGCTATATTACTGCCTCAAAATAAAAATTAAGGTTTTCGAAGCTACAGGAAAGGGAACTGATAATTAACGATTTAATAACAATACAACTCTCGAGTATATAATATCGTTCTCTATCGCGCTCAATTTCTCCAATAAAATTAGAAATAGACTATGTTATGAACCTTTAAATCGGTTGTCTGCTTTTTTATATTTCAATATATATTTCTTAATTTAACTAGTAAATCAAAAATTTTTTTTTTTCAAATCCATGCTTTATGCAAGCAGAATTCTATTGGGCCTAGAAATTCTTTTTTAGTTATCTTTTGTAGAAGGAACAAGTAAGAAGGCGTTAAGTTCGGCCGGGCCGAATCTTATATACCCTCCACCACGGAGTGCATTCCACAGTATTACCAGCAGATTAAAGGATGTCGACATAGAAGTACAGAACCATATTACGAAAATTGTGATATGTTTATGCACATTACTATATTTTTTTACTATTTCAAACTATAATGTATACTTATGCGCACTGTTTAAAATCGACTACTATATATAAAGAAAATGCTGAAATTGTAAAAATGAACATGCCTAAATATTAGGCGATTGTCAGTCGCCATTAGAAAGAAGCATTTTCAGATACAGACAAAGTGATAATATCCCTATTCGCCCCATTCTCCGCCCAAATGTACAAATTTCGAAAAAAAAAACATTTTTCGAGTCTTCATAGTCAGAATTTATACACCGAATTTCATGATTTCAACTTCAGCGGTTTGGTAGGTCCCATTTTGATCCCTCTTTTTAATTATATCCCTTAAAAGTACGAATTTCGAAAAATCCCTCTATTTTACGTGTCTATGTAATAAGAGGGATGTACACACCGAATATCATGATTCTAGCTGATGTCGTATCATTGGTACCATATTTTATCCTTTTTTGTCCCATTTCGCCCGCTAAAACTTTTATTTTCTTTGTGTTGCTTCCAAGCTTCAAGAGGAATGTCCGCAACAAATTTTAACTGTATGAAAATAAGAAATTTAATTAATAAGCCAAGGCTACCAATATTTGTATACTATATATATATATAATGGATTAATACTTCAATTCATAAAGTAAATATAAGGGAGCAATCATAAATACCCTAAATATTGGGGGATAGAGAGTGTACTTTCAGCTACAGTCGTTTGGTTGGTTGTATTTCCATCCTATGTTAATTTCCAAAGTATAAATTTTGAAAATACCTTATCTCTCACGTAGGCAGTATAAGACAACTTCATGATTCTACCATTTTTTGTCGTAAAAGCAACAAAATAAAGTACGAACTTGGAAAAAAAATATTTTACGTGGCTATGCAGTCAGAGGAATGTATACACCGAATTACATGATTCTATCAGCGGCCATTTTGTTGGTGCCATTTTTATCCCCTTTTTCCAATTTTGCCCCCTCAAGAGTACGACTATCTAAAATTGAAAGTACGAATTTGGGAAAAACATTTTATTTTCGCAGTCTACGCAGTCAGCGGAATGTATATTCCGAATTTCATGATTCTAGCTGCTGTCATTTGGTAGGTACTATTTTTATCCCCTTTTTCCATTTGAACCCCAAAAAGTACGAATTTTGGAAAGTTCTTTTATTTTACGTGACTACGCATTCAGAGGAATGAATACATCGAATTTCATTATTCTAGGTGTAGCCGTTAGGTTGGTACTATTTTTATCCCTATATCCCCATTTAACCCCTTAAAAGTACGAATTTAGAAAAATACTTTTATATTATGTATCTATTCTATTAGAGGAATGTACACGCCAAATTTCGTGTTTCTATCTGTTGTCGTTTGATAGGTACCATTTTTATCCCTTTTTGTCCCATTTCGCCCCCTACAAATAAGAAACACTCTATGGTGCCCTTTTATGCTATAGAGGGAATGCGCATTGCAAATATCAACTAAATACAAGCTAATATGTTTAAAAAACATGCTGAAATACTCTAAATATTAGGGGTATTTTTAGTCCTTGTGAGGGAAAAATTTTTCCCTCTGGGCCGATTTCGTCCACTTTCAATCCCAACCGATCTACAACCATAAGACACATTTAGGAAAAATTTGAACCTCCTAGCTCATTTCGTTCGGCCGCTATCGTGCTTTCAACAGACAGACAGACAGACAGACAGACAGACAGACAGACAGACGGACAGACGGACAGACGGACAGACGGACAGACGGACAGACGGACATGGCTATATCGTCTTAGAATTTTACCACGACCCAGAATATATATACTTTATGGGGTCTCCGATGAATATTTCAAGGTGTTACAAACGGAATGACAAAGTGAATATACCCCCATCCTGGAGGTGGAGGGTATAAAAATTACTGCGTTATCAGGAGCAGAAATAATAGATTTTTAATTTGTGGTTTGTATGGGAGGTACCACGCCCACTTTTGCATTACCGCCCATTTTAGGCGCAACTACGCACATTGATGCTAGATGCACTTACACAAAATTTGAGCACTATACGTGTCATAGAACTGACACTATTCGATAATATGTTTTAACTTCGTATGGGAGGTGGTACGCCCACTATTCCAATACCGCCCATTTTTGGCAGAACTACGCACATTGATGGTAGATGCACTTACACAAAATTTCAGCACTCTAGGTGTCATAGAACTGACAATATTCAATAATAGGTTTTAACTTCGTATGGGAGGTGCCACGCCTACTTTTCCAATACCGCCCATTTTTGGCACATTTTTTGGCAATGTGCATTGCACATTGATGCTAGATGCACTTACACAAAATTTCAGCACTCTAGGTGTCATAGAACTGACAATATTCAATAATAGGTTTTAACTTCGTATGGGAGGTTCCACGCCCACTTTTCCAATACCGCCCATTTTTGGCACAGCTATGCACATTGATGCTAGATACACTTACACAAAATTTCAGCACTCTAGGTGTCATAGAACTGACAATATTCAATAATAGGTTTTAACTTCGTATGGGAGGTTCCACGCCCACTTTTCCAATACCGCCCATTTTTGGCACAACTATGCGAATTGATGCTAGATGCACTTACACAAAATTTCAGCACTCTAGGTGTCATAGAACTGACAATATTCAATAATAGGTTTTAACTTCGTATGGGAGGTTCCACGCCCACTTTTCCAATACCACCCATTTTTGGCACAACTATGCGAATTGATGCTAGATGCTCTTACACAAAATTTCAGCACTCTAGGTGTCATAGAACTGACAATATTCAATAATAGGTTTTAACTTTGTATGGGAGGTGCCACGCCCCTTTGTCCAATTGGTCAAATTTTTCCATTTCCTTGTATTGTCATCGAAAATGATTAAGTGTGCAAAATTTGAGCAAAATTGGTTGAGAAAAAAGCTTTCAAAAATTGATTTCAAATTTTGTGGCACACAAACATATATAGAAAGTAACCTTATATAAAGCATGGAAAAAATATGCATACATTTCATACTCTACATCACGTCGTGCAATAATAAGTTTGTTTCACTCCAAATGTTTGTATACAGAAATATATTAATTTACATTATTAAAGTTCGAATATATTGACGATTTCCCGTCCTGTCCCGGGATCCCAAGAAATCGAAAAATTAATTCCCGTGTCCCGGGAAATAAAAAGTACGGGAAAATGCAAACCCTAATTGTATCCTATGAAAGTACGAATTTGGAAAACCGTTTTTATTTTTCGTGTATACACAGGCGGAGGAATGTATACACCGAATTTCAAGATTCTAGTTGCCACCATTTAGTTGGTAACATTTTTATCCCTCTATTCTCATTATACCCCTTAAAAGTACGAATTTGAAAAAATATTTTTATATTATGTATATTAGAGTGGCTTCAAAATAAAAGTAGTGGATGTTCCCGACTAAAATGAAAGATTAGTTTGGTTTATGTGTTCCCCAAAATATTTCGTTTTTATCATTGTCCGTTCGTGAGCTGGACGCGTTCAAAATAACCTCTATAAATCAGGTTTTCTTGAATAAAATTCACGGTGAGAATTGTATTTAGAAAAAACCTGCTAGAAATTAAAATCTGGTCGGAGCCTTAGCAAACCATATCAAAAACTTGCATTTTAATCAAGAATAGAGGGTAGAATTTTAACATTTTTGTGCAATTTTTGTTGCATTTTTTTTATAAAAACCGCAATAACTTCCATATTTTTAGCTCGATTTGTGTTTTTGTTGGATCGTTGAAGAGGTATTGATGACCAATTCCAATTTTTAGAACTTCCTAACCCATTAAGGGGTTACTATTTGTTCTCAGTGGATTAAATGTGATGTAAAAACTGAAATATGGAGTTATTTGCATCATAAACACATTCTAGTCTTACAAAAAGATAATTTTTGAAAATTAACATCTGAAATTTTGGTCTTTCAATGCATAAATTGGGAGGAAAACTTCACATAATATGTTACAATAAAACCGTGCGACATGATTTCCCTCCCAAGAACGAGATTATATAGAAGTGAAACTATAGGTCACTAATAGGAAAGCTGATACTCAGTTTTTTTATTTCGTGGTCGTTTGCCTTTTTTACAGGACTTTTAATTTCCAAAGGATGTTAATACTTTTGCGTATCATACAATGGCGATATGGGTATCAAATGAAAGAAAATCTGCTAAATATACTTTTAATTTCATGCGGCTATCTATGTTAATTTAGCATTAACATCCATTTAAATTTTTCCTCTTTAAAAAGTTTATGTAGATTATTCATGTTTTATTTTTTAAGGGAAAAAATTTGAAATGGTTGAATTTCTTTCCAAAAATTAGCTTTATATAAGACTAGAATGTATTTACGATGCAAATAACCCATATTTCAGTTTTTACTTCACATTTAACCCACTGAGTATTAACAGTAAGAAAAAAATTTGCGGCCCTTAATGGGTTAGCAAAAATTGCAATTGGTTATCAACACCTCTCCAACGAGGCTCTAAAAACATAAATCAAACTAAAAATGTGGAAGTTATTGCGGTTTTTATAAAAAATGCATCAAAAATTGCACTAAAATATTATAAATCTGTCCTTTATATTGGGTCATATTGCAAGTTTTTAATATGGTTTGATAAGGCTCGGGTCGGATTTTTCTCAATACCATTCTCATGGTGAATTTTATTCAAGAAAAATCTGATTTATTGAGGTTATTTTGAACGCGTCCAGCTCACGAATGGACAATGATAAACGTGAAATATTTTGGGAGGACACATAAAACAAACCAATCTTTCATTTTAGTCGGGAACATCAACAACATTTTTTCCTTCCTCACAGAAGAAGCCACTCTAATGTATATACTCAATCAGAGAAATGTACACGCAAAATTTCATGTTTATAGGTATTGTCGTTTGATAAGTACCATTTTGCCCCATTTCACCACCTTTATGGTCACTTTACCCAATATCAAGTAGATATAAGCTGGCATATTGAAATACTCTAAATATTAGGGGTTATTATGGGTACTTTCAGTCCTTGTGAGGGAAAAAAGTTTCCCTCTGCACCAATTTTGTCCATTTTATATCCCAATAGATCTACAACTAAAAGACGTATTCATGCAAAATTTGGACATCCTAGCGCCTTTCGTATAGATGCTAGCGTGGTTTCAATAGACGGACAAACATGACTAAATCTTCTTAGAATTTTATGACGATCAATAATATATATACTTTATAGGGTCCATCTCCATCCTGGAGGTGGAGGGTATAAAAATAATAGCTTCGAGCTAAGACTCATGCCAAATGTGGGAAAAAGTTTATCTTTAAGACTCTATTACTGTACAAATAGACTACATGATGGAGGTTATAAAACTTTCGCCATAAGTGAGTATTTTATATTGGTTTTGAATATACACTTGAACTTTCGCAAGGCATATTTGTAGCATTTGGAAAATTTTCGTTATCCTTTCCACACAATATTTTGGCACTTGGAGGCATTTTGCCCTTCTTAATCCTAAGCATATTTGCTTAGGCTCTCTTAATGGTTACGGTGGCTGGTGTTTCTCATGTACAGACATACATACATTCATACATTTCACAACGAAATGTGATTATCACGTTGTAAGTTACAAGTTTTCTGCATGAACACGTACTTCCGTGATTACATGTTCCTTCCGACTATATTTTTTCTTCTGGGTTTCCTTGTTTGTCCTTCCCCTCCGATTCTCCTCTATCGTCTGTGCTCTTATTCTTATTTAAAGTTAAGATATAATAGAAACTTTTTGTTTGCTAAACTTTTAAGAACTTTTTTCACCCTCCCCGTGTTTACTCAGAGAAACTGTAATTTCGATAAGGCCGGAAGTAGATGAAACAGCAACGGAATCAGGAAGTCACCACAAAATCTATGAACGTTTTCCATTTAAATCGTGCCAAGGGAATATTCAATAACATATTTTGTAAGCAACAAAAACAGGCCCTGATTTGTTGTGTCTTTGGCAGCCAATCTGGGAAAGGCAATGACCATGACTTCGCCAGGCATACCACTCTTGAATTTGTAATTAAAAAAAATTGCGATTTCGTATACACGTGTTGTCCATGCTGAGGTTGATTGACTCTTTGTTTTCTGCTCACGTTATTAGGTAGCCATGGTCTGCGTTGTATTGGCCCCAAAGGCATATTACATTTTGGCAAGGATTGGTTTAAGTGTGATTGAGATATTCTCTCGACATTTCTCTTGCAGTTTTTGGCAAATAGGTATTTATTATTTTCTTTTTTTAATTCACGTCTGGTATGTAATGGTATGGTCCATGTACTAATTACAAGTATTTTTATATGAAAATAAATATATGTAAGACTTCTATTCAGTGCACATATTGTTAGAGGTTTTTGCAATTATTGTCGGCAGTATTAAGAGACTTTAGTTTAATTAAAATTCACCTCTCGTCAAATCTGACCATTGAAAATGGTGTAGTGTGAATACGCGCAGGCCGAATGAAAAAAAATTCAAGCTAATTTTAAAGGTCATTGTGCACGCTTTTCTTTTCCAATACCGCTACTGACCTTCATAAAAAATCTGAAAAAATATAGGCATATTCCAACATCGATTCTCAATAAACATTGTACATTTTTATACCTTCACTCTACAGAGTAGGAGGGTATATATCATTTGGGACAGAAAAAAAGTGTAACGCTTTGAACGAGTGACTTAAGACCCTAAGTATGTTTGGGTCAAATACGTTTCACAACATTTTAAGTTGTTTGAGCCATGTCCGTCCGTCTGGCTGGCTGGTCTACACGATAACTCTCGAAAGGAGTTATGCAATCGATTCAAACTTTGCACATGGTAATATTTTTCCCAACCTTAGTTTAAGTTCGAAGATGGTCGAAATTGTCACTCCCCTTCTGGTACCTCCCATACAAATAGCCCATATTACAATGTTATATGGGGTCCGCAAAATAACTTTTTTTTTTTGAAAATGCTCTAAAAAATTTTCTCAAATTTCTTTTTTATTTGAACGGTTAATAATGGAAAATAATTTCATTCAAATGGCTGCTGAGGGCACCCCACAAATAATAGTCTAACAGTTGAATA
Source organism: Polietes domitor (assembly GCA_947397865.1). Classification (NCBI taxonomy): domain Eukaryota; kingdom Metazoa; phylum Arthropoda; class Insecta; order Diptera; family Muscidae; genus Polietes; species Polietes domitor. The sequence goes on along the minus strand of OX377619.1, from coordinate 153,643,102 downwards.
GTTGAAAAAAAACGTTAGATGGCGGACCCTATATTAAAACCCATATAACTTCCACACGGATTGTCGGAATCAGCTATATTTTGGTACTTGATAATATTTCTATTATCACTTTAAGCGTACAAAATATGACGGGGTTTGCCACGCCCCTTCCAGTACCTCCCACACAGATCACACAAAACTACGTAAAATTAAAGCTGTTTTAACTTATATACTGATAATCGGAATACTGTGAAATTTGATATTTAGCAACACTTTTATAGAAGATACATTCACATGGAATATGGGCGATATTGTCACACCCCTTCTAAAGAGTGATTTTATTGAGGTTAGGATTTTCATGCATTAGTATTTGACAGATCACGTGGGATTTCAGACATGGTGTCAAAGAGAAAGATGCTCAGTATGCTTTGACATTTCATCATGAATAGACTTACTAACGAGCAACGCTTGCAAATCATTGAATTTTATTATCAAAATGCGTGCTCTGTTAAGAAAGTTCATCGCGCGCTTCCATTTTATGGTCAGTTTAATCGACCCACTGAAGCGGCTATTCGGGCTATTGTGACTAAATTTCGTACCAAATTTACATTATTGGACATTAAACCACCAACACGCTTACGTAGAGTGCGAACTGAAGAAAATATCGCAGCTGTATCGGCCAGTGTTAATTATGACCATCAATTATCGATTCGTCGCCGTTCGCAGCAATTGGGCCTCTGTTACTCAAAAACGTGGAAATGCCAAAATTGGACTTTCCGAATGGACCACCTAAGACGCAGCCGCGGTCAACATTTAAATGAAATTATCTTCAAAAAGTAAATGTCATGGACCAATCTAACGTTTCAAATAAAGAACCGATGAGATTTTGCAAATTTTATGCGTTTTTTTTAAAAAAAAGTTATCAAGCTCTTAAAAAATCACCCTGTAGTACCTCCCACACAAAGTGGCATAAACTTTGGTTACAATATAACCAACATAACATCCACATAACCTACTCAGATATTCAAACATTTCAAAATTGGATTGAAAGTAATATAAACTTAAATATTTCAATTAAAAATGGAACAGATTTGGACGAAGCAATCGAAATTTTTACTAAGCTTATTCAGGAAGCAGCAGCTCACAGCAGAAGTAATTACATTTTTATACCCTACACCACTTCGTTGTCTAGGCTATTATAAATTAGTTTTCCGCCAAATGTTTGTAACATCAAGAAATAATTGAGCTAGACCAACTTTTAAGTATACTGATCAGCTTAGAATCACCAGCTGAATCGATGTCTGTCTGTCCGTCCGTCTGCTGTCCATCTAAGCTTGTTCGCGCTCTACAGGTTGCAATTGTAGTCCGATTGTCATGAAATTTGGCAGAAGTTACTTTTTTGGCCAAGGAAAATTTGGAGAAAATCGGTTCAGATTTAGATATAGCCCCCATAAAAATGTCGCTCCCGATTTGACTTTTTCCGCCCTATAAATCACATATAGTACCCGATTTTCTTCAAATTTTGCATAACACCTTATAATCTCACTAGAAATACCTGTGACGAAAGCGGGTTAGTTCGGTTCTGATTTAGATATATTCCCCATACAAATGTCGCTCCCGATTTGACTTTCTCCGCTCTAGAAACCACATATTGAATCCTATTTTCTTTAAAATTGGCACAACATCTTATAATCCAACTAAAAACACCTATGGTGAAAGTGGGTAATATTGGTTCAGATTTAGATATAGCCCCAATACAAATGTCGCTCCCCATTAGACTTGTTCCGCTCTATAAACCACATATTGATCCCGATTATCTTTAAAATTGGCACAACATCTTATAATCCAACTAAAACCACCTATGGTGAAAGTGGATAAGATTGGTTCAGATTTAGATATAGCCCCAATACAAATGTTGCTCCCGAATGTTTAGCCGACCCCATACCCCCATACAAATCTATACTTCTTCATACTTTACTCGGAATATCTGCTGGAAAATTGGATCAATTACTTTATTATTTACCATATTCATTAAATTTGACTAAAGATGAATTTATAGTACAATTTATATGAACTACATAAAATTGCTCCCATGAAATACCTGGGTTTGGTAATCAAAGTGGTGTAGGGTATTATATAGTCGGTCCCGCCCGACTTTAGCCTTTCCTTACTTGTTTTAATTACAGCTGAAATAAGAACTCTCATCAGAAGGAAGTTACGTCTTCGTAAAATATGGCAAAGGACAAGGCAGCCACTTGACAAATCAAATTTTAACCATGCTTCAAATTATCTAAAAATTCGACTCAAAGAATATAAAAACGAATATATTGGGAAATTCTTAAGTAATCTTAGCCCTTCTAACAATAACGATCATAATCTGTGGATCGCTACAAAATACCAGGAAAGGCCACAGCAGAGACAAAAAACAAAAGCAAAGGCAAGAGAAATAAGCGAATTTCTTGACACTCCGAGAAATACAAAATGAAATAAAAAAACATAACAAGAAGACTCCTGGATATGATCTAATAGATTACAAAGTTATCAAGTCTCTAACAAAAAATGTTTAGTTTTTCTTACTCTAATCTTCAATTCAATTATAAGACTTACGTATTTCCCTACCCAGTGGATATGCTCTAAAATAACTATGCTACCGAAACCAGGAAAGCCTGAAAAATGTATATCGTCACACATACCTATTAGTCTACTACTGGCATTTTTCATTTGGAAAACTTCTTCAAAAAAGGTTGTCCCCAATCGTGGAAGCTATCAGTATAATAACCGATTACCAATTTGGATTTCGAAAAAGCATGCTACACCGGAGCAATGCCATAGGATAGCAAAAACAATACGAAGAAGTTTGGAAAATAAACAATACTGTTCATCAATATTTCTGGATGTGAAACAAGCTTATGATAGAGTGTGGCATGAAGGCTTATTATTTAAATTAAATTAAAGGCGAAGAATCTGAAATTGGTACGATAAATGCTCGATAACCGATCTGACCCATTTTCACCACTGATGTTTCTAGTGGAGTTATAAGGCTATGTGCCATATTTGAAGCAAATCGAGTAAAATATGTAGCTTCTTGAGCGGAATGAGTCAATTTGAGAGCGACATCTGTATAGAGGCTATATCTATGTCCCTGTGCTCCTCAATGGAACGACGGGAATAAATATATAACTATATGAACCGATTTCCTATATTTTTTAGGATATTTATATTTTAATTGTTTACACGTATTAGGTAAATCGAAAAAAACAAATATGATAAAAAAACATTTTGGGGTTTTGTCACTAAAATTTGAAAACCATACATTTTAGCAAATACAACAAGGCATATTTGAAGAAAACCTATGGACGCAGTTATGACCCTAGAAGTAGAAGTTATATATTTCCAAAATGAGAATACAAAGGTTCAATCAGTTCAGAATGATTTGGACTAAATTTTGTTATTAGAAATTGTGGTTTCTTAGTTTAGTTATGTGTTGCTATGTTTTCAAATAAAGTTTGTTCGTAACAAATATTTAAAAAATAATATTTTTGAAAAAATTCGGCTTTGGACCAACGTAGCATTTTCACTTTAAAAGCCTTTGAAGAATAAAATACACATTTAGAAACGATGAAAGGTTCCCAGTTAGGTTACAGATAGTACTGCAATTCATGCGGGAATAAAAAGAAAATTATAAAGTGACTATATTATTGAAATTGAAGGTCAGTGTAAGTAGTTGACAAATTATATTTAACGTTTTGTGACTATTGTGGTCTTGCCAGTTTCTTGTGCTTTTGTGATTCGTAGTGAACATTAGACCGGGTCGCACCAAATACAAAACAAGTAAGTAAAGGCTAAAGTCAGGCGGGGCCGACTAAATGATACACTCCACTTTCTATCCAAATCGGTAAAAAAGTGAAAACGGGAAGAATTTTTGTATGTTTCCTATTCATAGGCTAATATGACGTGGGCCAATTTGTCAAATCGAGAAGAATATTTGTATCGGGGCTATATCCAAACATGGAATGAAGTGGCACATTCACAATGAGTTCTTTCAGTTCAAGTAAACGTGTTATGCTCGATTTGAAGAAATTCGGTGATATTACGTGGTTTCTGGGGCAGAAAAAGTCAATCCGGGAGCGAAATTGGTATGGAAGCTATATGTAAATCTGAACCGATCTGACCCATTATCACCATGAGTGTTCCTAGTTGAAATATAAGATATTTTGCAAGATTTGAAGAAGATCTGTTAAAATATGTGGTTTCCAGAGCGGAAAAAGTCAATTTGGGAGCAAATATATAAATCTGAACCGATCTAAAAAATCTAATATAATATGTGGTTTCTAGAGCGGAAAAAGTCGAATCGGGAGCGAAATTTGTATGGTAGCTATATATAAATCTGAACCGATCTAACACATTTTTAGCACAGATGTTTCTAGTGGAAATATAAAATGTTTTGCCAAGTTTGAAGAAAATCTGTTGTAATATATGGTATCTAGAGTGAAAAGAGTCAAATCGGGAGTGAAATTCGTGTGGGGGCTATATCTAAATCTGAATAGATTTTCTTCAAATTAAGTAGCGTTCGTCATTATCCCGAAAAACTTCGTTGAAAAAAGTTTTAGTTGGTTCTGGCTACAATAGCGACCTATACTTTGATTACAAGAATAGATGCACAGACAGACGGACATTGCTAAATCGATTTATAAAGTGATTCTAAGTCGATCGGTATTATTAACAATCCCCTTCCTTTTGGGTGTTACAAACAAATGCACAAAGACGATTTCAAAAAAATATATCTATTTTTGTCGCGCACTTTGACCCCGCTAATTTGATTTTTAGTTTCTTTTGTCTATTTATAGTAAAAGACACAATTTAATGGAATTAAAAAAAACGTTTTTATAGCTTCGAAAACATTTAGAAAAAACGTGATTCCAGAAGTCACTTCTAGAACTTGGCATCGGGGTCAAAAGGGATCAAAGTAGAAAATATAGCTGTTATCATTCTAAGAACAATGACACATACTTCATCGGACTATAAATGGTGACACAGAGGGCAAAAAATAAAATGCGCTGGTCCAAGTGTGTGGCAAAAATAATTGTTTTTTAAATCGTCTTCAAATTATCTTTAATTCTAGGGGGTGACCGGCACAACTTTTTTGTCGGCCCATCCTAGTGAACATCTATATATATATATATAGAAGAATTGCGTAATTGGCTGGCTGCCTGACTCATTGATCAGCGCTTAGACCAATCGGCTGAAGCTCAAATAGGTCGTTTAAGGCTTCAGCGGGACAAAAAGGGATACAAATGGCCACAGCCAAGGTATTGCAGCTAGAATCGTAAAATTCGATATGTAAGACGCGTGAACATTTGTCAATTCTTCGAAATTAGTACTTTGCATCTATAATTGCGAAATTCGGTGCGTAAATTCGTTTAACTGTGTAGAAGTGCAATGTAAATGGATTTTTCAAACCGGTACAAACATTTATAAAAATGGGGCCAACCAAGGTATTATAACTGAAATTCAATGCGCTCTCTCTCCCTCTCAGACTGTATCGACAAGCTTTAGTCTGTCGGCAATACTGCAGAATGCACTCTATGGTAAACGGTGCTTAAGATTTGATCCTGCCGATTTTAAAGCTCTTTTTTTGGAAACAATAAATCGTTAGCAAGACAGTGTAAGATTTATTGGGATAAAAAATGCATAACAAAAACAAAAAATGAAACTACAAACTATCATAGAACTGCAATAAATTTTATTGAACAAAAAAAGAAAAACTATAGAACAGGCAAAAACTAATACACAAATGCGTAGAATAATAACACAAACAAAAACCCACCTGGAAGTTGTCATGCTGTGAGGAGGAGTTGTTGGATCGGTCGTGAGGACGATTGTTGGGTTGATTGGAAGGTTGGTTGGTGGTCGGGTTGGTTAGTTAGAGTTGTAACAGTTGCCAATATTTATAGCGAAGTTTGTGGTTGTATAAAACCACATACACACACATTCACACAACAATTTGCATAAATTTTGCGGGTGTGTCGTTGTTGTTGGTGCAATGGTGTTGGCAGACAAATTTTGTTGTGTTGTTTTTATCGGTGTGTTATTTTGGAAGTGTTGTTTTTATTATTTTGTAGTTGATTTTTGTAGTTTTTGTCATTTGTTGTTTTTGGTTTATATTACGACATATACAAATCCACACACACGCACGCACACAATGCAGACACAGATACAGCAGGATATTTTTGTAAACAAATACATATTTTGTGAGCACAAAAGTGTGGAAATAATTTGCATATTTTCATATCAAAACGAGATAAAAGTGGTGAATTTAAACATTGAAAAAAAGAGAGACAGAAATTGATAACAATAAATATCGGTTAGTAAAGGTTAAAGGAGCTTAATTTCATAATACTGAATATTTGGTAAACACTGGATGATGTTGTGAAACAACAAAATAATTTTACAGTCAGCATGCTTGAAAAAAAACTAAATTAAACGATTTTTTGTGTGGAGCAATGGATATAACTTATATGTATAATTCTTATAATTTTGCAATGCCAATAGAATTACTAAAGGTAATGACAATGGTCCTATTGGCGTGATAAGTAAATGGAGAAACATAAAATGGTCTGATGAAATAAGAAACATTCTTCATCTATGTACATAGGGTGGTTCGCGAAATAATTGATGATTTCACCGTCCAGGAATATAACCCGAGTTGTTTAATTATCAAGCATTCTGTGAGCTATACGTTTCAAAACCCACCCCTCAAAAACAACAAGTTTGGAAGTCGTTTATCGCAAATATAGTTTATTTGTCTCAAATGATCTACTTTTACCATAAACGTTGAAACATTTTCCGTGAATGAAAGCCTTTATCGTAAATGTACTTTCTATTGCTATGCTCAAACGCTATTTTATGTCAACATTTTTATGATTTACGTTTATGACAAACTTTTAAGAACGCACATTGTATTTAAGCATGATTGAGCATTTTAAAGAGAGTTGAGAGAACAAATAGATTAACTTCTTCTCATTTTGTGAAAGTGTGGTTTTTTGTGGTCAGCGCTGCCAACTCTGGTGATTTATTGTCATTTTGACGATTTTTGATGAAAATTTTGATGTGAAGATTTTCTTTTAAAGAAAAGCTAAAAATGGCGATATTATAACATTTTCCAATGAAAACTATGACATTTGACGACTTTTCTCCTAAAAACAGATAAAACAAGTAAGTAAGTTGCAGCCGGTTAAACCGACTTATATATACCCTCACTTTCAGAGAACATGTGTATATGGAAGGACTTAAATTTTACTTAGCGCCGGATTATGTATGTGGGATGCGTTAGAAGTTTATGTCAATTAGACCCAGCTTCCATATTTGTTTATAATTGTAAACAAGATGAAATATCCCTATTAATATTATAAAACCTTAGTGTAAGTATGTCTGTCTGTCTGTTTGTTTGTTCCGCAATAACGCGTAAACGGCTGAACCGATGTTGTTGAAATTTTCAGTACAGATAGATGCAGGTCTGGAAGGAACTATAGGCCATAATGGCAATAGTGCTTTTTTTGAGCTAGAAGGCTGAAAATTGGAACGTATATATTACTGACAGAATCAGATCAATGTGATGCCGAAATTTGGATTTCTGTTTGTGGGCGGATTGGGCGTGGCAATAATGCTCTTTGAGATAGAAGGCTGAAAATTGGAATGTAAAGAGTGTTTTTTTTGAGGTTAGGATTTTCATGCATTAGTATTTGACAGATCACGTGGGATTTCAGACATGGTGTCAAAGAGAAAGATGCTCAGTATGCTTTGACATTTCATCATGAATAGACTTACTAACGAGCAACGCTTGCAAATCATTGAATTTTATTATCAAAATGCGTGCTCTGTTAAGAAAGTTCATCGCACGCTTCCATTTTATGGTCAGTTTAATCGACCCACTGAAGCGGCTATTCGGGCTATTGTGACTAAATTTCGCACCAAATTTACATTGTTGGACATTAAACCACCAAGACGCTTACGTAGAGTACGAACTGAAGAAAATATCGCAGCTGTATCGGCCAATGTTAATGATGACCATCAATTATCGATTCGTCGCCGTTCGCAGCAATTGGGCCTCTGTTACTCAAAAACGTGGAAATGCCAAAATTGGACTAAGCGGATGGACCACTTGAGGCGCAGCCGCGGTCAACATTTAAATGAAATTATCTTCAAAAAGTAAATGTCATGGACCAATCTAACGTTTCAAATAAAGAACCGATGAGATTTTGCAAATTTTATGCGTTTTTTTTTTTTAAAAGTTATCAAGCTCTTAAAAAATCACCCTTTATATATTACTGACCACGAGAATGATAAATATGATGCCGAAATGTGGATTTACATTTTGTGGGCGGAGTGGGCGTGGTAAAAGTGTTTTTGAGAGCTAGAAGGCTGAAAATTGGTACATATATATTACTGACAACGGATTTCTATTTGTGGGCGGATTGGGCGTGGCAATAATGTTCTTTGAGATAGAAGGCTGGAAATTGGAATGTATATATTACTGACCACGAGAAAGATCAATTTGGATTTTCGTTTTGTGAGCGGAGTGAGCGTGGCGAAAGCGTTTTTAAGAGCTAGAAGACTGAAAATTGGTACATGTATATTACTGATCACGAGAATGATAAATATGATGCCGACATCTAGATTTTCATTTAGTGGGCGTGACAATTAATCTAGAAGGTTGAAAATTGGAATGTATATATAACTGACCACGAGAAAGATAAATATGATGCTGGATTTTAAATTTTCGTTTCGTGGGCGGTGGGGGCGTGGCAAAGGTGTTTTTAGAGGTAGTAGGCTGAAAATTGGTACATACATATATATTACTGACCACGAGAAAGATCAATTTATGCCGAAATTTGGATTTTAGTTTTGTGGGCGGAGAGGGCGTGGCAAAGCGTTTTTGAGAGCTAGAATGCTGAAAATTGGTACATGTATATTGCTGACCACGAGAATGATAAATATGATACCGAAGTTTAGATTTTCGTTAAGTGGGCTTGGCAATAGTGGGTTTTAAGCTAGAAGGCTGAAAATTGGAACGTATATATTACTGACCACGATAATATCAATATGATAAAATCAATATGAAACCTAATTTTAATTTTACCATTTGTTTTTTTGCCTGGCGAAGCGGGCGGAGTTCAGCTAGTGAAAGCATAATGGATAGAAGTTATAAAGCATTTATTTTACCAAGCTTAGAGGCAATTGTGAGGAAGGTACTACGAGGGCGTGGCTAAAGCATACATCTCTTTTAGGTTTAATGTGATTATAAAAACATGTTCAAATATCAGATTGCAACTGATTTCGTCTATCCGTATGGAAGTTTTATTTTAACCAAGGCTTCTGCCACTTTGTGTGGGAGGTATCAGAAAGGGTGTGGCAATATTACCCATATTCCACGTGTATGAAACTTTCATAGAAGCAATGCCAAAGGTCAAATTTCAGAGTATTTCGATCATCCGTATATAAGTTATGACAGCTTTAATTATAGTTAGGTTGGAGTGATTTGTGTGGGAGGTATTGGAAGGTGGCAAAATTCGCCATATTTGGTATAATTAAATTTATTATAAAAACTTTATCAAATACAAATATATAGCTGATTCCGATTATCCGTGTGGAAGTTATATGGGTTTTAATTTAACATTGGAATATGGGCTATTTGTGTGGGAGGTACGAGTAGGGCCGTGGCAATTTCGCCCATTTTCGAACTTAAACCGTGTTTGGGAAAAATATTATGATGTGCAAAGTTTGAGTTAATGTCCCAAATAATATATACCCTCCTACTCCGTAGAATGAGGGTATTAAAATCCCCATAGAATACATGAAAACTTTCTTAGAGATCATGACTAATTCCATGTGAAAAGGCACAGATAATGTTCTTGTATTTCCGATTTTAATGAAAGTTTGCAAATTTGTACTTCTGAATAAAGCTGCATTTCCCGAATTTCAAAATATGATAGACATTAGAGTGGATCGAAAACAAGGAATTTTATTATAAGGCAATTTTAACAAATTCATTTATCATTTATGGTTTATATCTGTACTAGCAGTGCCCTCTGCTTCGCACGCGAAGAAGCCAGTTATTTGTTATTAGTTTTATCCATCTCTGTTTTTGGATAGTATTTATATAATTTACTTTTGATATAGATAAATATAAAATTGTAATTTGAAAACCTCCTATTAGATAGCACTCATACACAGTAAAAGAAATGTGCTTGTCGATGTGCGCTATTCTAGCTGAACTCCCTTCGTTTAATTTTTATCATTTTCAATAACAACCGCAGAGCCTTTCGTCTCGCTTCTCCACTAAAAGCATGTACTTTATTTGATACCTTTCTGTACTTCTTATAAGTACACATTTTGAAATATCATTTTATGTTCCGCGTTTACGTAATTAAAGTGCAGTACACCATTTTTATACCTTTTGTCCCGCGCACCTCTTAGAAGTAAAAATTTCGAAAAATCCAATTTTACTGTGCTTCTACATGGTCAGAGGAATTTACATATCAAATTTCACTATTCTGTAATACTTTAGTTGGTCCCTTTTTGTCCCGTTCACGCCTTAAAAGTGCAAATACCATAATATTCATTTGTGTTGCTCGTCTACGTAGTCGGATGAATGTACTCGCCGAATTTGACGATTTTAGCTATATTACTTTAGTTGGGACCATTTGTACTAAAAAGTACAAATTTCGAATAATCCAAATTTACTGCTCTTCTACATGGTTGGAGGAATTTACATACTAAATTTCACGATTCAAGCTTTGATGCTTTAGCAGGTAACATTTTTGTCCCGCTCTCCCCTTAAATGTACAAATTTCGAAAAATCAATTTAAGTTGCAAGTCTAGGTTGTATATACTTAAATAACTAATAACTATCTAAACTAAGACTTTAATTAGTACCATTTTTATCCATTTTTGTCTCTTTTCTCCCTTAAAAATAAAAATAAAAACACACCGAATTTCATGTTTCTAGCTACTGTCGTTTAGTCAGGACGAAGGTTCGATGTTTATCGCTTTTTGTCCATTTCACCCCCTAAAGGTACGAAATTTAGTAAAACCATTTCTTAGTCCGCGTTTCCCTCATATTTGGGAACTACCCAGAAGATTTCAATTATCCAGTGTAAGTCAAAATTATGGTTATCGAGGCTAAGTCCAATAAAGTCAACACTCAATATTTTTTTGAACATTTTTTTAGTTGTCGACAATGTGAAAAAATATTTTTTATTTTGAGCAAAAAATTTCATTTTTATTAACGTTTTTGTTATCCAGGCTTAAAGAAAATCAGTCCTAATATTTCCCATCACTCGATTTATCCAATTAAATTTAAAGATTTACTACCACACTCACAATATTTGTTCACAGATCTAAAAATGTGTTCTTACGTTGAAAATTTATTTTATAAAGATGTCTATCTCTCTACCCAACAAAAAGTGGATACACGTGTCTCAAATCGTTCAAAAGTAATGAATATTTGTGTCCTCTCTCTCTCATAATGTCCCATTGTGCGTCTTCTTGCATTTGATTTTGCACTAACTGACGTATGAGTGATGAACAGGATTTTCATAAAAATATCATTTGCATGTCAAGAAGTTTCAAAATGCGTTTTGATATGTTGAGAACCATAAATATACAAATCACGACGCTGCATGTCAAAAAATGAAATGGGGAATTCTATGATTGACAGGTTACTTAAGGTTAACAAAACAGATCAGAGACTGGCATTAAAGGAAGAAGTTAAGAGGGAATTATGTTAAGTTCAGACGAGTGGAATTTAAGGAATTTCTTTTATATTAAAATTATGCAAAAATTAAAATTCATTAAAAGTTTTCATAGTTGTCGGACTGGAGGTTTAACTATATTCTCTACAAGCAGCTTAAAACTGACATGACGTCTAGAGGCAATATGCCTCTGGTGGAAGTGTAACTGGAATACACGCAAAATATGCTCCTAACGCTTTAATAAAATGTTATTCTCATTTGAATATTAAAACAAATCTCGACTCCAAATCCGAATTGCCAATATTTTTGGTGGATTACGTTTGGTTTATTGTTTAACGATCGCTTAATTTATATGAATTCCACCAGTACGTTTTACCACGAATTTAATGTTTCGAAACCATTTCAGTGCTTAAGCTAAAAATAGTAGAAAATCCATTAAACCGCGCAAGTATTTGTACCCGGCAGTGGGATAAACAAAAAACGAAAATTTATTTTAAAATCATGCAGATAAAAGCGAATGCAAACATAGGAGCTTGGCTGTACAACTGCAATCTGGTGAGTGGAATAAATTAACAATTTAAAAACTAAAAAAATACTAAACAGTAGTCATACAGAGATAGTTCAAACAACTGGAGTAAACATGAAATCGGAACGAGAATTATATAAATGCATTAAAAAACATACAAAAATTCACAACAGATTTTTTTGTTTTCATATTAAATCTGAAAAGTATACATTTGTGTTTTCTAACCAATTTTGCCCAGTTATACCCCAACCTTCTTACCTGACTCTCGGTGACGTTAACACCACGTTTTTCGTATTTACTGCTCTCTTTGCGGGATAAAGCCGAAGAGCCACCACTTCCAATAGGCAGCGGTGTACCCAAAGTTGGGTGTTGTTGCGAAGTGGATGACTGTTGCATTTGATGATTGTTGTGGAGATGGTGATTGTTATGGATGTGATTGTGATGGTGATGATGATACATGCTGTTGTGCAGACCCATGCTGTTCTCCTGCTGCTGGGCTAGGTGGTGAGTAAGACCGCGGGAGCTGCGCCACAAGGCGATGGCAATTTTACTGTAGAGAACCTAAAGATAAATGAGAAGAAAGAAGATAATGTCAAATGCAATCAGTGACAACAATTGTTAACTGATCCATAAAATCATAAAATCATAAAATCATAAAATCATAAAATCATAAAATCATAAAATCATAAAATCATAAAATCATAAAATCATAAAATCATAAAATCATAAAATCATAAAATCATAAAATCATAAAATCATAAAATCATAAAATCATAAAATCATAAAATCATAAAATCATAAAATCATAAAATCATAAAATCATAAAATCATAAAATCATAAAATCATAAAATCATAAAATCATAAAATCATAAAATCATAAAATCATAAAATCATAAAATCATAAAATCATAAAATCATAAAATCATAAAATCATAAAATCATAAAATCATAAAATCATAAAATCATAAAATCATAAAATCATAAAATCATAAAATCATAAAATCATAAAATCATAAAATCATAAAATCATAAAATCATAAAATCATAAAATCATAAAATCATAAAATCATAAAATCATAAAATCATAAAATCATAAAATCATAAAATCATAAAATCATAAAATCATAAAATCATAAAATCATAAAATCATAAAATCATAAAATCATAAAATCATAAAATCATAAAATCATAAAATCATAAAATCATAAAATCATAAAATCATAAAATCATAAAATCATAAAATCATAAAATCATAAAATCATAAAATCATAAAATCATAAAATCATAAAATCATAAAATCATAAAATCATAAAATCATAAAATCATAAAATCATAAAATCATAAAATCATAAAATCATAAAATCATAAAATCATAAAATCATAAAATCATAAAATCATAAAATCATAAAATCATAAAATCATAAAATCATAAAATCATAAAATCATAAAATCATAAAATCATAAAATCATAAAATCATAAAATCATAAAATCATAAAATCATAAAATCATAAAATCATAAAATCATAAAATCATAAAATCATAAAATCATAAAATCATAAAATCATAAAATCATAAAATCATAAAATCATAAAATCATAAAATCATAAAATCATAAAATCATAAAATCATAAAATCATAAAATCATAAAATCATAAAATCATAAAATCATAAAATCATAAAATCATAAAATCATAAAATCATAAAATCATAAAATCATAAAATCATAAAATCATAAAATCATAAAATCATAAAATCATAAAATCATAAAATCATAAAATCATAAAATCATAAAATCATAAAATCATAAAATCATAAAATCATAAAATCATAAAATCATAAAATCATAAAATCATAAAATCATAAAATCATAAAATCATAAAATCATAAAATCATAAAATCATAAAATCATAAAATCATAAAATCATAAAATCATAAAATCATAAAATCATAAAATCATAAAATCATAAAATCATAAAATCATAAAATCATAAAATCATAAAATCATAAAATCATAAAATCATAAAATCATAAAATCATAAAATCATAAAATCATAAAATCATAAAATCATAAAATCATAAAATCATAAAATCATAAAATCATAAAATCATAAAATCATAAAATCATAAAATCATAAAATCACAGAATTTGCCCAACCACGCACTTACCGTCATCACCAGCAATGGTATAACGTACAGCAGTCCGAAATTAATCATATCCAACAATTTCGAATTGAACATTTTTCTGTCCAATACACAAATCTCCTCTTCCCGGCCGCTTTCGGTGTGGACATTTTTTATAGTTTTGCTGAAAACAAATTTCGGCGTCGAATATACAGCGGATGTTATCCAAACGGTTAAGATAACCATCTGTAAATATGAACAGAAAAAGATAGATTCATGTTATTGAATTTTTCATTTCATTAACAAGTTTTTCGTTTAAAAAATAGTGCCGGAAGTGGCAGCAGATTGATTCGCTTTCAATCATCAGACAAGAATTGTCATATTGTGAGCATGTCAAAATTGGTGTACAACGCATGTTGTACAAGTACTAAAAATGAGAAACATGAGCAAAAAAACTACTATATCCGTACTAGGATAGGGGATAGTGAAAGTTTCTGATAGCCGAGCATGCTACCGAGGAGTGCAGATTATTTTTAAATAGTTGTTCTTTGATAAAAAAATCGTTTGGCCGAGTACGAAATTTTATTATTATTTTTTTTTTTCAAATGTTATAAAATTTTCAAAAATATATTAGACTATTAATTTCGATTGACCCATAAAATTTTACATATTTAAAAAATCAATTGAGAGAATATTGGATGCTGGCGAGTGAAAATTAATTACCGGATTTTTATGCAAATTCCATTTTTAATCCGATATGAGATAAATTTGGCATTTAGGCTAATGCAAAAGATTTTCATTTATGCAAAAAATATGAAGGATACGCATTTTATTTGCTAAATTATTATTATAATTATCATTATATACATCAACACTTCTGCATATTTCGAGGAAAATGGTTGATTATTATACTTAAACTTTTTTGCTGAAGAATTATTTATTTATTTATTTTTTGTATTTTGCCGAATTTTGTTAACGAAAAAAATATTTGATATTATTATTCTAAAAAAGAAAATCAAATCTATTTTGTTAACATTTTATTTTTTTAATATTGACAAAAAAATATTTTTTAACCACCTACATTGTGCTGACACACTCTGAGAATTGCCGAGTGTGATTGCAATAGTTTCAGTGATATCAAAATTGTAGAAACACTACTGTGTATTTATTTCATTTGCTAAAATTCATAAAATTTTATTGCAAGAATATATCGAGGGCTTCTATTCAAAAGTGGCTGTGAACCATTTTCTAGAAAATGAGTTTTTGATGTCATCTGTCATTTAAATTTGGAGAAGATTTTTTTTCTAAAGCCACTTTTTTCAAAATTTTCTGATTTTCCGATTTTGTTTAAAACATTTTTTTAGATATAGGGTAGGTATACCGTACTACCAAATTCCATTATTTCGCCGTTAATAGCATTTTTCTTCCCAATTTTTTCAACAATTACATCGATTTTCGCGACTGACTACATATGGGCGTCTCCCAAAAAAGGTCTACCCAAAAAATGAAATCAGACCACCCTAATAGCTTTTAACTTTATTTTTTCCTTATTTTGACAACTTTTTTATTATGAAACTTGAATTTAGCTTGCTCTAGTTTATTTTTATTAAAAGTTATAACGAAAATTACTATTTTTTACTACGCGTGGAGAAATTTGCACCTAATTAATATATTTATATAATCAAAAGTTTTTATATTGTTCCAAATGCTTCAGTATATAGTTATCGTATTGAGAAAGTTCAGAAAACGTTTATGAAGTTTTCTTTAAACTCTTTTAACTTTTCTGCACCAATTCCATCGTACGAAAGTAGATGTTTACTTCTTTCTTTAAAATCGTTGGCCTCTAGAAGAGTTATAGCTTCACTGTTGTTTTTACATGGTATTATAAATGCCACTGTGGACTGTCCAGTGTTACTTTCTCTCATTCAGTTTAGTGCGCCGTCACGATCTTTAAGATCGGTTCAAATCAAATATTGATTACAGACCAAAAAAATTCAAACGAAAAAACTAAGACAAGTGAGCGTTGGCACGGCAGAAGTATTGCTGGGTAACTATGCCTGCATATACACATACTTACATACGCATCTCAATGAGATGCTTGTAAGATGGCATGTGTGCTTTATTACTTGGTGCGATTTTTTAAACGCAAATTCGGCAAGTGAGTTGTGATTCTCGTTCGTTTGTGAGAATCATCTTTATAGAGGCCGGGTTTGATGTTGAAAAGTCGCTGCGAAGCCACTTGAAAAGACTTTTGACATGGTCGAAATCATGATCGTGGTAGTCTGCAGCCAAGTAATAAATGTCACCATGCCATTTGTAAATAAATTTGCATTCTATTAAATATAGAAGCAAAATGGTCTTGAGCCAGGACAATATCCCAGTTCAAATCAAATATTGATTACTGACCAAAAAAATGCAAACGAAAAAACTAAGAATATTATATTTATTTATAAAATTATTTTTTCAATATTAGTATTTGTTTTGGTTTGGTTATATTAAACAATTATATTTTCCTGTAATACTTTGTATTTGTTTTGGTTTGGTTATATTAAACAATTATATTTTCCTATAATACTACTGCACTTCAACGAAAATCGAAAGCCTCTGTGGAATGCAATCCATGGTGGAGGGTATATAAAGTTCGGCCCGACCGAACTTAACGCCTTTTTTACTTGTTATGGCATAAAGTCGAAAAATAAATATACAATCTTATAATTTTGCACATTTTCTAGACTTAACATGCTTAAAAAATAAAAAATAAAATTGGGCCAATCGGACCACGCCCACTATCACATCCCATATATACTCAATATATAACCAACATAATTATCACCCTCTATTAGTACAGGGTGACTAAAAACAAAATTTTATGAAAGCTTAAAAGA
Organism: Polietes domitor; assembly: GCA_947397865.1. Lineage (NCBI taxonomy): Eukaryota > Metazoa > Arthropoda > Insecta > Diptera > Muscidae > Polietes > Polietes domitor. The sequence continues at coordinate 153,625,836 of OX377619.1, read as the reverse complement.
ATGAAACTTATTTCGCTTTGACGAACAATGTTTTTCTGAACATTATTACAAAAGCAAAATTATTTAAATTGCAGTGTCAAGTAGAATATGTGTATGCTATACATATTCTACTTGACACTGCAATTTAAATAATTATTTCAGGAAATAATATAAAATGTCTACATGTGTACAGAAAAGTGAATGATGTTATATACCATTTTAAAGGTACTTGAAATACATTTAAAATGATATGTTGATGTGTCTCATACACAAATCTGATTCTGAGATATGATCAAATATGTATACTATTTCTAATCGAAATTGTTCTAAAATAAAGTGGCAATTGTAGGAGTTTGCCGAAAAATGCTGACGAGATTTTAATTCCACCATAAACTAAACACTCAGATGAACACTTTCACATTTACACTTTGAGTCAAGTTGAATCCTACATATAACTTTTGGTCCACGACATTTATAGGTTATGCTCACTACGAATCACAAAATTACAACACTTACAAAAACTGACAAGACTACAGTAATCACAAAATGTTAAATATAATTTTTCTGCTACTTTCGCCAGCCTTCAAATTCAATAACATAGTCACTTCATTATTTTTCTTTTTACGTCTTAATCTTAAATATTTTTTATAACTGGTTTAGACCCGAATTAATCCCACTTGTTTCAACGGCAAACTTTAAATGCCTCTCAGGCTTGCAGTGTTGCCACCTAGTTTTCTCCAATACATTTTCTTGATAGCTTGGAGTGTTGCCATTAAGAAAATATATACACATTTAACAATTTCCAATTTAATATTTTTTTAATTTCTGCCAAAAATATGGATTTTGGACCACAGTGCAGCCCATAAACCGCACCAAACAGTCAGTCTTTGTGGGTGCATTGGTTTTTCGACAATCACTCTTGGATTATCATTCGCCCAAATGCGGCAATTCTGCTTATTGATGAATCCACTGAGGTGAAAACGTGCCTCATCACTGAAGATGATTTTCTTCGAAGTGCACGACATGCATTTTGATTTGAACGCCCATTTTCATAATAAGCCTGAATAACATTAATGCGTTGCTCGATTGGGTATATTTCGATGGTTCAAATTGAGTTAGTCTGAAATTGAGAAATGTCGTATGAAATAGAGAAAAAAGCTTAACGTTTTGGTGTGGTTCACATTCAACATCGGCCCTTACAATTTAACCACCCTTTTTATAAAAGAGTTGCGTGATTGAATACTGACTGATCACTCCCCAGACCAAATGATTTAAAATCTGGTGTGTATATTTTTCTTACAGTGTGGAGGAGCGATAAGACGTGATTTTTCGAAATTTGTACATTTAAGGAGTAAAATGGGGGATAAAAATGGTAGGACCGCAATGACATGTTTATGGACATGCCTATTAAAATAAAAATTATGAACATTCCAAAATTAATACCAACGGCTGAAGCTAGATTCATGATTCATCATGTGTAAATTTCTCTTACAGCGTTGAGATCAGATATGAAGGAATTTTTTTCGTAATTCATACTTTTAAGGGGTAAAATAGGGCTGAAAGGGATAAATATGGTACCACCGTAACCAAACGTTTAGGCCCAGAAAATTTAAACAAACGGATGGAGTTGGAATCATAAAATTAGTTGTGTATATCCCTCAAAATGCTTTGAAACGCAATGTAAACGGGAAAAGGAATAAAAGGGTGCCAACAACACGGACGACGCTATAATAATGAAATTTGCAGATCAGAAGAAATTTTTACTTTTAAGGGATTAAATGGGATAGAAATTGTACCACCGCCCAGACCAAACGGATGGGCCTAGAATGGAACGGGCATTACTTTTATAGCACGAATGCGACCCAGAAAATAGTTTTCAAAATTCGTACTTTGTGTGGGTGCAATTGCATAAAAAGGGATGAAAATAATACCAATCACTGGAATCATGAAATTCGGCGTGTTCGTTCTCAAACTGCACCGTTATAAAAGTTATATTTTAATATATTTAATTTTACCTTGGATAGGGACTAAAAATGGCGTCGTAGAAGCATATAAAGTGATTATAAAACAAGTAAGGAAAGGCTAAAGTCGGGCGGAGCCGACTCTATGATACACTCCACTTTCTATCCGAATACAATTCAACTCGGTGAAAAAGTGAAAACGGGAAGGTTTTTTGTATCCTGTAAATGTATGTGTTTGACAAAAAACGTTAAATCGGAAAGGACATTTCTATGAGTATATATTGCAACCTGCAACGAAATAGGTGAAATATAAAATGTATAGTTTGGCCAAAATCGGTTAAACTTTTGGGAGCAACATTTGTATTTGGGCTATATTTAAATCTGAACCGATCTTACCCACTTTCAACATAGTTTTGTTTAGTTGGATAAGATGTTGTGCCAATTTTAAAGAAAATCGGGTACAATATGTGGTTTCTATAGCGCAAAAGTCAAATCGGGAGCGACATTTGTATGGGGGCTATATCCAAATCTGAACCGATTTGCCTCAAATTAAATAGCGTTCGTCCTTGATCCACAAAACTTACGTGTGCCAATTTTTGTTAAGATTGCGACCTGTAATTTGATTACAACAATAGATGGACAGACAGACGGACGTGGCTCAAACGCTTAAAATGTTGTGAAACTGATTTGGATCAAACATAATTAGGGTCTTAAGTCACTCCTTCAATGCGTTACACTTTTGTCTGTCTCTCTTACTCAGTATAGTGAGGGTATACTCAGAGGATTGTACACACCGAATTCTCCGAATTTATTCCATTTCTCCATTTACTCTTTAAAACTACGAATTGAAAACCATTTCCAATTGTCTCAACTTGGCCCACAGTGTCAGCAGAGCTGTCGTTCGCACACTCACACGAGTATGTCGATGTGATTTTATGCAAAACTACCATAAGCTTTTAACAATAAAATTAAATAAAAACAACAACAAGTACTTCTAAAAGAATTACTTTTTAAGGGACGGGAGGGTGCGAATAAAAAAGTCATATTTATATAAAATATATAAATAATATTTAATTTATTCTTTTTATGAAAAGAATTAGGGAAAAAATTTGTTTTTAAATAAATTCTTTACCAGGCACTCAGTTTTTTGGCAGCAGCAACAAAATACGACTGTTCTGCGAAACATTTTTGTATATCAAGAGATAAATACAGGAACAAACATACAAATATACATACACATTCGCTTACGAATACAGCATGCATACATATATGAATGTGTGTTAATACTCGCCCATATATGAATGTGTGTTAATACTTGTCCCATGTATTATATGTATGTATATGTCTACATAAATGTAGTGGTGGTTACATATGTCTCTACATACATATACAAAAACATACATACGTACACTTTTGAACTTTTTCAACCTAGGATAACAGCAAGCACACGCATACAACCGACATGTATGTATGTTGGTATATACATTGTTGGTTACATGCATGTATGTATATACAAGCATCACCATATCCTTATTCACGATATGGAATTCACAAACAAGCATACTGTTTACTACATACATATATTCCCATCCGTATGTACTACATACAAAAATACAAACAATAGACGGCATTTGCCATGCTTTAAATAAACTCTTCCATTTTGGCCAAAGCCTTTGGCTCGACCTCCTACAGCCAGACTGAAAGTCAGTCTACTGTAAGACACTTTGCCATTTCTTGGGTTTGCAAGGATTACTGGCCCAATTGGTTGGGCAATAAACGATACAATATTTTAACATTTTTATGATGTCCCATTTCTTTGGCATATCTTTGCCATTTAGGTGCTGAACATGAGACACCATGAGGGCTGATTGTGGTGCCTTAAGCAGGCCGTAAATAGGTTTCATTGAGACATGGTTAAAAGGTATTTATGAAAGCCGCCACTCATTTAATATCCATATACATACGTATATGGAGGCGAGTCTCAAAAATTAATTCAAATTTAGGAGTTGAACAATAAAACGAAATAAGTGATATTGGCATCGTTTTGTTAGGAATTTATTTATGTTTATAGCTGTATGACCTGCTGTCCTTTTTCAGTAAGGGGGACCTAAAATCTAGTTCCACTCGGGTTTATGTTGACAGGGTCGATGTTGACAGACTCTGGCGGCAAAGTTGTTTGCCAAAATCATTCAAGTATACATCCATCATAGCACTGTGCGTAATGTTTTAACTCATGGAAATATAACCATATACGGACACCACAACGTGATAAAAGACCAAAAAAGACCCGTGTTACCCAGTTTTGCCCAAAGACATGCACTCTTTTATGAGTTCCCAAAGATTTGGGGCCTCTGTGTCATTTTTGCAAAAAAGTGATCATATTCTCAGGCTCATAACTTGCAAACCGTTTGGAATTTTGATTTACTCTCTTAGACAAAGTTGTAGCTCTTGTCATAAATATACGTTATAATGACATAATAAAACAAGGCTAAAGTCGGGACAAAGAAAGGACATTTGTATGGGATATGTTGAAATCTGGAATGAAATAGGTGAAATATAATATATATAGCTTGGCCAAAATCAGTTAAACATTTGGGAGCAACATTTGTATTGTGGCTTTATCTAAATCTGAACCGATCTTACCTACTTTCACCATAGGTGCTTTCGTTGGAATATAGAATTTTGTGCCAAATTTAAAGAAAATCGGGAACAATATGTGGTTTCTAGAGCGTAAAATGTCAAATCGGGAGCGACATTTGTATGGGGGCTATATCTAAATCTGAACCGATCTTACCCAATTTCTGCAAAGGTATTTCTAGTTGGATTATAAGATGTTGAGTCAAATTTAGAGAAAATCGGGAACAATATGTGGTTTCTAGAGCGGAAAATGTCAAATCGGGAGCGACATTTGTATGGGGGATATATCTAAATCTGAACCGATCTTACCCAATTTCTGCAAAGGTATTTCTAGTTGGATTATAAAATGTTGTGCCAAATTTAAAGAAAATCAGGTACAATATGTGATTTATAGAGCGGCAAAAGTCAAATCGGGAGCCACATTTATATGGGGGCTATATCTAAATCTGAGCCGATCTTTCCCAATTTCTGCAAAGGTTGCTGTGTCAAATTTAAAGAAAATCGGGAACAATATGTGGTTTATAGAGCGTAAAATGTCAAATCGGGAGCGACATTTGTATGGGGGCTATATCTAAATCTGAACCGATCTTACCCAATTTCTGCAAAGGTATTTCTAGTTGGATTATAAGATCTTGTGCCAAATTTAAAGAAAATCGAGAACCGATTCGCCTCAAATTAAATATCGTTCGTCCTTGATCCACAAAACTTATTTGTGCCCTGTAATTTGATTACAACAATAGATGGACAGACAGACGGACATTGCTAAATCGACTCGGAAAGTGATTCTAATTCGATCGGTATAATTTACAATGGGTCTATCTCGCTTCCTTTTGGGTGTTACAAACAAATACACAAAGACATAATAATTCGTATTTCTGTAATAGATAGCAAAGTATCTCAATGTTGAAGTAAAGAAAACACAAATGAAATTAAAAAATTTCGCCAAATTTTTCACGTTTGCGGCTACCTATGCTCTACCTAAACAGTGTTAAGAATCATTCCTAGAAAGTTGTTTACTGAGACCAGAAGTACATTTTTGTAGTTGATTGTTTCCTTGAATTTTAAAGGGTTTGCTACCTATGGATCTGAACTTTGCCTCAGAGAGTAAATCAAAATTCCAAACGGGCAAAACTGGTAGACAAAGGTCTTTTTTTTTATCTCGTAGTGGTATCCGTATATGGTTATATTTGAACGAATTTGAGGTCCACTGAAAATATAACAAGTTAAACCGGCGTTAAGTTCCGAACTTTATATACCAGTCCGAATTATATTTACCCTCCACCATGGATTTCATTCTACAGAGACTGTCGATTTTCATATAAGGTCAGTAACATTAGAGGAAAAATTCAATTTAGCCAAAACAAATAAAATAATTTTAAAAATGAATATAACATTTTATTTCAAACCACGCTTATAAGGCAAGACTATCAATACGGTTATACTATACTAGCAGTGGCTGCTACTTCGCACGCGGAAAAGCCAGTTATTTGTTATTAGTTTTATCCATCACTGTTTTTGGATAGTATTTATTGAATTTTCTTTTATAAGACTAAAATAGTAATGTGGAAACCTCATCTAATACACAGTCAAAGGAATGTGCTTGTCGAATTGCTCTATTTTATCTGAAGTCACTTCCCCTTTGAAGTATCATTTTTATCATTTTCTACCCAATTTTGGACAGTTTTATATCCCATGTTTCTAGATGCAGCCGGTTATTTTATAAGTTTTGGCACCTGTTTCCCAAAAAGTACACACATTGAAAAAATCACTATAGATAACATGTATTCTCTCTTCTCCCCTTATCGTCCCGCATCGTACTTATAAGTACAGATTTTGAAAAATCCATTTATGTTCCGCGTTTACGTAATTAAAGGGCTGTACATAAATTTACAAATTTGTAGAAACTTCGAAAAATCGAATTTTTCTGCACTTCTACGTTGTCAGAGGAATTTGCATACCAAATTTCACGATTCTAGATGCTATACTTTAGTTGGTACTTTTTTTGTGTCACTCGTCCCTTACATACCAAAATTTCACGATTCTCGCTGTAATACTTTAGTTGGTATCGTTATTTTCCTTTTGCCCCGCTCACTCCTTAAAGGTAAAAATCCAAAAAAATCTATTTATGCTTCCCGTCTACGTGGTCGGCGGAATGTACACGTCGAACTTTACATTTCTAGCTTCAATATTTTAGTTGGTACCAGTTTTATCCCTTTTTGTCCCGCTCACCCCTTATAAGTACAAATTTCGAAAAACGTTGCCTTATGAATTTACACACCAAATTGCACGACTATAGCTACAATACTTAAATTGAATTTACACACCAAATTGCATGACTATAGCTACAATAAATTCGTACTATTTTTATCCCTTTTTTGTCCCCCGTACCCCTAATAGTACAAATATAGAAAAATTCAATTCTACTGCGCTTCTTTCAGATTATAGCTGCAATAATTTAGTTGGTACCAATTTTATCCCTTTTGTCCCTCCCATAAAAATATATTGTAATTATATTTGGTGAGAGGAATTTACATATCAAATTTCACGATTCTAGCTGCAATAATTTAGTCGGTACCATTTTTATCCCTTGTGTCCCTCTCATACAAATATATTGTAATTCTATTTGGTGAGAGGAATTTACATACCAAATTTCACGATTCTAGCTGTAATACTTTAGTTAGTAAAATTTGTATCCCTTTTTGTCCCTCTCGGCCCTTACAACTACAAAAATCGATTATGTTACAAGTCTACGTTTTCAGATTTTCACAAATACAGCTGCATTAATTAAATTGGTATCATTTTTATCCCTTTTATCTCTTTCCTCCCTTCAAAGTACAGATTTCGAAAATTTCCTGTTTGTAGCTCGTCTGCATGGTCAGTGCAAGGCACACACCGAATTTCATTTTTCTAGCTACTGCCGTTTAGTCAGAACGAAGGTTCGATGGGAACCAGGGGAAGGGATTTCCTTTCAATCTAAGACCTGTGGGCGATCTAGATCCACCAGCGAATTCGTAATGCTGTTGAATTATGAGGAGTTTCTAATTAGGGCGGGTCGATGTTGACCAACTGTGACAGCAAAATTGTTTACCAAAATCATTCAAGTCCACATCCTTCATAATTTTCCGAATTAATCCAATGAAAATACCTCAAAAGTTTATCAAAACATATGAAAACGACAAATAAATTCATGTCGACCAATTTATTAAAAAAGGAAATTTTGTTTTTCTTTTTAATTTTCCCCAAACCCATTCAATAGTAATGAAGCCCTGAAAAATCACTACATTATTAACTGAATTCCTTATTTCGTTAAAATGGTTTAAAAATGGCCCTCGGTTAAATTCAACCATTCATCGTGGTGGCGCGCAGTAAGTCATCATTATGACCCATTCATATGGCACCTACTATTTATTTAACATTTGGTTGTTTTATTAACCCATGAAACCATGAAGTGACTCAATTACTCTTCATGGGCGAGTGTGTGTGTGCCAATGAAAAGCTGAATAAATACAAAAAAAATAAAAAAGGCAGTAAAGCTGGCAATACAAATACAAATAAATAATGCAGAAATTGAACGCGGAGTGGAAATAAAGTGTCCGATCGACCGATGGCGTTGGCGTTAACGCTGGTGACGATGATGACCATGATAACCATGATTGCATTCAAATCAGGCGTCTTCATTCTGTGCCAACACATTGACCATGTTGACCAATAAATCGTATGACTTGCAAATAAAATTAACAATGATTGTGTATTTTTTGCCACTGCACAATGCAGTCGTAAATAAGGACAAACGAACGAACGCTCCAACTCGGAACTGGACGATGTATAAACGAATGCAAACATATATTCACGCAGTTCAGGAAATATTTGCACAAAATGGCCTCTATGACTGCATATGTATGCAATGTCGTACGACCAAATATAATTACAGTGGCTGTGCACAGTGGATGGCAAAATACTTGAGAAACACTTAAGTATTAACACAAAGAATGCAGGAGCTGGTTGATATTTGTATTATAATTTTAGGTTACGTTATCGTAGAAGTGCAGTAGTATTACAGAGAATTATAAATTTTTTAATATAGCCAAACCAAAACAAATACAAATATTGAAAAAATAATTTTATAAATAAATATAATATTTTGATTATTTCAAATCACGCCTACAAGGCAAGGCTATCAATACGTCAATTCAAAAAATAAATATTCTTATATTTATATTTTCAAAAAGCTTAAATACCATAAATATTGGTAGATAGTGGGTGCTACAGGTGGTTGCATTTTCATTCTATTTTAATTCTAAAAGTACAAATTTTGAAAATCCAACTTCACCCAACTTCATGATTCAACCATTTTTTGCCGCAAAAGAAAAAGTACGAACTTCGAAAAAACTTTTTATTTTGTGTGTCTATGCAGTCAGAGGAATGTATACACCGAATTACATGATTCCAGCTGCGGCCACTTGGTTGGTACCATTTTTACCCCCATAAGAGTACGACTATCTAAAATCTCTTTATTTGACGTTTGTACCCAATTAGAATTTCATCATTCTAGCTGTAGTCGTTTAGTTGGTAATAATTTTTTTCCTCGTACCATTGTGTTCCTTGAAAGTACGAATTTAGAAAAAACCTTTTATTTTCCATGTCTACGTAGTCAAAGCAATGTATACTCCGAATTTCTTGACTCTAGTTGCGGTCATTTGGTTGGTACTACTTGTACCCCCAAAAAGTCAGAATTTCGAAAAATCGGTTTATTTTACGTGTCTACGCTATCAGAGCAATGTATACACTGAATTTCATAATTCTAGGTGTAGCCGTTTGGTTGGTACAATTTGTATCCCTCTGTACCCATTGTATCCCTTGAAAGTACGAATTTAGAAAAAAACTTTTATTTTCCATGTCTACGTAGTCAAAGGAATGTATACTCCGAATTTCTTGACTCTAGCTGCGGTCATTTGGTTGATACTGTTTTTATCCCCAAAAAGTAATTTTTTTAAAAAATCCGTGTATTTTACCTGTCTATGCAATCAGAGGAATGTATACACCGAATTTGATTATTCTAGTGGCAGCCGTTTGGTTAATGGCATTTTTATCCCTCTATCCCATTTTACCCCTTAAAAGTATGAATTTGGAAAAAATGCTTTTATATTATGTCTCAACGCAGTTAGAATAATATACTCACCGAATTTCGTGTTTCTAGCTGTTGTTGTTTAATATGTACCATTTTTATCCATTTTTTGCCCATTTCACATTTCATAAGAATCATTTATGGTGCACGTTTTTGCTATAAGGGGAATGCGCATACCAAATATCAAGCAAATATAAACAGACATATTCAAAAAAAAACATGCTTAAACACGCTAAAATATTAGGGATTATTATGGGTATTTTTAGTCCTTGTGAAGGAAATTTTTTCCCTTTGGGCCGATTTCGTCTCGCTTCTATCCCAACCGATCTACGACTATAAGACGCATTTATGGAACATTTTAACGTTCTAGCTTCTTTCGTTTAGATGTTAGCGGGCTTTCAACACACTGAGAGACGGACGGACATGGCTAGATCATCTTAGAATTTTATGACAATCTAGAATATATATACTTTATAGGGTCTCAGGTCGATATTTCTAGGTGTTGGTATAATAATATAAGGAGGGTATAATAATGTAAATAGATGTTGCTGTAGCGAAAAATCCAACAAAAATAGTAACAATGGCTTAGAAATTAAGCGAAATTGTTTTAGTTTTTTATTTGTATTTTTTTTTTTGGTCTGTAATCAATATTTGATTTGAACTGGGATATTGTCCTGGCTCAAGACCATTTTGCTTCTATATTTAATAGAATGCAAATGAATTACAAATGGCATGGTGACATTTATTACTGCGCTGCAGACTACCACTATCACGATGGGTGAATATTAATAGCATCATATTTCATATAGTATCATGATTTCCACCCCTTAAAGGTTTTTTTCAAGTGGCTTCGCAGCGTCTTTTCGACATCAAACCCGGCCACTTTATACACATACTTACATATGCAACTTAATGAAATTCTTGTAAGATAGCATGTGTACTTTATTACTTGGTGTGATTATTTAAACGCATATTCGGCAAGAGAGGTGTGCTTCTCGTTCCTTTGTGAGAAGCATTTCCTTAAAGTGGTCGGGTTTTATGTTGAAAAGTCGCTGCGAAGCCACTTGAAAAAACATTTGACGGGGTGGAAATCATGATACTATATGTAAAATGATACTATTACTATTCACCCATAACACGGCTGATCCCAATTATCTCTAGTTCGGAGTATAGTTTTGTTAAACATCTCCTAAAAAAATTCCTACTTTGTTATTAGTGAGTAAAAATAGAGGTTCGTCATGGCGTATGGTTGATATTCATTCATATGGTTTTAAAAGGAAAGTTGTGTAGTAAAAATCGATTTTAAAATTTAAAACTGTCAACGAAAGCTTGAACTTTGGCCTTATATACCACACAATTAGTTGATTAATTATATATTTTAAATTCAGCACAAAACAAAGGAATATCTATAATAAAAGAAGAAGGCAATTGAATATTATTTTAGCTTCAATAATTGTGGGCTATTTAGAGTTGTCTTTGTGATAATGGAATTCAATAAGATATTTTTAGCCATCATAATTACCTTTAATTGGACGTAAAACCGGACGTGATCGGACCTATACTCTCAATAGATCAAATACTAAATATATGTCAATTTGAATTTAAAAAAACGTTTTTAACAAAATAGTTATTTTTAATTTTATTGATCAGAAAGATTCAGTGTACACGAAAAATAAATATTATGGACAACATAATAATTGTTGTATAATTTTTATACACTCCACGAGAGTATTATGTCTTTGTGCATTTGTTTGTAACACCCAAAAGGAAACGAGATAGACCCATTGTTATTTATACCGATCGTCTTAGAATCACTTTCTGAGTCGATTTAGCAATGTCCGTCTGTCTGTCTGTCCATCCGTCCGTCCATCTATTCTTGTAATCACGATACTGGTCGCAATTGTAGACAGAACCAAATGAAACTTTGCACAACGATGTTTTTCGGGATAAGGACGAACGCTATTTAATTTGAAGAAAATCGGTTCAGATTTAGATATAGCCCCCATACGAATTTCACTCCCGATTTGACTATTTTCACTCTAGATACCACATATTACAACAGATTTTCTTTAAAATTGGCAAAACATCTTATATTGTAACTAGAAACACCTGTGTTAAAAAGATCGGTTCAGATTTATATATAGCTCCCATACAAATTTCTCTCCCCGATTTGACTTTTTCCGCTCTAGATACCACATAATGTATCAGATTGTCTTCAGATTTGGTAAAACATCTTATATTTCCACTAGAAACACCCATGGTGAATATCGGTCAGATCGGTTCAGATTTATACATAGCTCCCATACAAATTTCGCTCCCGATTTGACTTTTTCTGCTCTAGAAACCACATAATGTATCAGATTGTCTTCAGATTTGGTAAACCATCTTATATTCCCACTAGAAACTCCCATGGTGAATATCGGACAGATCGGTTCAGATTTAGATATAACCCCCATATAAATGTCGCTCCTGATTTGACTTTTTCCGCTTTAAATGCCACATATTCTAATCGATTTTCTTTAAATTTGGCACAACATCTTATAATCTATCTAGAAACATCTGTGGCTAAAGCGGGCTAGATGGGTTCAGATTTAGATATAGGCCCCATACAAATGTCGCTCCCGATTAGAATTTTGCGCTTTAAAAACCATATATTGTACTCAATTTTCTTTAAATTTGGGACAACATCTTATAATCCAACTAGAAACACTATGCAGAAATTGGGAAAGATCGGTTCAGATTTAGATATAGCCCCCATACAAATGTCGCTCTTCGATTTTCTTTAAATTTCGCACGACATCTTATAATCTACCTAAACAAAACTATGGTGAAAGTGGGTAAGATCGGTTCATATTTAAAAATAGCCCAAATTCAAATGTTGCTCCCATAAGTTTAACCGATTTTGGCCAAACTATATATTTTATATTTCACCTATTTCGTTCCAGGTTTCAATATATCCTCACACAAATGTCCTTTCCGATAGAAAATTTTTTGTCAAACACATACATACATTTACAGGATACAAAAAACCTTCCCGTTTTCACTTTTTCACCGAATTGAATTGTATTCGGATTGAAAGTCGAGTGTATCTTAGAGTCGGCCCCGCCCGACTTTAGCCTTTCCTTACTGGTTTGGAAATGGAAATGATTGTTCGACAGCTGTTAATGAAATTCGAAATCTATTTGTCTGAAGCTTCTTCTAGAAATGTTAAAAAATCAAAAATCGAATTATCTTAAAACGTTATAAACATTTGTCTGAATTTTCTTCTAGAAATATTGAAAAAATCAAAAAACGAATTATCTTAAAACGTTATAAACATTGTTTTATAAAACAGCAAAACAAGTAAGGAAAGGCTAAAGTCGGGCGGGGCCGACTCTATGATACACTCCACCTTCTATCCGAATACAATTTAATGCGGTGAAAAAGTGAAAACGGGAAGGATTTTTGTATCCTATAAATGTATGTGTTTGACAAAAAATGTTAAATCGGAAAGGACATTTGTATGGGGGTATATTTAAATCTGGAACGAAATAGGTGAAATATAATATGTTTATATTGGCCAAAATCGGTCGAACATTTGGGAGCAACATTTGTATTTGGGCTATAATTTAATCAGAACCAATCTTACCCTTTCATATAAGTTTTCAACATAAGTTTTTTACTTGGATTATAAGCTGTTGTGCCAAATTTAAAGAAAAGCGGGTACAATATGTGGTTTCTAGAGCGGAAAATGTCAAATCGGGAGCGACATTTGTATGGGGGCTATATCTAAATCTGAACCGATCTTACCCACTTTCTGCATAGGTGTTTCTAGTTGGATTATAAGATGTTGTACCAAATTTAAAGAAAATCGGGTACAATATGTGGTTTCTAGAATATATTATTGAATATTGTCAGTTCTATGACACCTAGAGTGCTTACATTTTGTGTCTGTGCATCTAGCATAAACGTGCGTAGTTGTGCCAAAAATGGGCGATATTGGAAAAGTGGGCGTGGCACCTCCCATACGATGTTAAAACATATTATTGAATATTGTCAGTTCTATGACACCTAGAGTGCTGTGATTTTGTGTAAGTGCATCTAGCATCAATCTGCGTAGCTGTGCCAAATATGGACAGTAATAGAAATGTGGGCGTGGCACTTCCCATACGAAGTTAAAACCTATTATTGAATATTGCCAGTTCTATGACACCTAGAGTGCTGAAATTTTGTGTAAGTGCATCTAGCACCAATGCGTATAGCTGTGCAATTCTATTGGTATTAGAAAAGTAGGCGTGGCACCTCCAATACGAAGTTAAAACCCATTTTCGAATATATTCAGTTCTACGACAGATACAATACTTAAATTTTGTGTGAGTGCATCTAGCATCAATGTGCGTAACTGTGCCAAAAAATGGGCGGTATTGGAAAAGTAGTCGTGGTACCTCCCATATGAAGTTAAAACCTATTATCGTATATATATATATTATATATATATTATACGACAGCTACAATACTTAACTTTTGTGTGAGTACATCTAGCATAAAACTGCGTAGTTGTGCCAAAAATGGGCGGTATTGGGAAAGTGGGCGTGGTACCTCACATACGAAGTTAAAACATATTATCGAATATGGTTTATGACACCTGGAGTACTGAAATTTTGTGTGAGTTGATCCAGTGTAAATAGTTGTGCAAAGATGGACGGAAAGTGGCCGTGACCCTTCCCATAAGAAATTAAAACCTTTTTTTGAGTATATTCGAAACCGCCATTCCTATATTGTTGTGTGAGTTAATTTAGTTGTAACCTGCTTAGACAATATACAAATGGGCGGGATTTGAAAGATGGGACATTTTTGATTTGAATTTTGTAAAATTACACGTTTTCTGTGGATTTTCTTAGCACAATAGTAAAGAAAGGTTACAAAAAGAGAAATATTCATTCGTCAACAGCCGCCTTAAGTCAAGAAAGCGGAAATTATATTATTTTTTAGTTTTTGTGTTTTTGATAAGTGAACAATTTGATTGAATTTCTATGTGTTTTGAATGTAATGTAATGTAATTTCTTCTTACGAATGACATTTTTTGCTTAGGTAATGGAAAGGGGAGAATCACACTTAACAAAAAAATCAATTTGATTTTTGATATTTCTTCCATTATTCGCCGTAAACTAACGTTCTCCAGGGAACATATCCATTTCCTTTGTATCTCAGGGAACTACCTTGATTATAATTGGTACATATATTACCGATCTGGAGAAAAAGCTATCAGCTAGTATATATTTATATATTATATTTCATGTAAAAATAACAATATCTAACATACTAGTATGTAAAGAGTGATTTTTTTGAGGTTAGGATTTTCATGCATTAGTATTTGACAGATCACGTGGGATTTCAGACATGGTGTCAAAGAGAAAGATGCTCAGTATGCTTTGACATTTCATCATGAATAGACTTACTAACGAGCAACGCTTGAAAATCATTGAATTTTATTATCAAAATGCGTGCTCTGTTAAGAAAGTTCAGAAAGAAAGAAATTGTGTTCAGCGATGAAGCTCATTTTTGGCTCAATGGGTACGTAAATAGGCAGAATTGTCGATTTTGGAGTGAATATCAGCCAGAAGCATTGCAAGAGCTACCAATGCATCCAGAAAAAGTCACAGTTTGGTGCGGTTTATGGGCTGGTGGCATCATTGGACCGTACTTCTTCAAAGATGATGCGAATCGTAACGTAACTGTGAATAGTGAGCGCTACCGTGAGATGATATCCAACTTTTTTTTGCCCAAAATGGAAGAACTGAACTTGGTTGACATGTGGTTTCAACAAGATGGCGCTACATGCCACACAGCTCGCGATTCTATGGCCATTTTGAGGGAAAACTTCGGAGAACAATTCATCTCAAGAAATGGACCGGTAAGTTGGCCACCAAGATCATGCGATTTGACGCCTTTAGACTATTTTTTGTGGGGCTACGTCAAGTCTAAAGTCTACAGAAATAAGCCAGCAACTATTCCAGCTTTGGAAGACAACATTTCCGAAGAAATTCGGGCTATTCCGGCCGAAATGCTCGAAAAAGTTGCCCAAAATTGGACTTTCCGAATGGACCACCTAAGACGCAGCCGCGGTCAACATTTAAATGAAATTATCTTCAAAAAGTAAATGTCATGGACCAATCTAACGTTTCAAATAAAGAACCGATGAGATTTTGCAAATTTTATGCGTTATATGTCGGATGGTGTATTGTTAGATGAGAGCTAATGTTTCATAACAATTTTTTTAAAGTTATCTTTTGTCGATTACATTTTCGTTTTCATATGTTTATTATAATTTTCTGACTTAAAGCCAGCAAAGCCTTCACAATATGATCGTCATTGACCAAAATCATGATAAATGTAGTAGCACGAAATACCATGTACAGGGTGGCCGATGAATGATCCTACATTTTTGATTAATTCATTTAATTTTTTTTTTGTTCATTTGACAACTGATACATATTTATTAAACCTTTTTAACGGCTTTTAAATGACATCCATAGTCGACATTCATTATTCATTACTTCCTGCAGAGTTGCAGTAAGAATTGTCTCAATTGTTGTCCGAATGCATTGCTTTAGATCATCCAAATTTTTTTGATTTGTTTTATAAACATCCTGTTGAAATAACCCTACAAGAAAAAGGTAGATGCAGTGAGGTCAGGAGACTTTGGTGGCAAACGAAATGTCGAGTTGTGACATGTCGCACCATCCTGTGAAACCACACAGTGTTGAAAGCAATTCACTTTCGATGTAGTTCTACAAAGAAAAACTCATTTAACAGCAGCATTAAGTAGCATGTTAGCAGCATTTAACAGCCACACTATATATGTAACCGCGACATTTGTAAATAAATTTGCATTCTATAGAATATAAAGGGTGATTTTTTAAGAGCTTGATAACTTTTTTTAAAAAAAAAACGCATAAAATTTGCAAAATCTCATCGGTTCTTTATTTGAAACGTTAGATTGGTCCATGACATTTACTTTTTGAAGATAATTTCATTTAAATGTTGACCGCGGCTGCGTCTTAGGTGGTCCATCCGCTTAGTCCAATTTTGGCATTTCCACGTTTTTGAGTAACAGAGACCCAATTGGTGCGAACGGCGACGAATCGAAAATTGGTGGTCATCATTAACACTGGCCGATACAGCTGCGATATTTTCTTCAGTTCGCACTCTACGTAAGCGTGTTGGTGGTTTAATGTCCAACAATGTAAATTTGGTGCGAAATTTAGTCACAATAGCCCGAATAGCCGCTTCAGTGGGTCGATTAAACTGACCATAAAATGGAAGCGCGCAATGAACTTTCTTAACAGAGCACGCATTTTGATAATAAAATTCAATAATTTGCAAGCGTTGTTCGTTTGTAAGACGATTCATGATGAAATGTCAAAGCATACTGAGCATCTTTCTCTTTGACACCATGTCTGAAATCCCACGTGATCTGTCAAATACTAATGCATGAAAATCCTAACCTCAAAAAAATCACTCTTTAATATGGTCATGAGCAAGGGCAAAAATATACTACTTTGAAAGTCCCCACATCAGTCCCCATTTAACAATTTTTGACCCTTTGACCACCTTATTCGAATTTCACCACATTACCTATTTTCGTTTCATTGGTATCACCCTTTTTTTTGGGAAGGGAAGTTCAATTTCAAATGAGCTTTAATATCAACTAACTTACAAACTTGAATTGATATTGCCTGTAAGGAGATGAGTTAGTGTATTTAGGAATACGATTTCCTCTCTGTATTCACTGCGTGATTGGCCGATGTTCAATTTGACTAAATGTTTAGTCGAAAGAATTGTCGGAAGCTTACGATGAGGATGAATCCATTAATACTCACATGTGATCTTAATTATTTTTAAATAAAGCTATATGATCTAGCTGATGTAGCAATATGTTGACTTTGGATCTTGATAGGGGATATACTAAAACTGGCACTACTTAACTACACATTTAGGATTTATTTCCCAATTTTAATCTATGTACTCTAGTACGTATGATTGCTATTAATTCCAATATTAAACAGTAGTTAGTACTGTTTTAGGAGGTAAAAGTGTGTTATAATATTTTGTATGGTTTATATGGATTATATAGACTGTTGGCTAAAATTCAAATGAAGTTTAATTGTTATATGGCGTTGTATTCCAACCACTGTGCCCCAAACTGCAATCACATCTTGAATATGCATTCGACGCAGAGCATAAACAATCAGGCAACTTCCCAGCAACACAAAACGTTAATTAAACGCACGACTTTATTGAAGAGAAGAATATTTATGAGGATTGCCATAAATTACACCACAATATGCAAACATTGAAACAGGAACAGAGATTGTGACAACAACACCACACCGACCCCGGAATTAAATATGCAAATTACAGCAATAGTATGGTCGAGAGAGAGAGAGAGCGTGTTCGATAAACAAAAATACAAGCAGAAAAAAACGTTCATATGCTGAAGATTAATAAAATTCACACGATTCACAAAGATTTCCCGGCCGTCGTATTAGTGCGAGTTCGAGGAATATTTGCACAATCCCCTCATAAAACTTTTAAATGAACACGTACGATTTTCCTCACCACCACCCCTCACTCCATTACACCATCAATAGTTGTAATGATTTCTTTGGGCTTTAGCAATTTTCAATAAATATTCATATAATCGTCCACATACATACCCTCAATCTGGCAGCTGTTAATATTTGCTTGCACGTTATCGGATGAACAATGGCAAAATATCGTTCCATACAGATGACAACCAATATGAATATGGATGCCGTGTAGCTCAGCGAATGGACAAATTGATACATGCGGCAGAGGAATTCTCCAAATACCCAACTGCAAAGAGATTTAAAAAAGCACAAGAAAGTGACATAAAGTTAATTAAAAATTTATTAAATATAATGTTTGTGTGTGTGTGTATTTGATTTAATGGCATATTTTAGCATGAGGAAATTCTGCACAGATTTAAAACTTTTAATTGAAAAGTGCTTAAAAGGTAAACTTTTATCGAATTATTAATGAATTTTACAGGAAATATCCATACTCCTCGCACACATGTAATTTATATCCAATAGCACGGTTTGGACACGGTTGTTATTGGCGAATTTAAATAAACATTTTGTGTTACATCAAATTTAATGCGACTTCTTTTTCAGGATGGCATAATAAAGAATACGATCAAAAAGAAAATACTAAGCGGAACATTCGATTGATATGTACGGACTCTTATCTTACTCAGCTGAGTTACGAATTGATAGACCATTTAAAATTTTAAATTTGAACTACCGATTACTTAGAATATCATTAATTTTTTTTTCAGGTTTATGTTTGAAATTTGCAAAATGGGAAATATTAAAAACTTACTTCCAAAGTAGTGAGTCTTTAATGCAAACTGTAGGAAATTTATTTGACAATTTTCGAGAGGATTTCGGCCTTTAGTTCAGTTTGAGCTTCAATTTGTAAAGCGAATTCTTGAAAATTGATCGTTATTGGACGTTCTCGTCCAGTGCGTTCAATCGAAAACATTGCTGCTGGGCTGAGAATGTCCAAGAACATCCATCAACTCGTCATAGTTCTCAGGAACTGAACAGTTCTCGCACTTCTTTGAGAAGACTTTTGCATAAAGATTTCAATATGAAAGCTTACAAAGTTCAATTGGTCAACAGCTGAAGCCTCAAGACCACCCGAAAGAGCCGTTGTGCTGTGCCGTAACATTTGGTACATTTGACTCCCCTAGAGATGTGGGAGCAAATGTTATGCAAATTTTGATATGGAGAATGTATGTTTGGGGAAAATGTTGAGGAGGGAAAATTAATGGGGGTCAGTCTTACACTTCTCCTATCTAGGGTCTATTTTGGGTAGTATTTTGTTTTTCTTTCAAAAAAAATATATATAAAAAATAATCAAGTGTATAGGGGCCACCTTAAGTGTTGCAGATGGAGGGTAGGTGGCTTCTGAGACAATGTAGGGAGTCATACATTTGACTCCTTAAGGGGCATGTTGGACCAGTTAGAGCGGTGGGAGCAAATTATATAAAAAATTAGTTTTTGTATGGGAGCCCCATTATGGAGTGGAGATAGGGGGCATCTATGTTTGGGGAAAATGTTGAGGAGTGAAAATTAATGGAGGTCGGTCTTACATTTAACCCATTTAGGGACAACTCCGATGTAGCTCTGGGCCTTACTGTAATAACAAAAAATAAGAAATTCGTATAGGGACGACCTAAAGGGTTAAAGATAGGAAGTGGGTATGCTCAGAGAAAATACGGGAGTGGAAAAATATTGAGGATCGGTCACACATTTGACTCCACTAGCGGCTTCTTTGGGCTACTAAGAGCGGTGGGAACAAATTTTCTAAAAAAAATATTTTTGTATTGAAGACCCCTTAACAAGTGGAGGTATGTGTGTTTTAAAAAAATGTTGTGGAGGGAAAATTATTGGAAGTTGGTCTTACATTTAACCCTTCTGGGGGCGACTCCGAGGCATTTTTGGGCCTTTCTTTCATAAAAAATATAAAAAACAGGCAAATGTATGATAGCGACCTTAAGGGTTGCAGTTGGAGGGTAGGTGGGTTCTGAGAATATATTGGGGGTCAGTCATACATTTGACTCCACTAGGGGCCTCCTTGGGGCAGTTAGAGTGGGGGAGCAAATTTTATAAACATTTAGTTTTTGTATGAGAGCCCCATTACGGAGTGGCAGTCTCACATGTCTTTCTTCTAGGGGTGACTAGGGGGCTGTTTTGAGCCGTTCCTTCATTAAAACAAGTAAGGAAAGGCTAAAGTCGGGCGGGGCCGACTATATAATACCCTACACCACTCCCTGCGTATATACATAGCTTTTATTACTAAACCCAGGTGTTTCATGGGAGCAATTTTATGTAGTTCATATAAATTATACAGTATAAATTCATCTTTAGTCATATATAA
The DNA here is from genome assembly GCA_947397865.1 of Polietes domitor. NCBI lineage: Eukaryota > Metazoa > Arthropoda > Insecta > Diptera > Muscidae > Polietes > Polietes domitor. The sequence goes on along the minus strand of OX377619.1, from coordinate 153,605,184 downwards.
CGAATATGGTAAATAATTGATCCAATTTTCCGGCAGACAAATACAAATTATACAGTAGTAATAGGATGAATCGGACCGACATTTGAAAGGAGGCCTACAACAACACCGACTCAAAACATGGGCCTATATATTTCTCATTCACTGTAGGTATTCATAGTTGAAAAATATCATGATCAGATGTAAGACGTAGTTTCTAGAGCTGTATTAGAGTAGAATGGGTAATTTGGTTATTCCAAAGTGTGGACACATATATTTGACTTTGTATTCTGAAATATAATATAATCTGCAAAATTTGAAAAAAATCATATGTAAAATTTGCGTTCTTGAGGGGTAAAAATTAAAATGGGGCCATTTGTAAGGGCTCTACATTAAAAAGAGGTTCCATATAGATCACTTTCAAAGTAGGTATTCTTAGTTGAAATATGACATGATATGCAAAATTATATCGAGATCTAATGCACGATGTAGGTTCTAGAGATGTAATAGACTGGAATGGGGGCCGAATTTGTATGGATCAATATATTTGACTATCATAATATGTCTTCCTAGTTGAAATATATGAGGGCTATATCTAAATCTGAAACGATCTTACCCACGACATTTGTATGGGGGCTATATCTAAATCTGAACCGATCTAACCCAATTTTTGCATACGTGTTTCTAGTTGGAATATAAGATGTTCTGCCAAATTTAAAGAAAATCGGGTACAAGATGTGGTTTCTAGAGCGGAAAATGTCAAATCGGGAGCGACATTTGTATGTGGGCTATATCTAAATCTGAACTGATTTCCTCCAAATTCAATACCGATGGTCCTTGGGCAGAAAAAATAACTTCTGCCAAGTTTCATGACAATCGGACAACAATTGCGACCTGTAGAGTGCGAACAAGCTTAGATGGACAGCAGACGGACGGACGGACAGACGGACAGACAGACATCGTTAAATCGACTCAGCTGGTGATTCTAAGCCGATCGGTATACTTAAAGGTGGGTCTAGCTCGATTATTTCTTGGTGTTACAAACATTTGGCGCGAAACTAACTTATAATACCCTAGACCACGAAGTGGTGTAGGGTATAAAAATAAAAAATGTGTGGGGACCACCTTAAGGGTTGAAGATAGACGGTAGGTATGTTCTGAGAAAATATTGGGGCTGAAAAAATTTATCATACTTTTGACTCCACTAGGGGTCTCCTTGGAGAAGTTAGAGTGGTGGGAGCAAATTTTATAAAATTTAGTTTTTGTATGGGAGACCCAATAAGGAGTGTGGATAGGGTTTAAGTTTGTTCGGAAAAAATGTTGTCGACGGAAAATTAATGGGGGTCGGTTTTACATTTAACATAGCTAAGAGCATCTCCAGGGCAGTTTTAAGCTTTACTGTCATAACAAAAATTATAAAAAATTGTATGGGGACCACCCTAAGGTTTGATGATAGGAGGTAAGCATGTTCAGATAAAATTTGGAGGTTGAACAAATATTGGGGGTCGGTCATACATTTAAATCCTCTTGCGGCCTCTTTGGGCCAGTAAGAGCGGTGGGAAAAAAATTTATAAAAAATAAATTTTTGTTTGTGAAGGGAGACAGGGGGGGTGACTCCAGAGCAGTTTTAGGCCTTACTGTCATAACAAAAAATATAAAAAAATCGTAAGAGCGGTGGGAAAAAATTTTGTAACAAAAAATTTTTATGGGAGCCCCCCTAATGAGTGGTGAATGTGTGTTCGACAAAATTTGGGGGGGAGGGGAATTAGTGGTCTAACATTTAACTCCCCTGGGGATGACTCAGGGGCAGTTTTGAGATTTTTCCCTCACCTTTGACCCCGATGATGACCTTCGTACACTCACCACAACACCCCCATATTTTGGGTCATTCATTTTTTTCGATCCTCACAAAATAGGCAAAATATCCAAATCAAACAGCTAAAGTTCCCATACAACACTATCGCAGCCCTAATTTATATTTCTATAAGAGCTTTAAAAATACTTCTGTTTTTTGTAGCGTCCGTTTCAATATACAATTGTTTATAATGTTTTTGTGGAGTCTCCCTAGATACTGTAGATATATTTTTGTGGTAAAGCACACCCCCCCCTAAAAACGGAGTGTTACGCTACCTTTGCTCATCGTTTTTCGGTTTGCAGTCAAGGGAATCAAAATGAATACTACCAAAATTATAAATAAAATCATGAACCAGTCAAGGCGGGACATCCCTGAGAGACCATCATTCTCTCTCCTAAATAGTGTTAACATTACCAGCACGCAAGTACGCCTGCAGGCTTCGACCCCAACATCCGGCCGCAACAACGAAGCTATCCATCCGTCATCAATTCCACACCATAAGGAATTTGATAATCATAATTGATAATTGTGAAGTCGATTGAACTAATCGTGGTCACAGCAAACTATCACTTAAATTAAGAAGAATGAAATAATACTTTTAATTTTGGCAACATTCAAATCTTGAAATTCTTTATTAGCAACTAAAATCTGCTACATTTGAACTTTGGCTTGACTTTCACATTTCCCTATAAATTTGTAGACAAAATTAAATTTCTGCTGTTGTAACTCCCATCCCCATGGAATTTTTTGAAAATAAATGTGCCATGCAAATGAACATTTCCTCATACTCATGCATACATATGTATATTTATGTACTTATACAGCATACTCATGTAAAGTTTAAATATTTAATTAAAATTAATTATGCACTTTATAATCCAGCACTCCTCTCTCTTTGCGTTTAACCACTTTATGTTGCTGCTATGTTTAGTAATAAAAGAGCAAAAGTGTTAACACACTTGTACTTGAATATGTATAAAAATAGCAACACGTCAGGACTCTTCTCAGCTAAGCTTTCTTAAAGTTTTTTTTTTGTTGAAGCTGGCCGCATAAGTGAACTTTGACATTTAATTCCACCGAATTATGTTCATAAATCCAGCTGTTTTGAGCGGTTTCTTATTCAAATGCCCGAAAATGTAAATGAACTTATCATCACATGAAATGCAAAAAGATGTGAGAACAAAAAATCGCAAATAGAGATTTGTATTGCTTAATAAAATACACAATATGACAAAATTGGTGACTTATGAGTCTGAAATAAAGATTTTATAGCATTAATTTACAAATATTTTTTCATCACGTTGCGATATTTTGACACCTACAGATAAATTAACTTTTTTACAGAAATTTGGTATTTCCATCCTTGTAACTGAAACGTTAAATGAAGAGAAATGGATACAATTTTTACCGGCCAAATGACTGCAGCAAGAGTGATAAACTCTGATATGTATATTCATTCGTCTGGCTGTGTAGATGCGCAAAATAAATTATTTTTTTGAAATTTGCACTAAAAATGGTACAAATCAAACGGGTGCAACTAGATTTATTTAATTAGATGTATGAATCGTTTCGACAGCGTAGACGTGGCAAATAAAATTCAGAAATATGTATGAAATCTTTATTTGAATCGATAGTACTTTAATGTCCATCCGCTTAGTCCAATTTTGGCATTTCCACATTTTTGAGTAACAGAGTCCCAATTGCTGCGAACGGCGACGAATCGATAATTGATGGTCACATTAACACTGGCCGATACAGCTGCGATATTTTCTTCAGTTCGCACTCTACGTAAGCGTGTTGGTGGTTTAATGTCCAACAATGTAAATTTGGTGCGAAATTTAGGCGCAATAGCCCGAATAGCCGCTTCAGTGGGTCGATTAAACTGACCATAAAATGGAAGCGCGCGATGAACTTTCTTAACAGAGCACGCATTTTGATAATAAAATTAAATAATTTGCAAGCGTTGTTCGTTTGTAAGACGATTCATGGTTAAATTATAGACCAAACTGAATATGTTTGACAGTGAAACAAAACACGAAACGTGCGTCAGCTGTTTAAATCGGTGTTGCCAAAAAGATAATAGCTAAAAAATCACCCTTTATAAATATCTTTTGAAATGCATACTTTTATGAGGTAGGTATTTTGAAGATTACATTCTCATTATTAGTCCGAAATTGTTTATACTGTTCCATTCCTGAAACAAGTAAGGAAGGCTAAAATCGGGCGGGGCCGACTATATGATACACTCCACTTTCTATCCGAAGACAATTCAATTCGGTAATAAAGTGAAAACGGGAAGGGTTTTTGTATCCAGTAAATGTATGTGTTTGACAAAAAATGTTAAATCGGAAAGGACATTTGTATGGGGGTATATTGAAACCTGGAAAGAAATAGATGAAATATAATATGCCAAAATTGGTTAAACAACCTAAATCTGAACCGATCTAGCCCACTTTAGCCACAGGTGTTTCTAGATAGATTATAAGATGTTGTTGTTAAAGAAAATTGGGTACAATATGTGTTTTGTAGAGCGGCAAAAGGCAAATCGGGAGCAACATTTATATGGTGGCTATATCTAAATCTGAACCAATCTTACCCACTCTCAGCATAGCTGTTTCTAGTTAGATTATAAGGTGTTAAGCCAAATTTGAAGAAAATTGGGTACAATATGTGTTTTATAGAGCGGCGAAAGTCAAATTGAGAGCGACATCTGTATGGGGGCTATATCTAAATCTGAACCGATCTTAACCACTTTCTGCATAGGAGTTTGTAGTTGGATTATAAGATGTTGTGCCAAATTTAAATAAAATCTGGTACAATATGTGATTTCTAGAGCGGAAAAAGTCAAATCAGAACCGACATTTGTTTGGGGGCTATATCTAAATCTGAACCGATCTTACCCACTTTCTGCATAGGGGTTTATAGTTGGATTATAAGATGTTTTGCTAAAGTTAAAGAAAATTGGGTACAATATGTGGTTTCTAGAGCGGAAAATGTCAAATCGGGAGCGACTTTTGTATGGGGGCTGTATCTAAATCTGAACCGATATGCTTCAAATTAAATAGCGTTCGTCCTTGATCCACAAAACTTACTTGTGCCAATCTTTGTTAAGATCGGACTATAATTGCGACCTGTAATTTGATTACAACAATAGATGGACGGACGGACAGACAAACGGACATTGCTAAATCGATTCAAAAAGTGATTCTAAGTCGAACGGTTTAATTAACAATGGGTCTATCTCCATTCCTTTTGGGTGTTACAAACAAATGCACAAAGACATAATTCTCTCGTGGAGTGTATAAAATTTTTAAATAAATAAAGCTAAAAAATGTGTAAATGTGTTATTTTAATCAGAAATTACACGCGTCTAAAACGAAAACTTCCAAAAAAGGTCCAATATTTTTGCTTTTTTCCTAAAAAGGGCGACAACATTAATCCCCTTTACATTTGTAGTTTCTTCCTACAAAATCAAATTCCTTTATTTTTCGAAAAAAAACTTAATTTGGAAACGTTTAAAGCATTTCTCGAATTATAGGGTGGGTCATTAAAAATTTTAAATTAAATTAGTATCGGCTATAAAAAAGTATTGATTATTTTCAAATTTCTGGTTTTATTGGAAAGGTTGAACTTTGTCACTTAATAATGGAAGACAATATAATTCGTATGATTACTACGTCTGGCTCGGCAGTACCTCATCCGATCAACACAATTTTTCTGTACAGCCCAAAATCCACCAAATAGTCACTCGTTGTGGATACATTGGCTTCTCGATAGTCACGTGTGGGTTCTCTGAACCCCATATGCGGCAATTTTGTTTATTGACTAGCCACCGAGTTGAAAATGTGCTTCATTTTTTACAGTTCGCGTTAAAGACTCGCTACTTTGGAATTAAGTATTTAATATTTCCCAATCGGCCAAAAATAATAAATAAATTTTGATGTCAAATGAAAGGTAACTATTATTATAACACCATCTCATATTTCTTAAAAAATTATACGTTCTAATATAGGTTTTACAGTGGTTCCAACTTCAGTTTCATTCCTTTTTCCGTTTAGAAAAGTCTTATTTTCCGCGCCTTCGCAGTCAGACGAGTACAAATACTGAATATAATAATTCTGGATTTAGCTGTTTGATTTATGCCAAATGAAATCCCATTTAGGTCCCGAAGATACGACTATCGAAAGATCTCTTTATTTTTCATTAATATAGCTGCAGCCATTTGGTTGGTACCATTTTATACCCATTCCCACTATTTTCCGCCTAACAGAACACGTTTCGAATAAATCTTTTTTTTTTCGCATCTCAACAGTCAGATACTCCATTTCATGATTTCAACTTCATGTGTATCCCTCTTTTCCAAATGTGTCCCTTAAGAGTAAGAATTTTGAAAAACCCTCTATTTTACGTATCTATGTAATTAAAGGGTTGTAAAGGGTGTTTTTTATTGGGGTATAGAACTTTAAGTTGGCATCACTTTTTTAACTGGCGGCCATTTTGTCAGCTGTCAAGTGATTAATATTTAGTTTGGTTTGCCATTTCATCATGAACAGGTTGACAAAAGAACAACGCTTGCAAATCCTGCAAATTTATTTCGAAAGTAATGGTTCAGTTCGCGAAGTTCACCGCAAGCTCCGTCCATTTTATGGTCGACATAATCGTCCATCAGAGCAATTAATTCGGTTAACCGCATAATTTCGCGTAACGGACCTGTCAATTGGCCACCAAGATCGTGTGATTTGACACCATTGAATTATTTTCTTTGGGGATATGTGAAGTCGCTCGTCTACGCCAACAAACCAGAAACGTTAGGGGACTTGGAAGCCAACATTCGTGGCGTTATTGCCAAGATACGGCCCCATATGCTGGCTATATTCAAGCCAGCCGCGGCGGCCACATGCCCGAAATCATATTTAAACATTAATAGAATAAAATTATCCTTCCAATAAAGCCAAATTGATGGACATTAAAACGATTTTCTTGTGTTTTATTTCAATTCGAAGTTCTATACCTCAATAAAAAACACCCTTTACATACATTCCACATTTCATGTTTCTAGCTGTTGTCGTATCATAGGTACCCTTTCTGACAGACAGATAGAAAAGGTGTAACAAACGGAATGACAAAGTGAATATACCCCCATCCGTAGGTGGAGGGTATAGAAATAGAGGGTATGCATTTCGCAATTCGAAAAAAAAAATCCTTTCTTATAGCTTAGGACGCTCTAACTCATATGGTCCACTTTTGGTGTTTGTATGTGAGATAAACCATTTTGTTAACTTCGAAATCGTAAAATATAGTTAAACTATGTTCAACAATGAAATACAACACTCTATCTACCTTGTGTTTGTTATTAGTTTTGTACGTGTATTCAATTATTGAATTAAAATACACAATAAAATGCCACATACGTCCCAATGTATTTACGATATATTTATGCCCCAGCCACACAATTATCCTAATTACGTTCAGTCTCGATTGAATGATTAAACATTTATTGGCGCTCATCAAACCATATTGGCGTTATGATGCTGCTGGAATGCCTGCAAGAGACCAGACGCCACACTTCTCTAGGTTCTCATTATAATTTAATGACATCGTGTAAGCGCGACGGGAATATGGCGAGTCATTCATATGACACACCACATGTCACATGCATTTCTAATCAAATCCCATGCCAATGCACCCTTGTCGCAATCGGATTATGAACGCAACGCAAACGTTGCGGCCATAAAACCCTTTGTTCATGTGTAACTTCACAGTTCAATTCAATTCCGAATCGAAATTGACGATAAGATTGTCATTAGAAGAATGGCATTTGCCTGTTATGGAGTTACGGCAAATAATATATTTAACGAGTTCCGTTTTAAATGAGTTCAATATTGATTATTTTATTTTGGTGCTCATTTTGGGTTTAGGAATAATTATTATTTACGCAAAATGTAATTGGTTGGGGGCCTTGCTAATGAATGGTTTATCCTGAAATGAACTAAAGTAACATTGAGTAATAAATTTGTCCTGTCCAGTATAGCATTTATGACATGGTAGAAGTTCTTTTATTCGATAAAAATTTGGCTACAAATAAAATTCAGTGAACAATGTGCGAATATTACCATAAATTTGTGAACCTATGGTAATAATATTTAGCAGAAATTATGAAATTATACATTTGGATATTTCCGCTATTTAAAATATATTTAACACAACTTCATTGAAACCAATATAAATAAGATTCTAATCTCAATGGTAGTAGAATAAAAGTATTTCTCGAAATTTGCAAGGGTATTCAATGTGTGTATTCATTCATCTGGCTATATAGGATAAATAAAGGATTTTTTCTACCCTTCACCTCTAGGATGGGGGTATACTAACTTTGTCATTCCGTTTGTAACACCTTGAAATATCGACCTGAGACCCTATAAAGTATATATATATTCTAGATCGTCATAAAATTCTAAGACGATATAGCCATGTACGTCCGTCCGTCTGTTGAAAGCACACTAGCATCTAAACGAAAGGAGGAAAATAAAAGGTTTTTTCCAAATTCATACTTTTAAGGGATACAATAGGTACAGAGGGATAAAAATGGTACCAACAAAACGGCTACACCTAGAATAATGAAATTAGGTGAATACATTCCTCTGATAGCATAGACACGTAAAATAAACGGATTTTTCGAAATTCGTATTTTTTGGGGTTAGAATGAAAAAGGGGTTACAAATAGTACCAACCAAATGACCGCAGCTGGAATCATGGACTGCATAAACACGCATAAACACGCAAAATAAAAAGTTTTTTCGAAATTCGTAATTTTTCTTTTACGACAAAAATTGGTTGGATTTTTAAAATTTGTACTTTTGGAATTAAAATGGAATGAAAATACAACAAAATGAAGCAACCACTATCAACCAATATTTATGGTATTCAAGCTTTTTGAAAATATAAACAGAAGAATATTTATTTTTTATTCTTGCCTATAAGCGTGGTTTGAAATAATTAAAATACAATATTTATTTATAAAATTATTATTATTAAAAATATTTGTATTTGTTTTGATTTGGCTATATACAAAAATTATATTTTCCTGTAATATTACTGCACTTCTACGAAAATCGACATCCTCTGTGGAATGCAATCAATGGAACTTTACCCCGTTTTTACTTGTTTTAATTTTAACTATTAGTTGGAAAATGGGACGAAAAGGGATAAAAATATTACCAACCAAACCGCTACATTTACAATATTGCATTTCGGTGTATACATCGCTCAGTCTGCGTGGACGTGAAAGATAAAGAGATCATTTAGTGTTCGTATCTTTAGGATGAACATGGAATACAATGAACTTCAATCAAATGGCTGTAGCTAGAATCACGAAATTCAGTGTTTACATTCGTCTGGCTGCGTAGATGAATTCTACAAGATTTCGACACAGTGGGGATGTTGACCTCCTTCGATATTCATAAAATTTGGTACGTACATTGTAATAGTGGTTATGATAAATATAGCGTCTACCATAAATCGCAGTAGTACGTGGTTTCAATTTTACAGTAGTACAGGGTGGGTCATTTTAAATTAGAATCGGCTATAAAAAAATTACTGATTGATTTACACTGGGATATTGTCCTGGATCAAGATCATTTTACATCTATATTTAATAGAATGCAAATTTTAGTATGCTGTAAATGTATGTGTTTGACAAAAAATGTTAAATCGGAAAGGACATTTGTATGGGGGTATATTGAAATTTGGAACGAAATAGGTGAAATATAATATGTATAGTTTGGCCAAAATCGATTAAACATTTGGGAGCAACATATGTGTTTTTGCGCTATATCTAAATCTGAACCGATCTTAGCCACTTTCACCATAGGTTTTTTACTTGGATTATAAACTGTTGTGCCAAATTTAAAGAAAATCGAGTACAATATGTGGTTTCTAAAGCGGCAAAAGTTAAATCGGGAGCCACATTTGTTTGGGGGCTATATCTAAATCTGAACCGATCTTACCTAATTTTTGCATAGGTGCTTCTAGTTGGATTATAAGATGTTGTGCTAAATTTAAAGAAAATCGAGTACAATATGGGGTTTCTAAAGCGGCAAAAGTTAAATCGGGAGCGAGAACTGTATGGGGGCTATATCTAAATATGAACCGATCTTACCCAATTTTTACTTCTAGTTGGATTATAAGATGTTGTGCCAAATTTAAAGAAAATCGGGTACAATATGTGGTTTCTAGAGCGGAAAATGTCAAATCGGGAGCGACATTTGTATGGGGGATATATCTAAATCTGAACCGATTTGCCTCAAATTAAATAGCGTTCGTCCTTGATCCACAAAACTTATTTCTGCCAATTTTGGTTAAGATCGGACTATAATTGCGACCTGTAATTTGATTACAACAATAGATGGACAGACGGACATTGCTAAATCGGCTGAGAAAGTGATTCTAAGTCGATCGGTATACTAAACAATGGGTCTATCTCGCTTCCTTTTGGGAGTTACAAACAAATGCACAAAGACATAATACTCTCGTGAAGTGTATACAAATTTAGGTTTTTGATCATATTTGTTATTATTAGGCTGGACCGCTGGCCATACAAATGGAAAAAAATTCCAGTCAACACACTCAAATAAAGTTTGGATTTGCAAAATATTTCGTCACTGGGTCAAGCCATCTGTGAGCTAAACGCACAAAAAAAAAAACAAAAATCATGTTTTCCCGTGGAATTTTTTTACTTTGCATTTTTGTCCAAATTTTGTTCTGAATTAATAGACCATCGGAAGCACTTTAAATATAAATTTTGGTTGTTGTCTTAGACTTATTGGTCGAATTATTGGAAGTTTATAGATTTTTCTTGTTTTTAGCGGCAGCCAATACCTTTCGAATGATGCCTATATGATGAACATCGGAAAGAAATTGACGTCGCAGCGCTTATTTTTGTAAAAAGAGATTGAACATTTTGGCTCTGAAATGTCATCTCCTTTATTAAATTAATTCACAAATCTGGATTCAGTGGCGTTATTTATCGTGCGATATTCATCATTTAGGCATCTTTCGACAGGTATTGATTTAGTTTACATAACACCTTTTACAAAATGGTACCGAGAAATATGTGTTTGTAGCTGTCACTTTGAAAACCTACAAAAAGTCAATATAAACATCCAATAATAAGACCAATGTTTTATTCTAAGACAAGAATAACAATTTTTATTTAAAGTGCTTCCAAGGGTCTTTTAATTCAGAAAGAAAAAAATTGGGCAAAAATGCAACATAAAAAATTACATGGGAAAAATATGATTTTTAGAGGTGTTTTCAGGAGCGTTTAGCTTACAGATGGCTTGACCCAGTGACGAAATATTTTGTAGACCATCATTAAACAATTCAATCTTCATTTCTGGGTGTGACCGCTGTAATTTATTTTCGTGACACATCCTAGTGATTATATTGCGCGACAACAAAACACTATTTCATTCCCGACAACAAACACTATTTCATTCACGAATATTTATAAATAAATTAAAGAGCCCATTCCATTCGCGAGAAAGCATCGGTCTATGGTTTTCGGATATTTTTCTGATGGATTTATCCAGATGCGAAAAGTAGGATAATTTTGCCAAATTCAGGGACAATACCAAATTGATATGGCAAGCAACTGCACATAGGCGAAATAGAGCCTGAGGGAAAATGTTTCTTCCTACACTTTTCTGAAGATTGCTGCCATTTGACATTACACCGTGCGACAGTATTACACTTTTTCATCGTAGCTGAACGAGACCATATACTCATGTAGAAAAGCTGTGCCCTCAGTTTCCATTTGGTGATCTTTTCTCATTTTTATACCCTACACCACTTCGTGGCCTAGGGTATTATAAGTTAGTTTTCCGCCAAATGTTTGTAACACCAAGAAATAATTGAGCTAGACCCACCTTTAAGTATACGGATCGGCTTAGAATCGCCAGCTGAGTCGATTTAACGATGTCTGTCTGTCCGTCTGTCCGTCTGTCCGTCCGTCCGTCCGTCCGTCCGTCCGTCCGTCCGTCCGTCTGCTGTCCATCTAAGCTTGTTCGCACTCTACAGGTCGCAATTGTTGTCCGATTGTCATGAAACTTGGCAGAAGTTATTTTTTCTGGCCAAGGACCATTGGTATTGAATTTGGATGAAATCGGTTCAGATTTAGATATAGCCCCCATACAAATGTCGGTCCCGATTTGACATTTTCCGCTCTAGAAACCACATATTGTACCCGATTTTCTTTAAATTTGGTACAACATCTTATAATCTGACTAGAAACACCTATGCCGAAATTGGGTAAGATCGGTTCAGATTTAGATATAGCCCCCATACAAATGTCGCTCCCTATTTCACTTTTTCCGCTTTAGAAACCACATATTGTACCCGATTTTCTTTAAAATTGGCACAACATCTTATAATCCAGCTAGAAACACGTATGCAAAAATTGGGTAAGATCGGTTCAGATTTAGATATAGCCCCCATACAAATGTCGCTCCCTATTTCACTTTTTCCGCTTTAGAAACCACATATTGTACCCGATTTTCTTTAAAATTGGCACAACATCTTATAATCCAGCTAGAAACACGTATGCAAAAATTGGGTAAGATCGGTTCAGATTTAGATATAGCCCCCATACAAATGTCGCTCCCTATTTCACTTTTTCCGCTTTAGAAGAATACCCGATTTTCTTTAAAATTGGCACAACATCTTATAATCCAGCTAGAAACACGTATGCAAAAATTGGGTAAGATCGGTTCAGATTTAGATATAGCCCCCATACAAATGTCGCTCCCGATTTGATATTTTCCGCTCTAGAAACGACATATTGCACCCGATTTTCTTTAAATTTTGCAGAACATCTTATAATCTAACTAGAAACACGTATGCAAAAATTGGGTAAGATCGGTTCAGATTTAGATATAGCCCCCATACAAATGTCGCTCCCGATTTGACATTTTCCGCTCTAGAAAAGACATATTGTACCCGATTTTCTTTACATTTTGCAGAACATCTTATAATGCAACTAGAAACACGTATGCAAAAATTGGGTAAGATCGGTTCAGATTTAGATATAGCCCCCTTACAAATGTCGCTCCCGAATTCACTTTTTCCGCTTTAGAAACCACATATTGTACCCGATTTTCTTTAAAATTGGCACAACATTTTATAATCGAACTAGAAACACCTATGCTGAAAGTGGGTATGATCGGTTCAGATTTAGATATAGCCCCCATAAAAATGTCGCCCCCGATTTGACTTTTTCCGCTCTAAAATCCAGATATTGTACCCGTTTTTCTTTAAAATTGGCACAACATCTTATAATCCAACTAAAAAACCAATGGTGAAAGTGGGTAAGATCGGTTCAGATTTAGATATAGCCCTCATACAAATGTTGCTCCCGAATGTTTAACCGATTTTGGCCAAATTTTACATATTACAAAGTACGACAAAATCAATTTTTTTTGAGTACACATGAGAAATGTTAACAGAATATGAAAATTGGCCTAAAAATAAAGAAATACGTGTCTCGGCGTTTTGCTGTAGCACGTCAGAATTTTGAGAAAATCGATTTTAAAGATTCGAAGGACCGTGGAGGTTCACTTGTAACGTAGTACTATTATAAAAAGTTCTATAAAAACAGAATGGGTGAACCGATTTAAGTGCTTGAGCCAGATTTGAAAAGGGAATTAAATTTGGATTTGTTTTTATTAAAAAATTTTTTCCGCTAGATGGCGCTTTAATTAATATTTTTGACACAAAATAATAGTTAAGATATCATATTAATTTTTGTATTTTTACATTACATTTACCTTACATTGAATTACATTACATTTTTGGATATTAATTTTTGTATTTTTACATTACATTTACATTACATTGAATTACATTACATTTTTGGATATTTTTTAATTTTACATGAAAATTAAAGCGCCATCTAGCGGAAAAAATGTTTTTTTTTATTAAAAACAAATCCAAATTTAATTCCCTTTTCAAAACTGGCTCAAGCACTTAAATCGGTTCACCCATTCTGTTTTTATAGAAACTTTTATAATAGTACTACGTTACAAGTGAACCTCCACGATCCTTCGAATCTTTAAAATCGATTTTCTCAAAATTCTGACGTGCTACAGCAAATCGCCGAGACACGTATTTCTTTATTTTAAGCCTATTTTCATATTCTGTTAACATTTCTCATGTGTACCAACCACTGTCGTACTGTGTTATATTTCACCAATAAACAGACATGGTGAAAGCGCGTCACATCGTTCCTGGTTTCAACATACCCCCATACAAATGTCCTTTCCGATTTAACATTTTTTGTCAAACACATACATTTACAGGAATTTTTACCGAATTGAATTGCAATGAGAATTGTTTGGGTGATGCCCATATGTCCATACTTTGGTATGACTTTGGTATACTACTGTATAATTTGTATTTGTCTGTCGGACAATTGGATCAATTACCATATTATTTACCATATTCGTTAAATTTGACTAAAGATGAATTTATAGCATATACATTATATTCATATAATTTATATAATTTGTATGAACTACATAAAATTGTTCCCATGAAATACCTGGGTTTACTAATCAAAGTGAGGTACATACGCAGGGAGTGGTGTAGGGTATTATATAGTCGGCCCCGCCCGACTTTAGCCTTTCCTTACTTGTTAAAAGATTTTTAATTTCAAAAGGATGTATAAGATTTAATAAATTATTTCCGTACTTTTGCGAGATTTACAAAAGCGATATGGGTATCAAATGAAAGAGAGGAATATCTGTTAAAAATAATTCAAATTTCTGTATTATGGCAATGAAAGAGTAGAATACTTCAGATTTGATGCTTTAATCTGAATAAGTTTAGCTTTAAGACCAATTTCAAATTTCCCCTTTAAAAAGATAAGTTTTATTTATTTTTATTTTTAAGAGAAACATTTGAAATTGTTCTTAAAGCTAAACTTATTCAGATTGAAGCATTAAATCTGAAGTATTCTACTCTTTCATTTGATATCCATGTTGCCTTTTTATGACTCGGAAAAGTACTTAAATAAATAATTAAAACATCTTTATCCTTGGGAAATTAAAAATCCTGTAAAAAGTAGCAAAGATCACCAAATGGAAAACTGAGTACACAGTTCTCCGATACACGGCGTCTAGTTTCACTAGTATATGATCTTGTTCAGCTCCTTAAAGTACTGCCGCCCGGTGTTGCAATAATGAAGCATCACAAACATAAATTGTAATGTGCACTTTTATGTAAAGTCGACAGCCTATAATCTGCCGGTAATACTGTGGAATGCACTCCGTTGTGGAGGGTATATAATTTATTTCTTGGTTCAGATATAGAACAATGATTTTCCTCGCCTTGAAATCCGTTTATATTTAACCAAAACTTTTAAACCCAAACAGGCTTTTCACAAGAATTCTTTCTAAAATTAACTTGTGGGAAACAGGCAAAGAATATAGAATGAATTCAATTGTTTTTCATAGGCTTACTTTGCTTTCAAATATGTATTTACATTTCATGGGCGGAAAATAGAAACCCCCAACCCCAGGCGCAATTACAAAGCACCTTTGGCCAATTTATAGAAATCTAAGCTGGGGGAACTAAGCGACCCCCTCCTTCAAATTGAATGGAATTGTTTAATTGTATAGGCTTCTACTGAATTAAATTTTCAAAAGGGCGCGTGATAAGATGAAATGTGTAAATATTGAATTAATTGAAAAGATTTCAATTAAACAATGGATGCATGAATAATGAAGGAATAACAAAGAATAGCAGCGACATATTTCCAAAGAAAGTTCTTCTCATTGTTTATGCGTTAATAAGTGGATAATAAATGAATATAATAAATATCACACTGTGATATGAAATATTTAAAATTCGTATTGTTTAAAAGGTCACAGCAAATTTTCACGTTTTATTGTATAGCTTTATTAGGGCATTCAACCGATTAAATTCTATTCGGTTAATCGACTATTTTTAATAAATATTTGCGAAAAATGAAGAAATCTTGATTTTCCAATAACGAATAATTCGAACGAATGTTTTAAATAATTGTTAAAGCGATGGTAAAGTATTTCATAAAAAGTACTGATATCATTTTTAATATATATATACATATATATTCTCCTCTTTAATTTGACACTTATGTTGGTATCATAGGTTGCGAATGAGTATTTAAAATATTTTTTTGAAAAGTATTATCGTTCGAAAATTTTTAGTCGTTTTAATTCGCAACAGGATGAGAAAATGAAAAACGGAAATCGCCAATTTACTGTATTTTTCCTGTAGTTTGAAACGCTAACGCAGCAATTTATTTTCGTGACCCATCTTATGTATATATTTATAGACCAAACTGAAGATGTTTGACAGTGAAACAAAACACGAAACGTGCGTCAGCTGTTTAAACCAGTGTTCCCAAAAAGATAATAGCTAAAAAATCACCCTTTATATGAATGATCGTAATGCTTTGAAATTTGACTTTCGGCAATGTTTTTCTAGTCATTACATTCACATAAAATATGGACGATATTGCCACACCCCTGCTGGTACCACCCACACAAATTGGCACAAGCTTTGGTCAAAATAAAATAATTATAACTTCCATTCGGCTTGTTAAAATCAGTTGCAAAGTGATATAATCACTCTAAACTTACAAAATATTTATGCCTTCTAGTACCTCCCTCTCAATTGTCCCTATCCTAGTTTAAATTCCGAGCGTTCAACCCATAATGACATGATATTTGATCAAGTTTTTACAGCTGTTTTATAAATGTGGAAGCTGGGACCTTGTGCCGCAAACCTTCCAATTCTTTCCACATAATTATCCAACCCCAAATAAAATGTTAGTACATTCATGCATATGGTATCTGAGAGTGAGGGTATACATAAGTCGATTTAGCCGACTGACGCTTATTTACGTGTTTCAATTGTCTTTCTTTACTGACTTTGTTTAACCAAACTCATTTTAAATAGAAATGGAAAAATTAGACACTCAAAATCGCCTAAAAAATGCGATTTTAAAATCGTGCGGTTGTCAGAACATGGCCGAATATTATTGAAAATTTGGAACAGAGATTCAAAGGTCTTGCACTAGCTATGATAGTAAATTGCTCTTTGATTTGAATGGAGTTTTTGATTTTTTTTAGATTATTAGGAATGTTTTTCTTAAATCCTGTATAGAAAGATGCGATAATGAACACAAAAAAATGTTTTTTCTAGTTGTCGTCAACTACATTATAAATATTTCTTCCGTTTTGATGCTAGTGGGAAAATAGTTTTTTTTGATAGTGTTACAGAGGGAATGACATCCTATGACGCTATTTTTTCGTTTGATGACGTCCATTTATCATAAAATTCAATAAATGTCGGCTTTATTCAAACAATTTCTGAAAAAGATCCGACAAATACTGTGTTGTTAATGTTGCTCCTTGTGGTCTTTATGGACGAATGTGGCTGCAATAAAGTAACTCAACAATTTCTGGCCAAATATTTAAGATGAATATTTGGAAGTAAAATGTTTGTGAACACTCCAAGTGTTCACAAACTTAATAATGATTATAATCAACAATCACTGGAAGAATATGTAACAATTATCATTTGTATTATGAATGAATATGTAAGGGTAGACGACTAAATGCTGGAAAACAAAATTTTCTGTCAATGAAAGAAATAAAAACAAATAACCTTAGTAATGAGATTACAAATCCCCGAAAAGAGAATAGGTTAAACAAATAACCATCATGAAACTCTAGGAATATTTTGTGGTTTTTCTTGTCGTTTTCTAGAAGACGAATTCATCTGAGACGAACGAATCGTCAAAATTGAAGACGTGAGAAGGGAACATTCTCTTACCTACTAATTACAAATTAATAACTAGGAATGGATTTGATGATGTCGCTGGGCTACTCTTTCCATTCTATTAATATTCGAAAAGTTTCCTCATTCTGTTGTGGCAACCCATACTGAATTTTAAATATACTAAAACTACTTATACATATGTGTGTGTGGCAAATTATGTTCATTCTCTTGTAAAGGTTTGTTTAAAAGTATTCCGCTTTAGTAATTAAATATTTACGTCATTTCCATTTACACAATTTAAAATTCTGCATATAACATTTCTGCTAATCTCCCGGGTGCTGAAGGATACATTATCACGCTCTCGATAAGTGTGGCAAATATTGATTAAACTTTGTTTCCACTTAATTTTCTTTCATTTTCTTTCCTCCTTTCAAACCAATATTGGTTTGAAGGCATTATTATTACAATGTTTATGCATTCATACTACATATCGATACAATATACAGATGCTCATTTTAATAAATCATTCGAAATATAAGTAACTTGTTCCGCTTAGGCGAAGGATATCATCTTCGCAACTAATGAACTATTTTGAATAAATTATAACGGAGGCTACACAAACCCCATAATATAGGGTGTTTTTTATTGAGGTATAGAACTTCGAATTGAAATAAAACACAAGAAAATCGTTTTAATGTCCATCAATTTGGCTTTATTGGAAGGATAATTTTATGCCATTAATGTTAAAATATGATTTCGGGCATTTGGCCGCCGCGGCTGGCTCGAAAATAGCCAGCATTTGGGGCCGTATGTTGGCAATAACGCCACGAATGTTGGCTTCCAAGCCCCCTAACGTTTCTGGTTTGTTGGCGTAGACGAGCGACTTCACATATCCCCAAAGAAAATAATCCAATGGTGTCAAATCACACGATCTTGGTGGCCAATTGACAGGTCCATTCCGCGAAATTATGCGGTTAACCGAATTAATTGCTCTGATGGGCGATTATGTCGACCATAAAATGGACGGAGCTTGCGGTGAACTTCGCGAACTGAACCATTACTTTCGAAATAAATTTGCACGATTTGCAAGCGTTGTTCTTTTGTCAACCTGTTCATGATGAAATGGCAAACCAAACTAAATATTAATCACTTGACAGCTGACAAAATGGCCGCCAGTTAAAAAAGTGATGCCAACTTAAAGTTCTATACCGCAATAAAAAACACCCTTTACATACATTGAAGACGGAAAGCGGAAGCTTCTGGTAACCAGTGGGATGTCTGCAGCATACTTCAATATATACACTGAAAGACAGCTCGTAATGTTTAATAATACTTACTAGGGAAGTTTTGCTTTACACAGTATGAGGAACATTTCAATATTGCAGCTTGGTTGGTACCATTTCTATCCCTCCTTCCCCATTTTACCAATTTAAAGTACGAATTTCGCTTTAATTTTATGTGTCAACGCAATAAGATGACTTTACACTCCAAATTATGTTTTTAACTGTCTTTTATGAAAAAAATGCGAAGAGGAATATTAATGATTGAATGGTTTCGTCAACAAGCAAAGTTTCCGCATTTGTTTCTGGTCAGACAATATCGTTAAGCAAAATTTTTCTTAAGCGTTTATGGACAAATGGTATAAGACGAAATAAACTAGGCTTTTTAGACTCTACCAAAATCCAATTGGCAATATAAGAAAAAATGTCACTGGGTTATACGTACGTGTCAGAGACATAAAAAATTATTGTTTGCGATTCATAAAATCAATACAACATTTTTTATGGATAAATTTATTTTCTTTAACTATTGTATATTAAAATTACAATTTTCATTCAAGTACATTGAATATTTGTGACGACAATAGTCACTAAGTCGCGTTTTTGTTCCTATAATTAGTTATAGATTACACAGTGTTGAAGAAATGGATGGAAAATTATATTATTTTTCTTATAGTTATTGTCGAGTATAACTATATTATTATATTTGATATTTCTCAGACATCCCCAAAATCTTGAGCTACGGCTAAAAACCGTACATATAAGGCTGTATCTTAGTGGGTTATCTTATTTAGGGAACTCAAAGTGGGATGATCGAAGCTACACCTGTTGGGAAAAAGAGTTAGACTGGCCAGACCCGTTCTATTACTCCAAGTATTCTTAATAAGACCGGACATCCAAGGAAAACTAGAGTGAGGTGATTGTCTGGCAAGCCCCATTTACCCCACTCTATTTTTTCAGAGTCGCCCATACATCATCGGAAGTGCACACAAATCATCGGAAACGCCATAAGGCGCCAAAAGACGAAGAGCAAATCATCGGGAGCACCCACATATACGATTTCGTTGACGACGAGAGCAATCGAATTTCACTTCCGATTTAACTCTTTTCACTCTAGATACCACATATTTGAACAGATTTTCTTCAAAATTTACAAAAAATCTTATATATCAACTAGAAACATCTGTGGTATATACAACTGCGGTCAAAAAAATAGCAACGGCGATATAAAAAAATGTCGACAAAGAAAAATATCAGTTTTACTTCGAAAATCCTAAAAGTTTTTACGGCGATTGAAGGGTAGTATTGTGCCATTCTTAATATGGCTTTAAATAAAAAAAGTTTTTGTAACTTTGAGATTAAGCCTTTAGAACCATTTATGTCAAAAATGAGACCAGAAATAGCAGTGCTAATAAAAACTAAAAATGTTTATTTTCAATTCACTTTAATTGAAAACTTTTTTGAATAATTACTTAAATAACGACATTTTCTTGTATTTAGCACATAGTTGTAATGACTTTATTGCTTAATATTGCCACATAAAGTCGTTTCTTGGAGTCAACTAGTATTTTGCACATGTCATGCGGTATTTTTGACCATGTCTCTATAATTTCGTGTCAAATATCGTTATTGTCTTTCAGTATTACTAGTGAGATCTCATTTTAGTCATCACACTTAAAATGTTTGATTATATTGAGATGTGGTGTCTGCCCGAACCATTCCATAACATCGATATTGTTGACTTCAAACCACCTTTTAGCAAGTCGGCTGGTGTTTTCGGGATAATTGACCTGCTAGAAGACTCATTTAAGTGGCATTCCACATTCTGCATACGTAAGCATAATCTTAGGCAGTATTTTGATGTACTGGACAGAGTCCATAGTAGTTCTGGGCCAATGTATGGACCTAACTCCATAATATGATAAACAAGCCCAAGCCATTATGCTTAATACTGATATTTGTATTTGAAAAATAAAACAATAACATTTGAGAAATAGTGTACATTTCATAATATCTTATTTATAAATCAAATCAAATCGAATTGAAAAAATGAGATAAAATTCCTTTTTCTTGAGATTTTTTGAATGCTGCTATTATTTTGACCGGTCTAAAATGGCGAATAGTGCAAAAATGTGAAATTTCTAAAACAATTAAAATCATATCACCAAATAAACAAATATTTAGTGTTTTTAACCTCATTACACAGAATTTAATGCAGTAGTAGCAATAAAAAAAAATTATCAGACAAATAAATATAAGAAAATGTATTCTAAGCTGTAGAGTGCTGCTATTATTTTGACCGCAACTGTACCTCCCATACAAATTTCGCTCCCAATTCGACTTATTCCGTCTAGAAACCACATATTATATCAGATTGTCTTCAGATTTTGCAAAGCATCTTATATTTAAACTAGGAATACCTGTGGTGAAAATATGTCAGATCGGTTCAGATTTATTTGTAGGTCCCATTCAAATTTCGCTCCTAATTTGATTTTTTTCGCTCTAGAAACCACATATTTTAACAGATCTTCTTCAAATTTGGCAAATTATCTTTTATTTCCACTAGAAACACCCACGGCGGAAATGGGTCAGATCGGTTGAGATTTATATAAAGCTCCCACACAAATTTCAATCCCGATTTGACTTTGTCCACTCTAGAAATCACATATTTTAACAGATTGTCTTCAAATCTTATATTTAAACTAGGAAGACCTGTGGTTAATATAGGTCACATCGGTTAAGGTTTTCATACAAATTTCGCTCCCGGCTTGACTTTTTCCGCCCCAGAAACCACGTATTCTCACCGAATTTATTCACATGAGCATAACATGTTATAAAGAGTGATTTTTTTGAGGTTAGGATTTTCATGCATTAGTATTTGACAGATCACGTGGGATTTCAGACATGGTGTCAAAGAGAAAGATGCTCAGTATGCTTTGACATTTCATCATGAATAGACTTACTAACGAGCAACGCTTGCAAATCATTGAATTTTATTACCAAAATCAGTGTTCGGTTCGAAATGTGTTTCGCGCTTTACGTCCGATTTATGGTCTACATAATCGACCAAGTGAGCAAACAATTAATGCGATTGTGACCAAGTTTCGCACTCAGTTTACTTTATTGGACATTAAACCAACCACACGAATGCGTACAGTGCGTACAGAAGAGAATATTGCGTCTGTTTCTGAGAGTGTTGCTGAAGACCGTGAAATGTCGATTCGTCGCCGTTCGCAGCAATTGGGTTTGTGTTATTCGACCACATGGAAGATTTTACGCAAAGATCTTGGTGTAAAACCGTATAAAATACAGCTCGTGCAAGAACTGAAGCCAAACGATCTGCCACAACGTCGAATTTTCAGTGAATGGGCCCTAGAAAAGTTGGCAGAAAATCCGCTTTTTTATCGACAAATTTTGTTCAGCGATGAGGCTCATTTCTGGTTGAATGGCTACGTAAATAAAAAAAAAATTGCCGCATTTGGAGTGAAGAGCAACCAGAAGCCGTTCAAGAACTGCCCATGCATCCCGAAAAATGCACTGTTTGGTGTGGTTTGTACGCTGGTGGAATCATTGGACCGTATTTTTTCAAAGATGCTGTTGGACGCAACGTTACGGTGAATGGCGATCGCTATCGTTCGATGCTAACAAACTTTTTGTTGCCAAAAATGGAAGAACTGAACTTGGTTGACATGTGGTTTCAACAAGATGGCGCTACATGCCACACAGCTCGCGATTCTATGGCCATTTTGAGGGAAAACTTCGGAGAACAATTCATCTCAAGAAATGGACCGGTAAGTTGGCCACCAAGATCATGCGATTTGACGCCTTTAGACTATTTTTTGTGGGGCTACGTCAAGTCTAAAGTCTACAGAAATAAGCCAGCAACTATTCCAGCTTTGGAAGACAACATTTCCGAAGAAATTCGGGCTATTCCGGCCGAAATGCTCGAAAAAGTTGCCCAAAATTGGACTTTCCGAATGGACCACCTAAGACGCAGCCGTGGTCAACATTTAAATGAAATTATCTTCAAAAAGTAAATGTCATGGACCAATCTAACGTTTCAAATAAAGAACCGATGAGATTTTGCAAATTTTATGCGTTTTTTTTTAAAAAAAAGTTATCAAGCTCTTAAAAAATCACCCTTTACTTAAACTTTATTATACCCCCGATATATATATTCTTCTCGATTTGACAAATTGTGTAGGGTCATATTAGCTTATAATTAGGAAACACACAAAAATACCTCCCGTTTTCTCTTTTTTTACCGAATTTAATTGTATTCTGATAGAAAGTGGAGTGCATCATATAGTCGACCCCCCCTCTTCAGCCATTCCTTACTTGTTTAATTTTGGACAAAAGTGCGAGAAACTGCGTTACAAATAAGATAACAAAAAAGGTACATTTTAGTTTGAAATAGCTGGCTCTTCTTGTAAAGGATGGTTAAATTGTAAGGCCCGATGTTGAATGTTAATCACACCTAAACGTTTCATTTGACATTTCTCAATTTCAGACTAACTCGATTTGAACCATGGAAAGATACAAAATCGAGCAACGCGTTAAAGTTATTCAGGTTTATTATGAAAATGGGCGTTCAAATCAAAATGCATATCGTGCACTTCGAAGAAAATCATCCTCAGTGATGAGGCACATTTTCACCTCAGTGAAAATTGCCGTATTTGCGCAATAAGTAGAATTGCCGTGAGTGATTGTCGAAAAACCATTGCACCCACAAAGAGTGACTTTGTTTGGTGTGGTTTATTGGGTGGCGGCATCATCGGGCAGTATCTTTTCCAAAATGAGGCTGATCAGGCAGTTACTGTGAATGGTCTTCGCTATCGTGAGATGATAACGAACGTTTTATGGCCCGAATTGGAAAATATGTATGAGTAAACAAAATTTTAGTAAAAACAAATAATGATTTTATTGAATCAGTATGCCTGGATACACACAAAAATAAAATAAGTCTCGTACATTTTTATTTTTTGTTACATTGTGTTATTTAGTAAACAACGAAAAAGTGAAAATTCTGAGAAAAAATATTACACAAAGTGGGTCATAATGTAAAAAAAGAGTACAAATAGTGCAAACTAATTTTTATTAGTGTACAATAGTCTAAATAAATTGATCACATCGTACTAAATTGTGTAAGTTCTTACGACTAGAGCTATCACTATAAATATATATTTAAGCATTCATATATCAAAAGCAACAAAGTGCTAACTACTAACTACCCATTTTTCTATCAGAATTTAGTAAACAAATTTCTAACAACAAGATGAATGAAACAAACAAAAACCCATTATGATAGTAGATTACTACATGTCGTATGAGTTAATTATGTCCATTGTTGATCTAATCCTGCGTACTGTTCATTAAAATAGTTTAAGTTTGATCGCCATAGTATTGGGTGAAGATAATGGAACTACCGCGCGTATGAGTATTTTTACATTGTATGTTGCTCATATAAATTGAGCCAAGCCCTCCCAATTGTAGGCATGCGGAAGGCCTTATAAGGTTATGTCTCCCATTTATAAGATCTTCGAAAGACATGATATATTATCCTTTGTAGACCTTCTAAAGTCAGACTACATGTCGTATCAGCCCTCCCAAAGGTATACATTCACAATACCCCTTCGCTGTTTTAGAAGAGTAATTGCATGTGATGCAATCACACAAATACTTTTCGATATGGTGAATAAAAATGCATTTCCCGATATTCAAAAATACACATTAGGGTGAATAGAAAACAAGGAAGAAAACGTCAGTCGGTTAAACCGACATATATACCCTCACTCTTAGAGAACATATTTATGGAAATAACTAAAGGCCGGATGATTTGTGTGGAAGGTACTAAAATGTTCATGGTCCTAGCTTCCACATTTAAAAAATAATTGTAAAAACATGATCAAATATCAAGTCTAAATGAATTTTAGGCATCGGATGTAGACAATTGTGTGGCAGGCACAAGAAGGGGCTTGGCTAAAGGATAAATATTTTTTTGGTTTAAAGTTATTATAGAAACATTTTCAAATATCAAATGAATTTGACTACCCGTGTGAATGTTACACTGGTTTTATTTCAAACAATGATTATGCCATTTTGTGTGGGAGATACCAAAAGGGGTGTAGCAACATCGCCCATATTCTATAAAACAACGTCTTTAAAAAATTGTCAATTATCAAATTTCACAGTATTCTGATCATCAGTATAGAAGTTATAACAGATTTAATTATTTGTATTTGAAAAATAAAACAATAACATTTCAGAAATAGTGTACATTTCATAATATCTTATTTATAACATCAAATCGAATTGAAAAAATGAGATAAAATTCCTTTTTCTTGAGATTTTTTGAATGCTGCTATTATTTTGACCGGTCTAAAATTGTGACTAGTGCAAAAATGTGAAATTTCTAAAACAATTAAAATCATATCACCAAATAAACAAATATTTAGTGTTTTTAACCTCATTACATTTACGTAATTCATTTAATTTTACGTAGTTTTGCGTGATTTGCGTGGGAGGTACTGGAAGGGGCGTGACAAAACCCATCATATTTAGTATCGTCATAGATTATAAAACCATTTTCAAATACCAAAGTATAGCTGTTTCCGAATATCGGTGTGGAATTTATATTGGTTTTAATTTAACATAGGAGTATGTGTCATTTGTGTGGGAGGTACCAGAAGGAGCGTGACAATTTCGCCCATCATCGAACTTAAACTAAGTTTGGTAAAAATATTAGCATGCACAACGTTTGAATTTAGGCCTTAACTCCTTTCGAGAGTTATCGTGTACACCAGCCAGACTGACGGATGGACATGGCTCAAACAACTTAAAAAGTCGTGAAACGGATTTGGTGCAAACATACTTAGGGTCTTAATTCACTCCTTCAATGCTTTACATTTTTTTCTGTCCCAAATGATGCACCGCTCTATTTACATCAATTACAAATATCGATTTGGTAAGTGCGAAACTTTTACTGTGGCAGCTAAAGAAAATCTGTTGATGAAAAAAGAAAAATGGTGCCAAGATGAGGGTGCAAAGTTTTTGGATGAAGAGTCTGGAATTCCTACATTAACTTTTTATCTTCAAAAAATATTTCCACTTGTATTCGTAGTTCAGTACTGTCCAATATTTTACCATTACCATTTTTTCTATACCGGTGGAATATGTGGTAATGGCAGCATCCGATTTATGCAAAATCCATCAGGGTTCTAGCAATATAATATTTTATAAAAAAACATCCTAAAATAAATACAAGTAAGTAAAGGATAAAGTCCGGTGACTATATGATACCCTCAACTTTCTACGCCATTACAATTCAATTCGGTGAGGATTATGTCATGTGTCCTACATCATGGACCGATGATAAAATATGAGCAGAGAATGTAAAACCGACGACATTTGTATGGAACCTAAATATAAATCTGAACTTTTTCATTATAGATGTTTTGTGTTAAAACATAGGTATTGTTCCAAATTTAAGTGGAGAAAATCAAATCGAAAATCGAGCTATATGAAAATCTGAACCGATCTGGCTCACTTTAACCACAGATGATTCTAGCTGAAATATGAGTTGTTGTGTCAAATTTGAAGAAAATCGGTTAAAAAATAGGGTTTACAGCTCGGGAAAAGTCAAATCGGGTGTGAAATTTGTATGCGAGCTGTATATAAATATGAACCGATTTGACCCATTTTCATCACAGATGTTTCTAGTTTAATTATATGCTGTCAAATTTGAAGAAAATCTGTCAAATATGTGGACTCTAGAGCGGAAAAATCAAATCGAGAGCGAAATTTGCATGGAAGCTATATCTAAATCCACTTCAATTATTAGGTACTGTTTGATTTGAAGAAATTGAGTGAAATATGTGGTTTATAGAGCAGAAAAGGTCAAATCGGGAACGATATTTGTATGGGAGCTATATCTAAATCTGAACCTATTTATTTCAGATTACATAGCTTACTTGTGCCAATTTTTGATAGGATCGTCTTACAAACGAACAACGCTTGCAAATTATTGAATTATTATCTGTTAAGAAAGTTCATCGCGCACTTCCATTTTATGGCCAGTTTAATCGACCTACTGAAGCGACTATTCGGGCTATTATGACTAAATTTCGCACCAAATTTACATTGTTGGACATTAAACCACCAACACGCTTACGTAGAGTGCGAACTGAAGAAAATATCGCAGCTGTATCGGCCAGTGTCAAGGTCAACATTTGCATGAAATAATCTTCAAACATTAAATTATATGGACCGTACTATCGATTCAAATAAAGATTTCATGCATTTTTCTGAATTTTATGTGTTTTTTTTTTTTGAAAAACTTTCTTATAGCTTTAAAAAATCACCCTTTATATATATATATTCAATTAACGAAATTCATTTATTATTAGTTTTCTATATGATAAGGCATTTAAAATATAGTTAAATAAATTACACCAATTTTCGTCCTCTACGCCATTTAAGACAGTTATTATTTCCCACTCAACTAGAACGGGTTTACCAAAATACCGCAGCCTATATTCTTTTACGATGGGGCATTTACTCTTTCGGATTACACAGGCAACATATGGAATTTGTATCATTTTGATGGAAATTGTTGTTGTTTAAAATTATAAGACCACATCTAGCTTTAAATATTAATGAAAATTTGTTACTTCCATAGGTTTCTTTGAAATATGTTTTGCCAATGTTGTTATCGAGTGACTTGTATATCCTTGTGATACTTTCTAGTGACTTTAACCACATATTTGCATGTTGTTGAGTTTTATATGCTCCAGTAGTCGGATAGCCTTATTAGACCAATCATTTTTGTTCAGGTTTGTTTTAGTCCACTCTAACCCATATGTTCTGCCGAAAAAATATAACCATATATAGGCACCACTACGTGATAAAAGACCAAAAAAAGACCCCTGTCTTGCAAATTTACTCTCTGAGGTAAAGTTGCAGCTCTTGTCATAAAGAACAAAGATCTTCTTGACCTTGAATCGCAAGTTTTTTTAAAAAATTCGATTTTTTACTTTTCCCCCTTTTCAGGTCCTTTTCAGACAAACCGTTTAAAATTCAAGGAAACAATCAACTACAAAAAGGTACCTAAGATCTCAATAAACATATGACCTTCCTAGGAATGATTCTTAACACTGTTTAAGTAGGAAAAATTTATCTTGTACGACTGTTTCTCTTAATGATCAGTCCGACCACAGTGCGTATGAGTGAAATGATCCTTAATCAACAGTACGTATACGCAACCTACTCACACTACAGCCGATAAGATTTGTTCGACGAAATTTGCGATTTTGGACTTTATGAAGTTTTTTGAGTTTATATGTTCACAATTATTGTTCTTTATGACAAGAGCTACAACTTTGCCTCAGAGAGTTAATCAAAATTCCAAACTCTTTGCAAGATATGAGCTTGAGAAAATGATCACTTTTTGCAAAAATTACAAAAAAGTTTGAATGATTTCACTGGTATTTTTTTCCGAAAAAAGTTTTAAATACATAATTTAGTAAGAAATATTTTTGTTAAACATGTAAAAATGTCACCAACATTTCATATTCTTAAAATGTTCACAATTGATAACAATCTTTCCGTCTTCAACTACGTAATATGGTCCCATTAGTACAGAATTTTTTGAACGCAACATTATCCAATAAAGAAAATATTTGAAATCGAAATTGAACAAATAAATATTTCTAGGCTACCAATAAAACAGATTATTAAACTCGCTCACATATACCACAAAGTGTCATTTAAAATACAACGCATCAGAAATAATTTTTTGTTCGATATTTGATTATTTTATATTTTCTAAACTAAATAATTTATTTATTCGCATTTGAGAAGCTATTTAGAATGTATTATCTTGGATGTATGATTCTGGATGTGAAAGTGTTATTCATTTGAAAATACTTCCATTTTATTGCAGGGAATAGACATTAAACTACATTTTTGGAAGTGTTTTTGAAAGACTTCCTTAGATGACTGTTCAGGATGAATTAGCTTGGATGCATAATATATGAGTAATGATAATGTCATTAATTTTGAAGTCCTTCTAAGTTTTTTTTGCTGGGTTATTGTAATAGACGGAAGGCGCTTCGGAATTTTTTACTATTTACTGAATACACCGTTCGACATTACACTTGAACAAAATGTTATAGGTTTCAAACTATAGACAAAATGGAGCTAATTGGAGTTTTCGGTTTTTCATGTCCTCTAAAAGTTTATAAGGATAACATTTTTCAAAAAATATTTTAAATACTTATTCACACACTACGATACTGATATAACTGTAAAATTAAAGAGGAGAATGCGTGTTAAAAATACTTAAATTTTCATGCATCTATCTGTATTAGTTTTCAATTCTTCGAATTCCAAACTGTTGCTATTTTTCAACCAATCTGGTGGAATTTCAATTCATATTTAAAGAAAATATTTTGACTTCATTTTCAGCATTGCTTCACATGCATACTTTGATTTGCATTAAATTGAATGTTCAAGTTTTCTTACTCACCTGTCTATCAGATATATTGATAGATTTTGCATGACACAAAAGAGGCCAACACAAAAGTCTGCCAGTGCTAAATTGGCTAAAAAGAAATTTGTTATGGAACGTAGACGGCGCGACAATGTTACCACCAGGATGACGAGTAAGTTGCCTGGAAGAAGAAAACAACGAAAAAAGAGACATGAATTAATTTGGTCGTGAGTGAGAGAATGTAAATAATGTAATAAAAATAGAAGAATAAGTGAATACAGCAGATTGTTAAAACGAAAAAAAGTTTTTGAGCATTAAACAATTCTGAATGTGGGGAAAATTTGGCCTTCGGCACTTTTTTGTTTGGGCTTTGTTGTCAAACAAAATGTACAAAATTTACCATAATTTCCACAAACATTCTGGCCACATTCACTTCCAAAAAGCCAAACAAAAATGTTCTTTTTAATTTGCTGGACATTGTGCTTGTCCTTTCTTTCTTCTCT
Organism: Polietes domitor; assembly: GCA_947397865.1. Taxonomy (NCBI): domain Eukaryota; kingdom Metazoa; phylum Arthropoda; class Insecta; order Diptera; family Muscidae; genus Polietes; species Polietes domitor. The sequence goes on along the minus strand of OX377619.1, from coordinate 153,575,259 downwards.
GTCATACCTCGCCCCTTTTGCCATCCCATTGTCAAACGGTAGAGACAAAATTCCTGCCGCGTGACGACCAGAAATGGCGAATGTCCACCATACTCTAATCCATTCAGAACGCTTTACATCATCACTAATCAATGGTGGGGGGGCGATAGAACAAAAAAAAAACCATTACGCAAAAATGTTTGACCATCAGTTTTCGAGGAAAAATTTCATAACACACGCACGAGTTCAAATTCGCCGAAATCCCACAGTGTCCAACTTTTTCCACCCCTTTTTAAACGGATAAAATTTTGCCAAACCAAACGCGTCACCAGCAACCAAAGGCACGTGAATGACGGGAAAATGAAAAACAACAACAGAATCATACTACTGCACTGTGGGACGAAATGACCCTTTGTGCAAATATAAATACTCAAATGGATAAAGTAAGCATTGCAATTTTACACAAGCCTTTTTGACCAGATTTCACTCTCATTCCAAATTCACAAGACGGTTCTTTCTATAGGGTAAATTTTGACAGTTAATTTTCTGATTATATCCTACACCACTTCGTGGAATACATTTTTATAAGTTATATTCAAGTTAGTTAAACAAAAAACAAATAATGAACATTAATTATACCGATCGGCTTAGAATTATCAGCTGAGTCGATTTAACAGTCTGCCTATCCGTCTATGAACAAACGAAAATTAAAAAATCATGATTTAAAAAATTCGTCCTCAGATCCCTTGCATACAGACACAGTTTTCTCCGTTAGAATGTTAGCTGTTAAAATATAAAGCAAAATAATTTTTCCATTTTTCTCTAATTTTTGGAGACTGTTCCGATCCATTTTTATACCCACCACCTCCAGGATGGGGGTATACTATCTTTGTCATTCCGTTTGTAACACCTTGAAATATCGACCTGAGACCCTATATATTCTTGATCGTCATAAAATTCTAAGACGATCTAGACATGTCCGTCCGTCCGTCTGTCCGTCTGTTGAAAGCACGCTAGCATCTAAACGAAAGGATTTTCCATAAATGTGTCGAATAGTCGTAGATCGGTTGGGATTGCAACGGGGCGAAATCGGCTTAAAGGGAAAAATTTTTCCCTCACAAGGAATAAATATACCCATAATAACCCCTAATATTTTAGAGCATTTAAGCTTGTTTTTATACCCTCCACCTCCAGGATGTGGGTATAGTAACTTTGTCATTCCGTTTGTAACACCTTGAAATATCGACCTGAGACCCTATAAAGTATATATATTCTTGGTCGTCATAAAATTCTAAGATCTAGCGATGTCCGTCCGTCCGTCTGTTGAAAGCACGATAGCATCTAATCGAAAGGAGCTAGAACGTTCAAATTGTCCATACATGCGTCTTATAGTCGTAGATCGGTTGGGATTGAAATGGGGAGAAATCGGCCCAAAGGGAAAATTTTTTTTCTCACAAGGACTAAAAATACCCATAAAAATACCTTATATTTTAGCGTATTTAAGCATGTTTTTTGAATATGTCTGTTTGTATTTGCTTGATGTTTGGTATGCGCATTCCCCTTATAGCAAAAAACGTGCACCATAAAGTGATTCTTATTTGTAGGGGGTGAAATGGGGCAAAAAAAGGGATAAAAATGGTACATATTAAACGACAACAGCTAGAAACACGAAATTTGGTGTGTACATTCCTCTAATTGAGTAGATACATAATGTGAAAGTATTTTTTTCAAAATCGTACTTTTAAGGGGTAAGATGGGAATAGAGGGATAAAAATGGTACCAACCAAACGGTTACATCTAGAATAATGAAATTGGGTGTATACATTCATCTGATAGCATAAACACGTAAAATAAACGGATTTTTGGAAACTCTAGGTACGAGTTGGGGTTAAAATGTAAAAAGGGGATAAAAATAGTACCAACCAAATGACCGCAGCTAGAGTCGTGAAATTCTGTGTATACATTCCTCCGACTGCATAGACACGAAAAATAAAAGTTTTTTTTCAAATTCGTACTTTCAAGGGATACAATGGGTACAGAGGGATAAAAATAGTACCAACTGAACGGCTAAAGCTAGAATGATGAAATTCGGTGTACATTCCTTCAATTGCGTAGACACGTAAAAAAGAGATTTTACAAAGTTGTACTCTTAAGTGGGTAAAATGGGAAAAAGGGGATAAAGATGGTACCAACCAAATGGCCGCAGCTAGAATCATGGAATTCGGTGTCTACATTCCTCTGGCCGCATAGACACGCAATATAAAAAGTTTTTTCCAAATTCGTACTTTTAATTTTCACGGCAAAAATTGGTTGAATCATGAAGTTAGGTTATCTTGCCCTGTGTATGTCTTATAAAGGATATTCAAAATTTGTACTTTTGGAAATAAAATAGAGTAGAAAAACTCCCAACTGTAGCACCCACTGTCTACCAATATTTATGGTATTTAAGCTTCTAGAAAATATAAATATAAGAATATTTATTTTTTGAATTAACTTGAATTATTATTATTTCGATATGTAAACGTATTGGTAGCCTTGCCTTATAAGCGTGGTTTGAAATAATAAAAATATTATTTATTTATAAAATTAGTTTTTCAATATTTGTATTTGTTTTGGTTTGGCTATATCAAAAAAAAACAAGTAAGGAAAGGCTAAAGTCGGGCGGGGCCGACTCTATGATACACTCCACTTTCTATCCGAATACAATTTAAGTCGGTGAAAAAGTGAAAACGGAAAGAATTTTTTTATCTTGTAAATGTATGTGTTTGACAAAAAATGTTAAATCGGAAAGGACATTTGTATGGGAGTATATTGAAATCTGGAACGAAATATAATATGTATAGTTTGGCCAACATTTGGGAGCAACACTTGTATTTGGGCTATATCTAAATCTGAACCGATCTTACTGTTGTGCTGTTGAAGCTGTTGTGCCAAATTTAAAGAAAATCGGGAGCAATATGTGGTTTCTAGAGCGGCAAATGTCAAACCGGGAGCGAGATTTGTATGGGGATATATCTGTATCTGAACCGATCTTACCCAATTTCTGCATAGATGTTTCTAGTTGGATTATAAGATATTGTGCCAAATTTAAAGAAAATCGGGTACAATATGTGGTTTCTAGAGCGGAAAATGTCAAATCGTGAGCGAGATTTGTATGAATCTGAACCGATCTTACCCAATTTCTGCATAGATGTTTCTGGTTGGATTATAAGATGTTGTGCCAAATTTAAAGAAAATCGAGTACAATATGTGGTTTCTAGAGCGGAAAATGTCAAATCGGGATCGACATTTATATGGCAGCTATATCTAAATCTGAACCGATTTGCCTCAAATTAAATAGCGTTCGTCCTTGATACACAAAACTTATTTGTGCCAATTTTTGTTAAGATCGGGCTCTAATTGCGACCTGTAATTTGATTACAACAATAGATGGACAGATGGACAGACGGACATTGCTAAATCGACTCAGAAAGTGATTCTAAGTCGATCGGTATACTTAACAATGGGTCTATCTCGCTTCCTTTTGGGTGTTACAAACAAATGCACAAAGACATAATACTCTCGTGGAGTGTATAAATATATTTTCCTGTAGCAATACTGCACTTCTATGAAAATCGACAGCCTCTGTGGAATGCAATCCATGGTGGAGGGTATATATGTATATATATCGGCCCGGCCGAACTTAACGCCCTTTTTACTTGTTTTTATATGAGAATGAAATTTGCAACAATTGTAGTCATCATCATTTAATTGCGGACAAACCTAAGTTATTTGTCCTTGCTATAAGAATTATATTTTTAATATTCATTGAAACTTTCTAAAACTGACTATGTGACTTAATATATTTGCCTATATGTGAGATGTTTTTGAATGTATTCATTTACACTAATGAAATAAATTTATAACGAAATAATCGTTACAGCCTATTGTCACAAATTGTAATCCGAAATACTAATTTGCTTCGGAAGTCCATAGCTTTATCAAATCCCAGGTACTCAGCAGAAATTCATTGGTGAGTATCTCACAATCCTCAAATAAAATCTCACTGATTTACTTTGATTTATTTACATTTGATGATTTACATGTCTTATATGATTTCTCGTTTTATACGAATGTCCTCCTATTTATATAGTAAAGCTACATATACAGCCCATTACTTCAGTATAGCCACTCTTAAAAAATAATTTCGACTGACCGTGAGGGTCAGTTGAGTCATACGGCTTAGGTAAACATTGGATAAGCAGAACAGTTATTGGACATATATTCACAAAATAGTATTTATAAATAGTAAAGTTTAACTTTGAGAAAATTGTAATTTTAGTATATTTTTAATTGATCTCTAAAAATTATTTTTTAATTTATACATACCCCTTCGACCAAATGTTTGTAAACTACCACAGAAAATTCCACAATTCCGAAGCCAATCTACATCAAAGTTAAGTCCTAACTAGCAGTTAAAAGAGGACTGATTCATAAATTCAACTTGCATAATTGCTATACACTCACCCTATAGAGTAACAGGGTAGATATCATTTTGGACAAAAAAATGTAACGCATTGAAGGAGTGACTTAAGGCCCTAAGTATGTTTGGACCAAATCTATTTCACGACATTTTATGCTGTTTGAGCCATGTCCGTCCGTCTGTCTGGTTGGTGTACATGATAACTCTCGAAAGGGGTTAACAAATCAATTCAAACATTGCACATGGTAATATTTTTCCCAAACTTAGTTTAAGTTCGACGATGGGCGAAATGAAAATAGTTGGAAAATAACCAGCAATAACACAAAACAACTGAAAATATAACAACTAAAGAAAGGCTAAAGTCGGGCCATTGCAATTCAGTTAGGTGAGGATTTTGGAAAGTGTCCTACATCATGGACCGATGATATTCTCTTTCACAATGTATGTTTCCAGTTGAAATATAACTTGTTCTGATCACGATCTGTTACAATATGTGTTTTCTAGACCAGAAAAAAGTACGACGACATGTGCAAGAAACATATATGTAAATCTGAATGAATTTGGCTATAGATGTGTGTGTCAAATTAGATCAAAATCGGTTAATTTATGTAGTTTTTAGATCAGAAAAAGTCAAGTATAAATCTAAACCGATATGACTCATTTTCAACAGAGATGTTTCTAGTTCAAATATAAGGTGTTGTGCCAAATTTGATCAAAATCGGTTGAGTTATGTGGTTTCTAGAGCAGAAAAGAGGAGAGAAATTTACATGGGAGCTTTATATAAATCTGAACCGATCTAACCCACTTTCACCACCGATGATTTTAGATGTAATATAAGGTGTTGTGACACATTTGAACAAAACTGGTAAAAATGTGTGGTCTCTAGAACAGAAACAGTCAAATCATGAGCGATATTTGTATGACAGCTGTATATAAATCTGAACCGATTTGGTTGATGTTTGGTTGCGACGTATTTATTATTTAAAATTTTCCGAAAACTTTATTAAAACGTAAAGAAGTAAAAGACAATTCGCACCACTGTACAAAAACGCTGCCTTCAAATAGTCACGAGTAGATAACACATCTCGCCGAACATGCCAAAAATTTCCTAAAACATCAAACAAAAGTCGTGTCAGTTGCAGTGTCAGCAAAACAACTGTGTGTTCTGGCAAATTTCATGCAAATGCACTCCACGAAAAAAAAACAACCTATAAATTGGGTTAGATGCAGCAGTAGACGCCTACATATTAAATATCGGTAGTACTAGTTTCAAATACACATATTTTTAAACAAAACACAAATTTAGGAAAAGGCCAGTACAGTGACAGTAGAAATACGTTTAAAAGAAGGCTTAATGAAAAGGCTCTTATAATTGCTTTAGAAAATTCCGTTTTTAACATTTTGAAATATTTCAAGGGAATATGTCGTAGAATACATGCAGAAAAGCCTTCTGAAAAACTTCTTCAAGTGGTGATGTTTTTCTGCAAAAGAAAATTAAAAAAAATTTAAAATATTTTTGGAGCGACAATTTCTTTGTATTTTGTATCAAATCCCTGGACAAGTCTTTCCATAAATGTAGGAGTATGCCCCACCATATAGCATTTGGGAATATTTGCTGCTTTTTCCAGCCAAATAAAAGCACAAAAAAACGAAGCTATTTGCAGTGAGATGAGTGAGAAAAATCAAGTGTCAAAAAAACAGAAAGCGATATGATGGAGCTAACCAAAGACTGGATTTCTTTATGACTGTGTGCCTGTTTCACAATCACTGAGTGTCAGCATCGTCTCTGCCACAAGTATTAGATGGTAGCAAAAACTCGAAAGCTGATACTCGTTTCATGGAAAAACAAACTTTAGATTGAAATATGTCAACCATGAAGAAAACAAAACAAAAATCGAATGAATTGATAGGATGATAATTCGGAGTATTGTTTCCATTACCCATAAGTCGCAGTACGTCCAGGCACAACAGTGCAATGACTCTTTAAAAATATGTACAGTTGCTCATACTGTGAGTTCTTTAATAGTGAGAAATTTAATATCACACTGACTACAGACTGTATCCTTGGTTTGGTTATATACAAAGTAAAAAAAATCTACTTCGTTTTTATTGTATATTCAAAGACATTGAAACTAATTTACTATAATGTTCACCACGCTCCTAATGTTTTGTGCTGAGATACGATAGTGCAACTTAATGTACCCAATAAACTTATCGTTGGTAAAAATGTGTTAGATGGGTTCAGATATACATATAGCTCCCACAAAAATTTCACTCCCGACTTCACTTTTTCCACTCTAAAATCCACATATTGTACCCGTTTTTCTTTAAAATTGGTACAACGTCTTATAATCCAACTAAAAAACCTATGGTGAAAGTGGGTAAGATCGGTTCAGATTTAGATATAGCTCTCATACAAATGTTGCACCCGAATGTTTAACCGATTTTGGCCAAACTTTACATAGTATATTTCACCAATAAACCTATATGGTGAAAACATCGTTACAGGTATCAATATTCCCCCATACAAATGTCCTTTCCGATTTAACATTTTTTGTCAAACACATACATTTACAGGATGCAAAAATCCTTCCCGATTTCACTTCTTACCGAAATGAATTGCAATGAGAATTGTTTGGGAGATGCCCATATGTCCATACTTTGGTATAACAGATGTCAACAGACACTACTTCCTCTTTCCTCCTTCCCATACCTGATCTTCCTTCCACCAACGCAATGCACTGCATTTATAGGGGACATCCCCTGAGTGTTGGTTCAGTGAAAAAAAAAAAAAAAAAAAAAACCCAAATGGGGCCCCATTCTGATCTATTACAGCTCTAGAAACTTCATCTTACTTCGGATCTTCATCAAATTTTGCAGATCATGATATTTTTCAATAGTGAATGAGAAATATATAGGCCAATGTCTTGGACCAGGCCCAAAATGTTGTTATAGGCCCCCTTTTGAAATGTCGGTCCGATTCATCCTATTACTACTGTATAATTTGAATTTGTCTGTCGGATAATTGGATCAATTACCATATTATTAACCATATTCGTTAAATATGAGAAAAGATGAATTTATAGTAACTGTATACTTTATATGAACGACATAAAACTGCTCCCATGAAATAACTGGGTTTAGAACTCAAAGCGAGGTACATACGCAGGGAGTGGTGTAGGCTATTATATAGTCGGCCCCGCCCGACTTTAGCCTTTCCTTACTTGTTTAATTGTAGGCTATTTCATCAAGACAATTTTTGGGTTTCAAATGACATCATAAGATCGCAACAAATATGTGAAGAAAATTATTGATATGGTTTGATAGCACAGAACAGATTATAGCCAAATTTCATCTATTTTGCTTCGAGGGTTTAACTTACCATTCAAAAAAATCTGTATTTTGTTATCACCCTGTATTATGCCTCAAAGGATAAACAAATCATATATAGTTGGCATATTGTTTTTTTTTTTTAAATAGCTGACATCTTAAAGAAAAAACAAGTAAGGAAAGACTAAAGTCGGGCGGGGCCAACTATATGATACCCTCCACTTTCTGTCCGAATACAATTCAATTCGACAAAAAAGTGAAAACGAGAAGGATTTTTGTATGTTTCCCAATCATAGGCTAATATGACCTGACCCAATTTGTCTAATTGAGAAGAATATTTGTATCGGGGCTAAATCCAAATATGGAATAAAGTGACCCACGTACACAAGCAATCCAGTTCAAGTATAATGTGATATGCTCAATTTGAAGAAATTCGGTGAAAATACGTGGTTTCGGAAAAAGTCAAGCTGGGAGCGAAATTTGTATGGGAGCTATATATAAATCTGAACCGATCTGATCCATTTTCATCATGAGTGTTTCAATTAAAATAAAAGATATTTTGCAAGATTGGAAGACAAACATATGTGGTTCCTAGAGCGGAAAAAGTTGAAATTGGAGCGAATTTTTTATGGGAGCTATATATGAATCTGAATCGATCTAACACTTTTTTACCACAGGTGTTTCTAGTTCAAATATAAGATGTTTTGCAATTTTTGAAGAAAATATGTGGTATCTAGAGTGAAAAAAAGTCAAATCGGGATTGAAATAGTTTTTTTATAATTTTAGTGCCATAATTTCTGTAATAATAATTAATTACTTGAATTGAACTAGGATATTGTCCTGGCTCAGGACTATTTTGCATCTATATTTTATAGAATGAAAATTTATGTACAAATGACATGGTGACATTGGTGGGCTATTGTCCTGGTTTAGTTACTTAACTGTTACTGTTAAAAAGTCGCTGCGAATCCACCTTAAAAAGGTTTTCATGGGCCAGAAATCAATTTTAATTAGAAACACCTATGATGAAAATGGGTAAGTCATCATGGGTGTTTCTAATAAAAATATAAACGAATTTTGTGTGGGAGCTATATATAAATCTCAACCGATCTGACCCATGTGTGTTTTTAGTGGAAATATAAGATATTATGCCAAAGAACTGTTAAAATATGTAGAATCAAGAGTGAAAAGAGTCAAATCGGGAGTGAAATTTGAATGGGAGCTTTATATAAATCTGAACCGATCTGGTCTATTTTTACCACATGTCTTCCTAGTTTAAATATCGAATTGGGAGCGATATTTGTATGGGAGCTATATATAAATCTGAACCGATCTAACACATTTTTACCACGGGTGTTTCTTTTTAAAATATAAGATGTTTTGCCAACTTTGAAGAAAATCTGTTAAAATATGTGGTATCTAGAGTGAAAAGAGTCAAATCGGGAGTAAAATTCGTATGGGGGTTCGTCCTTTAGCCACAAAACAACACACTTGTGCCATTTTTTTAGGATCGGAAAATAATTGCGACCTGGACTTTGATTACAAGAATAGATGGACGGACAGACGGACAGACGGACATTGTTAAATGGATTCAAAAAGTGATTCTAAGTTGATCGGTATAATTAACAATAACAAACTAATGCACAAAGACATAATACTCTCGTGGAGTGTATAAACAGATCTCAGGATTTCTGAAGCGGGGAAAATCGACAAAAAATGGGATTAGTAGTAATTTAAATAGATAAAAATTAATATACAATTTTTATGTTAAATCCAAAAAATAATAACCGACAAATCCGATCTAGATATAGCCAAATGCCCATCCCGATTGGATATTTTTCGAAATTACATAATTTAACGGATTTTGTTCAAATTAGACAGAACACGTTATATTTCGCCTAGAAATATCTATGCTGAATTTTGGTTATATAGACATACAAATAATGGGAAGGGTATCATATAGTCCGAGTCGCCGCATTCTTTCATATATTTTTGGAACAGTTTTTTTATTTAAACCTTTTTATATCCTGGAAAATTTCCAGATTTGTCAAATCTCTCACAGCGTAATCCAAACCACACCGCTGAAGCTTTGCAATAAAAATGAAAATTTGTCTCTTTTGTATTGTTATGGAATTTTATTTTAATCACCAGCGAGATTGAAAAAATCAATGAAATCCAATCAATGGATACAAAAAACTTTTTAACTGTTCTGATCTGAGAACACACCTCGTACGAACAGAGTAGTAATTGTTTCGAATGTTTCGCTAGCTTATCTCTAACAGCAGTCATTCCAACTAATGTTCGAATATTTGTACTCGTACGTGTAGGCCACACTGCGGACAAATTGCGAGACAATTTCCATAAGCACACGTGTGTCTAGTTGATACGTCGCGGAGCGGTGTTATTTGCACTCACTCAGCCCATTTTTGAATACAATCCAATTATTTTAAATGATGCGGCATTTGCAGTGTCTGACATTACAAACTGCTGTAGTTGATGGTTTAAATGAACACGTACAGAACGTAGACGGCTGTACTTATTACTCTAACGGGCTATGTTCATTTGTCATCTCCATCTACATATGGGTGTTTAAAAATTTATCAAGGTTGCCAAAGAACAATGACGAGAGGCATGCCTGAAATTAAGCCATTTTTGAGATGTGTAGTTGAGATTGTCTACTTTTTGAAAACTAATCATTTACTGAGAATATCAATTGGAACATAGTGTGATGTTTAAAGAAAACTGGAGTCAAAACAAAATTCCCAAAATGGAATTAGTGGAGCACGCCCAACTCGATGGTTTGAAATGATACCGAGGACTACAAGGACTGATGCGATATGGTTTGTGGAGTTAAACCCAATATCTTCTCGGTATAAGCAAATTAAGCTTTCTTATTGCTAGAGGGAGATTATCTCATGATATTAAGGTTATATTGTGAATTGATATCCGATCAAATATCCCATCTCATGAGTTAAAGAGTCCTTGGACATCCTTTCCACCCTCCTTATGCATGTTTTAACTAATTATAAAATCTAGGTATAACAATCAGTTCCAGCTCACTCCTTGTGTTCTTCTTGCTGTTCACCTTTCCTATTAAGCCTTAAGTGGCACTTCATCATCCATATCTCCGGGCAGACAAGAGGCACTGCCAAAGAGTTTAACCACAACTAAATTACAGCTACACATTTCAAACCGACAAATGTCGGTGGTTGTTGTGGCAAGCTTAAGCGTGTGTGTGTAAGTTTGTGGAAATAATGAAGTTATTTATATCCAACACACTTGTAATTTTAAGCCACCTTCTCATCCTGTGTAGTTTCAGATACGATCCCATGTTCAAGGGACACACTTGTAAGCCTCCTCCTCATCCTGTCGTTATGTGCACTTTGAGATACGATCCCACTAGTTTGTGATGTAGTCCCAGCACGAAGAGTAAGCCCCTATCATGATGTTGCGGAAATTCTAATTTCCTGGCAACACTGCCTTTGGCTGTATTGTGAGCATTTATTGTAAAAATGTTTCCTGTCATTTATATCCAGTCACATATCGTACGCTGGGGAATTGACGATGTCGCACAGAGATATAACCATCAAGGAAGGAATATTGCAGAAGGATGGGTGGTGGCCAAATACACTATGCAACAAAAATAGGTACACAATTGTATTTTATGTCCGGGACCTACAAATTTATAATCAATACAAAACAATTTTTTATGACTTTTATTTAATTACCCAATGCCACAAAAATTTTGCTGCAGGGCTGTGTTTATAATTTTCTTATTTATTTTGGCTTTCTACACTAGAAAAATATATTAAAAAATGATTACCAATATTTTCGTCTAAGGAATCTATAGTCTTTGTACGCAAATATAAGTCCGATAACACACGCTTATATATTCAATTGAATGTACTTAAATAAGTTTCACATAAAAACAGTTGCTTAGGAATATTTCCATGTAATTGGAAATATTTTTTAATAGAACATATTTTCATTATATTACAAGATTATAAACAAAAAATATTGTTTGGAATAAAAAATTAAAAAAAAAGGAAAAAATATTTTCTTTGTTCAAATTTAACCAAAGATTGGAAAAATTCAGATTTTGTTTTTAAATTATTTTATGTCTACAAAGTGGCACATAACCTCCAAATTTCTCGAAAAAAAATTTAAGGGGTTTTTCGCACCAAAAAGCTAATTTTTCTAAGTTTAGGAGAATGTTCCTAAACCTCGCTTTCTATATGAAAGTGTTATGATGGCTACATCAAATATCTAACTTAAATTGAACTTAAAAGCGGATGTGATCGGACCTATAGTTCTGAATGAGATTACAGCTATTAAAGGTGCTTCAACGAAAATTGGAATTTTAGTGAAAATGTTGTTAAAAAATGTATGAAATATATGCAACAAAAAATAACTTTTTAGGTCACGATCATAACATTTTTATTATACCGTACACCTCTTCGTGGACTAGGGTATTATGAGTTAGTTTCGCGCCAAATGTTTGTAACATCAAGAAATAATCGAGCTAGACCCACCTTCAAGTATACCGATCGGATTAGAATCACCAGCTGAGCCGATTTAACGATGTATGTCTGTCCGTCCGTCCGTCTGCTGTCCATCTAAGCTTGTTCGCACTCTACAGGTCGCAATTGTTGTCCGATTGTCATGAATCTTGGCAGAAGTTATTTTTTCTTGCCAAGGACCATCGGTATTGAATTTGGAGGAAATCGGTTCAGATTTAGATATAGGCATCATACAAATGTCGCTCCCGATTTGACTTTTTTCGCCCTATAAAGCAGATATAGTACCCGGTTTTCTTCCAAATTGGCTTAACACCTTATAATCAAACTAGAAATACCTGTGGCGAAAGCGGGTTAGATCGGTTCAGATTTAGATATAGCCCCCATACAATTGTTGCTCCCGATTTGACATTTTCCACCCTAGAAACCACATCTTGCTCCCGATTTTTATTAAATTTGGCACAACATCTTATAATCTAGCTAAAAACACATATGCTAAAAATGGGGAAAGATCGGTTCAGATTTAGATATAGTCCCCATACAAATGTCGCTCCCGATTTCACTTTTTCCGCTGTAGAAACCGCATATTGTTCCCGATTTTCTTTAAAATTGGAACAACATTTTATAATTGATCTAGAAACACCTATGCTGTAAATGGGGAAAGATCGGTTCAGATCATATATAGTCCCCATACAAATGTCGCTCCCTTTTATTATATTTCACCAATAAACATACATGGTGAAAGCGGGTCACATCGTTCCAGGTTTCAATATACCCCCATGCAAATGTCCTTTCAGATTTAACATTTTTTGTCAAACATTTACAGGATTCAAAAATCCTTCCCGGTAGTGAAATAGAAAGTGGGGTGTATCATATAGTCGCCACGTCCGACTTTAGCCTTTCCTTACTTGTTTATAATTTAATTTAGTTTTACGTGATTCTGTACGCTGAAATATAATTTCATATAATTTATGAATGGTTTCTTATTTCTTCAGTCAAAGAAATACTCCATAACATTTATGCTAATAAAGAGTGATTTTTTTGAGGTTAGGATTTTCATGCATTAGTATTTGACAGATCACGTGGGATTTCAGACATGGTGTCAAAGAGAAAGATGCTCAGTATGCTTTGACATTTCATCATGAATAGACTTACTAACGAGCAACGCTTGCAAATCATTGAATTTTATTATCAAAATGCGTGCTCTGTTAAGAAAGTTCAGAAAGAAAGAAATTGTGTTCAGCGACGAAGCTCATTTTTGGCTCAATGGGTACGTAAATACGCAGAATTGTCGATTTTGGAGTGAATATCAGCCAGAAGCATTGCAAGAGCTACCAATGCATCCAGAAAAAGTCACAGTTTGGTGCGGCCCAAAATGGAAGAACTGAACTTGGTTGACATGTGGTTTCAACAAGATGGCGCTACATGCCACACAGCTCGCGATTCTATGGCCATTTTGAGGGAAAACTTCGGAGAACAATTCATCTCAAGAAATGGACCGGTAAGTTGGCCACCAAGATCATGCGATTTGACGCCTTTAGACTATTTTTTGTGGGGCTACGTCAAGTCTAAAGTCTACAGAAATAAGCCAGCAACTATTCCAGCTTTGGAAGACAACATTTCCGAAGAAATTCGGGCTATTCCGGCCGAAATGCTCGAAAAAGTTGCCCAAAATTGGACTTTCCGAATGGACCACCTACGACGCAGCCGCGGTCAACATTTAAATGAAATTATCTTCAAAAAGTAAATGTCATGGACCAATCTAACGTTTCAAGTAAAGAACCGATGAGATTTTGCAAATTTTATGCGTTTTTTTTTTTAAAAAAGTTATCAAGCTCTTAAAAAATCACCCTTTATTTATCATACGATTTACGGCGAAAAAAATACGAATTATAAGAATAAGATCATTAAATTATTTCATATTTTGTATTAAATTGTTTCATATTTTTAAGAAATTATTTTATATTATTTATGAAATAGTTTCGTATTTTTAATGAATTCGTTTCATAATTTGCTTGAAACTGACTACTATTTATTATAAAAGTGTTTTATTATTTGTACGAAATTGTTTCCTATTTTATTGTATTTTTTTATGAAATTGTTTCATATTTTGAAATCATTTAATATTTTTATTAAATTATTTCATATTTTATGCAATTATTTCATATTTTTATGAAGTTTATTGACGATCCATCATATGATCAGTCAGCTCCGCCTACATCTCGACATTAAAACACATCACTGTTGTCGATGGTAACGCCATCACTGCCATTCTTGGGTTTCTGGTTTCTTTAGTTGTCCACTCACCTTGTACTGAGACAGATGCCAGTCCCTGCCAAATAAATAAATTATTAAAAAATGCAATTTGTTTTGTTTTTTAAATTGTCTCCTCTAGACTCCAACAGGGCCACCAAACTGGTAGGATTCTGCTCAAAATGGTTTCATATTTTTTATGATATTTTTCATATTTTTTATATACTTGTTTCATATTAGGATATTATTTAGAATTGAATGAAACTTTTTAAGATGAAAAATCATTTAAAATAAAACATATTCATAACATATTTTACGAAGCTGTTTTTTTAAGAACGGACTTCTTCCATTCTTAAAACCCACTTCATAGTATTAACGAAATCTACAAAAAAAAACTAGAAATATGAAGAAAACATCACGACGAATGTTTCTTTGGATTTACGAAGATACTTTTTTCAGTGTATTGTCATATCAGAATAGTACTGTGGGCAAGGAGCAGAGCTTATTCAAGTTAACGGGAAATCAGTCCAATATTAGTAGTGCTTATATTAAAATTGACATATTTTCAGATATGGACTACAAATTATAGATATAGCTCCCATACAAATTTTGCTCTCAATTTGACTATTTCCGCTTTAGATTATATTATATTTCAACTAAGAATACATACTATGAAAGTCAAATACATGTGTCCATACTTAGGTATAACCCAGATGGCGCCCTCATTCTACTCTATTACAGCTCTATAAACTACATCTTACATCGGATCTTGATCAAATTTGGCAGATCATGATATATTTCAACTATCAAATTTCCGTTGAATTCATTGAATTCATTTGACATTGGATCTTGAAAAAATTTTCCAGATCATGTTATATTTACTTAACTAGGAATATCCGCCGGAAAATTGGATCAATTACCATTTTCGTTAAATTTGACTAAAGATGAATTTATAGTACTGTATATATACTGTATAATTTATATGAACTACATAAAATCGCTGTCATGAAACACTTGGGTTTAGTAATCAAAACGAGGTATATATGAATGGAATGGTGTAGGGTATTATATAGTCGGCCCGCCCGACTTTAGCTTTTCCTTACTTGATATTTTTATTTTCAGGTTTATGTTTGACATTTGCAAGAGGGGGCGCTATACCCTTGATCAAAAATGCGAAATATTAAAAACATACTTCCACAGTAGTGAGTCCTTAACGAAAACTGTAAGCATATTACGTGGAAAATTTTCGTGTTTTCAGATGAAACTCATTTTCATCTCGGTGGCTATTTCAATAAGCAAAATTATCGCATAAGGGGTTTAGAGAACCCACACGTGACTATTGAGAAGCCAATGCATCCACAACGAGTAACTGTTTGGTGTGGATATTGGACTTGTGGCATCATTGGGTCATGTACTGAAGAATTGGGTTGATCGGGAGATGTACTGCCGAGCCAGTCGTTGTAGTCATATGAATGACTAGCAGTACCCGCTGCTTCGCACGCGAAAAAGCCAGGTATTTGTTATTAGTTTTATCCGTCTCTGTTTTAGGATAGTATTTATTTGATTTTCTTTTCTAAAATAGTAAATTGGAAATATAGCACTCATATGCAGTCAAAGGAATGTGCTTGTCGATGTGCACTGTTTTAGCTGAACTCCCTTCGTATATATATTTTATATCATTTTCTACCCAGTTTTTAACAAAAAATTAAAACCGCAGAGCCTTTTATTAAAAAAATCCATTTTGATGGCGCTTCTACATGGTCGGAGGAATTTATATACTAAATTTCATGATTCCAGCTGTAATCATAAAGTTGGTACCGTTTTTATTCCTTTTGGTCCCGCTCTCCCCTTAAAAAAACAAATTTCGAAAAATCCATTTATGTTGCAAGTCTACGTTGTCAGAGGAATTTACGCACCAAATTTCACGACTATAGCAGATATATTTTAGTTGGTGCTATTTCTATCCCTTTTTGTCCCGCTCACACCTTATAGGTATAAATTTCGAAAAAAATAAGAGGAATTTACAAAACAAATTTCACGACTATAGCTGCAATTCATTTCCCGGGAAAACGGGAATGAAAAGTTTCATTCCCGGGAATCCCAGGAATTCCCGGGAAAACATAATTTGTTTTAGGTACGTCCAATATGGTTTAAAATATCAACATTGGTTTGCTTTTTTAACCCATTAAAGTACACCGAACACGTCCGTGTACACTATTTAAAGGTTTTCGTACATTTTTGATATTTTTCAATATGAATGCAATTCCTAATAAAACTATATGGCACAAGGGATCGGGAAGAACAGAACAAAATAATAGTAATATAAAAATAAATATTTTTTATTATTGCAGTAGTTATTAGGAAAATAATTGAAAAAAAAAATAATAAATGAAAATACCATTAGAGTTTAGGGTTGAAATACTGAAACAAAACCGAACGTTTTTGTCAAAATATTTAAGAAATTATTTTTCATTTTAAAAATATTTTCTCTACACAAATCAGAAAGGATTGCAGGAGTCATAATATGGGACATTTAAATCACGGACTGACACTAGGGTTTGCATCCCGGGATTTCCCGCGGGAAAATTCCCGGGAATTCGCACAGTTTTCATTTCCCGTATCCCGGGAATTTCGTACGGGAATCCCGCGGGAATTCAGCAGAACATTTTACATATTTCTTCGCATTTTACATATTTCTTTCTTTTTCCATCAATTCCACAATAAAATTAAAAATGTTGTATACAAATTTAGATCACGTCGTATGTCAAATATTGCAGTTGGATGACAAAATATTTTTAAGCTGCATTCGGGCATAGACTCAAAATCCACTTTTTCGGATTTTTCTTGTCAAGCTCCATATGGGCATCTCACAAAAAAGGTCTACCAAAAAACCAGACCACACTAATAGCTTTTAACTTTTAACTTAACCAGACCACACTAATAGTTTTTAACTTTATTTTTTCGTTATTTTGACATCTTTTTTATTATGAAACTTGATGTTAACTTGTTCTCTTTTATTTTTATTAAAAATTGAAGTGTTATAACGAAAATTACTATTTTTTACTACGAATGGAAATTTGTCCAATTTAAAAAATTTAAGAGAAATTCTCATATTTCATAAATCTACGAACAAAATATAACCTCTGACCTTCATTTACATATATATACATATATATATATGAGAAAACAAAGTTCTAAAAAAATCGGTGAACTTTGTATATTTCTATAAGACCTTCAAAAGTACTTCTGGTTTTTCTCGCGTCCGTTTCGATATAAATTTGTTTATAATTTTGACGATATAATACTGACGATATATTTTTTAAAATGTGTACTCTTTAAGCGCTTTAGAACACTAAAAAGGCTGATGGACTTTTTCAGTTTCTTTCTTGTTTTTGGCGTAGTCCGGTAAAAGTAGATTTTGGGCGTGTATCCGAACGCCAAAAATAAAGAGTTTAAAGTTTTCGAAGCGACAATGTGAACGATCGCTCTCCGTCGCGTCCACATTTTCCAATAAAATAAGAAATATCTATTATTTAATTAATTTTGAAACATGAAAAGATTTTTAAATTGATCTCACATTGCGCTTTATTATTATATGAATTCTTTAACAGGTTCGTTGTGAAATATATATTTATTTTACTTTAATAAAATGTGAATGTTTCATTGGAAAAAATAAGCTTAACTCATGGTAAACAGTATGTTGACGATTTCCCTGCTGTTCCGGGATCCCGGGAAATTGAAAAAATAATTCCAGTTTCCCGGGAAATAGAAAGTACGGGAAAATGCAAACCCTAACTGACACCTACACTTCAAAAATAAAAAATGTTAAGGAAACAAAGAACTTGTATGACTGAGAATGTTATGATGTCTTTAATTTAGAAGATTCATTCGTCTAGAGAGGAAAATATTTTATAGAAAAAGTGGAAAAATATTCTAAGCTGTAGAAGCAATAGAAACATTAAAAAATATTAATATTAATTAAATAAATTCATAAAAAATAAAAACATTGTTG
Organism: Polietes domitor; assembly: GCA_947397865.1. Taxonomy (NCBI): domain Eukaryota; kingdom Metazoa; phylum Arthropoda; class Insecta; order Diptera; family Muscidae; genus Polietes; species Polietes domitor. The sequence goes on along the minus strand of OX377619.1, from coordinate 153,556,706 downwards.
CAGTCCTTACTTCTCATAAATGGTCATTTAAATATTTCTATTCTTATTAGACTTATCTTTAAAGTTTCCAAGTGAACAATTTTAAAATGTATCCCTATTTTTAGATCATTTCTTACTTGTTTCACATGTAAAGTAAATTCTTCTTTGAGAAGATTTTTATCTATTATTTCGTCGATTTTTTGGGAAAACAGGAAATTTAAAGTCAACCATAATATTGTCAGTATGATGTTTTTGTTTCACGATATCTTCACAAAAAGTGTGTATTCCCCTATCTGTTTTTCGAATTTTTCCTTTTATACAGTACTAGCAGTACCCGCTGCTTCGCACGCGAAAAAGCAAGTTATTCGTTAATTTTATCCGTCTCTGTTTTTGGATAGTATTTATTTAATTTTCTTTTTGTGGATATAGATAAATCTAAAATAGTAATTTGGTAAGCTCCTATTAGCTAGCACTCACACACAGTCAAAGGAATGTGCTTGTCGATATGCACTATTTTAGCTGAACTACTTCTTATGTATAGTTTTCTACTAAGTTTTGAACAAAAAATTACAACCACTTATATCCTCGATCTCATGTTTCTAGATTCAGCCAGCCAGTTTATACCTTTTTGCACCTCTTTCCCAAAAAGTACACATTTTGAAAAATCACTATAGGTAACATGTGTTTTTGCTCCCCTAAGAATATGTACTTTATTTGGTAACACAGGATTGTACAGCATTTTTATCCCTTTTCGTCCCGCGCACCCCTTAGAAGTACAAATTTCGAAAAATCAAACTACTGCGCTGCTATATGATCAGTGGAATTTACACACTAAATTTCACGATTCTAGCTGTAATAGTAAAATTGGTACCAGTTTTATCCCTTTTTGTCCCGCTCGCCACTTAAAACTACAAATTTGGAGAAATCCAAGTTTACTTCGTTTCTATATGGTCAGAGGAATTTACATACCGAATTTCACGATTCTAGCTGTAATACTTTAGTTGGTACCCTTTTTGTCCCGTTCGCCCCTTAAAAGTACAGATTTCGATAAATCCAATTTTACTTCGTTTCTATATGGCCAGAGGAATTTACATGCCAAATTTCACGTTTCTAGCTGTAATACTTTAGTTGGTACCATTTTTATCCCTTTTTGTCCCGCTCGTCCCTTAAAAGTACAAATTTCGAAAAATCCAATTTTACTTCGTTTCTATATGTCAGAGGAATTTACATACCAAATTTCACGTTTCTAGCTGTAATACTTTAGTTGGTACCATTTTTATCCCTTTTTGTCTCGCTCGTCCCTTAAAAGTACAAATTTCGAAAAATCCAATTTTACTTCGTTTCTATATGGTCAGAGGAATTTACATACCAAATTTCACGTTTCTAGCTGTAATACTTTAGTTGGTGCCATTTTTATCCCTTTTTGTCCCGCTCGTCCCTTAAAAGTACAAATTTCGAAAAATCCAATTTTACTTCGTTTCTATATGGTCAGAGGAATTTACACACCAAATTTCACGTTTCTAGCTGTAATACTTTAGTTGGTACCACTTTTATCCCTTTTTGTCCCTTGAAAAGTACAAATTTCGAAAAATCCAATTTTACTTCGTTTCTATATGGTCAGAGGAATTTACATACCAAATTTCACGTATCTAGCTGTAATACTTTAGTTGGTACCATTTTTATCCCTTTGTGTCCGGCTCACCTCTTATAAGTAAAAATTTTGAAAAACCCAATTTTACTTCGCTTCTACATGGTCAGAAGAACTTACACATCAAATTTCAAGATTCTAGCTGCAATACTTTTGTTGGTACCACTTTTATCCCATTTTTGTCCCGCGCAACCCATAAAAGTACAGAATGCATTTATATTGCGCTTCTATGTGGTGGGAGGAATTTACATACCAAATTTCACGACTATAGCTGCAATACTTTAGTTGGTACCATTTTTATCCCTTTTTGTTCCACTCACCTCTTATAAGTACAAATTTCAAAAAAATCAATTTATATTACAATTCTACGTTGTCAGAGAAATGTAAATACCGATATTTACGATTTTAGCTGAAATTCTTAAATTGGTACCATTTTTATCCTTTCCTCCCTTAAAAGTACAAATTTCGAAAAATCCCTATTTGTATTTGTCTGTATGGTCATTGCAAGGAACACACCGAGTTTCATGTTTCTAGCTACTGCCGTTTACTCAGGACGTAGGTTCGATGTTAATCCCTTTTTGTCCCATTTTACCCCCTAAAAGTACGAATTTCGTAAAACCATTTCTTAGTCGACGTCTACGTCATATTTGGGAACTACCCTGCAAATTTCATGACCCTGGCTTCAGCCGTCAGTCACTCAGTAACGCAACTCTTTTATATATATAGATATTGTGGTCCATTATTAAATGACAAAGTTCATACTTTCCAATAATTACAGAATCTTAAAAAAAGTAATCAGTACTTTGTTATGCCATTTCTAATTTAAATTTTTATATGACCCGCCCTATATATGCCTGACGTTCTCTCAGTTTTCAGAATAAATTATTGTTACAGCTATTAATTCCGGTAATTCCTGAAACATGGATATTAAAGTGGCCCAACAAATTAAAATGCGTTCTAAATGTTTGGAATGGACTTATTTTTATCTTTTCCATCTGAAAATATCAGAAACGAAATCTGGTGGAATGTGGACTACTAACAGGGGAGGCGCAGATCGACTTAATATTCGAAACTGCTTTATAAAGAAAACAAAACATATTTTTTAATGTTAATAAAAATACTGCTACTTTCTATTACTTTCACACAGAAGTTGCCCATAATCTGATATCTGTGTTAGATTACCTTTAGAACAAGGTATACATCGGTTAACATCTATCCGCAATTAGTTTGTAATTAAAATGGCTCATTGTCGAACAAAAAGAAAAATTTTCAAACAATTGGAATTTGAGAAAATACGAACTTTTTGACTTATATTCCATTTTATATTATATATTGCTCTGGATTTCATGAACCCCTAAAAAATGCGTACTATGTTGCACTTCGTATTTGGTTGAAACCCGGGTCGTTTTTAATAATTTAATTTTAAAAGAATAAGTTTGAAAATATCAAAATAAAACTTTAATATTCTACTTTTTATGGACATTTTTCTTCCAATAAAAACGACTAAAAAATTAAATTTAGACCTCATACTCCCAAAATTATACGACAAATATTTGTATTAATAAAAAATAAAAAAAGTGATATTTTTCGATATTTATATTATAGAACACTATGCATTGAAGCACACAAAAAATAAATTTTTAGGATTCGGACACAATATTTGTTTTATTATTTTTTGCATAGTATTATTAATTAAGGATATTATTTGTTATGTGACTCCTGAAATTAGAATTTTCTTTCTGAGTTATTATTCGCCTTCATAATTTCCTTATCAAGATAAATATCCCTACAACTCATAGACAACATCAGTTCGTTTACAGATTTAACATGGAATTGAGTCTATCAATTAGACAGCCTTATACATATTTGCTAATTGCTCTAGCAAATCACTCCATTCAAATTGACTTCAATTTCACACTTGATTAGACATCAAAGTCCTAGCAAATAATCCCATCATACTCTTGTGTACGACCCTTTAGCTTACAAACCAAATCCACAACGTACTCATATCACTTTCCCCGAATCTTCAGCATTATCATGACTACGTGTCGACATTCTCCAAATTGCTCGTATCAAATTTTCCACCACCAGGTGCAAAAGAGGGACGAAGAGGAGCAGAAAGTCTTGATTCGATTTTTGAACATTAATCATATGTGATGTGCCACAAAGGATGTAACACACATGGTGGGCTGTGTGGGGAGGTAGGGGAAAATTACACGAGTGGATTTGTGGCCAAATCCAATGTGAGCAAATGATTTGCCAACATCAATATCGATGAAGGTGGTGATGGTGATGGTAGTGGTGTAATAATCGATTGGCATGACGTGTGCCATTTCGATTCACTCTGAATTCATCCCAATGGATTTGTAGCTCTCTTTTATTCGCTCCCCCACAAAGCTCGTTGTAATGGAAACGAATTATGATTGTCAGAATTTTTTATGATGATTTGAAATAAACGACGAACGAACGAATCGAATTATTCGCATTGTTGAACATAGCGTCCGTCGTCCCCGCATTATTTTTTGTTGTTTTGTATTATTTATGGAATTTATATGAATTTAGAGACATTTTCGTTGAATCATTACATTTATTTATGGAAATGTCACAGACCACGGAATTCGAATGATGATGATGATGCGTAGGCACATGCGATTGTGGTTGGTGTAGGCTGTTTTCTGATTTTTGTGACATTTAAACATATGCAGGGAGCCCACAATTCTACTGAACTTTGTCTTTTATTTTTTTTAAAATACCGGTGATATTGCAGTGACATGTGTGCTAAACTAATTATGATTGATTGATTTCCTCTCTAATTCAATATCGTTGGATTTAAATTCTAAGCCGCAGTACACAAGTATCTGGTATTACCGGCCATTGATAATATGGGAAGGTGAGTAAGTAGCCAAACAACTTGGAGTTCGTATAGCCAGAGTTTTTGTTTAAAACAGTCTAGCCAAATTATCATAGGGTCAGTAAACTTATGATAAAAAACAAATTCATTGGATCTCACACGAATCAAAAGTTAAAGTAGAAATCGTAGGAGTGCATTTCCAGTTAAAAATAATTACAAATTAAAAAGGATTTTTAGTTAAAATATTCCACTCTGTCTTAATCATCAGAATAGAAGTCGTCATAAAATTAGACTTTTAAATCACAAGATTCAAAATTAAAAAATGTTTAAGGAAACAAATAACTCGTATGGCTGAGAATGTAAGGATGTCTTTAATTTAAATGATTCATTCGACTATACCATTTCCAAGTGTAATTCAGAGAAGACGATTTTTTTCCATTTGAAATTCAGAATTCAATTCAATTTCAATTGAAGTGTTCTGAATTTCAATTCATCTATTGTGATAGACATATAAACATTATAAAAATTCTTAATATTAATTAAATAAATTCATAGAAACAAATAAAAGCGTCCAGTCATTAGTTCTCACAATGGGCCATTTAAATATACAATAGACTATATTTCTATTCCTATTAGATTACTCATGAAAGTTTCCAGGTGAACAATTTTAATTTTATCCCATGTTTAGACAATTTCTTACTGGTTTCATATGTAAACTAAATTCTCCTTTGAGAAAATCGGCGATTTTTCTGGGTATGTTATTATTGTTTCCAAATAAAGATCCTGCAAATATCGTCACAAAAAGTTTGTATTCAACTTGGGTTTCTCAAAAAAAATGGCAAATTAGAAAATTTTAAATGTTTGGTTTGTAGTAATATAATATAAACAACTGCTCATTATTATTTTCTGTATCGTAAATATATGAATTTGAAATATATTTCAAACTTGAAATATACAATTTGTCATTTATATAGTAAAACTAAATTAGTGTTCAAAATAATCAATAACATATTATTTTAATATTTCCCGTAGTCCCGGGAAATCGTAAATTCGTTCCCGGGAAAAACGGCTCGGGAATTCCCGGACCCGGAAATTCCCTTAAGTACTCTACCAATTTTGCCCATTTACGATCTAAACAGTAGGAGGAATTAAAGGTGTTGCATTAATAGATGACTATAACAATGCGTTGTGTCGTAACATTTGGTACATTTGACACCCCTAGAGTGGTGGGAGCAAATTTTATACAAATTTTGCTTTTGTATGGGAGCACCCTTAAGCATTATAGGATGTCTATCAACTTTTCCCTTAAGTGGTCATAAGGGGTAGGTATGTTTGGGGAAAATGTTGAGGAGAGAAAATTAATGGGGGTCAGTTTTATATTTCTCTCATCTAGGGTCGACTGCGGGGGGTTTGAGCCTTTCCTTCATAAAAAATAAGAAAAAGTATGGGGGCTACCTTAAAGGTTGCATTTGGAGGGTAGGTGTGTTCTGAGAAAATATTGGTGCTAAAAAATATGGGCGGTTAGTCATACATTTTACCCCACTTGGGGCCTCCTTGGGGCAGTTAGAGTGATGGGAGTAAATTTTATAAAAATATAGTTTTTGTATGGGAGCCCCATTACGGAGTGGTTCTAGGGGTATTTTTGGGGAAATGTTGGGGAGAGAAAGTTAATGGGGGCCAGTCTTACATGTCTTCCCTCTAGGGGTGACTTGGGGCTGTTTTGAGTCTTTCCTTCATTAAAAAAATTATAAAACCAGTAAGGAAAGGCTAAAGTCGGGCGGGGCCGACTCTATGATACACTCCACTTTCAATCCGAATACAGTTCAATTCGGTGAAAAAGTGAAAACGGGAAGGTTTTTTGTATCCTGTAAATGTATGTGTTTGACAAAAAATTTTTATCGGAAAGGACATTTGTATGAGGATATATTGAAACCTGGAACGAAATAGGTGAAATATAAAATGTATAGTTTGGCCAAAATCGGTTAAACTTATGGGAGCAACATTTGAATTTGGGCTATATTTAAATCTGAACCGATCTTACCCACTTTCACCATAGTTTTGTTTAGTTAGATTATAAGATGTTGTGCGAAATTTAAAGAAAATCGAGCACAATATGTGGCTTTTAAAGCGGCAAAAGTCAAATCGGGAGCGACATTTGTATGGGGGCTATATCTAAATCTGAACCGATCTTACCCAATTTCTGCATATTGTCTCTAGTTGGATTATAAGTTGTTGTCCCAAATATAAAGAAAATCGGGTACAATATGTGGTTTCTACAGAGGAAAATGTCAAATCGGGAACGACATTTGTATGGGGGCTATATCTAAATCTGAACCGATTTGACCTATTTTCACCATAGATGTTCTTAGTTTAAATATAAGATGTTTTGCCAAATCTGAAGACAATCTGATACAATATGTGGTTTTTAGAGCACAAAATTCAAATCGGGAGCGACATTTGTATGGGGCCTATATCTAAATCTGAACCGATCTTGCCCGCTTTAGCCACAGGTGTTTCTAGCTAGATTATAAGATGTTGTGCGAAATTTAAATAAAATCGATTAGAATATGTGGCTTTTAAAGCGGCAAAAGTCAAATCGGGAGCGACATTTGTATGGGGGCTATATCTAAATCTGAACCGATCTTACCCAATTTCTGCATAGTGTTTCTAGTTGGATTATAAGTTGTTGTCCCAAATTTAAAGAAAATCGGGTACAATATGTGGTTTCTACAGAGGAAAATGTCAAATCGGGAACGACATTTGTATGGGCGCTATATCTAAATCTGAACCGATCTTACCCAATTTCTGCATAGTGTTTCTAGTTGGATTATAAGTTGTTGTCCCAAATTTAAAGAAAATCGGGTACAATATGTGGTTTCTACAGAGGAAAATGTCAAATCGGGAACGACATTTGTATGGGCGCTATATCTAAATCTGAACCGATCTTACCCAATTTCTGCATAGTGTTTCTAGTTGGATTATAAGTTGTTGTCCCAAATTTAAAGGAAATCGGGTACAATATGTGGTTTCTACAGAGGAAAATGTCAAATCGGGAACGACATTTGTATGGGGGCTATATCTAAATCTGAACCGATTTGACCTATTTTCACCATAGATGTTCTTAGTTTAAATATAAGATGTTTTGCCAAATCTGAAGACAATCTGATACAATATGTGGTTTCTAGAGCGGAAAAAGTCAAATCGGGAGCGAAATTTGTATGGGAGCTATATATAAATCTGAACCGATCTGACCGATATTCACCATGGGTTTTTCTAGTGGAAATATAAGATGTTTTACCAAATCTGAAGACAATCTGATACATTATGTGGTCTCTAGAGCGGAAAAAGTCAAATCGGGAGAGAAAATTTGTATGGGAGCTATATATAAATCTGAACCGATCTAACACATTTTTACCACAGGTGTTTCTAGTTATAATATAAGATGTTTTGCCAATTTTAAAGAAAATCTGTTGTAATATGGGGTATCTAGAGTGAAAAGAGTCAAATCGGGAGTGAAATTCGTATGGGGGCTATATCTAAATCTGAACCGATTTTCTTCAAATTAAATAGCGTTCGTCCTTATCCCGAAAAACATCGTTGTGCAAAGTTTCATTTGGTTCTGTCTACAATTGCGACCTGTATCGTGATTACAAGAATAGATGGACGGACGGACGGACAGACAGACAGACAGACAGACAGACGGACATTGCTAAATCGACTCAGAAAGTGATTCTAAGACGATCGGTATAATTAACAATGGGTCTATCTCGTTTCCTTTTGGGTGTTACAAACAAATGCACAAAGACATAATACTCTCGTGGAGTGTATAAAAATTAAAATGACGTGTGGGACAACCTTATGGGTTGAAGATAGAGGGTAGGTACGTTCTGAGAAAATATTGGGGCTGAACAGGTATTGGGGGTTGGTTATACATATGACTCCACCAGGGGCTTTCCTGGGGCAGTTAGAGTGGTGGGAGAAAATTTTATAAAAATTAGTTTTTTTATGGGAGCCCTATTAACCCATTAACGCATGACCACCGATTCCGTCGTCCGATTTTGACGAAATTTCACACAGTTAGTATTTAGGACATTTATATTGCGGTGGTATTTTTTAAAAATTTTTATCATTCACACACGAGCCTGTGGCCTTTGGGTATTTTTCTACCCACTTAGGCATTAACGTGTTCTAAAATATATGAAAACAGTAGCAATAAACATATTTTTTGTATGTTTTGATGACAATATAGTGTTTATCTATTTTTAACTATGTGGCATGAAAAATGTGTGTGTGGCGCGTTGATGTAGTGTGTGTGGTGTGTTAGAAAAATAATTTGGGACTTCCCCGTTTTAGGCTAGAGCTGCAATGCAATAAAAAGTGTTCGATATAGTTTGTTGTATAAATTGGGTCATTGGTTGTATAAATTAGTACATGGCTGCAATGCAATATAGTATATATAGTATATATAGTTCGATATAGTTTGTTGTATAAATTGGTACATTGTGAGTTGTGGTTGGGACAGATATTCAGTAAATATTTGACATAGTAATACTGTAGCGATTTTTAAATTTTGTGAAAATGTTTCGACGTCGTAAAGTTTTAACTGTAACTGAATTACAAGCAGAAATCGGTGGATGGATTAGTGACGAGGAAGAAATTTCGTGGGTCATAAAGCAGATAAAATAAATTTTGTTATTACTCCACCGGATAAAGTTGACAATATTAGTGATAATGAAGACATAGATGATAATCTACAAATACTTCATGATAAAACTCAATTTCCTAATGAAATGCCTGGCCAGTTTGAGATTGAATACATTTATGACGATAATAATGTGAATCTACCAGTGGTTTCTGAATATATGGAAACAGACTATGATCCATTGGATGCAGACGATGATCCTCAACCATCTACATCGAAGGCAAAAGGGCGTGTCTCAGTGGGAAATAAACCTAAATGGAGTAAATCGCATAACTACAAATTTGACAAACAACCTTTTGACAATGAAGTGAACGCCCAAAAAACATTGTACGTGATAATTGGTAAGTAGTGTGGCGTTCCTTCGTTGTATACATATCCTGAGAGCTATTTTTGGTTTGATAGGTTCGTACACACCATTGCAATTATGGGAATGCTTTTTTGATGAAGAAGTCATGAATATGATCATCGAAAGTACGAATGAATATGCTGGACAAAAAAATGTTGCTGGTTTCGCTACTTCAATTACAGAAATGAAAACATTTTTCGGAATCTTGTATCTTACAGGATATAATACTTTGCCAACCATCAGATCATACTGGTCAAATCAAGCATCTCTAGGATGTCAGATTGTGAAAGATGCGATGAGTCGAGATAGATTCGAACAAATAAAACAAAACATACACGTTTGTGACAATAAAAATCTTGATATAAATGATAAATTTGCCAGAATAAAAAATGCATGCAATTTGGTGTATTTACTCACAACCTATCGGTGGATGAACAGATGATTGCATACTACGGTCGCCACTCTTTGAAAATGTTTATTAGAGGCATACCGATACGATTTGGTTACAAATATTAGGTTTTAGCTTCAGCGACAGGATATTGTTACTTTTTTATTCCGTATACTTGTGCTTCTGCCAACAATAATTCCGATTATGGTCTTGGAGAAAATGTGGTCTTACGATTGTTGGAAAATGTAACAGATCCAACCCAACACAATGTTACATTTGATAACTTCTTTACTAGCCATAAGTTGTTGTGTACACTGACTCAAAAAGGATATTTTGCAAACGGTACCGTTCGCGACAATCGTACAAATCATGCACTATTGGATGATCTCAAATTGATGAGAAGAAAGCCGCGAGGTTCATCAGATTTTTGTTTTGACAAAAACAACAAAATAATCGCTGTTCGTTGGAATGATACTGACTACTTTTGACTACTGACTATTTTTGTTTTAGGTGGTGACTGTGATGTCCAATTTCTTGGGTGTAGAGCCGATGTGCCGAGCCAGAAGATTTGATCGGAAAAATCGGAAGATGGTATCTCTCGAGCAACCACATCTTATACATCAATACAATCAGCGAATGGGTGGAGTGGGTTTGTTCGATAATTCTATAGTGGAATTTCAAGTAATTCAAGTTCGTGGAAAGAAATGGTATTGGCCGTTACTCACTAATGCTATGGATGCTGCTATGGTGAATGCTCGGAAGTTGCACTGCATCTGTAGAAAATCTGAAGGCGCGCAGCTTTTGAGCCATCTTGATTTTCGTGTAAGTGTTGTTGAAGCATTGATAACAATAAGGGAAAATCGTGGCCATGTTCATAGAAATGTTGTCACAAACGCGCAAATAATGACAAAACGGATGGATAAATTTGATCACATAATTGGAAAGATTGGTAAACGCGGACGCTGTGGGCAATGTGGAGGTAAAACAGAGTATGGGTGCAAAAAATGCCATGCTAACTTACATCCAAAGAACTGTTTTGCCCAATTTCATTATGGCACTCCAAAAACATTGATAAAATTAAAAAATCTAAATAGTTATAAATCTCTTATATGACATGTATCTCGCTATAAATGTAATAAAATGTTTTTTTATGAATTCCTACCAAAAAACATAACAAAAAACCCAATTTTAATCGGAAAATAAAATTCACCTTTCATGTGTTTTAGAACCCTTTAACGCTTAAGTGGGTATTTAAATACCCATGCCATAAAATCGTACCTGTAGCCCAGACGAGTGGCCTTATCTCAGTGATTTTTTTTTGTAAGATAGGGGACATCTGGGGCTATAAGGCATCAAGAAGTTTTTTGCTAAGTCTGCTCCATAACATTTTTAGAGCCACTTATGTTAATTTTTTTTAAATTAAGGATTTTTGACCCGTGAATTCCCCCCAAGATATGACCCTATATGAAATTTTTTTTTAATTAGTTCCATCCTTTCTTTATCTGTTAGTAAACACGGATTTGCGATACCTCTCAAACGACTCTAGCTAGAATTTTTCTAATGTAGCTCTATTGTTGGGTATTTTTCTACCCATTCGTCGTTAATGGGTTAAGAAGTGGGGAGGGAAAATTAGTCCAGGGCTGTTTTAGGCCTTACTGTCATAACAAAAACTTTGCGGGTTGACGATAGGAAGTATGTTCAAAGAAAATGGGGCGGTTGACAAAATATTAGTGGTCGGTCATACATTTAACTCCAGCGGCCTCCTTGGGCCAGTAAGAGCGGTGGGAACAAATTTTATAAAAAATAATTTTTGCATGGGAGCCCACCTAACGAGTGGAGATACGTGGCATGTGTGATCGAAAAAAATCTGGGGATGACTCCGAGGCAGTTTTGGGGCTCTTTGTGCATTTGTACTCCTTTTCCCTGACCTTTGACCCCGATGAGGACCCTCGTACACTCACACCACAATATCCAATCTAACTCCTAGAATTCCCATACAACACTATCCCACCCCAAGTCGCCACACTCCCTATTTGACTCTTTTCACTCTTTTACTAAACATCTTATCTTTTTCCGCCTTGGAAACCATGTATTTTCTCAAATTTAATTTTTAATGTCTTCAAATTTAATTTCTTTAACTTTAACTGTGCCTTACTTGTTATACCTTTTTTCGTTTTCCCCTTAAAAGTACAAATTACGAAAAATCCTATTTATGTGGCGCGTCTACGTAAAGTGAGAATGTTCACACCGAATCTCACGATATTAACTGCCGAAGTATTGCAGTTGGTACCATTTTATTATCCCTTTTTGTACTATTTGTCCCTTAAAAGTAAAATTTAATTTAATTTGTAAGTCTACGTGCAATGCTTCGGATGGTTCCTTTTTTATCCGTCGCTTAAAAGTACAAGGGGCTGTCGTTTGGTCAGGACAAAATTTCTATATTATCCCTTTTGGTCCCATTTTATCCCCTAAGGTTTCGAATTTCGTAAAATTTTTTTTTTGTACTCGTCTCCGCCATACTGGGAACAACCCTTAAAATTTCAGAAATTTGGATTGAGCTTGGTCTGTCAGACAGTCACAAAGAGTTTTAAATATAAATTCAAATAGATTTTATAAACGTTTTTATCCTTATCGGCTTGAGAAGCATAGAATTGATTACATTTTCTTGCCCAATATAAGTATGAATGTATGTATGTATAATCCAACTTAAACTTCAAGACACCACACGCAAGGAGTACTTACCGAAAAAGCAACAGCAAAACACCATCGTATACAACGTTATGAAGATAATCCTTACATCCGTTCTATCGAAGACATACTCGGAGGCATCTTCCGCAGAGATATCATCGAAAACCCCATCCACGCTACCACTGCCATCGCCAGCACCCGAAGAGCTGCCATTACGAGTGTTGCTATCGTTGAAAAGTACAACAGCAACAATGTTGTCGCTGTGATTAGTTGTTGCAAGCGTTGCAATATCAGCATGGCTATAAGCGGAAGCTGGGCTGGTAGAGAGCAGCGAAGAGGAAACATCATTTAAAATAGTCATTTCCGTTGTATTAATGTTAAATGTTCTAATGTTGTTGTCGTTGTCGTTGTTGGTGTTGGTGTGCCTATTCATGTCCATGTTCCTGTCCATGTTGTTGGTGTTTGAGTTGCTAATGATGTTGCTGCCACTCCTACTCAGTCGGCTGTTGGCTTTTGTTTTGGTTGTCGTACTCTTGTTCTTGCTCGCATGTTGTACTAATGTCCGAGAGCCTTTTAAGGGTGTTGCCGCTGTTGATGTCGTCGTTGTTGTTAGATAGGTTGCTGCTGTGGTCGGGGATGAGTATGGGGTGGCTTGGGGAATTAGCTGCGCCACAGCTGATGTGGCTGCCACGGCTGTGGATAATGCCGTAAAATAGCAGAGTGTTGCCAGCACTGCTACCACCGTGGAGGCTGTTACATGCCACGCCACGGTGGCAAGTAGACGATGCAGTAAATTGTATGTTGTTAATGTGGCGAAGGATGTGCGACAATTATTTGTGCCGGGGGTGATGTTCTCGTTGTCGTGGCCATCTATAGATTTAGATGAAGTGCTTGTTGTTGCCACTGGTCTTAGTCTGGCGGATATTCTAGAGCTGGTGGAGGAGTTGGCAGCGGCCGCCGATAATGTCTGCATGTTTATGGCTCCGCTTGTGCGACATTCTGCACATGTTGCCCACGCTGATGGCTGTCCTGTGTTGATGTGGCTCGTGGATGGCATTGCATGGCTGTCGGTATATCTTTCGGGCTTGTCCCGAGCTCGTCGCTGATCTAGTTCTTGGTTTTCTGCCACCGTGTCCCATCTTATCCTTCGCCGCTTTCGGGCCGGCGTTCGCTTACGACTTTTGCTCGTAGTGGCCTTGTGGCAATCACAGTTTGCTGCAGTTGTAGCGCTGTTAAATGGATTTCCTTGCTGCTCTAATCCATCATATTCCCCCTGGCATTGGCCAGAGATTTTGGCCACTCTCAATCTTATCATGATTAAAGAGGTGGTAACGGATGCGGAAGGTTTTGGGGGGGAGGAAGAAGATAAACCTGCTTCTATTACCACAACATCCGTACGGAAATGTTGTCCTGTTCTCTTTGTTCAACGTCGTCGTTGCTGGCTAAAATATCGCTATTTTATGCTTGGCTGGCTTTTGATTTCCGTTTCCTTTTGTTTTGATTTCGTTTTGGTTTTTTTTTCGCTTAAGTCGTTGTTATTTTGTTGCCAAAGTTATTTTCATTTGTGATCTTGTTTCGTGATTTCTCCCACAAATATTTGCAATTTGCAACTTGCTTTGCAATTGTTGTTGTATCTTCCAAATTCGTTGTTACTGCTGTAGATTCGTTTGTCTCGTTGTTTGTTATTTTTCCAATTAACTTGCTGTTTGTTGTTGTTCTTATTGTTTTACAATTTTAATTGATTTTTTCCCCCGCGCATGTTGAAAACAACAAAGTGTTTTAATGGGAAAATATCTGCAAATGAAAAAGGATATAAAAATAATGGCGTTAGTTACACTCGTGGACACAGCAAGAAGTCGAAAAGGACAGCAAAAGAAATAAAATCTCTTTAAAATGGCGAAGCATTAATAACACTGCAGCAACAAAAAAATAAATATATAATTATAATAAGCAGAAAAGTCGATTAAACAAAGTCATTTTTGCTATTAACGGCTAACTTTTAGTGCTCTCAAAAATATCGAAATATATTTGTGTCTGTACGTGACGCACTGAAACAAACAATAAAACAGATAAAATGAAACAAAACTATTGTAATGATTAGCTCTAGCTCTTAAATAATAAACTAATTAATACAGAAAGATACAATTTGTACTTGTCTAGTACAATATGTACTAGTAGTAGAACAGCAAGACCCACAAAATATATATATTCTCGGAAGGATTACAATTTGACCGGAATATTTGACACATCATAAAACCAAACAAGTAAGGAAAGGCTAAAGTCGGGCACGGCCGACTATGTGATACACTCCACTTTCTATCCGAATACAATTCAATTCGTTAAAAAATTGAAAACGGGAAGGATTTTTGTATGTTTCCTAATCATAGGCTAATATGACCTGACCTAATTTGTCAATTTGAGAAGAATATTTGTATCGGGGCTATATCCAAACATGGAATGATGTGACCCACTTACACAATAGGTTCTTCCAGTTCAAGTATAAATAATATTAAGAAATTCTCTGAAAATATGTGGGGGAAATGTCAAGCTGGGAGCGAATATAAATATAAAGCTATATATAAATCTGAACCGATCTGACCCATTTTCACCAAACATTAGATATTTTGCCAAATTTGAAGAAGATTTGTTAAAATATGTGGTATCTAGTATGGTATCAAATCGGGAGCGAAATTTGAATGGAAGATATATATAAATCTGAACCGATCTAACACATTTTCACCGCAAGTGTTTCTAGATGAAATATAACATGTTTTGCCAATTTTGAAAACAATCTGATAAAACATGTGGTTTCTAGAACGGAAAAGGCGATATTGGGAGCCAAGTTTGTATTGGAGCTATATATAAATCTGAACCGATCTGACCCATTTTCACCGCAGGTGTTTCTAGATGAAATATAACATGTTTTGCCAATTCTGAAGAAAATCTGTTAAAATATGTGGTATCTAGAGCAGAAAAGGTCAAATCGAGAGCGAAATTTGAATGGGAGCTATATATAAATCGGAACCGATCTGTTCTATTTTCACCACAGGTGTTCCTAGTTTAAATATAAGATGTTTTGCAAAATTTGAAAACAATCTGATAAAATATATGGTTTCCAGAGCGGAAAAAGTCAAATTGGGAGCGAAATTTGTATGGGGGCTATATATAAATCTGAACCGATCTGACCCATTTTTATCATGGGTGTTTATATTGGAAAAATAAGATGTTCTACCAACTTTGAACCAAATCGGTTAAAATATGTGGTATTCAGAGTGAAAAGAGTCAAATCGGGAGTGAAATTCGTATGGGGGATATATCTAAATCTGAACCTTATCCCGAAAAACTTGGTTGTGTAAAGTTTCGTTTGGTTCTGGCTACAATTGCGACCTGTATCGTGATTACAAGAATATATGGACCGACAGACAGACAGTCGGGGGATATATCTAAATCTGAATCGATCTGACCGATTTTCACTAGCTGTTTCCATTTCTATTATAGGGTACTGTGCCAAATTTTAAGCAAATCGACATTAATATTTGGTTTCTAGAGCGGAAAAAATCAAGTCGGGAGCGACATATGTATGGTGGCTATATCTAAATCTGAACGGATTTGCTTCAAATTTAATAGCGCTCTTCCTTGATCCACAGAACTTACTTGAGCCAATTTTTGTTAAGATCGGGCCATAATGGCGACCTGTAATTTGATTACAACAATAGATGGACAGACGGACCACCAGACAGACGGACATTGCTAAATCGACTCAGAAAGTAATTCTAAGCCGATCTGCATAATAAACGATGGTTCTAGCTCGTTTCCTTTTGGGTGTTACAAACAAATGCACAAAGACATAATACTCTAGTGGAGTGTATAAAAATGGAACGATACACGATTCAACAACGCACTGAAATTATAAAAATTCACTACAAAAATGGCGAAAATTTTGCAGTCACAGTTCACAAAACTGAAGCGTTTTTGATTCGTCCATTTCAACCTCGACAAGCAAATTGTCGCATCTGGGGCTCGGAAAACCCAAGTGTTATTGCTGAGAAGCCTCTCCATCCTCATCGTGTGACTGTTTGGTGTGTTTTATGGTCCGGCGGGGTCATTGGACCTTAAATTTTCGAAAATGAGAATGGATCAACAGTTACGGTGAATGGATTGCACTATCGAGAGATGATTAATGATTTTTTATGGTCGGAGTTGGATGGTATTGATCTGAACAACAATTCTTTCAACAAGTCGACGATAAGTGCCACTCAAGCAACGAAACCATTGCTCTTTTCGGGAAAAGTTTCCGGACCGTGTTATCTCTGGAAGATTTAAAACCTTATTCCTTTGGGGACACTTGAAAAAGAAGGTCTACGCCAATAGCCCAGCGTCGATTCAAGACCTCAAAGATAGAATTCGTAAGGCTATCGAGGACATAGGGCAGCCACTTTGCGATTTGGTTATGGAAAATTTCATGAAAAGGATATGGTTCTGTAAGCAAGGTCGTGGTGGCCATTTGGCTGATGTTGTTTTTCATTATTAACGGCATACCTTCCTCTTTATTATGAAATAAACATCCGATCATTTATCTAAAAAAATTTCATTTTTCTTTGAATACCAAAATAACAGCTCTTGTTGGAAAACCCTGTATATAGATGTCTGTGTATAGCCACATAAAAACGGGCTCCCAGTTTACACTATTATCGCTCTAGAACCCCTATCTTAGATTGGAAAATTTTGCTGATTATGTTATATTTCAATAAAGAATACCTACTTCGAAAGAGATCTATAGGGTCCGCCAAATAACTTTTTTTTTTTTGAAAATGCTATAAAAAAAAACTACTGAATATTTTCTCAATTTTTTTTATTTGAAAGTACAATCCTTCCGGTTAATAATGGAAAATAATTTCATTCAAATGGCTGCTGAGGGCACCCCACAAATAATAGTCCAACGGTTGAATAGTTGAAAAAAACGTTAGATGGCGGACCCTATATAAGGGCCCACATTTTAATGTAGTGCCCTAACAAATGGGCTCCATTTTTATTATTACCCCTCTAGGACCCACAATTTACATCGCAAGTTCAACTTAGAATATGTACTATGAAAGTCAAATAGATGTGTCCGTACTTTGGTATAACCCAAATGGGGTTCCCATTCCAAACTACATCTTACATCGGATCTTGATGAAATTTTGCATATCATTATATATTTCAACTAGGAATACCTACCCTGAATGAGAACTGTATAGACAGATGTTTTGACACAGGCCCCAAGTGTTCTTATAGACCCCTTCAAATGTCCGTCCGATTCATCCTATTATCGCTGTGTAATCTTTGTTTGTCATACAGTTAATTAAGAGCTGTAAGTTAAGCATATGGTCAAAATAAAAATCCGTTTATTTTCAACTTTTTGTCACTTTAAATGTGTACGACGGTCACGTTTGACATCATGGAAATGCCCATATTCTATTCATCATAGAGTTATTTTCATTATTTGCTGTATTGTGGTTTCTTCTATTATTATTTTGATTATTATATGATTCCACTTAAGTTGTGGCTATTTGAAAAGCATATAAATGTCACTACATAGCTAGTCCATCTCAACAGTTGTTTTATATTTTTCAACGAGCGAAGGCCGCAATGTTGCTGTTAAAATTGTTTTTATTTGCAACTCTTATCACAGCTTTGTCATTTGCTGCTATCTTGAAGCCGCGACATCCAAACAACTGTAGTTCGTATCCATGTCCTTGGGATGTACACCCGGAACGCTATTCGAATGGGGGCTCTCGACGGCCAAAGATTGGTTGATATATGATGTCAATTGAACATGATAATAAAGAAAATTGTTAAGCAACAAATAAATAAACAATTATTATTCAATGCGTGATGCATGATTGAAAATAAGTAAGTATGTTGGCCGGATCATGCAAAAGCACATTTGATTGATTTGCACCGTTTTCCACGGAAAAGTGAAATTGCTGACATCATTACCACCAGCTAGCGCTTGGTGAGCTGCCGGTGCCATAAAATTTAACCCATTGTAGGGTTTCGTATGAAATCGGCCAATTTTCTTGGGTCTCCCTCAATGGTGTCATGGTAGTCAATTACATAATTTAAATTTTCGTTTGTAAAATTGCAATTCGAAAAATTAACGTGTTGGTTTCCTGGGAATCATTGAATATTCTAGGGATGTTTTTTCGCATACTCGTACAAGTGTGCACACAATATTGCTTCCTGTTCGCAGCCCACATACAAGTGGCTTCGAATTTCACGAATACGGTGTGCGTTGAATAATTCACGATGTCCCTGGCATCGTATCCATCTGAATGCCAATAACACAAAGAGCTTTTCCTTACCGAATTTAAAGTACAATTTGAAAATATGTAAATATTTTTTGTGTAATTTATGCGCGTACTTTGACATTACTTGCACATGTCACATTTTGTTATTTTTGTCGCTTATCGTCGGAAGGTTTTTTTATTTTTTTTTCTAATAAATTTCCATGATATTCTCTTACAGGAAATATAGCGTTACGAAGAATTTAATTTCTTTTTTTGGTTCCTGTAGTCGCTCGTGCGATAGCTTGTGTTTGGCTGCGGATGTTAGAATGTTGCGCAGAGGAAACCACGTGTAAAACACTCGATGATAAGATAAACATTATTAATTTTTCTCGTGAAAACAAACGGAAGTCATGGTAGATGAACAAAAAATGATTTAAAAAGAAATTCAAAAATATCAAAAAGAAACAAGTGAAACCAGGCATTGAGATCGACCGGGTCGAATTTAATATACCCTACACCAGGGTATGCCACATCCGCAGTATTACCGACAGGTTAAAGATTGTTGATTTCACATAGAAGTGCAGCAACATATTAGGAAAATTGTGATTTTTTGTATGATAATGGCGATATTTTTTACTGTTTTAACTACAATGTGATGTTTAGTTCTTAATATATAGAAAAATTATATTTTTTCTTCAAATTCAACGGTCTGGTCGTCAGCCAGAAAATAAAAAATTGTGATCGGACCATAACTGCGACATGTAGACATGGCTAAATCGATTCAGAAAGCAATTCAATGTCGTAGGAGGGTATACAAATTGAAAGCAAATTCCGGCAGTAATTCTGTTTTAATACTATATTCTGTTTAGTACTCTACAGAGTACGAGGTTATATGTGCCAGTTAGAATAATAGTGGTCTAAGTCACACTTTATTTCTGCGATATGCAATGATTTATGTTTGAGTCAATTGAAAAATATTTTTTCACCGAAGCATACCCCCAGGATGGGGGTATACTAACTTTGTCATTCCGTTTGTAACACCTTGAAATATCGACCTGAGACCCTATAAAGTATATATTCTTGATCGTCATAAAATTCTAAGACGATCTAGCCATGTCCGTCCGTCTGTCCGTCTTTTGAAAGCACGCTAGCATCTAATCCAAAAGAGCTAGAACGTTCAATTTTTCCATGAATGCGTCTTATAGTCGTAGATCGGTTGGGATAGAAACGGGGCGAAATCGGCCAAAAGGGAAAAATTTTTCCCTCACAAGGACTAAAAATACCCATAATAATCCCTAATATGTTAGCGTTTACATTTGCTTGATATTTGGTATGCGCATTCCCCTTATAGCAAAAACTTGCACCATAAAGTGATTCTTATTTGTAGGGAGAGAAATGGGGCAAAAAAGGGATAAAAATGGTACATTTTAAACGACAACAGCTAGAAACACGAAATTCGGTGTGTAGATTCCTCTAATTGAGTAGATACATAATATAAAAGTGTTTTTACAAAATTCGTACTTTTAAGGGATAAAATGGGAATAGAGGGATAAAAATGGTACCAACCAAGCGGCTGTACCTAGAATAATGAAATTCGGTGTATACATTCCTCTGATTGCATAGACAAGTAAAATACACGGATTTTTCAAAATTCTTACTTTTTGGGGTTAAAATGAAAAAAGGTGATAAAAATAGTACTAATCAAATGACCGCAGCTAGAGTCATGAAATTCGGAGTATACATTCCTCTGACTGCGTAGACACGGAAAATAGACGAATTTTTCGAAATTCGTACTTTTTGGGGTCAAAATAGAAAAAGGGGATAAAAATAGTACCAACCAAATGACCGCGTAGACACGGAAAATAGACAAATTTTTCGAAATTCGTAGTTTTTGGGTTTAAAATGGAAAAAGAGGATACAAATAGTACCAACCAAATGACCGCAGCTAGAGTCATGCAATTCGGAGTATACATTCCTCTGACTGCGTAGACACGGAAAATAAACGGATTTTTCGAAATTCGTACTTTCAAGGGATACGTACCATTGTATATGCAGTCAGAGGGATAAAAATAGTACCAACTAAACGACTACACCTAGAATGATGAAATTCTAATTGCGTAGAAGCGTCAAGGGGGTAAAAATTTTACCAAACAACTGCGCGCAGCTGGAATTATGGAATTCGGTGTATACATTCCACTGACTGCATAGACATAGACAAAATAAAAAGTTTTTTTCCAAATTCGTACTTTTTCTTTTACGGCAAAAATTTGTTGAATCATGAAGTTAGGTTATTTTGCACTATGTACGTCTGATAATGGATTTTCAAAATTTGTACTTTTGGAATTAAAATAGAATGGAATTACAACCAACTGTAGCACCCACTATCTCTACCAATATTTATGGTATTTAAGCATTTTGAAAATATAAATAAATATAATAAATACTATTTGTTTTTTGATTTGAAATAATTAAAATATTATATTTATTCGTTTGTATTTTTTTTTTGGTCTGTAATCAATATTTTATTTGAACTGGGATATTGTCCTGGTTCAATACCATTTTGCATCTGTATTTAATAGAATAGCAAAATTATTTACAAATGGCATGGTGACATTTATTACTTGGCTGCAGACTACCACGATCATGATTTCGACCATGTCAAAAGCCTTTTCAAGTGGCTTCGCAGCGTGTTTTCAACATCAAACCCGCCCTCTATAAGGAGATGATTCTCACAAACGAACGAGAAGCACAACTCACTTGCCGAATTAGCGTTTAAAAAATGGCACCAAGTAATAAAGTACACAGGCCATCTTACAAGCATCTCATTTAGTTGCATATGTATGTATGTGTATATGCAGGTATAGTTACCCAGCAATACTTCTGCCGTGCCAACGTTCATTTGTTTTAGTAATTTTCGTTTGTATTTCTTGGTCTGTAATCAATATTTGATTTGAACTGGGATATTGTCCTGGCTCAATATCTATAAAATATCTAATATTTATAAAATTATTTTTTCAATATTTGTATTTGGTTTGGCTATATTAACAAATTTATATTTTCCTTTAATATTACTGCACTTCTACGAAAACCGACAACCTCTACGGAATGCAAGCCATGGTGGAGTATATATAATGTTCGGCCCGGCCGAATTTAACGCCGTTATTACCTGTTTGTCTTGGAATATCCTAATACTATATCGAACTTTTATAAAAAAAAACGTCTACGAACCACTACTTTCAGAGGATGTACTAACTTAGACCACTTTCATTCTTATCAATTGAAAAAATTTAACAACCAAAATTTTTATTTTTTTTTCGCAAAAGTAATATTTCCTTGCCAAAAATGAACGAAAACACAAAATATTTTATTAATTACTAATTTTATTTAATTATAAAAATATAAATATTTACAGGCTTTTCGTCTAGAAACTTTCTATTGAAATTATTTTTTACTTTTCAAATAATTTCATTTTATATAACATATATTCATAAATAAAAAATGTTTGTTTGCGTCACCACACATCAATATTAGTGGATGTAGTGTGACTTTGACCACTTTCAAACTAACACCAAAGACAATTTTGGTGTTCATAAAATGTGTAATGTAGGATACATTTTTTATAAATGTCAAAAATAAAAGTTATTAAATTTGAGATCTGATCAAACTAAAGAGAAAAATTAGCATATCTCATTTTTTTCTGATTTTTGACTTAGACCACTATCATTCTAACTGGCAGATATATCATTTAGGGCAGAAAAGAAGTGTAACGCATTGAAACATTAACTTAATAGATTAAATCCGTTTCGCAACACTTTATGCTATTTAAAATTTAAATTAGAATCGACTGAACTGGGATATTTTCCTGGCTCAAGACCATTTTGCATCTATATTTAATATATTGCAAAATTATTTACAAATGGCATGGTGACATTTATTGCTCGGCTGCAGACTACCACTATCGTGATTTCCACTCCGTCAAAGGTTTTTTCAAGTGGCTTCGCAGCGACTTTTCAACATCAAACCCGGACTGGAAATAATTCTCACAAACGAACGAGAAGACTATAAAAAGTACTGATTATTTTTTCAAATTTCTTGTTTTATTGGAAAGGTTGAACTTTGTCATTTAAAAATGTAACACAATATCATTCATATAACTACCACGACTGTCTCGCCAGCAACTCTTCCGATCAACCCAATTTTTTAGTACAGCCCACAATCAACACCAAACAGTTACTCGTAGCGGATGCATTGATTATGAAATTATGACTTTGTTGCAATATTTGTTAAAAAAAAGTTAGATGTTCCATTATTATAATTTTGAAATAAATTATTTTGTAATAAGTAATTTTGTGTAAATAAATTTGCATTCTATTAAATATAGATGCAAAATGGTCTTGAGTCAGCACAATGTCCCAGTTCAAATCAAATATTGATTACAGACCAAAAAAAAATACAAACGAAAAAACTAAAAAAAAATTTGAAATATTTTACTGAAAGTTTAATAATTAATCAAGACCTCGAGTTAAAAATTAAATAAAAGGTCGAATTTTTAGAATGATAATACAAATAATTTTGAACTAAAAATTAATGACCACGCCCATTTAGGGGGAGTGTCTACACATATGTTTTTATTGTTTGATAGCCCTTGACTTCTGCAGAAAGGCAAAGCACGAATTTCAAAATTCAATTAACTTTCAGGTTCACAATGGAAGGTATACACCTAATTTTACAATTCTAGCTACATACAGCTTGGTACCAGTTTCATCTCTTTTAACACATTTTATTCCTAAAAGTACTAATATGGAGAAATACTTTCGTTTTGCGCGCCGACTATATGATATCCTACACTTAGTCATTATACCCTATGGTGTAGTATATTAAAAGGTCATTACATTTGAAGCGGGTGATATACATTGCAGCTATAAGAGGAGAATATACAACAAATTCCATACTTCTATCTGTATTTGTAAGAAAATTTGAACACAAACTCTGAATGGGAGCTATATACAAATCTGAACCGAAGTGACCCATGTTTAGCAAAGGTTTTCTAGTTGAAATATTAGACGCTTTCCCAAATTTTATGGAGTGTTAAATATGTGGTTTCTAGAGCGGAAAGAATCAAATCGGGAGCTATATATAATCTGAACCGATGTGACCCACTTTCGCTATAGTTGTTTCTATTTGAAACATTAGCTGATGTGCCGAATTAGAAGAAAATCTGTTCAAATATGCTATTTCTAGAGTGGAAATAATCAATTCAGTAGCGAAATTTGTATTGGAGTTATATATATATATATCTGAACTCATCTGACCCATTTTCACCAGAGCTGTTTTTAGTTGAAATATAAGTTGTTTTGCCAAATTTGAAGAAAATCTGTCATAGATTGGGTGTTTCTAGAGCCAAAAGAATCAAATCGGAGGAGACATTTGTATGGGAGCTATATATATATCTGAACCGATCTATCCTATTTTTACCACAGCTGTTCTTAGTTGAAATATGAGCTGTTTTGCCAAATTTGAAGAAAATCTGTCAAAGTTTGTGGTTTCTAGAGCGGAAAGAATCTAATCGGAGGAGACATTTGTATGTGAGCTATATATAAATCTGAACCGATCTATCATATTTTTACCAGAGCTGTTCTTAGTTGAAATATG
Source organism: Polietes domitor (assembly GCA_947397865.1). Taxonomy (NCBI): domain Eukaryota; kingdom Metazoa; phylum Arthropoda; class Insecta; order Diptera; family Muscidae; genus Polietes; species Polietes domitor. The sequence continues at coordinate 153,532,183 of OX377619.1, read as the reverse complement.
AGCTGTTTTGCCAAATTTGAAGAAAATCTGTCAAAGTTTGTGGTTTCTAGAGCGGAAAGAATCTAATCGGAGGAGACATTTGTATGGGAGCTACATATAAATCTGAACCGATCTATACTTTTTTACTAGAGCTGTTGCTAGTTGAAATATAAGCTGTTTTGCCAAATTTGAAGAAAATCTGTCAAAGTTTGTAGTTTCTAGAACGGAAAAGTCAAATCGGAGGAGACATCTATATGGGAGCTATATATAAATCTGAACCGATCTATCCTATTTTTACCAGAGCTGTTTTTAGTTGAAATAAAAACTGTTTTGCCAAATTTGAAGAAAAACTGTCAAAGTTTGTGGTTTCTAGATCGGAAAAAGTCAAATCGGAGGAGACATTTGTATGGGAGCTATATATAAATCTGAACCGATCTATCCTAATTTTACCAGAGCTATTTCAAGTTGAAATATTCGGCGTCTTGACAAATTGGAGGAAAATATGTTAAAATGTGTGGTTTCTAGAGCGGAAGAGGCAAAATCGGAAGCAAAATTTGTATGGGAGCTATATTTAAATCTGAACCGATTTGACCTGGACTTTGATCACAAGAATAGATGAACAAACGGACGGAAGGACGGATATCGCTAAAGTGATTCTAAGTCGATCGGTATAATAAACCATGGGTCTATCTCATTTCCTTTTGGGTGTTACAAACAAATGCACAAAGACATTATACCCTGTGGTGTAGTGTATAAAAATCGTTATCCCCTTTTGCTCCCATTTCCTTAAAATTACAAATTTCCAAAAGCTCATTTATAAATGTCGAAATATATTTCGAATCTACGCAACCTTAGCGAAATATACATAGATTTTCATTATTCTAGCTGCAGCTGTTTACCAATTTGGTACCTTTCTCGCAGTTTCACAATACCAATTTTATCCCTTTTTTCACACATCCCACCTTAAAAGTACTAATTTTGCTAATCTTGCTACATCTATTAGACGTATTGTTGAAAAATATACATCGCATTTCCTTTCGTTTAGTTGTTAGCGTACTTTCAACAGACGGACGGATAAACGGTCTTGGCTAAATCGTCTTAGAATTATATGACGATCAAGAATATATACGCATTTAGGGTCTCAGATCGATATTTCTAGGTGCTACAAACACAATGACAAACTAACTGGTCCCCGATCCTATGGTGGAGGGTATACAAATAAATGTACAGGAACTAATATTAATTAATTGTATTAGCAAATAATAAAATAAATTTAATTCTGAGCTTCAAGACCACAAATTCAACTTATTCACTGACCTGATGCGAAATGAATCACTGATGCATTTACCCGATTTAATATGTACATGTGAAATGTATGTGTATGTAATGTATAACTTAATAATGAAATAAATTTATTTATAGTCTTTGCAAAACCACAATATGTATTTCAGTATTAAAACAACACCATGTTTCCAATGACCTGAAATCGAATAAATCACCATAACATGATGATGATGAATACAAAAATCAAAGAAGGAAAAAACGGAAATTGCGGTCAGGTAGTTGTGACTACAGAAAACCTCTAGTCACCAATTAACAAAATACGGCAGAGGGGACTGTGGCGTATTTCGTATTAAAATTGTTAAGAACTAATTATCTTAATTACATGTGCGGACGCCCTATACTAAGACAGGGCTAGATCAATTTCTCACATTTCAAAAATATGACAAATTCTGGATTCGATTTGATTTTGGACTTATTCCTGGAACGCAGTTTGTGGTCATTCATCATTCATTTAACACGTTGAGTGCCACGTCGTACGTTTTCGTTCGACACCTAACCCGTCGTGGGGTGCCACGTCGTACGTTTCCGTACGACAGTGATTGCTTTTACTTAGAGCCAAAAAAATGTTTGGCCTCCTGGGAAGGTTTGCGTCTAAACCGCTTGGCACTCAATGTGTTAAATAGGTTTAATTGACTCATGAGTATCAAGGGCTGTGTAGCTCTTATAAATAATTAAATACAATAATCTTATTAAAGAAAATACTTGTGTGGTTTTTGCACTCGATGCTACACATAAACGTTCAGTGTGTGCAATTTTATAAAATTGTTTTATAGACCGTAGACTGCAGTCAGTTGCATTTATGCAGCCGTTGTAGTCAATTCTTTAAAAAGTAATCTTCGGCCGAAATCAAATAAATATATAAAATGATTTTTGTAAAATTTCTTTTGCTGTTATCTTTGTGCTTTACCATGGCTTTTGCTGCGGTTGGAGGAAGACCCGCTATTAGCTGTCGCACATTTCCTTGCCCTGGAGAACCCAATCCCTTTGGCAAAATCGATCCGTACAGTGACATTACCAAGTTTTGAAATAACTAAAATCATATGAGCGAAAATAAAGATTAACAAGAAAATGTGTTCTGAACTTTATTTGAAATTTGCATTGTTCGGTATATATCGAAAATATTTAATTGCCAAATACATATTTATTCATCGTCGGCTGCACCATAAGTTATACTGTGGTGAGGTAATTCAAGGCAAATGATTGTGAGGGAAGTTTTTCACTTGGATAAACTTCAAGACACTTTCAATTTATTGGTGATGGAAAAGTGGCCTCGTATGAACTTTTGTTAAAAATGTTATGTTAAATGCAATTTCTCTCGGAGAACATTTCGAAGAAGCTCTCAGGCTAATTTCTCTATTGGTCATAATTATTGAATATTGAATTGCATTAAAAATTAAAACTACTATGGAAAATATTTTATTTTCTATTTTGTCTCTATAAATGTTCTAAATACAATGTTAATTTCACAGAACTTCTCAGTCCAGTTATTAAATATTTTTACCTCATTCCAGGATTCATCCACAAAAAATTGCAGGCTTGGAAGTAACCCTTTATTTTAATTCACTATTTTCTTTGAAATGTGTGAAAAATGTATTCTTGTTTTTTGGCCCATATCGATTTTAGTATGGAAGTCTGTTATTGAACTACGTGAAAACTTTAGTTAGGTGTATTTTAACCAAAATCTATCATTAATAAACAAGTTGGGTCGAGCTAAGTCATACAGTGTTGAGAAGAGACCAAAAATATTTTTTTAAGGAAGAACTCGTAATTTTATATCCAAATTTTTAGGTGATACCGAAAATTATTAAAATATTATTAATATTAATGCCGATTTGAGAGCAAGTTTCAAATATGCGTTAAATTCATACGACTCTGCTGCCAAAATGAAAGAAAACAAGTAAAAAGCCGGTAAATTCAGCCTAAACAAGAATCTTATATATCCTCCACCATGGATTGCATTTCTCAGTATTACCCGCAGACTATTGGACTATCACAGGGCAATAAAATATTAGGAAAATTATGATTTTTTGCTAATAGTGATATTTGTTAAATAAGCCCTTGGCAATATATATATATCAAAATAATTCTTCAAAAAGGCAAATCACGAATTTCAAAATTCTACTTTCAGGTTCACAATGGAATGTCTAACCTAATTTTACAATTCTAGTTACAGCTGTACCAGTTTTATCTTTATTATCCCATCTTATTCCTAAAGGTACAAATTTGGAAAAATATTTTTGTTTTGCGCAAGGGAATTTCATGATTCTGGCTGCAACCGTTTGATTTTTATCACATTTTGCTGTGCTTTCCCTAAAACTACAAATTTCAAAAAAAAAAATCCTTTAGATTGCGCTTCCACACAATCAGAGGAATGTACACACCGATCTTTATGATTATCTATCTGCAGCCATTTTCTCGACACCAATTTTATCCCCTTTTGCCTTAATAGTACGAGTATGGAAAGATCATATTATATTTCGGATCTGAGCGAAAAATACACGGATTTTCACTATTCTAGCTGCAGCTGTTTAATTGGTAGCAATTTTATCCCTTTTTCACCGTTTCCCCATATACATTTACGTTTCCATATCAGTCAACGATATATGTGCAATGTCGCAGGAACTATTATCAGTCATAAGCTCTTTTAAAGTTGACAACAAATTCTGGTCAGATCCAGATGCCAGTCGTCCTATCTTTGATATTTAAGCCCAGAAAAGAGTCTTACAAGAAAAGCACACTAATGCCGAAATTACAGTGGATGAGGTGCGAAACCTACTTGAAACCAGCAGACAAGAAACCCAACGTGATTTTGTAGATATGGCAAATGTGATTAAGACTGCTCATCAATCCTCCTTAACAAGAACGTTTAAATTTCCTAAATCAGAAAAATGGTTTGATCTACATTGTTTCAATGCTAGAAAAGCATCCTTTAAGTGGCTAAAAAGGTTCAGAAATAATAGTTCTGATGAAAATAAAGATAAATATTAATTCTATAATCAACGATACAAAGAAATAATAAGAAACGCAAAACGTCAATATCGACTTCGCATGGAAGAGAAAATAGATAATATCAGAGACTGTAAAGATTGGTAGAAAGTTGTTAAGGAAATTCGAATCGAAGACATATCGAACATTCAGGTGCCGACTGAAGCCCTGAAAAGCTACTTTGAGCAAATCCTGAACCAACGACATTTATCACCAGACATACACTATACTCATACGTATTGCTGCGACCATGATTTAGACAAGGCAATAACTCTGGATGACGTCAAGAATGTTCTGAAGAAAGCAAAATGAAATAAGGCACCAGGGGAGGATCGTATAAAATACGAATTCTAAAAATTTGCGCCGGACACTCTCCTTCAAGAAATAGTGAACCAATGCAACTACTTGTTTGATAAAGGGGAAGTTGATAACTCATTCGAAAAAACTATTATTTATCAAATTTTCAAGAAAGCCAAATAATTACCGAGGCATATCGTTTATGAACTGCTTGCCAAAAATAATGATGGGTATAATCACAGAAAGACTTTCAGAATGGACTGAAAAATTCAATAAATTAAATGAATACCAGGCTGGTTTTAGGAAGAACTATAGTACATTGGATAATATATTTAACCTCACATCGATTATACATTTAAACTGGCATAGAAATAGAAAAACATATGCATTCTTCGTTAACTTTAAAGCAGCCTTTGATAACATCTCACGAAATGCATTGATGTATAAATTACATACAATTGGAGTGTCAACTAAAGTAGTAAGATTTATTGAAAAGGTTTATGAAACAACAAAATTCGCAGTGTGGACGGGAAATGAACTGTCAGATGATTTCACCACGACTAATGGCGTCAAACAGGGATGTCTGCTTTCACCATTACTGTTCGCACTTTATTTAAATGATCTGCATGCATTTGTTGGTGGAGGAACTTTCGTAGAAGAATTTAACATACGTCTCTTGCTCTACGCTGATAACATCGTAATACTGGCCGACGAAATATATGTTTTACAACGCATGGTTAAAAAATTGGAAGCATATTGCAAACTTTGGAACATGACGGTCAACCTAGATAAATCAAAAATAATGATTTTCAGAAAAGGCGGAAAAGTTTCTCGAGTTGAAAATTGGTATTATAATGGAGAAGTAATTACTATTGAATCTGAATACTGCTACCTCGGTTTGATTTTAACACTAAAACTTGCATTTAAAAAACATATAGAGTCGAGAAATAATACTGCAAAAAAACAGTATAAATTCAACAAATTCAAGCTGTATGTAGAGCAATCCAAACTTATGGCTCCCAAATATGGGGTTGTTCATATTTCGATGAAGTAGACAAACTGGCAATATATTTTCTTAAAAAGATTCTCAGATTACCGAGTTTTACACCCACATACGCCCTCATACTAGAAACTGGTATTCAAAATGGGCATATTTACACATTGGAATCCCACTTAACATATATAATTCGAGTTCTCTTTGATTATAACGAAGAAAGATTGGCCCATAAACTATCATCAAATATTTTGGGCAAACAGTATAAATATGCTGATGTCGGAAAATAATATCGAGCTCTTTCTGGAAAATCAAACAAAACAGCATTGGGTATTCAATAAGTATCATTTGATTCACACTTTAAATGTTAGGAATAAAAACCAAGCAATGCACAAAGCCAGTCAGACAAGCCGTTTTTATTCTAATTTAGACCCTACTGTTGGCCAAACATATTTAATTGAGAATTTAAAACAAGAGGATATAATATGGATTTTTAAGGCCAGAAGTGACTTGATTGATATAAACGGCAGCAAGTACCGACCAAACATAAATCGGTAGTGTTCAATGTGCAACATGAGAGAAATAGAAAATTTGCAACATTTTCTAGGCCGCTGTCCAGCATTGAAAGAATTCCGATTAATGTTCTTCCAAAAGGTTTTGCTTAATGAAGGCGAGTTAGTAAATATATTAAATGGTGTAGTCATTAATTGGAAGGCTCTAGTAAATTTTATAAAAATGTGTATTCACTACAGGAAACTATTATTGTTTGAATTTAATTTCTGGAAAACAAAAACCTATATATTTCATATTGTGTCTAGAATGAAGACTGACGACCACAGGTCAATGTCAATATTATATATATTCTTTTATTTACCTTTGTGCATTTAATTACATATATTGCTAATAATTATCTATAACAAACAAAATGTAAAATTATGATAAATAAAGAATACTACTACTACTATACAGTCATAGGAATGTCCATACCGAATTTCATAATTCTATTCTTTAATCGGTACCAATTTTATCCCTTTTTCCACACAACTCCCCTTCTTAAAAGTACTCATTTTGAAAGTCACTTTAGTTTACGTGTATATGCTACTGGAAGGTCGTTTTTTGGTACCATTTTTATCCCTCTATTCCCATTTTATCCCCTTAAAGGTACAAATTTGAAAAAAAACACTTTATTTTACGTGTCTACTCAATAAGAGGAATGTACATACCGTTTCTAGCTTCTGTCGTTTGTAGGTACCATTTTTATCCTTTTTTGTCCCATTTCACCCCCTACAAATACGAATCACTTATTGGTGCACGTTTACGCTATAAGGGAATGTGTATACCAAATATCAAATAAATATAAGCAGACATATTCTCGAAATATATGTGGTATTTTCTGTCCTTGTTAGGGAAAAAATTTTCTTTTTCTCTGGACCGATTTTGCCCACTTTCAATCCAAACCGACCTATAACTAAAGAGTGATTTTTTTGAGGTTAGGATTTTCATGCATTAGTATTTGACAGATCACGTGGGATTTCAGACATGGTGTCAAAGAGAAAGATGCTCAGTATGCTTTGACATTTCATCATGAATCGTCTTACAAACGAACAACGCTTGCAAATTATTGAATTTTATTATCAAAATGCGTGCTCTGTTAAGAAAGTTCATTGCGCGCTTCCATTTTATGGTCAGTTTAATCGACCCACTGAAGCGGCTATTCGGGCTATTGTGACTAAATTTCGCACCAAATTTACATTGTTGGACATTAAACCACCAACACGCTTACGTAGAGTGCGAACTGAAGAAAATATCGCAGCTGTATCGGCCAGTGTTAATGATGACCACCAATTTTCGATTCGTCGCCGTTCGCACCAATTGGGTCTCTGTTACTCAAAAACGTGGAAATGCCAAAATTGGACTAAGCGGATGGACCACCTAAGACGCAGCCGCGGTCAACATTTAAATGAAATTATCTTCAAAAAGTAAATGTCATGGACCAATCTAACGTTTCAAATAAAGAACCGATGAGATTTTTCAAATTTTATGCGTTTTTTTTTTAAAAAAAAGTTATCAAGCTCTTAAAAAATCACCCTTTATAAGACACATTTACGTTAAATTTGGACATCCTAGCGTGCTTTCAAAAGACGGGCGGGCATGGCTAGATAAGGAATCTTGTTGTGAAGTCTCCTGAATAAGATCGTCCCGTTCGGAGATTACAACAGAGGTAGTATGCAGCCAAGTAAAAATGCAAAATACAAATAAATTAAAATAATAAATAAATAATTTTCTGTGATAAGTTTAAATTAAAAAATTCCCGACCACAAACAGCTTGAGCGACAAGGCACTTTTTTGGACGATTGGCTATGTAAAAATGTCATAGACGGGGCGGAGAAGCTCAACCCACATCAGAAACACAAAAATTACTGGTGGGTGCGGATTCGTTCGTCCTCGAAAGCGTTGCGATTTAGGTAACGGCGGCAATAATAAGTAAGTTCAAATCTCATAATTCCTAGAACGGGAGAAAATCCTAAAAAAAATACGATTTTTAGAAAAAGAGACCCCATAAAGTATATATATTCTGGGTCGTGGTAAAATTCTAAGACGATATAGCCATGTCCGTCTGTCCGTCTGTCTGTCTGTTGAAAGTACGATAGCGGCCGAACGAAATGAGATAGGAGGTTCAAATTTTTCCTAAATGTGTCTTATGGTTGTAGATCGGTTGGGATTGAAAGTGGACGAAATCGGCCCAGAGGGAAAAATTTTGAACATATTAGCTTGTATTTGCTTGATATTTGCAATGCACATTCCCTTTATAGCATAAAAGGGCACCATAGAGTGATTTTTATTTGTAGGGGGCGCAATAGGATAAAAATGGTACCTATCAAACGACAACAGATAGATACACGAAATTTGGCGTGAACATTCCTCTAATAGAGTAGATACATAATTTAAAAGTAATTTTTCTAAATTCGTACTTTTAAGGGGTTAAATGGGGATAGAGGGATAAAAATAGTACCAACCTAACGGCTGCACCTACAATAATGAAATTCGATATATACATTCCTCTGATTGCGTAGACACGTAAAATAAATGAACTTTCCAAAATTCGTACTTTTTGGGATTCAAATGGAAAAAGGGGATAAAAATAGTACCTACCAAATGTCAGCAGCTAGAATCATGAAATTCGGAGTATACATTCCTCTGACTGCGTAGACACGAAAAATTAAACGTTTTTTCCAAATTCGTACTTTCAAGGGATACAATGACTACATGGGATAAAAATAGTACCAACTAAACGAATACAGCTAGAATAATTCATACAATGATTCAGTGTGTACATCCTTCTAATTGTGTAGATACGTAAAATAAAGAGATTTTAGATAGTCGTACTCTTGAGGGGGCAAAATTGGAAAAAGGGGAAAAAAATGGTACCAACAAAGTGGCCGTTGATAGAATCATGGAATTCGGTGTATACATTCCTCTGACTACATAGCCATGTAAAATATTTTTTTCCAAATTCGTACTTTATTTGGTAGAATCATGAAGTTGTCTTATACTGCGTACGTGGGAGATAAGTATTTTCAAAATCTATACTTTTGAAATTAAAATAGGATGGAAATACAACCAACCAAACGACTGTAGCTGATAATACACTCTCTATCCTCCAATATTTAGGGTATTTATGATTGCTCCCTTATATTTACTTTATGAATTAAAGTATTATATCCATTATATATATAGTATACACATATTTGTAGCCTTGGCTTATTAATTAAATTTCTTATTTACATACAGTTAAAATTTGTTGCGGACATTCCTCTTGTAGCTTGGAAGCTCCACAAAGAAAATAAAAGTTTTAGCGGGTGAAATGGGACAAAAAGGGATAAAATATGGTACCAATGATACGACATGAAATTCGGTATGTACATCCCTCTAATCTAAATAGAGGGATTTTTCGAAATTCGTACTTTTAAGGGATATAATTAAAAAGAGGGATAAAAATGGGACCTACCAAACCGCTGAAGTTGAAATCATGAAATTCGGTGTATACATTCTGACTATGAAGATTCGAAAAATGGTTTTTTCGAAATTTGTACATTTGGGCGGAGAATGGGGCGAATGGGGATATCTTTAAAATTTATACTTTTCTTATCACTTTGTCTGTATCTGAAAATGCTTCTTTCTAATGGCGACTGACAATCGCCTAATATTTAGGCATGCTCACTTTCTCAATTTCAGCATTTTATTTTTCTTTTTGCGATTTTAAACAGTGTCCATAAGTATACATTATAGTTTGAAGCAAATATAATAATGTGCATAAAAATATCACAATTTTCTTAATATGGTACTGTGCTTCTATGTAAAGTCGACATCCTTTAATCTGCTGGTAATACTGTGGAATGCACTCCGTGGTGGAGGTTATATAAGATTCGGCGCGGCCGAACTTAACGCTTTCTTACTTGTTTTATTTGTTATCATATTTGTAAATGATTATTTCGCCCTATTTAACATGATTTAAAAAATATGTTTGGAAAGAGGGCCTATTTATACATTTATTTACACGTAGACACTGTTCTCTTCACTAGAATATCGAAAAATGTTGTTAGCTATCCAAAATGAGAGTACAAATACTAACGGTTTCTTCGATGAAAATTCGAAATTTAGTAACAATTTTAAAAAAGTATCCATAATTTTTTTGTTGACAAAAAAAATTTGTTTGGTCTCGTATACAAATTTTTTTGTGAAACCAATTGTCTGAGGTTTAATCTTCTAATAAAAAACTTGTATAGCCTTGTTATTGAATTGATATTTTTCTATGACAAAATAAATTATTATTCTCCATAATACATTTTTCTTTTGTTAAAATTATCTTATTGAATTTATTTGTATCTTATTGAATTTCCTTTAATGTATTCTCAGAACTTATACGCCTTCAACCATCAATGGTCATTATCAATATTCCTGATAGCCATCAAGCAAATTAGTTGAATTCATAAAAATGTTCAATAAATGATTACTGAATGCTTGAAATGAAGGAAACTCCAATAAAGTCGAGTAATTGATGAGCTCAATATGCCACGAGCAAATTTCTTGCTCATATTTTCAAACATAGCCAAGCTAACCAAACGCACATCCCCACATTTACATTACCAATCGCAACCCACATAACATTCTTGGGAAACAAGACAAACCAAGCCAAGCCAAAACCAATTGGCAAAGTTTCCCGGTACGGACGGAATGACCGATGACATTAAAGGCCCCCCAAGCGCACGCATGTTAGGCCACAAGTAACGACACAAATCATGCAACTTTATGCGTAACAGATCTTCTTTCAACTTCGCGGATGTTGCTCAGAAAGTTAACCGATGTTGTGGGTGGACGTTCTTCTTCTGTTTAAGCCAATTTGAATTTATCAAATAACACAATCACGCTGCAGAAACTCAACAGTCGCAGCTACGAAGTAAGCCAACGAAAGGAAAGGCAAAACGCGAAAGAGTAGACAATTTATGTATATCAAATGTTCCAAGTTATAATCGTATAATATGGCCGCACAAGACACAGAATAGCTGCTTCCATCTGCAGCAACGATTCCATCGAACTGTAGGAAAGACATTAACAAAACAAAAATGGCCTAATGTGTTACCAAGACAAAGAGATATCATTAAAAGTAATGACAAGAAGGACTATGAAAAGAAATGTGGCAGTTGGGTGTTTCACAGTGGGGAATTTGAATACTAACAAGAAGTGGAAACCTACATAAACCTACGGCTTTGCCATTTAAAAGTTCTTAATAGACTTCATTCATGATGAAAAATTGTAGTAATGGTTCTATACAATAACATTTTAAGAAATAAACCAGTAAGGAATGGCTAAAGTCGGGCGGGGCCGACTATATGATACACTCCACTTTCTATCCGAATTCAATTCGATAAAAAAAAGTGAAAACGGAGGATGTTTGTATGCTTCTAATCATAGGCCAATATGACCTGACAAAATTTGTCAAATCGAGAAGAATATTTGTATCGGGGCTACATCCAAACATGGAGTGAGGTTCTTCCAGTTCAAGTATAACCTGTTATGCTCAATTTGAAGTAATTCGGTGAAAATACGTGGTTTCTGAGGCGGAAAAATCAAGCCGGGAGCGAAATTTGTATAGGAGCTATATATAAATCTGAACCAATCTACTCATTTTCACCCTGGGTGTTTCTCATCATTGAAGAAATTAGATGAAAATGCGTGGTTTCTAGAGCGGAAAAACTCAAATCGGGAGTGAAATTCGTATGGGTGCTATATCTAAATCTGAACCGATCTGGCTCATTTTCACCGTGGATGTTTCTAGTTGAAATATAAGATGTTTTGCTAATTTTGAAGAAGATCTGTTCAAATATGTAGTATCTAGAGTGAAAAGAGTCAAATCGGGAGTGGAATTCGTATGATTCTAAGTCGATCGGTATAATTAACAATGGGTCTATCTCGTTTCCCTTTGGGTGTTACAAACAAAGACATAATACTCTCGTGGAGTGTATAAACATATGAAAGACTCTCCGTGCATCACACAGTGGGGATGCGAGAAAAATATAATTGAAGTGTTGACGAGATTAAGATTTGCGATCATGCCTTGGGACTCTAAAAGTGAGTACCCAGACAAAATATCTTTCAAGGCGACATAAAAATGGCCGATATACATTATACTATACATTACCTTCCACCCGCAGGTTGGGGGTATACTAACTTTGTCATTCTGTTTGTAACACCTTGAATAAAGTATATATAAAGTATATATATGTTCTTGATCGTCATAATTTTCTATTCTAAGATGATCTAGCCATGTCCATCTATGCGTCCGTCTGTTGAAAGCTAGCTAGCATCTAAACGAAAGAAGCTAGGACGTCCAAGTTTTCCATAAGTGCGTCTTATAGTCGTAGATCGGTTGGGAAAGCAACTGGGCGAAATCGGTCCAAAGGGAAAATTTTTTCCCTCACAAGGACTAAAATGTCCCTAAAAACCCATAATATTTAGAATATTTCACACGGTTTGTGAATATGTCTGCTAAATGACTACAGCTAGAAACACGGTTCCTCTTTCGAACCATGGAAAGATACTCAATCGAGCAACACGTTAAGGTTATTCAGGCTTATTATGAAAACGGTCGTTCAAATCAAAGAAAATTATCTTCAGTGATGAGGCACATTTTCACCTCAGTGGATTCGTCAATAAGCAGAATTGCCGCATTTGGGCGAATGATAATCCACGAGTGATTGTCGAGAAACCAATGCACCCACAAAGAGTGACTGTTTAGGGGCTGGCGGCATAATCGGGCCGAATTTTTTACAAAATGAGGCCTGTCAGGCAGTAACTCTGAATGGTCTTTGGTCTTTGGTCTTTGGTCTTTGGTCTTTGGTCTTTGGTCTTTGGTCTTTGGTCTTTGGTCTTTGGTCTTTGGTCTTTGGTCTTTGGTCTTTGGTCTTTGGTCTTTGGTCTTTGGTCTTTGGTCTTTGGTCTTTGGTCTTTGGTCTTTGGTCTTTGGTCTTTGGTCTTTGGTCTTTGGTCTTTGGTCTTTGGTCTTTGGTCTTTGGTCTTTGGTCTTTGGTCTTTGGTCTTTGGTCTTTGGTCTTTGGTCTTTGGTCTTTGGTCTTTGGTCTTTGGTCTTTGGTCTTTGGTCTTTGGTCTTTGGTCTTTGGTCTTTGGTCTTTGGTCTTTGGTCTCTGGTCTTTGGTCTTTGGTCTTTGGTCTTTGGTCTTTGGTCTTTGGTCTTTGGTCTTTGGTCTTTGGTCTTTGGTCTTTGGTCTTTGGTCTTTGGTCTTTGGTCTTTGGTCTTTGGTCTTTGGTCTTTGGTCTTTGGTCTTTGGTCTTTGGTCTTTGGTCTTTGGTCTTTGGTCTTTGGTCTTTGGTCTTTGGTCTTTGGTCTTTGGTCTTTGGTCTTTGGTCTTTGGTCTTTGGTCTTTGGTCTTTGGTCTTTGGTCTTTGGTCTTTGGTCTTTGGTCTTTGGTCTTTGGTCTTTGGTCTTTGGTCTTTGGTCTTTGGTCTTTGGTCTTTGGTCTTTGGTCTTTGGTCTTTGGTCTTTGGTCTTTGGTCTTTGGTCTTTGGTCTTTGGTCTTTGGTCTTTGGTCTTTGGTCTTTGGTCTTTGGTCTTTGGTCTTTGGTCTTTGGTCTTTGGTCTTTGGTCTTTGGTCTTTGGTCTTTGGTCTTTGGTCTTTGGTCTTTGGTCTTTGGTCTTTGGTCTTTGGTCTTTGGTCTTTGGTCTTTGGTCTTTGGTCTTTGGTCTTTGGTCTTTGGTCTTTGGTCTTTGGTCTTTGGTCTTTGGTCTTTGGTCTTTGGTCTTTGGTCTTTGGTCTTTGGTCTTTGGTCTTTGGTCTTTGGTCTTTGGTCTTTGGTCTTTGGTCTTTGGTCTTTGGTCTTTGGTCTTTGGTCTTTGGTCTTTGGTCTTTGGTCTTTGGTCTTTGGTCTTTGGTCTTTGGTCTTTGGTCTTTGGTCTTTGGTCTTTGGTCTTTGGTCTTTGGTCTTTGGTCTTTGGTCTTTGGTCTTTGGTCTTTGGTCTTTGGTCTTTGGTCTTTGGTCTTTGGTCTTTGGTCTTTGGTCTTTGGTCTTTGGTCTTTGGTCTTTGGTCTTTGGTCTTTGGTCTTTGGTCTTTGGTCTTTGGTCTTTGGTCTTTGGTCTTTGGTCTTTGGTCTTTGGTCTTTGGTCTTTGGTCTTTGGTCTTTGGTCTTTGGTCTTTGGTCTTTGGTCTTTGGTCTTTGGTCTTTGGTCTTTGGTCTTTGGTCTTTGGTCTTTGGTCTTTGGTCTTTGGTCTTTGGTCTTTGGTCTTTGGTCTTTGGTCTTTGGTCTTTGGTCTTTGGTCTTTGGTCTTTGGTCTTTGGTCTTTGGTCTTTGGTCTTTGGTCTTTGGTCTTTGGTCTTTGGTCTTTGGTCTTTGGTCTTTGGTCTTTGGTCTTTGGTCTTTGGTCTTTGGTCTTTGGTCTTTGGTCTTTGGTCTTTGGTCTTTGGTCTTTGGTCTTTGGTCTTTGGTCTTTGGTCTTTGGTCTTTGGTCTTTGGTCTTTGGTCTTTGGTCTTTGGTCTTTGGTCTTTGGTCTTTGGTCTTTGGTCTTTGGTCTTTGGTCTTTGGTCTTTGGTCTTTGGTCTTTGGTCTTTGGTCTTTGGTCTTTGGTCTTTGGTCTTTGGTCTTTGGTCTTTGGTCTTTGGTCTTTGGTCTTTGGTCTTTGGTCTTTGGTCTTTGGTCTTTGGTCTTTGGTCTTTGGTCTTTGGTCTTTGGTCTTTGGTCTTTGGTCTTTGGTCTTTGGTCTTTGGTCTTTGGTCTTTGGTCTTTGGTCTTTGGTCTTTGGTCTTTGGTCTTTGGTCTTTGGTCTTTGGTCTTTGGTCTTTGGTCTTTGGTCTTTGGTCTTTGGTCTTTGGTCTTTGGTCTTTGGTCTTTGGTCTTTGGTCTTTGGTCTTTGGTCTTTGGTCTTTGGTCTTTGGTCTTTGGTCTTTGGTCTTTGGTCTTTGGTCTTTGGTCTTTGGTCTTTGGTCTTTGGTCTTTGGTCTTTGGTCTTTGGTCTTTGGTCTTTGGTCTTTGGTCTTTGGTCTTTGGTCTTTGGTCTTTGGTCTTTGGTCTTTGGTCTTTGGTCTTTGGTCTTTGGTCTTTGGTCTTTGGTCTTTGGTCTTTGGTCTTTGGTCTTTGGTCTTTGGTCTTTGGTCTTTGGTCTTTGGTCTTTGGTCTTTGGTCTTTGGTCTTTGGTCTTTGGTCTTTGGTCTTTGGTCTTTGGTCTTTGGTCTTTGGTCTTTGGTCTTTGGTCTTTGGTCTTTGGTCTTTGGTCTTTGGTCTTTGGTCTTTGGTCTTTGGTCTTTGGTCTTTGGTCTTTGGTCTTTGGTCTTTGGTCTTTGGTCTTTGGTCTTTGGTCTTTGGTCTTTGGTCTTTGGTCTTTGGTCTTTGGTCTTTGGCCTTTGGTCTTTGGTCTTTGGTCTTTGGTCTTTGGTCTTTGGTCTTTGGTCTTTGGTCTTTGGTCTTTGGTCTTTGGTCTTTGGTCTTTGGTCTTTGGTCTTTGGTCTTTGGTCTTTGGTCTTTGGTCTTTGGTCTTTGGTCTTTGGTCTTTGGTCTTTGGTCTTTGGTCTTTGGTCTTTGGTCTTTGGTCTTTGGTCTTTGGTCTTTGGTCTTTGGTCTTTGGTCTTTGGTCTTTGGTCTTTGGTCTTTGGTCTTTGGTCTTTGGTCTTTGGTCTTTGGTCTTTGGTCTTTGGTCTTTGGTCTTTGGTCTTTGGTCTTTGGTCTTTGGTCTTTGGTCTTTGGTCTTTGGTCTTTGGTCTTTGGTTTTTGGTCTTTGGTCTTTGGTATCCTTTAAAATTTCAAAATAAACTAAACTATTCAATCTGATGTTATCAAACAATAATTGAAATAGAAAATAAAATATTCCTCTTTAGAATTCTTTGGATTTCCTATTTCTTTCTCATTGATTTACAACATATGAAATCACCCTTCTATTTGCCCTCTCCCTCTTAGGGTTTTATAAATATTTAAACAACAAATTCGTATGGCAAACATGGTAACTACGCTGGCACTTCTTGGTCGAAACCATGTTGAAATTGTATCAATATATTCCACTTCTCTGACTAAGTATTATTTGGAGATGGTGCCTCCATTTGCTTTTGCTTCTATCAATTCACCAATATGGCCAGCTGCTGTGTGCCAAAACTTTTCTTTACATAAATTACTTTTCGCCGTTTTTATGGCCGCTATACTACACGGTCGTTTAGTGTAGTAAAATGTACTAAATCACAGGGTAATATTTTTTAAGTGACCTTGCAGTTGAGCGTTTAGCTGCTAGGAGGTGCTTGGAATTTTAAATGAGTGAAGATTGTGGAAACCATTGCCATGCGTTATCCCAGGTCATAAATATGACAATGCGTTGGCACAACATATGAACTAAGAACACTCGCGTTTGGTAAATGTTGAAATCTTATGGCGGCTTATTTGGTTTATTGACGCAATATGAAGTTATGCCACGGGAAATGTTTATGTTTTGCCATAAAATATTGCGTTCAACACATGTCATGTTAGTTAATTCTTTTGAGAAGGGGGATTGTAGACGTATATAAATATAAAATTTAAGTGAATATTAAATTAAATAATTTTAAATTTTGTTTGTATAAAAATTTCATCAATATTTATAAAAAACGGAAAGAGGCTGTAAAATTATTAATATTAATTTAAGTACTCTCTTCAAGCAAATAAATCAATCACTCCAGCTACATTTTGGGTAAATATTCAATGAATTTGATGATAAACTTAATATGACTGTATATTCTTAAATGAGGCTTAAATCAAGCAAAGACACGAAATTCCCTTTCATTCCCTTCCAGTCATATTTTGGGCAAAAATCTTGAAATTTTATGAAAAACCTAAAAATCCTCGTGAAAGCCAAATCGAGAAATGGGGTGTAATCAACGACCCTATGCAGACACATTTTTGGCATGAATTCATAAAGTTCAATGTCGAAATTAATTAGCTTTATCTACTTAAATAAGCCTTAAATTAAGAAGAAGAAATAGAGTGGAATCTGTGATCATCACCTCCAGACACAGTCTGTCAACAATGTCTGGAGATTTAAAGGACAATTTTTGAAATTACTTGTGGGTAATTTATTTGAGAGTAGATTGTCATAAGATATCGATTCAGAACACTATTCCAAGTCAATTGGAATAATAAATTATGTGTCTGGCTCCTTTATCATTTGGCATTGCAAACATAATACAACCTATCATATTTAATTCCTTATGTATTCATTCATTCATCCATTATTAAAGAAATGCTGGATGGTATTTAAAAAACACGCTGTCAGTTATAGTCCAATGAATAACTGTTACAAAAGTCATACTAAAATAACACTCGTCGCAGTAAATTATACCCTTGCCAGCAATTGAGCTGTTTACTCTGTCCGACGGCGATAAGAGTATATTAGGTGGTGCCGAAAAAATCATTGAGCAGTATAAGAAGATAGTAAATACTGAATTTCATTCGCTAAATAAAGTATTCAACTGCTCTGAAAATGACAGAGGAAGGCAGGCAAGCTTTTGTCCGAAATTGTCGTGTTTGGAGTAAAGCTACGCAGATTATTGCTGAAGTGCATCCACGACAACCGCGACTTCGTTCAGTGTGAATTTTCCGATTTTGGAGTGAATATCAGCCAGAAGCATTGCAAGAGCTACCAAATGCATCCAGAAAAAGTCACATTTTGGTGCGGTTTATGGGCTGGTGGCATCATTGGACCGTACTTCTTCAAAGATGATGCGAATCGTAACGTAACTGTGAATGGTGATATTATCCAACTTTTTTTGCCCAAAATGCAAGAGCTTGACTTGAATGACATGTGGTTTCAACAAGACACAGCACGCTCAACAATGGACTTATTGAGAGGCGAGTTCGGTGAACATTTTATTTCACGTTCGGGACCGGTCAATTGGCCGCATAGATCGTGCGATTTAACGCCTTTAGACTTAGACATATTGTAACCGATTTTCTATCAATTTGAAGTGGGTAAGATCGGTTCAGATTTAGATATAGCCCCCATACAAATGTCGCTCCCGATTTGACTTTTGCCGCTCTAAAATCCACACATTGAACCCGTTTTTCTTTAAAATTGGCACAACATCTTATAATCCAACTAAAAAACCTATGGTGAAAGTGGGTAAGATCGGTTCAGATTTTGATATAGCCCTCATACAAATGTTGCTCCCGAATGTTTAACCGATTTTGGCCAAACTTTACATATTGTATTGTATTTCACCAATAAACATACATGGTGAAAGCGGGTCACATCGTTCCAGGTGTCCCATACAAATGTCATTTCAGATTTAAAATTATTTGTCAAACACATACATTTACAGGATGCAAAAATCCGATTTCCGATTTCACTTTTTTACCGAATTGAATTGTAATGAGATGAAAGTCCGTCCGTCTTTAGCTTTTCCTTACTTGTTTGGGAGATGCCCGTATGTCCATACTTTGGTATAAACCAAATAGGGCCCCTTTCTGATCTATTACAGCTCAAGAAACTACATCTTACATCGGATCTTCATCAAGTTTTGCAGATCATGATATTTTTCAACTAGGAATACCTACCGTGAATGAGTTTTGGACCAGGCCCAAAATTTTATTATAGGCCCCCTTTTGAAATGTCGGTCCGATTCATCCTATTACTACTGTATAATTTGTATTTGTGTGTCGGATAATTGGATCAATTGCCATATTTTTAACCATATTCGTTAAATATGACTAAAGATGAATTTATAGAAACTATATAATTTATATGAACTACATAAAATTTCTCCCATGAAATACCTGGGTTTAGTAACACAGTGCAACACGAAAAAAAAAATAACCATATACGGACACCGCTACATGATAAAAGACCAAAAAAAAAGACCCGTGTTTTTTCCCCCCCCAAAGTCATGCACTGCACAAAATCGCCATTCAACAAACAACAACAAAGTCGTCGGTCCATTGAATTGTCATGTGTTTTGTTAGTGCAAATTTTTGGACCGACGACTTTGTTGTTGTTTGTTGAATGGCATCGATGATGTCGTGTGGGTAAGAAATACTGGAATAAACAATTTTTCACTTTTGCGGCTACCTAAGCGCTACCTAAACGGTGTTAAGAATAATTCCTAGTAAGTTCATATGTTCTAGAAAGTTGTTTATTGAGATCTTAGGTAAATTTTTGTAGTTGATTGTTTCCCTGAATTTTCAACGGTTTGCTACCTATGGACCTGAACAGGGGAAAAAAGGTTAAAAAAATCGATTTTTTTTAAGTTTTTTGCGATTTTGACCTTGAAGATGAAGTTTTTTTGATTTTATATGTTCACAATTTTTGTTCTTTATGACAAGAGCTAGAACTTTGCCTCAGAGAGTAAATTCCGAACGGTTTGCAAGATATGAGCCTGAGAATATGATCACTTTTTTCCAAAAATTACACCGAGGCCTCAAATCTCTGGGGGCCCATAAAAAAAAGTGCATGACTTTGGGGAAAAAAAACACGGGTCTTTTTTTTTTGGTCTTTTATCATGTAGCGGTGTCCGTATATGGTTATTTTGAAATGACTTCAAAAATGTTGCACAGTGTAATTAAAGCGAGGTACATACGCAGGGAGTGGTGTAGGGTATTATATAGCCGGTCCCGCCAGACTTTAGCCTTTCCTTACTTGTTTTCACATTTTATCTATATATATAAAAGAGATGCGTTACTGAATGACTGACTTATCATTGACCAGCCCCCAGACCAAACGGCTGAAGCCAGGGTCATGAAATTTTCAGGGTAGTTCCCAAATATGACATATACGTCGACTAAGAATGGGTTTTACGAAATTCGTACTAAAGGGTGTTTTTTATTGGGGTATAGAATTTTAAGTTGGCATCACTTTTTTAACTGGCGGCCATTTTGTCAGCTGTCAAGTGATTAATATTTAGTTTGGTTTGCCATTTCATCATGAACAGGTTGACAAAAGAACAACGCTTGCAAATCGTGCAAATTTATTTCGAAAGTAATGGTTCAGTTCGCGAAGTTCACCGCAAGCTCCGTCCATTTTATGGTCGACATAATCGTCCATCAGAGCAATTAATTCGGTTAACCATGGATCGTTTTCGCACTACGTTTACTCTATGTGATAATACGCATCCGCAGAGACGTCGAACAGTGCGCACCGAAGAAACAATTGCCGCTGTAGAGCAAAGTGTTGAAGAGGACCCGAATGAATCGATTCGCCACCGTGCACAGCAATTGGAGCTTTGTCCATCAAATTGAAAAAAATTGAAAATTGGACCTGTAGAATTGGCTATATTCGAGCCAGCCGCGGCGGCCACATGCCCAAAATCATATTTAAACATTAATGGCATAAAATTATCCTTCCAATAAAGCCAAATTGATGGACATTAAAACGATTTTCTTGTGTTTTATTTCAATTCGAAGTTCTATACCTCAATAAAAAACACCCTTTATTAGGGGATAAAATGGCCAAAAAAGGGATAAACATTGAACAACGAGAAGCGCAAATCTAAACGAATTTTTCTAATTTTGTACTTATAAACAATGAGCGGGATAAAAATAGTACTAACTAAAATATTTCAGCTATAGGCGTGAAATATTGTGTTTAAATTACTCTGACAACATAGACTTGCAACATATGGAATGGATTTCTCGAAATTTGTACTTTTAAGTTGCGAGCGGGACAAAAAGGGATAAAAATGGTACCAACTTTAGCATTACAGCTAGAATCGTGAAATTTAGTGTGTAAATTTCTCTGACCATGTGTGTGCTTGCTAATAGGAGTTTTCCAAATTACTATTTTAGATTTATCTATATCCACCAAAAGAAAATTAAATAAATACTATCCAAAAACAAAGACGGATAAAATTAACAAATAACTGGCTTTTTCGCGTACGAAGCAGCGGGTACTGCTAGTATTTCATAAAATCAAATTGTTAAACATTATGAATTATGTCATAACCAATGAAATATTTGTGTTATAAAATGTCTTCATAAATACAATGAATGTTATTTTTTATGAAACGTTTCATAACTTATAAATAGATTTTTAGTGTGTCGACTTTATTCGGTTCAATGATAGCAATTCTCATTTATCCAATGTTAACTCTGAAATACGTACGTACCTTGATTTAGGTCATAGACATATTCATTGCAAAGATTCTCTCCATTATGGTATGCGTCGACGCCAAGATGTCGGGTTTGGACGGACGGGTTTTGTCAAGAAGTCAGACCTTTTTTGCTTTTTTGTAGCCATTTGGACGATACCACATATTACCCCTCAGATGTTTTGTTTGATTGGTACCATTTTTATCCCTTTTTATCCCATTACACTTCCAAAAAGAATGGATCACTCAAAAATGATATTAAATACTGAAAATATTAGAGGTTATCGATTCTTGTTTGGGAAACATTTTTCTTTCCGAACTGATTTAGCCCATTTCCAATCCCAGCCTATCTATCCAACCAACTATTACATATATTCTTGCAAAATTTTGACATCCTAGATACTTTCGTTTAGATGCTAGTGCGCTTTCAACAGACATGAGTTTATAGGTCTCAGGTCTATATTTCAAGGTATATAGACCGTGTAATGGCGTACAAAGTAGAGTGTTTCATTTATTCCATTTAAATTTTAATCGAATTTAAAATTTTTCTTTATCTCTTCTGTATAGCTGCAGTTGTTCGTTTTGCGCTATTTTCCCCACTTTCACAAAAATACTCCAAATATCGAAAAATGTAAAAGGAAAATATTAACCATTACCATTTTTATCCCTTTTTCCATTTGGACCCTAAAGGTACGAATTTGAATAACTATTTATGGAGCACACCACTAGGACAGGTCTGTTATATGCAGCCTGAAACAGTGATATATTTGATTAGATCTCTAACATCAATTTTTGATATCTCTCAATGTTGTGTAGCATTTTTTTCCCAAGGGTCATGTGTCGTGAGTTTATTAGAGCTGGGTATTTTCTTTTCGAGAATAGTGGACTTGTTTCAAAATTCTGAAATTGGCATAATTTTCACGTTGACAGAAACATCATGTTTAAAATCTTGATTTTAAACCGGTTTTATTGCAAATATGACACGATAGATTTGGGTTCAGTAATGACAACTTAATAACCAATAATTTATACTTACGACAATTCCCAAATTTTGCTTAATAATTCCCAAAAAGTGAAGAAAAATCATATGTACTGACACATTTTTTTAGGAACACTCTAGGATATCACCACTTATTTAACGTCCTCCACTACAGCCCTCTTTGGCCAACAGAAATAATTGAGCCGTCGCTTATAGTTTTTAAAACGAGAACGAGCATGACTCTGTCATTAATTACACTTCAATACCCGGCTACTTTGTATGTCATATACCCAGAGGAGTGCGATAACAACAGGACGAAATGAAATTGGCAAACAAGTTGAAAAATAAAAAAACTGAAAACGAAAAAACAAACAATTTAAAGCTAGTTTAAGGAAATCCGGTAATTTGTTTACAAAATGTAACTGTTCAACTATGAAATCATTTTGGCACACAAGGACACATTGACAAAAACAGAAAAAAAAAGAGAAAATTGTTTTTATACTTAAAAATTAAATTGGCAACCGACTCCCAGGGCAATTTTATTAAATAATTGTGGAAAGATGATAAAATTAAAACTCTAAAAGGATTATTATTAATACTAGCAAATACCCGCTACTTCGTACGCGGAAAATTTTCAAATGGGTTGGTATTGACAGTATTTTGTCTCAGTATTCAAATTGTTTATATTTTGAAAATGCCTTAGTCTAAGGATATCACTTTCAGGGCAAATCATTTGTAAACGCTCACGACTTTTGAAAAATCGTTTTACTTTGCGCTACGTATTCAGCGGTATATTCACACTAACTTTTCGATTCGATTTATACACCTTGTACAAATTTAAAAAAAGAAATCCATTTCCATTGTGTCATCCATTTATACGTAGTCAATAGTTTAATTTATAGGCACAAAATGCAATCATTTTTTTACAAAAATCATATAAAGCTGTGATAATTATACCCTCACTACAGAGTAGGAGCATTATCATTTGGGATAGAAAAAAGTGTAACGCATTGAAGGAGAGATTTAAAGCCATAAGGTATACAGGAAAACTCTGGAAGGGACTTAAAGAATTTATTCAAACTCTGCACATAGTATTTTTTCCCAGACTTAGTTTAAATTCGGAGAGGGGGGAAATTGATATACATCTTATGTTACCCCCACACGTATAGTAGATATTCCAAAATAAACGACCCGTACATACATAAAATTAAGCCTAAACATTATATTTATCAATATTTTCACATAACATATTTTAATTTTGCGTTTGAAAGCATTTTCAGGGATATACATGCCGAATTTCATGATTCCAGCTCCATCCGTTTAATTAGTATCATTTTTATCCCTTTCTACTTAATTTCACCCACATAAAGTACGAATTTTGAAAACTATTTTCTTCACCACATTCGTGTTGTAAAAGTAATGCCCGTTCCGAATTTCATGATTCTAGGCCCAGTCGTTTGGTCTGGGATGTGGTTAAATTTGTATCCCATTTAATCCCTTAAAAGCACAAATTTCGAAAAATGCCTTCTTGTCAGTGATCTGCGCTGTAAAACGAATATACACACCGAATTTCAATATTGTTGCGTCATCCGTGTTGTTGGTACGTTTTTATCCCCTTTTCCCCGTTTACCTATTAAAAGTACGAATTTCAAAATATTCGGTCATTTTCAGTTTCTAAGCATTTTGAGGTATATACTCACCGAATTTTATGTTTCCAGCTCCATCCGTTTAATTAGTAACATTTTTATCCCTTTTTACCCGATTTCACCCACAAAAAATATGGATTTTGAATATTATTATCTTGGTCACATTCGTGTTATAAGAGTAATGCACATTCCAAATTTCAAGATTCTAGGCCCAGCCGTTTGGTCAGGGCAGTGGTACAATTTGTATCCCATTTAATCCCTTAAAAGTACAAATGTTGAAAAATTCCTTCTTATCAGTGATCTGCGCTGTAAAACAAATATACACATCGAATTTCATTATTGTAGCGTCATCCGTGTTGTTGGTACCTTTTTTATCCCCCTTTTCCCGTTTACCTATTGAAAGTACGAATTTCAAAATATTCGGTCATTATCAGTTTCTAAGCATTTTGAGGTATGTACACACCGAATTTTATGATTCCAGCTCCATCCGTTTAATTAGTACCATTTTTAGCCTTTTTACCCGATTTCACCCACAAAAAGTACGAATTTTGAATAATATTATCTTGGTCGCGTTCGTGTTATAAGAGAAATGCCCATTCCAAAATTCAAGATTATAGGCCCAACCGTTTGGTCAGGGCCGTGGTACAATTTTTATCCCATTTAATCTTTTAAACGTGCAAATGTTGAAAAATTCCTTCTTATCAGTGATCTGCGCTGTAAAACAAATATACACATCGAATTTCATTATTGTAGCGTCATCCGTGTTGTTGGTACCTTTTTATCCCTTTTTACCCCGAAAAGTCATTGTGGTACCATTTTTATCCCTTTCAGCCCCATTTTATCCCTTAAAAGTACGAATTTCGAAAAACTCACTTCATATCTGATCTCTACGCTGTAGGAGAAATGTACACACCAAATTTCATGATTCATCATGGTCATTGCGGTGGTACCATTTTCATCCCTTTTTACCCCTTAAAACGAATTTACGAATTTCGAAAAACCCCGTCTTATCACACCTCTACACTGTAAGAGAAATGTACACATCAAATTTCATGATTCTAGCTCTCACGTTTGGCCTGGGGAGTGATCAGTCAGTCACTCAATCACGCAATTATTATTAATATAATGGAGTATTTAATTACGTGTATTGTAATGCAGTCCATGATGGAGTGTAGATATATAATTATTCGATCCGTCCTTTTTACATTTTTATTTATTATTCCACTTCCATATCTATAGTTCATTATCTATTGACAATTTAATATTGTTAATCTCTTATGGAATGGCGTTTTTTACACTTGGTTTCCTCTTCCAAACGCCTGGCGACATTCTTCGTCGCGCTGTGCATTCTGTAAGTGAATATCCTGGAAATTTAATCCCAGATATATTTTTCGGCGAAGAGTCTGACAACAGAAAAACAAAAAACACGAAATGTGACATATGCAAATAATGTCAATGTACTCACATAAATTACAAATTACTTTAAATTCGTAGCCGAACATGTGTATCTATTTGGAAGACTACGTCAAAAGGAAAATTGCGTATTGGGATACGATTTCAAGGAAATCGTGAATTATTCAGCAGGCGAAATTAGTAAATGGCAAAATACGACGACACTTATTTTAAGCGGCGCAGCACATAAACGGCGAACGTGAAGTAATGTGCTGTGCTTGAGACCTCGGTGGAATATTAAACAATTTCTATGAATTATTTTTGGTAAACAAATTTAAATTAGGAAAAAGCTTAATTGCGTTTAAAAGTATTTAAAAATATCGGCACTGAATATTCCAATTAAATGACTTGCGAAGAACTAATAATAACACTATTTGGCTTGGAATGGCTAAAGTCGGGCGGGGCCGACTATATAATACCCTACACCACGCCCTGCAACAATACCTCGCTTTGATTACTAAACCCAGGTATTTCATGGGAGCCATTTTATGTAGTTCATTAAACTATGCAGTTACTATAAATTTATATTTAGTCAAATTTAATGAATATGATACATAATAAAATAATTGATCCAATTTTCCAGCAGATATTCCGAACAAAGTAAATATAACATGATCTGGAAAAATTGATCAAGATCCAATGGTAAATACAGATTATACAATAGGATGAATCGGACGGACATTTTAAGGGGGCCTATAACAACACTTGAGGTCTGTGCCAAAACATGCGCCAATATATTTCTCATTCTTGGTAGGCATTCCTGGTTGAAACATAGAATGATCTGCAAAAATTGATGAAGATCCGATGTAATATGTAGTTTCTAGAGCTGTAATAGAGCAGAATGGGGTCCAATTTGGGTTAGTACAAACATATGGGCATCTCCCAAACAAGTAAGGAAAGGTTAAAGACGGATGGAGCCGACTATATGATACCCCACACTTTCTATCCTATTACAATTCAATTCGGTAAAAAGTGAAATCGGGAAGGATTTTTGAATTATGTAAATGTATGTGTTTGACAAAAAATGTTATATCGGAAATGTCATTTGTATATTGAAACTGGTAATGATGTGACCCGCTTTCACCATGTATGTTTATTGGTGAAATATAATATGTAAAGTTTTGCCAAAATCGGTTAAACATTCGGGAGCAACATTTGTATTGGGGCTATATCTAAATATGAACCGATCGTACCTAATTTCTGTATATGTGTTTCTAGTTGGATTATAAGATGTTGTGCCAATTTTAAAGACAATCGGGTTCAATATGTGGTACCTAGAGTGGAAAAAGTCAAATCGGGAGCGACATTTGTAGGGGGGCTATATCTAAATCTGGAGCGATCTTACCCACTTTCAGCATAGGTGTTTCTGGTTCGATTATAAAATGTTGTGCCAATTTTAAAGAAAATCGGGATCAATATGTGGTTTCTAGAGCGGAAAAAGTCAAATCGGAAGCGACATTTGTATGGGGGTTTTATCTAAATCTGAACCGATCTTACCCACTTTCAGCATAGGTGTTTCTGGTTCGATTATAAAATTTTGTGCCAATTTTAAAGAAAATCGGGTACAATATGTGGTTTCTAGAGCGGAAAAAGTCAAATTGGGAGCGACATTTGTATGGGGGCTATATCTAAATCTGAACCGATCTTTCCCAATTACTGCATATGTGTTTCTAGTTGGATTATAAGATGCTGTGCTAAATTTAAAGAAAATCGGGTACAATATGTGGTTTATAGAGCGGAAAAAGTCAAATCGGGAGCGACATTTGTATGGGGGTTTTATCTAAATCTGAACCGATCTTACCCACTTTCAGCATAGGTGTTTCTGGTTCGATTATAAAATTTTGTGCCAATTTTAAAGAAAATCGGGTACAATATGTGGTTTCTAGAGCGGAAAAAGTCAAATTGGGAGCGACATTTGTATGGGGGTTATATCTAAATCTGAACCGATTTCCTCCGAATTCAATACCGATCGTCCTTATAATACCCTAGTCCACGAAGTGGTGTAGGGTATAAAAACTGAGTATGTAGTTTTGCTACTGGTGACCTACAATTTCAGTTCTATATAAACTCGTTCTTAGGAGGGGGACAAAGTTGCCATTTGTCGTATGATGATCTAGTTCGCTTGCATATCGAAGGCTTATATTTATAAGTGGTTATGAACCATTTTCTCGAAAATGAGTTTTTGACAACTGTCATATAAATTTTGGAAAAGATATTTTTTCTAAAGCCATATTTTTCAATTTTTTTCTGATTTAGCTATTCACTCACACGTTAGTTTGTGACTGCATAAGTGGCTATGAACATAAAAATAATAAAAACAAGTAAAGAAAGGCTAAAGTCGGGCGGGGCCGACTATATAATACCCTACACCACTCCCTGCAAATATACTTCGCTTTGATTACTAAACCCAGGTATTTCATGGGAGCAATTTTATGTAGTTCATATAAATTATACAGTTACTATAAATTCATCTTTAGTCATATTTGCGAATATGGTTAATAATATGGTAATTGATCCAATTATCCGACAGACAAATACAAATTATACAGTAGGATGAATCGGACCGACATTTCAAAAGAGAGCCTATAACAACATTTTGGGTCTGGTCAAAACATAGGCCTATTATTTCTCCTTCACGGTACGTATTCCTAGTTGATCTGCAAAATTGAAGATCCGATGTAAGATGTAGTTTCTAGAGCTGTAATAGATCAGAATGGGGCCCCATTTGGGTTATACCAAAGTATGGACATATGGGCATCTCCCAAACAAGTAAGGAAAGTCTAAAGACGGACGGACTTTCTATCTCACTACAATTCAATTCGGTAAAAAATGTTAAATCGGAAAGGACATTTGTATGGGGGTATATTGAAACCTGGAACGATGTGACCCGCTTTCACCATGTATGTTTATTGACGAAATATAATATGTAAAGTTTGGCCAAAATCGGTTTAACATTCGGGAGGAACATTTGTATGAGGGCTATATCAAAATCTGCACCGATCTTACCCACATTCACCATAGGTGTTTTAAGTTAGATTATAAGATGTTGTGCCAATTTTAAAGAAAAACGGGTACAATATGTGGATTTTAGAGCGGAAAAAGTCAAATCGGGAGCGACATTTGTATGGGGGCTATATCTAAATCTGAACCGATTTTCTTCAAATTAGATAGCGTTCGTCCTTGTCCCGAAAAACTTCGTTGTGCAAAGTTTCGTTTGGCTCTGGCTACAATTGCGACCTGTATCGTGATTACAACAACAGATGGACGGACGGACAGACGGACATTGCTAAATCGACTCAGAAAGTGATCCTAAATCGATCGGTATAAATAACAATGGGTATATATCCCTTCCTTTTGGGTGTTACAATCAAATGCACAAAGACATAATACTCTCGTGGTGTGTATAAAGAGAGACAAAAATGGTACCAACCAAATATTGTGTATAATGACTGTATAGACGCGAAACATAACGAAATTTTTCGAGATTTGTACTTTTAGGCGGAGAAATGAGGCGAATGGGGATAAAAATGGTACAAACCAAACGACTGCAGCTGCTCTGACTGCATAGATATTAGTACTTTTCCTATGAAAATAGAACATTTGGTCTGTAGCTGGAGTAAGGAAATTAAAAATGGGGAAAATTGGCGCTGGGAAATTGTTTCTATCTTATAACGACTGACAATGCATCTGATATTTAGGCCATATTTTTGAAGATTGCTGCCTCATGTTCTCTTTTTGATTACTCTTGATATTATAATAATGAAACATAACTATTTATTTAAAGTATTGCTTATAGAAATAGTAAACAAATATCGTGATATGCATAAAAAATACCACAATTTTCTAAATATGGTAGGTCACTTCTATGTATAGTTGACATCCTATAATTTTCGGTTAATACTGTGGAATGCTCTCCGTGGTGGAAATATAAGATTCGACGCCTTTTCAAATAACAATTTTCAACTGATTTTAACTATCGGTTCATATTTGATTTTTCCGCTCTTGAAACCACATATTGTACCCGTATTCATTAAATTTGGCAAAACATCTTATAATCGAACTATACATACCTATGCAGAAAGTCGGTAAGATCGGCTCAGATTTAGATATAGCCCCCATACAAATGTCGGTCCCGTTTTTTACTTTTGCTGTTCTAGAAACCACATATTGTACCCGATTTTCTTCAAATTTGGCTTTACACCTTATAATCTAACTGGAAACACCTATGCAGAAAGTGGGTAAGATCGGTTCAGATTTAGATATAGCCCCCATACAAATGTCGCTTCCGATTTGACATTTTCCGCTCTAGAAACCGCATATTGCATCGGATTGTCATCAGATTTGGCAAAACATCTTATATTTAAATCAGGAACACCTATGATGAAAATAGGTCAGATCGGTTCAGATTTATATATAGCTCCCATTAAAATTTCGCTCTCGATTTGACTTTCTCTGCTCTAGAAAACACATATTTTAACAGATCCTCTTCAAATTAGGATTTATATTTGTTCTATAAACATCCATGTTGCAAAAGGTTCAGATTTATATATAGCTCCCACACAAATTGCACTCCCGATTTCACTTTTTCCACTCTATAAACCACATATTTTATCATATATTCTTCAAATCTTTCAAAATACCTTATATTTCAACTAGAAACGCCCATGGTGAAAATGGGTCAGATCGGGTCAGATTTACATAGAGCTCCAATACAAATTTCGCTCCCATATAGACTTTTTCCGCCTCAGAAACCACGAATTTTCACCGAATTTCTTCGAACTGAGTATAACACATTATATTTGAACAGGAAGAACTTATTTTGAAAGTTAGTATCTTTATTCCATGTTTGGATATAGCCCCGGTACAAATATTCTTTTCGATTTGACAAATTGGACCAGGTCATAATAGCCTATGATTAGGAAACATTCAAAAATCCTTCCCGAATTCACTTTTTTACCGAATCGAATTGTAGTGAGATAAAAAGTGGAGTGTATCATATAGTCGGCTCCGTCCGTCTTTAGTCTTTCCTTACTTGTTTGGGAGATGCCCATATTTCCATACTTTGGTATAACCCAAATGGGCCCCCATTCTGCTCTATTACAGCTCTAGAAACTACATCTTATATCGGATCTTAATCAAATTTTGCAGAATAAGAAATATATAGGCGCATGTTTTGGCACAAGCCTCAAGTGTTGTTATAGGCCCCCTTCAAATGTCCGTCCGATTCATCCTATTACCGCTGTAAATCTGTATTTGTCATTGAATCTTGATAATTTTTTCCAGATCAACATGATCTATTTACTTTACTCGGAATATCTGCTGTAAAATTTGATCAATTACTTTATTATTTACCATACTCATTTAATTTGACTAAAGATGAATTTATAGTAACTGTTTATGAACTTTATATGATTTTTATGATTTATATGAACTACTTAAAATTGCTCCCATGAAATACCTGGGTTTAGTAATCAAAGCGAGGTATATACGCAGGGCGTGGTGTAGGGTATTATATAGTCGGCCCCGCCCGACTTTAGCCTTTCCTTACTTGTTTAAAATTAAGTTCGTCAAACATTCTCACCAATTTTTGTTTATTGATTTTAGAATTTATAATGCCAATTATCTATGGCGAAAAAATGTGAATTTATGATTGCCAGCAAACATTTATATATTTTGTACCAGCCATATGTACAGTTGTACCCAAATACAAAAATTCTTAAGGGAAAGCCATGTATGTTTTCCACCCAAGTAATTTGATGTTATTCAAGCAATTATTTTTCGGGTGTAGTGAAGGTCATATAACATTTGACTAGCCCACACTTGATGTCGTTTCCTTCTTTGTTTTTGTTGTTTGCTTCTACAGATCAAAGAAATATCTAAAACAATATTTCAAGTATTCAAATATTGAAGTTTATTATTTTCTTTTCCAATTGCATAAGATCTAAAGAAATAAACTGAATTGTTTTCAATATTTGAAATGTTCTACGTAAACAAAGTACTTTTCTCTTATCTAAGTTAAATCGTTGGGAAACAGATTTTCCCCGAAACCCCCAAAAAAACAAAACTGAACTTTGAAATGCAGATGATGATTTGATGTCTTCCAAAACAAATGGATTAAATTACTTCCCAAGAATCATAGAATTTTTCTTTGTTCATAACCTCGGCACATATACGACGGCAGATAGGAAATTGATCTAGGAAATCTTTAGTCAACAATTGTAATGACAAAATGTATTATGTATAAAATAGAATACTGCTCGTTTCTTTGTTCCCTGCCAAACTCATTCGTTATCTCGTTTGTCTTCCCCAAAGGTTTTCTGAATCAACCACTCGACTTTTCAATCCGGCCTCGTAGTCATATAATTGCTCCTAAATACTTAAATCTTTACAAATCCTGCCACGTTCTTTTTGAATTTAATAATAAGTGGGATTTTTTGCAAGAATTTACAAAGACTTTGCAACAAAATATTCGCATTAAGATATTTTGTGAGGAAATTTTATTAGGAATTCTTAAAGTATCATCCTACAATCTCAAAACAAGAAGAGCAGCTACAAAAAAAGGGAACACTTTTGTTATAAAATGAGAGTGTATGGATATTATCATATTAAATAGCACAGTGGTAGTTTATTTTTCAAAGTGAAATTATTTTAAAAGTGAAATTCAGTATTTTTGAGGTCAGATTTGCATTGATTAATAAAATAGTAATAATTCAACATTTGTTCCGACAACAATATTTATTGTATTATTCGCCTATGAAATTAAGTTCTGTGCTTTAATTTTTCCATAGCACATACACAATTCTCTAGTGTCTTTTAAAAAAATGAAAATTGGAATTTTAATAAAAAATATGAATATTTTCATACACTCCACGAGAGTATTATGTCTTTGTGCATTTGTTTGTAATACCCAAACGGAAGGGAGATAGACCCATTGTTAATTATACCGATCGACTTAGAATCACTTTTTGAATCGATTTAGCAATGTCCGTCTGTCTGTCACAGGCCCGTGCGCAGGATTTTCCCCTGGGGGGGGTTTTCATCTACACTCATAAAAAAATGAATTAAAATTAACTAAAATTTAGGAAACCAAGTACATTTTTACTAAATATAAGTAGAATTTTTTCTGAAATTGTCCTAAATCAAAGTAAATTTTTCCTAAAACGTAGTTACTTTTTACTAAATTTAAGCAAAACTTTCCTAAAACTAAGTAAATTTTTACTAAATCTTAGTAAAATTTTGCTGAAAATTTCCTAAAACTAAGTAAATGTTTACTCAAATCAAGTAAATATTTTCTTAAACTGAGGACAATTTTGCTGATTTTTTCCTCAAAACGAGTAAATTTTTACTTAAACTGAGGAAAATTTTATTTGATACAAGGAAAAAAGGTGCAATTAAAATAAGTTCAATTTAACTAAAAAAATCAAACAAATAGTTTTGCTTCAGAGTATGCAAAACTGATACAAACAATGACAACATGAAATATTTCTCAAAAGTTTCATGATACATCTGCCATAAGGAGTTGAGCTATTACTCCATGATTGTTGCGAAGGCATGATAGGCGCCTTCGCAGTGGTTGTTTAGAATAATTCATAAAGTATTTAAGAAATAAGTCTCTGCAAACAAACGAGAATTGCTTCTTTGATTAATATTCACTATTTTTTTAAACAATTTCAAATGTTTTTTATAAGTTCATTAAAACTTAAATGTATGAAGAACTCGGCATAAATTTCAGTAAACATTTTAACTTCATTTTAGAAAAAAACTCATTTTTAAGTTAAAATTTCCTAAATGGAATTTTTTCCATACAAAAAATTTCAGATTTTTTCTAACTTAAAACTTTAAACATAAGTTTGAATTTACTCAGAATTTTTTATCAGATCCAAAGAAATGTTTTTAAGTAAATCTACTACCCTTTTTCTAGTAAATGGACTATTTACTACGGCTTTGAAAGAAGGAAACTTTACGCATACTTAGTTAATTTTCCAACTTTTTAGGAAATTTTTACTGGAACGTTTGGAAATCACTCATATTTTAATGCCGGATCTTCGAGAAATATTTTGATACATTCGTCCGACAGACATTGTCGGCAAAATTGCATTTCAGTAATCCATCTATCAGTACATTCAAAGGAATATGTCAGTAAAAGAAAGCAGAAAGTCTACTGAAAGATCAGATTTTCTGCTGTTAAAAAAGAGACAGCAGATTTGTATATGCTGAAATGGTAAACAGCTGTTTGCTGTTTTTAGCAATTATATGACACGCATTTGTCCCAAGCTAATATAAAAGAAGCTGGCTTATGAACGCTTATCTATTTTTATATTTTAATTAACAACAGTCAATTTTAGCAGACTGCAAACTCTTTAGCAGTGTGAATGGTGATGTAAGATTGCAGAAAACTGCTGTTATGCCAAAAAACAGCTGCAATTGCAGAAAAGTGTCTGCTGATAGGCAGCAGACAATCACTGCTTTTATTAACAGACTTGTTCCCTAAGTGTAGAACTTTTTTTAAATAGCTGCTTGAAATTACATACATACATATCGAGGCCTTATATTCATAAACATAGCTTTTCAGGAGAGCGAAAAAACTGATTTTCTCCTTAATTTGAAGAGAAATTATTAATCGTTCTTCTACAGTTTAATCTAAAAAGGATTACTAATTGCTGCGATTAAAAAGTTTTCGAAATTTCCTATTATTCGCGGTTTCATGGTTCATAGCCACTTTTGTATGTTTAAAATTGAGCACTATGAATGTTGAAATAAGAATAAGATTTATTGTAAACTCCATAACTTTTTTCATGAAATCTTGGCAATGTTGTATATAAAATGCATTTTCTGTGATGTACACAGCGAATTTAAAGATTCCGGCTTCATCCGTCAGATTGGTCTCTTGTAACATATATGTAGCCAGTCGCGAAAATCGCTGCAATTGATGAAAAATCCAAAATTCGCCGTTGCAATTCCTTATATTTTAACTTTCTTCATTCATAATTCTGAAACTTTTCATACACAAATATTCTCCATGAAGTCAGCAATCACATGCCAAAGATATTTTGGTATTCTCAATATAATAAAAAGTTACGCCGGTTTTTTTCTAAATATACTTTTCACAATTTTTGACTTTACAGCCACCATTTTTCCTAGTACGATATGCCCTAAATCTAGAAAAATGTTTTAAACAAAATCGTTGTAGCGAATTATAACCTTCGGTTTTATGCTGCTCCATTGTTGAACTATTTATTTCTATTATTTTTATGTTCATAGCCACTTATGCAGTCACAAACTTACGTGCGAGGGGATAGCCAAATCAGAAAATTAAAAAAAAAATGGCTTTAGAAAAAACAATCTTTTCCAAATTTATATGACAGATGACATGCAAATCTGAGAATAGTTTGGCATCAAAAACTCATTTTCGAGAAAATGGTTCATAGCCACTTTTGAATATAAGCCCTCGATATATATTTTGAAGAAATATTACACAAAAAACGATCAAATTCGTCGGCGATAAACTCTTCAGTCCCGCATTTTTTCTATGATTGGATAAGCTTTTTGACAAAGTATGGGTCTAAATAGGATGTCTAAAGAGTTTTGGGGTTTTTAATTTATATAGGACATGAGTAGAAGAATCTTTATACGCATATTCCGCATATTAAAAAATATTTGGAAATGTTTCTTCATTTTTATAATCCTAAATATATATAAATTCTAATAACAAATAATTTTTTTTGTATTCGATGAAATGCAAGAACAAACGACTAGAAATTCTAATTCCAAAAAACCAAATAATTGGTATTTTTGAGTTTCGTTTACGTAGATCCAAGTTACTAAATTTCTTATTTCTCTTTTGAATAATACTTGTTACATATATACAAAAAATACTTACTTTGAAAAAAAAAATACTTACTAGTCGAATGTCTAGAAGTGGTATCGATTAATAAAATGAAAATTTTCCGAACAATTTGGTGTCCATTAGTGAAATTAGCACTACACAATCTTGAAATTGGCATAATTCGTTTAGTTTGTTTGTATTTTTCATAACCTTTGTCCGAAATTCAAGAAAGTGTCCACGATTTCATGTAATCATGTTTACATGATTTTACTGCAAAATTACCATTTCAGACGAGTTATTTTAAAAAGACCTTAAAAATTCTATATTTTATTGCTTCAGAAAGTCTAGAAGGTATTAAAAAGTATATGTTCGAAACCTCTCTGGGGGGGGTTTGAACCCCCAAAACCCCCCCCCCCCTGCGCACGGCCCTGGTCTGTCAGTCTGTCTATCCATCTATTCTTGAAATCACGATACAGGTCGCACTTGTAGACAGAACCAAATGCAACTTTGCACAACGAAGTTTTTCGGGACAAGGACGAACTCTGTTTAAATCGGTTCAGATTTAGATATAGCTCCCATACGAATTTCACTCCCGATTTGACTCTTTTCACTCTAATACCACATATTTTAACAGATTTTCTTCAAAATTGGTAAAACATCTATATATATATATCTACAACTATAAAAACCTATGAAAATAGGCCAGATCGGTTCAGATTTATATAGCTCCTATAGAAATTTCGCTCCCGATTTGACTTTTTCCGATCCAGATACCACATATTGTATCAAATTGTCTTTTTTTACCGAATTAAATTGTAATCGGATAGAAAGTGTAGTGTATCATATAGTCGGCCCCGCCCGACTTTAGCCTTTTTTACTTGTTTGTGTAGATTTTATGGATTAATATGGATCAAATAATACTTTATTAGGATTCGGATCTCTTTACGATTGTCAAGTATTGTCTCCTGTTGGCCTTTTAAATTATAATTCAGATTTGGCCTTTTAAATTATAATTCAGATTTATATAGCTCCTATAGAAATTTCGCTCCCGATTTGACTTTTTCCGATCCAGATACCACATATTGTATCAAATTGTCTTTTTTTACCGAATTAAATTGTAATCGGATAGAAAGTGTAGTGTATCATATAGTCGGCCCCGCCCGACTTTAGCCTTTTTTACTTGTTTGTGTAGATTTTATGGATTAATATGGATCAAATAATACTTTATTAGGATTCGGATCTCTTTACGATTGTCAAGTATTGTCTCCTGTTGGCCTTTTAAATTATAATTATCTTAGTAAATCTAATTATTTTATTAAAAAATATTATTTTATTAAAAATATTATAAATACACAATAATTTTTGTATTAAACAAGTAAGAAAGGCTAAAGACGAACGGTGCCGACTATATAATACCCTACACCACTCCCTGCGTATAGACCTCGCTTTTATTACTATACCCAGGTGTTTCATGGGAGCAATTTTATGTAGTTCATATAAATTATACAGTTTACCATAAATTCATCTTTAGTCATATTTAAAGAATATGGTAAAAAATATGATAATTGTTCAAATTTTCCGGCAGACAAATACAAATTATACAGTAGCAATAGAATGAATCGGACAGACATTTGGAAGGAGGCCTATAACAACACTTGGGGCCTGGTCCAAAACTTGGGCCTATATATTTCTCATTCACGGAAGGTATTCATAGTTGATATATATCATGATCCGAAGTAAGACATAGTTTCTAGAGCTGTATTAGAGGCGAATGGGGCCCCATTTGAGATATTCCAAAGTATGGACACATATATTTGACTTTGTATTCTTAGTTGAAATATAATATAATCTGCAAAATTTGAAAAAAAATCGATGTAAAATTTGCGTTCTTGAGAGGTGAAAATTAAAAAGTGGTTCCATATAGATCACTTTCAAAGTAGGTATTCTAAGTTGAAATATGACATGATATGCAAAAATATATCGAGATCTAATGCACGATGGTTCTAGAGATGTAATAGAGTAGAATTGGGGCCCAATTTGTATGGAGGCTATACCAAAATATGGACCCATATATTTGACTTTCATAATATGTCTTATTAGATGAAATATAATACAAAATGCAAAATTTAATAAACTTCCGATGTAAATTGAGGGTCCTAGATAATAAAAATGGGGCCATTTGTAAGGGCGCTACATTGAAAAGTGGGTCCATATTGATCACTTTCAAAGTAGGTATTCTTAGCATGAAATATGAATAATAATCTGCAAAATTTTAAAAACTTCCGATGTAAAATGTTGGTCCTAGAGAGGTAATGATTCAAGTGGGGAACCACCTGCAACGGCGCTACATTAAAAAGTGGGCCTTTATAGATCACTTTCAAAGTAGGTATTCTTTATTGAAATATAACATGATCTGCAAAATTTTATCAAGATTTAATGTAAGATGCGATAATAGTGTAAAATGGGGGCCCATTTGTATGGGGGCTATTCCAAAACATTGACCTATTTAGCTGGCTTTCAGAATACGTGTTTCTAGTATAAATGTAACATTGTGTGGAAAATTTGATCAAGATCCGATGTAAAATGTGCATTTTAGAACAGTAATATTGTAAATTGGAGGTACATTTGTATGGGGGCTATATCGAAACATAGACCCATGTGGTCCACTTTCACGTGAACTGTTTCTAGTTCAAATATAACACGATCCTGAAAATTTGTCATGATCCCATGTAAAATGTGTATTTTACAGCACTAATAGTGTAAATTATAAGGATATTTGTATGGAGGCTATATCTAAATCTGAACCGATTTTCTCCAAATTCAATACCAATCGTCCTTGGCCAAAAAAAGTAAATCCTGCCAAATTTCATCACAATCGGACAACAATTGCGACCTGTAGAGTGCGAACAAGCTTAGATGGTCAGCAGACGGACCGACAGACAGACATCGTTAAATCGATTCAGCTGGTGACTCTAAGCTGATCCGTATACTTAAAGATGGGTCTAGCTCAATTATTTCTTGGTGTAACAAACATTTGGCGCGAAACTAACTTATAATACTCTAGTCCAGGAAGTGGTGTAGGGTATAAAAAATATAAAAGGAGTCAAATTTACCCGACGTCAAAGACTACATCCAAAATTTGCACGTCCATAGTTAAGTCATTTCGGATCTCCCCGGGTAAATAGTGGTATTTTAAAATATATTCGTAATTTTTACTTACTTCATATCCGCATTGGATTTATCAAAGTACCAAATTACCTGCAAAAAATAACAAAAGTTTTATAAATTTAAATCCACAGCATGTTTATGAAAAAGAGTTTAATTTTTAAAACTTTTAAAAATAAATGTTTACAATAAAATAACTGAAATACGTTATGGTGTAGATATTTTTGCATAGCAAAATTCCACGAGTTTTGAATTGCAAATGAAGTGTTTTGAATTTCAAATGATGTCTTTTGAATTTCAAATGATGTCTTTTGAATTTCAAATGATGTCTTTTGAATTTCAAATGATTTCTTTTGAATTTCAAATGATGTCTTTTGAATTACAAATGACGAGTTTTGAATTTAATTTGACATTTTTTGAATTTCAAATGGAATTTTAGAATTTCAAGTGATATTTTTTGAATTGCAAATGGAATTTTTGAATTTCAACTGGTATCTTTTGAATTTCAAGTGATGTCTTTTGTATTACAATGGAAAAGGGTGTAATATCGCTAAGAATATTTCCTTGCAGTTATTCGTTATTTGCTGTCACTCTTAAATGGTAGGGTAGGGTGCATCCTGCGCGCATCCTATGTTGGAAGCCATAAAAATAACAATTTCATCGAAACTTGTCTTTACACCCCCCGCTAAACAAACACTTGTCGTTCATCTTTCCTCTGTGACAGTCACAGCAAATGGAATTTTCTTTGAAACCCGACGAAGCAATTAATGTAATTTCCCCCAAGAGGTTTTTTCCAAATGAGATGGAAATGCGCACAGTTGATTAAATCAATTTCGGATATTGCAGTAAGCAGGAAGATAACGCAACTGTGCACTCATTCGTGCATGGCTAAATAGAAACTAAATGAAATCGCACAATATAATAGAATGTCGTAGTTAATGTTTATATATAGGGAGAGAGGGAAGGATGCGTATTTAAAGTTTGTTGATTTTTTAATGAGATTTTAGAAATAAAAGCACGATTCTGTGCAAAATATCATGAGGATGGAAAGATTGTCGGAATCCTTAAAATTGTAATACTTCACTATCGCTTCGGACACTTCAAGGGTATTTGTAACTGTCGCAACTCTTATATTATTATTTACGGAAATCATAGATCAGGTTAATTTTTTCCACTTCAGGTCCTGAGAACACTATAAGACTTCCAATCTGGCTATAATTTCTGTGAATTTTTAGGTCATGACATTTGTGGTAGAATATTTATAAAGATCCAGCCCACTATATGTGGAGTATTTGATTTTAGAATTCGATCAGTAATATATTATTGATATTAAAAGGTCTTATAAAAGGCATGACAAACTTAGCATATCCCCACACTATGTATGCTAGTAATAAAAAATTTAATAAAATCCCCTTTCCAATCATCATTAAATTCCCCTTACCAAGACTAACAGGCCGAATATCATATTACATGTAGTATTAATAATAAAATATAAAATTAATATAATTTTTGCACAAAGGCAGACTTCGTTTGCATGCAATCCCTTTCTCCAAATCAAAAATTTCCTATGAAACTTCAATGTTGTGTAACAAGACCCCAATACTTATGATATAAGTACGTCCCACATAATACTTTAAGATTATTGTTGAAAAGTCTTTGCCTTTTCAAAAATTGGACGACCATTCGAGTGTAACATTGTCTTTTTACTTTCAATCAGCACAAACTTGATTAACATATTTCAATCAACCATTGTAGGACACCCCTTTGTCAAGGGATACGTTGATGAATGATTCCTTTCCTTTTGTTAAATTGCTGTGAAGTGTTTATATACAAATATTAATACGAAAAGGACTACACAATCTAAAGACTGTTGACCTTTTTTGCGGAAAATCTCAAAACTTCATAAAAACAAGCTTAGCTGTCGCACCTGTGCCGTATGAGGAATATTTGCTGCAGAAATTTGAATAACTTATACGACACGAAGACCATATTGCAAATTTGCTTTGTCGATATTTTAGATTTTATGCTGTAACTTTTGATCCGGAAAAGGAAATTTGACATACCTGGGGCAGAGGCGTTTCCCACATGATTTGAAAATTTTTGGAATCACTGGTGGGTGAGGGTGACCCTCTAAATTTGATAACCTTGGTCATGAAATAACATCGGTCGGAAATAATTGCCAAAAGTACAACTAACTATGTACCGATTGCACATTTTTTCATATCTACAAGCAAATTGGGTTACATATGTGTGTGTACCTCAAAACGTTTAAGAGATATTTAAGTACTAAGAAAACAATTTATCTTTATTGGCGAGATTTGTTTCGTATATTTGCGATCTCATTGTCTTCCCGATTGTTCAAATAATTTACATCGTTAAATTTCGAATAAAATTAAACTAATAAACTTCAATAAGAAGTTATACAACACAAAATCGAAACTTCCTCAAAAGCTAAAATTTGTGTCGTTTTTTTCGTCAACAGTTTTCACTTCTGAGTAAGTAGTTACAACAATAAAAGATCAAATAATGAAAACAAAACAGATTTTTCACTTCATTTATTTCAAGTCAAGAGAACTAACTTCCCTACTAACTATTATTAAAAATATTACATAGAAAATATAAATATTACACATGTATAATTATAAACTATTTAATTATCGTGACAAGAAATAATTTAATGCTATACATATTTGTGTAGACTTCGTTTAACTGAATGTGGCTAAAGAAATGTGTGGACTAAGGGACTTTTAAGAGCAGCATTTTTTGTTATGTCTACAATTGCGATCTGTACTTTGATTACAAGAATATATGGACAGACAAATGGACGGACGAACGGGCATTGTTAAATGGACCCAAAAATGATTCAAAGTCGATCTGTCTACAGGGTTGCCAGATGTGGGGATTTGTCCCCAACCATAGGAATTTTATGGTCATAAGGACAACAAATATGGAATGGGTAGGTACAGGGGATTTTTGTGGGGATTTCTTAAAATATTTCGGAGATTTTGTGGGGTTATTCGAAGCAAAGCGAGCATTGAAACGAAAGTGTGATAAAGTATTTAATGTTATCAATAAACAATAATAAGGCTGTTTTTAAGAATGGCTAATTAAGTTGCGATAACAAAAACCGAAATAAAAAGTTAAAATATCAATGTCTATGAAAAGAAATATTGAAAAAAATATTTTATGTTAAAAATGTTGGACTTAACCTGTATGATTATCCAGTGTAAGTATTAGTTCAGATTTATATATAGCTCACATACAAATTTCGCTCCCAATTTGAATTTTTCCGCTCTAGAATCAACATATTTTAACAGATTTTCTTCAAAATTTGCAAAATACCTTATATTTCAACTGGAAACACCTGTGTTAGATCGGCTCAGATTTACATATAGCTCTCATACAAATTTCGTTCCCCCAGAAACCGCGTTTTTTCAGAGAATTTCTTAAAATTGAGCATAACACGTTATACTTCAGCTAGAAGAACTTATTGTGAAAGTTAGTCACTTCATTCCATGTTTGGATATAGCTCCGATACAAATATTGTTTTCGATTTGACAAATTGGACCAGGTCATATTAGCCTGTGATTAGGAAACATACAAAAAATTTTCCGGTTTTCACTTTTTTACTGAATAGTCGGCCCCGCCCGACTTTATCCTTTCCTTACTAGTTTTTATGAAGGAACTGCCCCCGAGTCACCGCTAGAGGGGAGATATATAAGACTGGGCCCCATTAATTTTCCCTGCCAACATTTGCTCCAAACAGATCTATCCCCTGCCTCTACTCCTTAATGGGGCACCAAAAACTAAATTGTTATAAAATTTGTTCCCACCGTTCTAACATCACCAAGGAGGCCACTAGTGGAGTCAAATGTATGACCAACCCTCAATTTTTTTTCAGAACATGCCTGCCACCTTTAAGGTGGTCCCGATAGATTTGTCTATTTTTTATTTTTTTTGTGGAAGAAAGCCCCAAAACTGCCCCGCAGTAGACCCTGGAGGGGAGACATGTAAGACTGAAACCCATTAATTTTCCCTCCCAACTTCACTAACATTTCCTCACTTTTGACTCCGATGAGCGCCCATTTACACCCACCCATCTAAAGGGTGATTTTTTAAGAGCTTGATAACTTTTTTTTAAAAAAAACGGATAAAATTTGCAAAATCTCATCGGTTCTTTATTTGAAACGTTAGATTGGTCCATGACATTTACTTTTTGAAGATAATTTCATTTAAATGTTGACCGCGGCTGCGTCTTAGGTGGTCCATTCGGAAAGTCCAATTTTGGGCAACTTTTTCGAGCATTTCGGCCGGAATAGCCCGAATTTCTTCGGAAATGTTGTCTTCCAAAGCTGGAATAGTTGCTGGCTTATTTCTGTAGACTTTAGACTTGACGTAGCCCCACAAAAAATAGTCTAAAGGCGTCAAATCGCATGATCTTGGTGGCCAACTTACCGGTCCATTTCTTGAGATGAATTGTTCTCCGAAGTTTTCCCTCAAAATGGCCATAGAATCGCGAGCTGTGTGGCATGTAGCGCCATCTTGTTGAAACCACATGTCAACCAAGTTCAGTTCTTCCATTTTGGGCAAAAAAAAGTTGGATATCATCTCACGGTAGCGCTCACCATTCACAGTTACGTTACGATTCGCATCATCTTTGAAGAAGTACGGTCCAATGATGCCACCAGCCCATAAACCGCACCAAACTGTGACTTTTTCTGGATGCATTGGTAGCTCTTGCAATGCTTCTGGCTGATATTCACTCCAAAATCGACAATTCTGCCTATTTACGTACCCATTGAGCCAAAAATGAGCTTCGTCGCTGAAAACAATTTCTTTCTTTCTGAACTTTCTTAACAGAGCACGCATTTTGATAATAAAATTCAATGATTTGCAAGCGTTGCTCGTTAGTAAGTCTATTCATGATGAAATGTCAAAGCATACTGAGCATCTTTCTCTTTGACACCATGTCTGAAATCCCACGTGATCTGTCAAATACTAATGCATGAAAATCCTAACCTCAAAAAAATCACTCTTTACTTCCATTTTTCGGCTCATTAATTTTTTTCGAACTTCACAAAATGGGGGGTTTCTGGCGTATCCAAATAGAACTCCTAAAATTCCCATACAACACTATCCCACCCCTAATGCACACTCCCCAATATGTGTGACAGAATTAAGAGAACACTTGCTCAAAAAATTATTTACTAAGCAATTTACGATCCTCCGAAACTAATTTATTTAATATTTTGCCAAAGAAAATAAAATCGCTTTAAATACGTTGCCAACTAATTAAAAAGTTTTCATAACATTTTGCTAAATGAGCTAAATGGTATTACAAAATTTAATATAAATTTTGAAAAGCATAAACAATAAATAAATTTATTAACAGTTAACGTCAACTGTTGACTGGCGTTGAAACGAGCGATTGTTATTGTCGACTTCCCAGCCATTTTATTATGAAATTTTTGAGGATATCAAGGCTGTAGTTGTGCATATCATCGAGCGAGAACACATATTTGCGTGTTTCTGTTTCCTTTTTCATTTTCGTGTATCCGGCATTCGTTCTTCCTTCCCTCAGTTGCGTGTAAGTCTGTTATTTTAACGCTACATTTATTATGTGTGTTTTCTTTTCTCTTCGCAGCAACGACTGCTGGAGTTTTCTTTGGCATTTCATGCAGACAACTGAATGTCAGACTTTGGCTTTCAGTTTCCTTCGTTGTAGCACATTTTTCGTTTTGTTTTGTGGAAAATTAAGGTTAAACTTTGTTTTACAAGTATTCGTTTATAGCTCGCAAAACATACGTGTGTCTGTAGATGATGCACTGTGGAGCCAAGCGAAAGATGATGGTTCTGGCGGATTG
The DNA here is from genome assembly GCA_947397865.1 of Polietes domitor. Lineage (NCBI taxonomy): Eukaryota > Metazoa > Arthropoda > Insecta > Diptera > Muscidae > Polietes > Polietes domitor. The sequence continues at coordinate 153,488,043 of OX377619.1, read as the reverse complement.
GATAAAAAATGTAATTGTGTATCGACGCACAGTGGTACAGAATAAAATTCCAAAATTTAATAATTTTTTCAGTTTTGAAAAAATATGAAAATAGGGATTATTTTGAGATATTAACCTTAAAAGTCGGTCATATTTAGTTTTTTCATTATCCGAAGTTGCCTGCTTTTCTTATTTTTTGATTTAAAAAGTATTTTTTTTTGTTTTTATGATGCTTTGATATATGTATTTGTTTATGATACGCAGAAAATGATTAGTTTTTTCATCTTTTTCAGATTTTGAAAATAGAATTTGTCGAACTTTTTCACATGGATTTTAAGAAGTAATTTTTTATTAGAAATTTTTGTTTTCCTGGCGTTTTGTGTTTATGTCAAATATAAACTGAAAGAAAAATCATTCGTTGCATTAACGAATCAGATTCGTTATTGCCATTTCGTTGCATCAACGAAATATTTCGTTCCCACTACAATCTCTCACGTTGCTGCAACGATGTGAACGTTTATGGTATGAAACCGATTTTTTGTACTTTTCGTAGGTTCGTTCCTGCAACAATTCAATATTCGTTGATGCAACGAAAATTGTATCTCCCTTTTTTTACATGGGAATACATTAATTAATACACAAAATCTATAAATTTCTGATTATAATCATTGTTTTTATACAAATCCATATTATTTTGTCAAAAATTATTAAAATTAATGGAGTTTGGATGGAACACTTTGCCTCAACAACTCATTCGTTGCAGCAATGAAACTGATATCGTTGCAGCAACAATTTATTCGTTGGTGCAACAATCGGAGACACACAAAGTATGTGTTTTTCTAGTGTGTGTTTTTGGAATATATTCGATATTAATTCTCATTCACGTTGTTGGAGTTCTGCCTTAAGTAGTTGAGCTGCTGTTGCGAATAGTCACTTCGAAGTCCACTGCCGATGGTCATCATTGAACTAGTCGCTGCGAAGCCACTTGAAAAGACTTTTGACATGGTCGAAATCATGATCGTGGTAGTCTGCAGCCAAGTAATAAATGTCACCATGCCATTTGTAAATAAATTTGCATTCTATTAAATATAGAAGCAAAATGGTCTTGAGCCAGGACAATATCTCAGTTCAAAAATGTTAATTTTCAAACAAACCGAAAACTAACGAATGGAAAAAACCCTAGTTTTTAGATTACTCTAACTGCAATTGATATAGGATTCTGAAAGGACATGTGGAGTAGACCATTTTGCAGAATAAACTTATAGACCAGCTGGTCTGAGTTTCTTTTTATTATGAATAAAAGTTTTCGTTTTTTGGTCGAAGGGAGCATTATACTAAGCGAGAAAAGTGTTGTAAGTTATTGTCTGAGAGAAATCTTATTGTCAGAGCTATATTGTGGAATTTTATTTAATTTTTGTGGAAGATCTTAACCCTCTAGACCTCTTTTTTAGCCTGAAACAATTCTGGCGATGTCACGGCGTGGTTGGAATTAGATGTCAGGAATTGTATTTATTCCTAGTAGGAGTTCTTCGTTAGAAATTCGGTATGTCCAAAAAATTTTAGTATTAATTTTCAAACCGTCTTTGAAAACAGGCTTTCATTTCAAAAAATTCCAATTTTCGTCGTAGGTGCCTTTATTAATTGTTCTGTTATTTTGGAAATATAGGTCTGACCAAACTCTCTTATAGTCCCATAAAATGTAATTATGATGGCTACAAATATTTTGAATTTCACTTTCACATGGAAATAATTGTTCGGTAACAGTCTCCATATGAATATGAAAACAAGTAAGTCAGCTTCAGTCTAAACTGGCTAAACCGACCTGTTGTTGGCCCTGTCCAAAACAGTTTGTCCACAATTCCGTGGTTAAATTAGAACATCAACAAATAAAGCCAATGAATTATTATAAATCAATTTATAATATTAATTTCAGTATTTTTATGTAAAACTTATAATATCGATTAATCGATTATTGGATTATTTGTTATTCGAAAATCCCGATTTTTACATTATTCGAACAAATACTTGAAAACCATTATACGATTAATCGAACAAAATTTAATCGGCTGGACACCCTAAGTAGAAGGTTCGTGGGACATGCTTCTGGCTTCTACATTTTAAAACAATTGTAAAAAAACGTGATAAAATATTATTATATTATTATAGGATTTATTTTTACCAATGAGAAAGGCATAAATATTTTTTAGGTTTATAGTGATTATAAAAATATTTTCAAATATCGAATTTCAACTGATGTCGATCCGATCTTCCGTATACAAGTTTTAATTTTATGTAGTTTAGTTTGATACGGAGCCTGCCTGTATTTGCTGTATATGAGGCGTAAACGTTTTCGTCTTCTTAGCGTTTATTTTCAGACCGCACGGAATGCTGAACTTTGACCAGTTTCATTATATAAATATGATTCAATAATTCCTCACACTTTTGTCGTTTGCCACCACTGTATTATGTTCGAAACGTGCGTGTGTGGTTTTGATTCATTCACAAATGTTCATCAGGTACATATTTTCACAGTTTGATATCGCATGTTTTGGATTGGGTTTTTAGTTGCATGGTTTGTGCTAAAATTCGTGTTTCAATAAAAGTTATTTTTGGAAAGTATATTTTTTCTGCTATAGATTGGTAGATAAAAGTAAAAGTACATAATGAGATTTTCTTCTTCGTTTAAGGAAAAGTTGTGGGTTTTTCATGAAAAGTTATTTAAAATTTGTGAAGATTAATGGTGGGTGATATTACATATTGCAATTTGTTGGTAGCAAAATTGGACTAAAGTAAAAAAATTATAAAATTATATAATGATGAGCAGTGATTTTGAAATTGACTCAAAAAGTGGAGTTTCTATACCCTCCAGCTTAGGATGGGTATATATTCATTTTGTCATTCCGTTGGCAACACGTTGAAATATTCATAAGAGACACCAGACAGTGTATATATTCAGGGTCTTGGTGTAATTCTAAGACGATTCTGTCATCGATCATTCTACCTGGCTGTCAGTCCGCTCAGCCATCTATATGGCTTCTATAAAAGCTTCTATAAAATTTTGAAAGTAAATTTTCTCTGAAGTTAATTTGTTGGCATTGGCCCTTTTTGCAACAAGCCAAAGAAATTTTCTCTGGAATTTTATTTATATTTAAAGTTGTTGGTGAAAATGACAACAATTCGAAACATCGATTCTAAAAAGAACTTATATTTGAGGTGAAATCGCTGATCGAACGATTTTTCATTCTCCAAAATTGCTCATGATATTTCGATGTATTGCTTTTATATTTTTTTATTTATTTATTATGAATTACAATACAAAGTAAATTTATATTCTAATTTTGGGTATATATTTAACGTATTGAATATTTTTGCATGAGCGTTAAGTTGAGCCAATTATAGACGACAATCACATTATCTCCAAAATCAAGCCTATAACAATTTTAATCAAAAACTTTTCAAATAACTTTGCTGCCTACTCACATTACGCATCCTGACAATTACAGTTTGATTTAATAAGTTGACTTTTGCATTTAACTTTGGTTGTGTACACATACATACATACTTCGAATTTTATTTGATTTGTTAATTGAAATTAAGCCCAGAATTTCCAGGAACTGTGACGAAACATTTGTCAGTGTGTGTGTCGAATAAAGATTCTTTCACAAATAATGTATAATTCGAAGAAAAGTTTTCACCAACATTATCATTGGAAACTTTCGCACGCTTACATCAACAACAGTTGAAAAATTTCACCAGAGAGAGAGGGAGGCATTTTTAATTATCACTTTATTTCCCCGAGGAAATGTTCTTCCATTGCAAGTGATTAATTCATTTAATGTTTAATTAATTCACAAATTTAAAAAGGTAATTGAAAAGTTGGACACTAGTCCAATTATTCACTTGAAATTTTAACATAATGATGTGTTGACATGATGATGAGTTTCTGTTTATGCTTTTGGTTTAAAACATTTAGCCCATTTTTAATTGATTTAAACAGAATCCATTATTTTTGCTTTAGTATTTTGATTACATTCTTGTGATTCACAATATTCCTTAACAATGTGTAATAAAGGCTTGCTATATAACAACGCTTTCGTTATTATTCTATTAAAGGTCCTTAGCTTTATGTTATAAAACACACAAACAATATTTAATCGCCGCCTTACGTTCGCTGCCATAAATTCTCTGGGGAAAACACATTAACGTAGTTATATCGCCATAATTTAGGTGATTGTGCAAATAAAATGTGAGTAATTTACTCGTTAAATAAATGGCTGACTTGGCTCAGTGCACTCTCTCGTACCTTATTATCCTTGGAAAAATACTGTGAAGTAACAACAAAAGGCTACTACATATGACTTGTGATTCTGATTTTATTGCGGAAATATAACACAGACATTGTTGTCAACCGAAAATCGTATAATCTACAATCCACCCCATTACAAAGGCCATTATTTACACAGATTTATAACAAATTTGAAGAGTATGGAAAACAACCTCCGCCATTGGATGTTGTCCAACAATACAATTTGTCACAAGTTTTATGGTACACCTTGTCGTATGATTATTTTTGTAAGCCAATATTACTCATACGCTACGAGGGGTTATATGAGTTTAATGGCACACAAATGTGAATACGACGTGTCCGTATATTTGCACTTCTACTATACTATCTATCATTTTAACTTTTACGACAGAGAGTGGAGATTACACTGTGCGACAGTCCAAAAATAGCTGAGAAGTGATATTATATTTCTTGTATTTGTTGTCGAATCATTATGAGAAATTACGCAAATAAGGAATATAACTTCTACATTTATTCAGAGTTTTCTGGAAAAAATAAGCCTTGTTTACATCGTTAAGATCCTATCTACTAAAAAATAAAACAAAATATTCATTTATGTAATTTGTAAAGCAGTTTTTGGCGTGACTGTTATCGGACTTCTATTTCCACACTGAGAGAGACATATGAGCAGAGTTACAAGCCGACCCAGAATTATCGGCGGCGGTGGCTTTTGGCTGTTTTGCCGGATCGTTCATTCGATCACCCCTATTTATTTGACAATTTTAGGAAAAACAATTTGTATTGGTTTTTAATAACTTTTCTTTTATCTTGAATATTATAATCCTTTCAAAGAATGATAAGCTGTACCTACTTTGACATACTAAAGAAGCACAATAGAGGAGCTGTTGTTTGTTGTTTTTTATTCCTATAAAAACATGGCCACTCATACTGGAATTGACTTATATAAATGTGACTTTTAAATAAAATTACAATCACTCAATTTACTATAGACGTCATCATATAGTGGGGTACCAAATTCTAGAAAGATCCATATATTTCACAGTAGTAGGTTGTCTAAGTCGACAGTTATATTTTCTTTTGTAATTTTAAGTGGGGTGTCTATTTTGACAGTAAGATTTTACGGAGTTAGAACTCTCGGCGGCGTGGTTGAAGTCGATATGAGTCGATCAAATCGGCGGCGTGGTTGAAGTCGATGTGAGCCGATGAAATCGGCAGCGGTGCGGCCCTTGCAGAAACATTCGGCGGCGGCTTGTCTGCTTGTATCTCTGCATATGAGTAAATCCTGAGATATAGACGTTACATGCATGCTTTTTGCTGAAATTAACCCCGTTGGCGATCTGAATACGATATTTTCAGCCGAGTACCTTCTTTAAAAGTTCTTTAAAATGAAATTTAAGTAGTTATTTAACCATTTTTGGGGAAAACAATATTCGTACCGAAATTGCCATGACGGCCTTTACAAGAAATGGAAGTGTGTTAGACAAAAAATCGCTTAACCGAAAATTAAATTTTTTAAAAGACCGGTATAGTTTTTTTACCAAACCGGTTATAACCGTTTTTTAATCAAAGTACGAAAATATTTAAATTAAAATTTTTTATTACGAAAGAAAATAAGTTCATTTTTAGTAAAGTTACATTAAATATATAGGTACATTAAATATAGTATATTTTTTTTGTTTGAGATCATTTTAAAATAAAGTTAATTTTATAAAGTAATTCATATTTTTACGTACAAAAATTTAAATAAAAAATGTACGTAGAATCTTTCTTATAGTAATATCGCAATACCAGTAAACAATTCAAGTAATAATTTTGTAACCGATTTTTTGTCTGTGTTTGATAAAGCTTGACGTAGAAAAACACGCTCGCCCTGGCTAACAAGGCATCATATACGTAAATTAGATTTTCAGTTTTTTCTTTGTTTTGTCAAAAAAATGAGAAATTGTCATATAAAATCTCACGTCTTTTACCTTTTTGAGCAATTTTGGGGTTTTGGCCTGTAAATTACAAGACTCTTCGATGTCATAACTTACATCCGAATCTAAACAGTTGTCTAAATATGGTTCTACAGAAATTTCGGGGAAAAACGATTGTACAATTCATTTGCAAATTCCTTTGTGTCCGATTTTGATAAGTATTTCAATACGCCATCGTTTAACGGAAATTTTTCGGAACCTTAAAACAACAAAAGTGTATTCAATGTTTATACACTCCACGAGAGTATTACGTCTTAGTGCATTTGTTTGTAACACCCAAAAGGAAACGAGATAGACCCTTTGTTAATTATACAGATCGACTTAGAATCACTTTTTGAGTCGATTTAGCAATGTCCGTCCGTCTGTCCATCTATTCTTGTAATCACGATACAGGTCGCAATTGTAGACATAACTAAATGAAACGTTGCACAATGAAGTTTTTCGGGACAAGGACGAACGCTATTTAATTTGAAGAAAATCGGTTCAGATTTAGATATAGCCCTCATACGAATTTCTCTCCCGATTTGACTCTTTTCACTATAGATACCACATAGTGCACCCGATTTTCTTTAAATTTGGCACAGCATATTATAATCCAGCTAGAAATACCTGTGCAGAAAGTGGGTAAGATCGGTTCAGATTTAGATATAGCCCCCATACAAATATTGCTCCCGATTTGACATTTTCCGCTCTAGAAACCACATATTGTACTTGATTTTCTTTAAATTTGCCACAACATTTTATAATCCAACTCGAAACACCTATGCAGAAATTGGGTAAGATCGGTTCAGATTTAGATATAGCCCCCATAAAAATGACGCTCCCGATTTGACATTTTCCGCTCTAGAAACCACATATTGTACTCGATTTTCTTTAAATTTGGCACAACATCTTATAATATTACTTGAAATACCTATGATGAAATTGTTTAAGATCGGTTCAGATTTAGATATAGCCCCCATATAAATGTCGCTCCCAATGTGACTTTTCCGCTTTATATATATTCTTTAAATTTGGCACAACATTTTATAATCTAACTAGACACACCTATGCAGAAATTGGGTAAGATCGGTTCAGATTTAGATATAGCCCCCATACAAATGTCGCTCCCGATTTGATTTTTGCGCTATAGAAACCACATATTGTACCCGATTTTCTTTAAAATTGGCACAACATCTTATCCAAATAAACAAAACTATGGTGAATGTGGGTAAGAGCGTTACAGATTTAAATATTGCCCAAATACAAATGTTGCTCCCAAAAGTTTAACCGATTTTGGCCAACCTATAAATTTTTATATATTTTCACATTTTTATATTTCACATATTTCGTTCCAGGTTTCAATATATCCTCATACAAATGTCCTTTCGATTTAACATTTTTTGTCAAACACATACACTTACAGAATGCAAAAATCTTTCCCGTTTTCACTTGTTCACTTGTATTCGGATAGTAAGTGGAGTGTATCATAGAGTCGGCCCCGCCCGATTTTAGCATTTCCTTACTTGTTTTAGTCCTTGTGAAGGAAAAATGTTTCCCTTTGGGCCGATTTCGCTCAGTTTCAATCCCAACCGATCTAAGACTGTAAGAAAAAATTGGAAAATTTGAACGTCCTTTCGTCTAGATGCTAGCTTGCTTTCAACAGACGGACGTACGGACGATCGGACATGCCTAGATCGTCTTAGAATGTTATGACGATCAAGATACTTTATAGAGTCTCAGATCGATATTTCAAGACGTTACAAACGGAATGACAAAGTTAGTATACCCCCATTCTGGAGGTGGAGTGTATACAAATTGGCATATCTCATACTAACTGGCAACTATATAGTACCCATACAAAAATCGTTCCCCATATCATATTTTTTTCGAATTCAATTGTAATTTCATAGAATGTTGGGGGTATCATATAATCGGCCCTGTCCGACATTAGCCTTTCCCTACTCGTTTCACTTAGTATAATACTCAATTCGACCACAAAGGGAAAAGTTTGACCCACTCTAAAAAGAAATTCAGATCAGCTGGACTATAAGTGTAGGTATGATCAACTCAACATGTACTTTCAGAATTAAAGGATCGCTATTCTGTTCCAAACATGCTGTTGGACAGTATTATCAAAAAATTTTATTTTTCGGTGAAACTAATAATACTCCTCCTAAAAAACTCTCAGTATCCGTAATATTCATGCCAAATATCGTCAAACTGAAAAAAGTTGAGGGTAAAAAATACCGTTATTTCCTTAATTTGAGTTGTGCGTACCACTATTTGACAATGGCGGCTAATTTAGTAGCTTTTATGTTGTTATACATTTTTTAAATCATTATACTTAGTTCTCAAGAAAAAAACACATCAAAGTCACGTTCAAACATAATCTCTGCTTATGGGTTTCCCAAAGTTTGTGTTTTAATGGATGCATTGCATTGCTTTGATATTTATAGAAACCTCAACATTTAAATACAATCATCCCTACTAGGCCAACACTCTCTAATTAATTTCCTAATAACTAAGCAGCTTACACAACACTCACCGCAAAAGGAATTCAATTAAATGCCAGAGTAAATGTGCAAAAACGAAATAACAATTTCCATAATACGAAGCAAATAAATGTCCATTAGAGTTTTATGGCTTTGTGAACGCCATGAAATGAACATAAAACTTAAGAAGTTTCAGCCTTCTTTCGCTGCGAAGCTGGACAATTACATTGAAAACGAAGTAATTTGCAGCCATTTGGTCATCGGTTTGTGGCGCGCGCGGGAAATATTAAAGCAATGACATATTTAACAAGGAGCATGTCCACCACCTCCCCCACCTCCTCCTCCTGTTGCCACATAAAAGATAAATTATAGAGTGTGTGTGTGAGTGTGTGCACTGTGTTGTACAAGACCAAATCCATTAGGGATTATTAGGCAGAGGTACAACAGAGCCACGGTCGTTGTCAAAGCAACATAAAGCCGGTGGTAATGGAGGTCTTTTTTGGAAAATAAATAATGTAAATGTCAGCAAAATATACGTAAAACAAATAATGAAAGTAGGCATCTTGTGCACTTGTCTGTCATCATAAAAGTCCTCGTCGTCGTCGTTGTCGTTTTTCCATTCCTTTTTGGCCAACATAAATAAACCGAAATTATTGTCAGTTTTAATTAAAGCGGAAGCAGCAGGAAACGAACGATAACATACTCAGTCCCCCCGCAACAATCTCTCGTTCTCACTCCCTCTCTCTCTACCACTCTTTTTTTTCTCTCTTTTCCCACTTTCCATGTTCACGTTAACGCCAACAACAAAGAAAAAAATTAACACAGCTATTTTTTGGATTACAAGTATTGGTGTGTATCAGTGTGGGTGTGTGTGTTGCTGTGTTTCAAGTATGCTACAAGGACATTAACATGACAACAAGGATATGTACCTTGTATAGTGAGCTTATGTGTTGCCTTGTTGTTAACCTAGAACGAATGAAAGACGAGCATTAAATTTACTCTACGGCTTTGTTAAATGGAATATGATGTGACACGTTAAAATTGTGGCTTAAGGATTTAAACAAAGGACAGTCAGGCGGCCCGAATGGATGGACTAAATGACAAATGGGCGGGCAGAAGAAGGATGAACAGTAATGCGGTTACACTTGACGGCCCATATTTCCGCCATTTTGTAACTTTTCCAATTTTATTTTTCTTTAGTATTTTCCAAAGTGTTCTATATCAGGGTATAACCCCTTAATAGGGGACATAATATAGGGTGTTTTTTATCGGGGTATAGAACTTTAAGTTGGCATCACTTTTTTAACTGGCGGCCATTTTGTCAGCTGTCAAGTGATTAATATTTAGTTTGGTTTGCCAATTCATCATGAACAGGTTGACAAAAGAACAACGCTTGCAAATCGTGCAAATTTATTTCGAAAGTAATGGTTCAGTTCGCGAAGTTCACCGCTCCGTCCATTTTATGGTCGACATAATCGTCCATCAGAGCAATTAATTCGGTTAACCATGGATCGTTTTCGCACTACGTTTACTCTATGTGATAATACGCATCCGCAGAGACGTCGAACAGTGCGCACCGAAGAAACAATTGCCGCTGTAGAGCAAAGTGTTCAAGAGGACCCGAATGAATCGATTCGCCACCGTGCACAGCAATTGGAGTGGTTGAAAATTGGACCTGTAGAATTGGCTATATTCGAGCCAGCCGCGGCGGCCACATGCCCGAAATCATATTTAGACATTAATGGCATACAATTATCCTTCCAATAAAGCCAAATTGATGGACATTAAAACGATTTTCTTGTGTTTTATTTCAATTCGAAGTTCTATACCTCAATAAAAAACACCCTATAGAACACTCACAAGTACAAAGGCTCAATTAGAATTTGCGAAGTAAGTGATATTATGGACACATCAAACTCATATTTGCAATACGTTGAAAGTTGATATTGAACACTGTGCGAAGTCCAAAACTCCAGTGAAGAGATGCTATTTTTCTTGTAGATGTTGCAGGAGTAAAACAATGAACGGTGTGTGAAATACGGGGAAAAAGGACTTAAAAAGAAGAAACCAGGTCCTTCGGAAAAATATATAAATTCAATTATATGAACTAAAATAAATGTATAAATAATGAAATGAGAAATATCCGTGCATTTGTCCAGCAAAGACACATTGTTTTATTTTTTCGCAATTTTTAAAATCTATCAATATTTTTGGACATTATTTTGTAAGTCAAACTTTCTTCTTATGATTTTATTTAAGAAATGCGTTTTGTAAGAAGTAATACGATAATATATTTTTAACAAGTAAGGAAAGGCTAAAGTCGGGCGGGGCCGACTATATAATACCCTACACCACTCCCTGCGTATATACCTCGCTTTGATTACTAAACCCCGGTATTTCATGGGAGCAATTTTATGTAGTTCATACAAATAATACAGTTTCTATAAATTCATCTTAATTCAAATTAAATAAGTAAGGTAAATAATAAAGTAATTGATCCAATTTTCCAGCAGATATTCCGAGTAAATAGATCATGTTGATCTGGAAAAATTTATCAAGATTCAATGACAATACAGATTATACAGCGGTAATAGGATGAATCGGACGGACATTTGATGGGGGCCTATAACAACACCTGAGACCTGAGCCAAAACATGTGCTTATATATTTCTTATTCTGTAAAATTTGATGAAGATCCGACATAAGATGTAGTTTCTAGAGCTGTAATAGAGCAGAATGGGCCCCATTTGGGTTATACCAAAGTATGGAAATATGGGCATCTCCCAAAAAAGTAAGGAAAGACTAGACGGACGGAGCCGACTATATGATACACTTCACTTTCTATCTCACTACAATTCAATTCGGTAAAAAAGTGAAATCGGGAAGGATTTTTGAATCCTGTAAATGTAAGTGTTTGACAAAATATGTTAAATCGGAAAGGACATTTGTATGGGGGTATATTGAAACCTGGAACGATGTGACCCGCTTTCATCATGTCTGTTTGTTGGTGAAATATAATATGTAAACTTTGGCCAAAATCGGTTAAACATTCGGGAGCAACATTTGTATTGGGGCTATATCTAAATCTGAACCGATATTAATCATTTTCACCATAGGTGTTTTTAGTTGGATTATAAATTGTTGTGCCAATTTTAAAGAAAATCGGGTACAATATGTGGTTTCTAGAGCGGAAAATGTCAAATGGGGGAGCAACATTTGTATGGCGGCTATAGCTAAATCTGAACCTATCTTACCCACTTTGAGCATAGGTGTTTCTAGTTCGATTATAAGATGTTGTGCCAATTTTAAAGAAAATCGGGAACAATATGCGGCTTCTAAAGCGGAAAAAGTGTAATCGGGAACGACATTTGTATGGGTGCTATATCTAAGTCTGAACCGATCTTACCCACTTTAAGTTTAAGTGTTTCCAGTTCGATTATAAGTTGTTGTGCCAATTTTAAAGAAAAATCGGGTACTATATGTGCTTTATAGGCGGGAAAAGTAAAATCGGGAGCGACATTTGTATGGGGGCTATATCTAAATCTGAACCGATTTGTTCCAAATTCAATTCCAATCGCCCTTGGCCAAAAAAAGTAAAAGCCAAATTTTATGACAATCGGACTACAATTGCGACCTGTACATTGCGAACAAGCTTAGATTGACAGCAGACGGACAGACAGACATCGTTAAATCGATTCAGCTGGTGATTCTAAGCCGATCCGTATACTTAAAGGTGGGTCTAGCACAATTATTTCATGGTGTTACAAACATTTGGCGCGAAACTAACTTGTAATACACTAGTCCACGAAGTGGTGTAGGGTATAAAAATCCGTCAATATTAGATAGAGTTATTGCAATATTCACTTAAACAAAACTTTTTGATAAAATAGAAGTTTTTTGTCAAAATCGAAAAAATAAAAATGTTTTTGTTTTTTCAATTCTCCAAATCTGAAAAAGGTGAAAGTCTATAACATGAAATGCATTATTTATTTTGTACATTATGGACAAATACTTAAAAAAGAAAAATAATAAAAATTGTGTTTTACTTTTAAATCGATTATTACTTTAGGCTAATTTCTAAAATATACCCGATTTTCATTTTTAGTATCTCAAAATTAGGTCCGGTCCGTGCCTAATTTAATTTTCCCAAATTGTATATCCATTAACAACCACGTCTATCTATATATATAAAAATGAATCTTTGTTTGTAAGTTTGTTTGTTTGTTCTTTATAGCAGCCTAAACTACTGAACCGATCTTCTTCAAATTTTCACAGTATGTTTATGCTGAACCGGTGGTGAAAATATGCTATATAATTTTTTGTATTATCAGTAGGCGTGTCACCTCCCACACAAATTAGGGATTTATTCGTTTTTTTTTATAAATTAGCATATTCGGAGTATTGTTGCAGCTAGAGTCGTGAATTTTTGTGAATGTTCACTAATTGTTAGTCTGCACAGTTTTGCCAAAAGTGGGCTGTATTGTAAAAGTGGGCGTGGCACCTCACATACGACGTTAAAACCTTTTATTGAATATTATCAGTTTTTGATATTTGGTAGCGAATAAAATAAGATCAAATACAAAACAAAATAAAGAAATTTAAAGATATGTTTTTCAGGTTATTCAAGAATTAAACTTATTTTTAATTTTAATTTATGACGCTGTCCATAGATACGATATCGATAAGGAAGCCTTAAAAAAAAAACAAGTAAGGAAAGGCTAAAGTCGGGCGGGGCCGACTATATAATACCCTACACCACTCCCTGCGTATATACCTCGCTCTGATTACTAAACCCAGCAATTTTATGTAGTTCATATTAATTATATAGTGTACTATAAATTAATCTTTAGTCAAATTTAACGAATATGGTAAACTTGGTGAAAATAATTTACATTATGTTACTCATTCATATGATGGACCCATATACAAACAAAATCGGTGTCATGCCATCTCATTGTAGCTGCTCCTAGTGAAAAATATAACAATTATTTTCATCAAGATTGCCTGTAATAAGTGAATCCAGAGTGTTATCAATAAATCGGAAGGTGCATATGAGCGGTGACAATACATTTACGTAATGGTCCACTTATATGTTTCATGGTAATAAGAACCCAGCAAAAAATTGGAAGTTCCGTAGGAATCACATTTTAATCGATCCATATGTGCATTTCTCCCCGCTTTTGAGGAAATTCATTAAAAACTTCCAAAAAAAGTCTATCATATGTTAATATCTCACAATATTTTACGAATAGCAATTTCTCAAGTGAATGGGAACGAATTTTTAGTATTGGAAGGTTTTATTGAAATTTGGCGGCAGGTCTATCACAAAATTTTAAATTATCCCGTAAACTTTAAATTCATCTTTAGTCATATTTAACGTATATGGTTAATAATATGGTAATTGATCCACTTATCCGACAGACAAATACCAATTATACAGTAGTAATAGGATGAATCGGACGGTAAGTATTCGATTCACGGTAAGTATTCCTAGTTGAAAAATATCAAGATCTGCAAAATTTAATGAAGAAACGATGTAGTTTCTAGAGCTGTAATAGATAAGAATGGGGCCCCATTTGGCTTATACCAAAGTATGGACATATGGGCATTTCCCAAACAATTAAGGCAAGGCTAAAGACGGACGGACTTTGTATCTCATTACAATTCAATTCGGTAAAAAAGTGAAATCGGGAAGGATTTTTGCATCCTGTAAATGTATGTGTTTGACAAAAAATGTTAAATCGGAAAATAACATTTGTATGGAGGTATATTGAAACCAGGAACGATGTGACCCGCTTTCACCATGTATATTTATTGGTGAAATATAATATGTAAAGTTTGGCCAAAATCGGATAAACATTCGGGAACAACATTTGTATGTTGTAGGGCTATATCTAAATCTGAACCGATCTAATTCTAGGTGTTTCTAGTTTGATTATAAAATGTTGTGCCAATTTTAAAGAAAATCAGGTACAATATGGGGTTTCTAGAGCGGAAAATGTCAAATCGGGAGCGACATTTGTATGAGGGCTATATCTAAATCTGAACCGATCTTACCTTATTTCTGCATATGTCTTTCTAGTTGGATTATAAGATGTTGTGCCAAATTTAAAGAAAATCGAGTACAATATGGGGTTTCTAGAGCGGAAAATGTCAAATCGGGAGCGACATTTGTATGGGGGCTATATCTAAATCTGAACCGATTTGCATCAAACAGCGTTCGTCCTTGATCCACAAAACTTATTTGTGCCAATTTTTGTCAAGATCGGACTATAATTGCGACCCGTAATGACGGACATTGCTAAATCGACTCAGAAAGTGATTCTAAGTCGATCGGTATACTTAACAATGGGTCTATCTCGCTTCCTTTTGGGTGTTACAAACAAATGCACAAAGACATAATACTCTCGTGGATTGTATAAACATGCTTAAATACATTAAATATTAGGGGATATATTAGGTATTTTCAGTCCTTACGAGGGAACGTTTTTTCCCTTTGGAGCAATTTCGCCCGGCTGCAATCCCAACCGATCTACGAGTACACGACGCATTTATGGAAAATTTGGACAACCTAGCTGCAGACGGCGGACGGACAGACGGGCATGGCAAAATTATTTTAAAATTTTATGACAATCAAGATTTTTAGGAGCTTTTTCAGGAGCGTTTAGCTCACAGACGGCTAGATCTAGGAACAAAATATTTTGTAAATTATCATAAAACAGGCTAACGATACAGCCTAATATGTACAGCAGCGTCCGCAAGTGGAGGTAATTGTCGTTTTTAGTTTTTCATTTGCTAATCCTGTTGTCCCTTAAAAGACTACAAAGTTTCAAAGGATAACATTTAAAAAAAAATAAAATAGAAATATTAGAATATTTGTTAAAAAATTGAAGAGTATTTGTTAAAAAAAAACATATTTTCCTTTAAGGGGAAATTTTAAATTGTTGTTAATTCTAAAGTAATAAATGCAGTAGCTTCAAATTTTATGTATATCTAACAGATGTTCTTCTCTTGATTTTGACACTTATGCCGATATCGTAGGGTGCGAATATATATTTAAAACAATTTTTGAAAATATATTTAATGAACCGCTTCCAAGATATCAATGACTTTCATAAACATCCACATTACTTTATTATCTCCAACTATCCATGACTTTCATAAACATCCACATTACTTTATTATCTCCAAATATCCATGACTTCCTTTTTCAATGATCAATACTGAAGACTTATTTTCGCAAATTTTTTTTTTCAAATTATTAGAAAACAAGTAAGGAAAGACTAAAATGGGGAGGGGCCAACCATATGATATCTTCCACTTTCTACCCCATTACAATTCAATTTAGTGGAAAGAGTAACATCGAGGAGAACTTTTGTATCTGTACTATATTACAACATTGAACGATGTGACCCACTTTCTCCGTATGTACATCTTGAAATATAAGGACTTGTACCAAAGTTTATGAAAATCGGGTAAAATTTGTGTCGACTATATCTACATCTGAACTTAATAATCTGAAATTAAATAGCGTTCGTCCTTGGCCCACAAAACACAATGGCGCCAATTTTTGTTGGGATCGGACAATTGCGACCTTTACTTTGATTAGAAGAATAGACGGACAGACGGATATGACTAAATCGATTCAAAAAGTGATTCTAGGTCGATTCGTATACTCAACATTGGGTCTATCGCACTTCCTTCTGGATGTTACAAAGGGTATAAATAGTGAAGTGGATGGTATCAATAGTCTTCGCAAATTCCATACTCCAATTTAGATCAAAACATGTACTCCATTTCAGTTAACATTTCCTTAAGAGAAGGGACATAAACAAAGTCGTTTAATTCTGTTGTCATTTGATTGGTAAAATTGCTTCTCTGCAAAAAGTAGAAAATAATATTTTTTTGTAGAAAAGCAATTACATTGTCTTCTAATGAAAGTCCACTGAATGGATAAGTTTCAGTGAGTAATGAAATCACACCTGCCCGGCTTAACAAAAATATTTAGGAGCTATAATCGCTATAATCCCCAACAATTAGGAAAAATAATTTGGGGATAATTTAATTTCAAAGCATTTTTTAGAGGTAGTTCCATTTATAATTTCTCAAACTCTTGCAGTTACAAGATCCCGGTTGTCACTGTGAAAAAATACTATAAACGTCCAATAATTCGACCAATAAGTTTCTCTAAGACAAGAATTAAAATTTATATTGAAAGTGATTTCAAAGGCCTATTATTTCAGAAAAAAATATTTTGACAAAAATGCAACACAAAAAATTACTAGGGAAAAACATGATGATTAGAGGTATTTTCAGAAACATTTTTCTCACTGACGGATTGATCTAGGAACGAAATATTTTGCAAATCAACATTATTATTCATTTTTCTAAATATGTTCATATGTACATATACATATATACATATTTTTTATTTGAAGTTTCCAAGAATGTTTTAAAATTCAATAAAAACTGCCTAAACTTCAAATTTGCAAAAATCCATCAATATGTTTAAATTATCTCATTCACAATATAACATATGATGCGTAACCAAGATATTAAAAATTTTCCTCGCTGCGGCCTTCCACTGATCAGAATGGCGGAACATCATCACAGGAAGCAATAGCGTCAGCGCGTTTATTTTGATTGAATTACCGCCTATAAACAATTTACGAGCATTCAAAGGAACCATCCATCAAGGGCATAAAAATAATTTCGTTACACATGTGAGACAATGTACTCCCTGCTGCAGCTTCATGCTTCCTGTTTTATGCCTTCACGCTTCATTGAGTATTTATGTAAATTCAGAAATTGTAATTCAAACGCGAAATCACTCACACACACATGGTGATGGATGCGCGCTCTTTAATACGGTAGCGCCTATGAAAATACACTTAAATTCAGTTACGCTATGTTTGCCCCCCACCCCCCTATCTTAGGCGTGTTTGTTCATTCATCGATGGGCTAATAAAGCCTTTGTGCTGAGGATGTAATGGGAAAGGAAATGAAATAATTCGACAATGCATAAGGAAAGGTTGATTATCAACAGCAAATAATACTCAGAGCAGTAATGGTAGTTTCTGGTGATTGTATCGCCTCGCACTCTACACTCTATACATGGTATGCAAAGTTTCGATGGTTAACAGGGGCAAAAACGTTAGTTTGCAATTAAAGCTGAAATATATGAGAACATTCTCGAAATGTATACAAATCGATTACTATTTTTAATATTCTTCATCAACAAATATATGATTTTTTTATATTTTTAAATAGCCACATTTCAGGATGGATGTTAAACATCGTTTGTTGAGGATGTTGGAAATGGTCCTTCAAACAGGACGCTTTTGAAAAATTTTAGATGGAAGTGCAGCCCTTGGGTGTGTACATTCCTGTACTAGATGTTTCGAAATTCTTACTTTTAAGAGGTAAAATATGAAAAAGGGATAAAAACGGTGCCACCTAAACTGCTTATAATCTAATGATTAAATACATTGGACATCCTTTGATGTGATATAGATTTTTTTCGAAATTTGTACCTTTAGGCGTAAAGGGATAAAAATAGTACCCATTAAAAGAACAATAGCTAAAAATATGTAATTCGTTGTGTACATTCCTCTAATTGCGTAGAAACGATTTTTCTAAAATATTACTATTAAGGGTACAATGTTAAAATAGGGATAAAAATAGTACCAATCAAACGTTAGCAGATAGATTCTTTAAAATTTTGGTATAAACATACATGTCCTGTATAAACGGATAACATTTAGCGAATTTTCCGAAATTTTTTACTTTTAGGCAAAAGGGATAAAAATAGTACCAGTTAAAGCACAATAGATAGCAAAATGAAATTCGAAATGTATGTACATCGCTCTACATCTACCTGTATAGATGGACAAAATTTAGCGATTTTTCCGAAATTAATACTTTTATGGCAAAGGGGCATAAATAGTACCAATTAAAGCACAATAGCGATAAACAAGAAATTCCGTGTGTACATCCCTCTAAATACGCAGACAAGTAAAATAAATGTTTTTTTTAAATTCATACCTTTGAGGTACGAAAAATAGGGATACAAATAGTACCAACCAACTGCTGCATCTAGAAACTACAAATTTTATGTATATCATCTGCCTGCATAGACGGACGACATTTAGCTATTTTTCGAAATTTTTATCTTTAAGAAAAGGATAAAATAGTACCAATAAAAAGACAATTCAAGGTTTAAATTCGGTGTATACATTCCTTTAATAGTGTAGACACCTAAAATTAAGATATTTTTTGAAAATCGTACTTTTAAGGGATAGAATGATAAAATAGGGATAAAATGGCACCAGCCAAACTCCTGCAGCTATAATATTGAAAATTAATGTAACATTTCTTCTGACTGTATAGAGGCTAGAGATGGGCGCCAGTCACGTGAATTGCGTGAACGTGAGCAAAGTTTATTTTACTTACGAGCGTGAGCGTGCGTGAATGTGCGTGAGTCTAATTTCTGCGTGAATCACGTGATTTTTTCGTGAGTCGCACATATTTATTAATTCTTTTATTTTCATTTAATTTCGTTTAATTTTGTCAGATATAATATTAGAGGAAATGAGTTAGTTGATTCTTTTGTAGACCTTGGTATTCTAATGGATTCCAAACTGAATTTCAACAATCATATTCTTACTATGGTTAATAAAGCATATGGTGTTCTTGGCTTCATTAAGCGATGGGCTAAGGAATTCTCCGATCCTTACGTAACGAAGCAGCTATTTACATCACTTGTCAGACCTATTCTGGAATATGGTTCCATAGTGTGGGATCCTCAGTATGGTATCTATATTGACAGAATTGAGTCAGTTCAGAAACAATTTTTAATATTTTCATTAAGACACTTGCATTGGAATAGTGATTTTTTTCTTCCCCCTTATAAAGAGTGATTTTTTTGAGGTTAGGATTTTCATGCATTAGTATTTGACAGATCACGTGGGATTTCAGACATGGTGTCAAAGAGAAAGATGCTCAGTATGCTTTGACATTTCATCATGAATCGTCTTACAAACGAACAACGCTTGCAAATTATTGAATTTTATTATCAAAATGCGTGCTCTGTTAAGAAAGTTCATTGCGCGCTTCCATTTTATGGTCAGTTTAATCGACCCACTGAAGCGGCTATTCGGGCTATTGTGACTAAATTTCGCACCAAATTTACATTGTTGGACATTAAACCACCAACACGCTTACGTAGAGTGCGAACTGAAGAAAATATCGCAGCTGTATCGGCCAGTGTTAATGATGACCACCAATTTTCGATTCGTCGCCGTTCGCACCAATTGGGTCTCTGTTACTCAAAAACGTGGAAATGCCAAAATTGGACTAAGCGGATGGACCACCTAAGACGCAGCCGCGGTCAACATTTAAATGAAATTATCTTCAAAAAGTAAATGTCATGGACCAATCTAACGTTTCAAATAAAGAACCGATGAGATTTTGCAAATTTTATGCGTTTTTAAAAAAAAAAAAGTTATCAAGCTCTTAAAAAATCTTAAAAATCATACTAGTAGATTGAAGTTGATCGACTTGCCTTCCTTGAAAAGCAGACGTGTTATGTTGAACACCGTGATGGTTTATAAGGTTATAAATGGTGATTTCTCATCTGACTACATTATTTCTAGGATTAAGTTTAACGTGCCATTCTAGATACTATCAATTCATCCATATTGACTTTCAGCGTACGAATTATGCTTTCGCAGATCCCATTCGCAGAATGTGTATTGATTTCAATTCATTGTGTCACATCATCGATTTCGGATTAGGAATCGATATAATAAAGTCAAGGATTTTCTCCTGCTTGGATGTTTAGTTTGTTGTGACATGTTTACTTTAATATATTTAGTTACTAACTTTAAGAATAACTTTTATTTGCATGTGATACTAATATTTTGTTTAATATTTTTATTATGCCGGCTGTTGACATTTTATCTGTAGCCGGTGTCCACCCTTTACTGCTTAGCCGCCATGGTTCGGACTATGGTGTGTACGCTGTCCCTACGTTATGGGGACGTGGCCCTCTCAGTCGGAAGGGGCGGGTGTGAGAGGCATTGGGGCCGTTCGAAAAAAAAGTGAAAGGTTCCATTCAAAATAAAAGACATAGACATATTTATTTCTAAAACAGATTGCTTCTGTGTAGGTATAATATCTATTTTTTTCTATTATTTAAGTAAGAATTAAATGAATTTAAATCCTTAGTGTTAATTCAATCAAAAAAAAAATCACGTGAGCGTGAGTAATGAAAAAATCTTCGTGCGTGATTCAATTTGTTTCCATCGTGAGCGTGCGTGCACGTGAGCCAATAATCACTCACGCGCACATCTCTAATAGAGGCCGAACACATGAGGATTATTTATACCCTCCACCTCCAGAATGGGGGTATACTAACTATGTCATTCAGTTTGTAACACCTTGAAATATCGACCCTATAAAGTGCTAGCCATGTCCGACCGTCTGTTGAAAGCACGCTAGCAGCTAAACGAAAGGAGCTAGGACGTCAAAATTTTCCATAAATGCGTGTAATAGTCGTAGATCGGTTGGGATTGAAACTTGACGAAATCGGACCAAAGGGAAAACATTTTCCCTCACAAGGACTAAAAATACCAATAATAATACCTAATATTTTAGATTATTTAAGCATATTTTTTCAATATGTCCGCATGTACTAACTTGATATTGGGTATACGCATTTCCCCTATAACAAAAACGTGCACCATAAAGTGATTTGTAAATGGATTTTTCGAAATTCGTACTTTTTGGGGTTAAAATGGGAAAAGGAGATAAAAATAGTACCAACCAAATGACCGAAGCTAGAGTCATGAAATTCGAAGTATACATTCCTCTGACTGCGTAGACACGAAAAATAAAAGTTTTTTCCAAATTCGTACTTTCAAGGGATACAATGGGTACAGCGGATAAAAATAGAACCAACTAAATGAATACAGCTAGAATGATGAAATTCGGTGTGTACATCCCTCTAACTGCGTAAATACATAAAATAGAGAGATTTTAGACTGCATAGACACGCAAATCAAAAGATTTTTCCAAATTCGTACTTTTACGGCAAAAATTGGTTGAATCCTGAATTGGTTTTTCCTTTGGGTGTTTTTCTTTGAATAATACATGGACTTCCTTTAAGTTGCACAGTACCAGTCTTTTTTGAGTAGATTCATTTCCAATTTCAGCGCAGTTTTTATACACTCCACGAGAGTATTATGTCTTTGTGCATTTGTTTGTAACACCCAAAAGGAAGCGAGATAGACCCATTGTTAATTATACCGATCGACTTAGAATCACTTTTTGAATCGATTTAACGATGTCCGTCCGTCCGTCCATCTATTCTTGTAATCAAAGTACAGGTCGCAATTGTAGCCAGAACCAAATGAAACTTTGCACAACAAAGTTTTTCGGGATAAGGACGAACGCTATTTAATTTGAAGAAAATCGGTTCAGATTTAGATATAGCCCCCATACGAATTTCACTCCCGATTTGACTCTTTTCACTCTAGATACCATATATTACAACAGATTTTCTTTAAAATTGGCAAAACATCTTATATTGTAACTAGAAACACCTGTGGTAAAAATGTGTTAGATCGGTTCAGATTTATATATAGCTCCCATACAAATTTCGCTCCCGATTTGACTTTTTCTGCTCTAGAAACCACATAATGTATCAGATTGTCTTCAGATTTGGTAAAACATTTTATATTTCCACTAGAAACACCCATGGTGAATATCGGTCAGATCGGTTCAGATTTATATATAGCTCCCATACAAATTTCGCTCCCGATTTGACTTTTTCCGCTCTAGAAACCACATATTGTATCAGATTGTCTTCAGATTTGGCAAAACATCTTATATTCCCACTAGAAACTCCCATGGTGAATATCGGACAGATCGGTTCAGATTTATATATAGCTCCCATACAAATTTTGCTCCCCATTTGACTTTTTCCGCTCTAGAAACCACATAATGTATCAGATTGTCTTCAGATTTGGTAAAACATCTTATATTTCCACTAAAAACACCCTTGGTGAATATCGGTCAGATCGGTTCAGATTTATATATAGCTCCCATACAAATTTCGCTCCCGATTTGACTTTTTCCGCTCTAGAGACCACATATTGTATCAGATTGTCTTCAGATTTGGCAAAACATCTTATATTTAAACTAAGAACATCTATAGTGAAAATCGGTTCAGATTTAGATATAGCCCCCATACAAATGTCGTTCCCGATTTTACATTTTCCTCTGTAGAAACCACATATTGTACTCGATTTTCTTTAAATTTGGCACAACATCTAATAATCTTACTAGAAACACCTATGCAGAAATTGGGTAAGATCGGTTCAGATTTAGATATAGCCCCTATATAAATGTCGCTCCCGATTTGACTTTTGCCGCTTTAAAAGCCACATATTGTGCTCGATTGTCTTTAAATTTCGCACAACATCTTATAATCTAACTAAACAAAACTATGGTGAAAGTGGGTAAGATCGGTTCAGATTTAAATATTTCACCTATTTCGTTCCAGGTTTCAATATATCCTCAAATGTCCTTTCCGATATAAAATTTTTTGTGAAACACATACATTTACAGGATACAAAAAACCTTCCCGTTTTCACTTTTTCACCGAATTGAATTGTATTCGCCCGACTTTAGCCTTTCCTTACTGGTTTTAAATACAACCCGTTATATCTCCAAGCTGAAATTTTCAGTGTTTGTTTAGAATCGATCAGGGAATATGCCTATATTTTTTCTGAATTTTTAGGTTGGTGTTTTCATAATGAAAATTACAAAAGAAGAAGAAAAATCAGAAATACACAAAATTGTTGTCAGTAGCAGTAAATAGACAAGAACGCCGGCGAAAATTACTTGTAATAACCTTTAAAATAAGCCACCATTCTATGAATTGTGCCAACGCGTTATCTCACTACACCATTTTCAATGTTCATACCTCTGCACGTTTTTCTTGATTTTTCTAACTTTCAAATGGGCCTATTTTTTGGAAAAAAAAATGTCGGTTTTTTTTTACAAAAACAGTAGAATATGTCTGCGAAAAATGGTTAAAATCGGAGTCGTGGTCGTATTTTTTTAAGAAAATCGTTCGGTTTGACATGGAATGAAAGATATATAGATTTTTTCACTTTTTGTATTTATTTTGTTTTGGCTATATTAAAAAAATTATATTTTCCTGTAATATTACTGCACTTCTACGAAACTCGACAGCCTCTGTGGAATGCAATACATGGTGGAGGTTATATAAAATTCGGCCCGGCCGAACTTAACGCCGTTTTTTACTTGTTAAAATTTGATATTTTAGGGCAAAAGGGATAAAACTAGTTCCAATTGAATCACAATACCGATAAACATAAAATTCATTGTGTATATCACTCTAGTTTTGTAGACACTCAAATTAAAGGTTTTTTTGTACTTTTTTTTGTGAAAAGAAGGAAAAAATTGTACCAACCAAATGTCTGAAGCTGCAAACATGACATTCGGTATTTATGTTCCTCTGCCTATACACAGGGATATTTTTCGACATTTGTACTATTTTAATACAGCAAGGAATAAAAATAGAGCAACAACTAGAAACATGGAATTCGTCGAAGGATAAAAATTTTACCAACCAAACGGCTTAAATTTCTCAAATTGATCTAATAGTATGGTATGCAAAATGTTCCTACCTCTTATGGCAAACGTAGGGTATACCAAGACGATTGTGACTTCCTTGCCCTCCTTGCATCGCAAATATTATTAGAATTCCTTATTAAAAAGAAAGTTATTCATGCATATTTTAGGTCTTCGTAGCACCAGTAACCACCACCAACGCCATCTCCATTCCCCCCAACTCCGCAAAATAATTGGAGTTCAGCACAAATGTGAAATGCCAGCACCACTCTCACCCCCTCCCCCGCCCTGGTGCCTGTACAAAAATGTTTAGCGCCATAAATTTTTATGTTTCACAATCAGCATTTAAATCACTTTTTGCGGTTGCCAATAACACAAGAAAGAGGGAAAAAAGGAAGAAAAGTTATTACAGGCAGGGGGATAGAAGTGAACCGCAGTGCTTAATTCAAATGGGCTTATATGTATGTATGAATGCGTATATAAAGAAAATATTCTTTGCCAAATTGTTTTCTTTTGTAGTCTCTCGTAAAGTTACTTTTGCTAAAAGTAAATTGAAATAATGTTCTTCTTTTCATGTTTCATAAAGCAATAAAAAATATGCCTCCCTCCCCACAAACAACCGAAAAAAAGTTGATTAGCCATAAGTCTAGGGCGGCATGGGAGGGATTAAAACACCAACTCCCCGCCCCACCTCCTTAATAAGAAAAGATGCCAGAACATATTTTTCATATTTTCAAAATTAAAAGCAAAGTAAATTCTGCATAATTGATTTCTAATAGAAAGGGCAGAGTGTAATATGCGAATTGCTCAGACTCGAGTTTTAAGTAATAATTTATGAAACGAAACAAAAAAAAACAATTTGAATGCAAAAACTGAAACTTTTATACTTGAGGGATTTGCTAAAAAGAAAGATCCTATTAATTGAAAAACACACAAAAAACATTTGGCACAGCATTAAACCTCATGTTTGTTTTAAGATATGTAAAAAGGAAAAGTTGACTATGGACGGTGGCGAAGAGGATGTTGAAATAATTCGTAGAGCCAAATGAAAAATGTTGTTCTTAATTTGTGCAATTTTGCTATGGGAATTCGTACACTCAAAATAATTTGTCTGTGTAAGACAGGAAAATAAGTTTGCTGTAAAAGAAAATTGTCTGGCTGCAAGCTACACTGATTTCAGATTACACTGTGGAACAAAAAAACATGTGTGTGAGTGCTAAATAATTATTGTTTGAGTGCATAGAGGCATACTGATTCTTAAAATCGACACAATTTTTTATGGATAAATCAAAATAAGAAGTACAAATATTCCAATTTTCGTCGAAGGTACGTTTAAAATTTGTTCTCTCATTTTGGAAATAAAAAGTTCTATAATACCCGCGTATGTGTTCAATTAAAATTACTTATGATAATTACAAATGTTGTGAATTTCACATAGAAACAGTGGTTTTGGAGCAGTCTCCAGTGATTTGAGACAAAATTTCTTTTTTTTGAAGAAAATTGGTGGCACGAAGAACCAATAAAAATAGAAATAGAAAAAATTTAAAAAATATTGTTTTTTTTTTTATAACTGACGAAGAATGCAATGTCTGTAAAAGATCTATGGATAAATGGAGAAGTTATTGTCCTTTTTGAAGACCCAAAGAATTTTTAAATGATAATTTTTTTTTTTAATTTTTTGTTAAATACCGTGAAAAATTGCTTTACCTTCACCCTACAGAGTAGGAGGGAGGAAAGTGTAACACGTTGAAGAAGTGACTTTTTAAGCCGTTTAAAACATGTCCGACCGACTTTCGAAGGAATTAAAAAATCAATTCAAACTTTATACATGGTAATGTTTTTCCCAAACTTTGGTTAAGTTCGCAGATGGGCGAAATTGCCATGACCCTTCTGGTACCTCACACACAGATAGTCCAATGTCAAATATAAACCCACATAACTTCCATATGAATATTCGCAATTACCTATATTTTTGTTTTACTTTTTATGGTTTAAAATTTGAAATGGTTGTTTATGGTAAACTAATACAGATAGAGGCATGAAATTCAGAGCATTTTAAAGAGATATTCTTCTCTTTCATTTGATACCCATAAGGTATTTGTATGTCTCGAAAACTATGAAAATAAATTTTTACAACATATATGTCCTTTGAAAATTAAAAGTCATGTAAAAAGGAGAAAAATGAGAAAATGAGTACAAAGTTTATCTACATACGACTTCAAGTTTCATGTCGATAAGGTCTTAAGATAAATCTGAAACAGTAATTTCGAAACTTCCATTAGATAGCACTCATACACAGTCAAAGGAATGTGCTTGTCGAAATGCACTATTTTTGCTGAACTCTTCGTATTTATTATTTTTATCATTTTCTACCCGGTTTCGGACAAAAAATTTCAACCGCAGAACCTTATATTTTCTCCATCCCATGTTTCTACATGCAATCGGTCATTTTATAACTTCATGCACCTCTTTCCCAAAAAACCACACATTTTGAAAAATCACTATAGGTAACATATGTTTTCACTTCACACCTAAAAGCATGTACTTTATTTGGTACCACGTTCATCACTTTTCGTTCGGCATTCTTCTTATAAGTACAAATTTTGAAATATCCAATTATGATACACGTTTACGTATTTAAAGCGCTATACGCCATCACTATCACTATCACTTTTTGTCCCACTCACCCTTACAAATTACAAATTTCCAATTTTACTGCACTTCTACGTGGTCAGAGGAATTTACGTAACAAATTTTACGGTTCTAGCTGCAATACTTTAGTTGGTTACATTTTAATCCCTATTTCCCCACTCGCCCCTTTAAAGTGCATTTATATTGCGCTGCTATGGGTGAGAGGAATGTTCGTACCAAATTTCACGATTCTCGCTTTATCTGATACCATTTAAATCTCTTTGTTGCCCCGCTCACTCCTTAAAAGTACAAATTCCAAAAAATAACTTATATTGTGCGTCTGCGTGGTCCGAGGAATGTACAGGCCGAATTTCACGATCCTAGCTACAATACTTTAGATGGTACCATGTTTATCCCTTTTTGTCCCGCTCACCTCTTATAAGTACAAATTTGGAATTGGTACCATTTTTAACCCTTTTAATTTCGAAAAATCCCTTTTGGTGGCTCTTTTGCATGGTAAAGCGCGAAATTTGGCGTGTACATTCCTCTAATAGAGTAGATACATAATATAAAAGTATTTTTTCTAAATTCGTACTTTTAAGGGGTTAAATGGGGATATAGGTACTAAAAATAGTACCAACCTAACGGCTGCACCTAGAATAATGAAATTCGATATATACATTCCTCTGATTGCGTAGACACGTAAAATAAAAGAAATTTCCAAAATTCGTACTTTTTGGGGTTCAAATGGATAAAGGGGATAAAAATAGTACCTACCAAATGATAGCAGCTAGAGTCATGAAATTCGGAGTATACATTCCTCTGACTGTGTAGACACGAATAATAAAACGTTTTTTTTAATTCGTACTTTCAATGGATACAATTGCTACAGGGGATAAAAATAGTACCAACTAAACGAATATAAGTATACATTATAGTTTGAAATAGTATATTTGTTTACTATTACTGTTTTATATTGTGCATAAAAATATCACAATTTTCATATTTTTTGGTACTGTGCTTCCATGTAAAGTCGATCCTTTAATCTGCTGGTAATACTGTGGAATGAACTCCGTGGTGGAGGGTATATAAGATTCGGCCCGGTCGAACTTAACGCCTTCTTACTTGTTATACCCTCCACCTCTAACTTTGTCATTCCGTTTGTAACATCTTGAAATATCGACCTGAGACCTTATAAAGTATATATATTCTTGATCGTCATAAAATTCTAAGAAGATCTAGCAATATCCGTCTGGCCGTCTGTTGAAAACACGATAGCATCTAATTGAAAAGAGCTAGGACGTCCAAATTTCGCACAAATGCGTCCGATAGTCGTATATCGGTTGGGATTGAAACTGGGCGAAATGGGCGAAAGGGAAAAATATTTCCCTCACGAGGACTAATAATACCCATAAAAACCCCTACTACTTTAGAGTATTTAAGCATATTTTTTTCAATATGTCGTCTTGTACTTATTGATATTGGGTATGCGCATTTCCCCTATAACAAAAACGTGCACCATAATGTGATATTTATTCCAAGGTACCATTTAAATAACAACAGCTCGAAACACTAAATTCGGTGTATAAATTCCCCTAGTTGAGTAGACAAATAATATAAAAGTATTTTTTCCAAATTCGTATTTTTAAAGGGATAGAGGGATAACAAGCAAGCGGGGACAACTCTATGATACACTCCACTTTCTATCCGAATACAATTCAATTCGGTGAAAAAGTGAAAACGGGAAGGTTTTTTCTATCCTGTAAATATATGAGTTTGACAAAAAATGTTAAATCGGAAAGGACAATAGGTGAAATATAAAATGTATAGTTTGGCCAAAATCAGTCAAACTTTTGGGAGAAACATTTGTATTTGGGCTACATTTAAATCTGAACCCCTCTTACCCACTTTCACCATAGTTTTGGTTAGTTGGATAAGATGTTGTGCCAAAAAAAATCGGGTACAATATGTGGTTTCTATAGCGCAAATGTCACATTTGTTTGGTGGCTATATCTAAATCTGAACCGATCTTACCCAATTCCTGCATAGGTGTTTCTAGTTAGATTATAAGATGTTGTGCCAAGTTTAAAGAAAATCGAGTACAATATGTGGCATTTAAAGCGGAAAAATTAAAATCGGGAGCGACATTTATATGGGGCTATATCTAAATCTGAACCGATCTTATCCAATTTCAGCATAGGTGTTTTTAGTAAGATTATAAGATGTTGTGTCAAATTTAAAGAAAATCGAGTACAATATGTGGTTTCTAGAGCGGAAAATGTCAAATCGCGAGCGTCATTTGTATGGTGGCTATATCTAAATCTGAACCGATCTTACCCAATTTCTGCATAGGTGTTTCTAGTTGGATTATAGGATGTTTTGCCAAATTTAAAGAAGATCAAGTACAATATGTGGTTTCTAGAGCGGAAAAAGTCAAATCGGGAGCGACATTTGTATGGGGGCTATATCTAAATCTGAACCGATTTGACCAATTTTCACCAGAGATGTTCCTAATTTAAATGTAAGATGTTTTGCCAAATCTGAAGACAATCTGATACAATATGTGGTTTCTAGAGCGGAAAAAGTCAAATCGGGAGCGAAATTTGTATGGGAGCTATATATAAATCTGAACCCATCTAACACATTTTTACCACAGGTGTTTCTAGTTGAAATATAAGATGTTTTGCCAATTTGAAAGAAAATCTGTTGTAATATGTGGTATCTAGAGTGAAAAGAGTCAAATTCGTATGGGGGCTATATCTAAATCTGAACCGATTTTCTTCAAACTAAATAGCGTTCGTCCTTGTCCCGAAAAACTTCATTGTGCAAAGTTTCATTAAGTTATGTCTACAATTGCGACCTGTATCGTGATTACAAGAATGGATGGACATACGGACGGACATTGCTAAATTGACTCAAAAAGTGATTCTAAGTCGATCGGTATAATTAACAATGGGTCTATCTCGTTTCCTTTTGGGCGTTACAAACAAATGCACAAAGACATAATACTCTCGTGGAGTGTATAAAAATGGTACTAACCCAACGACTGGACCTAAAATAATGAAATTCGGAGTATACATTGCGTAGACACGTGAAATAAACGGATTTTTCAAAATTCTTACTTTTTGGGTTGAAATGGAAAAAGCGGATAAAAAAATAGAATCAACTAAACGACTATGGCTAGAATGATGAAATTCGATGTGTACATCCCTCTAAGTCCGTAGACACGTACAATAAAGAGATTTTAGTCGTACTCTTAAGGGGGTAAGCTGGGAAATGGAATGGTACCAACCAAATGGCCGCAGCTAGAATCATGGAATTCGGTGTATACATTCTTCTGACTGCATAGACATGCAAAATAAAAAGATTTTTCCAAATTCGTACTTTTTACTTTTATGGCAAACATTTCTTGAATCATGAAGTTAGGTTATTTTGCACTATGTACGTCTGATATTGGATTTTCAAAATTTGTACTTTTGGAATTAAAATAGAATGAAAATACACCCAACTGCAACACCCACTATCTACCAATATTTATGGTATTTAAGCTTTTAGAAATTATAAATATAGGATCATTTATTTTTTGAATTGACTAGAAGTAAAGAGTGCTTTTTTTGAGGTTAGGATTTTCATGCATTAGTATTTGACAGATCACGTGGGATTTCAGACATGGTGTCAAAGAGAAAGATGCTCAGTATGCTTTGACATTTCATCATGAATCGTCTTACAAACGAACAACGCTTGCAAATTATTGAATTTTATTATCAAAATGCGTGCTCTGTTAAGAAAGTTCATTGCGCGCTTCCATTTTATGGTCAGTTTAATCGACCCACTGAAGCGGCTATTCGGGCTATTGTGACTAAATTTCGCATCAAATTTACATTGTTGGACATTAAACCACCAACACGCTTACGTAGAGTGCGAACTGAAGAAAATATCGCAGCTGTATCGGCCAGTGTTAATGATGGCCACCAATTTTCGATTCGTCGCCGTTCGCACCAATTGGGTCTCTGTTACTCAAAAAACGTGGAAATGCCAAAATTGGACTAAGCGGATGGACCACCTAAGACGCAGCCGCGGTCAACATTTAAATGAAATTATCTTCAAAAAGTAAATGTCATGGACCAATCTAACGTTTCAAATAAAGAACCGATGAGATTTTGCAAATTTTATGCGTTTTTTTAAAAAAAAAGTTATCAAGCTCTTAAAAAATCACCCTTTATTACTTCGATACGAAAACGTATTGATAGCCTTGCCTTTATAAGCATGATTTGAAATAGTAAAAATATTATATTTATTAATAAAAATATTTTTTTTAATATTTGTATTTGTTTTGGTTTGGCTATATTAAAATATATATCTATATATATATATCTTCCTTTAATATTACTGCACTTCTACGAAAACCGACTGCCTCTGTGGAATGCAATTCATGGTGGAGGGTATACAGCCCGGACGAACTCTAAGTGTGAAATATTAGAAAGCCATGTGGGCTATACATTACAAAGTACATAAGATAATAATAATATAATCGACTATCCTGTTGAATGTTAGACAAATGCGATTCTTAGATTAACTCCCTTAAAAATTGTTATCTTCATGTTTCGTAGTCATGTCATCAATCCAACAATGCGCCCACATCAATTTAAATTGAATTCACCCAGAGGAAACACTTTGTTCAACACAATACTAAAACTAAACGTTCTACACCCCTTACACAGACATAACATTTATTTGTATTGCTCGCAGCAAATTAAATTAATCAATGACAAGTGTTTTCTTCAAGCGAAAAAGACTTTCATAGAAATGTGTCCTTCATCAACAACATTTCTATCTTAACGCGGAGGATAAAAGATATCAAACTGAAGGACAACGCGGCGAATGAGTAATAAAAATAGGATAAAGACCAACGAAGCGTATGCATAATAAAGATTTCTGCTTCAATCATTCAAAGAAAGATGTAAGGAATTTGCTTGTGACAGCAGTTTTGATTGAAAGAAAAGGTTTCCAAAATGGTCACCAAAAACTGATTTTGCATTTGCCAAGGTCAAGGCCAACGTCTGAACCCCTCTCAAAGTATTTAAATTGTCTCTGCAATGCAATCTTTCAAATCGGAAATATAGGGTGGGCCATTTAATATTTTGAATTTGAAGTATCGATTACATTAACTTTGAAAGATAGAATAACATTCATTTTTTTATTTTTATTTTTATTTTTATTTTTATTTTTATTTTTATTTTTATTTTTATTTTTATTTTTATTTTTATTTTTATTTTTATTTTTATTTTTATTTTTATTTTTATTTTTATTTTTATTTTTATTTTTATTTTTATTTTTATTTTTATTTTTATTTTTATTTTTATTTTTATTTTTATTTTTATTTTTATTTTTATTTTTATTTTTATTTTTATTTTTATTTTTATTTTTATTTTTATTTTTATTTTTATTTTTATTTTTATTTTTATTTTTATTTTTATTTTTATTTTTATTTTTATTTTTATTTTTATTTTTATTTTTATTTTTATTTTTATTTTTATTTTTATTTTTATTTTTATTTTTATTTTTATTTTTATTTTTATTTTTATTTTTATTTTTATTTTTATTTTTATTTTTATTTTTATTTTTATTTTTATTTTTATTTTTATTTTTATTTTTATTTTTATTTTTATTTTTATTTTTATTTTTATTTTTATTTTTATTTTTATTTTTATTTTTATTTTTATTTTTATTTTTATTTTTATTTTTATTTTTATTTTTATTTTTATTTTTATTTTTATTTTTATTTTTATTTTTATTTTTATTTTTATTTTTATTTTTATTTTTATTTTTATTTTTATTTTTATTTTTATTTTTATTTTTATTTTTATTTTTATTTTTATTTTTATTTTTATTTTTATTTTTATTTTTATTTTTATTTTTATTTTTATTTTTATTTTTATTTTTATTTTTATTTTTATTTTTATTTTTATTTTATTTTTATTTTTATTTTTATTTTTATTTTTATTTTTATTTTTATTTTTATTTTTATTTTTATTTTTATTTTTATTTTTATTTTTATTTTTATTTTTATTTTTATTTTTATTTTTATTTTTATTTTTATTTTTATTTTTATTTTTATTTTTATTTTTATTTTTATTTTTATTTTTATTTTTATTTTTATTTTTATTTTTATTTTTATTTTTATTTTTATTTTTATTTTTATTTTTATTTTTATTTTTATTTTTATTTTTATTTTTATTTTTATTTTTATTTTTATTTTTATTTTTATTTTTATTTTTATTTTTATTTTTATTTTTATTTTTATTTTTATTTTTATTTTTATTTTTATTTTTATTTTTATTTTTATTTTTATTTTTATTTTTATTTTTATTTTTATTTTTATTTTTATTTTTATTTTTATTTTTATTTTTATTTTTATTTTTATTTTTATTTTTATTTTTATTTTTATTTTTATTTTTATTTTTATTTTTATTTTTATTTTTATTTTTATTTTTATTTTTATTTTTATTTTTATTTTTATTTTTATTTTTATTTTTATTTTTATTTTTACTTTTATTTTTATTTTTATTTTTATTTTTATTTTTATTTAATTTTTTGGTTTATGTTTGACATTTGCATTAGTGAGTCCTTAACGCAAACTGTAAGAAATTTACGTGGAAAATGTTCGTGTTTTCAGATGATGCTCATTGACATCTCGGTGGCTATGTCAATAAGCAAAATTTCTGTATATGGCGTGAGGAAGGTTTCCTACACTGTTTTTCCCTTCAGGGTTTGCCAGCCTTCTATGAAAGATGTTCTCTGAAGTATTTGTTCTGTATCTGTCCTAAGAGATGTTTTATACAGAATTAAATTATTTACTTAAAGATGTTGTTTTGTGCGGGAGTATAATTGAATTGTTGTAAGAAATGTTAAGGCAGAAGTTCATTTGTTAAATGAAAAAAGGGATGACCTTCAACAAATTTTATAACAAACTTTTGTAGCCTGGGGAAGGTCTGGGTATCCTTCAATTTACAAAGAAAGGATGCCCAGCGAAAAACTTTTATTTTCCATAACTAGAAAGTCTAGATGAACAAATTTATTTCGGGGCAAATGTAGTGAGGGAAGGGCTTCCCAAAATGGTAGAGACTGTTGGATATGAACCCCTTTTCAGCTTCTCAAGTATTTATATATAACACCATTCACCTTTTCGTATTATTCGTAATTTTCTGTTTTCTATTCTATTTTTAATATGACTCACCGCACTATGAACTTTAAAAATGCCATGTCTGCTACCTCTTCAGGTGCTGTGGCATCCACATTTCGCAATGCTTTCAAATTCGTATGAACTCAGCCAATAACAATAAATTCAAGTGTTTTTCGTGCCATTAACATCATCCTGTTCATGCTGTATAGCAAAATAACAAAAAATACCACTACCATCGACGCCACCGAACCAAACCAAATACATTCGAAGGACATTCTCGCTAAATATCCTGTATACAATTGCCAAAACAACCACATCGAGCGTGTGCATCGAGCTGCCGGGTACGCGCAATTTAATGATGCGTAATTTTCCATTTCCACCAGAACTGCAAATTGGAAACGAAAATGTCAAAATGGAAAAATAATCACAAACACAGCACATTATCCATCCTGTTCAGTTTCTATCATTTTAATCGCATTGCAAGAGCAATGTTAATAAACTACGATTAAAAGCTAAAGAGGATGATGCGCTGTTCTATGTGTTTTTTTTTGGTATACATCCAGGGATTATTACGCGTCATTAAGTCAGAGAAATGGTGAACTCATGATATTGCAGGAAGGGTAATCATTCATGCTGGAGAAAGATTTTCGGTGAAAATAACTTTTGGCCACGAAAATGTGCAATGATGGATTTAGTTTGCTGAAGTTTTGGCGGAAGATTTATAACAGATTGGGTAGTTCGCATGATATCATATTTGTGGATGGGATAATTTTATGAAATGAAATAAAATTCGATAGCATCGCATCAATGACAATTTGAATCGCCCTATAGATCAGGCAGATTAATTATTCATCTTTGCAAGTATTTATTTATTCCTAAAGCTCCAAGGTTCGAATCATGACTTGGGTTTTATAAGTTATCTTTAATATGTTATACTAGCAGCACCCGCTGCTTCTCACGCGTATTTGTTATTATTATTATTAGTTGTATCCGTTTCTGTTTTAGAATAGTATTTATGTGATTTTCTTTTCTAAAATAGTAAATTGGAAACATAGCACTCATATACAGTCAAAGGAATGTGCTTGTCAATGTGCACTGTTTTAGCTGAACTCCCTTCGTATATATATTTTCTATCATTTTCTACCCAGTTTTAACAAAAAAATACAACCGCAGAGCATTTTATTCGAAAAAAAATCCATTTTGATAGCACTTTTATATGGTAAGAGGAATTTACATACTAAATTTCATGATTCTACATGTAATCCTAAAGTTGGTACCATTCTTATCTCTTTTGGTCCCGCTCTCCCCCAAAAAGTACACATTTCGAAAAATCCATTAATATTGCAAGTCTACGTTGTGAGAGGAATTTACGCAAGAATTTCACGACCATAGCAGCAATATTTTAGTTGATACTAGTTTTATCCCTTTTTGCCCCGCTCACCTCTTATAATTATATTATATATAATTATAATATTATAATTTCGAAAAATCCAATTTTACTGCACTTCTACATGGTCAGAAGAACTAACACATCAAATTGCAAGATTCTAGCTGCAATACTTTAGTTAGTACCATTTTTATCCCCTTTTGTCCCGCGCAACCCTTAAAAGTACAAAATGCATTTATATTCCGCTTCTATGTGGTGAGAGGAATTTACACACCGAATTTCGCGACTATAGATGCAATATTTGAATTAGTACCCATCCCTTCATTTCATCCCTTTTTGTCCCTCGCAACCCTTAAATGTACAAATTTTGAAAAATCCAATTTTAATGCGCTTCTACATGGTCAGAGGAATTTACATACCAAATTTCACGACTCTAGCTACAATATTTTAGTTGGTACCATTTTGATTCCTTTTTGTCTCGCTCACCCCTTATAAGTACAAATTTCGAAAAATCAATTTATATTGCAAGTCTACGTTGTAAATACCGATTTTCACGATTCTAGCTGCAATTCTTAAATTGGTACCATTTTTATCCCTTTTTGTCTCTTTCCTCCCTTAAAAGTACAAATTACGAAAAATCCCTATTTGCAGCTCGTCTGCATGGTCATTGCAAGGAGCTCACCGAATTTCATGTTTATAGCTACTGCCGTTTAGTCAGGATGAAGGTTCGATGTTTATCCCTTTTTGTCCCATTTTACCCCCTAAAAGTACGAATTTCGTAAAACCATTTCTTAGTCGACGTCTACGTCATATTTGGGAACTACCCTGCAAATTTCATGATAATTTTAAATGTTCCCTTAAAACTAGAGCCAAGGTTAGAATAAAGACACTTAATTAAATAGTTTATAAATTGTGAAGTTTGCCGGTTACCAAACAATTTTTTATCGATAATGTACAAAAGCTAATGTAAGACAAAAAAGCGGAAATGTGGGACTTTTTGTAAAAAAGCGCGATTATGCTGGATGGAAAATTTAAGCGGGACTGGGCATAAAAAAGCGGGATCAATGGTCACCTTATCAATGGTATTACTAATAATAACTAGTAAATCAAAAAAAAAAAATTTTTTTCAAATCCATGCTTTATGCAAGCAGAATTCTATTGGGCCTAGAAATTCTTTTTTAGTTATCTTTTGTAGAAGGAAAAATTACTGCGTTATCAGGAGCAGAAATAATAGATTTTTAA
Organism: Polietes domitor; assembly: GCA_947397865.1. Lineage (NCBI taxonomy): Eukaryota > Metazoa > Arthropoda > Insecta > Diptera > Muscidae > Polietes > Polietes domitor. The sequence continues at coordinate 153,451,202 of OX377619.1, read as the reverse complement.
TTTGTGGTTTGTATGGGAGGTACCACGCCCCTTTGTCCATTCCCGCTCATATTTGCAGCAGCACTTAAAAAATGCACACCAAACCGACGTACCAAATTTTGTTCAAATACCGTTATCAGGAGCAGAAATAATAGATTTTTAATTTGTGGTTTGTATGGGAGGTACCACGCCCCTTTGTACAATCCCGCCCATATTTGCAGCAGCACTTAAAAAATCCACACCAAACCGACGTACCAAATTTTGTTCAAATACCGTTATCAGGAGCAGAAATAATAGATTTTTAATTTGTGGTTTGTATGGGAGGTACCACGCCCCTTTGTGCAATCCCGCCCATATTTGCAGCAGCACTTACAACATGCACACCAAACCGACGTACCAAATTTTGTTTAAATACCGTTATCAGGAGCAGAAATAATAGATTTTTAATTTGTGGTTTGTATGGGAGGTACCACGCCCCTTTGTCCAATTGGTCAAATTTTTCCATTTCCTTGATGCTAGATGCACTTACACAAAATTTCAGCACTCTAGGTGTCATAGAACTGACAATATTCAATAATAGGTTTTAACTTCGTATGGGAGGTGCCACGCCCACTTTTCCAATACCGCCCCTTTTTGGCACAACTACGCGAATTGATGCTAGATGCACTTACACAAAATTTCAGCACTCTAGGTGTCATAGAACTGACAATATTCAATAATAGGTTTTAACTTCGTATGGGAGGTTCCACGCCCACTTTTCCAATACCGCCCATTTTTGGCACAACTATGCGAATTGATGCTAGATGCACTTACACAAAATTTCAGCACTCTAGGTGTCATAGAACTGACTATATTCAATAATAGGTTTTAACTTCGTATGAGAGGTGCCACGCTCACTTTTCCAATACCGCCCATTTTTGGCACAACTATGCGAATTGATGCTAGATGCACTTACACAAAATTTCAGCACTCTAGGTGTCATAGAACTGACAATATTCAATAATAGGTTTTAACTTCGTATGGGAGGTGCCACACCCACTTTTCCAATACCGCCCATTTTTGGCACAACTATGCACATTGATGCTAGATGCACTTACACAAAATTTCAGCACTCTAGGTGTCATAGAACTGACAATATTCAATAATAGGTTTTAACTTCGTATGGGAGGTGCCACGCCCACTTTTCCAATTGGTCAAATTTTTCCATTTCCTTGTATTGTCATCGAAAATGATTAAGTGTGCAAAATTTGAGCAAAATTGGTTGAGAAAAAAGCTTTCAAAAATTGATTTCAAATTTTGTGGCACACAAACATATATAGAAAGTAACCTTATATAAAGCATGGAAAAAACGATATATATGAAGGACATAAATATTTTTGTATTTTTAAATTGTTGAAATTAAACATTGTTTTTTATCAAAGTAATAAAAAAAAGTTTTTTCCTGAGCCACGATTCGAACCCGAGACTTTTTGGTTGCAAACCGGACACCTTACCTCTGTGAACCGATACTAAAAATTCGTTCCCATTCACTTGTGAACATGCAATTCTTAAAATGTTACATAATGTTAACATATTATCGACTTTTTTGGATGTTGTTTAAAAGAACTTCCTCAAAAGCGCGAAAAATTCACATTTTGATTTTGAGATGCGATTAAAATGTGCTTCCTACGGAAGTACTTCCAATTATTTTTGCTGGATATAGCTTCCATACAAATTTCGCTCCCGATTTGACTTTTTCTGCTCTGAAAACACATATTTTCATACATTTTGATTTGAACACATTTTATTTCACCTGGCAACAGACATCATAAAACTGGATCGCATCGGTCCTTGGTATAGGACACATGGAAAAATCCTCACCGAATTGAATTGTAATGCCGCAGATAGTGGAGGGAATCATACAGTCGGCCCCGCCCGAATTTGGTCTTTCCTTACTTGTCGTAGGGACAAAATGGAATAAAGTTGGACCAAGCTATCTCACTATCTATCTCACTATGTGGAATTTCGATTTAATTAATTATACAACATGATTATGCTAGCCAACATAATATATCACTTTTTAAACTATAAATTATTAATAGGAAAACCACAGAAAAAAAAAAACAGATAAATAATGAGATGTTTAATTAAATTACACAGACAGATAATGGTTTATCTATTTCAAGTCGACAAATAATAATAACTACTGCGCACACTTTAACGGAAGGCCAATTAAATAGTTTTTGAAATCCTTCTTGTTATTTTTAGAAGGAATTTGTAGGAAGGATGACAGGCGAAGGATGTGATACGTCGTCTTGGATGTTGTAAGAATTCACGATACCTTAACCGTTTAATATTTTAATTTATCATTAACAGAGTTTCCTTTCATACCCTTTGTTTAACGTTGTAAATATTTTAGTAAATTGTACTGGTATTCCAAGTGTTGTCACCTCATTAAAGATTCCTTTTTAAGTGAAAACTAAATATCCAATTATCAAAGTGGTCTAAAGTTTCCATGAGAAATTGAACCTTTCCTTTGCTGTTGAGCTTCTTCTTAAATAAATATTGTCTTTCAATTATCGGTGTCATTTAAAATTAAATGAAAAAAAATTCTTCCCTTTCCGGTTGTCTTTGAAAGAAGATAGCTATAGCAAATGAAATTTTTCTTGTTTGCGCTTTTTCAAATTGTTCTTATTGATCCAATAAATTTCAATTAATTTTCAAAGAAACAACACTGAATTCTATTGAGATGTGTTTGTTTCGGTGGGTCTCTTATTTCCGTAGTGATTTGTTATTATTTGGCTAATTTGCAGCCACAGCCACCATCATTCCAATCGCCACAATTGTCACGAGGCCCCAATTGGCTTCGTCGTCTCGTGTGTCGAGTTCAGCAGCCTTTTTGCATCACTCATGGCCACGGCCAACGAGTCGCCTGTAGTAAAGCCATTGAACTTTATGCTTTGTCTGAATTTATGAATGTGAAATTTCGCATCAGTGTGTTTTTTGTAGGTACGTATATGAATGTACATATGAGTGGTTTCCAACACCAGCTAAAACATTAAGATTTAGATCGTATTCACTTCATTCGTTTACTAGCATTTTAGATCTTTTATAAATGAGACACTCGTTTTACCTTAAATATGCTACCTACCTAGTTTAAGGTTTTTTAATATGCTTATTTAAGATGACATTCTTTCCTTTGTTTAGGACGACATAAGAAAATGTGAATAAAGGGTATATATGAGCAGGTGTGATAGGACTACTGTAAAACTGGTGACATGGTTTAAATTGAAATCATGGGGAGAAACTGGCATTATGCCCCAGAACAATTCAGAATTCAGAATGATTTTGTAGATCTCGAAATCCTTCCCAATGAATCGCAAAATTGTATGCCTTGTAATAAACTTATCCTGAGAAATTTTGTTATGCCAAAAATCCACTACTTACTACTATTATCAAAAATATATATTTTTTTGTTTCTAAACCACTGTTTTTATGCCAACATATACCTGCAAAAAGAGAATATCCGAAGAATTGTAAATGATGCTAATCGGAAGTGATTCGGAAATTGTGAACAATGAGCTCTTCACAAATGAACATGGGGTTGTCATAGGATGGATGTCCTGTATTTTGAAAGACTTAAAATTTAATTTTAAGTTGTGGGCAGTAAATCCACTACTTCACTACTTTCTATTTTCATTTTACAAATCCGCCGCTATTGGGGGTAGCACAGCGAACCTTCTGGCTACTACTACCGCTAAACATCTCATATTATGTAATACTAATAATAATAAAAATTAAACATTTCAAGTACTTTAAGGCAACAATAAATTTAAAAAATTGCTAAGCAAAATTATTTAAGTTAATAAAATTAAACAAAATGATAAAAAAATAAGAATAATAAAAAAGCAGAAAAGATTCGAATCCGCGACTTTGTGGGTGCAAAGCGGACCCTGTGACCCCATACGAAAAATTCTTTCCCATTCGCTTGTGAAATTGTTACTCTTAAAATGTTGCGGAAAATTATCATTTTATCACTTTTCTAAATGGCGAGAATTATGAAAAATTAAATAAATAATTGGAATTTTAACAAAAAAGTCGATACATAAACAAATAAAATATGTCATTGAATATCTAAATAAATCGGTAATTAGAAGTAGATCGATCAATAAATATATAGGAAATAAATAAACCTACAAATTAATAAACAAATTGATAAATAAATAAATCGGCATGTAAATAAGCAAATTGATAAATAAATAAAACGACAAAGAACAACGAACGATAAATTGGTAAACAAATAAATAAACCGCTAAATAAATAAATAAATATGTCGATGTATACAAATCGATAAATAAAGAAGTAAAAATGGCGTTAAGTTCGGCCGGGCCGAACTTTATATACCCTCAACCATGGATTGCATTCCACAGAGGTAGCCGGTTTTCGTATAACTGCAGTAATATTACAGGAAAATATATTTTTTTTAATATAGCCAAACCAAAACAAATACAAATATGGAAAAAATAATTTTATAAATAAATATAATATTTTAATTATTTCAAACCATTATTTATTTCAAATCAAAAATAAATATTCTTATATTTATATTTTCAAAAGCTTAAAAACCAGAAATATTGGTAGATAGTGGGTGCTACAGTTGGTTGCATTTCCATTCTATTTTAATTCCAAAGGTACAAATTTTGAAAATCCATTATCAGACGTACATATTGCAAAATAACCTAACTTCATGATTCAACCAATTTTTGCCGTAAAAGAAAAATTAAGAATTTGGAAAAAAACTTTTTATTTTGCGTGTCTGTGCAGTCAGAGGAATGTATACACCGAATTCCATGATTCCAGCTGCGGCCATTTGGTTGGTACCATTTTTACCCCCTTGACGTTTCTACGCAATTAGAATTTCATCATTCTAGCTGTAGTCGTTTAGTTGGTACTATTTTTATCCCTCTGTACCATTGTATCCCTTGAAAGTATGAATTTCGAAAAATCTGTTTATTTTCCGTGTCTACGCAGTCAGAGGAATGTATAATCCGAATTTCATGACTCTTGCTGCGGTCATTTGGTTGGTACTATTTTTATCCCCTTTTTCTATTTTAACCCCAAAAAGTACGAATTTCGAAAAATCAGTTTATTTTGCGTATCTACACAGTCAGAGGAATGTATACTATGAATTTCATGACTCTAGCTGCGGTCATTTGATTGGTACTATTTTTATCCCTTTTTTCATTTCAACCCCAAAAAGTACGATTTTTTAAAAATCCTACACGGATTACTTGTCTACGCAATCAGAAGAATGTATACACCGACTTTCATTATTCTAGATACAGCCGTTTGGTTGGTACTATTTGTATCCCTATATTCCGATTTTACCCCTTAAAAGTACGAATTTGGAAAAAATACTTTTATATTATGTATCTACTCAATTAGAGGAATGTACACATCGAATTTCGTGTTTCTAGCTGTTCTCGTTTAAAATGTACCATTTTTATCCCTTTTTTGCCCCATATCACCCCCTTCAAATAAAAATCACTTTATGGTGCACGTTTTTGCTATAAGGGGAATGCGCGTACCAAATATCAAGCAAATATAAACAGACATATTCAAAAAACATGATTAAATACGCTAAAATATTTGGGATTTTTATGGGTATTTTTAGTCCTTGAGAGGGAACAATTTTTCCCTTTGGGCCGATTTCGCCCCATTTCAATCCCAACCGATCTACGACTATAAGACTCATTTATAAAAAAATTGAACGTTCTAGCTCCTTTCGTTTAGATGCTAGCGTGCTTTTAACAGACGGACGGACGGACATGGCTAGAATTTTATGACGAATATATATACTTTATAGGGTCTCAGGTCGATATTTCAAGGTGTTACAAACGGAATGACAAAATTAGTATACCCCCATCCTGGAGGTGGAGGGTATAAAAAGATAGAAAATAAATAAATCTCTAAATAAATAAATCTATATATATATACAAGAGTTGCGTTACTGGCTGACTGACTTATCATCGACCAGCGCCCAGACTAAACGGCTGAAGTGGTGAAAGATGACGTAGAAACGAGATTCATACTTTTAGGGGGTAAAATGGGACAAAAAGGCGTAAACATCGTCCTGACTAAACGGCAGTAGCTAGAAACATGACATTCGGCGTGTGCCTTGCACTTACCATGCAGAAGAGCTACAAAAAGATATTTTTCGAAAATTGTACTTTTAAGGGAGGAATGATACAAAAAGAGATTAAAAATTGGTACCATAATTTTAGTAATACAGCTATATTCGTGAAAATCGGAATTTACATTTCTCTGACAACATAGACATGCAACATAAATGTATTTTTCTGATTTTGTACTTTTAAGGGGCTAGCTGGACAAAAAGGGATAAAAATGGTACCAACTATAGAATTATAGCTAGAATCGTGAATTTTAGTATGTAAATATCATTGACCACGTAGAAGTGCAGTCAAATTGGATTTTTAGAAATTTGTACTTTTAAGGGGCGCGCGGGACCAAAAGGGATAAAAATTGAACACACTAAATTATTGCAGCTAGAATCGTGAAATTTGATACGTAAACTCCTCTCACCAAATAGAAGCGCAATATAATTGCATTTTTATATTTTAAGGGTTGAGCGGCACAAAAAAGAGATAAAAATGGTACCAGCTAAAGTATTGTGGATTTTCAATCAAAATGGATTTTTTCGAAATCTGTTCTTATAAGGGGTGAGCGTGAAAAACGGATACAAATTGTACCAACTTAAGTGAATTGTGAAATTCGGCGTGTATATTTCTCCCACCACATAGACGGTCAACATAAATTAATCTTTTGGAGTTTGTATTTTTTTATACACTCCACGAGAGTATTATGTCTTTGTGCATTTGTTTGTAACACCTAAAATGAAACGAGTAAGACCCACCGTTTATTATACAGATCGGCTTAGAATCACTTTCTGAGTCGATTTAGCAATGTCCGTCTGTCCGTCTGTCTGTCCGTCTGTCTGTCCGTCTGTCTGTCTGTCCGTCTGTCCATCTATTGTTGTAATCAAATTACAGGTCGCAATTATAGTCCGATCTTAACAAAAATTGGCACAAGTAAGTTTTGTGGATCAAGGACGAACGCTATTTAATTTGAAGCAAATCGGTTCAGATTTAGATATAGCCCCCATACAAATGTCGCTCCCGATTTGACTTTTTCCGCTCTAGAAACCACATATTTCACTCGATTTGCTTCAAATTTGGCACAGTACCCTATAATTGAAGTGGAAAGAGCGATGGTGAAAATCGGTCAGATCGGTTCAGATTTAGATATAGCCCCCATACAAATGTCGCTCCAGATTTGACTTTATCCGCTTTAGAAACCACATATTTCACTCGATTTGCTTCAAATTTGGCACGGTACACTATAATTTAAGTGGAAACAGCGATGGTGAAAATCGGTCAGATCGGTTCAGATTTAGATATAGCCCCCATACAAATGTCGCTCCCGATTTGACTTTTTCCGCTTTAGAAACCACATATTTCACTCGATTTGCTTCAAATTTGGCACAGTACCCTATAATTGAAGTGGAAACAGCTATGGTGAAAATCGGTCAGATCGGTTCAGATTTAGATATAGCCCCCATACAAATGTCGCTCCCGATTTGACATTTTCCGCTCTAGAAACCACATATTGTACCCAATTTTCTTTAAATTTGGCACAACATCTTATAATCCAACTAGAAACACTTATGCAAAAATTGGATAAGATCGGTTCATATTTAGATATAGCCCCCATACAAATGTCGCTCCCGATTTTACATTTTCCGCTGTAGAAACGACATATTGTACCCGATTTTCTTTAAATTTGACACAACATCTTACAATCCAACTAGAAACACCTACGCAGAAATTCGGCAAGATTGGTTCAGATTTAGATATAGCCCCCATACAAATGTTGCTCCCGATATCATATTCGATTTTCTTTAAATTTGGCACAACATCTTATAATCTAAGTAGAAATACATATACAGAAATTAGGTAAGATCGGTTCAGATTTACATATAGCCCCCATACAAATCTCGCTCCCGATTTGACATTTTCCGCTGTAGAAACGACATATTGTACGCAATTTTCTTTACATTTGACACAACATCTTATAATCCAATTAGAAACACCTATGCAGAAAGTGGCTAAGATCGGTTCAGATTTAGATATAGCGCAAATACAAATGTTGCTGCCAAAACTTTAACCGATTTTGGCCAAACTATACATATTATATTTCACCTATTTCGTTCCAGATTTCAATACACACCCATACAAATGTCCTTTCCGATTTAACATTTTTTGTCAAACACATACATTTACAGGATACAAAAATCCTTCCCGTTTTCACTTTTTCGCCGAATTAAATTGTATTCGGATTGAAAGTGGAGTGTATCATAGAGTCGGCCCCCGCCCGACTTTAGACTTTCCTTACTTGTTTTGTTTAAAGGTGGGTAGAAAATGATACATACGAAGTGAGTTCAGCTAAAATAGTACAATTCGACTAGCACATTCCTTTTAATGAGTATAAGTGCTGTCTAATAAGAGGTTTTCTAATTACTATTTTAGATTTATCTATATCTACCAAAAGAAAAATCCAATACATACTATCCAAAAAACAGTAATGGTTAAACCTGATAACAAATAATTGGCTTTTCGGCGTGCGAAGTAGAAGGCACTGACAGTTAATTCATAAACCGATAAATAAATAATAAAAAACTTGATAAGTAAACTATAGGTAAATAAACGAATGAAAAGAAAAAAATAAATCGACAAGTATATAAGCAATTAATCGATAATAAAATTCAAAATTCGACAAATAAATTAATTAGCCGCTAAATGAATACATTACCAAATCAATCAATTAATTAATCAAAAATGAATGAATTAATTAATCGATACATGAATTTATGAATCGATAATTAAACAAAACATCGAAAAAAATAATTAAATTCTAAATCGATAAAAAAATACTTAAATCGATATGTAAATGAAAAACTCGATAAACAAATTATCGCTAAATACCCGATAAAAAATAAAATTTATATTTAATTCACTTCATTTAGACAAACATTCGCTTTTTATATTTTTTAGAAATGATGCTAATAATTTATCTGTAAATAAACGAATAAAAACGATAATCATACAAATATCTCTATAAACCATTATTTAACTGAATTAATAGATCGATAAATAAATAAATAAATACATAAAGAACTTTGACAAATAATTAAATAAATCGATAAAAAATAATTAAATCGATAGGTGAATGAAAAATAAAACATTCGATAAATAAATCAATCGTTAAACGAACTAAAACAAGTAAGGAAAGGCTAAGGTCGGGCGGGGCCGACTATATGATACCCTACACCACTCCCTGCGTATATACCTCGCTTTGATTACTAAACCCAGGTATTTCATGGGAGCAATTTTATGTAGTTTCTATAAATTCATCTTTAGTCAAAGTTAATGAGTATGGTAAATTATAAAGTAATTGATATTCCGATTAAAGTAAATATAACGTGATATGGAAAAATTGATCTAGATCCAATGATAAATACAGATTATGCAGCGGTAATAGGATGAATCGGACGGACATTTGAAGGGGGACTATAACAACAATTGAGGCCTGTGCCAAAACATATTAGGCGCATGTTACTTACTTATATCAATTACTTTATAATTTTATCTTTTTTTTTATTTTTTCTCATTCACGGTATGTATTCCTAGTTGAAACATATAATGATCTGCAAAATTTGATGAACATCCGATGTAAGATGTAGTTTCTAGAGCTGTAATAGATCAGAATGGGGCCCCATTTGGGTTATACCAAAGTATGGACATATGGGCATCTCTCAAACAAGTATGGAAAGGCTACAGACGGACGGAGCCGACTATATGATACACCCCACTTTCTATCTCACTACAATTCAATTCGGTAAAAAAATGAAATCGGGAACGATTTTTGAATCCTGTAAATGTAAGTGTTTGACAAAAAATGTTAAATCGGAAAGAACATTTGTATGGGGGTATATTGAAACCTGGAACGATGTGACCAGCTTTCACCGTGTATGTTTATTGGTGAAATATAAAATATAAAGGGAGCAACATTTGTATTGGGTCTATATCTAAATCTGAACCGATCTTTCCCCATTTTCAGCATAGGTGTTTCTAGTTCAACTATAAGCTGTTGTGTCAATTTTAAAGAAAATCGAGAACAATATGCGGTTTCTAGAATGGAAAAAGTCAAATCGGGAGCGACATTTGTATGGAGGCTATATCTAAATCTGAACCGATCTTACCCACTTTCAGCATAGGTGTTTTTAGTTAGATTATAAGATGTTGTACCAATTTTAAAGAAAATCGGATACAACATGTAGTTTCTAAAGCGGAAAAAGTGAAATCGGTAGCGACATTTGTATGGGGGCTATATCTAAATCTGAACCGATCTTACCCACTTTCAGCATACGTGTTTCTAGTTCGATTATAAAATGTTGTACCAATTTTAAAGAAAATCGGATACAACATGTGGTTTCTAAAGCGGAAAAAGTGAAATCGGAAGCGACATTTGTATGGGGGCTATATCTAAATCTGAACCGATCTTACCCACTTTCAGCATACGTGTTTCTAGTTCGATTATCAAAAGATGTGCCAACTTTAAAGAAAATCGGGTACAATATGTGGTTTCTAGAACGGAAAAAGTCAAATCGGGAGCGACATTTGTATTTGGACTATATCTAAATCTGAACCGATCTTTCCCCATTTTCAGCATAGGTGTTTTTAGTTAGATTATAAAATGTTGTGCCAATTTTAAAGAAAATCGGGTACAATATGTGGTTTCTGAGCGGAAAAAGTCAAATCGGGAGCGACATTTGTATGGGGGCTATATCTAAATCTGAACCGATTTCCTCCAAATTCAATACCGATGGTCCTTGGCCAGAAAATAACTTCTGCCAAGTTTCATGACAATCGGACAACAATTGCGACCTGTAGAGTGCGAACAATCTTAGATGGACAGCAGACGGACGGACAGACAGACATCGTTAAATCGATTCAGCTGGTGATTCTAAGCCGATCCGTATACTTAAAGGTAGGTCTAGCTCGATTATTTCTTGGTGTTACAAACATTTGGCGCGAAACTAACTTATAATACCCTAGTCCACGAAGTGTTGTAGGGTATAAAAATAAAATGTAGAAAAATTTCACCGTTTTAATCTCTTTGTCGAATTTTGAGTATTTTTATTGAAATTAAATTTGTAAATTTACGGCCGTTCGTATCCAGCTATTTGTTATTTAGTCATTTGTTTCTTTAGTCATCATTTAAATCCATAGCGGAATAAGTCAGAATCGTCTTACACTAGGTTTATATAATTTTATTATGAATTACAATACTAAGTGAATTTATATTATAATTTTGGATCCAGTGATTCAGCCGGGTGACGAAGACCTTTAAGCTAGCTATTGCAGCAACAGATTAGAGCCTCTGGTGGGAATCTAGCCCATAACACCCACGCTGATAACTGAGCACACTACCAACTCGACTACAGGGGCGCTCAATTTATATATAAAAATCAAAATAATGTCGCATTTATTAACTCACAGCTGGACTTAGGTTAAAAGTCTTAAACTTTTCTCTCTCCTAACGATGTCACCCTTTAATTACCGTCTAGCCAATTATTACGATTTGTAGTCTCGTCACACCATGTAAAGACCTCAATAACACTCACATTCAATGTCTACGAAATGCGAGTGAACACTTTCATTGACCCATCCATTTGCTTTGGATTATTGTTGTTTATTTGTGCTTTTCTTTCTCACCTCCAGCACAATCTATACATACATACATTTATCTGCAGACAGAAAAAAATATATATAAAATAGGTGCTTGTCCTGTAAATAAATTTACTTTTTGCTTAACTTTTGACCATTGCCATTGCCTACACATGTTAATGTCATCGGTGTCAATATTTGCTTTTTGGGGTTTACTTATGTCCAAATATAAAAGTATAAATATTTCCATTGTCTAGGGCAGCTAGGACAACTTATCGTTGACATTAACTGTGTATTTAAGGAGTGTTGTAAAAATAATGTTTGACAAGATAGCTGCAATTTAAAGGTGAAAAATATGACTTTGTTAGGACCAAAAGGACTGAATGACAGAGTTATAATTGCTGTCATACATTTCTGTTGGAAGGAGTAATTCAAATCAAATATCAAATACCATGTTAGTCTGTAAGAGAATTTAATGTAACAAACAAACTGCAATTCCAATTCTAAATTGGAAAAGTATAAATTCAATAATTCACTAATGGATTGCGATTAAAAAACTCAGATATGAAAGAATTTGAAATTTAGCAGAAACCACCATTAGCAATTCATAAACTCAATTATTTCGCATATATTCATTTCACTTTTTCCACTCTGTCTGAAATCTGCTATAGCTAAAAGTTTTGTTATTTAAAAAAATTCACTTACCTATTGTTTTGCGTTCCATTTCATTTGTCCATTAAAGCGTTCGCAGGTAATTCCCAAATGACATTTTCAATGCTTTTACTTTCAATGCGATATTTAATGAAACTGATATCAGTTATCAAAATCAGACATCAAACAAAATTGAATTTAATTGTTTTACATCAGCCCCGGGGGATATAAATATGTAGATTTTCATTTAGATAACTTGCGTTTATTGTTTATTTATGAGCTGCAAGAAAATGAGCAAATATTTAAATACGATGTCAATAAAATGATTCAATGTGTTCATTTGTAAATGTCTGTTTATGTCAATTCAATGGACGTTTGCTTATTATACCCTAGTGGACTGGTGTATTGCCGAGCATCAGGCCGATAATGAATTGGACTATTTTTACATGGGGAGAAGACACTATGTAAGGAGTTTACATAATTTGAAGGTATAGTGCTCAATTAATGCTGAACGACAATCACATTTATACATATTTTTCTTTTCGGCAGTGATTATTATGTCTCGTGTGCAACAACCACATTAAAGTTCCTAGATAACTAACTTCGGCTGTTCCTACTATAATTTAAATCGAAACTGTTGTAGTCAACTACTCAACCAAGTTAAAGTGCTGCACAACAGAATAATTTTAACGTAAGCTAAACGATGATATTCCTAATAGTTTGATGTTCCTATTTTATAAGGCTCAAGCTTGACAAGTGTAATATTTTTAAAAGCATATTTTAATATATTTAATAAACTTTTATCGATGTTCCTATTTACAATAGCTGAAAAACAAATCACAATGTGTTCGAATTTTCATTCACAGTTTGAAATCATTAAGTATTTGTTCTCAATAAAAATACAACCTTTTTCCGAATGATTTTACCGTCGCACAGTAGCGCCCGTAGAGCAAACGAGGTTGCAAAAATCAAAATTTTCATGAGCGCCGACGAAGTTTTTAATAAACCCGTGTTATAGGAAACTTTTCAACGATTTCAAATCTGCCACTCTTAATAATATCACATTTTTAGTTTAGAAGATATAGCCGTTCAAAGTTGGCCGACTTTCGGTTTTCAAAAAAACACACAATTTTTAGTGAATTTGTTGCGATTTCAGGTGAAATATCACGAAAAAAAGGTAACGAATCGCCTTATTTTTTGTTTGTATTGATAGATGTATTTATTAAATGTATAATGAAATGAAAAAATTAACTGTTTGCTTTGTGTTTCTCCTGGTAAATCACTATTTAAAAACTATCCGTTTTTTCACTATTTTTCAACTTTGACGGAAAATAAAAAAAAATCTATATTTTTCTATATTTGCCATATTTGCAAAACCTGTTCATTGATTATTTCTTTACATAATTCAAAAATTTTAGCTGCCCGCACGTGCCCGTTTGGCTTCTAGAGGTAAAAAAGGTTAAAAAGACATGGTTGCAGAAATTGTATGGCGTCCATCCCTTATATGTTTTGACTGACAGTAGTTTGATCTAATAGTTTGAAAAAAAAACTACTCATTGAAATTAGCAGCTACGTACCTCACTTAAACAATACTTTGGCGTACAAATGGTCAAGAACAATATTGACTTGTGGTCCCTACAGGTAGGCACAAATCTTATTTGGACACGTGTATAATATCAAAATTGCATTATTCAGCCTAAATCCATATGTATGCAGGGAACAGGTAAATTTTTCGGCATGGTAGCATAAGCCTATATATTGCAAATGGTCAAGAACAATATTGACTTATGGTCCCTATTTTTATTTTTTATTTTTAGGCATGGTAGCATAAGCCTATATATTGCAAAATAATGCATGGATTACTCTACGACTGAAAGTTGGCGCAACAATTACTGAAACCATTAAACAATTTAAGTACTGAAAACATGGCGTTGAACAATTTTAAATTATTTGAACTGTTTAGAAATTCCACCACACCAAATTTTTTCACGGAAGCTGCTTTAGAAGAACTTGATAGCTTATACGGAAATATTGAGAGAAGCGAAATTATAAAAAAATAAATTTTATCTGATATATGCAAATATTAAGGCAAAATGGGTGAAATCTAATCGAACCATTCAGAACTTCAACTCCAAATACGAGGACTGGCTTAATGAAGACACCATCCTGGATATATTGGCAGTAGATAAACCCACCACATCAACCAGAGGAGCAAAAGGAAGGCCAAAAAAAGTATTGAGGAGTGTTCAATTTTCACAAGGAATAGGAAACTTGCCGATGCCACCAATGACTTGACCACGAAGCAATTATCAGACGCGCTGTCTATTAAATTTACAAAGGATAGTGAAAGAGTTAGGTCGCAGATAACCAAATCTGTTGCTGATGCAAGCCCATTGCGACTAAAAAGGATTAAGGAAAGCATTCCCACGCCCACAAACGCACACATTAAAAAGTGTGGATCCGAAGAAGCCTTGGCCTTGTTTATGAACTTAGAACTTTCCAAAGAGAAATATGAGAAACTACGGACATCTTGAACGCGACACGGCGCTGACGTTTTACCCGGATACAAGCATATTACGCAAGCCAAAATAAATTCACGACCACTGCATACGGAGTTTACGGAAGTCTCTGCGAAAGCCAATCTGCAGGATCTCATGGGCCATACAGCAAAACGGTTGTTGAAGAGTCTTCCTGAAAATGAGGTGAAAATTCTTCCTGAGAAGTTGACATTGATCAGCAAATGGGGCTGCGATGGATCATCCGGACAAAAAAATAAAAAAAATAAATAAATAAAAAAATAAATAATAATAAATAAATAAATAAAAAAAATATTTTTTTTTTAATTTGTTGGGTAATAATTTAAAACATAAAACCTTAAAGAAAAAAAAATAAAAACAATCTAAAAATGTAAAAATAATATTTTTTAGTTACCATAAAATTGATTTTTCTACTAATTTTAACTTTGATAACCCATAATTAGGCCCCTACAGAGCGTAGCACCCTTTCCAAACACTCATTTCATAGGCTGAACAGTTATCTATCATATGCTGTTTAAACTGTTCAATTATCTTATTCGGTTCAAAAGATATGATTTTTGCAACGAAAAAACTCGCCACTGTGCGTCGTTTTAGCAGAATCGAAATATGGATTCTCCTAGTATTTATATAGTCTAAGGACTGTTGATATAAAGATGTTCTTGTAGCTTTTCGTTGAGATCATAAAATCTGACGGTCATGGCCAGTGGAACCTCTACAAGTTCATCCACAGAGAATTCCAAATCATGCCTTTCGCCCATCAATAGGCTGGCATGTTTTATCAAACGTTGTTCGGCCACACCATCTATGTCAAATGAACCAATGTGGAATTCGTAGGACAGACTCAAGAGAATATTGCGACATATAAATGTTCCAGAGTTCTCCATGTATTGACCGAAAACCGGTCAACTTATAATAAGGTAGTTTCGCGACAAATGTTTGTAACACCAAGAAATAATCGAGCTAGACCTACCTTTAAGTATATGGATCGGCTTTGAATCACCAGCTGACTCGAATTAACCATGTCTGTTTGTCCGTTCGCACTACTACAGGTCGCAATTGTGGTCCGAATGTCATGAAATTTGGCAGAAGTTAGTTTTTTGGGCTAACGACGATGAATTTGGAGAATATCGGTTCAGATTTAGATTTAGCCTCCATACAAATATCCCTCGAAATTATAGAATAGAATACACATTTTACATGGGATCATGACCAAATTTTCAGGATCGTGTTATATTTGAACTAAAAACAGCACACCGGAAAATGGACAACATGGGTCTATGTTTCGATATAGTCCCCATAAAAATGTACCTCCGATTTAAAACATTACTTTTCTAAAATGCACATTTTACGTCGGAACTTGATCAAATTTTCCACTCAATGTTAAATGTATACTAGAAACGCGTATTTTGAAAGCAAGCTACATAGGTCAAAGTTTTGGTATAGCCCCCATACAAATGGGCCCCCAGTTTATACTATTATCGCTCTAGAAACCACGTCTTACATTGGATTTTGATAAAATTTTGCAGTTCATGTTATATTTCAATAAAGAATACCTACTTTGAAAGTGATCTATAAAGGTCCACTTTTTAATGTCGCGCCCTTAAAAATGGGCCCCATTTCAGTTATTACCTCTCTAGGACCCACATTTTACATCGGAAGTTTTTCAAATTTTGCAGATTATGTTATATTTCAACTAGGAATTCATACTTTGAAAGTAAAATATATGGGTCCATATTTTGGTATAACCTCCATGCAAAGTGGGCCCCATTCTATTCTATTACATCTCTAGAACCCACATCGTGCATTGGATCTCGATATAATTTTGCATATCATGTCATATTTCAACTAAGAATACCTATTTTGAAAGTGCTCTATATGGGTCCACTTTTTAATGTAGCTCCCTTACAAATGGGCCCCATTTTTTTTATTACCCCTCTAGGACCCACATTTTACATCGGAAGTTTTTCATATTTTGCAGTCTATATTATATTTCAATTAAGAATACATACTATGAAAGTCAAATATATGTGTCCATACTTTGGAATAATCTAAATGGGCCCCATTCTACTTTCTCACAGCTCTAGAAACTACGTCTTACATCTGATCATGATATATTCCAACCCACGTTTTAGACCAGGCCCCAAGTGTTTATACCCTACACCACTTCGTGGACTAGGGTATTATAAGTTAGTTTTCCGCCAAAGGATTGTAACACCAAGAAATAATGTTCGCACTCTACAGGTCGCAGTTGTTTTTCGATTATCATGAAAATTGACAGAAGTTATTTTTTGGGTCAAGACCCATCGGTGCTGAATTTGGAGGAAATCGGTTCAGATTTAGATATAGCCTCCATACAAATATCCCTATAATTTACACTATTTCTGCTCTAGAATACACATTTTACATGGGATCATGACAAAATTTTCAGGATCGTTTTCATTTTGAACTAGAAATGGCTATGCGTCCACGTTTTGATATAGCTCCCATACAATTGTATCTCCGATTTACAATATTACTTCTCTAAAATGCACATTTTATATCGGATCTTGATCAAATTTCCCACATAATGTTACATTTATACTAGAAATACGGATTTTGAAGGTCAGCTAAATATACAAATATTTTGGTATAGCCCCCATACAAATGGGCTCCCAGTTTACACTATTATCGCTCTAGAACCCACATCTTAGATTGGATCTTGATAAAATTTTGCAGAACATGTTATATTTCAATAAAGAATACCTACTTTGAAAAAGACCTACAAAGGGCCACTTTTAAATGTAGCACCCTTACTAATGGGCCACACCACATTTTACATCGGAAGTTTATCAAATTTTGCAGATTATATTATATTTCAACTAAGAATACATACTATGAAAGTCAAATATGTGTCCATACTTTGGAATAACCCTCATTCTACTCTATTACACCTCTAAAAGCTACGTCTTACATCGGATCATGATATATTTCAACTAGTAATGCCTACCGTGACTGAGAAGTATATAGGCCCATGTTTTTGATCAGGTCCAAGTGTTGTTATAGGCCCCCTTTGAAATGTCGGTCCGATTCATCCTGAATTTGGAGGAAATCGGTCCAGATTCAGACATAGCCTCCATTCAAATATCCCCCAATTTACCCTATTACTGCTCTAGAATACACATTTTTTTCATTGGATCTTGATACAATTTTCAGGATCATGTTATATTCGTATAAGAAATAGCTAACATGAAAGTTGAAGTACATACAAATGTACCTCCGATTTACACTATTATTGCTCTAGAATACACATTTTACATAAGATATTGATCAAATTTCCCACACCATGTTATATTTAGATGAGAAACACCTACTTTGAAATATATGGGTCCATGTTTTTGTATAGCCCCTTTACAACTGGGCCCTCATTTTACTCAATTATCGCTCTATAACTCACACCTTACATTGGATCTTGATAAAATTTTGCAGATCATCTTATATTTCAACTAAGAATTCCTACTGTGAAAGTAATCTATAAGGACCACTTTTTAATGTAGCGCCCTTACACATGGGCCCCAATTTTTATTATTACAGCCCTAGAACACACATATTACATTGGATATTGATAATATTTTGCAGATCATCAAATAGGAATACTTACTTTGAAAATGATCTATAAGATTCCACTTTTTCATATAACGTCCTTACAGAATCCATAGTTTACATCAGACGTTTATCAAATTTTGTAGATCATGTTATATTTCAACTAGAAACAGCTACTATGAATGTCAGATATATGGGTCCATATATGGGTATATCCCCATACAAATGGGGCCCGTTTTACTCTATTACCGATCTAGAACCTTCAGCTCACATCGGGTCTTGATCAAATGTTGCAGATCATGATATATTTCAACTAGGAATACCTACCGTGGATCAGAACTATATAGGCCCATGTTTTTGGCACAGGCCCAAAATTTTGTGATAGACATGCCGCCAATTTTCAATAAAACCTTCCCAGCAAAAAATCTTCCCATACTAAAAATGCATTCCCATTCACTTACGAAATTGCTATTCCTAAAAAATTACGGGATACATATTATAGACTTTTTTGGAAGTTTTAAATGAACTTTCTCAAAAGCGGGGAGAAATGCACATATGGATTTTGAGATGTGATTAAAATGTGATTCCTACGGAACTTCCAATTAATTTTGCTGGGTTCATATTACCATGGACCATTACGTAAATATACTGTCACCGCTCATATGCACCTTCCGATTTATTGATAACACTGTTATTAGAGCCAATCTTGATGAAAATAATTGTTATATTTTTCACTAGGCGCAGCTACAACGAGATGGCATGACACCGATTTTGTTTGTATATGGACCCATCATATGAATGTAAATTATTTTCATCAATTTCCATATTCGTTAAGTTTGACTAAAGATTAATTGTATAATTTATACGAACTACATAAAATTGCACCCAAGAAACACCATGGTTTAGTAATCAGAGCGAAGTATATACGCAGGTAGTAGTGTAGGGTATTATATAGTCGGCCCCGCCCGACTTTAGCCTTTCCTTACTTGTTTTTAATATTAATAGTCCTCTACTATATATAGATATTAATATATAAATATTAATTAGTCAGAAATGACCAAAAATGTGCCCTAAATATTATTAGGTAGAAACAATTTCCCTCAAGCCCGTTTTTCCCATGTGCAATTTCTTGATTCCATCTACAGTCTAAATGTCTGTACCATTTCAATAGGAAAAGTTGTAATATTGAAGATCCAACATGTTTCGGAGTGTAATGTACTCACCTAATTTCATGATATTAGTTACAGGCGTTTTTTTGGTACCAGTTTCACTCTTTTTCCATTTTGACCCTAAAAGTACGAATTTAGAAAAATTCGTACGTCTTATTTTCCGAGAGTATTATGTCTTTGTGCATTTGTTTGTAACACCCAAAAGGAAACGAGTTAGACCCATCGTTTATTATACAGATCGGCTTAGAATCACTTTCTGAGTCGATTTAGCAATGTCCGTCTGTCTGTCTGTCTGTCCATCTATTGTTGTAATCAAATTACAGGTCGCAATTATAGTCGGATCTTCACAAAAATTGGCACAAGTAAGTTTTATGCATCAAGGACGAACGCTATTTAATTTGAGGCAAATCGGTTCAGATTTAGATATAGCCCCATACAAATGTCGATCTTGATTTGACAATTTCCGCTCTAGAAACCACATATTGTACCCGATTTTCTTTAAATTTGGCACAACATCTTATAATCCGACTGGAAACAACTACGCAGAAAGTGGGTAAGATCGGTTGAGATTTAGATATAGCCCCATACAAATTTCGCTCCCGATTTGACAATTTCCGCTCTAGAAACCACATATTGTACCAACTGAAAGCACCTGTAGCGAGTTTTCACTTTTTTATCGAATTGAATTGTATTCGGATAGAAAGTGAAGTGTATCATATAGTCGGCACAGCCCGACTTTAGTCTTTCCTTACTTGTTACAATTGTTTTATAAATGTGGAAGATGGGACCATGTGCCACGGACCTTCTAGTACCTTCCACACAATTACCCTGCCCTGCCTTGTACACCAGCCAGCAAAGGACGGATATCACTTAAACGACTTAAAAAGTTTGTGAAACGTTTTTGGTCTTAAACCACTCCTTCAAAGCGTTACACTTCTTTATGTCCCAACTGATATATAACCTCTTACTCTGTTTATATATTTCGGTTCTGATTTAGATATAACTCTAGAAACCACATATTGTACCCAATTTTCTTTAAATTTTATAAAACCCCTTTCAAATCCAACAACAAAAATCTGTGTTAAAAGTGTGTAAGATCGGTTCAGATTTAAGTTGAACATACTTTTACAGAATACTTTTAAATAATTTAGCAGTAATTTCAGAAAAATTCATGAAATCCTTATTTGAATCGATAGTACGGTCCATATAATTTAATGTTTGAAGATTATTTCATGCAAATGTTAACCTTGACAGCGCCTCAAATGGTCCATCCCCTTAGTCCAACTTTGGCATTTCCACGTTTTTGAGTAACAGAAGCCCAATTGCTGCGAACGTCGACGAATCGAGAATTGATGGTCATCATTAACACTGGCCGATACAGCTGCAATATTTTCTTTAGTTCGCACTCTACGTAAGCGTGTTGGTGGTTTAATGTCCAACGATGTAAATTTGGCCATAAAATGGAATCGCGCGATGAACTTTCTTAACAGAGTACGCATTGTGGTCCGATTGTCATGAAATTTGGCAGAAGTTACTTTTTTGGCTAAGGACGATTGGTATTGAATTTGGAAAAAATCTGTTCAGATTTAGATATAGCCCCCATACAAATGTCGCTCCCGATTTGACTTTTTCCGCCCCATAAAACACATATTGTACCCGATTTTCTTCAAATTTTGCACAACCCCTTATAATATAACTAGAAATACCTGTGACGATAGAGGGTTAGATCGGTTCAGATTTAGATATAGTCTCCATACTAATGTCGCTCCCAATTTCACTTTTTCCGCTTTAGAAGCCGCATATTGTTCCCGATTTTCTTTAAAATTGGCACAATATTTTATAATCGAACTAGAAACACTTATTCTGAAAGTGGGTAAGATCGGTTCAGATTTAGCCCCCATACAAATGTCGCTCCCGATTTCACTTCTTCCGCTTTAGAAACCGCATATTGTTCCAGATTTTCTTTAAAATTGGCACACCATTTTATAATCGAACTAGAAACACTTATCCTGAAAGTGGTAAGATCGGTTCAGATTTAGATATAGCCTCCATACAAATATCCCTATAATTTACCTTATTACTGCTCTAGAATACACATTTTACATGGATCATGACCAACTTTTCAGGATTATTATATATATTATTATATTATATATTATTATTATATTTTAACTAGAAACATCTCACTTGAAAGTGGATCACATGAGGCTATGTTCTGATATAGCCCCCATACAAATGTACCTCCGATTTACAATCGGATCGTGATCAAATTTTATATTTATATTGATCAAATTTATATTTAATGTTATATGTAGACAATAACCACCTATTTTGAAAGCAAGCTACATAGGTCAATGTTTTGGTATGGCCCCTATACAAATGAGCCCCCTAGTTTATACTATTATCGCTCTAGAACCCACATCTTACATTGGAGCTTGATAACATTTTACAGATCATGTTATATTTCAATAAAGAATACCTACTTTGATCTATAAAGGCCCACTTTTTAATATCGCGCCCTCACAAATTGGCCCCATTTAAATTATTACCTCTCTAGGACCCACATTTTACATCAGAAGTTTTTCAAAGTTTGCGGATTATATTACATTTCAACTAATATTATATACTATGAAAGTCTAATATATGGGTCCATATTTTGGTAATGTTTAGTAAGGAGTAAAACAAAAAAAGAGAAAAACATAAAGTATAAGAAAAATAGTTTATTGGAAAACAAGTAAAAACGGCGTTAAGTTCAGCCGGGTCGAACTTTATATACCCTCCACCATGGATTAGTGTCTACGCAGATAGAGGGATGTACACACTGAATTTCAACATTCTATCTGTAGTTGTTGTGTTGGTATTATTTTTATCCCTCTGTACCCATTGTATCCCTTGAAAGTATGAATTTGGAAAAAACTTTTTATATTTTAAGTCTACGCAGTGACTTTAGGCGCGGTCAATTGGTTGATACTATTTGTATCCCCTTTTTCCATTTTAACCCCAAAAAGTACGAATTTCAATAAATCCGTTTATTTTACGTGTCTTTGCAATCAGAGGAATGTATACACCGAATTTCATTATTCTAGGTGCAGCCGTTCAGTTGGTACCATTTTTATCCCTCTATTCCCATTTTACCCCTTAAAAGTACGAATTTGGATAAAATATTTTTAGAGGAATGTACACACCGAATTACGTGTTTCTAGCTGTTGTCGTTTAATAGGTACCATTTTTATCCCTTTTTGTCCCATTTCACCCGCACACGGCAGATATTTATAGCTTAAGGATTCTCATATATATTTTGAATGTCTGTCTATAAGAGCTACATAAGCTACAAAGTAACACTTTTAGACATACTTACAACGCAACAGAAAAGCAAGAATATGGATGTGAAATAAAACACATACGAAGCGTGTAAATTATTATCATTTTATCCGACGTAACTTGCCGTGAGATGCAAATGAATCAAAAAATCCGGTAGGGAAAGGCAAAACGTCTGGCATAAATCATAGCGAAAAGGGGAGTAATTGCAAAGTGCCAAGCAGAGAGGAAGCATTAATCCAGCACCATAAGGCGCTACAATTTGTAATATTAAATCTAATTCTTCAAATCTCTTTATAATATCACAAATAAAAAGCAAACTTACAAGGCTATTTACTGCCTTCGTTTTCCATTTTTATGTTGGTCTCTTTATGCCCCAATAAAAAAATTGGTAAACGATTTTTTCTTCATCCTTCCATTATTTATTAACACAAAATCTTCTGTTGAATTTATAGTAGATAATAAATTATTTTGCAGGCCTAAGGAAGTCCTGGCATTAATGAGGCAACAATTGAAGGAGGTTTCTCCCATCCGTAATTATTGTCCTTTGCTCACCTGGGACCCAAAGTACTTTAAAATGCGTTAACACATCAATTTTACAAGTACAGCACAGTACAGCACATTACAAAAGCCAACATCCTATATCTGGCACACAAAACTCATTAGGAATAATAAATTTGCGTAAAGTGCCTTTTTGAATTGTTTGCCTTTTCCCAACAATACCTTGGCTACTTACATAATAAACAAACACTCGATCCTATGGTTCAAATAAATTATTAAGACTCTGAATTTTCACGCCCTAAATAATAATAATTTTTTTATGCCAGTATTCTTGTAAACAAAACCTTAAGCGAGTAATAAGCGAGCTAGCTTATCGTAAGACTGCAATAACTTTATTTAATGGAATGTAAAATTTGCAAAAATAAAATTATTTCAAATGCTACCAAAGCTTCCTATAAAATATATGAAATATAAAATTCTCAAAAATCGACCAAATTAGCGTGTAACAAGCAATTTGCCAATGAAACACCACTATTATATGTCTTTTTAAGAAAAATGGAAATAAAGGGTGTTTTTTATTGGGGTATAGAACTTTAAGTTGGCATCACTTTTTTAACTGGCGGCCATTTTGTCAGCTGTCAAGTGATTAATATTTAGTTTGGTTTGCCACATGCGGGCCACATGCCCGAAATCATATTTAAACATTAATGGCATAAAATTATCCTTCCAATAAAGCCAAATTGATGGACATTAAAACGATTTTCTTGTGTTTTATTTCAATTCGAAGTTCAATACCTCAATAAAAAACACCCTATATATAAGCCACTTTCACAACAGATATTCCTAGGTTAAATAAGTAATACACAACATACCAGTTAATACTATATACGACGGCAATATGTGGCCGTTATGTGTACAAAAAAAAACAGAAAACCGACTTGCTTCGAATTATCAACTAAGAAAATTCATAAAAATATTATAATAAAAATAGTTTTTTTTTTGGGCTACAAAGAGTAAATCGCTCAGTCAAACAAATTGATTGTGTAGTGTGAGCTGTTCTTCAAAAATATTGTTAAAAATTTTATTTTAAGACATTCGTGATGAACATTCGAATCACTTCCGTCTGAATAGCTGAATATTTTTTTTAAATATTAAATACATTTTTTAAATAATTTTTCTACATTTATTTTTTTAAAGCAGAATATTTAAAAACGTCTCAATTTTTGATGATAAAAAACATCAGAATGCGATTATTTTTCATAGCAATTTACTTTGAACTTTATTCTATTAGAAAAAAAAACAAAAACTTCTCAGATATTCTAATATTCTTTTATATTTTAATTTTTTTAAAAGTGTTTATGATTATATTCTTACTTGTTAATCAAACACAAGTAAAATCGGCTATAATTTCGGCCGGGCCGAACTTTGTATTCCCTCAACCATTCCACAGAGGCTGAAGATTTTCATAGAAGTGCACTAACATTACAGGAAAATGTAAATTTTGTATAATATAGTCAAACCAAAACAAATAAAAATATTGAAAAAATAATTTTATAAATAAATATATTTTTTATTATTTCAAACCTCGTTTATAAGGTGTTTATACTATATATATCGAAATAATACATCAAGTCAATTCAAAAATTAATTATAAGCAATCTTCGATAAAGCTTAAACATCATAAATACAATTGGTTGTCTCCCCATCCTATTTTAATTCCAAAAGTACAAATTTTGAATATCCATTATTTCTCACGTAAACAGTGCAAGATAACTTGTCTTCATGATTCAAACAACTTTTGCCGCAGAAGTAAAAAAATACGAATTTTGAAAAACCCTTTTAATTTTGCGTGTCTATGCAGTCAGAGGTACTTTTTTGTTTATTCATATTTTATATATTTTTTAAGATTGATAAATTTATATTGAACAATATTTTGGATTAAAATGGGAAAAAGTACGAACAAAAGTTAAGAATTTTTTAAAATTATCTTTTGAAAAAAATAAAAGGAAAAAAGTGTCTAATTTTAGTTTTTAAGTTTTTAATTAAATTACTTTCTGACAAAATATCTGTTTTTCAATCCACCCACAATTTCATATTTTTGGAAAATCATGAAATACTTATTTCGAAGTACAAATTTGCAAAATTTCATTAACAGGAAACAGAGGAAAACGAAGTATTTTGCAAATCAGCATTAAACATCCAATCTTAATTTTTGTGGGGTGACCGCAGCAATTTATTTTCGTATGTATAATTTTCCAACCGATGGTGGTTCAATTCATGTTCTTTGAGATTGGTTTTAAGACTTGTCTATACAAACACATCGGCCATGTCTCTTAATGTGTGGTCCAAGTCATGTCCTTGGAGACCGATTCTAGGGCATATCATTTGAGGTATGGTCGAAGTAATGTCCTGTGAGACCGGTTTTAAACTGGTAGTTTAGAACAGACAGCGGACATATCCAAGACATACATGTAAAATGACCAGTCCCCTGCATATATTTGGGTTGCAACCAGGACCGGTCCGTACCAACCAGTGACTAGTCGTTCGACTTGTCCTGAGACATTTTATTTTCCCGTAGGTTATATATATCGACGTAATTTTGGCAATGTACGAATTTCGAAATTACATTAACTTTCGGGTCTGTAATGGATTTTATACTCCTAATTTTACGATTCTACCTACACCCG
Organism: Polietes domitor; assembly: GCA_947397865.1. Lineage (NCBI taxonomy): Eukaryota > Metazoa > Arthropoda > Insecta > Diptera > Muscidae > Polietes > Polietes domitor. The sequence goes on along the minus strand of OX377619.1, from coordinate 153,424,995 downwards.
TGTACCCTTTTACTCCTTTTACTTCATGTTATCCCTAAAAGTAGGAATATGAGGAAAATACATTTGTTTTGCGCGTTACGAAGTCAGATAACTAGAATAGAACAAATAGAATTTCATGATTCTGGCTGCAGCAGCCGTTTTTATCCCCTTTTGACCCATATTCCCTAAAATTACAAGTTTCCAAAAAATTCTTTACGTTGCGCGTCTACACAATCAGAGGAATGCACAACTGCAGCTATTTGGTCGGCACCAGTTTTATCCATTTTTGGCCTAAAAAGTACGAGTATCGAAAGATCGCATTGTATTTCAAATTCACGCCATCTGAGCGAAGTGCACAATTAATTCATATTTTCATTATTCTAGCTACAGCTGTTTGCTTGGCACTAGTTTTATCTCTTTTCTCATCGTTTCCCCATAAATGTCACATTTTTGTAAATTTCCTCGGTTTTGCACGTGCATACAATCATTGGAATGTACATAGCGAATTTCATATTCCAGCTGCAGCCATTTGGTCGGTACCAATTTTATCCCTTTATCCACATATCCCCCAAATCACTTAATTTTACGTGTGCATACTAAAGGGTCCGCCAAATAACTTTTTTTTTTTGAAAAAAATATATATAAAAAACTACTGAATATTTTCTCAAATTTCTTTTTTTATTTGAAAGTACAATCCTTCCGGTTAATAATGGAAAATAATTTCATTCAAATGGCTGCCTCGGGCACCCCACAAATAATATTTTCTCAAATTTCTTTTTATACCCTCCACCTCCAGGATGGGGGTATATTCACTTTGTCATTCCGTTTGTAACACCTTGAAGTATTCGTCGGAGACCCCATAAAGTATATATATTCCGGGTCGTGGTAAAATTCTAAGACGATATAGCCATGTCCGTCTGTCCGTCTGTCTGTTGAAAGCACGATAGCGGCCGAACGAAATGAGCTAGGAGGTCCAAATATTTCCTAAATGTGTCTTATGGTTGTAGATCGGTTGGGATTGAAAGTGGGCGAAATCGGCCCAGAGGGACAAATTTTTCCCTCACAAGGACTGAAAATACCCCTAATATTTAGAGTATTTCAGCATGTATTTTCAACATATTAGCTTGTATTTACTTGATATTTGCAATGCGCATTCCCTTTATAGCATAAAAGGGCACCATAGAGTGTTTTTTATTTGTAGGGGGCGAAATGGGACAAAAAGGGATAAAAATGGTACCTATCAAACGACAACAGATAGAAACACGAAATTTGGCGTGTACATTCCTCTAATAGAGTAAATACATAATATAAGATTTTTTTTATAAATTCGTACTTTTAAGGGGTTAAATGGGGATAGAGGGATAAAAATAGTACCTACTTAACGGCTGCACCTAGAATAATGAAATTCGATGTACACATTCCTCTGATTGCGTAGACACGTAAAATAAAAGAACTTTCCAAAATTCGTACTTTTTGGGGTTCAAATGGAAAAAGGGGATAAAAATAGTACCTAGAATCATGAAATTCGGAGTATACATTCCTCTGACTGCGTAGACACGAAAAATAAAACGTTTTTTCCAAATTCGTACTATCAAGGGATACAATGGGATAATAATAGTACCAACTAAACGAATACAGCTAGAATGATGAAATTCGGTGTGTACATGCCTCTAATTGTGTAGATACGTAAAATAAAAAGATTTTAGATAGTCGTACTCTTTAGGGGGCAAAATTGGAAAAAGGGGATAAAAATTGTACCAACAAAATGACCGCTGATAGAATCATGGAATTCGGTGTGTACATTCCTCTGACTGCATAGCCACGTAAAATATTTTTTTTTCCAAATTCGTATTTTATTTTGTTGCTTTTACGACAAAAATGGTAGAATCATGAAGTTGTCTTATACTGCGTACGTGAGAGATAAGGTAGTTTCAAATTTATAGTAGCTGAAAATACGCTCTCTATCCCCCAATATTTAGGGTATTTATGATTGCTCCCTTATATTTACTTTATGAATGGAAATATTATTTCCTTTATATATATACATAGTATTTCTGATTTCTGATTTTCATACAGTTAAAATTTGTTGCGGACACCTCTTGTAGCTTGGAACCACCACAAAGAAAATAAAAGATTTAGCTGGCGAAACGGGACAAAAAGGGATAAAATATGGTACCAATGTTACGACAACAGCTAGAATCATGAAATTCGGTGTGTACATCCCTCTAATTGCATAGACACGTAAAATAGAGCGATTTTTCGAAATTCGTACTTTTAAGGAATATAATTAAAAAAGAGGGATAAAAATGGGACCTACCAAACCGCTGAAGTTGAAATCATGAAACTCGGTGTATACATTCTAACTATGAAGACTCGAAAAATGTTTTTTTTTCGAAATTTGTATATTTGGGCGTAGAATGGGGCGAATGGGGATATCTTTAAAATTTATACTTTTCTTATCACTTTGTCTGTATTTGAAAATGCTTCTTTCTAATGGCGACTGACAATCGCCTAATATTTAGGCATGTTCACTTTCACAATTTCAGCATTTTATTTATATATAGTAGTCGATTTTAAACAGTGCGCATAAGTATACATTATAGTTTGAAATAGTAAACAAATATAGTAATGTGCATAAAAATATCACAATTTTCGTAATATGGTTCTGTGCTTCTATGTAAAGTCGACATCCTTTAATCTGCTGGTAATACTGTGGAATGCCATTCCATATTACCTCTTAAAAGTACACATTTTGAAAAAACCCTTGTTACGTGTCTACTCAATTAGAGGAATGTACACACCGAATTTCGTGTTCGTAGGTATTGTAGTTTCACTGGTACCATTTTTATCCCTTTTCCCCTCTTCATTCCCTAAAATGAATCAATTTATGGTATGCGTCCACGCTATAAAAGAATTGAGCTTACTAAATATAAAGCAGAAATCATTACTGTAGCTGTTTGGTTGGTACCATTTTTATCCCCATGTTCCCATTTTACACCCTTAAAAGTACAAATTTGTAAAAAAAATTTTTTGCATGTCTATGCAGTCTGAGGAATGTATGCACCGAATTTCATTATTCTAGCTGCAGCCGCTTGATTGGTACCTCTTTTATCCCTCTATTCCCATTGTATTCCCTTAAAATTACCAATTTGGAAAACGCCTTTTATTTGTTGTCTACTCAATTAGAGGAATGTACATGCAGAATTTCGTGTTTCTAGCTGTTGCCGTTTAATAGGTACTATTTTATCCCTTTTTGCCTCATTTCACTAACTACAAACAAGAATCGCTTTATGGTGCACGGTTTGGCTAAAAGGGGAATGTGCGTACCAAATATGAAGTAAAAACAAGTAAAACCGGGGTTAAGTTCGGCCGGGCCGAACTTTTTATACCCTCCACCATGGATTGCATTCCACAGAGGGTGTCGATTCTCGTAGAAGTGCAGTAATATTACAAGAAAATATATTTTTTAATATAGCCAAAGCAAAACAAATACAAATATTTCAAAAATAATTTTATAAATAAATATAATATTTGTATTATTTCAAACACACGCTTACAAGACAAGGCTACCAATACGTTTACACTATACATATATATATATAGTTATAGTCAATTCAATAGTAATAGTTCAAGTCAATTCAAAAAATATTTTTTTTATATTATGTCTTCAAAAAAGCTTTAATACCATAAATACCATAAATATTGGTATTGCTATAGTTGGGTGTATTTCCATTCTATTTTAATTCCAAAAGTATAAATTTTGAAAATCTATTATTTCACGTACATAGTGCAAAATAACCTAACTTCATGATTCAATTAATGTTTGCCATAAAAGAAAAAAGTACAAATCTTTTGTTTTGCATGTCTATGCAGTCAGAGGAATGTACACACCGAATTCCATGATTATAGCTGCGGTCATTTGGTTGGTATCCCCTTTTTCCTATTAAGAGTACGACTTTATAAAATATATTTATTTTATGTGTCTACGCAACTAGAGGGATGTACACATTCATTCTAGCTGTAGTCGTTTAGTTGGTACTATTTTTATCCCCTTTTTCCATGTTAACCCCAAAAAGTACGAATTTCGAAAAATCCATTTATTTTACGTGTCTACCCAATCAGAGGGATGTATACACTAAATTTTATTATTCTATGTGCAGTCGTTTGGTTTGTACCATTTTTATCCCCCCGTTCCCATTTTATCCCTTAAAAGTACGAATTTGGAAAAAATACTTTTATATTATGTATCTACTCAATTAGAGGAATATACACATCGAATTTCGTGTTTCTAGCTGTTATCGTTTGATAAGTACCATTTTTATCCCTTTTTCCCCATTTACGAATAAAAATCACTTTATGGTGGACGTTTTTGTTATAGGGGGAATGCGCATACCCAATATAAAGTAAGTACATGCAGACATATTGAAAAAATGTGTTTAAATACTTTAAAATATTAGGGAATATTATGGGTATTTTTAGTACTTGTGAGGGAAACATTTTTCCCCTTGGGCTGATTATGCCCAGTTTCAATCCCAACCGATCTACGACTATAAAACGTATTTATGGAAAATTTGGTTTAGATGCTAGTGTGTTTTCAACGGACATGGCTAGATCGTCTTAGAATTTTAAGACGATCAAGAATATATAAAGTATATATATAGGGTCTCACGTCGATTTTACATTACGATTTTTCAAGGAATGATTTCATTACGGAATGACAAAGCTAGTATATCCCATCCTGGAGGTGGAGAGTATAATAAGCAGACATATTCAAGAAACATTTTTAAATAATCGAAATATTAGACAAAAATTTTCCTCTGTATCGATTTCTCTAATTTTCATTCCCAACCGATCTACAGCTATTAGACGTATTCATATAAAATTTGGACGTCCTTGCTTATTTCATTTAGATGCTAGCGTGCTTTCAACAGGTGGACGGACAGGCGAACATGGCTGGATTGTCTTAGAATTTGATGACTACCAATAATATATATACTTAATAGGGTTTCAGGTCGATATTTCAAGGTGTTAGAAACGGAATGACAAAGTTAGTATACCCCCATCCTGTGGTGAAGAGTATTAGAAATTAAAAAAGAAAAAATAACAAAATATAAACAAATTATTCTGTTCCCATTCGAAAGTAAAAGCAAGTAAAATGAGTACGCAAGTATAACCCCACTGGCCATTTTAAGAATATCCGCTCTACTAAACTAAAGCGCCAATAAAAATTATTTCATAAATTTTATCGCATTTACTATCGCCAGATAAACAAGCGGCCAAGTAGTGAATGTAATCTCCACCAAATTAATTCGCTATTGCCTCTGGTTAAACGATAAATCTTTGTTATCGATATGGAATATTTTTGAAGTGCTCCATTAGTGTACAACACAGAGCAGATGGAGGATATAGTTAAAGCCAAAAACAACAACAAACATTAATAGAAATATATTAGAAATAATTACACGTTTTGATAATAAACGAACGAACGACCAGCCGGCCGAATTATAACTACAACCATCATTATGAGAACGACAGACAGACAGACACACAATATGACACAACAAATCATCGGGGCTTAATTTGGTAATTTCGTCGGCGAAATTAGTGGGGATCAGATAAATGTGATTTATTTTTTTATACATTTGGGCATTGTTTTGTAATCAATGCATAGCTGTAATTTTGCATTAAAGAAAATTAAAATCAGATATGAAATGCTAATTGGAACAAAAGTCACTTTATAAAAATAAATAATAAAACAATTATAAAATTTAGTAACTAAATAATGATGAATTTAATTCAAATAAATTTAGAGACCTTCTCCTGGAGCTGCAGAATATACTGTTAAAATTTTCCTTTTATATATAGAATAGCAATGCCTGCTACTTCGTACGCGGAAAAACCAGTTATTTGTTATCAGTTTTATTCATCTCTGTATTTATTGAATTTCCTTTTGGTGGATATTAGGGTATCCAACCGATTAAATTTTAAATAAATTGCAACAAATAATCGATTAATCTATATTATAAAATTTGCACTAAGAACAAATAAATTTATTTAGAATAATATGTTGGCTTTCATCTCATTTGACAGGTTTGGAAAGGTCAAATTATAAAGGTTAAATTATAAATTTGAATGAAATCAAACATACGCATATAAAATGTAACATGAATTATTATTAAAATCGAATTTGGAAATTATAATCTGTTATTTTCAACGGTTGAAAATAGTGTCTTAAGGACAATACATCGGCTAAATACAATACAATTTTATTTATGTACTAGCTGAACCCCCACCCTCTTCGCCAGGCAGAAAACCAGACGGAAATTTAAATCAGGTTTCATAGTGTTTTCGTTGTGATGGGTAATATTTATATGTACCACTTATAATCAATGGATATGTTCCATGGAGAATATTGAAGAACAGAACTTTAGTTTACGGCGAAAAAAGGAAGAATTGTCTAAAATCAAATTTATTTTAGGTTGGGTGTGCTTCTCCTCCTTTCCATAACCAAAACTAAAGGGTGATTTTAGCTATTATCTTTTTGGCAACACTGGTTTAAACAGCTGACACACGTTTCGTGTTTTGTTTCACTGTCAAACATCTTCAGTTTGGTCTATAATTTAACCATGAATCGTCTTACAAACGAACAACGCTTGAATTTTATTATTAAAATGTGTGCTCTGTTAAGAAAGTTCATCGCGCGCTTCCATTTTATAGTCAGCTTAATCGACCCACTGAAGCGGCTATTCGGGCTATTGTGACTAAATTTCGCACCAAATTTACATCGTTGGACATTAAACCACAAACACGCTTACGTAGAGTGCGAACTGAAGAAAATATCGCAGCTGTATCGGCCAGTGTTAATGATGACCATCAATTATCGATTCGTCACCGTTCGCAGCAATTGGGCCTCTTTTAGTCAACAACGTGGAAAATTGCCAACGTGCCAAAATTGGACTAAGCCGATGGACTATTTGAGGCGCAGTCAAGGTCAACATTTGCATGAAATAATCTTCAAACATTAAATTATATGGACCGTACTATAGATTCAAATAAAGATTTCATGCATTTTTCTGAATTTTATGTGTTTTTTTTTGAAAAACTTTTTAAATTTTTTTTTTAAAATCACCCTTTATAAACTTCCTACGTAAGAACTTACTTAATCGAATAGCTGGAATTCAAATGTGCTAAATTCAAAACATATAGAAAGTCAATCAAATTGTTCACTAATCAAACAACACAAAAACTGAAAAACTAATATAATTTCCATTATCTTGACTTAAGTCGGCTTTTGACGAATGAATATTTATTTTTTTGTAACCTTTCTTTACTATTGTGCTAAAAATCCAAAGAAAACGTGTAATTTTACAAAATTCAAATAAAATATTCCCCATCTTTCAAATCCCGCCCATTTGTATATTGTCTAAAAAGGTTAGAAATAAATTAACTCACACAACAATATAGGAATCTCGGTGTCGAATATACTCTAAAACAGGTTTTAATTTCGAATGGGAAGGGACACGGCCACTTTCCGCCCATCTTTGCACAACTACTTACACTGGATCTACTAACACAAATTTTCAGCACTCTAGGTGTCATAGAACCAACAATATTCAAAATTGGGTTTTAACTTCGTATGGGAGGTGACACGTCCACTTTTCCTATACCGCCCATTTTTGGCTCAACTACGCATATTGATGTTAGATGCACTTACACGAAATTGCAGCACTCTAGGTGTCCTAGAACTGACAATATTCAAAATTTGGGTTTGAACTTCGTATGGGAGGTGCCACGCCCACTTTTCCAATACCGCCCATTTTTGTCAAAACTGTGCAGAATAATAATCAGTGAACTTTCACAAAAATTCAAGACTCTACCCGCAACAGTACTCCGAATATGCTAATGTATAAAAAACGAATAAAACCCCAATTTGTGTGGGAGGTGCCACGCCCACTGAAAATATCAAAAATTTATATAGCCTAATTTCACCACCGGTTCAGCATGAACATACTGTGAAAATTTCAAGAAGATCGGTTCAGTAGTTTAGACTGCTATAAATAACAAACATACAAACACAGATTCATTTTTATATATATAGATATAAAATATAATATTTAAAAATATTCTTTATAAAAACTGTTTAGTTTCAAAATTAAAACTATGCTGTTTTTTGTTTCGTTTTGAATAAATCGTTCTTGAGATATATTTTTAGAGTAAATATATAGCTGGGCCACTTGCAAACTCTTTAAAGATATTTTTGCAGAATTTATTTCGAACCCCATTATTGAAACATGAATGTAATTCATTATAGAAAAGTACTACCATTAAATTAAATATTCCTTGTCTATCTAGCTTTAATTAATTATGATTTATTGAGTTGGGCATTTGTTCGATTAATCGGTTAATCATTGGGGGCATTATTCGATTAATCGCAAAATCTCTGTTTTCGAATAAACGATTAATCGAATAATGTAAAAGTCGGAATAATTGAATAGATAAATCTAAAATAGTAATTTGGAAACCTCCTATTAGATAGCACTCATACACAGTCAAAGGATCATTTTATCATTTGTAACCCGGTTTCAAATAAAAATTACAACCGCAGAGCTTTTTATATCCTCTAACTCATGTTTCTAGAGGCAACTTTCACAAAAGGACGTATTTTGAAAAATCACTATAGGTAACATGTGCTCTCGCTTCTCCCCTAATAACATATACTGTATTTGGTATCACGTTTATCCCTTTTCTTCTCGCATTCTCCTTATAATTACAAATTTTGAAATAACCATTTATATTCCGCGTTTACGTAATTAAAGGACTGAACACCATTTTCATCCCTTTGGCTCGCACACCCCTTAAAATTACAAGTTTCGAAGAATCCAATTTTACTACGCTGCTACGTGGTCAGAGGAATTTGCATACTAAAATTGGTACCATTTTTATCCCTTTTTGTCTCTCTTACCCCTTAAGTACAAAATTCGAAAAATCCCTTTAGACTTTACGTTGTCAGAGGAATTTACGCACCACATTTCATTACTATAGCTTCAATGCTTGAATGGGTATCATTTTTATCCCATTTTGTCCCGTGCACTCCTTAAAAGTACAAATTTCGAAAAATACAATTTTACTGTGGAATTTACATTACATTACACGATTCTAGCTGCAATACTTTAGTTTGTACCATTTGTATCCCTTTTCGTGCCGCTCACTCCTTAATAGTACAAAAATGCATTTATATTGCGCTTCTACATGGTGAGAGGAACTTACATATCAAATTTCACAAATCTAGCTGTAATACTTTAGGTGGAACCATTTTTATTGCTTTTTGTCGCGCTCACTCCTTAAAAGTACAAATTCCAAAAAATCCATTTAGACGCGCTACAGTCTATGTTGTCGCAGGAATGGGCATGTACATTTCTATACACTCCACGAGAGTATTATGTCTTTGTGCATTTGTTTGTAACACCCTAGCCACAATACTTTATCCCGTTCACCCCTAATAAGTACAAATTCCGAAAAGTCCATTTAGATTCCTGCTTCCAAGTTGTCAGAGGTATTTACACACCAAATTTCACGACTATAGCTGCAATGCTTAAATTGGTACTATTTGTATCCCTTTTTATCCCGCTCACGCCTTAGAAATACAAATCTCGGAAAATCCAATTTTACTTCGTTTCTATATGTTCAGAGGAATTTTCATACCAAATTTCACGTTTCTAGCTGCAATACTTTAGTTGGTACAATTTCTATCCCCTTTTGTCCCGCTCGCCCCTTAAAAGTACACATTTCCATTTATGTTGCAAGTCTACGTTGTCAGATAAATGTAAATACCGACTTTCACGGATATAGCTGCGTTACTTAAATTGGTACCAATTTTATCCCTTTTTGTCTCTTTCCTCCTTAAAAGTACAAACTTTGCAAAATCTCTGTTTGTCGCTCGTCTGCACGGCCACTGAAAGGCATACGCCGAATTACATGTTTCTAGCTACTGCCGCTTAGTCAGGAAGACGGTTCGATGTTTATCCCTTTTTACCCCTTAAAAGTACGAATTTCGTAAACACTTTTTTATTCATCGTCTACGTCATATACTCTGAAAAATTACAGTGCTTCAAGGGTATATTATTCCAGAATACAGTTTTTGACAAAAATGAAGCACAAAAAATAACACGATTTTTAGGGGTATTTTCAGGAGCGTTTAGCTCACAGACGGCTTGATCTAGGAACTAAATATTTTGCAAATCGTCATTAAACAATCCAACCTTTATTTTCGTGGGGTGGCTTGAAATTGTTTTTCCATTTGTATGGACCTGCCTAATATACATCCATAAAGTTTGCCATGGTCACTTTTTCAAAAAGATCTAGGCTTGGCATACAAATATTGCCGCAGATAATGTTGTTGAGTATCACATAGAATCGGCCTTTGTGTTTTGCTTTTCAATTTGTTTTTTATTTTTTCATGGCACCTTAATGTACACCGCAATATGTATAAGGCAACTCTTAGCCAGTAAAAAGAGAAACTAAGATGTTGAATTTTAATGTAAAAGTTCATGCTGTGCATGCATGAAATGGCAAAGTTGTCAATATTTACTACACGTCTTCTGATACCTTAAATTCTAAAATTGTCTTTCATTCCTTCTTCGCTGGGATAATTTTATGGTTATCTATGCTGCACTGGGAGTTCGCATGGTTTATGTCTTCTTTTACTTCTCTCTAAATACCAAGTCACACAATGACGAGTTGTGAGTCCCGGGTTGCTCATGCAAATAGAAGATACATAAATTTATTAAAATCCTATGTCTGCGCCCACATACGAACACACACACACAAGTACCACAAGGATACTTAAAAAGTACACCATTCCAATTTGTGGACTTGCTTCACCTTCTTGACAAAGACGAAGAAGAAGAATGAAAAACAAACTTAATAAAACTTAAGAATATAAACTGGAATCTTTTTATGGCTCTAAAAACGACGTTCATAAAAACATGTCAAATTTTTGCCAAGGCACGAACAACGCTATGACAATATTAACATAATTTTGAAAATATGTAAAAAAGGCATATGAGAAAAGGCGAAAAAATTCAGTTTTGTTTAGAGGACGAAAAATCATACGTAACAGCGCCGTGGTCGGACAAGGCAAGGACACACATGAAAAGTAGCACCACAGTCATATGTGTGTATATGTATGGTCACAACCTCAAGGGATCAATTATTTAAATAGAGTGTCTAGGTGACCCTTGCGTACATCCAATTTGAAAATAGTTGGGTAGGGGATTTTACTTAAATTCTTGAATTGAAATTTGTAAACGTTGAATTTAATAAAAGACTGAAATACCTAAGAAAGAGGAAGCAAATGTATGGAATTATTGCAGAGGACATGCTAGAAAAATTGCAATTTATCGCAAATTACATTAGACAACAAAAAATAAGAATTTTGTGTCCAAAAATATATTTTTAGTGTGTATTGAGTCAACGTATTCATAAAATTCGAAGAAGAAACAATATGGAAATAACTTTTTATTATATAAAGAATATCGGACAGACGGACGGACAGACATCGCTAAATCGATTCAGCTGGTGATTCTAAGCCGATCCGTATACTTAAAGGTGGGTCTAGCTCGATTATTTCTTGGCGTTACAAACATTTGGCGGAAAACTAACTTATATTACCCTAGTCCACGAAGTGGTGTAGGGTATAAAGACAACAATAGGCGAGATTGACAGGACACAGAAAATATACAAATCTATGACATATACTCCTGGTTTCTCAGAAAGACTTAAACATTCAAATTTGTATGACAAAGATAAATAAAGGGTCCGCCATCTAACGCTTTTTTTGAAAATGCTATAAAAAACTACTGAATATTTTCTCAATTTGAAAGTACAATCCTTCCGGTTAATAATGGAAAATAATTTCATTCAAATGGCTGCCTCGGGCACACCACAAATAATAGTCCAAAGGTTGAATAGTTGAAAAAAACGTTAAATGGCGGACCATTTATATATCTCCCATAACAATGTCTCCTATGATTTACTTTTTCCGCTCTAGAAACCACATATTACAACAAATAATTTTTTTTTGAAAATGCTATAAAAAACTACTGAATATTTTCTCAAATTTCTTTTTTTATTTGAAAGTACAATCCTTCCGCTTAATAATGGAAAATAATTTCATTCAAATGGCTTCCTCGGGCACCCCTCAAGTAATTGTCCAACGGTTGAATAGTTGAAAAAAAAAGGTTAGATGGCGGACCCTATATAACTTAGCATTTAAGACTGACAATACTGTTAACCACTTATTTAGTAGGACGAAGACAAAATTAGAAAATGGGAAAAAATCGAATGTGGTCTACAAAATCAAATGTAATGGGGACAAAACCAACGTATGCCAGAAGGTATATGTTGGTACTACAAAGACAAAATTAAAGACTAGAATATCATCTCACAAAACTGACCATAAAGCTATTAACAGACCATTAGAGCAGAAGACCGCTCTTGCAGCGTACTGTACCATCACAGGCCATACGCCAAATTTTGACAATGTAGAGATACTGACAGAGGAGAGAAATTATAATAGAAGATACACTCTTGAGATGTTACATATTATTGACGTTCCTACCACCAAAAGGCTTAACTACAAAACTGACACAGATAAATGCGCCAAAATCTATCGTTACACAGTAGACAAATACAGACAATCAAAACTGACATCAGTAGACGAAAGAACGCAAAACCGCAGTTAAACCGACTGCAGTTAATAAAATATACATAAAAATGTAATTATCCATAAATTTGTTTAACTTTTTGAGAAAAATTTTAATGTATATGTGTATTTCTTATTTGTGTATAGACACCCCTTAAGATGATTGCAGTTTTCAATCGAAATATTGGGAACAAATAAATTATCAAAAACAGCAACACCTGCTTTTCAAATAAAGCCTACAGCCGGAGGTGCGTTCCAAGTCATGTCCTTTGAAAACGATTTTAAGTCATATCCTTTGAGACCGATTCTAGGACATGTCTTTTGAGGTATGGTGCAAGTAATGTCCTCTGAGACCGGTTCCCGGTCAAATCCTTTGAGACCGATCCTAGGTCATGTCCAAGACATATCACAGGGGGCAATTCACCCACTCCAATGACAAACAATGTTAAAAGGGACCGGTCCCCTTCATACATATGGGTTAGAACCAGGACCGGTCCTTACCCACCAGGGACCAGTTCTGGGACAGTTCATTTTCCCGTAGGGTATGTACTCAGTTTTTCATTACAATTTATTTTCGTACTTGTGCGAATCCTACAAATACGATATAGATATCAAATGAAAGAGAAGAAAGTCTGTTAAAAATGCATCAGATTTCATGCTGTATTAGTATTGTATTACTAACAACCAGACAAACTAAATAAACTAAGGCGGAAACCTGAAACACTTAATAATACATGAAATTTAGAGATATTCTTCTCCTTTAATTCGATACCCGTATCGTCAAAAAAACATGTAAAATTGTGTCACGGTCTAATGGAATGGAGGAGAACCACAGTCAACTACACACTCCTTGGCCGTACAGGTGTTTCATATCATGTGATTGAATAACTCAGCCGCGGCACTTTTGTACACCCTTCACTAGGGTATTATGTCATTGTGCATTGTTTGGTAACACCCAATAGGAAACGAGATAATCCCATCGTTTATTATACAGATTGGCACTTTTTAGTCGATTTTTCAATGTCCGTCTGTCTTTCCATCTATTTTTGTAATCAAAGTACAGTTCGCAATTAATCTCGGATGCTAACAATTGGCTCAGGTAAGTTTTGCCGGCCAAGGACGAACGCTATTTAATATTAAGCAAATCGGTTAGATATAGCTCCCATACAAATGTCGCTTCTGATTTGACCTTTTCCGCTCTATAGACCAAATATGATGAAAATAGGTCAGTTCGGTGCAGAGTTTGATATAGCATATATATATAGAATTATATATTTCGAAAGTGATTCAGATTGGTTCAGATTAATATAGCTCCTATATATACTTTTCCGCTTTAGAAACCAGATATTTGCAAAAGTGCCTTATAATTCAACTAAAAACGTCTGTAGTGAAATTACCCACTTTCATCGGTTTAGATTTACATATAGCTCCCATACTAATTTCACTCTCAATTTGACTTTTTCCGCCCTATAGACCACATAATAGTAACCATACAGAAATCGTTCCTGATATCACTTTCTCCCCCGAATTCAATTGTAATGTGGAAGAAAGTGGAGGGTATCATTTAGTCGGCGCCGCCCGACTTTAGCCTTTCCTTACTTGATTTTATACATTCCACGAGAGTATCATGTATTTGTGCATTTGTTTGTAAGACCCAAAAGAAAACGAGTTAGACCCATCGTTAAGTATACAGATAGGCTTAGAATCACTTTCTGAGTCGATTTAGCAATGTCCGTCTGTCCATCTATTGTTGTAATCAAATTACAGGTCGCAATTATAGTCCGATCTTAAACAAAATTGGCACAAGTAAGTTTTGTGGATCAAGGACGAACGCTATTTAATTTCAGGCATTGGTATATTCACTTTGTCATTTCGTTTGTACCAGCTTGCAATATTCTTCGGAGTCTTCGGAGTATATGAGTCATTCCATGTCTAGCGGTACGGTTTTCGATCTCGATAGTTTGTTTATGTATTTTTCTAATAAAAATATTCCATACGTATTTTTGAAAAAAAATGAAATTTTTTTATAACGAATTATGACCAATTTAAGAGTGAAACAAGTAAAAATGGTGTTAAATTCGTCCAGGCCGAACTTTATATACCATCCACCCCGACAGAAGCTGTCGTAGAAGTGCAGAAAAACAAATACAAATATTGAAAAAAAAATATTTTATAAATATATATAACATTTTTATTATTTCACAACACGCTTGAATGGCAAGGCTATCAATAGGCTAAACTAACAAATATTCTTATATTTATATTTAAAAAAAGTTAAATACCATAAATATTGGTGGGTAGTGGGTTTTGCAGTTGGTTGTATTTCCATTCTATTTTAATTCCAAAACTACTGATTTTGAAAATCTATTATCTCACGTACGTAAAAGTAAAAAGTACGAATTTGGAAAAATCTTTTTATTTTTATAAATCTTGTCTATGCAGTCAAGTGAATGTATACACGGAATTCCATGATTATAGCTGCGGCCATTTTGTTGGTACAATTTGTATCCCCTTTTTCCATTTTACCCCCTTAAAAGTACGATTTCCGAAAATCTCTTCATTTTACGTGTACACACTAAATTTCATTATTCTAGCTGTAGCCGTTTTGTTGGTACTATTTTTATCCCTCTGTACCCATTATATACCATGAAAGTACGAATTTGGAAAATCTTTTATTTTTCACGTCTACGTAGTCAGAGTAATGTATACTCCGAATTTCATGAATCTAGCTGTGGTCATTTGGTTGGTACTATTTTTATCCCCTTTTTCTATTTTGGCCCCAAAAAGTACGATATTCGAAAAATCAGTTTATTTTCCGTGGCTACACAGTCAGATACTCTCAGATACTCAGTATACTCCGAATATCATGACTCTAGCTGCGGTCATTTTATGTGTACTATTTTATTCATTTTAACCCCAAAAAGTACGAATTTTGAAAAATCCGTGTATTTTACTTATCTATGCAATCAGAGGAACGTATACACCGAATTTCATTATTCTAGGTACAGCCGTTTGGTTGGTACCATTTTTATCCCTCTATTCTCATTTTACCCCTTAAAAGTACGAATTTGGAAAAAATACTTTTATATTATTTATCTACTCAATTAGAGGAATGCACACACCGAATTTCGTGTTTCTAGCTGTTGTCGTTTAATAAGTACCATTTTTATCCCTTTTTTGCCCCATTTCACCCCCTACAAATAAGAATCACTTTATGATGCACGTTTTTGCTATAAGGGGAATGTGCATACCAAATATCAAGCAAATATGAACAGTCATATCCAAAAAACATGCTTAAACATGCTTAAATACGCTTAAATATTAGGGATTATTATGGGTATTTTTAGTCCTTGTGATGGAAGAATTTTTCCCTTTGGGCCGATTTCGCCCCGTTTCAATCCCACCCGATCTACGACTATAAGACGCATTTATGGAAAATTTGAACGTTCTAGCTCCTTTCGTTTAGATGCTAGCGTGCTTTCAACAGACGGACAGACGGACGGACGGACGGACATGGCTAGATCGTCTTAGAATTTTATGACGATCAAGAATATATATACTTTATAGGGTCTCAGGTCGATATTTCAAGGTGTTACAAACGGAATGACAAAGTTAGTATACCCCCATCCTGGTGGTGGAGGGTATAAAAACATGCTTAAATACGCTAAAATATTAGGGATTATTATGGGTATTTTTAGTCCTTGTGAGGGAAAAATTTTTCCCTTTGGGCCGATTTCGCCCCGTTTCAATCCCTCCCGATCTACGACTATAAGACGCATTTATGGAAAATTTGAACGTTCTAGCTCCTTTCGTTTAGATGCTAGCGTGCTTTCAACAGACGGACAGACGGACGGACGGACATGGCTAGATCGTCTTAGAATTTTATGACGATCAAGAATATATATACTTTATAGGGTCTCAGGTCGATATTTCAAGGTGTTACAAACGGAAGACAAAGTTAGTATACCCCCATCCTGGAGGTGGAGGGTATAAAAAAGTTATTTTGCGGACCCAATATATATATATATTTAGAAAGCAAAAATACATCAGAAAATGTTATACAATCCCTTCAGAGTTCTCAATTCCAAAGAAATTGGAATGGAAACACCGTGTAACAGCAATTCATTGATTTTCTGATTCCAAAATGTAACACTTAACACACAAATTTGAACGTAAACGGTGAAAATAAAAATGATGAAACAATCTAGATTGAAATGAGCCTCATTGCTTAATATGATAACTAAGTGATGGGCACGATTTTTTAAAAAACTGACCTGTCACCTGTCATTCTCTGACGACACAATGCGACAATTTTGACGATCGGGATGCGTATTGTTCCTCGAATTTTTTTGATTAAAACTCATAATATACTGTACTGTATACATTAATGTTTTGAGAAGGGTTACATAAAACATGTATATGCAGAGAGCGGTGTAGGGTATCGTATATTCGATTCGACCCGATTATAGCCTTTTCGTAATTGTTTGTGTTCTGAATTATCTCAGCTTTTTGTGAAAATGATTTTATTACAAAATCCTATCATTTATTGTTTAATACGGCATGAATTTTTTCTTGACCTTCCTGCAGGGCACCATTTTGAATAGGCCAGAACTGCCAGTTTGTACACTCTCATTTCCCTATAACATCACTTTACATTTGCAGATTGTTGTGACACCATTTAGAATGTAACTTTTCATCCTACTTTAGTGATTGTGATGTTGCTTGCCTTTCTTGTCGATAGAAACCGAATGACCGGCCTATTACTATGGCATTTTATGTAAATAATTAATCACTGTGGCATGCCACATGCCAGTCCATGGCCATAAACTTATTATTTTTCATCGGATTATTATTATTATTATTATGGCCAGCTCCATTCATCAGTCACATCAGTCCATACATATGTGATAGAATGCCTATTATATCTACCATACATTATTTGCGTAATAAGATTTTACAAATATGTTAATATGCCACGTGACATCGAAAACCTATTTCCTTAGGCTCTTATCATCATGATGCCAATTAAAATTTCTACATTGTGTCTAGTTATCTAAGAAGACCCTCCCTAGCTATACACGTATGTACTGTGTACATACATAATATTCTAAGGCAGCGTAGGCAGAGGTTTTTCTTTTGTGGCAAATACATGTTTTGAAACATGAATCCTTTTTGTTAAATTCCTACACATGATATTTTAATAAATTTATGTGCCTCCTACTCTCAAAAGTCTCCAAGGACTCGCAACTAATTATTATAGGCTGTGGAATTTTCTTTTGAACTCCCCTGGCAATAGCCATGGATATGATGTTGCTGGATATGAAAAGGAAGCCAAGAAAATTAGCAAATCTCGTGTATAGAAAATATTGCTGGTATCTTTATTATTATAAATAGCGTGTGCTAAATTGCCCCGACTTATTTTGCCAAGATGGTATTTTGGGCGATTGTTTGGTTTGAGGGAGTGTGAAAAGCATTTGCCTCTCGCGGAAAGTCGCATGTGCCATGTGCTCGTTATCATATCTTCAATCTTTTGTAAAAATTTTATTAAAGGCAGATGGAATATACTATAAAGGAATTGAAAAGCAATATTTTTAAATATTCGTCTGACACATTTTAAAGGATATGTAGCAAATATCCTGGGTCGTGGCGAAATTCTAAGACGATCTAGCCATGTCCGTCTGTCTGTTGAAATGAACTTGGGGCTCAAATTTGCACATATGACAATCTCCCAGTAGCCCGGACGCGACATTCGCACACCAAAAACAAGAAAGAAACTGAAAAAGTTGATCAGCCTTTTTAGTGTTCTAAAGAGCTTAAAGAGTACTAAATTTTGAAACAAGTAAGGAAAGGCCGGCCCGCCCGACTATATGATACACTCCACTTTCTCTCCGAATACAATTCAATTCGGTAAACAAGTGAAATGGGAAGGAGTTTTTTATGTGTCCTAATCATGATATGTCCTGACCCAAATTGTCAAATCCAGAAGAATATTTGTATCGGGGCTATATATAAATATGGAATGAAGGGACTCACTTTCACAATAGTTTAACGTGTTATGCCAAGAAAATCTGTTAAAATATGTGGTATCTAGAGTGAAAAGAATCAAATTGGGAGTGAAATTCGTATGGAGGCTATATCTAAATCTGAACCGAGTTTCTTCAAATTAAATAGCGTTCGTCCTTATCTCAGAGAACTTCGATGTGCAAAGTTTCATTTAGTTCAAACAACAATTGCGACCTGTACGTTGATTACAAGAATAAATGGATAGACGGACGGACGGACATTGCTAAATCGACGCAAAAAATGATTCTAAGTCGATCGGTACAACAAACAATGGGTCTATCCCGTTTCCTTTTTGGGTGTTACAAACAAATGCACGAAGTCATTATACCCTGTGGTGTAGGGTATAAAAAGTTGTCAAAATGAGGAGAAAAATATGTGGTGTAATGGCTGCAGATCGGTTGGTATTGAAAATCTTGGTTGGTATTGAAAATTGAAATCTGCCCATAATGAAAATTTTTTCACTAACAGGTAATGAGACACTCCCTAATAACACGAAAAAAAATTAAGGGTTTCTGACAATGGATTCTGAAAGAGGAGACCTAAACAGAATATACGTGTGTCGGCGTTTTTTTTTTCGATCATATCGTAATTTCATTTTATAGACGATTAAAGTTTCCCAACTCTGGTCTCTTCTTGCAGCATATCGGTGTATAAAACTATGTTTTCTTTACATCTGAGACATAGGGTATGTTCTGCAACTTTGTAGATAATGATATGTCGAATATTTTTCCATGCTTTATATAAGGTTACTTTCTATATATGTTTGTGTGCCACAAAATTTGAAATCAATTTTTGAAAGCTTTTTTCTCAACCAATTTTGCTCAAATTTTGCACACTTAATCATTTTCGATGACAATACAAGGAAATGGAAAAATTTGACCAATTGGACAAAGGGGCGTGGCACCTCCCATACGAAGTTAAAACCTATTATTGAATATTGTCAGTTCTATGACACCTAGAGTGCTGAAATTTTGTGTAAGTGCATCTAGCATCAATTCGCATAGTTGTGCCAAAAATGGGCGGTATTGGAAAAGTGGGCGTGGCATCTCCCATACGAAGTTAAAACCTATTATTGAATATTGTCAGTTCTATGACACCTAGAGTGCTGAAATTTTGTGTAAGTGCATCTAGCATCAATTCGCATAGTTGTGCCAAAAAGGGGCGGTATTGGAAAAGTGGGCGTGGCAAGTCCCATACGAAGTTAAAACCTATTATTGAATATTGTCAGTTCTATGACACCTAGAGTGCTGAAATTTTGTGTAAGTGCATCTAGCATCAATTCGCATGGTTGTGCCAAAAATGGGCGGTATTGGAAAAGTGGGCGTGGCACCTCCCATACGAAGTTAAAACCTATTATTGAATATAGTCAGTTCTATGACACCTAGAGGGCTGTAATTTTGTGTAAGTGCATCTAGCATCAATGTGCATAGTTGTGCCAAAAATGGGCGGTATTGGAAAAGTGGGCGTGGAACCTCCCATACGAAGTTAAAACCTATTATTGAATATTGTCAGTTCTATGACACCTAGAGTGCTGAAATTTTGTATAAGTGCATCTAGCATCAATTCGTATAGTTGTGCCAAAAATGGGCGGTATTGGAAAAGTGGGCGTGGCATCTCCCATACGAAGTTAAAACCTATTATTGAATATTGTCAGTTCTATGACACCTAGAGTGCTGAAATTTTGTGTAAGTGCATCTAGCATCAATTCGCATAGTTGTGCCAAAAAGGGGCGGTATTGGAAAAGTGGGCGTGGCACCTCCCATACGAAGTTAAAACCTATTATTGAATATTGTCAGTTCTATGACACCTAGAGTGCTGAAATTTTGTGTAAGTGCTTCTAGCATCAATTCGCATAGTTGTGCCAAAAATGGGCGGTATTGGAAAAGTGGGCGTGGCACCTCCCATACGAAGTTAAAACCTATTATTGAATATAGTCAGTTCTATGACACCTAGAGTGCTGTAATTTTGTGTAAGTGCATCTAGCATCAATGTGCATAGTTGTGCCAAAAATGGGCGGTATTGGAAAAGTGGGCGTGGAACCTCCCATACGAAGTTAAAACATATTATCGAATAGTGTCAGTTCTATGACACGTATAGTGCTCAAATTTTGTGTAAGTGCATCTAGCATCAATGTGCGTAGTTGCGCCTAAAATGGGCGGTAATGCAAAAGTGGGCGTGGCACCTCCCATATGAAGTTAAAACCAAAATTACACCTACTGTAATTTTGTGTAAGTGCATCTAGCATTAATGTGCGTAGTTGTGACAAAAATGGGCGGTAATGGAAATGTGGGCGTGGCACCTCCCATACGAAGTTAAAACCCATTTTCGAATATATGCCGTTCTATGGCAGATAAAAAACTGAAATTTTGCAGTAATTTTTCCTTCTACAAAAGATAACTAAAAAAGAATTTCTAGGCCCAATAGAATTCTGCTTGCATAAAGCATGGATTTGAAAAAAAAAAAATTTTTATTTATTGTAGAACATATTAACCCTCTAACTACCCCTTATAACGGCATTTTTTGGCTTTATTTTAACAAATTGTAAAAACGGTCCGAAAAGGGGAAGGGCGGGGATGAAATGTTCTACAAAAATGTTGGCCATAAAATTTTATTATATATGTCAGAACACACCAAAACTTAACACAAACGCCAAAAATCAATCAAATTCAAGACGACTTTTGGATTTTGATATGCTAGATAACCCTATTTTGTGAGGTTCGAAAATAAAAATCATGAGCCAAAAAATGGGGGTGGTGGGGTGAGATTAAGTGGGCGCTCATCGGGGTCAAAGGTAAGTGGTAAAAATACAGGAAAAGTCCCAAAACTGCATCGGAGTCGCCCGCAGAGGGGTTAAATGTAAGACTGTAATTATCTACAAAGTTGCTGAACATACCCTAAGCTTCAGATGTAAATAAAACATGGTCAGAGTTGGGAAACTTTAATCGCCTATAAAATGAAATTTCGATGTGATCTGTCAAAACGCCGACATACGTATATTTTTTTTAGTCACCTCTTTCAGAATTTATTGTCAGAACCCCGTAATTTTGGAAAAAGTTTGAAATTGTTGTACATTTTATGGAAATTTTCTCCTTATGTTGAAAGGCCAGGACAATATCCCAGTTCAAATCAAATATTGATTACAGACCAAAAAAATACAAACGAAAAACTAAAACAAATGAGCGTTGGCACGGCAGAAGTATTGCTGGGTAACTATACCTGCATATACACAAACTTACATATGCAACTCAATGAGATGCTTGTAAGATGGCATGTGTACTTTATTACTTGGTGCGACTTTTTAAACGCAAATTCGGCAAGTGAGGTGTGCTTCTCGTTCAATTGTGAGAATCATTTCCTTAAAGAGGCCGGGTTTGATGTTGAAAAGTCGCTGCGAAGCCACCACGAGAAAACCTTTGACAGGGTGGAAATCATGATAGTGGTAGTCTGCAGCCAAGTAATAAATGTCACCATGCCATTTGTAAATAAATTTGCATTCTATTGAATATAGATGCAAAATGGTCTTGAGCCAGGGCAATATCCCAGTTCAAATCAAATATTGATTGCAGACCTAAAAATACAAACGAAAAAAAACTAAAAAAATAATAAAAAAAAGTTTTTCCCGAGCCAAAATTTGAATTCTAAAAATTCTATTCGTAAAATATTACATATTATCGACTTTTTTGGAAGTTGTTAAAAAACTTCCTAAAAAGCGGGAAAAATGAACATTGGATTCCATCAGTATACTGTCGATACGTCTCCCATGTCAACTGGCGTATTTGTGAAATGAATGTCCTTGACCATTCGCTCAAGTTGAATATCGATTGCCAAACTTGAGCACGAGAAATATGTTATAAACAATTCGAATAGCTTTACATACATAAATTCACATAAAGGAAAGCTTCCATCGGATCAGCCAGTCTTAAATGGAGAGAATAATTAGCAACATGTTTGCTGATTCCTAAAAGGGAACCTATTCTCTTGCCTTCCTCTTAGTAACCAACCCAACATATCCATGGCTATCTCCGTTACCAGGACCGTCCAAACAAAAAAAGAAAATTCCTTAGTATAACAAGAATGTTTCCTAGTAGGTACCTAAATTTATTAAATTTCCATTCACCCAAAAAAGTATATCACAGTATTTTTAGCAAAAAAGGATTCATGCTAATGCCCACATATGTATTTATATACAAACATATTTTTTCAAAGCATTGCCATGGGCAAAGAAAGCAACATATGATATCCTGAAATATTATGTACATAAGTATTAAGTAAATGCGGTCCCTCTTTCCGAGAACTAAACACTAAATGTAGGAAATTTAAGTGGAATCTTTTATGGCTAAAAAACATGTTAATAAATCCATAAAGGATATGTTTTCTATTTGCGAAACCATGAACCACGAAGGACGTTATGGGCATATTAACATAATTTCGAAATCATTCTAAGAAAAATATACAATGGGCAAGCGGAGCACCACCACCAAATACCATTAAGATTTTATATGTGCCTTAACAAAAAGTTCATAACAACGTGGTTGATGTGCTTAAAGCAAGAGCGGCCTAACTAACATCACTGTCGAACTTAGATAACGGAGTTTCACATTGAGAAAGAAATTATTATATTTTTTGTCGAGAAAAAAAATTTTCTTCTGCCACGAAAAAGACATTTAAAATAGAAAAAAATATTTTATTCTAATATTTTAAAAAAATGTATGTATATGCAAGATCTATGGATAACTGTAGAAGAAGACACTCTTTATAGACGCAAAAGATGCTGGTAAAATTCTAAGACGATTTAGCCATGACCTTCTGTCCGTCTATCTGTCTGTTGAAAGCAGGTTCTTTCGTAAAGAACGAAATGAGCTAGGAGGTTCAAAATTTCCATAAATGTGACTAATGGTTGTAGATCGATTGTAAATTGGTTGAAATCGGCCAAAAGAGAAATTTGTTTCCTAACAAGGACTGAAAATATTTGGATTATTTAAACAATTTTTTTTTTGAAAAAGCACTTGCAATTTTTGAGTACATTTCTCTGTAGCATAAAAGCACAAGACCGTAAATAAAATATTTAGCAGTTGAAAGGGGATAAAAATGGTACCAATGATACGACAGTAGCTAGAAACATGAAATTTGGAATGTACATTCCTCTAATTGCATAGATACTTGAAATAGTGAGATTTTTAAAAATTTGTACTTTTAAGGGATGCGTTTGGGGAAGAGGAAAAACGGCACCAAACAAACCGTTGAAGTTGAAATCCTGAAATTCGCTGTATACATTCACATGACTGTGAAGATGAGAAACAAAAAGATTTTGTTTTCAAAATTTGTACTTTTAGGCGGAAAATGGGCTGAAAGGGGATACAAAATGCTACCAACCAAACGGCTAGACCTATACTTATAACACAGTACGACAGTGGTTGGTACACATGAGAAATGTTAACAGAATATGAAAATAGGCTTAAAATAAAGAAATACGTGTCTCGGCGATTTGCTGTAGCACGTCAGAATTTTGAGAAAATCGATTTTAAAGATTCGAAGGATCGTGGAGGTTCACTTGTAACGTAGTACTATTATAAAAAGTTCTATAAAAACAGAATGGGTGAACCGATTTAAGTGCTTGAGCCAGTTTTGTAAAGGGAATTAAATTTGGATTTGTTTTTATTAAAAAAAAACACTTTTTTCCGCTATATGGCGCTTTAATTTTCATGTAAAATTAAAAAATATCCTAAAAAATGTACGAAATTCATTAAAAATACAATGTATTTGTATTTTTACATTACATTTACCTTACATTGAATTACATTACATTTTTGGATATTAATTTTTCTATTTTTACATTACATTTACATTACATTGAATTACATTACATTTTTGATATTTTTTAATTTTACATGAAAATTAAAGCGCCATCTAGCGGAAAAAAACAAATCCAAATTTAATTCCCTTTTCAAAACTGGCTCAAGCACATAAATCGGTTCACCCATTCTGTTTTTATAGAACTTTTTATAATAGTACTACGTTACAAGTGAACCTCCACGGTCCTTCGAATCTTTAAAATCGATTTTCTCAAAATTCTGACGTGCTACAGCAAAACGCCGAGACACGTATTTCTCTATTTTAAGCCTATTTTCATATTCTGTTAACATTTCTCATGTGTACTCAAAAAAATGATTTTGTCGTACTGTGTAATAATATGTGTACATTTCTTTGATTGCATAAAAGCAAAAAATAAAAACAGAGTCATGAAATTCAGTGTTTATTCTCGTCTGTAAACGCTCAAAAAAGAGATTTACCCCCTAAATGCCCTTTTTATACCCTCCACCTAAGGATGGGGGAACATTCACTTTGTCATTCCATTTGTAACATCTTAAAATATTCGTCGGATACCCCATAAGGTATATATATTCTGGGTCGTGGTAAAATTTTAAGACCATATAGCCATGTCCGTCTGTTGAACAAACGCTAACATCTAAACGAAAGGAGCTAGGACGTCCAAATTTTCCATAAATACGTCTTATAGTCGTAGATCGGTTGGGATTGAAACTGGGCGAAATCGACCCAAAGGGAAAAATTGTTCCCTCACATGAACTGAAAATACCCCTAATAACCCCTAATATTGTAAATGAAAAGGGTGATTTTTTAGCTAATTTCTTTTTGGCAACACTGGTTTAAACAGCTGACGCACGTTTCGTATTTTGTTTCACTGTCAAACATCTTCAGTTTGGTCTATAATTTAACCATGAATCGTCTTACAAACGAACAACGCTTGCAAATTATTGAATTTTATTATCAAAATGCGTGCTCTGTTAAGAAAGTTCATCGCGCGCTTCCATTTTATGGTCAGTTTAATCGACCCACTGAAGCGGCTATTCGGGCTATTGTGACTAAATTTCGCACCAAATTTACATTGTTGGACATAAAACCACCAACACGCTTACGTAGAGTGCGAACTGAAGAAAATGTCGCAGCTGTATCGGCCAGTGTTAATGATGACCATCAATTATCGAGTCGTGGCCGTTCGCAGCAATTGGGCCTATGTTACTCAAAAACGTGGAAATGCCAAAATTGGACTAAGCGGATGGACCATTTGAGGCGCAGTCAAGGTCAACATTTGCATGAAATAATCTTCAAACATTAAATTATATGGTTCGTACTATCGATTCAAATAAAGATTTCATGCATTTTACTGAATTTTATGTTTTTTTTTTTGAAAAACTTTCCTATAGCTTTTAAAAATCACCCTTTATTTAAGCATGTTTTTTTCACTATGTCTGCTTATATTTGCTTGATATTAGGAATGTGCATTCCCCTTATAACAAAAAACGTGCATCATAAAGTGATTCTTATTCGTAGGGGATAAAATGGGGCAAAAGGGGATAAAAATGGTACCTATCAAACTAGAACAGTTGGAAACACGAAATTCGGTGTGTACATTCCTCTAATTGAGTAGATACTTAATATAAAAGAATTTTTTCCAAATTCTTACTTTGAAGGGTTAAAATGCGAATGGAGGGATAAAAATGGTACCAACCATACTGCTGCATAGAATGATGAAATTCGGTGTATATTTTCCTCTGAATGCGTAGACACGTAAAATAAACGCATTTTTCGAAATTCGTACTTTTTTCTTTGTATGTATGTATTTTTTTAGGTTATCTTGTACTGTGTACATGAGGGATAATGGATTTTCCAAATTTGTACTTTTGGAATTAATATAGGATGGAAATACAACCAACAGTAGCAACCACTATCTACCAATATTTATGGTATTTAAGCTTTTTCGAAGATTGCTGTCTTACATTTACTTTTTGAGTTGACTTGAAGTATTAAAACATATTAAACATATTGCTTTATACGCATATTTACAAATAATTCGAATTTGATATTTATTTATAAAATTATTTTTTTTCATATTTTTATTTGTTTTTTTTCTATATTAAAAAAATAAAAATTTTCTGCAATATTACTGCACTTCTACGCAAATCGACATCCTCTGTGGAATGGTGGAGGGTATATACAGTTAGGCCGGCCGAACTTAGCGCCGTTTTTACTTCAAATGCCCATATATTTATTACAATTTAAGGGATACTTCTAACTTTCATCTTCTATTTTTATTACGCGATGGGTTTTGTAATACTCTCTCAAATTGCGGAAGTCAAATTTGCAACGATCTGAATTCACTGTAATAAGGATAAGTGTGAAAGTAACAGTAAAATGATTGGCGTTTCTTCTGATTCGCATTCTAAAACATTCACATTGAGGCTATAAGTACGCGAAGTTGCTAACAAGAAATGACAATAAAACAATGAGCAATATAAGTATAGAATTTATGCCACCTACCTATTTATGCCCACCACTGCATATATAATGTATTCATTAGATCGTGCTATAATATGGTAATTGAATTAAAATGTAAAATTTGTTTAGGGATACTTTTTTTAAATTTAGGAAATATATGTAGCTCCCATCACTTCCGCTACAAATGGCCACAAATGTGGCGAAATATAGTCCCATCCCATCCCTCCCGCTACAAATATGGCGAATTTCGCTTTTACATAGAAACAGTGACTTAGGAGCTGTTTCCAAAATATGGAGAAAATATATATTTTTTTCAAAAAAAATCTGACACGAAAAAATCGGATAAACTATTTTGTTATAATTTTTAATAGCTAACATTTTTCAAACGTTTTTCAATTTTTATGCGACTGTTCAAAACCTCTGTTTCTATGTAAAAGAACTGAATAAATTGTGGAAGTACCCTCCGCAAATTGATATAGATCAATATTATTTTGGCACATTGAGAAGATCTATCGGACAACGACATTCATCTTTATTGAAGATAACGATTTTAACGTTGATGTTGATGAATTCGTAGTCACCGTAAGTAGGTTAGGGATTTTCTTGATAAAATTATGACTTAAAAATAAATAATATTTCAATAAAAAATATTTCGAACCACTCTAAGACTCATAGCCCTCGTAAAGTTTTACTAAAAACTAAGTTAACTGTTCGGTGTGGCGTGGTTTAACTCCTAACAAGTAAAAACGGCGTTAAGTTCGGCTGGTGTTACAAACGGAATGACAAAGTTAGTATACCCCCATCCTGGAGGTAAAGGGTATAAAATTACCATCCGGATTTACGCAGCAATTAAGCTTGCGACATATATGGGGAAACAGTCATTTGAATTTTTTTTAAATTCTTAGCTGTTCAGAACGGTCTTCCACATTAAAATTAAAAATTTCGAAAAATCCATGGCACATATATGAAGTGAGATGAACTTACACACTGAGTTTCATCACTTCACCTACAATGTTCTGGTTGGTACCATTTTTATCGCTTATTGTCCCCATTAAAAGTTCAAATTTCGCAAAATCCATTTTTGTTGGAGAGAAATATAAAAACTGGTTGTAGTTGCAAGACATTGCTTGGTACCCCGTTTGCCCCGCAATTGAAATTAAAAATTTTGAAAAAGTCAATTGGACATCTATATTCAGAGAATCACTGAATTTCACCTTTCCAGCTCTAAACAGTAGGTCACTTTCAGTGAGGACAATAATGACAATAATAAATGAAAAACAGTTCATTTTTTTGAGAGAAGCACCCCCTTATACTTCCGGGAATGTTTGATCGAAACTGGTTTTAATCACCAGAAATTGTAATACAACTCCTTAAGTCAAAAGGCACTGTCCAAAAATTGTTTCAAAAAATGCCATGAAATTTTGTAAGTATAGCAAAGGGAATAATAAATTTCTATTTAAATCGTTTCTCTAAATTTACTGAATTTTTGGCTTTTTATAAAAGATTGTAGGGTTTTGTAGAAAGTAGTTTCCTTAGCATTGTTTAAGGGATCT
Organism: Polietes domitor; assembly: GCA_947397865.1. NCBI lineage: Eukaryota > Metazoa > Arthropoda > Insecta > Diptera > Muscidae > Polietes > Polietes domitor. Next base: position 153,396,402 of record OX377619.1, on the reverse strand, counting down.
GTTGCTTCAGTAGATCGCGCAAATATTCGAAATGTCTGTTTGTCTGCACCCAGAATTCACATTGTGTTCCAGATTACACTTTTTCCAAAAAATATTAATAATAATAACTTACATGTAAAACTCCTTCTCCGGAGATAATCCACAAATTTGTCACAAGTTTTGCAAAATACTTCAAGTTATCCAGAGTAATATTTCGTTAATTAACAATTAAATTTAAACAATTATTTTTATTAAATTTATAATATATTTATATTATATTTATTATCTTTTAAAAACACTTTTTTATTTACATTCATTTATTAGAAAATTTATAATTTTTAAATTTCACTTATTTTAAAAGCCGAAAATTGCAATATTTTATCAATTTACGTAAGATGTTCCAGTATTTCATTGTCCATAAATTGCAAAATCTTCAAAGGCAATGAATAATGTTTACATATATACACTTTTCGCCGATATTAAAATAATTTCGAATATATACATGGACGTACATACATGCCAATATTAAGACTTCATTCATGTACATACATGAAAAATTAATTTCTTTATTTTTTGCCTATATTTTTGTTTATTGAATTTTTCTCACTCACATCCACAATAGTTTATTTATAAATATTCCAAGAGCGAACTATTATCGGTGGAATTTATGACCACAACAATACAAATTCATTGCACTTTTATGTGCACCACACAGCACCAGCACATGGACCGGCATAAAATTGTGTTAAAACTTTGTTTAGATTTTTACGATTTTCATTTTATTTTCCTCCCTCATTCTTTCTTTTTTTCGTTCACATTATCTTCACATTTAACAATTTGTTTATAAACAATCTTTTGTTATTATCACATTAAATCACATGTAATTGTATCCATTTATTTTTCTCTGAGTGTAATAGACGCTGAGTAAATGTAAATGCCGAACAACCGTTAAGTGCGTCCGTTTGCGTTGAAACGTAAAAACAATCTGAAAATTTGCCGCTATCACAGAGCGATGATGCCAAAAGACCCACACAAACGTCAACGTTACGAAGTGTGGTGAATAACACGACTCGCTATAACAATGTAAGCCCCCCAAATGTAAACAAAACCCGCCTCCAACAAACACAGGCGTTAACAACATTGAGGTCCTCATACGAATAACATGAATTTAACATTTCACTGTTGTATTACATAGCCTCTGTTAGACAACGCTTTAGTGTTAAGCTGACATTGGGGTAGGTTGTAAAATTGCCATCACGCATTAAACAACAACAGCACACAGTCCGTTCCTTTTTCATCTCACTCTTACTCTTGCCGGTTTTTCTCTCTTTCTCCCTCTCCCTCCTTTCACCACACAAGATGTATTGCTGTCGTTTACATTGAACTTGAACTACAAAAGCACAATATTCATTCATGATGCCTGTGTGTGTTTTGTTTACATTTTGGTTTCTGCTGTGGCAGGAAAAAAAGCAATTTGTTGAGAGAGCTATTAAGAGAAAAGTTGTTCGCCCGTTTTTTTTGTTTATAGAAAAGAGTTGCTCGTGGTAACTTACATACACACGCAATACGCAGAAAATAAGTCGTGGTAATAATGCCGGCTATGTTTAAAGGCGATTATGAAGCGAAAAAACACCCAAGGCACGAGGGCAGTTTAGTAGAGTTTAGTAGAGATCCATAAGAGATAGCTATAGAGACGTACGGACAACCCAAATATAATTAAAAACAAGTAAAAACGGCGTAAAGGCCGGGCCGAACTTTATATACCCTCTACCATGGATTGCATTCCACAGAGGCTGTCGATTTTCGTAGAAGTGCAGTAATATTACAAGAAAATATAAATTCTTTGATATAGCCAAACCAAAACAAATCCAAATATTGAAAAAATAATTTCACAAATAAATATAATATTTTTATTATTTCAAACCACGCTTATAAGGCAAGGCTACCAATACGTTTACATATCGAAATAATACTTGAAGTCAATTTAAAAAATAAATATTCTTATAAAGGGTGATTTTTTAAGAGCTTGATAACTTTTTTTTTTAAAAAAAAACGCATAAAATTTGCAAAATCTCATCGGTTCTTTATTTGAAACGTTAGATTGGTCCATGACATTTACTTTTTGAAGATAATTTCATTTAAATGTTGACCGCGGCTGCGTCTTAGGTGGTCCATCCGCTTAGTCCAATTTTGGCATTTCCACGTTTTTGAGTAACAGAGGCCCAATTGCTGCGAACGGCGACGAATCGATAATTGATGGTCATCATTAACACTGGCCGATACAGCTGCGATATTTTCTTCAGTTCGCACTCTACGTAAGCGTGTTGGTGGTTTAATGTCCAACAATGTAAATTTGGTGCGAAATTTAGTCACAATAGCCCGAATAGCCGCTTCAGTGGGTCGATTAAACTGACCATAAAATGGAAGCGCGCAATGAACTTTCTTAACAGAGCACGCATTTTGATAATAAAATTCAATAATTTGCAAGCGTTGTTCGTTTGTAAGACGATTCATGATGAAATGTCAAAGCATACTGAGCATCTTTCTCTTTGACACCATGTCTGAAATCCCACGTGATCTGTCAAATACTAATGCATGAAAATCCTAACCTCAAAAAAATCACTCTTTATTTATATTTTCAAAAAAGCTTTAATACCAAAAGTATTGATAGATAGTTGGTGCTACGGTTGGTTGTGATTCCATTCTATTTTCATAATTTTCTATTTCTTCATAATTTTAATTGCTTCATAATTCAACTAATGTTTGCCGTAAAAGTAAAAATTACGAATTTTGAAAAAACCTTTTATTTTTCGTATCTACACAGTCAGAGGAATATATACTCCGAATTTCACGACTCCAGCTGCTGTCATTTGGTTGGTACTATTTTTATCCTCTTTTTCCATTTTAACCCCTAAAAATCCCGAAAAATCCGTTTATTTTACGTGTCTACGCAATCAGAGGAATGTATACGCCGAATTTCATTATTCTAGGTGCAACCGTTTGGTTGGTACCATTTTTCCATGCTTTATATAAGGTTACTTTCTATATATGTTTGTGTGCCACAAAATTTGAAATCAATTTTTGAAAGCTTTTTTCTCAACCAATTTTGCTCAAATTTTGCACACTTAATCATTTTCGATGACAATACAAGGAAATGGAAAAATTTGACCAATTGGACAAAGGGGCGTGGCACCTCCCATACAAAGTTAAAACCTATTATTGAATATTGTCAGTTCTATGACACCTAGAGTGCTGAAATTTTGTGTAAGTGCATCTAGCATCAATGTGCATAGCTGTGCCAAAAATGGGCGGTATTGGAAAAGTGGGCGTGGAACCTCCCATACGAAGTTAAAACCTATTATTGAATATTGTCAGTTCTATGACACCTAGAATGCTGAAATTTTGTGTAAGTGCATCTAGCATCAATTCGCATAGTTGTGCCAAAAATGGGCGGTATTGGAAAAGTGGGCGTGGCATCTCCCATACGAAGTTAAAACCTATTATTGAATATTGTCAGTTCTATGACACCTAGAGTGCTGAAATTTTGTGTAAGTGCATATACCATCAATGTGCATAGTTGTGCCAAAAAGGGGCGGTATTGGAAAAGTGGGCGTGGCACCTCCCATACGAAGTTAAAACCTATTATCGAATATTGTCAGTTCTATGACACCTAGAGTGCTGTAATTTTGTGTAAGTGCATCTAGCATCAATGTGCATAGCTGTGTCAAAAATGGGCGGTATTGGAAAAGTGGGCGTGGAACCTCCCATACGAAGTTAAAACCTATTATTGAATATTGTCAGTTCTATGACACCTAGAGTGCTGAAATTTTGTGTAAGTGCATCTAGCATCAATTCGCATAGTTGTGCCAAAAATGGGCGGTATTGGAAAAGTGGGCGTGGCATCTCCCATACGAAGTTAAAACCTATTATTGAATATTGTCAGTTCTATGACACCTAGAGTGCTGAAATTTTGTGTAAGTGCATCTAGCATCAATTCGCATAGTTGTGCCAAAAAAAGGCGGTATTGGAAAAGTGGGCGTGGCACCTCCCATACGAAGTTAAAACCTATTATTGAATATTGTCAGTTCTATGACACCTAGAGTGCTGAAATTTTGTGTAAGTGCATCTAGCATCAATTCGCATAGTTGTGCCAAAAATGGGCGGTATTGGAAAAGTGGGCGTGGCACCTCCCATACGAAGTTAAAACCTATTATTGAATATAGTCATTTCTATGACACCTAGAGTGCTGTAATTTTGTGTAAGTGCATCTAGCATCAATGTGCATAGTTGTGCCAAAAATGGGCGGTATTGGAAAAGTGGGCGTGGCACCTCCCATACGAAGTTAAAACCTATTATTGAATATTGTCAGTTCTATGACACCTAGAGTGCTGAAATTTTGTGTAAGTGCATCTACCATCAATGTGCGTAGTTCTGCCAAAAATGGGCGGTATTGGAATAGTGGGCGTACCACCTCCCATACGAAGTTAAAACATATTATCGAATAGTGTCAGTTCTATGACACGTATAGTGCTCAAATTTTGTGTAAGTGCATCTAGCATCAATGTGCGTAGTTGCGCCTAAAATGGGCGGTAATGCAAAAGTGGGCGTGGCACCTCCCATATGAAGTTAAAACCAAAATTACACCTACTGTAATTTTGTGTAAGTGCATCTAGCATTAATGTGCGTAGTTGTGACAAAAATGGGCGGTAATGGAAATGTGGGCGTGGCACCTCCCATACGAAGTTAAAACCCATTTTCGAATATATGCCGTTCTATGGCAGATAAAAAACTGAAATTTTGCAGTAATTTTTCCTTCTACAAAAGATAACTAAAAAAGAATTTCTAGGCCCAATAGAATTCTGCTTGCATAAAGCATGGATTTGAAAAAAATTTTTTTTTTTGATTTACTAGTTTCAATATGTCTGCTTGTACTTACTTGATATTGGGTATGTGTAATACCCATATAACAAAAACGTACAAAGGGGCAAAGCGGGATAAAAATGGTACCTATCAAAACGACAATAGCTAGAAACACAAAATTCGGTGACAACTTCGAAAAAAGTTGATAATATGTATGGGGTCACAGAGGTAAGGCGGCCACTTTGCACCCAGAACGTCTCGAGTTCGAATCGTGGCATGTGAAAAATCTTTTTTGTTTTCTATAAATAACCAATGTTTAATTTTTTAAAATTATATTAATTTAAACAATTCTGTTTAACAGTTTCATAAATTATATGTTTTAATATCATTTGTATGCCCTTACTCAACAGAATATATCATTTAGGATAGAAATAAGGTGTAACGCATTGAAGGAGTGACGTAAGATCCTAACTATGTTTTAGCCAAATCCGTTTCATGACTTTTTTAACTATTCGTACGTCTGACTGGTGTAACTTTCGAAAGGAGTTAAGGAATCTATTCGAACTTTGCACACGGTAATATTTTTCCCAAACTTAGTTTAAGTTCGAAGATGGGCGAAATTGTCACTCATATTGGGAATCAGCTATATTTTGTTATGTCTTTGTAATCACTTTATGCTTACAAAATATTGAAGGGTTTGCCACGTCCCTTCTAATACCTCCCACACATATCACCCTAACCTAAATAAATTAAAGCTGTCACGCCACTTCTAGAACCTCTCACACAAATCACGAAAAGCTACGTAAAATTCAATTTTTTGGTTTGCCATGCTATACCGAAATATCCACATTTTTTGTCGAAAAGGTTCGATTTTCCAAAACAAATGGACCAATTTTAACCATAGTATTTATACCCTCAAAATCGAAAAAGAAACATGATAAACCCATTGCTAAGTATATCGATCGACTTAGAATCACATTCTGAATCGATTTAGCAATGTCCATCTATTCTTCTAATCAAAGTACAGGTCGCAATTATTGTCCGATCCTAACAAAAATTGACACAAATACGTTTTGTGGGCCAAGGACGAACGCTATTTAATTTGAAGCTAATCGGTTCAGATTTAAATATAGCTCCCGACTTGGTTTTCTCCGCTCTAGAGACCATATGTTAACCGATTTACTTCTAACTTGACAGAACACCTCATATTTCAACTGGAAGCATCTATGCCAAAAGTTAGTTAGATAGGTTTAGATTTATATATAGCTGATATACAAATTTCACTCCCGATTTGACTTTTTCCGCTCAAGAGACCACATATTTTAATGGATCTTCTTCAAATTTGACACAATACCTTATGTTTCATCCAGAAAAGTCTATGGAAAAAGTGAGTCACATCGGCTCAAACTTAGATATAGCCCACATACCAATGTCGCTCCCGATTTGAATTTTCCGCTCTATAAGCCAAATATTTCACACGATTTGTTTCAAGCTTGGCACATTACCTTTTAACTCAACTAAAAACATCTATGATGAAAGTGGGTCAGATTGATTGAGATTTAGATGTAGACTCCATACAATTTTCACTCTCGATTTGACTTCTTCCGCTCTAGAAACCATATATTTTAACCGATTTTCTTCATATTTGTCACAGCATTTCAGACTTGGACTAGAAACATCTATCGTGAAACTGAGTCAGATCGGTTCAGATTTATATATACCTCTCATACAAATTTCGTTCTCGATTTGACTATTTCCGCTCTAGAGGCCAAATATTTTAACCGATTTTCTTCAAATTTGGCACAACACCTTATATATCAACAAGAAATACCTATGGTGAAATGGGTCAGATCGGTTCAGATTTATATATAGCTCCTATATAAATTTCGCTATCGATTTGAATTTTTCGAAACACGTTAACATACCATTTGAAAGTGGGTATCATTGCGGGTGGGTCATTTAAAATTTTATATTTGAACTACCGATTACTTCGACTTTGAAAGGTAGAATACCATTCATTTTTATTTTCAGGGTTCAGATAATCCACACGTGACTATTGAGAAGCCAGTGTGTCCACAACGATTCATTGTATGATGTGGATTTTTGGCTAATGACATTATTGGGCCATTTTTTCTTCGAAAATGAGCCGCCGTTACCGTGCCATGCTCGACGAATTTTTGTATGAAAAACATCAAGAGAGTGACATGGACGACTTATTTAGTTACAAGATGGGGCCACATGTCACACAGCCGGCGCAACTATCGATATTTTCCGCATTGTTTTTGAAAATCGGACAATCAGCCGAACTTGTGATGTCAATTGGCCGCCTCGGAGCTGTGATTTGAGCACTTTGGATTAGTTTCTGTGGGGAGCTATTAAGGATAAATATTACGGAAACCATCCACAGACAATTGAAGCGTTGAAACATGAAATCGATGTTGCCATTGAAGAGATTCGAGCCGGAACAAACCAACAAATACTGAAAATTGGGATGATCGGAGAGGTACTGCCTAGTCAGTCGTGGTCGTCATGTGAATGATATTGTGTTTCATTATTAAATGACAAAGTTCAACCATTCCAATAAAACAAGAAATTTGAAAAATATTCAATACTTTTTCCATGCTTTATATAAGGTTACTTTCTATATATGTTTGTGTGCCACAAAATTTGAAATCAATTTTTGAAAGCTTTTTTCTCAACCAATTTTGCTCAAATTTTGCACACTTAATCATTTTCGATGACAATACAAGGAAATGGAAAAATTTGACCAATTGGACAAAGGGGTGTGGTACCTCCCATACAAACCACAAATTAAAAATCTATTATTTCTGCTCCTGATAACGGTATTTAAACAAAATTTGGTACGTCGGTTTGGTGTGCATGTTGTAAGTGCTGCTGCAAATATGGGCGGGATTGTACAAAGGGGCGTGGTACCTCCCACACAAACCACAAATTAAAAATCTATTATTTCTGCTCCTGATAACGCAGTAATTTTTCCTTCTACAAAAGATAACTAAAAAAGAATTTCTAGGCCCAATAGAATTCTGCTTGCATAAAGCATGGATTTGAAAAAAAAATTTTTTTTGATTTACTAGTTCTTTTATAGCCGATTCTACATTAAAAATGTTATATGCCCCACCCTATATATGGTAAATAAAAGTTCGGGTTGTTGAACATAGGTTGATTACGAGATATTTCAATTTTCTTCTATCCATGGCAATGACTTCATGCTTTATATTATATCTTCACACTCTCTTTTAATTGAATTAATCCATGCTGTGCGAGGTCTGCCGGGTCTTATCTGTCCTTAGGGGTGTAACTGTAGAGCTGCTTTTGTTATATCGCCATCACTTCTGCTAAGAATATGGCCAATATATATCCACTTACGTATTCTAATTTCATCTTTAATTTTGATGTTGTTGGCATTTGGTGTCTGTCGTTCTTCTGAACCCCACAAACAACGTCTCCTATCAAAATTATATAAACATTTCCATGACCCATAAAATCGTGTAATTTCGCATCACGTTTAATGATACATTAACCCAATATATATTTGACCAGAAAAAGGATTTCCAGAGCATTTACACAGCACGTTCGAGTAATTCCTTAAATTAGATTATGTATATAATAGCCCTTTTAAGCATCTTTCTGTGACAATTCTCAAACTTATTATTCCATTGTGATTGTGTTCCGGAATATTTGCCATGTGGGATTTTCTTAGAAATTATCTCTAATTCAACAGCAATTGTTGTAATTCTCACGAATTGTGAGGCTGGCCTCAAGGGGAAAAGCATTTGATGGCACCACCACTTCGTTTCAAATGAACGAGTGTTCATTTAAAATTCCCTAATATGTTCTTTTGTTAAGTCAATATAAATATTTATTATTTATTATTTAACCACAAATTATACCGAACATAAACAGAGGCAGAGATGAGCATTATTCCAGATTTGTTATTTATTTAGCCAATGACAAGCAATGCAAGAAAAATACTCCAAAATGATTACTTGTTTGTCTTGAATAATTACTTTGGGAAAATCTTTAAAAGATATTCCAAAGTTTTAATAAACGCAAACAAACCCCAATGAAAGAGCACACATTGAAATTATGATGACGAGATTCGGGGAAAGCGATGATGGTAGTCTCTCACCGTGACTACCGTCATCACATTCTTCTTCTGCGGGTTAAATCAAAATGTGGGATAAGCAAAAGTTCACTGTCAAGAATGGCCGAAGGAAAATAGAAGAGTATTTGATTTTTTACTCGGCAATATCGAAACTAATCTACCCTCACAGATATAAAAGTGTTTAGAAAAAATTTAAAATTTTCAAAATATGGGTATAAAAATACCCTCAACCATAGGATACAAATGTTTCACTCCGTGTGTAACACTTGAAATATATTCTTCAGATCCTATAAAGTACAAAAATCCGATCATGACCTGTACCTAGAAGACTACAAATGTTGTGAACGTAGTTTTTAATTTGAAAGAAAGTTACAAAAATTAAAAAAAAGTAAAAGTTGAAAAATAAAAATAATTAATTAAATAAATAATTAATTAAAAATAATTAATTATTTTTATACCCTACACCACAGGGTATAATGTATTTGTTTGTAACACCCAAAAGGAAACGAGATAGGCCCATCGTTTATTATACAAATCGGCTTAGAGTCACTTTCTGAGTCGATTTAGCAATGTCCGTCTGTCTGTATGTCCATCTATTGTTGTAATCAAATTACAGGTCGCAATTGTGGTTAGACCTAATGAAACTTTGCACAATGAAGTTTTATGGGATAAGGACGAACGCTATTTAATTTGAAGAAAATCGGTTCAGATTTAGATATAGCTCCCATACAAATTTTGCTCCCGATTTTACTTTTTCTGCTCTACAAACCACATATTTCAACAGATTTTCTTCAAATTTAGCAAAACGTCATATATTTTAAATATAAATAGCTGTGGTAAAAATAGGCCAGATCGGTTCAGATATATATAGCTCCCACACAAATGTCTCCCCCGATTTGATTATTTCCGTTCTAGAAACCACACATTTTAACAGATTTTCTTCAAATTTGGCAAAACATATTATATTTCAACTATAAACATCTATGCCGAAAATGGGTCATATCGGTAAAGATTTATATATAGCTCCCACACAAATGTCTCTCCTGATTTGATTATTTCCGCTCTAGAAACCACATATTTTAAAAGATTTTCTTCAAATTTGGCAAAACAAATTATATTTCAACTAGAAACAGCTCTGGTACAAATGTCCCAAATGACGGTTCAGATATATGTAAAGGGTGATTTATTAAGAGCTTGATAACTTTTTTTAAAAAAAAACGCATAAAATTTGCAAAATCTCATCGGTTCTTTATTTGAAACGTTAGATTGGTCCATGACATTTACTTTTTGAAGATAATTTCATTTAAATGTTGACCGCGGCTGCGTCTTAGGTGGTCCATTCGGAAAGTCCAATTTTGGGCAACTTTTTCGAGCATTTCGGCCGGAATAGCCCGAATTTCTTCGGAAATGTTGTCTTCCAAAGCTGGAATAGTTGCTGGCTTATTTCTGTAGACTTTAGACTTGACGTAGCCCCACAAAAAATAGTCTAAAGGCGTCAAATCGCATGATCTTGGTGGCCAACTTACCGGTCCATTTCTTGAGATGAATTGTTCTCCGAAGTTTTCCCTCAAAATGGCCATAGAATCGCGAGCTGTGTGGCATGTAGCGCCATCTTGTTGAAACCACATGTCAACCAAGTTCAGTTCTTCCATTTTTGGCAACAAAAAGTTTGTTAGCATCGAACGATAGCGATCGCCATTCACCGTAACGTTGCGTCCAACAGCATCTTTGAAAAAATACGGTCCAATGATTCCACCAGCGTACAAACCACACCAAACAGTGCATTTTTCGGGATGCATGGGCAGTTCTTGAACGGCTTCTGGTTGCTCTTCACTCCAAATGCGGCAATTTTGTTTATTTACGTAGCCATTCAACCAGAAATGAGCCTCATCGCTGAACAAAATTTGTCGATAAAAAATTTCGAACCGAACACTGATTTTGGTAATAAAATTCAATGATTTGCAAGCGTTGCTCGTTAGTAAGTCTATTCATGATGAAATGTCAAAGCATACTGAGCATCTTTCTCTTTGACACCATGTCTGAAATCCCACGTGATCTGTCAAATACTAATGCATGAAAATCCTAACCTCAAAAAAATCACTCTTTATATATAGCTCCCACACAAATGTCTCCCCCGATTTGACTATTTCTGCTCTATAAACCATATAATTTAACAGATTTTCTTACAATTTGATCATATTTCAACTATAAACATCTATGCCGAAAGTGGGTCATATCGGTTCAGATTTATATATAGCTCCCACACAAATGTCTCCCACGATTTGATTATTTCCGCTCTATAAACCACATATTTTAACAGATTTTCTTCAATTTTAGCAAAACAACTTATATTTTAACTAGAAACAGCTCTGGTAAAAATGGGCCAGATCGGTTCAGATATATATAGCTCCGCACAAATGTCTCCCCCGATTTGATTATTTCCGCTCTAGAAACCACATTTTTTAACAGATTTTCTTTAAATTTTGGCAAAACAAATTATATTTCAACTAGAAACAACTCTGGTAAAAATGGGTCAGATCGGTTCATATACATATATAGTTCCAATACAAATTTCGCCACTGAGTTGATTATTTCCGCTCTTGAAATAGCATATTTGAATTGGTTTGCTTAAAATTTGGCAAACCAGCTCATATTTCAACTAAAAACATCCATGGCGAAAGTGGGTCAAATCGGTTCAGATATATATATAGTTCCCATATAAATGACTCCCCCGATCTAATTCTTTCCGCTCTAGAAACCACATATTTAATAGATCAAATTTGGGAAAGCGTCTTATATTTCAGAAAACCTATGCTAAAAATGTGTCAGATCGGTTCAGATTTATATATAGCTCTCATTCATAGTTTGTGTTAATTTTTTTTTGACAAGATAGAAGTATGAAATTTGTAGTATATATATACCCGGTACAAATGTAACGACCTTTTTATACCCTACACAACAGTCGGTAACGCCCGACTTTAATCTTCCTTACTTGTTTTTATTTCATTTTGCTAAAAGTTTTTTCAATAATTAAGTTCTATTAATTAAAAATTCCCCCATGGATAATTCGTTGCGTTACAAGCATTCTGACAAACTAAATATACTCCCCTCTTCTGTGGTGAACACTTATAAAATATGATAAATATTGCTGCTTCATATAAGATTTTCGTTTTGTTTTTTTTGTTCTGACAATATATTCAGTGGAATTGTACAGTGACAATGCTCAGAGCTGAGTGAACTTTGAAATGACAACTTTGCCAGAATAAATGAATGTGAGTTTACTTTGATGTCATTCTACGAAATTGCTTAGCTAAATGTCATTGTGCCAAGGATTAGTCGCATGTCTTTACAGTTTAGAACATTAAAAAGGGGAAGAGTAAAAGTCGTTTCTTATTGGTTTCAAAAATTGTTGAGTTGAAAAATTCATGGTCATTCTAGCGCAAGAAGGATGTTCACGATATGGAAAAAGTAGTAGGTTTTCGAAATATCGTGGACAAATTTTGCTGTCGATTCATTTAAAGTCCATATATTCAGTGCCGGATTAACCCATAAGCAAACTAAGCAGCTGCTTAGGGCCCCCGTAAAATTGGGGCCCCCAATATCAGGCGTATAATTTGGTATTTTTTTCCAAAATAAAGTTGGATCCGTGAATAACGGGAACTACATAGGATTGCTAGAACTTGTCGCTAAATTTGATCCGTTTTTGGCCTCGCACATTTCAAATTATGGAAACAAAGGGAAAGGTAATACTTGACCCATGATTTAAATTTTGGATAAATTTTTCCAATGTATTGTCAGTTAATTATCAATGAATTGTCAATATATTATTAATATATTACCAATGTATTGTTAATATGTGACCTTTTTCAAGAAAATTCAACATTTACTAATAGCATACTTTCTGTGTTTTAAAGGAAATGTGTCGTACTTGTCGAAAACTATTTGCGAAGAGCTAATTGAACTAATGAGTCAGGAAGTCCGGTCTGCGATTTTAGATGAAATAAAAGCTGCTGGATATTTTAGTTTGTCCGTCGATTCAACCCCTGATCTTTCTCACATTGATCAGTTGTGCGTCATCATAAGATACGTTTCGCCCTTTGATAATTTGCCAGTAGAACGATTTTAACATTTTTAGAATTGAAAAGTCACGTTGGAAAAGAAATGGCTGACGCAGTTTTGAAATTCTTGATCGAAGACTGCAACATTGACTTTTCGAAGTGCAGAGGGCAATCCCATGATAACGCAGCAAATATGTCCGGTATTTATAAAGGGATGCAAAGTGTTATTTTACAACTCTACCCTTATGCAATATACATTGCATGTGCAGCACATTCATTGAATCTTGTCGGTCGTAGTGCAGTCGATTGTTGTTCGGAGGCTGTCAATTTTTTTTCATTAGTGCAAACACTTTACGTATTTTTTTCTGCTTCTACAAACAGATGGAAGGTACTAAAGGATCATATCAAGGATGAAAAACAGTTAAAGAAACTCTCAAACACGCGGTGGGAAGCACACGCTGTTGCCACAGATGCAATTTTAAATTCGTATTCTCAAATTCTCGACGCGTTAGATTCTATTTCTGAAGATAGGAATCAAAAAGGAGAAACTAGACAAGAAGCAATGAATATTGCAAACAAAATGCAAGAGTTTGAGTTTGTTTTTATGGTTACGATGTGGAATGACATTTTGCAACAATTTCATCGGACATCACAAGCCCTTCAGAGTTCAGAAGTTAATTTGCAAGTGTGCGCTGATTTGTAAAACGTTGACTATTTACTTGCAAAATCTCAGGGAAAGATTTGAAGAATTCGAAAACAAGTCTAAAGAAATTTTACCCGACGGTGATTATAGAGGAAATAGTAATCGAATACGTACTCGGAGAGTACAAGTCAATGATGGTCCAGCGGAAGATGCTATTTTATCTGCAAAGGACAAATTTCGCATTTCGACTTTTTATTGCATCGTCGACATTCTTCAAGTCGAGATGAAAAGAAGAGGCGACGTTTATCAGAATCTGGCAGAAAAGTTTTCATTTTTATTAAACATGAATTTAACCAACGATGAGATACTATCAAAAGTTAAGTCACTTGCCGCATCGTATCCTGAGGATTTAAATTCAAATCTCTCTGATGAATTAGAACAATTTCATCAGTACGTTCGTTTGAAAATGGAAAAAGATAAAAATATTAGTGCAAATTTTACTGATTTTTATAACATAATTGTAAATGACCAACTTCAAGCAGTCTTTCCTAACGTGGAAATCTGCCTCAAAATATTTTTATCATTAATGATAACAAACTGTTCGGGAGAACGATCTTTTTCGCAGTTGAAACGAATAAAAAATCCTCTGAGGACGACAATGCGACAAGATCGACTAAGTTCGTTGGCTCTTCTGTCAATTGAATCAGATGTTACGCGTCGCATGAATTTTGACAATTTAATCGAAAAGTTTGCTCGTCAAAAGTGCAGGAAAAAGAAGGTTTAATTTTTAAGCGATTGTTTTCATGTAACTTTGTATAAATAAAATAAATAATAATATAAATAAAATAATACCCTATTCCACGAAGTGGTGTAGGGTATAAAAATTATGCGGCCCCATATCTTTCACTGCTTAGAGCCTCACAGACTGTTAATCCGGCACTGCATATATTATATTCAAATAGTTGAAAATCTCATTATTTTATAGCTTTTTGATTGGCCTAAGCCATGTATCGAATTGGAATTTCAAAAACAAGTAAGAAAAGGCTAAAGCCGGCGGGCCTACTATATGACTTTCTATCCGAATACAATCCAATTCGGTAAAAAAGTGAAAACGGGAAAAATATAAAATATGACCTGGTCCAATTTGCCAAATCGATAAGAATATTTGTATCGGGGCTATATTCAAACATGGAATAGTGACTAACTTTCACAATAAGTTCTTCCAGTTCAAATATAAAGTGGTATGCTCACTTTGAAGAAATTCGGTGAATATTCGTGGTTTCTGGGGCGGAAAAAGTCTATCCGGGAGCGAAATTTGTATGGGAGCTATATGTAAATCTGAATCGATCTGACCTACTTTCACCATAGGTGTTCCTAGTTTAACTATAAGATGTTTTGGCAAATCTGAAGACAATCTGATACAATATGTGATTTATAGAGTGGAAAAAGTGAAATTTGTGTGGGAGCTATATATAAATCTGAACCATTTGCACCATGGCTGTTTATATGACAAAAATAAGATATTTCGCCTAATTTGAGGAGGATCTTTTAAAATATGTAGTTTCTAGAGCAGCAAAAGTCAAATCGGGAGCGAAATTTTACTGGGAGCTATATAAATCTGAACCGATCTGACCAGTTTTCAACATTGGTGTTCCTAGTTTAAATATAAAATGTTTTTCCAAATCTGAAGACAATCTGATACAATTTGTGGTTTCTAGAGCGGAAAAGATCAAATCGGGAGCGAAATTTGTATGGGAGCTATATATAATTCTGAACCGATCTAACACATTTTTACCAATTTTTCAGTACATTTTCGATTGTTCCGGCTCGAATATCTTCAACGCCAACTTTTATTTAATGTTTCAGCGCTTCAATTGTCTCTGAATGGTTTGCGTAACATTTATCCATAATGGTTCCCACAGAAAATAAACCAAAGGGCTCAAATCACAGCTCTGAGGCGAGATTTGAGACATTGCACAAAATATCGATGATTGCGTTGGCTGCGTGGCATGTCACTCCGTCTTGTCGATGCCACATGTCGCCCATGTCATTCTTTGAATCTTTATAAACAAAAATTCGTTGAGCATGACACTCGCCGTTGGCGGCAGCTCCTTGCAAACCTTCGAAGAAAAAATTGACCCATGATTCCGCCAGCTCAAAAACCACTTCAAACAATGACTCGTTGTGGATAGTCACGTGTGGGTTCTCTGAACCCCATATGCGACAATTTTACTAATTAACATAGTCACGAAGATGAAAATGAGCTTCATCTTCTGTAAAATTCTTCATTTCCTGCCAAACAATCTTCAGCCCACTTGGCAAAGGGAAAACGCATGGGATGGCCGTGAGGCTTCAGTTCTTGTGCCAATTGAACTTTGTAAGCTTTAAGGTCTTCTCAAAGAAGTGAGAGAAATTTCAGTTCCTGAGAACGATGACGAGTTTATGTTGATGGATGTTCTTCGACATTCTCAGACACAGCAGCAATGTTTTCGATTAATCGGGTTGGTTTAATGAATTCGCTTCACAAATTGACGTACAAACTAAACTGAAGGCCGATCTCTTCTCTATAATTTTCCAAGTAATTTTTTTACAAGTTGCTTCAAAGACTCACTACTTTGGAAGTAAGTTTTTAATATTTCCCAATTATGTTCGAGCGAATAGCGCCATTTTGTAAATGTCAAACATAAACCTACAAAAAATAACAAGTAAGGAAAGGCTAAAGTCGGGCGAGGCCGACTCTATGATACACTCCACTTTCTATCCGAATACAATTTAATTCGGTGAATAAGTGAAAACGGGAGGAATTTTTGTATCCTGTAAATGTATGTGTTTGGCAAAGAATGTTAAATCGGAAAGGACATTTGTATGGGGGTATATTGAAATCTAGAACGAAATATAACATGTATAGTTTGGCCTACATTTGGGAGCACCATTTGTAGCTATATCTAAATCTGAACCGATCTTACCCTCTTTCACCATAGGTTTTTTACTTGGATTATAAGCTGTTGTGCCAAATTTAAAGGAAATCGAGTACAATATGTGGTTTCTAAAGCGGCAAAAGTCAAATCGGGAGCGACATTTGTATGGGGGCTATATCTAAATCTGAACCGATCTTACCCAATTTCTGCATCGGTGTTTCTAGTTGGATTATAAGATGTTGTGCCAAATTTACAGAAAATCGAGTACAATATGTGGTTTCTAGAGCGGATAATGTCAAATCGGGAGCGACATTTGTATGTGGGCTATATCTAAATCTGAACCGATCCTACCCAATTTTTGCATAGGTGTTTCTAGTTGGAATCTAAGATGTTGTGTGAAATTTAAAGAAAATTGGGTACAACATGTGGTTTCTAGAGCGGAAAATGTCAAATCGGGAGTGAGATTTGTATGGGGGCTATATCTAAATCTGAACCGATCTTACCCAATTTCTGCATAGGTGTTTCTAGTTGGATTCTAAGATGTTGTGCCAAATTTACAGAAAATCGAGTACAATATGGGATTTTTAGAGCGAAAATGTAAATTCGGGAGCGAGTTTTGTATGGGGGCTATATCTAAATCTGAACCGATCTTAACTTATTTCTGAATATGTGTTTCTAGTTGGATTATAAGATGTTGTGCCAAATTTAAAGAAAATCTAGTACAATATGGGGTTTCCAGAGCGGAAAATGTAAAATCGGAAGCGAGATTTGTATGGGGGCTATATCTGAATCTGAACCGATCTTACGCAATTTCTGCATCGATTTTTCCAGTTGGATTATAAGATGTTGTGTAAAATTTAAAGAAAATCAGGTACAATATGTGGTTTCTAGAGCGGAAAATGTCAAATCGGGAGCGAGATTTGTATGGGGGCTATATCTAAATCTGAACCGATCTTATCCAATTTCTGCATAGGTATTTCTAGTTGGATTATAAGATGTTGTGTGAAGTTTAAAGAAAATCGGGTAAAATATGTGGTTTCTAGAGCGGAAAATGTAAAATCGGGAGCTACATTTGTATGGGGACTATATTTGAATCTGAACCGATCGTACCCAATTTCTGCATATACGTTTCTAGTTGGATTGTAAGCTGTTGTGCCAAATTTAAAGAAAATCGGGTACAACATGTCGTTTCTAGAGCGGAAAATGTCAAATCGGGAGCGAGATTTGTATGGGAGCAATATCTAAATCTGAACCGATCTTACCCAATTTCTGCATAGGTATTTCTAGTTGGATTATAAGATGTTGTGTCAAATTTAAAGAAAATCGAGTACAATATGGGGTTTCTAGAGCGGAAAATGTCAAATCGGGAGCGAGGTTTGTATGGGGGCTATATCTGAATCTGAACCGATCTTACCCAATTTCTGCATAGATGTTTCAAGTTGGATTATAAGATGTTGTGTGAAATTTAAAGAAAATTGGGTACAATATGTGGTTTCTAGAGCGGAAAATGTCAAATCGGGAGCGAGATTTGTATGGGGGCTATATCTGAATCTGAACCGATCTTACCCAATTTCTGCATAGATGTTTCAAGTTGGATTATAAGATGTTGTGTGAAATTTAAAGAAAATTGGGTACAATATGTGGTTTCTAGAGCGGAAAATGTGAAATCGGGAGCGAGATTCGTCTGGGAGCTATATCTAAAACTGAGCCGATTTACCTCAAATTAAATAGCGTTCGTCCTTGATACACAAGCCAATTTGTGCCAATTTTCGTTAAGATCGGACTATAATTGCGACCTGTAATTTGATTACAACAATAGATGCACATTGCTAAATCGACTCAGAAAGTGATTCTAAGTCGATCGGTATACTTAACAATGGGTCTATCTCGCTTCCTTTTGGGTGTTACAAACAAATGCAGAAAGACATAATACTCTCGAGGAGTGCATAAAAATTAAGTTATTCAACCATTCAAATTCCCTAGCTCCCATGAGTAACAGACCCGACTATTTTTCCATCTCTGACATTTGTTATTTACCACCTATCTTCAACCTTCTTGGGGTCCTCTCATAAGAACCATAAAACAAACTTAATTTTGTTAATATTGCTGAAGATAAGTCAATAAAAATTGTTGCTAATTTGCGAACGGTTTTCCCTCTCCTGGAAAATTATATTTTTATTTAGACATTATTGAATATAAGCCCTCGTTATGATACCTTCAGCATTCCCTATATATAGCTAGGTTTTGCGCAGTTCATATCAGGCATGCCAGATATTTTTTTTGTCGTTAGGGTCGTCATTTAAAATCATCAATAATCCCCAAAAGAATTCGACTAAAACAAAAATGTATGTGTGATTTGTTAATACGGCAACAATCAGGGAATATATTGATTATCAGATGTCGTGAACAAGCATCTTATTTAAAATTGCAACACATTTCGTTCTAGACAATGAAACAGTGGTCTATTGTTGACACATACACATCAAATTTATTATACTACAGCATACATGCATTGAGTTAAAAATTACACTCAATTTAAATATGTTATTTATATGATCTAATTTTATTACAATGACTTTTCTGACTTAAAGCCAGCAAAGCCTTCCGAAGGTGGTCAAAATAATGATAAAGTTAGTGAGCAGGTAATAAATTTCACCGAAACATTTGTAAATAAATTTGCATTCTATGAAATATTTCATGAGCCAGGCAATTCCAGTTCAAAGCAAGTAAATCCCTACAACATATCCCCAAAATATCTTAAGAAATTCCCACAAAAATCCCCTGTCCCCATTTCATATTTTTTGTAATTTTGGCCATCACAGAAAAATCCAATGGTGTTGACATGTTCAAAGTTATTACATTTTAACTGCATAATTTGCATTTGATCAAATGTAAAGATATTCGCTTCTGAGGCATGGTTAAGGAAGAGTACAGTTTGTGTACATAATAATTTCATTTCACCATTTTGACCAGAGAAAGAAAAATCGCCTATATGTTGCATACTGTTGTGTCCCCTATAATTTTTATACCCTCCACCTCCAGGATGGGGTATATTCACTTTGACATTCCGTTTGTAACACCTTGAAATATTCATCGGAGACCCCATAAAGTATATATATTCTAGGTCGTGGTAAAATTCTAAGACGATATAGCCATTTCCGTCTGTCCGTCCGTCCGTCTGTCTGTCTGTTGAAAGCACGATAGCGGCCGAACTAGGAGTTTCAATTTTTTTGTAAATGTGTCTTATGGTTGTAGATCGGTTGGGATTGAAAGTGGGCGAAATCGGCCCAGAGGGAAAAAATGTTCCCTCACAAGGACTGAAAATACTCCTAATATTTAGAGTATTTCAGCTTGTTGTTTGAACATATTAGCTTGTATTTACTTGATATTTGCAATGCGCATTCCCTTTATAGCATAAAAGGGCACCATAGAGTGATTTTTATTTGTAGGGGGCGAAATGGGACGAAAAGGGATAAAAATAGTACCTATCAAACGACAACAGATAGAAACACGAAATTTGGCGTGTACGTACCTCTAATAGAGTAGATACATAATATATAAGTATTTTTTCTAAATTTGTACATATAAGGGGTTAAATGGGGATAGAGGGATAAAAATAGTACCAACCTAACGACTGCACCTAGAATAATGAAATTCGATGTATACATTCCTCTGATTGCGTAGACACGTAAAATAAAAGAACTTTCCAAAATTCCTATTTTTGGGGTTCAAATGGAAAAAGGAGATAAAAATAGTACCTACCACATGACCGCAGCTAAAATCATAAAATTCGGAGTATACATTCCTCTGACTGCGTAGACACGGAAAATAAAACGTTTTTTCCAAATTCGTACTTTCAAGACATACAATGGCTACAGGGGATAAAAATAGTACCAACTAAACGAATACAGCTAGAATGATGAAATTCGGTGTGTACATCCCTCTAATTATGTAGATACGTAAAATAAACAGAGTTTACTCTTGAGGGGGCAAAATTGGAAAAAGGGGATAAAAATGGTACCAACAAAATGGCCGCTGATAGAAACATGGAATTCGGTGTATACATTCCTCTGACTGCATAGCCACCTAAAGTATTTTTTTACAAATTCGTACTTTATTACGTTGCTTTTACGACAAAAAAATGGTAGAATCATGAAGATGTCTTATACTGCGTATATATTTTATACTTTTGAAATTAAAATAGGATGGAAATAGAACTAACCAAACGACTGTAGCTGAAAATACACTCTCTATCCCCCAATTTTTAGGGTATTTATGATTGCTCCCCTATATTTACTTTATGAATTGAAGTATTATTTCCTTTATATATATACATAGTATACAAATATTGGTAGCCTTGGCTTATTAATTAAATTTCTGATTTTCATACATTTGAAATTTGTTGCTGACATTCCTCTTGTATCTTGGAAGCACCACAAAGAAAATAAATGTTTTAGCGGGCGAAATGGTACAAAAATTTATACAATATGGTACCAATGATACGACAACAGCTAGAATCATGAAATTCGGTGTGTAAATCCCTCTAATTGCATAAACACGTAAAATAGAGGGATTTTTTAAGGGATATAATTGAAAAAGAGGGATAAAAATGGGACCTTCCAAACCGCTGAAGTTGATATCATGAAATTCGGTGTATATATTCGGTGTGTATACGGTGTTCTGACTATGAAGACTCGAAACAAAAAGGTTTTTTTCCAAATTTGTACATTTGGGCGGAGAATGGGGCGAATGGGGATATCTTTAAAATTTTTCTTTTCTTATCAAAATAATGCAGTCACTTTGTCTGTATCTGAAAATGCTTCTCCCTAATGGCGACTGACAATCGCCTAATATTTTCGGCATGTTCACTTTCACAATTACAGCATTGTATTTATTTATAGTAGTAGATTTTAAACAGTGCGCATAAGTATACATTATAGTTTGACATAGTAATCAAATATAGTAATGTGCATAAACATATCACAATTTTCGTAATATGGTTCTGTACTTCTATGTCGACATCCTTTAATCTGCTGGTAATACTTTGGAATGCACACCGTGGTGGAGGGTATATAAGATTCGGCCCGGCCGAACTTAACGCCTTCTTACTTGTTTTAAATGTTATGGGACGTTAGGAATATATTGAGGCCAATGCACACTTCTAAAACTACTCCCACATAATTGTTCTTACTAGTTTAACTACTTTTCTGTCAATAAAATCATACGAAAAGCCACATTTTATGTCTATAAAATATTTCACATTCCCAACATTTTAAGCCACAAAAAAGAATTACTCTGAAAATATTTACTCAGGGTTCAGATGAAAATACAATAACAAAGAAATTTATGACGAAAACTAAATAATTCATATTGTTAGTCTTCATAAGTCTGTGTATTCTTAATATGTGTGATAGAGCACAATGTACATATGGCTGAGATGGTCATATAAATAATTTATTGTGGCAAGCTACACTAGAACTCGTGTTATTAACATCATTTATTAACAACATATAGTAAAACTGCAATGAAGTGGAAGCAAACACAATCCTTGCATACGTATGAGTGTTGGCAATTCACGAAAGGCATGGGGGACGTATGAGTATTGAAAATTAAAGAATGGGATAAGGAACGTATGAGTATTGAGAATTTAGGAATAGTATAAGGGGCGTAGTATGAATGTTGATAATTTAGGCAAAGCATAGGGGACGTATGAGTATTGAGAATTAAAGAATGGGATAAGGAACGTATGAGTATTGAGAATTTAGGAATAGTATAAGGGACGTAGTATGAATGTTGATAATTTAGGCAAAGCATAGGGGACGTATGAGTATTGAGAATTTGGAAATGGTATAAGGTAAGTATGAGTGTTGAGAATTTAGGAATGGTATAAGGGACGTATGAATGTTGATAATTTAGGCAAAGCATACGGGACGTATGAGTATTGTGAATTTAGGAATGGTATAAGGTACGTATGATTGTTGATAATTTAAGCAAATCATAGGGGGCTTATGAGTGTTCAGAATTTAGGAATGGTATAAGCTACGTATGAGTGTTGATAATAATTTAATCAAAGCATAGGGGACGTATAAGTATTGCGAATTCATAAAATGCTCAAGAATGTCGAAATGATTTATATGCGTATAAACGAACATACCATAAAGACCATTCCATGCATAATTCATGGCCAAGAATAAAGCATATTCAACAACATTTTCTCCATTTTTAGTTGATTAAAGTGTTGTCGATTTGTGACGATGCGTGTCACTATCGTTGGCTACGTGTGGTTGTCAGAATCAGGATGACAACCTGTCGTTTGGTGTGTACGACCTTTTAATGACCCCATCTGCAAGTGGCAATGCGCAGTTTATTTTTGATGCTGGCCAATGACCCAAAAAGCGTTGTTAACGTTGAGTCTATAACCGGATGACTTGTGCAAAATTTAATGGAGAAATAAATACGCGAAAAATGCCAGAGACTTTGGTACAATGATAATGTAGTAGAGGGAATTATGAGAAAGTCTATAATGGTTTTCTGATTAGATTTATAGTTCCATTGTGATTTATTTTTGATATATTTTTACCGACTAAGTAATTAGAAAAGAAACCATTCCATTAAAATATACATTAAGTATATACGTTTATTACATTTCATAAATCATCAAATCATCAATCATCATCATTATATTTGATAAAATATCAAACATGATATTTTTACTGATGAATGCAAGTTTAATATATCCCGATTTAACCCGAATGGTGCTAGCGTGACCATATGGTCACACTTAAAAGACGTTCGCCAAAGCTTCTGGTGTGGACCACTGATAACATGGAAGTTTTATCTCAAAATTGGAAAAAATAATTACAGCACTATTCGGGTTAAATACAATTCTCATCCAAATTTGAATTTGATTTTGACTCTGACTTCATGTATTTCAATAATTTGCGTCAACTATTTAGAAAATGATTCGTTTAACATATCAAAATACACTCTCAGTGCTGCGGAGGAGGGACTACCGGGCGTATGAGTGTTTGTTTTGAATTTATGACAGAGCACCGAAACGTATAAGTACTATTATTTCACAAGTATCGCATAAACGCGATGTGCTATAATATTTTCGTGAATAATTCATTAAAGCCAATGAGTTACAAACCAACAACAATTTTTGTTTGATTAAAGGGTTGCCACGATTTGTGGTAATTTTTTGATTTGATTATTGCGTGCCACAGTGACATCTTGGGTGACCACATTTAATGTGGATGACCTTTGAATGTCAAAACAGAAATAGAAACATAATTTATTCAACGGCCAACCAATGACCTCATGTTTGTTGTCGCAATTTAAATTACAAAGGAAACTTCGGGGCGTTGTGGAAAGAATATTAAATAACAATTTTGATTTTATCGTGGACAATGACTTGTGAAGTCATTAATATTTTACAAAATGTATTTAGCAGGTTTTAGGTTGCAATCCCAAAATAACTTATGGATTAGTGTGGTGTTGGATGGTGAAGGACCATTATGCATTCATTGTGTCTTGGCAGTTTTGACAGAGATTATTATAAGACTGTCCCAGCCGCATGGGAAATTGTGCCCGACACTAAAATTTTTGAGTTCTTTGATTCATAGAGCTATTTCAAATCAAAATCAATATCTAAATTCGAAAACGTATTAAAAAATTATGATTTTTGCATGACTTGAAATCTGATCTTGTAAATAGAACAAACACTTTTATACCCTCCACCTCCAGGATACGGGTTTACTAACTTTATCATTCCGTTTGTAACACCTTCAAATATCGACCTGAGAACCTATAAAGCATATATATTTTTGTTCGTCATAAAATTCTAAGACGATCTAACCATGTCCGTCCGTCTGTTGAAAGCACGGTAGCATCTAAACGACAGCAGCTACAACGTCCAAATTTTCCGTAAATGTGTCTTATAGTCGGAGATCAGTTAGCATTGAAAGAGAAATCGAAATCGGCCCAAAGGGAACAATTTTTCCCTTACAAGGACTAAAAATACCCATAATAACCCCTAATATTTTAGAGTATTTAAGATTTTTTTTTCAATATGTCTTCTTGTACTTACTTGATATTCGGTATGAACATTCCCTTATAGCAGAAACGTACGCCACAACGTGATTCTTATTCGTAGAGGATGAAATGGGGCAAAAAGTGATAAAACTGATACCAAACTAACGACAACAGCTAGAAACACGCAAGGTTAGTACATCCCTCTACTTGAATAGATATATAATATAAAATTATTTTTTCAAAATTCGTACTTTTAAGGGGCGAAATAAGAATAGAGGGATACAAATGGTACCAACCAAACGGCTGCACCTAGCATAATGAAATTCGGTGTATACATTCCTCTGATTGTGTAAACTCGAAAAATAACGCCCACTCCGCCCACAAAGCGAAAATCCAAATTTCGCATCATATTTATCATTCTCGTGGTCAGTAATATATATGTACCAATTTTCAGCCTTCTAGCTCTCCAAAACACTTTTGCCACGCCCACGAAACGAAAATCCAAATTTCGGCATCATATTTATCTTTCTCGTGGTCAATTATATATATCTACCAATTTTCAGCCTACTACCTCTCAAAAACACTTTTGTCGCCCACTCCGCCCACAAAGCGAAAATCCAAATTTCGGCATCATATTTATCATTCACGTGGTCAGTAATATATATGTACCAATTTTCAGCCTTCTAGCTCTCCAAAACACTTTTGCCACGCCCCAAAGTCCACGAAACGTAAATCCAAATTTCGGCATCAAGTTGATCTTTCTCGTGGCCAGTAATATATGCATTCCAATTTTCAGCCTTCTAGCTCAAAGAACACTATTGCTACGCCCAATCCGCCCACAAAACGAAAATCCAAATTTCAGCATCAAATTGATCTTTCTCGTGGTCAGTAATATATATGTACCAATTTCAGCCTACTACCTCTCAAAAACACTTTTGCCACGCCCACTCCGCCCACAAAACGAAAATCCAAATTTCGGCATCAACTTGATCTTTCTCCTGGTCAGTAAAATATACATTCAATTTTTCAGCCTTCTAGCTCAAATAACACTATTGCCACGCCCACTCCGCCCACAAAACGAAAATCCAAATTTCGGTATCATATTTATCATTCTCGTGATCAGTAATATATATGTACCAATTTTCAGCCATCTAGCTCTCAAAAACACTTGCCACGCCCACTCCGCCCACAAAATGAAAATCCAAATTTCTGCATCATATTTATCATTATCGTGGTCAGTAATATATATCTACCAATTTTCAGCCTTCTAGCTCTCAAAAACACTTTTGCCACGCCCACTCCGCCCACAAAATGAAAATCCAAATTTCGGCATCATATTTATCATTCTCGTGGTCAGTAATATATACGTTCCAATTTTCAGCCTTCTAGCTCTCAAAAACACTATTGCCACGCCCCCTCCGCCCACAGAGCAAATTTTTAAAAATTTTATAGCCTATAGTTCCTTCCAGACCTACATCTATCTGCACTGAAAATTTCAACAACATCGGAAAAAAAACTGTCGTAACACGCTGTGTGGTAAAAATAAGACATTTTGAAATTTTGATTTTTTGACGTTTTTTTTTTTGACTTTTTTGAAAAACCCGTACTGAGAAAATACCTTTCTAACAAAGTATAAATCATCAAAATCGGTTTGGCCAATCTCGAGTAAATGAAAAAAGAAAATTGAAAAAAATCGAAAATAAACATGTCGAAACACGCTGGGTGGTAAAAATCAGACATTTTCAAATTTTGATATTTTGAAGTTCTTTTTTTATTTTTTTTTTAAAAACCCGTGCTGAGAAAATACTTTTCCAACAAAGTACAAATCATCCAAATCGGTTTGGCCAATCTCGAGTTATGGGATTACATCGCCTCGGACACTTTCTTTTATATATATAGATTTAAAAGAGTTGCTGACTGACTGACTTATCATTGACCAGCCCCCTGACCAAACGGCTGATGCCAGGGTCATGAAATTGTATGACGTAGTCGACTAAGAAAGGGTTTTACGAAATTCGTACTTTTAGGGGGTAAAATGGGACAAAAAGGGATAAACATCGAACCTTCGTCCTGATTAAACGGTAGTAGCTAGAAACATCAAATTCGGTGAGTTCTTGCAATGACCATGTTAACGAGCTACAAATAGGGATTTTTCGAAATTTGTACTTTTAAGGGAGGAAAGAGACAAAAAGGGATAAAAATGGTACCAATTTAAGAATTGCAGCTATAATCGTAAAAATCGGTATTTACATTCCTCTGACAACGTAGACTTACAACATAAATTGATTTTGCGAAATTGGATCTTTCGAAATGTATACTTATAAGAGGTTAGCGGGAGAAAAAGGGATAAAAATGGTACAAACTAAAGAATTGCTGCTATCATGAAATTTGGTATGTATGTAAATTCCTCTCACCACATAGAAGCGCAATATAAGTGAATTTTGTACTTTTAAGGGTTGCGCGCGACAAAAGGGATACAAATGGTACCAACTAAAGTATTGCAGCTAGAATCTTGAAATTTGATGTGTAAGTTCTTCTGCCCATGTAGAAGCGCAGTAAAATTGGATCTTTCGAAATTTATACTTATAAGAGGTTAGCGGTACAAAAAGGGATACAAATAGTACCAACTAAATTATTAAAGCAAGAATCGTGAAATGTGGTATGTAGATTCCTCTGACCATGTATAAGCGCATTAAAATTGGATTTTTCAAAATTTGTACTTCATGGTTCTAGCTACAGCCGTTTGCTTGGTACCAATTTTATCCAGTTTTGATCCTAAAGGTACGAATACTGAAATATATCTTTATTTTTCGCATCTACGCAGTCAGAGCAATGTACATACCGAACTTCACAATTGTAATTGCAGCTGTTTGTTTGTTGCATTTTTGATCGCTTTGTCCCATTTTCTGCTTAAAAGTACAAATTTCGACAAAATCCTTTTTATTTCGTATATTTACAGTCTGATGAAAGTACACACCGAATTTCATGATTTTTACATCATGGGTTTGATTGTATCGCTTAAAAGTACGAATTTTGAAAAATACCTCTATTTTACGTATCTACGTAATTATAAGGTTGTACAATCCGAATTTTATATTTCTAGCTGTTGTCGTATCATTAATACCATTCAGTCCTGGTTGGGGAAAAAATTTTTCCCTCTGGGCCGATTTCGCCCACTTTCAATCCCAACTGATCTGCATAAGACACATTTAGGTTACATTTTAATCTCCTAGATCTTTTCGTTCAGAAGCTAGCGTGCTTTCAACAGACGGATATACAATAGAGCGTACCAGGTTACAAGTAAAAAAAAAAAGTTCGCCGTACACCTTCGAATATGAAGTATTATTGAAAGGTAGTTTCAAAAAAATTTTTTTATTTTTTTATGCCGAACTTAGGGGTCGCGCTTTTACATTTTTCTATATAACTTCTGCATTTATAAACGGATTTTAAAGTGTGATACATCGATGTTTTTGTCCGATTTTTTTGTCTTTGAAGTCATTGAGCTCAAACATGATTCATGATTTTATGCGAGCTTTAATTTTCGATTATTAGAGTGGTACATTAGGGTAGTAGCAACTGAGAAATGATGGGTAAGTACCAGAAGGGGGTGCTTGAGCTCAATGACTTCAAAGACAAAAAAATCGGCCTCGTCGAGACAAAAACATCGATGTATCACACTTTAAAATCCGTTTATAAATACAAGTTATATAGAAAAATGTAAAAGCGCGACCCCTACGTTCGGCATAAAAAAATAAAAATTTTTTTTTTGAAACTACCTTTCAATAATACTTCATATTCGAAGGTGTACGGCGAACTTTTTTTTTGAGGTACGCCCTAATATACAAACAGATATGGTTGGATCATCTTAGAATCATCATTTTTATGGAGTTTCCGACAAGGTGTTACAAACGAAATGACATAGTTAATATACCACCATCCTTAGGTGGAGGGTATAAAAATATCGATTTGGAACCACTGTGCGGTTTAATAAGAGAATATATGCTTAAGAATTTGGTTCTCCTGTTATTTCAATACATTAAAAAAAATCGCAACTTCAAATATTTGAGTTACACACACGCGACACGAAATTTCATCTCCAAACCAAGGTCTTCTCCAACAATCTGATTGCACCGATTTTCTCCCTCATTATCCTGATTTACACATTCTCACTTTTCTTTTCTTCTTGAAATTCGTTTTAAGCGCATTTAACATTCATTCCAAGCGTTCTTCTTCTAAATGGTTTATATTTAAGAACTAATTAGTGACGTACTTTACGATTCAACTCGTTTCGTTTTGCTCATTTTCCTCTTCTCATATTCATTCTGTATTTCATGAGTAGCGGGTTGCTTAATGCTGGGGTTTTAAGCTTTAAGTTTATACTTACACTTAAATAAGTTACTGGGTTGGTTGGTTACTGGGTAACAATGGGAAGCTAAAAAATATGAAAATATTTTTTAGGTACCAATATTTTTTTAGATTTTCGGTAACTTTTTTGTTTGGGAGATATTGAATTATTTTTTCCCCTTAATAATAATTACAGCTTTATAAGTGCACGTTTAGGTAGACAGGATGTTTACCTGTAACTCAATATTAAGGGGATGTCTGGGAAATTTTCCAAACAGATTCATACATCCACTTCCCGGTAGTTTTAGAATCTCTCACAATGTATTTAATAGCGATTTAATTGAGAATGATATTCGATGTATGGATATGGGCAAGGATAATTAACAAAATTTGTTATAGATAAATTTCCAGGACTATTAACACTAGAAGTGTGATACCATATGGAAAATTGTCACATATGTAGTTAAAAAAACTTTTGGAAAATATAAACTACCCATGAAAGTTTTGTTTCCATTTTAATCAAATCACACAAAAGAGTTAACACAACAACCAGCCAACAATATGACAACGAATTTAGTTGGCAAAACTTTTAAAAAGGATTCCACGAATTTTCTTATTATCAAATTATCCTTTTTGGAGTTCTTGCCCCACCTCCCTGCCTCTGGCAGCCTACAACTATTTCCATTGATTTGAATATTTTATTTGAAACAGAAACACACTGTCGTTCATGTCTGCATCCCAAATCAGCCGACGCGAGAAGAACCCAGTGTGTGTGTGTGTGTGTATGGGTGAGTGTTGTAAGCTCTTCCAATTCAATTTGTCTTAACACAGGATTATGTTCCATTTGTTGCCGTTGCTGGTATGTGACGCCATTGTCTCTCGACTAAAGAAAAAAGTAAACTGAAGTCACGTTTTTCAATTTCAAATTTTTGGTATTTTCAATGTCTGACGATGTTTATTTTGCAGCCCGAAAATTGAAGAATAAGCGGATTTGCTAACATGAGATGGTTATTCCAAGGCAAAAAAATGTTGCCGACACTCTTCCCCCTCCCCGCTGCATCATCATGGGGTATTTTCTTTCTCTTTGCTTGGGGCTAATGGCTGTTGATTTGAAAATTCAATACCAAAACATAAGGAGATGACTTTTTTCCTATCCACTGAATGACTTTATTTTGGAGGGTGTGATGAGGGGGGTGCGAAGTGTTAATCTGTCTGTTTGTAAATATAAATTGATACATACATTGAGCAGTCATCTTCACCCACTCTGGCTATTACTGGTGCGAAGGATTATGGCACAATGTTGGGCTTTGATTGAAATGGCGTTAGACAAGAACAAAATAAACGATTGTGAACACAGACACACATTCTAAAATAAATCGATGTCATGTCCACAATAACAGGTATGTATGTATATAAGGTTTGATTAGTTTTTCCCATGTTCCTCTAGACGTAGACTTTATCAACAGAGCAACCATTTCATCAACCGTTAGGGGACAATTTAATGGGAAATACCTGGCAATGCATTGCCTTTGTTCGCACCTGGCCATTACGGACAAAGCTGAAGTCATTGGCCTTATTTACCTATCTCAGCCTTGAGCAAAACGATGGTCTATTTTTGTGTGAAAATGTGTTCGGATATGGAAATTGTTGAGAACGGAAACTAGGCAACGCGCTGTTGAACTTTCTTAGTCATGCGATAGTGTATTACATATTTTATTTGATAATACAAATATGTAGAATTTTGAATTTAATCTGGACACCGCACAGTGGTCCATAATGAATTTCTATCAAAAAAAATCAATAAACTATGTTTTAGTAAAAACGGCGTTAAGTTCGGTCAGGCAGAATCATGGATTGTATTCAGCAGAGGCTTTCGAATTTCTAGAAGTGCAGTAACATTATAGGAAAATGTACTTTTATACCCTCCACCTCCAGGATGGGGGTGTACCAACTTTGTCTAAGACAATCTAGTCATGTCCGTCCGTCTGTTGAAAACACGCTAGCATCTAATCGAAATGAGCTAGGACGTCCAAACTTTACATAAATGCGTCTTATAGTCGTAGATCGGTTGGGACTGAAACTGGGCGAAATCGACCCAAAGGGACAAATTTTTCCCTCACGAGGACTAAAAATACCCATAATAACCCCTAATATTTTAGAGTATTTAAGCACATCAATATGTCTGATTGTACTTACTTGATATTGGGTGTGCGCATTCCCCCTATAACAAAAACGTGCACCATAAAGTGATTTGTATTCGTCGGCGATGAAATGGTGCAAAAAAGGGATGAAAATGGTACATATCAAACCACAACAGCTAGAAACTCGAAATTAGGTGTGTAAATTTCTCTAATTGAGTAGATATATAATATAAAAACATTTCTTCCAAATTCGTACTTTTAAGGGGTAAAATGGGTATAGAGGGATAAAAATGGTACCAACCAAACGGCTGCACCTAGAATAATGAAATTCGATGTATACATTCCTCTGATTGCGTAGACACGAAAATAAAGGGATTTTTCGAAATTCGTTCTTTTTGGGGTTAAAATGGAAAAGGGGGATAAAAATAGTACCAACCAAATGACCGCAACTAGAGACATTAAATTCGGAGTATACATTCCCCTGGCTCCGTAGACACGAAAAATAAAGGGATTTTTTCGAAATTCGTACTTTTTGGGGTTAACATGGAAAAAGGGGATAAAAATGTTACCAACCAAATGGCCGCAGCTAGATTCAAGGAATTCGGTGTATACATTTCTTTCACTCCATAGACAAGCAAAATAAAACAAGTAAGGAAAGGCTAAAGTCGGGCGGGGCCGACTATATGATACACTCCACTTTCTATCCGAATATAATTCAAATCGGTAAAAAAGAGAAAACGGGAAGGATTTATGTATCCTGTAAATGTATGTGTTTGACAAAAAATGTTAAAGGAATGGGAAAAGACATTTGTATGGGGTTATACTGAAACCTGGAACGAAATAGGTGAAATATAATATATATAGTTTGGCCAAAATCGGTTAAACATTTGGGAGCAACATTTGTATTGGAGTTATATCTAAATCTGAACCGATCTTACCCACTTTCTGTATACGTGTTTCCAGTTGGATTCTAAGGTGTTAAGCTAAATTTGAAGAGAATCGGGTTCAATATGTGATTTCTAGAGTGGCAAAATTCAAATCGGGAGTGAAATTCGTATGGGGACTATATCTAAATCTGAACCGATCTGACCCATTTTCACTATAGGTATTTCTAGGACAAATATAATATATTTCGCCTAATTTGAAAAGGATCTGTTAAAATATGTGGTTTCTAGAGCGAAAAAAGTCAAGTCGGGAGCGAAATTTGTATGGGAGCTATATATAAATTTGAACCGATCTAACACATTTTTACCACAGGTGTTGCTAGTTGAAAAATAAGATGTTTTGCCAAATCTGAAGACAACCTGATACAATTTGTGGTTTCTAGAGCGGAAAAAATCAAATCGGGAGCGAAATTTGTATGGGAGCTATATATAAATCTGAACCGATCTGACCCATTTTTACCACAGATGTTTCTAGTTGAACTATAAGATGTTTTGCCAATTTTGAGGAAAATCTGTTAAAATATGTGGTATCTAGAGTGAAAAGAGTCAAATCGGGAGTGAAATTCGTATGGGGGCTATATCTAAATCTGAACCGATTTTCTTCAAATTAAATAGCGTTCGTTCTTATCCCGAAAAACTTAGTTGTGCAAAGTTTCATTTGGTTCTGTGTACAATTGCGACCTGTATCGTGATTACAATAATAGATGGACAGACAGACAGATGGACGGACATCGCTAAATCGATTCAAATTATTATATATTCAAATTATTTTTCATTTTATAAATATTTAGTTTACTCTAAAAAAATCGTCAGAATTGAAGGAGTCATAATATTGGGCATTTAAATCACAAGCACAGTGACTGACCCGAGATTCAAAATGTTATGGCGTCTTTAATTTAGATGATTCATTCGTCTAGAGATGAAAATATTTTACAGATATAGGGGGAAATATTCTAATTTTATTCATATTAGATTTCTCGTGAAAGTTTTCAGGCGAACAATTTTAATTTTATCCCCATCAGTAAATTCTTCTTTAAGAAGATTTCTAACTATTATTTTGTTGATTTTTCTGGGTAAAAAAGAAATTTAAAGCTGATAGCACGAGCAAACCATAGCATTATAAGTATAGTATTGTCATATTTGTTTCACAATAAAAATCCTGCAAATATCCTCACAAAAGTTTGTATTCCCTTGTTGAACTGGTCATTATTATTGTCAGTAATGTAATTATATAAAGTAGAAATATATCTACATGTTCCCATTTATATAGTAAATCTAAATTAATAATCAAAATAACTCCCAGGAAATATAAAATCTTTTCCCGGGAATTCCCGTCCATTTTTTTTCGGGAATTCCCGGGAAATCCGATTCGGGAATTCCCGGACTCCAAACCCTAATAATGAGGTTAGGTTATTTTGCACTATGTACGTGAGATAATGGCTTTTTAAAATTTTTACTTTTGGAATTAAAATGGAATGGAAATATAACCCACTGTAGTACCCACTATCTACCAACTCTTTTACGCTCTTTTGAAAATATAAATATAAGAATATTTATGTTTTGAATTGACTTGAAGTATTATTTCGATATGTATATATAGTGTAGACGTATTGGTAGCCTTGCCTTGAAATAATAAAAATATTATATTTATTTATATTTTTTTTTCAATATTTGTATTTGTTTTGGTTTGGCTACATTAAAAAAATATATTTTCCTGTAATATTAATGCACTTCTACGAAAATCGACAGTCTCTGTGGAATGCAATCCATGGTGGAGGGTATGTAAAGTAACATTAAAGTAAAAAAGTAACATTTTTATTTTTTTTGTGTTCAAGTTATCATATTTTTACTCATACGCACAGAAAAAATTATTTTTTCATATTACAGATTTTCACTTTTCAGATTTTTAAAATAAAAAAAACGTATATTTTGAATTTGTTTGTCATACACTTAACAGCTTTAGTACACAAATCTGTTTTATTAAAAATTGTAGTTAGATTTAATATGGCGTCATATGACAAATATAGTTCGGTTGTAATAAATACTTAAAAAAACAAGTAAAAACGGAGTTAAGTTCGGCCGGGCCGAACTTTATATACCCTCCACCATGGATTGCATTCCACAGAGGTTGTCAGTTGTCGTAGAAGTGCAGTAATATTACAGGAAAATATAAATTTTGTAATATAGCCAAACCAAAACAAATACAAATATTGAAAAAATAATTATATAAATAAATATAATATTTTAATTATATCAAACCACTATCTATTTCAAAAACAAAAAATAAATATTCTTATATTTATATTTTCAAAAAGCTTAAATACCATAAATATTGGAAGATAGTGGCTGCTGCATTTGGTTGTACTTCCATTATATTTTAATTCCAAAAGTACAAATTTTGAAAATCCATTATCAGACGTACATAGTGCAAAATAACCTAACTTCATGATTCAACCAATTTTTGCCGTGTCTATGCAGTCAGAGGAATGTATACACCGAATTCCATGGCTCCAGCTGCGCCCATTTGGTTGGTAACATTTTTACCCCCTTGACATTTCTACGCAATTACCATTTCATCATTCTAGCTGTAGTCGTTTAGTTGGTACTATTTTTATCCCCCTGTACCATTGTATTCCTTGAAAGTACGAATTTCGAAAAATCCGTTTATTTTTCGTGTCTACGCAGTCAGAGGAATGTATACTCCGAATTGCATGACTCTAGCTGCGGTCATTTGGTTGGTACTATTTGTATCCCCTTTTTTCATTTTAACCCCAAAAAGTACGAATTTCGAAAAATTCGTCTATTTTCCATGTCTACGCAGTCAGAAGAATGTATACTCCGCATTTTCTGACTCTAGCTGCGGTCATTTGATTGGTACTATTTTTATCCCTTTTTTTTCTTTTTAATCCCAAAAAGTACGAATTTCGAAAAATCTGTTTATTTTAAGTGTCTACACAATCAGAGGAATGTATTCACCGAATTTCATTATTCTAGGTGTAGCCGTTTAGTTGGTACCATTTTTATCCCTCCGTACCCATTGTATCCCTTGAAAGTACGAATTTGGAAAAAAACCCTTTATTTTTCATGTCTCCGTAGTCAAAGGAATGTATACTCCGAATTTCACGACTCTAGCTGCGGTTATTTGGTTGGTACTATTTTTATCCCCTTTTTCTATTTTGTCCCCAAAAAGTACGAATTTCGAAAAATCAGTTTATTTCCCGTGTCTACACAGTCAGAGGAATGTATACTCCGAATTTCATGATTCTAGCTACGGTCATTTGATTGGTACTATTTTTATCCCCTTTTTTCAGTTTAACCCCAAAAAGTACGAATTTTTAAAAATCCGTTCATTTTACTTGTCTATGCAATCAGAGGAATGTATACACCGAATTTCATTATTCTAGGCACAACCGTTTGGTTGGTACCATTTTTATCCCTCTATTCCCATTTTACCCCTTAAAAGTACGAATTTGGAAAAAATACTTTTATATTATGTATCTACTCAATTAGAGGAATGTGCACACCGAATTTCGTGTTTCTAGCTGTTGTCGTTTAATATGTACCTTTTTTATCCCCTTTTTGCCCCATTTCACCCCCTTCAAATAAGAATCACTTTATGGAGCACGTTCTTGCTATAAGGGGATTGCACTTACCAAATATCAAGCAAATATAAACAGAAATATTCAAAAAACATGCTTAAATACGCTAAAATATTAGGGATTATTATGGGTATTTTTAGTCCTTGTGAGGGAAAAATTTTTCCCTTTGGGCCGATTTCGCCCCGTTTCAATCCCAACCGATCTACGACTATAAGACGCATTTATGGAAAATTTGAACGTTCTAGCTCCTTTCGTTTAGATGCTAGCGTGCTTTCAACAGACGGACAGACGGACGGACGGACGGACATTGCTAGATCGTCTTAGAATTTTATGACGATCAAGAATATATATACTTTATAGGGTCTCAGGTCGATATTTCAAGGTGTTACAAACGGAATGACAAAGTTAGTATACCCCCATCCTGGAGGTGGAGGGTATAATAATATATAAAACAACTAACGTCAGTCACATAAACCAACTTATAAAGGGTGATTTTTTAAGAGCTTGATAACTTTTTTTTTAAAAAAACGCATAAAATTTGCAAAATCTCATCGGTCTCTTTATTTGAAACGTTAGATTGGTCCATGACATTTACTTTTTGAAGATAATTTCATTTAAATGTTGACCGCGGCTGCGTCTTAGGTGGTCCATCCGCTTAGTCCAATTTTGGCATTTCCACGTTTTTGAGTAACAGAGACCCAATTGGTGCGAACGGCGACGAATCGAAAATTGGTGGTCATCATTAACACTGGCCGATACAGCTGCGATATTTTCTTCAGTTCGCACTCTACGTAAGCGTGTTGGTGGTTTAATGTCCAACAATGTACATTTGGTGCGAAATTTAGTCACAATAGCCCGAATAGCCGCTTCAGTGGGTCGATTAAACTGACCATAAAATGGAAGCGCGCAATGAACTTTCTTAACAGAGCACGCATTTTGATAATAAAATTCAATAATTTGCAAGCGTTGTTCGTTTGTAAGACGATTCATGATGAAATGTCAAAGCATACTGAGCATCTTTCTCTTTGACACCATGTCTGAAATCCCACGTGATCTGTCAAATACTAATGCATGAAAATCCTAACCTCAAAAAAATCACTCTTTATATACTCTCACTCTCTCATTTAGAGCCTGCTGAATTGTGTGGAAGATGCTAGCAGGTTCGTGACACATGGTCCTAGCTTCCACGCCACTTAATGTAATTATCAAACTTTATCAAATACCAAAATATAGCGGATTCCGAATATCCCAAAGAAATCTTGAAATTGTCATTCAATGCGCGTAAGGGCGACATGTAAAATCACCGAAAATATTACTTGTTTCAATGTTTCAGCTGAAACAAGTACTTAACGTCATATGAAACTGTTGTTATTTATACCAAAGGATAGGTAACATCAGCGGCTATATATAAGTGTAAGCAGCAGTGGTTTAGAAAGAGTCTCCAAAAAATTGAGAAAGAATCATTAAAAATATAGAAAACATGGGAAAAAGATAATTTTATTCTACTTTTTTAACCCCGCATGTCCAATGTTAGTCATTTCGACTACCAAACACATAATGGTGTGCCAGTTAGAATGATAGTGGTCTAAGTCAAAAATAAAATAAAAATGAGATAAGCCAATTTTTCTCTTTACTTTGATCAGATCTCTAATATAACAACTTGTATTTTTGACATTTATAAAAATGAACCACAGTGACATATCTCATTTTATCCACACCAAAATTGTTTTTAGTGTTAGTTTGAAAGGGGTCAAAGTCACACTATATCCTCTGACATTGATGTGTGGTGACTTTAGGTTATTCAGATAATTTGAATACCATATACATAACATTTCCAACAAGAGGTGTTATTTTGAATCACCCGGTATTTTGGTAGCTGTCACTTTTGAAGCTTTTATTCTTTGACATTTGACAAGTAGAAACTACACCACCATTACTAAAAAATGGAACGCATTGAAATTAATAAAATTCATGAATGAAAATGATCCGGAATTCCATCGAAAAATCATCTTAACTTATGAGGCCCATTTCCACCACGGTGGCTATCTTAACAAGCAAAATTGTCGCATCTGGGGCTCGGAAAATCCCAGAGTTATTGTAGAGAAGCTTGTCCATCCTCATAGTGTGACTGTTTGGTGCGCTTTATGGTCCGGCGGGATCATTGGACTTTACTTTTTCGAAAATGAGATTGGATCAACAGTTACGGTGAATGGATTGCGCTATCGAGAGATGATTAAAGATTTTTTTATGTTCGAAGTTGGATGGTATTGATCTACGGCAAAAGTATCCGGACCGTGTTATCTCTCCAAGAGGTGATCACAATTGGCCAGCGAGATCTTGTGATTTAACACCTTGCGACTTCTTCCTTTATGGCCACGTGAAAGATAAGGTCTACGCCAACAGCCCAGCGTCTATTCAAGACCTCTAAGATAGAATTCGTTAGGCTATCGAGGACATAGGGCAGCCACTTTGCAATTTTGTTATGGAAAATTTCATGAAAAGGATATGGTTCTGTAAGCGTGGTCGTGGTGGCCATTTGGCTGATGTTGTTTTTCATTATTAACGGCATACCTTCCTCTTTATTATGAAATAGACATCCGATCATTTATCTCAAAAATGGTATTTTTCTTTGAATACCAAAATGATACCTCCTGTTGGAAAACCCTGTAAAATGAAATTATTTGAAAAGTAAATAATAATTTCAATTTAAAGTTTCTATACGAACAACCTGTAAAAACTTATTTATTTTTTTAATAAAATATTTTTTGTATTCTTTAATTTTTGGTAAGGAAATATTACTTTTTCGAATTAAAATAAAATATTTGTTTGTTTCATTTTTTATTTTTTTTTTCAAATTTGAAAAGAATGAAATTGGTCTAAGTCAGTGCATCCTCTGAAAGTAGTGGTACCGTCCGAGGTACCAACGTTGTCGATTTTTTATAGATTTTCGATATTGCAGTAGGATATTGCAAGAAAAAAAGTGTGCTTCTGTGGAAAAATATTTTTCAGTTGAATCGAACATTTCAAATCAATCAAACCATTGCATAGCTGAAAACGGTAAAAGTGTGACTTAGACCACTATCATACTATCTGTCACATATGGACTTTATGGGGTTCCGATAAATATTTCAAAGTTTTGCAAACGGAGTGACAAACTGAATATACACTCAATTTTCAGGTGGAGGGTATAAAAGTAATTAAATGTTTGAAAAGTAATCGGTATGGTCATAAATTAGCAATAGGATTAAAGTATACTTAATATTAATATATACACTTATCAGCACGATACAATACAATTTTAAGATTTTTTTCTAAGACACGTGTAAAGTTTTTTTTAAGAAGAACATTTCGTGAGACTTTTAGAAAAATAGTTGAATGTAAATTGTGTTGTCCCCCTTTTGGATTTTTAACTATAAATTTTTCCACTTGTTGTCCTTATTCATTCTCATTTCGTTTACATTTCATTTCTACTTTTATTTCAATATTATTTATGTTCTGTATTCCAACGTTCAAAATATATATTAGACATTTGGTTACAAGTGTGATCGCCAAATTCAACTTTTCAAACTTTTCTTATCGCACTATTCCGCTGCCAACAATATTCGCCGCAGAAACTTGAAAATAATAATTTCCGCCTATTTAAATATCCAAAGTTTAACGTTTATCTTCTGCATTTTTGCAACAGTCACAAGCCCTCTCATTTTAAGTGAAATAAAGTTAAAGTAACTTTGGCAAAACCACAGCAACATTCTCGCAAAACGAACAACAGCTGCAGGTGTTTAATTTGTTCCATTTAATGTTGTTAAGGCATTACCATAAAACCAAAGCAACGACTTCAGGTGCGGAAAAACATCATTTTATTTATGTAAATTTCGCCAACAATACTACAAAAAGAAAGTGCAATAAAAAAGTAAATAAAGCAAGGAAAGAAGGACAGCATATTTCGGCAACAGGTAAAACAAAAACTTTTAATAAAATTATGATAAACAAACTAACAAATTTGCGAGGAAAGAAGGGAGAAAATGAATTATACAAAAACTAAAAATAGTATAAATGTATATTATGACCAGGAATACTGATGAAGGTAGTGGACAGTCACGCCATGTCATTTGAAAATATGTTTTGCATTCCATAAAACATAGAAGCAAAAGGCAGCCTTGATCCGGGACAATGTCCCAGTATTAGTATTAGTATTAGTATTAGTATTAGTATTAGTATTAGTATTAGTATTAGTATTAGTATTAGTATTAGTATTAGTATTAGTATTAGTATTAGTATTAGTATTAGTATTAGTATTAGTATTAGTATTAGTATTAGTATTAGTATTAGTATTAGTATTAGTATTAGTATTAGTATTAGTATTAGTATTAGTATTAGTATTAGTATTAGTATTAGTATTAGTATTAGTATTAGTATTAGTATTAGTATTAGTATTAGTATTAGTATTAGTATTAGTATTAGTATTAGTATTAGTATTAGTATTAGTATTAGTATTAGTATTAGTATTAGTATTAGTATTAGTATTAGTATTAGTATTAGTATTAGTATTAGTATTAGTATTAGTATTAGTATTAGTATTAGTATTAGTATTAGTATTAGTATTAGTATTAGTATTAGTATTAGTATTAGTATTAGTATTAGTATTAGTATTAGTATTAGTATTAGTATTAGTATTAGTATTAGTATTAGTATTAGTATTAGTATTAGTATTAGTATTAGTATTAGTATTAGTATTAGTATTAGTATTAGTATTAGTATTAGTATTAGTATTAGTATTAGTATTAGTATTAGTATTAGTATTAGTATTAGTATTAGTATTAGTATTAGTATTAGTATTAGTATTAGTATTAGTATTAGTATTAGTATTAGTATTAGTATTAGTATTAGTATTAGTATTAGTATTAGTATTAGTATTAGTATTAGTATTAGTATTAGTATTAGTATTAGTATTAGTATTAGTATTAGTATTAGTATTAGTATTAGTATTAGTATTAGTATTAGTATTAGTATTAGTATTAGTATTAGTATTAGTATTAGTATTAGTATTAGTATTAGTATTAGTATTAGTATTAGTATTAGTATTAGTATTAGTATTAGTATTAGTATTAGTATTAGTATTAGTATTAGTATTAGTATTAGTATTAGTATTAGTATTAGTATTAGTATTAGTATTAGTATTAGTATTAGTATTAGTATTAGTATTAGTATTAGTATTAGTATTAGTATTAGTATTAGTATTAGTATTAGTATTAGTATTAGTATTAGTATTAGTATTAGTATTAGTATTAGTATTAGTATTAGTATTAGTATTAGTATTAGTATTAGTATTAGTATTAGTATTAGTATTAGTATTAGTATTAGTATTAGTATTAGTATTAGTATTAGTATTAGTATTAGTATTAGTATTAGTATTAGTATTAGTATTAGTATTAGTATTAGTATTAGTATTAGTATTAGTATTAGTATTAGTATTAGTATTAGTATTAGTATTAGTATTAGTATTAGTATTAGTATTAGTATTAGTATTAGTATTAGTATTAGTATTAGTATTAGTATTAGTATTAGTATTAGTATTAGTATTAGTATTAGTATTAGTATTAGTATTAGTATTAGTATTAGTATTAGTATTAGTATTAGTATTAGTATTAGTATTAGTATTAGTATTAGTATTAGTATTAGTATTAGTATTAGTATTAGTATTAGTATTAGTATTAGTATTAGTATTAGTATTAGTATTAGTATTAGTATTAGTATTAGTATTAGTATTAGTATTAGTATTAGTATTAGTATTAGTATTAGTATTAGTATTAGTATTAGTATTAGTATTAGTATTAGTATTAGTATTAGTATTAGTATTAGTATTAGTATTAGTATTAGTATTAGTATTAGTATTAGTATTAGTATTAGTATTAGTATTAGTATTAGTATTAGTATTAGTATTAGTATTAGTATTAGTATTAGTATTAGTATTAGTATTAGTATTAGTATTAGTATTAGTATTAGTATTAGTATTAGTATTAGTATTAGTATTAGTATTAGTATTAGTATTAGTATTAGTATTAGTATTAGTATTAGTATTAGTATTAGTATTAGTATTAGTATTAGTATTAGTATTAGTATTAGTATTAGTATTAGTATTAGGTGCTGGTACGAAAAACAAAAATCTGATTTTTAATAAAAATTTAAAAATATTTTATGTGTTTTTGTACCCACTAAAAACACCTTCTCGTATACTTTGTGATTCAATTCTTTTTTTTTCAATTCAAGTTTATTAATCCAAATCATAGTTTTATCTAATACTTAATAATTAACAATAATGAGATTTTGTCTCAAAGATATTTCAGCAAGTGAGTTATCGGTAATCTATATTTATAAAAGAGAATGCCGTCCGTGTGAACACGCAAAACTTTATAACGGATCGTCTGATTTTCACGATTTTGGGCTTGATGAATTCGTGTTGGCCCAAGGAAGGACATAGGATGTAGGACAATTTCCAGAAAAATATAAAATCCGGGAAGATTTTAACGAAAATTTTACTGTTTTTTTTTGTGAGTTTAACAAAACCAAATAATATTTCGAATGTTTTAATTTTTTTTTTCATGTCAATGTCATTTCTTTTGTGATTTTATATTTCGGTAATTATGAAACTCAATTAATTTCTTCGAATATTATTACATATTTTGGGTTTTCATTTTAGTGATCATGCCGCCAATAAGAAGGTCAAACCTTTCACGTCGCAGTCGTAATGCACAACGTTTGAGAACTGTTCGTACGAACGAAACTCCAGAGGAACGCTCAATGCGAAATGCACACAATCGAGCGAACATGTCGGAACTTCGAGAAACATTATCACAAGAACAACGTGCGGTTGTCCAAACTAGAGACCGAAATAGACAACAACGTAATCGAAATCAGCAGAGCGTTCAAATAAATGCAAATCGCCAAAGAAGAAGAAACGCCGTGAATGTCGAATTGGAGCGAGTCGCCTTCCAATACGACTGCACGATTGACTATAGCGAACTTCCGTGTGTCTCGATTGGCGCTATGACTGTCGTATGTCCACATTGCTATGCACTGAAGTTTCCTTCCGAAACACCCGGGTTGTGCTGCATGAGTGGTAAAGTAAAATTACCGCCTTTGCCTGATCCACCTGAGCCATTGCGCTCATTGATTTATGATAATACACCCCAATCACGACAATTTTTGACCAGAGCTCAACAATATAACAGTTGTTTTCAAATGACGTCTTTCGGAGCAGAAGTTATTCAGGACAATCGCCCATACAATCCGACATTCAAGGTAAATTCGCTTGATTCAAGTCCACATTATATTGCCATTAGATTGTCATCTACTTCGAGTTTGTCCTTATGATACAGATCCAAGGACAAATTCATCATCGCTATGGTTCGTTATTGCCGACAACGAATCTTCCTGCCACTTACATCGGAAGTCCACGGCACATGCACGAATATGCTCAAGATGCGATGACCTATGTACGGAATTATGGGCGCCCGGATTTATTCATAACGTTCACGTGTAATCCGAAGTGGACAGAAATCACGCAGTTGCTTCATCCCGGCCAGACATCGAGTGATCGCCACGACATAGTAGCACGAGTTTTCAAGCAGAAACAAACGGTTCTCATTAATTTAATCACAAAGCAAAAGATTTTTGGAGCATTTAAATGCTGGATGTACTCTGTGGAGTGGCAGAAACGGGGACTACCACATTCACACATGCTTTTGTGGTTAGTCGACAAACTTCGTCCTGACCAAATTGATGAAATAGTTTCTGCTGAGATTCCCGATACAGAGACTGACCCCGATCTTTTTGAAATCGTCAAGACTCATATGATTCATGGTCCATGCGGTAACCACAATACATTTTCCATTATCACCGTGTATGTCTGAAAATAAATGTACCAAACGCTATCCACGTCCATTGGTATCAGACACAATCACTGGCAATGATGGATATCCGCTTTATCGACGTCGATCGCCAGCGCATAATGGCAAAACATTCACGATGAATGTCAGAGGAGCAAGTTTTGCCGTCAACAATAGTTGGATTGTGCCGTACAGCCCGTTTTTGTCGAAAGTCTTGAAGACTCATATCAATGTTGAGGTATGTTGCTCCATCAAATCTATCAAATATGTATGCAAATACTTGAATAAAGGCAGTGATATGGCTGTTTTCGGGATTCAGGCTCCTGATAATCATGATGAGGTGCTTCGCTATCAATTGGGCCGGTATGTGAACTGCAACGAGGCAGTGTGGCGGATTTTTTCGTTTCCGATTCATGAGCGCACCCCAACTGTCGTCCATTTGGCAGTTCACTTGGAAAATGGTCAACGTGTATATTTCACGGCAACCAATGCAGCCCAGCGAGCCGAAAGACCACCTGCAACAACATTAACAAATTTTTTCGATACTTGCCGAAGTGACGAGTTCGCACGAACACTTCTTTATTCTGAAATGCCACGATATTTCACATGGAATACGTCGTCGAAGAAATTCCAGAGGCGGAAACAAGGTGAAACAGTTGTCGGATTCCCTGGTGTTTATGCAAGTGATGCACTTGCTAGAATATACACAGTTCACCCCAAAAACGACGAATGCTTCTATCTGAGAATGGTTTTGCTGAATGTTCGAGGCCCCACTTCGTTCGAATCGCTGCGGACTGTTGACGGTATTTTGTGTGCGACATATCGAGAAGCCTGCCAACGCATGCAATTGCTTGAAAACAACAATCATTGGGATTTGACACCGGCCGATGCTACTATGACCGCGCCAGCGAATCAACTCCGAACACTCTTTGCAATCATAATTTCGACATGTTTTCCATCGAATCCTCAAGATTTGTGGAATAAATACAAGAATGATATGACCGACGATAT
Source organism: Polietes domitor (assembly GCA_947397865.1). Lineage (NCBI taxonomy): Eukaryota > Metazoa > Arthropoda > Insecta > Diptera > Muscidae > Polietes > Polietes domitor. The sequence goes on along the minus strand of OX377619.1, from coordinate 153,351,859 downwards.
TTTGCATCGAATTCGCACTGCGACATCGGATAATCAACTGGAGATGTCAGATGAAATGCGCAACGAAACTTTGATTTTGATCGAGGATATGTGTCTGCTCATGAGTGGCAATTTGTTGTGCAAATTGGGAATGCCATCGCCGAATCGTTCAATTCATGACGCATTTAATCGAGAATTGGAGCGAGAAATGGATTTCGATCGAAACGCATTGAGTCAAGCAATTCAAATAAATGTGCCACTGTTGAATCCAGAACAAAATCAAGTGTATGATGAAATTATGCAAGCAGTCGATAACGGAAATGGCGGATTTTTCTTCCTTGATGCGCCGGGTGGAACTTGAAAAACATTCCTGATTTCACTGATTTTGGCTACGATTCGATCAAGATCTGAGATTGCTTTGGCACTCGCCTCTTCTGGGATAGCGGCTACGTTGTTAGAAGGCGGTCGAATAGCTCATTCTGCATTGAAATTACCATTGAATATGCAAGTGGATGAAGAACCGATATGCAACATTTCAAAGAACTCTGCGATGGCAAAAGTATTGCAACAATGCAAGATTATTGTGTGGGACGAGTGTACAATGGCTCACAAACGCGCATTGGAAGCTTTGATTTTGATTGATTGATTTTGTTGTCAGGCGATTATCGTCAAACGCTGCCTGTCATTCCAAGATCAACTCCAGCAGATGAATTGAACGCTTGCCTGAAGGCGTCGGCTTTATGGCAATACGTGAAGAAATTGCACTTGAAAACGAACATGCGAGTTGCTTTACGAAGTGACCAGTCCGCTGAGGAGTTCTCTAGGCAATTGTTGGCGATGGGTAATGGCGTGATTCCAGTCGAATTAGTTACCGGCTTAATTGAATTTCCACAAAATTTTTGCAGCATTACAACTACGCCGGAAGAGCTCATCATGAAGGTTTTTCCGAATATCGCGCAGAATTATGTTGACCATGATTGGCTGAGTGCACGAGCGATTTTGGCTGCGAAAAACAAGGATATCGATCATTTGAATTTCGTCATTCAAAATGATATCTCCGGTGAGTTGCATTCATACAAATCCGTCGACTCCGTGATGGATGAAAACGAAGTCACGAACTATCCGACAGAATTTTTGAATTCTCTGGATGTCCCGGGTTTGCCGCCACACTTTTTGAAATTGAAAGTCGGCTCAATTATAATTTTGTTGCGTAATCTCAATGCACCAAAACTTTGTAACGGTACGCGTTTGACTGTGAAGGCACTCAAATCAAACGTCATTCAAGCGACGATTTTGAGGGGAAAATTCAAGGGCTAAGAATTTCCGGTGCCTCTAGCCTTCGATATGACAATTAATAAGGCGCAAGGACAATCGCTGGATGTTTGTGGAATCAATCTTGAGTTCCCATGTTTTTCACATGGTCAATTGTATGTGGCGTGCTCACGTGTCGGCAAACCTTCCGCTTTGTACTTGTACGCGCCAGAGAACAAAACGAAAAACGTTGTGTACCATAAAGCACTTCAGTGAAAAAGCGCAAGGTTGGCTGATAAGTCAATCATTGCGGTTTCATTAAAGCACATCGTTATTCTTTTACTTTAGTTATTTCCATTGTATTTAACACAACTTTTTAATATAGAATTTGAATTGACATAGTTATATAAAGCAGCATGTGCATGCTCGGAATTCTTTTTTTCGTTACATTAACGAATTTAAGCGGAACGAAGTTCGCCGGGTCAGCTAGTAATATATAAATAAGGTTAATTTCATTTTAATCTAATTATAGGAAAAAGGGATATAAAAACCTATACGTGATTTGTTGGGGTTTACAAATATATAGAGAAAAGTATTGTTTAAAATATGGTTATTAGGGAATAATCTATATTAATACAATATTTTCTGTTTGAATAAATTCTTGTTTTGTTATTAAATTCTAATAATGCAAATCTAGACTCTCGCGTATTTTACAATAATGCGAGTTTGCAACTTTTCGGAAATGATTAGCATTTAGTTTCTTGATAAAGTCTAAAATGAGCAGGTATCCAGTTTCATCATGCAGTTGTGAAGTGGGAAATCGCCAGGGTTTCTTATGTATCATTTTAAGGCATTTATTTTGAATCACTTGCAGTGTTTTCAAATGAGTTTTAGCAGCGCTATGCCAAATAGGAGATGCGTAGGATAAAATGGGTCTAATTACACATTTATATATAAGATTTTTGTTTCTTAAGCTGAGGGTTGATCTCCGATTCAAAAACGGCCATATTGCCTTTATAGCCTTTTGACCAATTGATGCAATGTGTTTACGAAATATAAGCTTCTTGTCCAGATTTACGCCTAGATAAGTTACATCGTTTACAACTGCTACATTATTTCCGTGGAAATTAAGTTGCCGTTTTGGATTTCTCTTAGGTGACTTATTAAAGGGGAAAATAATGGCCTGCGTCTTGTTACTGTTTATTTTAATTTTCCACTTTTTGTAAAATTTGAAGCAGCTGTTGGGCTGATCTCCATTTTCTTCAGAATGGCTGATGTCAACTTGCTGGACGATAATACAGTATCGTTTGCATAATAGGCGGTGTCAATCCCTCTGGGAGGTTTGAAATCCGATGTATATATCGAGTATAATATTGGAGATAAAATGGATCCTTGAGGGAGTCCTGCGTGGATAGTCTTGAAAGAAGACAAGATTTTATTTATACTGACTGCATACTCTCTATTTTCAAGATATTGCGAAATAATTTTGCATAAATATTTAGGCATATTAACCGATACCATTTTATATAGAAGCACATTGTGCCACACAGTATCAAACTGGTTTTCAGAAATTATATTGTTTTCGGAAGTGAAGTTTAGAATTCTGGTGAGAATTAATTTTTCGTAAAGTTTTCCCAGGTTGCTAAGAAGATTGATTGGCCTGTAGCTGGTTTGTTCAGTAGGAGGTTTGTTTTGCTTGGCAATGGCAACCACTTTTGCCTTTCTAAATGTCTTGGGGAAATAATTGAGCCGAATACAACTATTAAATAGAAGAACCAGCAGTTGAATCGCCTTTTCCGGGACCTTTTTTAGAATAATATTTGGAATATCATCAAGACCTGGAGCCTTCGTAGTTTTCAGCCGAGAAAGTATAAATGAAATTTCTTGGGTAGTAATTAGGACTACGCTATCGGTGAAGGGATCTCCGGATCTTAGAGATGAAACGGTGATATTTACTTTGCGATCTATCGAGTGCGTATAATTTGTTGTAAGCTCGTGCGATATATTAAATACATCTGCTAGTAATTCAGCTTTTTCTGCATCAGTAGTTAATTTGGTATTACCAACCTTAAGATGAGGAATATATCTTCTCCCTTTACGTCGTAAAGAGCGACTAATTTTTCAAAAACGTTTGTCTCCGGGTCTCATGTTCTCAAGGAGCTTTGACCATTTATTGTTTCTGATGATGTTAATTTTCTTGTCTATGTACTTACTTAGAAACTTGATGTACTGATTGTAGAGGTTATAATGAAAACTATTTTGGGAACGAAGTTGTTTTCTCTTGAACATTTTTCTTTGGGCTATTAAGTGCAAAACATCAGGTGGTAATGAAAAGGACTTAGCAGTATTGTGAACAGGCGTTGATACATTTCTTGCTGCAAGTAGGAGTTTAGTGAAGTTATCAATTTCATTATCGATAGATACGCAGGTGCTGTAGCTTTCTACTGAGAAATCAATGCTACGTTCTATATATTCTCGGAATAAATTCCAATTCGTATGTTTGAACGAATTGGAATTATTTAGCGGTGTTTTCCTTCTGTATTCGAGCTAATATAGAACAGATTATAGGCCGGTGATCTGATGGAAGTTCGTAATCTAATGATGTAACATTCATTGAAAATGACACCTTACTTATAATTATGTCGACGGTTGAGGGACTGCTAGATTGGCGGTGAGGATATAATGTGTGATTATTCGGATAATAAATAAAGAAATTTCGTTGCTGTTGCAGATTATTAAGGCTGTTTCCGGCTAAGTTATTAGTTCGAGAGTTCCAGGAAGTATGTTTTGCATTTAGATCGCCCAGTACTATATGGTCAATATTGTCTGGAGGGAGATCGGTTATATCATTAATGAAGGATTGGGCAAATTTTGGAGAATATGCAGTGGTAACTACCACTTTTCTTTGGAAAATGGTAATCTCTATTGAAAGATTTTCAATGAGTCTTGTACTGACAATAGGTAGAAGTCTGTGGCGGATTCCTTTACGAACAAGTATAGCTACACCACCTCCATTTGCATCTTGTCTATCGTTCCGGTAGAGCGTGTAGATATTAAATAATGGCTTATGGTGTTCTTTAAAAAATGTTTCATTTAGCCCTGCTATATGTATATTTTTCTTTGTTAAAACATTCTCTAGTTGTTTTAATTGAGCATAAGATGTTATGCCGTTTGCATTCCAATGCAAGACATTTATTGTTTCCACATTACTTAAAATCATAGGCATATTTAAGGAGGGACATTACAATTTGTATTTGTTGCACTTTCGAGGTGCATCTGCTTAGGTCGTCAAGTGCCGTGGCGAAAATGTTTAATAGTTCGTCTATATTAAAAAGATCTGAACTAGCATTTTTTAACGTGCCAGCATATGATTGAATGTTGTTGTTGTTGGTTTGATAATCCGATGCATTGCGATGGGAGTAGTTTGTATGCACGTGCGTATTTGTTTGTCTGGGACGTACATTCGTGGCCCGCTTGGCTTGACCAGAAGTGACTTTCTGTCTAATTTCAAGATATTTCAGACGCAGTGGACATCTAACGTCATTAGCAGAGTGCTTCGTTCTTACCTCACCGGCTTGTTTGCAGTTAAAACAAGTGAAAACTACAAGCTGTTTCTTGTCCTTTGTAAAGGGACATTCGCTGGTCAAATGCGACTTTGCACAAGACATACATGTCGGTTTACGGCTGCAATGATCACCTCCGTGACCATACATCATACAGTTCCAGCACTGAGTAGGCCTATCCGACTTTTTGGGATTGTGTTTTTTCCATGTAATAATTACAAACCGATCTAATATTTTTAAATGGTTTGGGCTAAATGATTTTCGTTCGAATTGGACTTTATACACTGCGTCATTTGGATTGCTATACTTTGTCTGAATCTCAGTGACTGTTATTAGAGAGAGGTTATACGTTTTAAGATCATCCATGATTACGGTAGTATCTAACCTCGGAAGACCGTATAAGAAAGTCGTGTATAACTTGTTTGCTTTGTCGTTATATGTGTGAAACTCGATCAGTCCTTCTTTCAAGGTTTTTATGCAAAACTCATATTTTTCTTGGGACTGAGGAAAAATTTTAGTGCCGATTGATGTTCTTTTATAAACACAATTATCGCCTATGAGTTGTTGTATTTCCCTCAACGGGACACGAGCATCTGTAACGATAGGTGTAGGTTTCCGGTTGGGCTTAGATACATAAGACTTGATGTTTGTCTCTGTAGTATCGTCCATGTCTTCGAGATCAGATAGCGAACTAAATCTGTTAAAATTTGAGCATGTGGCTCCAGTTAATGCGGTGTTAAGTGAATATAACTTTTGACGTGATTTTGTTTTAGAACTTAAATGTTTGGGGTTCACAGCGTGGCGGGCCGCGTGTTTCGCCCCGGGGCTTCACCATCGTACGGTAACCAGATCGCTGACGTTTGTCGTTTTGGGATAGAGACACTTTCAGTTTTTGCGACACTGATATTTTGTTTTATGCGTGCTTACAACCGAGCCGAAAGAAAGCTACCAAAGAACTGATATTTTGTGATTATTCATTAAAAAGATAAAGCTTTTTTAAAAAATCGTTAAATAGTAGTTTTGTTCTCTATCTTTTGCTCACAACTTCTTTAATAATGGTCCGAATTAGATATTCATTTTTTTTTAATATTTTTCTTTTTAGAAATACTTTTCAGACAAAAATGTTCACAATGTTTTTGTATAAAATTGACAGAATAAGCAAATGTTTAAATAAAAAATTTTTCGAGAAAATCGAAGAGTACAAATAATTAAAAACAAGTAAGGAAAGGCTAAAGTCGGGCGGGGCCGACTATATAATACCCTACACCACTCCCTGCGTATGTACCTCGCTTTGATTACTAAACCCAGGTATTTCATGGGAGCAATTTTATGTAGTTCATACATATTATATTGATATAATTTATATGCTATAAATTCATCTTCAGTCAAATTTAACGAGTATGGTAAATAATATGGTAATTGATCTAATTGTCCTACAGACAAATACAAATTATACAGTAGTATACCAAAGTCATTTCAAAGTATGGACATATGGACATCACCCAAACAATTCTCATTGCAATTCAATTCGGTAAAAAAGTGAAATCGGGAAGGATTTTTGCATCCTGTAAATGTATGTGTTTGACAAAAAATGTTAAATCGGAAAGGACATTTGTATGGGGGTATATTGAAACCTGGAACGATGTGACCCGCTTTCACCATGTCTGTTTATTGGTGAAATATAATATGTAAAATTTGGCCAAAATCGGTTAAACATTCGGGAGCAACATTCTTCTATCTTACCCACTTTCACCATAGATGTTTCTAGTTCGATTATAAGATGTTGTGCCAATTTTAAAGAAAAACGGGTACAATGTGTGGATTTTAGAGCGGAAAAAGTGAAATCGTCAGCAACATTTGTATGGGGGCTATATCTAAATCTGAACCGATCTTACCCAATTTTTGCATACGTGTTTCTAGTTGGATTATAAGATGTTCTGCAAAATTTAAAGAAAATCGGTTACAATATGTCGTTTCTAGAGCGGAAAATGTCAAATCGGGAGCGACATTTGTATGGGGGCTATATCTAAATCTGAACCGATCTTACCCAATTTTTGCATACGTGTTTCTAGTTGGATTATAAGATGTTCTGCCAAATTTAAAGAAAATCGGGTACAACATGTCGTTTCTAGAGCGAAAAATGTCAAATCGGGAGCGACATTTCTATGGGGGCTATATCTAAATCTGAACCGATCTTACCCAATTTTTGCATAGGTGTTTCTAGTTGCATTATAAGATGTTCTGCCAAATTTAAAGAAAATCGGGTACAATATGTCGTTTCTAGAGCGGAAAATGTCAAATCGGGAGCGACATTTGTATGGGGGCTATATCTAAATCTGAACCGATCTTACCCAATTTTTGCACAGGTGTTTCTAGTTGGATTATAAGATGCTGCGCCAATTTTAAAGAAAATCGGGTACAACATGTGGTTTCTAAAGCGAAAAAACTGAAATAGGGAGCGACATTTGTATAGGGGCTATATCTAAATCTGAACCGATCTTACCCAATTTCAGCATAGATGTTTCTAGTTGGATTATAAGATGTTGCGCCAAATTTAAAGAAAATCGGGTACTATATGTGCTTTATAGTGCGGAAAAAGTCAAATCGGGAGCGACATTTGTATGGGGGCTATATCTAAATCTGAACCGATCTTACCCAATTTTTGCATACGTGTTTCTAGTTGGATTATAAGATGTTCTGCCAAATTTAAAGAACATCGGGTACAACATGTCGTTTCTAGAGCGGAAAATGTCAAATCGGGAGCGACATTTCTATGGGGGCTATATCTAAATCTGAACCGATCTTACCCAATTTTTGCATACGTGTTTCTAGTTGCATTATAAGATGTTCTGCCAAATTTAAAGAAAATCGGGTACAATATGTCGTTTCTAGAGCGGAAAATGTCAAATCGGGAGCGACATTTGTATGGGGGCTATATCTAAATCTGAACCGATCTTACCCAATTTTTGCACAGGTGTTTCTAGTTGGATTATAAGATGCTGCGCCAATTTTAAAGAAAATGGGGTACAACATGTGGTTTCTAAAGCGAAAAAACTGAAATAGGGAGCGACATTTGTATGGGGGCTATATCTAAATCTGAACCGAACTTACCCAATTTCAGCATAGGTGTTTCTAGTTGGATTATAAGATGTTGTGCCAAATTTAAAGAAAATCGGGTACTATATGTGCTTTATAGGGCGGAAAAAGTCAAATCGGGAGCGACATTTGTATGGGGGCTATATCTAAATCTGAACCGATTTCCTCCAAATTCAATACCGATGGTCATTGGCCAGAAGAAATAACTTCTGCCAAGTTTCGTGACAATCGAACAACAATTGCGACCTGTAGAGTGCGAACAAGCTTAGATGGACAGCAGACGGACAGACGGACAGACGGACAGACGGACGGACGGACAGACAGACATCGTTAAATCGACTCAGCTGGTGATTCTAAGCCGATCGGTATACTTAAAGGTGGGTCTAGCTCGATTATTTCTTGGTGTTACAAACATTTGGGGCGAAACTAACTTATAATACCCTAGCCCGCGATGTGGTGTAGGGTATAAAAATAAAGTTTTAATTTAAAAATCAAAATTTGTATACAAAAACAATGTTAACATTTTTTCTGAAAAGTACTTAAAAAAAAACAAAAAAAATAAAAAACACGTAATTAAGCTTCATTCGGCTAAACCAACTTATGTATACCCTCACTCTCAGAGAACATATATACATACGGAAGTTATAAGGAATAAAATTTTATGTAAGGTAGGATAATTTGCGTGGAAGATGCTGGGAGGTTCGTTTCAAATATCAAATATCAAGATATAGTGGATTCCCTGCACCACTGTTAAAGTTATAAAGGATTTAATATTACTTTTCAATGGGAACTAAGAAATATAAAAAATGTCTTGGGATGTCCCATATGCATCAATTAAAGTGTTATCGGCATGCGAAGGAGCTTTCAAAGAAAGAACCGTATGTAAGAGCTATGAACGTGACACAAACAGAGACATTTTCCTTTGATTTGAAGTTGGCAATTTTTAATTATGCCATGATTTCGACATTACAACAATCAGTTATGAGAAGCTGTTCGCAATGCTTCAATGAAATCTCATTAAATCTGGCGCACAGTATTTACTTCCTTGGAAATAGTCCATTCCTATGAAACCATATCGCTATGCTAATTTTGTGTATTTACATTTCAGCACTTCCCCATCAAACTCAACCGAAAACCCAGTACCAGTACTTTACCAAGAATTTCACTCACTCCCCAAAGGCCCATCAAATGCCCAGTTTCCAAAGCCCCACTCTCCCATCTCTTTTCACGCACTTGCTCTGTGCCTGACCAGCGTAGGCTGTAATCCTGGCATTCCATGAATAGAATGAAACTTTAAACCCTGAAGCGGTTCTATGCCTCGTTGCCACCAACCACCCTTTACAGTTGTACGTTGCCCGTACGGCCTGTGGTCCTTGCGACCTGGCGTAGCGTTACGTTGTTTGTGGTGTTTGTTGCATAAACTTACGTTTCGGATAATTTCCAAAGTAAATTACATTTTAATACCTTTATCAGGCATAGGCTGTATTCAGCAATTTGCATTGCATAGGCTCGATTTCCTTTCCCCGAACACAACAAGGAACTGAAAGAAGAGAGTGGAAAGTGTGTTGTTTCCGTGAAAAGCTGGCCGAACGGGGAAACACAAGCCAGATAAAGGTGTCAGTTGGAAAAGGAGAAATTTTGCGAAACAATGTTTTTTGAGGGTATCAATTATTGTTTGGTTAAATGAACACGAGCATGTTTTGTGAAGGGGTCAATGATTGGCTTGATGTATTTTTTAATTGATTTTTGAGATTAGGGACTGTCGGTTCTGAATATTTACCCCTCACAAGGGGGGTACAAAAAAGATTTCAGTGCGCTGAAAATAAATATGACATTAGAATTGTTCCAGCAATTTCAGAATATTATTCACATCACCTGACAAGCCAATTATTTGCCTCAACAACTATTTATAAATAAATAAAATTTAAAGGTAATACACTTGCTGATTAGAACTTTCGAATTTTTGTATCTAAAAAATGCGAATTGCTGGGACAATTTTTTGTCATATTCTGTTTCAGAGCCCTAAAATTTTTCGAAATTGATCCTTAATTTTCATTCTAGCAGTTGAATAGTCCTGTAAAAAAAACATTTGACGCTTTTGTTTAATATTTTTTAGAGTTTAAAAATAGTACTGATTATAGTTTAAAATTTCTTGTTTTATTGGAAAGATTGAACTTCATATGACTACCACGACTGGCTCGGCAGTACCTCAAACAATCAATTCCATTTTTATACCCTCCACCTCCAGGATGGGGGTATACTAACTTTGTCATTCCGTTTGTAACACCTTGAAATATCGACCTGAGACCCTATAAAGTATATATATTCTTGATCGTCACAAAAACGATCTAGCCATGTCCGTCCGCCCGTCAAAAATTTTTCCCTCACAAGGACTAAAAATACCCATAATACTCCCTAATATTTTAGAGTATTTAAGCACATTTTTTTCAATATGACTGCTTGTACTTACTTGATATCGGGAATGCGCATTCCCCCGATAACAAAAACGTGCACCATAAAGTGATTCTTTTTTGTAGGGGGTGAAATGGGACAAAAAAGGGATAAAAATGGTACATATTAAACGACAACAGCTAGAAACACGAAATTCGGTGTATACATTCCTCTAATAGAGTAGATACATAATATAAAAGTATTTTTTCCAAATTAGGGGTAAAATGGGAATAGAGGGATAAAAATGGTACCAACCAAACGGCTGCACCTAAAATAATGAAATTCGGTGTATTCATTCCTCTGAGTGCTTAGACACTTAATATAAAGGGATTTTTCGAAATTTGTACTTTTTGGGGTTAAAATGGAAAAAGGGGATAAAAATAGTACCAACCAAACAACCGCAGCTAGAGTCATGAAATTCGGAGTATACATTGCCCTGATTTTGTAGACACGAAAAATAAAAGATGGGTACAGAGGGATAAAAATAGTACCAGTAAAAGTACTAAACGACTACAGCTAGAATGATGAAATTCGGTATGTACATTCCTCAAATTGCGTAGATACGAAAAATAGGGAGATTTTAGAAAGTCGTACTCTTTAGGGCGTAAAATAGGAAAAAAGGGATAAAAATGGTACCAACCAAATGACTGCAGCTAGAATCATGGAATTCGGTGTGTACATTCCTCTGACTGCATAGACATGCAAAATAAAAAGATTTTTCCAAATTCGTACTTTTACGGCAAAAAATGGTTGAGTCATGAAGTTGGGTTATTTTGCACTATTTTCGAGAGATAATGGATTTTTCAAAATTTGTACTTTTGGATTTAAAATGGAATGGAAATACAATCAACTGTAGCACCCACTGTCTACCAATATTTATGGTACTTACGCTGTTTTTTAAAATATAAATAAAAGAATATTTTTTTATATTTTCTGTATTTATATTTTCCTGTAATATTACTGCAATTCTATGAAAATCGTCAGCCTCTGTGGAATGCAATCCATGGTGGAGAGCACATAAAGCCCGGCCGAACTTAACACCGTTTTTACTTGTTATACCCTACACCCCTTCGTGGACTAGGGTATTATAAGTTAGTTTCGTAACAAATGTTTGCAACACCAAGAAATAATCGAGCTAGACCCACCTTTAAGTATACCGATCGGCTTAGAATCACCACCTGAGTCGATATAACGATGTCTGTCTGTCCGTCCGTCTGCTGTCCATCTAAGCTTGTTCGCACTCTACAGGTCGCAACAGTACTCCGATTGTCATGAAATTTTACAGAAGATATTTTTCAGGCCAAGGACCATCGGTTCAGATTTAGATATAGCCCCCATACAAATGTCGCTACCGATTTGACTTTTTCCGCTTCAGAAACCACATATTTTACCTGATTTTCTTTAAATTTGCCACAACCACTTATAATCCAACTAGAAACACCTATGCAGAATTTGGGTAAGATCCGTTCAGATTTAGATATAGCCCCCATACAAATGTCGCTCCCGATTTGACTTTTTCCGCTTTAGAAAACACATATTTTACCCGATTTTCTTTAAATTTGGTACAACATCTTATAATCCAACAAGAAACACCTATGCAGAATTTGGGTAATATCGGTTCAGATTTAGATATAGCCCCCATACAAATGTCGCTCCCGATTTGACTTTACATATTATATTTCACCATAAACATACATGGTGAAAGCGGGTCACATCGTTCCAGGTTTCAATATAATTCCATACAAATGTCCTTTCCGATTTAAAATTTTTCGTCAAACACATACATTTACAGGATGCAAAAATCCTTCCCAATTTCACTTTTTTACCGAAATGAATTATAATGAGATAGAAAGTCCGTCCGTCTTTAGCCTTTCCTTACTTGTTTGGGAGATGCCCATATGTCCATACTTGGGTATAACCCAAATGGGGCCGCATTCTGATCTATTACAGCTCTAGAAACTACATCTTACATCGGATCTTCATCAAATTTTACAGATCATGATATTTTTCTACTAGGAATACCTACCGTGAATGAGAAATATATAGGCCCATGTTTTGGACCAGAACCAAAATGTTGTTTTAGGCCCCTATTGAAATGTCGGTCCGATTCATCCTATTACTACTGTATAATTTGTATTTGTCTGTCGGATAATTGGATCAGTTACCATATTATTAACCATATTCGTTAAATATGACTAAAGATGAATTTATAGTAACTGTATAATTTATATGAACTACATAAAATTGCTCCCATGAAATACCTGGGTTTAGTAATCAAAGCGAGGTACATACGCAGGGAGTGGTGTAGGGTATTATATAGTCGGCCCCGTCCGACTTTAGCCTTTCCTTAATTGTTTTGTTTAAAGCAGTGTTCTTAGGTGTCTGTGTTAGAGACTGTGTGAGTTTAGAAGTGGTAAAATGATGGCTTCTATTTTTTAAGATTTTTTTGTAAATCGAAATCAGCCAGAATTCTTTCATCAATTACTTTCTCTTGGATTTTTCAAAAAAAAAATGAAAAAATATCATTCTGAAGATTGAAATTCATTGAAATTCTGATTGATTTTGGAAGAAAAAAATCGTAAAAACAGAACCCAAATAAACTTTCAAAACAATCGCAGCTATCGAGGTCAAAATTCGTACCGCCTGGCATGGAATGACTCATATCACATGGATGAAGGTATATAAGATTCGGGCCGGCAAAATCCTTTTTACTTGGTTTTTCATTATGCCAAGCTAAGTTGGGTGAATTGGGAGATATAATTTCTAGATTACTTCCAAACAGACTAAAGAGAAAACCTCACAATTTAATAATATTTAAATATCGATACGATTTTATTTTCGTTACTATTTTGCTTCAGGTTACACTTTTCCGCTTTCCATCACGCCACCCCAGGAACACCCCCTGTCATGTCATGTTCACAATTTAAATAAAGCTTTACACGTAACGAAAATGCCTTGTAAACCCATTATATCTGTGGAGGCTTTAACTTAAAGCTTTTAAGTATTTAAATATATGGGAATTTTTACATTTTTTCCAAAATACTTTTCGATTTACGCCTTGTCTGTCTTACGATTTGTTTCTAGCACTTTTTGCCCTTAAGGGCATTAACTCTCACAAACAGAAGCCGCCTAAGTAAATATTAGAAGGGAACAAAGTTAAGAAAAACAAGAGTTTTTTTAAAAGAAAATTGACGGCAAACAAGTAATAAGAATGGGCGAGAACAAAAGAAAAACAAATGATGAAATTATGAAAATGAAGAAGAAACGATGGCCTGAAAAAGAGGTGCCTGGCAGTAATACATTTTCACAATGAGCATTATTAAATGGTTCACTGTGAGTTGCTGGCATTTTTCCAACCCCCAAAATCCAGTGAATTATTCCAAGAATGGTTTTTTGTCAAATAAAAAAATCTAACGCTTTGGCAAATTTCAAAGCACTCTTAGAGTAAATTTAAATATCATCAGTTTTAATGAGTCCCTAATTAAGGATGCTGTAGCAGTTCAATTCATCCCCTTCGCCTTTTTGTTGATGCAAGGCAACGAATGTCTATTAACTCTGTAGGCATCCAATAAAGTTCATCCAGTAAAAGGGCTTAGGGGCACCGAAACTCGCAATAAACTCAGAGATGCCTCCTCCGTTCAATTTCGCAATTTTGATGCGCAGCACATCGCTCGGTAAAGCGGAATAGACCTGTTGGGCGGGTGAATAGTACCGACTTCCTCCTCCTCCTCCTCCTCCTCCTCCTCCACCACAACTTTCGCATTTGATGTTCACTGCTCCGGAACATGAGAGTTCCGGCACTTGTTTTCTGTATTACTTGGTAAACATTTTGCAACGTGTTCAAGTTTTTGCATAGTTGGAGGCGTTGGAATAGAGAAGGAAGGAAGGAATGCCTTCTCTATGTCATGCACGAGCTGTTTGGGTTTTGGTTTAAATATTTTTGGCGCTTTTTTATTTTTTGGTGTTCTTGTGTCTGGAAGTGTTAAAGCCTTAAATGTTTTATGAGGATTTGTTCTCAGCACACTTTTGAACACATTGACGACGAGTAGCTGGCGGAGGAGTAATGATTTATTTAAGACGTCGAAGATGTACTGTTTCGCACATACGTTAAAAGTTTTATGTATGTATTGGATCATTGCGGCAGAGGTGTGGGAGTCTAGGAATAAAGGATTAGCCAGGCACGAGTGCTGTCATTAGACGACAGTGCGTTCGTTGAGACATGTCGCCAAAGACGACTATCACAGAAAGAAGAAATGTGATTTGGCTCTTAAGAACTTAGCTTGAAACGGCACAATTGTCTACGCGGCTACCACAATCCAGCACAACTTTTGTTTTTGCGAAAAAACAAAATGGCAATTCTAGAATTTTTGGTGTTTTTGCGACTTTTACAAAAAGTTGGCGCTTTTTGGAATATGATAGCAAAATTGTGCTAGGCGAGCACAATCCAGCACAACTTTTGGATTTTTGAAATTCGCGTTTTTTGCAAAGTTATATGGAAAATTGCTAAAAAAGTTAAAATGGCGATTATTTTTATGAACCATTGAAATGAGCACTTTTTGATGTATCACAGTTTTTGGTTTTGCAAAAATCGCGATTTTAACAAAATTAGAGAATTTTTTGAAAAATCGCCAAAATTTTAATTAGCGATTTTCTCGAAAACGGTTTGAGATAGAACTTAGCTTGAAGCGACACGATAACACCTTCCTCTAGAAGAACCTAGCACAACTTTTGCTGCCCAAAAAACCTACAATGAAAATTTCAGCGATTTTTGTTGCAAAAAGTTTTTTTCGCTGTATCTCTGCCAATTTTCATTTTTTCGAAAAACTTTTTGCGGCACAATTGGTCACAAATCTAGCACAATTCAGCACAACTTTTGTTTTTGCGAAAAAACAAAGTGGCAATTCTATGATTTTTTCGAAAATAACGATTTTTTCGAAAACGGATTGAAATAGAACTTTTTTAAAAAACGGCACAACTATGTAATCCGCTAGCACAATCTACAATACGACACTAAAAAAAAAACAAAATGGCAATCCCAGTGATTTTTTTTTTTTGGAAAAAAAGATTTTTTCGCAATATCTCGGTCAATTTTCAATTTTTCGAAAAACTTTTTACGGCACTATTGGGCACAAACTTAGCACAATTCAGCACAACTTTTGTTTTTTCGAAATTCGAAAATGACATTTTCAACATCTGGGACATTGAGAAGCGCTGATAAACAAAATATTCCACCGAACTAAGTCGACACACTAAAAATCTCACTTTGCCAATTCAATGTTATACATGTCCTCGCATCGCTCGCAACAATGCAAAGGTTGTTGTTGTACGGTATGTCCCGTCTTCACTGTACCTCGTGTGTATTCTTGTTGTTTGCATGTATTGTTAATTTAGTTGTGTAATATTATATTGCTATGCTATTTCAATGAGAAGGTGTATTGCAACTTCCCTGCCATTGGACTATGCCGCTCATACCCTTCCACTGAAGATGAAAATTATTCACATCAAAATTATGTTATATTATACTACGAAAAGCGATGGAAATCTACGGGAAGATCTGTTGAAAAGTTTGAAAAAAACAACATCTTTATCAGCAATGAATTTGAATTTCGAAGAAAAAGTAGATTATCGATTACGCTCCGTCATCAAAAAACATGAACACCAACGACAAAATGAATAGAAACTTATTTTCATTTCTAAACAAACGGCAGGCAATTCACAATATGACATGGTATTACTTTTGCGCCACCCTGTGTTAGACACATTATATGGTGTCATATTTTATTTTTGAACAATGACTTATAATGCCTACACTCAGAAAAAAGTATGCCACGGATTAAGTAAATAAAGAGTGATTTTTTTGAGGTTAGGATTTTCATGCATTAGTATTTGACAGATCACGTGGGATTTCAGACATGGTGTCAAAGAGAAAGATGCTCAGTATGCTTTGACATTTCATCATGAATCGTCTTACAAACGAACAATGCTTGCAAATTATTGAATTTTATTATCAAAATGCGTGCTCTGTTAAGAAAGTTCATTGCGCACTTCCATTTTATAGTCAGTTTAATCGACCCACTGAAGCGGCTATTCGGGCTATTGTGACTAAATTTCGCACCAAATTTACATTGTTGGACATTAAACCACCAACACGCTTACGTAGAGTGCGAACTGAAGAAAATATCGCAGCTGTATCGGCCAGTGTTAATGATGACCACCAATTTTCGATTCGTCGCCGTTCGCACCAATTGGGTCTCTGTTACTCAAAAACGTGGAAATGCCAAAATTGGACTAAGCGGATGGACCACCTAAGACGCAGCCGCGGTCAACATTTAAATGAAATTATCTTCAAAAAGTAAATGTCATGGACCAATGTAACGTTTCAAATAAAGAACCGATGAGATTTTGCAAATTTTATGCGTTTTTTTTTTTAAAAAAAGTTATCAAGCTCTTAAAAAATCACCCTTTATGTACTAAAACTGAGAAAAATTGAATTTCGTATAGCGCTAAGATAATAACTTCTTACATCAAGAACAAACTTTTCCTTGAATGCCTTTTTGAATTTGATTCCTTTTTGAATTTTATTCCAGTACAACTTTCCCTCAAAGTACAACTTTAATCAAACTGAGGAAAATTTTTCTTCAAACCAAGTAAATGTTTACTTAATCTAAGGACAATTATTAAGAAATTTTACTCAAATCAAGTAAATTTATTCTCAGTCTGAGGAAAATTTTCCGAACACCAAGTACATTGTTACTCAAACTAAGTAAATTTGTAGTCAAACCAAGTAAATGTATACTCAATCTGAAGAAAATTTTCGGAAATTTTTCTTTAAGCCAGCTTTACCCGGCGTACTCAGCTTTACTAAAATTGTCCTTAAACCAAATTTGTATTCAGCCCGACTACAACTTTACTTGATAATTGAAACAAATTGTTTCGCTTCGGAGTATGCAACACTTATATAAACAATTAAAAACGGCGTTAAGTTCGGCCGGGCCGAAATTTATATACCCTCCACCATTGATTGCATTCCAGAGGATGTCGATTTTCGTAGAAAAGTGCAGTAATATTACAGGAAAATATCTATTTTTTAAATATAGCCAAATCTAAACAATTACAAATATTAAAAAATAATTGTATAAATAAATATAATATTTTAATTATTTCAAACCACGCTTATAAGGCAAGGCTACCAATACGCCAATTCAAACACAAGTAAGGAAAGGCTAAAGTCGGGCGGGGCCGACTATATGATACACTCCACTTTCTATCCGAATACAATTCAATTCGGTAAAAAATTGAAAACGGGAAGAATTTTTGTATGCTTCCTAATCACAGACTAATATGACCTGGTCAAATTTGTCAAATCGAGTAGAATATTTGTATCGGGGCTATATCCAAACATGGAATGAAGTGATTAACTTTCACAATCAATTTGAAGACATTCGGTGAAAATATGTGGTTTCTGGGGCGGAAAAAGTCAATACGGGAGCGAAATTTTTATGTGAGCTATATGTAAATCTGAACCAATCATACCCATTTTCACCATGGCTGTTTCTAGTTGCAATATAAGATATTTTGCAAGGTTTGAAGAATATCTGTTAAAGTGTGTGGACCTATTTGCAGCATGACTGCTTCTAGTACAAATATTAGATATTTCTCATAATTTGCAGACAATCTGATACAATATGTGGTTTCTGGAGCGGAAAAAGACAAATCGGGAGCGAAATTTGTATGGTAGCTATATAAAAATCTTAACCGATCACCATATTTTCTATTTTCCTATTTTCACCATAGGTGTTCCTAGTTTTAATATAAAATGTTTTGCAAGATTTGAAGAAGATCTGTAAAAATAGGTGGTTTCCAGAGCAGAAAAAGTCAAATCGGAAGCGAAATTTGAATGGGGGCTATATATAAATTTGAACCGATCTGACCCATTTTCACCATAGGCGTTCCTAGTTTAAATATAAGATGTTTTGCCAATTTTGAAGAAAATCTGTTAAAATATGTGGTTTCTAGAGTGAAAAGAGTCAAATCGGGAGTGAAATTCGTACGGGGGCTATATCTAAATCTTAACCGATTTTCAAATTAAATAGCGTTCGTTCTTGTCCCAAAAAACTTCGCTGTGCAAAGTTTCGTTTGGTTCTGGCTACAATTGCGACCTGTATCGTGATTACAAGAGTAGATGGACAGACAGACGGACAGATGGACAGACGGACGTTGTTAAATCGATTCAAAAAGTGATTATAAGTCGATCGATAACAATGGGTCTATATCCCATCCTTTTGGGTGTTACAAACAAATGCACAAAGACATAATACTCTCGTGGAGTGTATAAATAGTTATTCTTCTATTTATATTTTCAAAATGCTTAAATACCATAAATATTGGTAGATAGTGGGTGCTACAGTTGGTTGTATTTCCATTCTATTTTAATTCCAAAAGTACAAATTTTGAAAATCCATTATCAGACATGCATAAAATGCAAAATAACCTAACTTCATGATTCAACCACTTTTTGCCGTTTACGTTTTTACGTTTTTACGAATTTAGATAAAAACTTTTTATTTTGCGTGTCTATGCAGTCAGAGGAATGTATACACCGAATTCCATGATTCCAGCTGCGCCCATTTGGTTGGTACCATTTTTACCCCCTTAAGAGTTCGACTATCTAAAATATCTTTATTTGACGTTTCTACCCAATTAGAATTTCATCATTCTAGCTGTAGTCGTTTAGTTAGTACTATTTTTATCCCTCTGTACTATTTGTATCCCTTGAAAGTACGAATTTCGAATTCCATTTTTGCATTTTAACCCCAAGAAGTACGAATTTCGCAAATTCCGTGTTTCTTCTGTGTCTACGCAGTCAGAGTAATGTATACACCGAATTTCATTATTCTAGGTGTAGCCGTTTGGTTGGTACCATTTTTATCCCTCTGTACCCATTGTATCCCTTGCAAGTACGAAATTGGGAAAAACCTTTTATTGTCCATGTCTACGTAGTCAAAGGAATGTATACTCCAAATTTCATGACTCTAGCTGCGGTCATTTGGTTGGTACTATTTTTATCCCCTTTTTCTATTTTGACCCCAAAAAGTGCGAATTTCGTAAAATCCGTTTATTTTCCGTGTCTACGTAGTCAGAGGAATGTATACTCCAAATTTCATGACTCTAGCTGCGGTCATTTGATTGGTACTATTTTTATCCCCTTTTTTATTTTAACCCCAAAAAGTACGAATTTTGAAAAAGCCGTGTATTTTACTTGTCTATGCAATCAGAGGAATGTATACACCGAATTTCATTATTCTAGGTACAGCCGTTTGGTTGGTACCATTGTTATCCATCTATTCCCATATCCATCCATCCATCCATCCATCTAGCCATGTCCCTCTGTCAGTCCGTCCGTCTGGTGAAACCACGCTAGCATCTAAACGAAAGGAGCTAGGACGTCCAAATATTCCATAAATGCGTCTTACAGTCGTAGATCGGTTTGAATTGAAACTGAGCGAAATCGGGCCAAAGGGAAAAAATTTTCCCTCACAAGGACTAAAAATACCCATAATAATCCCCAATATTTAGAGTATTTATGCATATTTTTTCAATATCTCTGCTTGTACTTACTTGATATTGGGTGTGCGCATTCTCCCTATAACAAAAACGTACACCATAAAGCAATTCTTATTTGTAGGGGGTGAAATGGGGCATAAAATGGATAAAAATAGTACATATTAAACGACAACAGCTAGCAACACGAAATTCTGTGTGTACATTCCTCTAATTGAGTAGATACATAATATAAAAGTATTCTTTCAAAATTCGTACTTGTAAGGGGTAAAATGGGAATAGAGGGAATAGAATAGAATAGATTTTTTTCAAATTCTTACTTTTAAGGGGTGAAATGGGAATAGAGGGATAAAAATGGTACCAACCAAACGGCTGTACCTAGAATAATGAAATTCGGTGTATACATTCCTCTGCTTGCATAGACAAGTAAAATACACGGATTTTTCAAAATTCGTACTTTTTGGGGTTAAAATGAAAAAAGGGGATAAAAATAGTACCAATCAAATGACCGCAGCTAGAGTCATGAATATCGGAGTATACACTCCTCTGACTGTGTATACACGGATAATAAACTGATTTTTCCAAATTCGTACTTTTTGGGGTAAAAATAGAAAAAGGGGATAAAAATAGTACAAACCAAATGACCGCAACTAGAGTCATGAAATTCGAAGTATACATTCCTTTGACTACGTAGACATGACAAATAAAAAGGTTTTTTCCAAATTCGTACTTTCAAGGGATACAATGGGTACGGAGGGATAAAAATGGTACCAACCAAACGGCTACACCTAGAATAATGAAATTCGGTGTATACATTCCTCCGATTGCGTAGACACTTAAAATAAACTGATTTTTCGAAATTCGTACTTTTTGGGGTTAAAATGAAAAAAAGGATAAAAATAGTACCAATCAAATGTCCGCAGCTAGAGTCATGAAATTCGGAGTATACATTCCTCTGACTGCGTAGACACGGAAAATAGACGAATTTTTCGAAATTCGTACTGTTTGGGGTTAAAATGGAAAAAGGGGATACAAATAGTACCAACCATATGACCGCAGCTAGAGTCATGAAATTCGGAGTATACATTCCTCTGACTGCGTAGACACGGAAAATAAACGGATTTTTCGAAATTCGTACTTTCAAGGGATACAATGGTACAGAGGGATTAAAATAGTACCAACTAAACGACTACAGCTAGAATGTTGAAATTCTAATTGCGTAGAAACGTCAAGGGGGTAAAAATGGTACCAACCAATACCAATGGTCGCAGCTGGAATTATGGAATTCGGTGTATACATTCCTCTGCCTGCATAGACACGCAAAATAAAAAGTTTTTTTTTTACAAATTCGTACCTTTTCTATTACGGCAAAAATTGAATCATGAAGTTAGGTTATTTTGCACTATGTAAGTCTGATAATGGATTTTCAAAATTTGTACTTTTGGAATTAAAATAGAATGGAAATACAACCAACTGTAACACCCACTATCTACCAATATTAATGGTATTTAAGCGTTTTGAAAAGAATATTTATTTTTTGATTTTAAATAAATAATTGTTTGAAATAATTAAAATATTATTTATTTATATTTTTTTTTCAATATTGGTTTGTGTTTTGGTTTGCCTATATAAAAAAAATGTATATTTTCCTGTAATATTACTGCACTTCTACGAAAACAGCCAACCTCTGTGGAATGCAATCCATGGTGGAGGGTATATATAGTTCGGCCCGGCCGTTTTTACTTGTTGTATTTATGCGATTATTATAATTTTTTAAAAAATACAGTATATTATTGGAGAATTTATGTTGCAAACGGAATGGCAAACGCTGTATGCCCACATCCTCTGCTGGATGATATAAAAATAAAAAATAAGTTAAAATTAATTTCGGTTTAAACAAGGCAATTTGCTTCTATATTGTATTATTATGGGGGTTGTTCTTGTCACGATGTACCAGCTAATTTTGAACAAAAAAAAAGTTTATTAAATCAACAATATTTCATACAATTTTCTTGCTGAAATTCGGACAATTTAGTTTTCATTACAAAGTCATTTGCAACACGCTGTGAATATTTTCCTCCCCGGCCACAAAGAGTAAAAGTTTTCTTTTTATGTTTTCGCACAAAAATTTTCAGTACATTTCCAATACAAAACGTTTGGCTGCCAGGAAAAAATTACTGAAGCTGACACAGCAGCAGCATGAATTGCTTTTTGGCATCATGCGGACATGCATTTAATCGAATGGCATGACTTCTCTTTAGGGCAGGTCCCTAAATCCTCGGATGTGATGGGAGGTGAGCGCATTAAAAGTTTGCAAATTTTTAAAATTATCATAACAAATTGTTGCCTTAGAAACTTTTCAATTGTCTTCAGCGTATTTATTATGCTTCAAAGTGTGCATTAAAAATCTCTGCGGCATTGTATAAAGTTTAAACTGATTTTTAGTTATTTTGTCTGAAAATCCAAAATATCATGGATTAACATAATATGCCGACCCACACCTTCAACCACTCCTGCCGCACCTGCTGCACTTCCCCGATTCTCCAGTTGATTTTTCAATGAGCAAAAAGGAATGACAGCCCGCTGTATATTCCGACCAACATTTGCATAATTTATATGGCCGTCATCGCGATATTATTTTTGACTACAACGCCCAGCCACAGCCACTACTGCCATTAACCATGTAAATAATGATATTTTAATGTGACTTGATTATGACCATGATTCGTTTCGCCCATTTTGTTGTTCCCTTCCGCAGCACCTCGGATAATAGGAAATAATCGCTGCCACATAAATTTACATCAGCTCGTTTTAGGTCGCCATGAAATTTTCGAAAATGATTCGTGGTTTATATTAGCTAAGCTGTGGCAATGGTGCTGGCAGCTAGAGGTTTTGTTGTTGTTGTTGGAAATGTTGTTGCTTGGCAAAAATGTTCGCCACAAATTCGCTGACAGCAACGAAATCCACAACAAAGAAGGCCACTCACTACAAAATCAGCGCAACCTTAATGGAAACTGGAGGAGAAGAAAATTTACCAGACCTTCATTTTGAATTGAGTATCATAACAATTGAATACTATTTGTATTTTGAGATGAGCGATATCCATTTCTGCACGGACAGGTATAGTTATTTGGACAAAAATCATCAATCATTGGCCAGGATTCATGGTAAATTAATTGAATTACATTAATTAATAGTTAAAAAATATAAAAATGTTGTTGTCCAAAACAATGCGCTGTGATAAAGTGTGTTGTCTTTTTCATGGTGTTCCTGTATTCCATGGATTAGATGAACAGATGAACCTGCCCGCTTCGCCAGGCAAAAATACGAACAAACAAGTAAGGAAAGGCTAAAGTCGGGCGGTGCCGACTATATAATACCCTACACCACTCCCTGCGTATATACGGTTTGTAGAGAGGAATATGTCAAATCGGGAGCGACATTTGTATGGCGGCTATATCTAAATCTGAACCAATATGCCTCAAATTAAATAGCGTTCGTCCTTGATCCACAAAACTTACTTGTGCCAATTTTTGTTAAGATCGGGCTATAATTGCGACCTGTAATTTGATTACAACAATAGATGGACAGACGGACAGACAGACGGACATTGCTAAATCGATTCAAAAAGTGATTCTAAGTCGATCGGTATGATAAAAGTCTTTTGATATATACGTTCATCTTTCAGATCTCAGATCCCCGTTTTTATCTCAGGACTCTCGATTCTATAGAACTGGTAATTGATTAACACTAGATGATGTGGTGTTGTCTATTCTATCGACTGTGTTTGTCCCTCAATGTCTCCTCTATATACTGCGATCTTTTGGTTTATGGGTGATTCCATTGGAACGTATGTGACGTGTGTGTAAATATGTATGTACTAAAGGGGGGTTAAATTTTAAAGCCTGATGTTGATTTTGAATAAAACACAAATTATTTAGGAAATTATTGTCATTTCTTTTTATTATGATAAATTTCAATTAATTCATATTTCGACCAATATTGTTATAATTTGGCACAGCGCGATATATATCAATAGGTATGGTTAAAGTGGGTCACATTGGTTCAGATTTAGGTATTGCTCCCATACAAATGTCGCTCCCATTTGTCTTTTCCTCTCTAGAAACAAAATTTTTTACCCAATTTTATCACTTTTGGTACATAACGTTACATTGTACTTACAAATATCTGTAAATTCAACCACATCGGTCCATTTTTTGATATAACGTTTCGAGTTTGTCCGGCATTAAACTTTCACAAATATTTTAAATTAATCTAGAATTGGTAGTACATTACTTGTAATAGAGTAGAAAGTGCAGGGTATTATATGGTCGGCGTCGATCGATCTTAGTCTTTCCTTACTTTATTTTGTAGAGTGATGAAGACTTATTGTGCATTTTGGAATCTCATTCTGCTTTTGTCAATGCCTTTTCATGGGAAATAGTTGTTTCGTTAAGTATAGAAAAACTTGCTTTTCACTACAGAATCCTTAACTATTAAATTTTCATCAAATTCAAATTTCAAGTTGTACAATATGCATGCATAAACACTAGGGAGGATTTTAAGTTGTTTACATATTTCGTATACGATTTAAAAAATTAAACCCGCCCTAATAAACACCCAAAAAGTTTGACTATTTTAACAATTCTTTTTACTAAAACAAGTAAGGAAAGGCTAAAGTCGGGTGGGGCCGATACACTCCAATTTCTATCCGAATCTCAATTCAATTCAGTAAAAAAGTGAAAACGGGAAGAATTTTTGTATGTTTCCTTATCACAGGGTAATATGGTCAAAAATTTGTCAAATCGAAATGAATATTTGTATCGGGCCTATATCCAAACATGGAATGAAGTGACTAACTTTCACAATAAGTTCTTCCAGTTCAAGTATAACGTGTTATGCTCAATTTGAAGAAATTTGGTGAAAATAAGCAGTTTCTGGGGAGGAAAAAGTCAATCCAGGAACGAAATTTGTATGGGAGCTATATATAAATCTGAACCGATCTGACCCATTTGCACCATGGCCGCTTCTAGTACAAATATAAGATATTTCGCCTAATTTGAAGACAATCTGATACAATATGTGGTTTCTGGAGCGGAAAAAGTCAAATCGGGAGCGAAATCTGTATGGGAGCTATATAAAGATCTGAACCGATCTGACCTATTTTCACCACAGGTGTTCCTAGTTTAAATATAAGATGTTTTGCAAGATATGAAGAAGATCTATTAAAATATGTGGTTTCTAGAGCAAAAAAGTCAAATCGGGAGCGAAATTTGAATTGGGGCTATATATAAATCTGAACCGATCTGACCTATTTTCACGGCAAGTGTTCCTAGTTTAAATAGAAGATGTTTTGCAAGATTTGAAGAAGATCTGTTAAAATATGTGGTTTCTCGAGCGGAAAAAATCAAATCGGGAGCGAAATTTGTATGGGTGCTATATAAAAATCTGAACCGATCTGACCTATTTTCACGATAGGTGTTCCTAGTTTAAATAGAAGATGTTTTGCAAGATTTGAAGAAGATCTATTAAAATATGTAGTTTCTAGAGCAGAAAAAGTCAAAGCGGGAGCGAAATTTGAATGGGGGCTATATATAAATCTGAGCCGATCTGACCTACTTCCACCATAGGTGTTCCTAGTTTAAATATAAAATGTTTTGCCAATTTTGAAAAAATCTGTTGTAATATGTGATATCTAGAGTGAAAAGAGTCAAATCAGGAGTGAAATTCGTATGGGGGCTATATAAAAGTCTGAACCGATTTTCTTCAAATTAAATATCGTTCGTCCTTGTCCCGAGAAACTTCGATGTGCAAAGTTTCGTTTCGTTCTGCCTACAATTGCGACCTGTATCGTGATTACAAGAATAGATGGACAGACAGACGGGACATTGCAAAATCGACTCAGAAAGTGATTCTAAGCCGATCGGTATAATTAACAATGGGTCTATCTCCCTTCCTTTTGGGTGTTACAAACAAACGCACAAAGACATAATACTCCCGTGGAGTGTATAATAAATTGGCGCAAAAACGCGCAACATGTACTTGCGGAATATTGAAGCTAACACATTGTAATTAAATTAGAAATGCGCCATCTGGCGGTATGTTACAGAATTCACATTTAAAACTCCACGTATATTTTGAAAATATCAAAAATTAAGACATATTTTCAACTATTTTTTAAAAATATTTCTACAATACTTTCGTTAAAACATTTTTTTGTAAAATCACTCTAAAATGTCTGAACTTGAAGATTCTACTACTTTTTACAATGGGAAAAAAGATATTAACCTTTAAAATATGTCAATTTGCAATTTTCACAACTATTCGCGTAAAACTCAAAACATTCTTGATTTTAATGCAGTGCAACTGGAAAAGTAAACAACAGATGTCAGTGATATTTTCGGTAGGGATGTCTAATTTTATATTCTTTAATCGTATAAAAAAATAAATTTTGATTTTTGAATTAATCTCCATTTTTGCCGATTTCAACCCTCTGTGCGTCGTTCGCCTACAAATTCGGTATTCATTACTTTTGAGTCAAATAAAAAGTCATCGTGTAAATTGGGTCTATGTAATATATTTATTTATGTATTTATTTATCTATCATATAAAGCTTGTAAAAATTCGTATTTAATTTAAACTGGGATATTATCCCGGCTCAATACCATTCTGTATCTATATTTTTACTTGGCTACACACTACCACTATCGAAATATCAAACCATAAAAACCAAATTTTAAGTTTACTTGCGAAAAATCTCGGAAAATATAACAAATATTTTTTTAATATAAATGTGGGAGGCTATAGCCCACTTCAGCTGAAATCTATTGCTATGCCTATGGGCTTTGGGCATACTCCAGATGAGAAAATCTTTAAGCCCGGACGAAGCTCGCCAATGCCTAAGTTTAGCGCAAAACATTACATCCTTCTATTTAGTTTTAATAATTAAACGTATATAAAACGCATAGGGGTCATTAGTTAGATGTGAAATTTAAATTTCTCCATGATGAGAGAAGAAATATGTTTTTAATAAAATTTTTTCTATATGTTAGTAAGAAGAAAATCGTCTACAAAGCTGAAGAGCTGTCAAACTATCGAAAGCATTATCGATAGTATCGATAGATTTTTCTTTTGAGCGAATATCGATAGTTTTAAATCACTATCGATAGTATCGGAAAACTGTCTTCACTTACTGTTGTGACGCTTTTTGGATACGCAAAATAAACAACAGCTAAATAATAATTAAATTTAAGTTGACGGTTCTACAAATCATGGAGAAGTTCCTGAAAAGATCAAAAAGTAAGATTTAAATAATGATGATATGTTCGATATTTGTGTGTATTTACATTTTTTTAACAATGTATATAGCAGACTCAGCCAGCAATGAAAATGCAATTGATATTGGGAGTATGAACAGTGGTAGCGAATCTGATAATGGATCGGAAAAAATAATAACAAGAAAGGTGTCATCAGACTAAAGCACTATATATATATTCAATGATCTCATGAATTTACTAAGTCATTGCTCTTAGCGTTTTTGTTTTTTCCTTTTTATATCCTAGAATAAAAATGTTATTTTGTTGTTTAAAATATCTTGGTAATATATTCTTAAGGAAAAATAATACTGATTGTTGGATTACCCAATAATTTCAGATATTCAGTAAACATGATTTAATCATATATACTATTTTTTTAAGGGAGGAATTTTTATTCATAATTGCGCTGGTTATATATCCGATACTATCGATAGTATCGATAGTTTTAAAACAAACTATCGAATGGGACGAATATCGATAGTTTGACAGCTCTAAGTGTAAATGTGAGAGGTCCAAATGCATATAATTTCCACCGCCTTTGTTACTATTTTCAAATTCATTTGAAGTGGAAAGGTTAAGAGTTATATAGGCCTTTCTATATTTACTTAACCATTTTTTTGCTTATTTTTGGCTGATCCCTTAATTTATTTATATTTACAATATTTAAGTTCCTTCCAAGTAATCCCCATTATTAACCTAAGACTTTTCTTAAGTGACCAATTACTAATGATTATGGCCAAGTTAAAAGGTTGTCTGATGTTTTATGTCTGTACCAGATACAAAGAGAGTTACAACTCACCTTTCTGTTTCACCGCAACTAATTATCCTTAAGTTCACTTTAATATCTTTGTATTTTGGGGCTACATTATCATCATCATTAAAGTTCTCATCCACTAAGGGTCAAGCAACTTGTTCACCTGTCTCTCTGTCTGTCCGTCACTTCCATGGATATACACAGAATAATCATTACAAGCATTTAGTGGCTGCACCACAACCTGAATTAAATGACCATAAAGGAAAGGTTCAATGCCAAGGTATACTTATCATAAAAAGCACCCGAAATTACATGGTAAGAACAGCAGCCACATAATGGATGTATCATCAATGTGTTTATTGACCATAAAATAATTAAAGAAATGAAGGGTGGGAGGGTAAGGTGAGGTGAGCATCAAGTATATCAACTGCAACTGACATTAAAATATGATATGAGACGATTATTCCAGAATAAGTCTGTGAGTGGCAGGACATGAGATGCTGAATATTGTCTCAAGTTATATATTAACAAATTGTGATAGTAATGATATGGTGGTGAGGACATAATATTATATTTTTAATACTAACTGCAAAGCTCACGTATTTTTTGAAAAATGAGAAAAATGCATTAATTTGTTGGAGTGGAGTATGGAGTAGGGAATGACAAGTCGACATAAGGTACTGGCATAATAAGATGGACCTGAAGACGCTATTTATCTGTCTTTTTATAGCAAAGAAAAGCTGTATGGAGGACGTCTATCGCAAACATAGTTTATTTGTCACAAACGATATACTTTTACCGCAACAGTTGAAACTTTTCCCGCAAATGAAACGTTTGTCGTAAACGTATTTTCTATTTCTGTGAACGAACTATCTCTTATTGCAAGTCAACATGAAGTGTTGCCATAATAAGATAGGCTTGAAGACACTATTTATCTGTCTGAAGATAGCATGCTACACACAAAGATAAAACTTATTGGGGGACGTTTATCGCAAACATAGTTTATTTGTCGCAAACGATCTACTTTTACCGTAACAGTTGAAACGTTTGTCGTACACGTATTTTCTGTTGCTGTGAACTTTACTTTATTTTATTGCAGTATGTTAATAAATTTCGTTTGTGGCAAACGAGATACGTTTAAGAACACATATTGTACTTAAACGTAATTAGAAATTTTAAAGGGAGTTGAGAAAACAAAGAGCGTAACTTTTGTGAGAGCGTAGTTTTATATATGCCAGTTAGAATGATAGTGTTATAAGTCAAAATCCAAAAAAAAAATAGATATGCCGATTTTTCTCTTTAGTTTAATCGGATCTCTAATTTAATTTTTATTTGTGACATTTATAAAAAATATACCCTTACAATGACATGTCTCATTTTATGCACACCAAAATTGTCTTTAGTGTTAGTTTGAAAGTGTTCTGAGTCACACTATATTCACTGACATTGGTGATTCTTAGGTGATTCAGATAATTTCAATATCATATAAAATTAAGTTATTAAAAAAGTAAATAATAATTTCAAAAAAATGTTTCTAGGCAACCAACCTCTTAATATTATATATATATATATATATATTTTTAAATAAAATATTTTGTTTTCATTCATGTTTTCATATTACTGTTTCGAATTAAAATAAATAAAAAAAATTTTGGAAGTTGTCTTAGTCAGTGCATTCTCTGCAAGTAGTGGTTCCCTTGGAGGTACCAACGTTGTAAATTTTTTTTATAAAAGTTCGATATAGTAGTAGGATATTCTAAGAATAAATGTTGTGCTTCGGTGGAAAAATATTTTTCAATTGACACAAACATAAACCATTGCATATCTCACAACGGACAAAGTGTGACTTAGACCACTATCATTCTAACCAGCACATATGCAATATCGTCAAATTGGTAATGCCAAAATCGTCTTAATGTCAAAATATTTTTCAAAATAGTCAAACAATCATCAAAATAAAACAAGTAAGGAAAGGCTAAAGTCGGGCGGGCCGGACTATATGATACCCTCCACTTTCTACCCCATTACAATTGAATTCTGGGAAGAAAGTGAAATCGGGAACAATTTTAGTACGGGTACTACTCATAACCGATAATATAACTTGTTCTGTCAAATTAGATCCAAATTATTCTTTTACAAATTTGTGTGTCTGAGAGAAAACAAGTAAAAAAGGCGTTAAGTTCAGCCAGGTCGAACTTTATATACCCTCCACCATGGACAGAGGCTGTCGATTTTCGTAGAAGTGCTGTAATATTACAGTAAAATATATATTTTTAATATAGACAAACCAAAACAAATACAAATAATGAAAAAATAATTTTATAAATAAATATAATATTTTTATTATTTCACACCACGTTTATAAGGCAAGGCTACCAATACTTTTAGTCAATTCAAAAAGTAAATATAAGACAGAAATCTTCAAAAAAAAAGTTCAAATACCATAAATATTGGTAGATAGTGGGTGCTACAGTTGGTTAGATTTCCATTCCATTTTAATTCCAAAAGTACAAATTTCGAAAATCCATTATCTCACGTACATAGTGCAAAAAAAACTAACTTCATGATTCAACCAATTTTTGCCGTAAAAGTAAAAAAATGCGATTTTGGTCAGAGGAAGATATACACCGACTTTCATGATTCTAGCCTATTCTAGTCTAGTTGGTACCATTTTTATCCCATTTTACCCTCTTAAGAGTACGATTTTCTAAAATCTCTTTATTTTACGTGTCTATTCAATTAGAGGGATGTACACTAGGGCGTACCTCAAAAAAAAAGTTCGCCGTACACCTTCGAATATGAAGTATTATTGAAAGGTAGTTTCAAAAAAAAAATTTTTATTTTTTTATGCCGAACGTAGGGGTCGCGCTTTTACATTTTTCTATATAACTTGTATTTATAAACGGATTTTAAAGTGTGATACATCGATGTTTTTGTCTCGACGAGGCCGATTTTTTTGTCTTTGAAGTCATTGAGCTCAAGCACCCCCTTCTGGTACTTACCCATCATTTCTCAGTTGCTACTACCCTAATGTACCACTCTAATAATCGAAAATTAAAGCTCGCATAAAATCATGAATCATGTTTGAGCTCAATGACTTCAAAGACAAAAAAATCGGACAAAAACATCGATGTATCACACTTTAAAATCCGTTTATAAATGCAGAAGTTATATAGAAAAATGTAAAAGCGCGACCCCTACGTTCGGCATAAAAAAATAAAAAAAATTTTTTTGAAACTACCTTTCAATAATACTTCATATTCGAAGGTGTACGGCGAACTTTTTTTTTTTACTTGTAACCTGGTACGCTCTAATGTACACACCAAATATAATCATTCTAGCTGTAGCCGTTTAGTTGGTACCATTTTTATCCCTTTGTTCCCATCGTATCCCCTGAAAGTACGAATTTGAGAAAACCGTTTATGTTTCGTGTCTACGGAGTCAGATGAATGCACACTCCAAATTTCGTGACACTAACTGCTTGGCTGGTTATTTGGTTGCTACTATTTTTTCCCCCTTTTTCCGTTTTACCCCCTAAACGTACGAATTTCGAAAAATCCCTTTATTTTACGTGTCTACACAATCAAAAGAATGAACACACCGAATTTCATTGTTGTAGGTGCAGCCGTAAGATTGGTACCATTTTTATCCCTCTATTCCCATTTTACTCTGTAAAAGTACGGATTTAGAAGAAATACTTTTATATTATGTATTTATTCAATTAGATGAATGTACACTCCGAATTTTGTGTTTCTAGCTGCAGACATTTGATATGTACAATTTTATCCCTTTTTGTCCCATTTCACCCCCTACGTGTATGTTTTCGTTATAGGGGGATTGTGCATACCCAATATCAAGTAAATACAAGCAGGTATTTTTAGTCCTTTTGAGGGAAACATTTTTCCCTTTGCAGTCCAGTTTCAATCCCAACCGATCTACGACTATAAGTCGCATTTATGGTAAATTGGTTCCTTTCGTTTAGATGCTAGCGTGCTTTCAACAGACGGACGGACATGGCTAGATCGTCTTAGAATTTTATGAAGATCAAGAATATATATACTTTATAGGGTCCCAGGTTGATATTTCAAGGTGTTACAAACTGAATGACAAAGTTAGTATACCCCCAACCTGGAGGTGCGGGTATAAAAATCGCTTGTCTAACATAAATAGTTCCCTGAATAAATCCACAAAAAATACACCTTTGCCTTTAGTTGGTAACAGGGATTCCAAAAAAATGTAGGCCTTATCTTACTAAGATTTGTATTTGTATTTTATATGTATGTATGCCAACATACATAAGTATGGATGTGAGATTTTGATAGCATCGATCAGTGATACTCATAGTGTTACCAGATATATTTAGTTTAATGTCGTCAAATTGGTAGTTCATTATGAGAAGTATGATAACTAGAGTGATCAACAACGTTTCTTTTCTTTCCACCGTCCCCGGTTTTTTTAAAATGTTGATTTTCGAACAATCGTTTTTTTGTGTTTTTCCACCGGTTTCTTAGTGATGAGTGGACCGACATCTGCTCTACAAAATATGTCGTATAGTCAAGAAAATGGTAGCAAATTTGATTTATTTAATCTAGGGTTAGATGAATTAAAAGTATCTTGTTCCGCTGATAATATAGAATATATCGTCGAAATTTAATGATTTTGGTATATCTTTGGAAAGTGTCATCGTGACCTCCACACATGATGGAGGATCTGTGATGAAAAAATACCGAAGGAATTTATCAGCAATATCACAACTATGCATAAACAATTTCTTTCACTTGAGTGTGGTTGACACAATGTATTAAAAAGCTAAGCTATGTGAGGATACAGCGACATTGCAGAAACCGTAAATAAGCTTCGCAACACCACCAAATCTTTTAACAAATCGTCTATAAAGCAGCAAAAATTGCAGGAATCTGTTCTTAAACAGAAAGGGAAAAGGTGAATTTAATATGCGACGTTAAATATAGATGCTGTTCCCTATCGACGATGATTGACCAATTCCTTCGAATTCATCAGTGTGTCAACCATGCTATTCTAGACCTTCGATTAAATCCATTCAGTTCATCACAAATAGAATCTCTCAAAACCTTCAAAAATTCCAAACATATACTATTTAAACAGGTCACAATTTTAGATGACTTTCCAATTTTTGATAAGGGAACAGATAAGTTTGATAAATTATATATTGCCTTACTTACAATCAGTCCAACATCCACCTACAACGAACGAGTTTTCTCCACTTCCACAAAAAAATCGGATGAAGCCAAAACATTTTGACTGTATTCTTTTTCCACGGATTTATTACCTTAAATATGAAAGCCAAAAATAAACTAGCAAGCCTTCCACTACTTGTACCTTGCTTTCGTTTTCATACCTACAGTATGTACATATTTTACAAATATTACTCTTATACAAATATACACTAACTGTATACGTTACTTTTATTAAACCTGAATTAATAATCTTTGTTTAGACTGATCTGTATTATTTTTATTTATTTTTTGTTATTAATAAAGAAAATGTTTTAAAAACTGTAAAACCGTCCACCGGTTTATTTTTTAGTTAAAAAACTCGATTTTTTCATCACTTTTTATGATAACATATAATTCAGTTACCCCTTATCACACAAAACGCAAAGCGAAAGCTCGCGCTATTTTCGATGGAAATTATTTTTGTAACAAAAATTGTACATAAATAACCGCGAGCCTTCGCGCTGCGATTTGCGAGATAAACCTCATAATTTCCGCTTACAAATTTCAGATAAACACCAAAAATCCACTTTTCCGGATTTCAAAAAAATTTAAAACAAATGGAAATCCCGAAAAAGTGGATTTTGTTGTATATCCGAATGCAGCATTAGATTGTTTTAACTTTAATTTATGTTTACTGATATCGGATTAATATGTTTTACAAGGCTTGGGATAAACATAAATCGTTTGCGACAAACATAATGACCGTTTGCATCAAACGTTTAATAGGGCTTGGGATAAACATAAATCGTTTGCGACAAACACAATAACTGTTTGCAAAAGACGTTTCGTAGGGTTTGGAATAAACAAAAAATTGTTTGCCATAAACTAATGTTTTTTCTAACTTTTCATTTGAGGAAAACGATTTTTTTGCGCGTAGCTTACGACCGAAACGAGCTTGCTTAGTATTGAAAATTGACAAAATCGGTTCAAAAGGAAACTTGCACCCTCTGAAATGAACTTGTGTGGCTTTGTGCAATAGTAGCTGCCGAGAGAAAATTCTTAGTTGAGATCATTTATACAACCATTTTTCTCTATTTCAATTTATTACTGATATTCCTAATGCTATCTAAACATAGAGTCCTACAATGCGTAGGTGCAGCATTTCATGATTTCTCGATTTTATTTCACACAACTGCTCCTTCACTTCTTTCACTAACCAACCTACCTACATATTCCTCAAGGATATTTTCCACTAGACTTGTTCTATGTGCAGTGTGCAGGGGTTTATTCGCGGAATTATACGAAATTGAAAAATTTATTGCTTGGCGCCTTCATAAACTGCAGCTGACTGACTGCCATTGTGGGCATGTTGTGCTCTATTATTTATCAAAAAATAGAAAATTGTTATTTCCTTGCTCCACCTTGGCTCCTGCGTCGAGATGTCCTTAAACATCTTCTTAGAAAACGAAATCCAAGAATACATTGTAAATTGTCATGTTTCTTCTTTTCGTTTCTCTGGCACTTTCATGACATTCACCTCCCCATGGAAGCATACTTCCAATTATTACTCCCATTCAGATGAACTTTGCCGTGTAACCGAGACGTTATTGCTGTGTGCGAGTGTGTCCTCCACACGGGGATACATGTGGAGATGATGTCTGTTGTACGCTTGGTTACACGGAATTACAACAGCACGTGTGCAGACCAGTTAGCAATGACATACATGTGTTTCCATTCAGCCAGCCAGCCAGCTAGCTAGCTGAGAAAATGAACTACAGGAGTAGTGCAGTAGTCGAAAGCAATAAATTGCTTGTAAATCTTGAACGGGCATTGAAAAATTACTTACACATGTCTGCTATATTACTAGTGAACAGTGGTTTTGGGAATAAATATGTCTCGTTGCGGCGTTTTTGAGTTTAACTAGTCATTCTTTTAACATCTTGCCTTGGGTGTGTACAAAAGTTTAATACGACTTGGATAATATTAGAGATTTTTGAAAGCGCTTGCCAGTACCGCATTTCATGAAATAATTGTCGAATGCCCAACATATGTTTGTTATTCTGGAAATAGTCCCAAAATTCTAATAGATTTAGCACGCTACTATCTAAACGAAATGAGGTAGTAAGTCCAAAAATATCAGTTAAAAATAGTACCAAGGTGAAATCAAGAAATTCGGTGCATACATTCATCTGACCGTGTAGACGCGTCACACGAAAAATATTTTCAAAATTTTAAATTATAGAATAAAAGTTGGAGATAAAAATGGTGCCAACCAAACGAATGTAGCCATAGTCATGAAATCCGAGTGTGTAGAATAAAATAAGTTTTCCAAATTCGTACTTTTAGAGACGAGGTAGTCTGCAATAGGACTCTAAAGGGTGATTTTTTACCTATTATCTTTTTGGCAACACTGGTTTAAACAGCTGACGCACATTTCGTGTTTTATTTCACTGCCAAACATCTTCAGTTTGGTCTATAATTTAACCATGAATCATCTTACAAACGAACAACGCTTGCAAATTATTGAATTTTATTATCAAAATGCGTGCTCTGTTAAGAAAGTTCATCGCGCGCTTCCATTTTATGGTCAGTTTAATCGACCCACTGAAGCGGCTATTCGGGCTATTGTGACTAAATTTCGCACCAAATTTACATTGTTGGACATTAAACCACCAACACGCTTACGTAGAGTGCGAACTGAAGAAAATATCGCAGCTGTCTCGGCCAGTGTTAATGATGACTAGCAATTATCGATTCGTCGCCGTTCGCAGCAATTGGGCCTCTGTTACTCAAAAACGTGGAAATGCCAAAATTGTACTAAGCGGATGGACCATTAGAGGCGCAGTCAAGGTCAACATTTGCATGAAATAATCTTCAAACATTAAATTATATGGACCGTACTATCGATTCAAATAAAGATTTCATGAATTTTTCTGAATTTTACGTGTTTTTTTTTTTTTGAAAAACTTTCCTATAGCTTTTAAAAAATCACCCTTTAGTATCAGTATTGAAATAAAATTGTTGGAAATTAAAATTATGAAAAGTGTTATAAATTAAATATATTTTTAAATATAAATACATAGGTTTTGAATTATAAATGATTCCAAGAAATCAGTGTGTGTGGTTTCATTAATTCTATATGTATATACACATGCAAAGTCAACTGGTACCTCTATTAAAATCCATCGACACTGTACCTGGAGCATATGAGATCGTCAAAATCGGAAGCCGACATAGTAATTATTAAAATGTTTCGCCATAATTATTTTTTTGATAAACATTCGTTTGCCGCTATATTTTATGTAAATGCGGATTTTGTCAAAACTTTTTTTTTTTTAATATTAGCCAAGAATCCGTCTATCGGAAGTGACGGAATACGTACCGACCGCCTTCCATCATAATTCCTAAAAATAGAAAACTTGTTTCAGTTTTTATGTCAAAAATCTTATTTTAAAAATCTGCATTGCTTTATTTTCATATGTATATGGATGTTTGGAATTATTTTTTTGTGTTTTTTAAGTGATAACTCATATTTCTAGGAAACATTTTGTAAAAGTTGTTATGAAAACTAAATTGAAGAATTCAATATATTTTAGAAATTAGCCCAAATTGACTACTATTCTTTTATTTCTATTGTGGTTTAAAGAAAATAATTTTTTATTTACGTATTTGTTCCTAATGCGCAGAAAAAAAAGCATTAATTTTTCCATATTACAGATTTTCACCTCCTTTTCATCTTTATTTTTGAAAAACTTTGAAGAAAAATACACATTTAGATAAGATGAAGGGTTTCCCCGTTTTTTTAGGATAAGCAATAAATTAAATCCTTGGAGACGGGGTGCACTAAGCGAAAAAAGTCAGATTTTTTAGTTTCAAAACGCGAATTACTCATTTTTTTTTCTTAATAACATCAAATATGAGTAAATTTGCTTTATCCTGAAGCTGTATTTTATGGCAATGGGAGTTCATTTGGATTCATCTAATTGCTGACAAATCTAATTGAGTAGATACATAATATACAATTCATTCATACCTTTAAGGGGTAAAATGGGAATAGAGGGATACAAATGGTACCAACCAAACGGCTTCACCTAGAACAATGAAATTCTGTATATACATTCCACTGACACGTATATAAAGGTATTTTTTAAATTAGTACTTTTAGGGGAGCAAAAATTGAACCAAACAAATGGATGCAACTAGAACCATGAAATTCCTCTGACTGTGTAGTCATGAAAAATAAAAAGGTTTTTCCAAAATTCGTACTTTCAAGGGTTATAATGGGAACACAGTGATAAAAATGGTGCCAACTAAACGGCTACATCTAGAATTATGAAATTCGATGTGTACATCCTTCTATTTGAGTAGACACGTGCAATAAATATATTTTCGAAAGTCTTACTTTTAAGGAGGTAAAATGGGAAAAAGGGGATCACAATGGTACCAACCAAATGACAGCGGCTAGATTCATGGAATTCGGTATATTCCTCCTCTGACTGCAGAGACACGCAAAATAAAACTATTTTCAAAATTCGTACTTTTACGGCAAAAATGTGTAAATCAATAAAACTGATTCGAGCAAATGGCTAAAATCATGAAGTTAAGTTATATTGCACCATGTACGTGAGAGATAATGGATTCGTACTTTTTAAATTTAAATAGGATGAAAATACAACCAACCAAACGGCTACAGCTGAGAATGCACCCGCTATCCCCAATATTTAGGGTATATGAGCTTTTTATACGCTCCACGAGCGTATTATGTCCTTGTGCATTTGTTTGTAACACCCTAAAGGAAGCAAGATAAACACTTTGCCAGAACCGAATGAAACTTTGTACAACAAAATTTTTCGGGATAAGGACGAACACAATTTAATTTAAAGAAAGTCGGTTCAGATTTAGATATAGCACCGGTTCAAGGTTGGCAAAATATCTTATATTTTAACTAGAAACACCTGTGGTGAAAATGTGTTAGATCGGTTCAGAT
The DNA here is from genome assembly GCA_947397865.1 of Polietes domitor. Classification (NCBI taxonomy): domain Eukaryota; kingdom Metazoa; phylum Arthropoda; class Insecta; order Diptera; family Muscidae; genus Polietes; species Polietes domitor. The sequence continues at coordinate 153,313,706 of OX377619.1, read as the reverse complement.
TTATATATAGCTCCCATACAAATTTCGTTCCCAATTTGACTTTTTCCTCTCTATAAACCACATATTTTAACAGATTTTCTTCAAATCTTTCAAAATACCTTATATTTCAAATAGAAACAGGTTCCGATTTATATGTATAAAGCTCCAATAAAAGTATTATTTCGATATTAAACATACTGGTGGCCTCGCCTTAAGGGTGCTTTAAAATAGTTAAAATATTGTATTTATTTATAAAATTATTATTTTTTTTAACATTTTTATTTATTTTGGTTCTGCTATATTAAAACTATAACATTTTCCTATAATCTTACTGCACTTCTACGTAAAATTCACAGCCTCTGTGGAATGCAATCCATATATAAGGTATATTATGTTCGACCCGGCTGAACTTAACGTCTTTTTTACTTGTTATTTATATATTTTAGTTTCAAATGGGGAATTATTAACAAATTAAAGTAATTCCAACCACTGTGCATTGGCTGACACTGACAATGCAAAGTAAAATGCAATTGATTGCCTTCAAGAACGGAGGATTTTGTTTTGAGGGTTTTAATGGCGAACATGTCTGTGAAATGACAGGTTGTTGGTATCAACAAAACATCTACCAACACAGTATTTGTCACCTAAGAATACAAATGTATATTTCTCGAAGACCCGGTTAAATTCATCTCTCTATACCTTAAATAATAAAGCCATATTTTTTCACACAGTTGTGATAATATCGCTTATCGTTGGATACATTTAGCCATATTTTACTGCGTGTGTAATGCCCAGGGAAATTGTCAACAACTGTTGCAAAAGCAATCGAATGGAAAGCTTCGTTATTGTTTTCAATCGAATCCACACCTCACCTCAACACAACGCTACCAACAATAAAATGATCAGACGCAGGCATCCATGCGGACTTAATTGATGCAGTTGTAGTAGTCGCAGTTGGTAAACAATAACGAACGATACAATTACAATTGTCAACTACCCACACACACAGCCACTTGAGCACACATAAAGTCAACATAATATTGGCAGCACTTACTCTTATTGCCAACCTGCCGTCCACAAGTACACTGGCACTATTATTTACCTTGGTTTAGTTACAAACTTAATTACGACTAAGCCATTGTTTAGATTGGCCATGTAGTGCACAAATGGCCAACACAATGTTTGACGCAGACACTCAATTATTAACACCAACACGCTCGAACTCATTCAAATGTTGACATATGTGTGTAGGTACATTAGGGTGTGCCGGAAGCTGCACACTTTTTGATTACACACAGTGGCCGTTGCGTTGCTACTACGAGGTGGTAGTTATTTTGGAGATACTCATATAAAGATTCCATAAAACTTGACGCTTTGAATATGTATCGACTAGCATTACACGCTGCTTCGCACGCGAAAAAGTCAGTTATTTTTATACCCTCCACCTCCAGGATGGGGGTATACTAACTTTGTCATTAAGTTTGTAACACCTTGAAATATTGACCTGAGACCCTATAAAGTATATATATTCTTGATCGTCATAAAATTCTAAGACGATTAAGCCATGTCCGTCCGTCCGTCTGTTGAAAGCACGCTAGCATCTAAACGAAAGGAGCTAGAACGTTCAAATTTTCCATAAATTGAAACGGGGCGAAATCGGCCCAAAGGGAAAAATGTTTCCCTCACAAGGACTAAAAATACCCATAATAATCCCTAATATTTTAGCGTATTTAAGCATGTTTTTTAAATATGTCTGTTTATATTTACTTGATGTTTGGTATGCGCATTCCCCTTATAGCAAAAACGTGCACCATAAAGTGATTCTTATTTGTAGGGTGTGAAATGGGGCAAAAAAGGGATAAAAATGGTACATATTAAACGACAACATCTAGAAACACGAAATTCGGTGTGTACATTCCTCTAATTGAGTAGATACATAATATAAAAGTATTTTTTCCAAATTCGTACCTTTAAGGGGTAAAATGGGAATAGAGGGATAAAAACGGTACCAACCAAACGGCTGTACCTAGAATAATTAAATTCGGTGTATATATTCCTCTGATTGCATTGACAAGTAAAATACACGGATTTTTCAAAATTCGTACTTTTTTGGGTTAAAATGACAAAAGGGGATACAAATAGTACCAACCAAATGACCGCAGCTAGAGTCATGCAATTCGGAGTATACTTTCCTCTGACTGCGTAGACACGAAAAATAAACGGATTTTTCGAAATTCGTACTTTCAAGGGATACAATGGTACAGAGGGATAAAAATAGTACCAACCAAATGGGCGCAGCTGGAATCATGGAATTCGATGTATACATTATTCTGACTGCATATACACGCAAAATTGAAAGTTTTTTTCCAAATTCGTACCTTTTCTTTTACGGAAACCGACAACCTCTGTGGAATGCAATCCATGGTGGAGGGTATATAAAGTTCGGCCCGGCCGAACTTAACGCCGTTTTTACTTGTTTAGTTTTATCCGTCTCTGTTTTTGGATAGTATTTATTTGATTTTCTTTTGGTGGGTATAGAATAATCTAAAATAGTAATTTGATAGCATTCATATACCGTCAAGGAAATGTGCTTGTCGATGTGCACTTCTTTAGTTAAACTCCCTTCGTATGTATAAGTTTTATCATTATACTCTCCACCTCCAGGATGGGGGTATACTAACTTTGTCATTCCGTTTGTAACACCTTGAAATATCGACCTGAGACCCTATAAAGTATAAATATTCTTGATCATCATAAAATTCTAAGACGATGTAGCCATGCCCGTCCGTCCGTCTGTTGAATGCCCAAATTTCCCACAAATACGTCTTATAGTCGTAGATCGGTTGGGATTGAAACTGGGCGAAATCGGCACAAAGGAAAAAAATCCCTCACAAGGACTAAAAATACCCTAATATTCCCTAATATTTTAGAGTATTTAAGCATATTTTCACAATATGTCTGCTTGTACTTACTTGATATTGGGTATGCGCATTCCCCCGATAACATAACATAATATAAGTTGTTACTGATAGAAAGTGGAGTGTATTATAGGCTAATAGTCCTGGTTCAATTTGTCAAATCGAAAAGAATATTTGTATCAGGGCTATATCCAAACATTGAATGAAGTGACCCATTTCCAGTTCTCAATTTGAAGTAATTCGATGAAAATACGAGGTTGCTGTGGCGGAAAAATCAAGTCGGGAGCGAAATTTGTATAGGAGCTATATATAAATCTGAACCGATATGACTCATTTTCATCCTGGGTGTTTCTCATGCAAATATAAGATATTTTGCCAAATTTGAAGAAAATCTGTTAAAATATGTGGTTTCTGGAGCGGAAAATTCAAATCGGGAGTGAAATTCGTATGTGGGCTATATCTAAATCTGAACCGATCTGGCTCATTTGGTGTGTTTCATGGGTGTTTCTAGTTTAAATAGAAGATGTTTTGCCAATTTTGAAGAAGATCTGTTAAAATATGTGGTTTCTACAGCAGAAAAAGTCAAATCGGGAGTGAAATTCGTATGGGGGCTATATCTAAATCTGAACCGATCTGACCAATTTTCACCAGAGGTGTTTCTAGTTGAAATGTAAGATGTTTGGCCAAGTTTGAGGAAAATCTGTTGTAATATGTGGTATCTAGCGGGAAAAGCGTCAAATCGGGAGTAAAATTCGTAGGGGGGCTATATCTAAATCTGAACCGATCTGGCTAATTTTCACCGTGGGTGTTTTTAGTTGAAATATAAGATGTTTTGCCAATTTTGAAGAACATCTGTTAAAACATGTGGTTTCTACAGCAGAAAAAGTCACATCGGGAGTGAAATTCGTATGGGGGCTATATCCAAATCTGAATCGATTTTCTTCAAATTAAGTAGCGTTCGTCCTTATACCGGAAAACTTTGTTGTGCAAAGTTTGATTTGGTTCTGGCTACAATTGCGACCTGTACTTTGATTACAAGAATAGATGGACAGACGGACGGACGGACATCGTTAAATCGATTCAAAAAGTGATTCTAAGTCGATCGGTATAATTAACAATGGGTCTATCTCGCTTCCTTTTGGGTGTTACAAACAAAAAACATATTTTGAAAAATCACTATAGGTTCACTGTGTTTTAGCTTCCCCTAAAAACATGTACTTTATTTGGTACCACGTTTATCCCTTGTCGTCCCGCATACTCCTTATAAGTACAAACTTTGAAATATTCATTTATGTTCCGTGTTTACACAATTAAAGGGTTGTATAGCATTTTATCCTTTTTTGTTCCGTGCGCACCTTAAAGGTACAATCCTCAAAAAATCCAATTTTACTGCGCTACTACAAGGTCAGAGGAATTTACATATCAAATTTCACCATTCTAGCTATAATAATTTAGTTGGTACCATTTTTATCCCTTCTTGTCCCGCTCACCCCTTATTAGAAACAAATTCGAAAAATCCATTTTGATAGTGCTTCTATATAGGTCAGAGGAATTTACATACCGAATTTCACGATTCTAGCGGTAATACTTAAGTTTGTACCATTTTTATACCTTTTGGTCCCGCTCGCCCCTTAAAAGTACACATTTCGAAAAATCAATTTAGATTTGCGCTTCTATGTTGTCGGAGGAATTGATTGCGTAGACACGTAAAATAAAATTCGTTCTTTTATAGGGTAAAATGGAAAAAGAGGATAATAATTGTACCATCCAAGTAACCGCAGGTAGAGTCATGAAATTCGTAGTAGACATTTCTCTGACTGCGTAGACACGAAAAATAAAGTGGTTTTTCCAAATTCATACTTTCAAGGGATACAAGAGGAACAGAAGGATAAAAATGGTACCAACTAAATGGCACCAGGTAGAATGATGAAATTCTGTGTGCACATCCCACTGACTGTACAGACTCGCAAAGTAAAAATATTTTTTCTTTCATTTTACTTTTTTTTTTCAAAAGTAATACTTTTAAGGTGGTTAAACGGGCAAAGGAGATACAATCGTCAACAGTCAAAATCCCCACCGATTCACATGGAATGACTCATTTTCAAAGTTTGTACTTTTGGAATTAAAATATAATGTAAATGCAACCAACCGCACGGCTGTAGCTTTAAATTACCTGCCATATGTGTTTGCTTTTTGAATTAACTTAAAATATTATTTTGATATTGGTTGCCTTGCCTTATCAGTGTGATTTAAAATAATTTAAACTTTATATTTTTTATAAAATTATTTTATCAGCATTTTTATTTGTTTTGGTTTGGCTATATTAAAAAAATGGTAATCCAATCAACCCGAACATAATAATTTTTAAACATTTTTGTACTTATTTGGGTATTATGCACATCTATAATTGTTGTTCAAGTGATGAAGGAACACCCTAATCAACATGTTTACACAAACTCAGCCGTGCCAATTATCATAAAACCGATGATAAATTTTATTGATACTGAAGGGCGATAATGTGAACGAAATGTGTAGATTGAAGGCTGGGTGAGAATTTGACAGAGGCGATTTCAATGTCAAGTAATCGGATAGAATTCCAGCTTCTTCTATTATTATTGCAGTCTCAATATCATCTTTATTATCTACAAGGTATGTACTTGTATTAATTACACAAGTCGTCAGTATAAATCTAACATAAGCTATGCAGTAGGGTGAAAAGGGATGAGACATAAATTCTTTTATAAATGTAGGTCCATTTGGCACGAACCTTCTAGTTGCTTCCACACAAATAATCTGTATCTAAGTAAAATCGTCCTTACATTGAATATACAGTGAATGAAGGTATATACAAATCGTTTTAACCGAGTGAAACTTACTGAAACTTCTTTTATATGATTTTTGCATCTTAATATAAAGAAAAAACATTTTTTGAATTATAGAAAACCAGAGGAGTTTGGTTTAGTTAAATTGAACTTATTCCTTATAACAAATAGAATTTTAGTCAGATTGAATACTCGGTTTGAGTAAAATTTCTGCAAAATTGATGACAGATTTATAATAATTCGTTTTCAATATTTGCACACTAATTTTTGAAATATAGGTCCGATCACAACCGCTTATATGTTCATTTAAAGATAATTATGTTGGCTACTAATGTTGTGTCAATTTGAGTTCAGATAGAAATAGAAAGAAAATTTTAATTTTTTTTGAAAAAAAATAATAAGTAAGAAACGGCTAAAGTCGGGCGGGCCGAGTGTATTATACCATACACCACTTCAACAATTTTTCTCCAGTTTATTAAAAGTTTCCTTAAAAGTAGGAAAATTAACTAAGTAAGAGTAAAGTTTCCTTATTCCAAAGTCATAGGGAAATTTTACTTAAATTTAGTAAAAATGGTTGGAGGAAATATTTACTTAGATTTATGAAAATTTCAGAGAAATGTTATTTAGATATAAAGGGTGATTTTTTAAGAGCTTGATAACTTTTTTTTTAAAAAAAACGCATAAAATTTGCAAAATCTCATCGGTTCTTTATTTGAAACGTTAGATTGGTCCATGACATTTACTTTTTGAAGATAATTTCATTTAAATGTTGACCGCGGCTGCGTCTTAGGTGGTCCATTCGGAAAGTCCAATTTTGGGCAACTTTTTCGAGCATTTCGGCCGGAATAGCCCGAATTTCTTCGGAAATGTTGTCTTCCAAAGCTGGAATAGTTGCTGGCTTATTTCTGTAGACTTTAGACTTGACGTAGCCCCACAAAAAATAGTCTAAAGGCGTCAAATCGCATGATCTTGGTGGCCAACTTACCGGTCCATTTCTTGAGATGAATTGTTCTCCGAAGTTTTCCCTCAAAATGGCCATAGAATCGCGAGCTGTGTGGCATGTAGCGCCATCTTGTTGAAACCACATGTCAACCAAGTTCAGTTCTTCCATTTTGGGCAAAAAAAAGTTGGATATCATCTCACGGTAGCGCTCACCATTCACAGTTACGTTACGATTCGCATCATCTTTGAAGAAGTACGGTCCAATGATGCCACCAGCCCATAAACCGCACCAAACTGTGACTTTTTCTGGATGCATTGGTAGCTCTTGCAATGCTTCTGGCTGATATTCACTCCAAAATCGACAATTCTGCCTATTTACGTACCCATTGAGCCAAAAATGAGCTTCGTCGCTGAACACAATTTCTTTCTTTCTGAACTTTCTTAACAGAGCACGCATTTTGATAATAAAATTCAATGATTTGCAAGCGTTGCTCGTTAGTAAGTCTATTCATGATGAAATGTCAAAGCATACTGAGCATCTTTCTCTTTGACACCATGTCTGAAATCCCACGTGATCTGTCAAATACTAATGCATGAAAATCCTAACCTCAAAAATCAAAATCACTCTTTAGTACAACTAGGCCCATACAAATGTTTCTCCCGATTCTTTCCGCTCTAGGAACCACATGCTATATCCGATTTCGCACTACATCTTATAATCCCACTAAAAACACCTTTTGTTAAAGCGGGTAAGATCGGTTCAGATTTAGATATAGCCCTAATTCAAATTTGGCTAAACTTTACATATTATATTTCACCTATAAACATACATGGTGAAAGCGGGTCACATTGTTCCAGGTTTCAATATACCCCCATGCAAATGTCATTTCCAATTTAACATTTTTTGTCAAACACATTTACATGATACAAAAATCCTTGCCGATTTCACTTTTTTACCGAAATGAACTGAAATGAGATAGATTGTGGAGGGTCGGCCCCGTCTGACTTTAGCCTTTCCTTTCTTGTTTTTATTTTCAAGAAAATCAAAGACATCGGAAACATTTTTGACAAGTATTTCTTATGAAACTACATTCGAAAAAGCGAAAACCAAAATAACGTTTAATTGAAACCTTAAAACAATGATAATTATTCATTTTGTTGTCTAGTGTCATCTTCTCATCTTGACCTTTTCATCCCTTTTCATTCCTTTTCGTTTGTGTCTTGTGCTTGTTTACAGGCATCATTAAAACGGTAACTCATTCAATTATCTGCTTTATTTATTCACACCCACATTAAATTGTGTATACGTTCGTATATATAACACACATATAATTGATGTACGAGTATATACTCGTATTTATTTCTGATTAAGGTAATGCCGTATTCGTGGCACTTTGGACTTTTATCTCGTATTAATGTTTAACGCTTATAGCCAAGAAAATCATGGCAAAGGATACAGAAGCAGCAGCATTTATTTAATGAAGACCATTTTTTTATTATTTCTTTCAGCGAATCTATGAAATGTTAAGTGTCGTAATACCGGTAGACGTAGATAATTAATTGTTTCGACGTTAAAGTAAAAATGTTTATCAAGAGAAGAAAAAATGCAGACTCCTTAAATGCCTTCTACCAGTTTCAGTTTAGCAAAGCTGTGTAGCAACAATATTAAATAAAGCTAATTGTTATGCAAAAGTCCGGGCAGTAAATTAATGCTGACATCGACAAATTTGACTTAAGTTGAAGGAGATGAGATGGTTTACGTTGCCTTAGATATGGTAAAGATTGTTAAACAATGAAGAAATCGATAAGTGAGTGTAGACAATTTTTTGCATTTAATTAATTTTGCCAGACAAAGTCGTTATCTTGAATAAGGCCAACAAACCAACAAATACAAATAATTTATCTGATGAAACCGCAAAACTATAAATTACAGACCTTAACTTTTCTTCAGGAATTTTCCTTTAACAAGTGAAGACTTCATGATACAAGGTCATGTTCTTTGAAGGCCATTTGAATATTAGATAAGGTTGAGTTGTTGTAGACTCACTCCCTTGGACGGAAGATGTCCATTATGATACAGCCCAAGGTATCATGCAACTCACGAATCACTTTATCTAGTCGACACCTATTTAGGACAAGTCGTCTATGCCCACAAAGAAAGCTGAACCCAGTCCCTCGATATGCCTTCTAGCCACAGCGCGGTCATTAACAAAGCATAATAATTTATTTGAAACATAAAGTTGATAGAGAAATATATGTACGTGGCGCGTAATTAGAAATTGTATCCAAACTTTTGAATAAAGCATCTCAAAGAAAACCTTGTAAGATGGCAACCCACACGTGACTATTGAGAAGCCAGTGCATCCACAACGAGTCACAGTTTGGTGTGGATTTAGGGCTGGCAGCATAATCGGACCTTCGAAAGGAGCAAGGAGACGCCATTACCGTCAACGGTGAGCGTGTTCAACGAATTTTTATTTCCAAAAATTCAGGAGAATGAAAAGACGAGAACACATTTCTCACAGCCAACGCAAGCAACGATATTTTACGCACTGCTTTTGCAAATCCAATAATCAGCCGAAATTGTGATGTCAATTGGCCGTTTCGGAGCTGTGATTTGAGTCCTTTGTATTATTTTCTGTATGGAGCCATTAAGGATAAATGTTACGCAAATCATTAAGAGACAATAGAAGCGGTGAAACATGAAATCGAAGTTTCCATTGCAGAGATTCGAGCCGGAACAATCGAAAAGGAATTGAAAAATTGCTTTGATCGGATGAGGTATTGCCGAGCCAGTCCTGGTAGTCATATGAATGGTATTGTATTCCATTATTAAATGACAAAGCTCAATCTTTCCAATAAAACCAGAAATTTGAAAAAAAAAAATCATAATATAGCCGATTCCAATTTAAAATTTTAAATGGCCAATCCTGTATATGAAAACAAGGTCCACTTTTATAATAGCTGAAATAAAACCTGGAATCTGGAAATTTCTATCAATATTAGATGTAAAATGTGGGTTTTAGAGCGGTAATAGTGTAATTTGTATGGGGGCTAGGGTTAGCATTTTTCACCACATTTTCGCTATAAAATTGTGAACGGTAACAAAATTATTTAAGATCAATTTTAATTAGATTTGTGTCAGCTGTGCAATATAAATCGTCTACCTTGAATATGGTAATCTATATATATAAAAGAAAGTGTCCGAAGCGATGTAATCCCATAACTCGAGATTGGCCAAACCGATTTTGATGATTTGTACTTTGTTGGAAAGGTATTTTCTCAGCACGGGTTTAAAAAAAAAATAAAAAAAGAACTTCAAAATATCAAAATTTGAAAATGTCTGATTTTTACCACACAGCGTGTTACGACAGGTTTTTTTCCGATGTTGTTGAAATTTTCAGTGCAGATAGATGTAGGTCTGGAAGGAACTATAGGCTATAGAATTTTTAAAAATTTGCTCTGTGGGCGGAGGGGGCGTGGCAATAGTGTTTTTGAGAGCTAGAAGGCTGAAAATTGGAACGTATATATTACGAAGGCTGAAAATTGGTGTATATATTTTACTGACCACGATAATGATAAATATGATGCAGAAATTTGGATTTTCATTTTGTGGGCGGAGTGGGCGTGGCAAGTGTTTTTGAGAGCTAGATGGCTGAAAATTGGTACATATATATTACTGATCACGAGAATGATAAATATGATACCGAAATTTGGATTTTCGTTTTGTGGGCGGAGTGGGCGTGGCAATAGTGTTATTTGAGCTAGAAGGCTAGAATTGAATGTATATTTTACTGACCAGGAGAAAGATCAATTTGATGCTGAAATTTGGATTTTCGTTTTGTGGGCGGAGTGGGCGTGGCAAAAGTGTTTTTGAGAGGTAGTAGGCTGAAAATTGGTACATATATATTACTGACCACGAGAAAGATCAATTTGATGCTGAAATTTGGATTTTCGTTTTGTGGGCGTATTGGGCGTGGCAATAGTGTTCTTTGAGCTAGAAGGCTGAAAATTGGAATGTATATATTACTGGCCACGAGAAAGATCAACTTGATGCCGAAATTTGGATTTACGTTTCGTAGACTTTGGGGCATGGCAAAAGTGTTTTGGAGAGCTAGAAGGCTGAAAATTGGTACATATATATTACTGACCACGAGAATGATAAATATGATGCCGAAATTTGGATTTTCGCTTTGTGGGCGGAGTGGGCGACAAAAGTGTTTTTGAGAGGTAGTAGGCTGAAAATTCGTACATATATATTATTGACCACGAGAAAGATAAATATGATGCCGAAATTTGGATTTTCGTTTCGTGGGCGTGGCAAAAGTGTTTAGGAGAGCTAGAAGGCTGAAAATTGGTACATATATATTACTGACCACGAGAATGATAAATATGATGCGAAATTTGGATTTTCGCTTTGTGGGCGGAGTGGGCGTGGCAAAAGTGTTTTTGAGAGGTAGTAGGCTGAAAATTGGAATTGGCTAGAAGTATTTTTAAGCTAGAAGGCAGAAAATTGGAACGTATATATTACTGACCACGGGAAAAAAAATGTTTTTTTCCATGCTTTATATAAGGTTACTTTCTATATATGTTTGTGTGCCACAAAATTTGAAATCAATTTTTGAAAGCTTTTTTCTCAACCAATTTTGCTCAAATTTTGCACACTTAATCATTTTCGATGACAATACAAGGAAATGGAAAAATTTGACCAATTGGACAAAGGGGCGTGGCACCTCCCATACGAAGTTAAAACCTATTATTGAATATTGTCAGTTCTATGACACCTAGAGTGCTGAAATTTTGTGTAAATGCATCTAGCATCAATTCGCATAGTTGTGCCAAAAATGGGCGGTATTGGAAAAGTGGGCGTGGCACCTCCCATACGAAGTTAAAACCTATTATTGAATATAGTCAGTTCTATGACACCTAGAGTGCTGTAATTTTGTGTAAGTGCATCTAGCATCAATGTGCATAGTTGTGCCAAAAATGGGCGGTATTGGAAAAGTGGGCGTGGCACCTCCCATACGAAGTTAAAACCTATTATTGAATATTGTCAGTTCTATGACACCTAGAGTGCTGAAATTTTGTGTAAGTGCATCTACCATCAATGTGCGTAGTTCTGCCAAAAATGGGCGGTATTGGAATAGTGGGCGTACCACCTCCCATACGAAGTTAAAACATATTATCGAATAGTGTCAGTTCTATGACACGTATAGTGCTCAAATTTTGTGTAAGTGCATCTAGCATCAATGTGCGTAGTTGCGCCTAAAATGGGCGGTAATGCAAAAGTGGGCGTGGTACCTCCCATACAAACCACAAATTAAAAATCTATTATTTCTGCTCCTGATAACGCAGTAATTTTTCCTTCTACAAAAGATAACTAAAAAAGAATTTCTAGGCCCAATAGAATTCTGCTTGCATAAAGCATGGATTTGAAAAATTTTTTTTTTTAGATTTACTAGTTTATTTAGAAGGCTGAAAATTAGAACGTATATATTACAAACCACGATAATATCAATATGATAAGATCAATATATATTACTGACCACGGGAAAAATGTGGAAAAAGTGTTTTTTAACTAGAAGGCTGAAAATTGGAACCTATATATTACAAACCACGATAATATCAATATGATAAGATCAATATGAAACCAGATTTTAATTTTACCATTTGTATTTTGCCTGGCGAAGCGGGCGGGGTTCAGCTAGTTTACTATATTACGAAATGAATATACGATTATTCAATAATATTTTGAGATAATTCAATTTCAAAATTTTTGATATCTTTATGAATAAAGTTCGATAAGCTGTTCTCCTAATACGCTGATATCTGTGGAGAACAGATATACAATTTTACTAATAAATAACGTAACAACTATGTACTGAAAAAATTACAATATTACTGCCTCAAAATATGAATTTAGGTTTTCGAAGCTATAGGAAAGGGTATGGATAATTTAAGATTTATTAACCATTAATAATACATTTCTCGAGTGGCAATATCATCTCTATCGAGCTTACTTTCTCCAATACAATTAGAAATAGACTATCTGATGAGTCTATAAATGCTGTCTTTCTATATATGTGTGTTTTAAAAAGTTTTATATTTCAAACAAGTAAGGAAAGGCTAAAGTCGGGCGGAGCCGACCATATAATACCCTACACCACTCCCTGCGTATGTACCACGCTTTGATTACTAAACCCACGTATTTCATGGGAGCAATTTTATGTAGTTCATATAAATTATACAGTTACTACAGTCATATTTACCGAATATGGTTAATAATATGGTAACTGGTCCAATTATCCGACAGACAAATACAAATTATACAGTAGTAGGATGAATCGGACCGACATTTCAAAAGGGGGCCTATAACAACATTTTGGGCATGGTCCAAAACATGGGCCTATATATTTTTCATTCACTGTAGATACTCCTAGTGGAAAAATATCATGATCTGCAAAATTTGATGAAGATCCGATGTAAGTTTATAGAGCTGTAATAGATCAGATATGGGCATCTTCCAAACAATTCTCATTACAATTCAATTCGCTAAAAAAGTGAAACCGGGAAGGATTTTTGCATCCGGTAAATGTATGTTTTTGACAAAAAATGTTAAATCGGAACGATGTGACCCGCTTTCACCATGTATGTTTATTGCTGAAATATAACATGTAAAGTTAGGCCAAAATCGGTTAAACATGCGGGAGCAACATTTGTATGAGGGTTATATCTAAATCTGAACCGATCTTACCCACTTTCACCATAGATTTTTTAGTTGGATTATAAGATGTTGTGCCAATTTTAAAGAAAAACGGGTACAATATGTGGATTTTAGAGCGGAAAAAGTCAAATCAGGGGCGACATTTGCATGAGGGCTATATCTAAATCTGAACCGATCTCACCCACTTTCATCATATGTGTTTCTAGTTCGATTATAAAATGTTGTGCCAATTTTAAAGAAAATCGGGTACAATATGTGGTTTCTAGAGCGGAAAAAGTCAAATCGGGAGCAACATTTGTATTGGGGCTATATCTTAATCTGAACCGATCTTACCCACTTTCAGCCTGGGTGTTTCTATTCGATTATAAAATGATGTGCCAATTTTAAAAAAAATTGGGACCAATATGTTGTTTCTAGAGCGGAAAAAGTCAAATCGGGAGCGACATTTGTATTGGGGCTATATCTAAATCTGAACCGATCTCACCCACTTTCATCGTAGGTGTTTCTAGTTCGATTATAAAATGTTGTGCCAATTTTAAAGAAAATCGGGTACAATATATGGTTTCGAGAGCGGAAAAAGTCAAATCGGGAGCAACATTTGTATTGGGGCTATATCTTAATCTGAACCGATCTTACCCACTTTCAGCCTGGGTGTTTCTATTCGATTATAAAATGATGTGCCAATTTTAAAGAAAATTGGGACCAATATGTTGTTTCTAGAGCGGAAAATGTCAAATCGGGAGCGACATTTGTATTGGGGTTATATCTAAATCTAAACAGATCTTAACCACTTTCACCATAGGTGTTTCTAGTTCGATTATAAAATGTTGTGCCAATTTTAAAGAAAATCGGGTACAATATGTGGTTTCTAGAGCGGAAAAAGTCAAATCGGGAACGACATTTGTATGTGGGCTATATCTAAATCCTCGTCCTTTGCCAAAAAAGTAACTTCTGCCAAATTTCATGATAATCGGACAACAATTGCGACCTGTAGAGTGCGAACAAGCTTAGATGGACAGACTGACAGACGGACGGACGGACAGACAGACATCGGTAAATCTTATACTTAAAGGTGGGTCTAGCTCGATTATTTTTTGGTGTTACATACATTTGGCGGAAAACTAACTTATAATACCCTAGTCCAATATGTGGTGTAGGGTATAAAAATCACTATAGGTAACATGTGTTTTTGCATTATTTGGTACCACGTTTATCCCTTGTCGTCTCGGCTCCTCCTTTATTTTTCCGTTTTTATTTTATAATATTTATAATACTTTAGTTGGTACCATTTTTATACCTCGAAAAAAAAAATCCATTTTGATGGCGCTTCTGCTTGGTCAGAGGAATTTACATACTAAATTCACGATTCTATCTGTAATACTAAAGTTAATACCATTTTTATCCCTTATTGTCCCACTCACCCCTATAAGTACAAATTTCGAAAAAATCCATTTAGATTGCCCTTCTACGTTCTCAGAGGAATTTCACAACTATAGATGCAATACTTTAGTTGGTACTATTTTTATCACTTATTGTCCCGCTCACCCCCTAAAAGTACAATTTTTGAAAAAATCCATTTATATTGCCCTTCTACGTTCTCAGAGGATTTTACACTCCAAATTTCACAACTACAGCTGCAATACTTTAGCTGGTACCATTTTTATCCCTTTTTGTCCCGCTCACCCCTTGTAAGTATAAATATCGAAAAATAAATCATTTTAAATGGTGCTTCTACGTTGTCAAAGGAATTTCTCGACTATAGCTGCAATACTTAAATTATTACCATTTTTTATCTCTTTTTATCTCTCGCTACCCTTAAAAGTACAAATATTGAAAATTCCAATTTAATGCGCTAATAAAGGGTGATTTTTTAGCTATTATTATTATTACATTAAATTATATGGACCGTACTATCGATTCAAATAAAGATTTCATGCATTTTTCTGAATTTTATGTGTTTTTTTTTTGAAAAACTTTCCTATAGCTTTTAAAAAATCACTCTTTACATGGTCAGAGGAATTTCACGACTCTAGCTGTAATAATTTAGTTGCATTTTATTATATTGCAAGTCTACGTTGTCAGAGAAATGTAGATACGAATATATCTGCAATACTTAAATTGATACCATTTTTATCCCTTTTTGTCTCTTTCCTCTCTTAAAAGTACAAATTTCGAAAAATCCCCATTTGTAGCTCGTCTGTATGGTCATTGAAAGGAACACACCGAGTTTCATGTTTGTAGCTACCGCTGTTAAGTCAGGACGAAGGTTCGGGGCCTGGTCAATGATAAGTCAGTCAGTAAAGCAACTCTTTTATATGTATACATACATATACACATAATGTACAGCTATTCTAATTCAAATATAAGTTGTATTATATAGACCGGGTTCGTCTACACGACTACTCGATTTTTAAATTTTCTTACATGTTCATAATTCAGACGTGTTCTTACGTTTACCACAAAGTAAATACCATCGAAGGACAATTTGCATGGCTTATTTTAAGATAAACTGGTATTTGTTTTGGACAAGCAATAGCAGTGTCCGTCCCACAAGGACAAAATAACTTTTTATTATGGACATGAAACGTAAGACATCCATTGTAGCCGGTTAACAACATGTCTTCGGCATTTTTATATCTACCAAATAAAACACAGTGACATTAAACGGTGATAACGTTTAACGATTAACAAAAGAGACAAACATTCACTGTGTCTGTGATTAAATGGCAAAGTGGCGAAATGAGAAAACCATAAATTTTTATCTCAACACAAAAATAAATGTTGACATTAACGTGCAAAAGTACTTCGTCGGCACAAAAATTAACGAAATAAAAACACAAATTACACAAAATTCCATTCCAAATAGCAAATAATAGGTGATGATAAAAGGTTAACTTGCTTGCTGCCAAGGGTACCAACAGATAAGGGTTTACCATCAAGTTATTATGGCTCTTTGTAATAGATTTACTAGGAACAAGGATCATGGGGGCAACACAATATACTGGATTTATTGAATGGAGAGTTTTAGGGGGCGATCTAATATACATTAGGCACATAAATACATGAAGGAACTATAAAGTAACTTTCACATTTATTACTGTATTCACTTCTAAAATGTTGTAAAAATTCCTCAAGGACAAAATACCAAAATACGTAAGTTTGGGATATAAGTTGTTAAAATAAAAATTAGGAAAATTTATTGTCTATTACAAATTATGGTATTGTGATCTAGACAAATATGTTAAATAAATATAGAAATAATATAAAATAAATTAATTAAAATCTGAAAAAGTACTGTATTGCTTTAATCACTCACCTCTCCACAGAACTTCGCCACCAAACCTTTGATGCTAGTGAGTGGTTGAACTAAAAATGCACTCACAAAATTTGGCAACCCTTATTTGCCGCACAGATGTGGTCATGTAATATCAATTTAGTTACACACTCTTCGCCTGCCAAGAATGTGGTCTAATGAGTTGTATAATACATGTATAGTATAGAGTGGTTCGAGGAATAGTTACTAAGATTACAATTCATAGTTGAAGTTCGAATATTTTAAGATGAAAAACGCGGGTTTTTTGTTGCCAACTTTCTTGCCAGAAGCATTGTGCAATTACTGAAGAAGTCGATACATACATGGAATCGACATGAAGGAAGCTTATGTGATTCGGTCAAATTTATTTTGGATGCGGTAAAAAGTTAAGTTCGGCCGGGCCGAAATTTATATACCCTCCACCATGGATTACATTCCATAGATGCTGTCGATTTTCATAGAAGTGCAGTAACATTACAGGAAAATGTCAACTTTTTTTTAAAAAAGCCAAAAAAAAAAACAAATGAAAATATTGAAAAAATAATTTTATAAATGAATATACAATTTTTATTATTTCAAACCACGGTTATGGGGCAAGGCTTCCAATTTAAAAAGTATACATAAGACAGTAATCTTCAAAAAAGCTTAAATACCATAATTGGTTATATTTCCATCCTATTTTAATTCCAAAAGTACAAATTTTGAAAATCCATTATCTCTCACGTACACAGTGCAATATAACCTAACTTCATGCTTTTACCCATTTCTGCCTTAAAGTAAATATAGTTTTATTTTGTGATTCTATACAGTCAGAAGAATGTATACACCAAATTCCATGATTCTAGCTGAGGGCATGTAGTTCGTACCATTTTCATCCCCTTTTTCCATTTTACCCCCATAATTCGAATTTAAAAAAGCCTTTATTTTACATGTCTACGCAATCAGAATCAGAAAATGTATACACCGAATACCATTATTCTCAGTGCAGCCGTCTGGTTGGTACCATTTTCATCCTCTTTTTTTCATTTTCCCCCCTAAAACTACGAAGTTCGAAAAATTCTTTTATTTTACGTGACTATGCAATCAGAGGAATATATACGACGAATTTCATTAAAAAAAAGTACGAATTTGGAAAAAATAATTTATATTATGTATCTACTCAATTAGAAGAATGTACACACTGAATTTCGCGTTTCTAGCTGCCGTCGTTTGAAAGGTACCATTTTTATCCCTTTCACCCTCTACAAATAAAAACAAGTAAGGAGAGGCTAAAGTCGGGCGGGGCCGACTATATGATACACTCCACTTTCTATCCGAATAAAATAAAATTCGATAAAAAAGGGAAAACTTAAATCGGAAAGGAAATTTGTACGGGGGTATATTCAAACCTGCAACGAAATAGTTGAAATATATATTAAACAAGTAAGGAATGGCTAAAGTCGGGCGGGGCCGACACTATGATACACTCCACTTTCAATCTGAATACAATTTAATTCAGTGAAAAAGTGAAAAAGGGAAGGATTTTTATATCCTCTAAATGTATGTGTTTGAAAAAAAATGTTAAATCGGAAAGGACATTTGTTTGGGGGTATATTGAAATCTGAAACGAAATAGGTGAAATATAATATGTATAGTTTGGCCAAAATCGGTTAAATATTTGGTAGCAACATTTGTATTTGGGCTATATCTAAATCTGAACCGATCTTAGCCACTTTCACCATAGGTTTTTTACTTGGATTATAAGCTGTTCTGCCAAATTTGTAGAATATCGGGTACAATATGTGGTTTCTAGAGCGGAAAATGTTAAATCGGGAGCGACATTTGTATGGGGGCTATATCTAAATCTGAACCGATCTTACCTAATTTCTGCATATGTGTTTCTAGTTGGATTGTAAGATGTTGTGTCAACTTTAAAGAAAATCGGGTACAATACGTCGCTTCTAGATCGGAAAATGTCAAATCGGGAGCGACATTTGTATGGGGGCTATATCTAAATCTGAACCGATCTTATCCATTTTTTGCATAGGTGTTTCTAGATAGATTATAAGATGTTCCGCCAAAGTTAAAGAAAATTGGGTACAATATGTGGTTTCTAGAGCGGAAAATGTCAAATCGGTAGAGACATTTGTATGGGGGCTATATCTAAATCTGAACCGATTTGCCTCAAATTAAATAGCGTTCGTCCTTGATCCACAAAACTTACTTTTGAAAATTTTTGTTAAGATCGGACTATAATTGCGACCTGTAATTTGCTTACAACAATAGATGGGCAGACAGACGGACACTGCTAAATCGACTCAGAAAGTGATTCTAAGTCGATCGGTAAACTTAACAATGGGTCTATCTCACCTCCTTTTGGGTGTTACAAACAAATGCACAAAGCCATAATACTCTCGTGGAGTGTATAAAAACTATATCTATCTATCTATATCTAAATCTGAACCGATTTGCCTCAAATTAAATAGCGTTCGTCCTTGATGCAGAAAACTTACTTGTGCCAATTTTTGTGAAGATCCGACTATAATTGCGACCTATAATTTGATTACAACAATAGATGTACAGACGGACATTGCTAAATCGACTCAGAAAGTGATTATAAGCCGATCTGTATAATAAACGATGTGTCTAACTCGTTTCCTTTTGGGTGTTACTAACAAATGCACAAAGACATAATACTCTCGTGGAGTGTATAATCACCTTATTGTGCACAATAGTGCACGTTTTCTCTGCAAGGGGAATGCGCACACCAAATATCAAACAAATATAAGCAGATATTTTCAAAAACCATGATGAAATAAATACTCTTAATATTATAGGAATTGTCAGCCCTTTCAAGGGAAATAATTTTTTTCGCCCATTTGCATTCCCAACCGATCTACAACTATAAGACGAATTCACGCACAATTTGGACTTCCTAGCTTCTTTCGTTTAGATGCTAGCGTGCTTTCAACAGACGGACGGACATGGCTATATCGTATTAGAATTTTATGACGATCATGAATATATATATACTTTATAGGGTCCCAGGTCGATATTTCAAGGTGTCACAAACGGAATGACAAAGTTAGTATACCTCCATCCTAGAGGTTGAGAGTGTTAAAACTTCATCTTCAATGTCAAGATCGCAAATGTCATCGAACAAATATTATAGGCTGTAGTGTGAGTAGGTAGCGTATACGTGCTGTTGATTAAGGATCACTCATATCACTCATCCGCACTGTAGTCGGACTGTAGTCGGACTGACCATTAACAGAAACAGTCCTACAAAATATATTTTTCATACATAAACGGTGTTAAGAATCATTCCTGGGAAGTTCAATTCGTATATTTTAATGGTAATGTTGCTGATACGCATAACATTAGCAGCAGAGTGCCACAGGGCTCTATGTTGCGTCCTCGCATTTAATGACATGACAAATAGCATTGTTATCAGATGTTACTTTCAATTTCTATACGCCGATGATATACAAATATACACTAGGGGCTGTGAACCGGTGGTTAGGAAGCAATAACTTTAGTGTGAATGTTTACAAAACCAAATCATTGTTTTTTGGGCCACAGCACCTCCAGTTTATTAATTTATATATATGAATGGTATTAGAATTGAGTTTGTCGATGCGATGAAGTTTTGAGTCATATTTCATTTTGAGTCATATTTATTTGCCTCAATTTATAAGAGCCTTGCATTATTGATTGTATATTGCATTTGCATTATTTGCTATTGTATAGAAGTAGTATCTGGCACTACTGCTGATTTCTTTGGTAGACTTGAGAGACTCTTGATCAAATTTCGGTACATATGCAATTTAGTTTTTGGACACGTTGTTCAACTTATTTGTTAAACGACGTATTCTCATTTACTTTACATTTCACAAAATTATTATCTCTGGTTCTCCAGAGTTTCTTTATCATAGTTTATTTATATTTATACAAATGTGACACTTCATGTGTTATACAATTTACAAATCTACAAAAAATGACGCTTTTAATATTTTTATATCCTCCACCTCCAGGATGGGGGTATACTAACTTTGTCATTCCGTTTGTAACACCATCCGCTTAATCCAATTTTGGCATTTCCACGTTTTTGAGTAACAGAGTCCCAATTGCTGCGAACGGCGACGAATCGATATTTGATGGTCATCATTAACACTGGTCGAGACAGCTGCGATATTTTCTTCAGATCGCACTCTACGTAAGCGTGTTGGTGGTTTAATGTCCAACAATGTAAATTCGGTGCGAAATTTAGTCGCAATAGCCCGAATGGCCGCGCGATGAACTTTCTTAACAGAGCACGCATTTTGATAATAAAATTCAATAATTTGCAAGCGTCGTTCGTGCGTCAGTTGTGTAAACCAGTGTTGCCAAAAAAATAAAAGCTAATATATATATATATATATATATTTATAAAATTATTTGTTCAATATTAGTATTTATTTTGGTTTGGCTAAATTAAACAAAATTATATTTCCCTATAATATTACTGCACTTCTACGAAAAAGAAATATAAAGATCGAACTTATCGCTTGTTTTACTTGTTTTTCCAATTAATTATCGCAAATTTAGGCAATATTCAATTGTTTTTCTCAAAAAATAATTATACACTCCACGAGAGTATTATGTCTTTGTGCATTTGTTGGTAACACCCAAAAGGAAGGGAGATAGACCTATTGTTAATTATAGCGATCGACTTAGAATCACTTATTGAATCGATTTAGCAATGTCCGTCTGTCTGTCCATCTATTCTTGTAATCGCGATACAGGTCGCAATTGTAGACCGAACCAAATGAAACTTTGCACAACGATTTTTTTCGGGATAAGGACGAACGCTATTTAATTTGAAGAAAATCGGTTCAGATTTAGATATAGCCCCCATACGAATTTCCCTCACGATTTGACTCTTTTCACTCTAGATACCACATAACTTAACAGATTTTCTTCAAAATTTCACCTGAGGTAAAAATTTGTTAGATCGTTTATATATAGCTCCCATACAAATTTCGCTGCCGATTTAATTTTTTCCGCTTTACAAACCATATATTGCATCGGGTTGTCTTCAGATTTTGCAAAACATCTTATATTTAACCTAGGAACACCTATGGTGAAAATAGCTCAGATCGGTTCAGATTTATATATAGCTCCCAATAAAATTTCGCTCCCGATTTGACTTTTTCTGCTCTAGAAACCACATATTTTAACAGATCCTCTTCAAATTAGGCGAAATACTTTATATTTGTTCTATAAACAGCCATGTTGCAAAAGGGTCAGATCGGTTCAGGTTTATATATAGCTCCCACACAAATTTCACTAACGATTTCACTTTTTCCACTCTATAAACCACATATTTTATCAGATATTCTTCAAATCTTTCAAAATATCTTCTATTTCAACTAGAAACATTCATAGTGAAAATGGGTCAGATCGGTTCAGATTTACATATAGCTCCAATACAAATTTCGCTCCCAGATAGGCTTTTTCCGCCCCAGGAACCACGAATTTTCACCAAATTTCTTCGAACTGAGCATAACACATTATATATGAACTGGAAAAGCTTATTTTGAAAGTTAGTATCTTTATTCGATGTTTTGATATAGCCCCGGTACAAATATCCTTTTCGATTTGATAAATTGGACCAGGTCATATTAGGAAACATACAAAAATTCTTCCCGTTTTCACTTTTTTACCGAGTTGAATTGTATTCGGATAGAAAGTGGAGTGTATCATATAGTCGGCCCGCCCGACTTTAGCCTTTCCTTACTTGTTTTTTATATAATTTTTATATACTAAATTTCATTCAGTTCGTTTAATAAATATAAATTTTATTTTCCCCCTTTTGGGTGTTGTGGGCATTTTATATGCGCTTATAATGAGATTACAATGTTCAAATTACGATAAGATAAGATTTTTTTCTTGTAAATTAAATATCTCTTAAACTAATTAGTACAAACAAATTCAAGATCATTTTTTGTAGGTATTCGCGAGCATTATAACTGTATACTTGTACTTTGAATATTTGGCAATAATTTTTAAATTTGGCATGGCCGAAAAAAACCAACTTTGGAGGGTCGCAAGATATCGAATACACCTCTGTTCTAAGCATGAAAAATGTCTTCAAGATATCGATTTGGAAACTCTGTGGGCCGCGTAGCTGATTTTAATAAAATCATCTTCAAAATTTGTGTTGTGTAAGAAATTATATAATCGGTTTAAACAATATTTAATATTTGCTTGTCATAAATATTAGAGAAAGTGAAAATCACTTGCGAACCAATTCCCCTCCCTTTTTGATGCATTAGTCAATTCCATTACATGTCATTTCCCAAAAGATCGACGCCGTGGTATTTTGATAATGACAAATTACATTGAGATCTTAACTCAATTTATCTGTCTGTGCGACAAACGAAAGTGCTAGTCTTGTATTTTTATGTTTGTCGAACTTTGAAATTGTTTATGGCCAAGAACATTGGGGATTTTTGTTTAAAAGTTCAATGAACTGCAATCTTTAGCGTTGGTTTATTTTTAAGTGCTTGCTTTCACAAAAGGCATTAAATGAAATTATTATTTATGGCAAAGTTGTTTGCCATAGAGTGGGTTTGTGTGTATTGGCTTTTGGCGGATTATCGTAAGAATTTGAAATGCGCGGCAGGAGGAAATGAAAGTGTTTTTAAAAGTAAACTTAAATATAAGGGATTTTGAAAATACATAAACAAGAGACAAAAATATGACAAACAAAAAACAAATAAAAACGGCGTTAAGTTCGGCCGGGACGAACTTTATATACCCTCCACCATGGATTGCATTCCACAGAGGTTGTCGGTTTTCGTAGAAGTGCAGTAATACTACAGGAAAATATAAATTTTGTAATATAGCCAAACCAAAACAAATACAAATATTGAAAAAATAATTATATAAATATATTATTTTAATTATATCAAACCATTATCTATTTCAAATCAAAAAATAAATATTCTTATATTTATATTTTCAAAAAGCTTAAATACCATAAATATTGGAAGTGGGTGCTACAGTTGGTTGTACTTCCATTCTATTTTAATTCCAAAATTAAAAATTTTAAAAATCCATCCATCAGACGTACATGAGCAAAGTGCAAAATAACCTAACTTCATGATTCAACCAATTTTTGTCGTAAGAGAAAAAGTACGAATTTGGAAAAAACTTTTTATTTTGCGTGTCTATGCAGTCAGAGGAATGTATACTCCGAATTTCCTTACTCTAGCTGAGGTCATTTGATTGGTACTATTTTTATCCCATTTTTAACCCCAAAAAGTACGGATTTCGAAAAATCTGTTTATGTTAAATGTCTACGCAATCAGAGGAATGTATACACCGAATTTCATTATTCCAGGTGTAGCCGTTGGTTGGTACCATTTTTATCCCTCCGCACCCATTGTATCCCTTGAAAGTACGAATTTGGAAAAAAACCTTTTATTTTTCATGTCTACGTAGTCAAAGGAACGTATACTCCGAATTTCATGACTCTAGCTGTGCTCATTTGGTTTTTTTTTTTTTTCTTTTTTCACTGAACCAACACTCAGGGGATGTCCCCTATAAATGCATCGCACTGTGTTGGCGGGAGGAAGGTACGGTATTGGAAGGAGGAAAGAGGGAGTAGTGTTTGTTGACCTTTGTTTTAAACTTCTGGATATCATAATTAGCTGGGAAGATATCTGCCGGAAGTCGATTCCACATACGGATAGTGCGGGCGAAGAACGAATTCATTCTGTAATGTGTGGTACGGTCGGTTGTCCAATTGATAACAAATGGGTGAGAATTCCTGGAAAATCGCGTATCTCTACCAAACGTTCTCACGAGCGGTATAAGATCACGAATATCCGAAGAACAAACACCGTGAAAGTAACGATAGAACAAGGACACACAACCCACATTACGACGATGTTCAAGGGAAACAATAGAATTGGATATCCTATCGTCACCTATCAACACCATCGCCCTCCTCTGGACACGGTCAAGTAGCTCCAGTGATGAAGCTGGAGCACCCGACCATATATGGGAGTTGAATTCCATCTTTGGTCTGATGTAAGTAGTGTAGATATTGAGAAGATCAGTGGAAGTGAAGTATTTCTTACACCGGTTTAAGAAGCCTAGACACTTGAATGCTTCTTTCGACACTTCAAATACATGTTTTGTCCAACGAACATCGCATTGTATTTTCATGCCTAGAACATCAAGAGTATCTGATTGCTCAATATCTACACCGTTCATTAAAATCGACGACACCGTTGGATCAGCGAATCTCTTGTGAGACAACAAGGAGCACTGGGTCTTACGTGCATTAAAATCTACTCTATTAACTTGACCCCATTCGGAAATGGCCAGTAAATCCTGGCTGAGTGACTCATCCATCAATCTTCTTTTGTCCTCAATTTCTTGACGACTTGGTCTATGATCGAATGAGTATGAATGACAGAGGTTGCTGTCATACGCGAATGAGTATATTGGATTCAAAGTCCGATCCAAGAGGTCGTCGATGAAAATAAGAAAAAGGGAGGGGGAAAGGACAGAGCCCTGTGGTACTCCTGCGGTTAACCTATGCTCATCGGATGAGAACCCATCTACAACAACACGTATAGTGCGATCTCTGAGGAAGCTCGATATAAATCGAGAGAAGTCACTACCAACACCAAAAGCGATAAGCTTTGATATGAGTGCGCCGTGCCAAACTCTATCAAAGGCCTTGGAGATATCTAGAGCAACGACCTTACTCTCACCAAGCTTGTGAATAGATCGATTCCACTTTTCGGATAGCAGTGTCATCAGGTCTCCCGTAGATCGATTCCTACGGAAGCCATACTGTCGATCATTAAGTAAGTCATTAGTTTCTAAATACCTCACAAGATGGTGGTTAACCATACTCTCCATAACCTTCGAAAGTGCTGAGCAAATCGCGATCGGTCGATAGTTAGCAGGATTATTAGCCTCACCTTTTTTAGGGATGGGCTGGATGTTCGCAATCTTCCAACGCGCTGGGAAAACCCCTGCACGGTATGCAAGGTTGAAAAGATTACGAAGGGGACGGGCAAGCGTCGAAGAGCACTTACATAGGACAAGTGCTGAAATGCCATCCGGGCCCGGGGATTTGTTTACGTCAAGATTTGCAAGAACCCTTTTAACTCCACGTGTTCGAAAAAATATCTGAGGCATGGAACTAGATACATTTTCGATCACGGGGAGTGGTTGATTGCTTTCCGGCAAGGATGAATTCCTTGCAAACATTTCAGCCAATAGGTTAGCTTTGGCAACCGGGTTAGTGAATATCTGGTCATCTTTAACAAGAGTTGGGATAGATGAGGAGTTATCCTTTACTCTTTTTACAAATGACCAAAAGCTCTTACTTCCCCTGGGAGAAGAAAGAACTTTGGCACGAAGACGTTGTTCGTACAGAAACTTTTCACGTCTAAGTACCCTGGCACACATGGTTCTTGTCTGTTTGCGTAGCAGATCAGTGGTGGCATTTTTATTTAAACGCCATTTCTTGAACGCTTCCTCTTTGGATCTGACAGCAGTCTTGCATGTCTGGTTAAACCAACTGTTATTAGATGGTTTATCCGAAATAACTTTAGTTGGAATAAATGACTTCATTCCAATTAAGATAATATTTTCTATCATTTCAGCCGCAGCATCTATATCGCCATTTAGAAAGCAAAGCTTCCAATTGAAATGCTGGAAAAAGTTGTTGAGCTCGGCCCAACGTGCCTTTTCGTAAACAAAAATTGTCCGCTTTGGGGCTGGGGTCGAAGCGACACGAAGAGCGGAATACGAAAAAGCTGCTGAAACAATACAATGATCCGAATTACCAAGAGGTGCTAAAACATCAACTTCATACTTTTCAGGGTGTGAAGTTAGAAAAAGATCAAGAATATTTAGGTTTTGCCCTTGGACACACGGAATGTGAGTCGGTTCTTTCACTAGTTGCGTCAAATCATTATGCGCGGCAAAAAGCTCGGCGTATTGGCCCTCCGGAGTTGTGTGACCCGAATGGGCAAGCCAAGAGGAATTATGGACATTGAAATCGCCAGCAACTACGATTTCACTGCCAGGACAATCCTCTAAAATTTTAGTAATTGAGTCGGAAAGGGCGTCGAAGCCATTTAGGGATGCCTCCCTTTCCGTGTTTGGACTTCTATACACAAATCCGAAATACAGTACGTGAGTTCCAATCCTCAATTTAACCCAAAGGCAGTTAAATTCTGGATTTTCTGAGCTCAAGTGTTGCTGGCTCTGGAACACTATGTCATTACGTACATATACCACAAGACCTCTGTGGGATATAAAAAGCGATAGGGTGTGATACCCAGGTATGTGAAAATCCTGTGGATCAGAATCCTCACACACCTGAGTCTCACATAGAGCCAAAACATCAGGCCGATGAAAATGTACATGAGCGTACACGGCAAAAAGTTCGCTCTAAGCCCTCGTATGTTGGCAAATTGTATTTTAAACTTACCAACCATTAGGACACACAGAAGAAAAAAAAAGTCAAAATATGTAACCACAATTGTCAGACCTCTCTCCTTACCGTTGCTTTATTCACCCAATGCCTAGTGTTATGCCTTAAGCATTGGGAGAACAACAGAAAGAAGAGAAGAATGTCAATTGAATTACACGAAAAGGAATGGATGGGGAAGGGGTGGGGGGCAACGGACACGTTTGGTTGGTACCATTTTTATCCCTTCCCTTTTTACCCCTTAAAAGTACGAATTTGGAAAAAATACTTTTATATTATGTATCTACTAAATTAGAGGAATGAACACACCGAATTTCGTGTTTATAGCTGTTGTCGTTTAATATGTACCATTTTTATCCCTTTTTGCCCCATTTCACCCCCTACAAATAAGAATCACTTTATGGTGCACGTTTTTGCTGTAGGGAGAATGCGCATACCAAATATCAAGCAAATATAAACAGACATATTCAAAAAAACATGCCTAAATACGATAAAATATTAGGGATTATTACGGGTATTTTTAGTCCTTGTGATGGAAAAAATTTTCCCTTTTGGGCCGATTTCGCCCCATTTCAATCCCAACCGATCTACGACTATAAGACGCATGTATGGAAAATTTGAACGTTCTAGCTCCTTTCGTTTAGATGCTAGCGTGCTTTCAACAGACGGACAGACGGACGGACGGACTTGGAAAGATCGTCTAATTTTATGACGATCAAGAATATATATACTTTATAGGGTCTCAGGTCGATATTTCAAGGTGTTACAAACGGAATGACAAAGTTAGTATAGCCCCATCCTGGAGGTGGATGGTATAACAAAAAGCAAGCACAGACTGATGAAGGGTGTATAGATCGAAAGATGTATTTTTTTAAATTGACACTACTGGGTGCGCTCTATGAAATTTCTCTATTATATCATTTCGTCCCACCCTAGTGTACATTGTACAGCCCTTATCATACACATGGAGACATCCACGACCACCACTTGTATATACACGTGTTTTTGTTACAATATTTCATCTCATAGTTGCTAAATTCTTTGCAAAACTACAAAATTTACCACAATGTTCTACGACCTTGTTTCTTCTTGAATTTCCATGACAAACTACCCCGAATCTATAGAATTTTTGCACAAGTTTTCTCCAGCCACAACCGCTCAAGTGAAATTAATAGTTCATTAAGAAACAAAGGAAACATTTCTGGTTGATGTACTTTGTGCAAATAAGTAACTTGCAGGAACTGCTAATTGCCTGTAATAAATACGAATAAGGATTGTATAAATGGATCAGTAAATGATGGAGTGGGTTAGCCAGACGCGTAAGAAAATAAGTAGATGACGGGCAGAAGGGTGTTTTTCTATTGGAGACATGTGGAATTTGTTTTGTGTTTTTTTTTAACGGAAATCCAGTGCGAGTTTTTTAATTCCATTTGCAAAAAAATGCACAAGATCGTCAAAATTAAATATACTTCATATTTCATGCTTTTATCTATAGTAGTGTAAAATTAACATATTTCATTTCATATTTTTATACACTCCACCTCCAGGATGGGGGTATATTCACTTTGTCATTCCGTTTGTAACACCTTCAAATATTCATCAGAGCCCCCATAAAGTATATATTCCAGCCAGCATATGGGGCCGTATATATTCTGGGTCGTGGTAAAATTCTAAGACGATATAGCCATGTCCGTCTGCCCGTCTGTCTGTGTGTTGAAAGCACGATAGCGGCCGAACGAAATGAGATAGGAGGCTCAAATTTTTCCTAAATGTGTCTTATGGTTGTAGATCGGTTGGGATTGAAAGTGGGCGAAATCGGCCCAGAGGGAAAAAATTTTCCCTCACAAGGACTGAAAATACCCCTAATATTTAGAGTATTTCAGCCTGTTTTTTGAACATATTAGCTTTATAGCATAAAAGGGCACCATAGAGTGTTTTTTATTTGTAGGTGGCGAAATGGGACAAAAAGGGATAAAAATGGTACCTATCAAACGACAACAGATAGAAACACGAAATTTGGCGTGTACATTCCTCTAATAGAGTAGATACATAATATAAGAGTATTTTTTATAAATTCGTACATTTAAGGGGTTAAATGGGGATAGAGGGATAAAAATAGTACCAACCTAATGACTGCACCTAGAATAATGAAATTCGATGTATACATTCCTCTGATTGCGTAGACACGTAAAATGAAAGAACTTTCCAAAATTCGTACTTTTTGGGGTTCAAATGGAAAAAGGGGATAAAAATAGTACCTACCAAATGACCGCAGCTAAAATCGTAAAATTCGGAGTATACATTCCTCTGACTGCGTAGACCAGTAAAATATTTTTTTACAAATTCGTACTTTATTTTGTTGCTTTTACGTAGTAGCCTTGGTAACCTTGGCTTATTAATTAAATTTCTGATTTTCATACAGTTAATATTTATTGCGGACATTCCTCTTGTAAAGAGTGATTTTTTTGAGGTTAGGATTTTCATGCATTAGTATTTGACAGATCACGTGGGATTTCAGACATGGTGTCAAAGAGAAAGATGCTCAGTATGCTTTGACATTTCATCATGAATCGTCTTACAAACGAACAACGCTTGCAAATTATTGAATTTTATTATCAAAATGCGTGCTCTGTTAAGAAAGTTCATTGCGCGCTTCCATTTTATGGTCAGTTTAATCGACCCACTGAAGCGGCTATTCGGGCTATTGTGACTAAATTTCGCACCAACTTTACATTGTTGGACATTAAACCACCAACACGCTTACGTAGAGTGCGAACTGAAGATAATATCGCAGCTGTATCGGCCAGTGTTAATGATGACCACCAATTTTCGATTCGTCGCCGTTCGCACCAATTGGATCTCTGTTACTCAAAAACGTGGAAATGCCAAAATTGGACTAAGCGGATGGACCACCTAAGACGCAGCCGCGGTCAACATTTAAATGAAATTATCTTCAAAAAGTAAATGTCATGGACCAATCTAACGTTTCAAATAAAGAACCGATGAGATTTTGCAAATTTTATGCGTTTTTTTTAAAAAAAAAGTTATCAAGCTCTTAAAAAATCACCCTTTAGCTTGGAAGCACCAGAAATAAAATAAAAGTTTTAGCGGGCGAAATGGGACAAAGAGGGATAAACTATAGTACCAATGATACGACAACAACTAGAGTCATGAAATTCGGTGTGTACGTCCCAATAATTCGTAGACACGGAAAATAGAGAGATTTTTCGAAATTCGTACTTTTAAGTGATATAATTAAAAAATGGGACCTACCAAACTGCTGAAGTTGAAATCATGAAATTCGGTGTATACATTCTGACTATGAAGACTCGAAAAAAGGTTTTTTTTTCGAAATTTGTACATTTGGTCGGGGAATGGGGCGAATATGGGGAATGGGGATATCTTTAAAATTTATACTTTTCTTATCACATTGTCTGTATCTGGAAATGCTTCTTTCTAATGGCGACTGACAATCGCCAAATATTTAGGCATGTTCACTTTATAGTTTGAAATAGTAAACAATTATAGTAATGTGCATAAAAATATCACAATTTTCGTAATATGGTACTGTGCGTCTATGTAAAGTCGACATCCTTTAATCTGCTGGTAATACTGTGGAATGCACTCCGTGGTGGAGGGTATATAATATTCGGCCCGGCCGAACTTAACGCCTTCTTACTTGTTCACCTTAATTTTTTGATATTTTATATTTCTCAGGGGAAATTTAGAATTTTTATTCTACATTGTGTGACATTTTAAGTATTATAAATATTTAAAACATTTTTTTGAAAAATTTTCTCCTTTGAAACTTTGTAGTCCATTTAAGGGGCATCCGAATAAGAAAATGAAAAACTGAAAACGGCAATCAACTTCATTTTGCCTATGCATCGGATGGCTTCTCTCCCCGTCAACCGCAGGAGCATTATGGGAATTAAGGATTCAAAACCGAAAACCGCTTTACCCGTGTTAAGTCCGCCACCGTCCACCGTTTTGTTTTAATTGGCATTTTCGACAAAGCGGGAAAACCGGTGTTTTAATGTCGGTTAACCGGTTCTTAAATTACAAAACATTTGCATTTCGTGCATGTAGAATATATAAATAAAACAAGTAAGGAAAGGATAAAGTCGGGCGGGGCCGACTATATGATACACTCCACTTTCTATCCGAATACAATTCGACTCGGTAAAAAAGTGAAAACGGGAAGAATTTTTGTATGTTTCCTAATCATAGGCTAATATTACCTGGCCCAATTTGTCAAATCGGAAATATTTATATCGGTGCTATATCCAAACATGGAATATAGTGATTAACTTTCACAATAAGTTCATCCAGTTCAAATATAACGTGTTAAGCTCATTTTGTGAAAATTCGTGCTTTCTGGTGCGGAAAAAGTCTATCCGAAATTTGCTATATGTAAATCTGAACCGATGACCTATTTTCACCATGGCTGTTTCCAGTTGAAATATGAGATATTTTGAAAGATTTGAAGAAGATCTGTTAAAATATGTGGTTTATAGAGTGGAAAAAGTGAAATCTGGAGTGACATTTGTGTGGGAGCTATATATAAATCTGAACCGATCTGACCCATTTGTGCCATGGCTGTTTATAAAGGGTGAATTTTTAGCTATTATCTTTTTGACAACACTGGTTTAAACAGCTGACGCACGTTTCGTGTTTTGCTTCACTGTCAAACATCTTCAGTTTGGTCTATAATTTAACCATGAATCGTCTTACAAACGAACAACGCTTGCAAATTATTGAATTTTATTATCCAAATGCGTGCTCTGTTAAGAAAATTCATCGCGCGCTTCCATTTTATGGTCAGTTTAATCGACCCACTGAAGCGGCTATTCGGGCTATTGTGACTAAATTTCGCACCAAATTTACATTGTTGGACATTAAACCACCAACACGCTTACGTAGAGTGCGAACTGAAGAAAATATCGCAGCTTTATCGGCCAGTGTTAATGATGACCATCAATTATCGATTCGTCGCCGTTCGCAGCAATTGGGCCTCTGTTACTCAAAAACGTGGAAATGCCAAAATTGGACTAAGCGGATGGACCATTTGAGGCGCGGACAAGGTCAACATTTGCATGAAATAATCTTCAAACATTAAATTATATGGACCGTACTATCGATTCAAATAAAGATTTCATGCATTTTTCTGAATTTTATGTGTTTTTTGAAAAACTTTCCTATAGCTTTTAAAAAATCACTCTTTAGAACAAATATAAGATATTTCGCCTAATTTGATGAGGATCTGTTAAAATATGTGGCTTCTAGAGCAGAAAAAGTAAAATCGAAAGCGCAATTTTAATGGGAGTTTTAATGGATCTGAACCGATCTGACCTATTTTCACCATAGGTGTATAATTTTATTTAATTTAGTTTAAATATAAGATGTTTTGCCAAATCTGAAGAAAATCTGTTACAATATGTGGGTTCTAGAGCGGAAAAAGTCAAATCGGGAGCGAAATTTGTAGGGGAGCTATATATAAATGTAAACCGATCTAACACATTTTTACCACAGGTGTTTCTAGCTGAAATGTAAGATTTTTTGCCAATTTTGAAGAAAATCTGTTGAAATATGTGGTATCTATAGCGAAAAGAATCAAATCGGGAGTGAAATTCGTATCTGAACCGCTATATCTAAATCTGAACCGATTTTCTTCAACTTAAATAGCGTTCGTCCTTGTCCCGAAAAACTTCGTTGTCCAAAGTTTCATTTGGTTCTGTCTACAAGTGCGACCTGTATCGTAGTTACAAGAATAGATAGACAGACAGACTACGCAGACAGATCTATGGATACACCCATTGATAATTATACTGATCGACTTAGAATCACTGTTTGAATTGGTTTAGCAATGTCCGTCTGTCTGTCCGTCCGTCCGTCTCCTATCTATCTCCTTTCCTTTTGGGTGTTACAAACAAATGCAGAACGACATAATACTCTCGTGGAGTGTATAAAAGTTAAATCAGCTTATCGTTTGACTTTACCTATTTTATTGTCACATGGGCTTTTTGAACAACAAACAAAATATTTCAAACTAATTTTGAATGACACAACAAATCAGTTTCAAGAATATTTCTCGAAAATGTTAACAAATCTCTCCTATCGGAATATCAGCAAAGCAAATCGGACTCTATTAAAAGAGCTCCTAAGAAAAAAGCGTCACTACGATTTCGTCCGAAATGTTGAGGAGGTGATTGTCAGCCTACGAAATAAAACCCAAAACCTGCAAATTCTACTGATTTCATTTATCTTTATCCACAGGTGGAGAATTGTTATCGTCCCCACTACTACCATGAGGACATTCACGATGCTTGTGACTTTGTCAAGAACACCGCCAGCTGCAATGGCGTTGTCAGTATCTTCAACTATTTGCAATTCTATGTCTGCACTCTACAATGGGATGCCTCGACCGCAGGGGGTTTCATACTGTCCATTGTAATGTGTGTGGGTATATTGTTCTTGTACATCGTGAGTTTGTATGTAAGCGGGCGTTATTTGTAAGTATGGATATACATATGTACATTAGGATGGGTCACGAAAATAAATTGCTGCGGTCACGCCCCAGAAATGAAGATTGAATGGTTTATGATGATGATCTACAAAATATTTCGTCACTGAGCCAAGCCATCTGTGAAAACACATCAAAAAGCATGTTTTTCCAGTGTAATTTTTTATGTTTAATTTTTGTCCATTTTTTCTGTATTGATAGACCCCTGGAAGCACTTTAAATGAAAATTTTTATTCTTGTCTTAGAATAACTCTTTGATCGTATTATTGGACGTTTATATAGATTTTTTTTGTGGTTTTTAAGGAGACAGCTAAAAACTCATACTTCTTGGAAACATTTTGTAAGAGTTGTAATGAAAAACAAGGAAGAAGGCGTTAAGTTCGGCCGGGCCGAATCTTATATACCCTCCACCACGGAGGGCATTCCATAGTATTACCAGCAGATTAAAGGAAGTCGACTTTACATAGAAGCACAGTACCATATTACGTGATTGTGATATTTTTATGCACATTACTATATTTGTTTACTATTTCAAACTATAATGTATACTTATGCGAACTGTTTAAAATCGACTACTATATATAAATAAAATGCTGAAATTGTGAAAGTGAACATGCCTAAATATTAATTGTCAGTCGCCATTACAAAGAATCATTTCCAGATACAGACAAAGTGATAAGAAAAGCATACATTTTAAAGATATCCCCATTCGCCCCATTCTCCGGCCAAATGTACAAATTTCGAAAAAATACTTTTTCGAGTCTTCATAGTCAGAATGTATACACCGAATTTCATGATTTCAACTTCAGCGGTTTGGTGGGTTCCATTTTTATCCCTCTTTTTAATTATATCCCTTAAAAGTACGAATTTCGAAAAATCCCTCTATTTTACGTGTCTATGCAATTGAATTTCATGATTCTAGCTGTTGTCGTATCATTGGTACCATATTTTATCCCTTTTTGTCCCATTTCGCCCGCTAAAACTTTTATTTTCTTTGTGGTGTTTCCAAGCTACAAGAGGAATGTCCGCAACAAATTTCAAATGTATGAAAATCAGAAATTTAATTAGTAAGCCAAGGCTACCAATATTTGTATGAATTCAAGATTCTACCATTTTTTGTCGTAAAGGCAACAAAATAAAGTACGAAATTGGAAAAAAATATTTTACGTGGCTATGCAGTCAGAGGAATGTATACACCGAATACCATGATTCTATCAGCGGCCATTTTGTTAGTACCATTTGTATCCCCTTTTTCCAATTTTGCCCCCTCAAGAGTACGAATATCTAAAATCTCTTTATTTTACGTATCTACACAATTAGAGGGACGTACTCACTGAATTTCATCATTCTAGCTGTATTCGTTTAGTTGGTACTATTTTTATCCCCTGTAGCCAATGTATCCATTGAAAGTACGAATTTGGAAAAAACGTTTTATTTTTCGTGTCTACGCAGTCAGAGGAATGTATACTCCGAATTTCATGATTCTAGCTGCTGTCATTTGGTAGGTACTATTTTTATCCCTTTTTTCCATTTGAACCCCAAAAAGTACGAATTTTGCAAAGTTCTTTTATTTTACGTGTCTACGCAATCAGAGGAATGTGTATATCGAATTTCATTATTCAAGGTGCAGCCGTTAGGTTGGTACTATTTTTATCCCTCTATCCCCATTTAAACCCTTAAAAGTACGAATTTAGAAAAATACTTTTATATTATGTATCTACTCTATTAGAGGAATGTACACGCCAAATTTCGTGTTTGTACCATTTTTATCCCTTTTTGTCCCATTTCGCCCCCTATAAATAAAAATCACTCTATGGTGCCCTTTTATGCTATAGAGGGAATGCGCATTGCAAATATCAACTAAATTCAAAAACATGCTGAAATACTCTAAATATTAGGGGTATTTTCAGTCCTTGTGAGGGAAAAATTTTTCCCTCTGGGCCGATTTCGTCCACTTTCAATCCCAACCGATCTACAACCATAAGACATATTTAGGAAAAATTTGAACCTCCTAGCTCATTTCGTTCGGCCGCTATCGTGCTTTCAACAGACAGACGGACAGACGGACATGGCTATATCGTCTTAGAATTTTACCACGACCCAGAATATATATACTTTATTGGGTCTCCGATGAATATTTCAAGGTGTTACAAACGGAATGACAAAGTGAATATACCCCATCCTGGAGGTGGAGGGTATAATAAATAGAAGGAGACAATACCTTTCGAATGATGTCTAAATGAGGAATATCGGTCAAAAAATTACGTCACTGACTCCATTTTTGTGAAATAATTTAATGCAGGCGATGGTTTTCAGAGCGAAAATGTTCAAACTCTTATTACAAAAATGAGCGCTGCGTCGTCAATTTCATTCCGATGTTCATCATTTGAAAGGTATTGACTGCAGCTATTTATTTTTTATAAAATACGATAATATAAATAAATACGAAATAATTCGACTAATACGTAACTGTACGACAAGAATCAAAATTTATATTTAAAGTGCTTTTAAAGATCTATTATTTCAGAAAAAAATTTACAAAAAAAGCAGCACAAAGAAAATTGCAGGGGAAAAACGTGATTTTTATTTGTATTTTCAGCTAAACTGACCCCAAACCAATACCCGCTTAGCTCACAGACGGCTTGATCTAGGGACGAAATATTTTGTAATAATCATCATATAATGCAAATCATCATTAAACAATCCTTTATCTTCATGGAGTGACTGGAAATTGTTTTCCATTTGTATGGACCGCGACCCAGCCTTATGTACATATGCATGTATGTGTTCCTTCTTGTTTCTTCTTCATTTCCAGCTTATTACCAAATGCCATTGTCTTGGCCAACTATTTCAATATGCGAAACTATGCTTTTGGTCATGTTGTCTTGGCCATTCTCTTCAGTCTGCCCTATGCTCTGACCATGATTTTCTCCTGCGTTGAATACAATCGCTCCGATTCTCTGCTGCATGCCCAAACTTTTGGCAAAATGTTCACTTGTTTTGTCATCGGTCTCTGTTTGCTCTCTTACAGCGGCAGCTTCCATTTCGATGGGGCTAAATTTAGACGTGAAATGTTATTTTTGGCCATTGCCACGGTATATTTGTATGCGGCCGTTTATCGTGAAATGATGAATGAAAATCAGCCACCCTCTGCCAGGGATCCATCCACGATCCATATACATGCCTATATCAATTTGGTTATTTATGTTGGGTACTTGTTGAATATACTGCTCTTCAGCGGGAATAGATGTGAAGTGGAAGAAGAAGTCCATGAGCAGGATAATATACCCAGTAGTTCGGAGTCTATGGCTAGTGATTCATATCCTTGTTTGCACTACAACCCTGTGGAGCGTGATGTGAATGCATTGGGGCACTTTTTGAATTGCCTCAATCCATGGATGGATCTGAGGTTACATCCCCTGCCCCTGAGGATTGTAATGGTAAGACCCGCTGTTATAAAGGTTGACTTATTCCCTGTTGACTTTATTTCCAGTCACCCTTTTATGTCTTCTCTGCCCTTTTCATTCCGGTGGTTAATCGGGAACGCCGTCTGCATGGCTGGTGTAAATCGATACTTTGTTGCAGTTGCCTGGCATTTCCGCTGTATTTTATAATCCTGCAGTTGGACTCCTACTCGATTATATTGTTCGCCATGTTGGGCATATCGGCTGCCTTGCTGGCCTTTGTTCTAACCCACTCCAAGAGGATGCCAACAAATCATGAGGTATGTTGCTGAAGCTCAGAAATAAAAGAGGAAATAATATATCTTAAAATTCCATGCTTCCTTTCTACCTTCCAGCTCATATCGCTTTGGGGTCTCATAATCGGTTTTGCCATATTCAACATTGTCGACTTGGAGATATGCTGCATTCTGTGGCAGTTCTTGAACTATGTCCTCAATGCGGATAACGATGTCATCATGATAGTGGCCTTCCCCTTCAGTTATGTTTTTGTGGGTGAGTATTGCAGGCCAGTTAACACATCCACTGAAACTGACAAACATCCATCTCATCCATCCCTCTTCCTTCCATCCTTTATGTCATGCAAAAATAGAGGGCATCTTTGTGGTCACCCTCATGGAAAATGGTTATCGCGACATGGCTTTGGGCTTTGTTATGGGCACTGTCCTCTTTATCGCCCACTCAGCACTGCCGGTCATGTTGTTCTCTGTGTGCTTCGGCCCGGCTCATGTTGTAAGTGTGACGTGACATGACGCGGAAGCAGGCCCTAAAATGTGATTTATTTCCCTCCCCCCCAATCGTTGCAGTATTCATTGACAGACAATACAACCACAGCCTTTTATTTCATGTTAATTGTCCTGTTTGTCACGATTTTTGGCTTTTCGCTGAATGGCTATGAGCTGCGTCCCTTGGGCAGTGTATTCTTCGCCCTGGTGGCCTTTATATTCTCGCTCTATATGATTTTGGAAGACTCCGGAGTTATCCATAGTTATGGCACCATCCATTCACTGACAGTTTTTGTGGATATTTTACACAGTCAGTGGGCGTAGTGTGACGCAAATGAAATGAAATGAAGCTGACCCACTCATACGGTGGTGGACAAAGTGAAATTGTGTGTGTTTGGTTGGCGTCAAAATATGATTTTCAATAAAATTTCGTTGTTATTTTCAGACAGAGGCAGTTTGGATCTGTTATAAATGTAAAGCGGCAATTATTATATAAAGGGTGTTTTTTATTGAGGTATAGAACTTCGAATTGAAATAAAACACAAGAAAATCGTTTTAATGTCCATCAATTTGGCTTTATTGGAAGGATAATTTTATGCCATTAATGTTTAAATATGATTTCGGGCATGTGGCCGCCGCGGCTGGCTCGAATATAGCCAGCATATGGGGCCGTATGTTGCCAATAACGCCACGAATGTTGGCTTCCAAGTCCCCTAACGTTTCTGGTTTGTTGGCGTAGACGAGCGACTTCACATATCCCCAAAGAAAATAATCCAATGGTGTCAAATCACACGATCTTGGTGGCCAATTGACAGGTCCATTCCGCGAAATTATGCGGTTAACCGAATTAATTGCTCTGATGGATGATTATGTCGACCATAGAATGGACGGAGCTTGCGGTGAACTTCGCGAACTGAACCATTACTTTCGAAATAAATTTGCACGATTTGCAAGCGTTGTTCTTTTGTCAACCTGTTCATGATGAAATGGCAAACCAAACTAAGTATTAATCACTTGACAGCTGACAAAATGGCCGCCAGTTAAAAAAGTGATGCCAACTTAAAGTTCTATACCCCAATAAAAAACACCCTTTATTTTCGCAAGTATAAATGTCACAA
Organism: Polietes domitor; assembly: GCA_947397865.1. Lineage (NCBI taxonomy): Eukaryota > Metazoa > Arthropoda > Insecta > Diptera > Muscidae > Polietes > Polietes domitor. The sequence continues at coordinate 153,274,695 of OX377619.1, read as the reverse complement.
CGACGACATGGCTGACACTGAACTGTGGTACAACTTGAAAATATTATCACATGGCACAATAGAAGCATTTGTCCAACAACAACTAAAATTTTTTTAATTCAAAAGTAACCGAAACTGTCAAATCCCATATATTTTGCTTTGACAGTATGGTTCACCATTCAAAAAATTACTTGTATTTCGTTGTTGCCGAATTTGTTGTTGTTCTAGTGCTATCACCTGTATAAATACGCCTTGGTGTGACTCTCCTCCTTTCCATTACCTTCAATTACATTCAAAACACATAGAAAATCAATCAAATTGTTCACAAATCAAACAACACAAAAATCAAAAAATTAATATAATTTCCGGTTTCTTGACATAAGTCGACTTTTGGCGAAGGAATATATCTTTTTTGTAACCTTTCTTTACTATTGTGCTAAAGGAATTCAAAGGAAACGTGTAATTTTACAAAATTCAAATAAAAAATTCCCCATTTTTCAAATCCCTCCTATTTGTATATTGTCTAAGCAGGTTACAAATAAATTATCTCACACAATAATAGGTATCTCGGTGTCGAATATACTCTAAAACCGGATTTAATTTCATACGGAAAGGTTCACGCCCACTTTCCGCCCATCTTTGTACGACTATTTACACTGGATCTACTCACACAATATTCAAAATTGGGTTTTAACTTCGTATGGGAGGTGCCACGCCCACTTTTCCAATACCGCCCATTCTTGGCACAACTACGCATATTGATGCTAGATGCACTTACACAAAATTTCAGCACTCTTGGTGTCATAGAACTGGCAATATTCAATAATAGGTTTTAACTTCGTATGGGAGGTGTCACAACCATGTGCTCTATATGATAGACCGATGAGACCCACTTTCGCAATCTGTATTTCCAGGTGAAACACAACGTGTTGAGATCAAAATCTGTGGTATCTGGTGTGGAAAAAGTCAAATCGGGAGCGAAATTTGTAGGGTGGCTATATCTAATTCTAAACGCATTTTACCCATTTTTACTATAGATGTTTCTAAGTTGTTATGCCAAATTTGAAGAAAATCTGCTAAAAGATGTGGTCTCTAGCGCGGAAAATATCAAATCGAGATCGAAATTTGTATAGGACCTATATCTAAATCTGAACCTATCTGACCCATTCTAACCACAGGATTTCTAGTACTGTGCAACAAATCGGGTAAAATATGTGGTTTGGAGAGCGGAAATAGCCAAATCGGGAGCGACAATTAACACTTCAAGGTATTACAGATGGAATGACAAACTTAGTATAACCCCATCCTATGGTGGAGGGTACAAAACCTGGTCATAAATATTGTATTATTATAGGAAACATACATAAAAATGATTTAATATTATTTTGTATTCAACAAAGTCAAAAATGTACAACAATTATAATAAAATAAAGGAATGTATACACCGAATTCCATGATTCAAGCTGCGGACATTTCCCCCTTAAGAGTACGACTTCCTAAAATCTCTTTATTTTGCGTGTCTACGCAATTAGAGGGATCTACACACCGAATTTCATCCTTCTAGCTGTAGTCGTTTAGTTGGCACTATTTTTTCCCCTCTGTATCCATTTTATACCTTTAAAGTACGAATGTGGAAAAAACGTTTTATTTTTCGTCTCTACGCAGTCAGAGGAATGTATACTGCGAATTTCATGACTCTAGCTAATGTCATTTGGTAGGTACTATTTTTATCCCCTTTTTCCATTTGAACTCCAAAAAATACAAATTTCGAAAAATCCTTCTATTTTAAGTGTCTATGCAATCAGAGGAATGTATACACCGAATTTCATTAAAAGTACGAATTTGGAAAAAATAATTTCATATTATGTATCTACTCAATTAGAGGAATGTACATAACGTGTTTCTAGCTGTAGTCGTTTAATATGTACCATTTTTATCCCTTTTTGCCCCATTTCACCCCCTACGAATAAAAATCGTTTTATGGTGTACGTTTTTGTTATCGGGAAAATGCGCATACCCAATATCAAGAATGTACAAGCCGACATATTGAAGAAACATGCTTAAATACTCTAAAATATTAGGTGTTTTTATGGGTTTTTTAGTCCTTGTGAGGGAAAAATTTTTCCCTTTGTCCAGATTTCACCCAGTTTCAATCCCAACCGATCTACGACTATAAGATGTATTTAAGCAAAATTTGGACCTCCTAGCTCCTTTCGTTTAGATGCTAGCGTGCTTTCAACAGACGGACAGACGGACGGACGGACATGGCTAGATCGTCTTAGAATTTTATGACGATCAAGAATATATATACTTTATAGGGTCTCAGGTTGATATTTCAAGGTGTTACAAACGCAATGACAAAGTTAGTATACCCCCATCCTTTAGGTGGAGGGTATAATGATCGATATATCTTTTCCCTAGTTGCACACCGATATTGTTTGTGTATGGGGCCATAACATCTAGGAGTGTAACATAATGCAAAAGATATTTTTCTATTTTGTTATATTCTTTAAATTGCACTAAGAACTACTAGCCAGATTCGCTTGACTAACATAAAAACATTCTGAATTAAGGTAAAATCAGATCATAAATTTGAATTTTCGACATTACTCCAACCAGCGCCACTTATCGGGTCCATTTATAAATTAAAATGTTCATCATCAAACATGCACATATTCTGAATTTCTGTTAACTTGGTCCATACATCAAAAATTTCGTTATATATAAATCCACCCACAGCGCCATCCACCAGCTCCACCTTTCATATTGTAATCCTAATCTAGCACCAACCGAACTTATGGTGTGAATATAGATTCTGTAGAGACCAGTTGTGCAGTATAAACGTATATCCATTAGTCTGGGTCGCGGTCCACGCACTTGAAACAATATATTCCAAGCAAAAGTTTGGATTGTTTTATGATAATTCGAAAAATATTTCCCTATGCATAGCCGTCTGTGAGCTAAACGCTCCTGCAAAACCCTCAAAATCATATTTTCAAGTGTAATATTTTATTTTCCTTTTTGTCATTTTTTCTAAATTAATAGACCCCTGGAAACACAATAAATATACATTTATATTCTTGCCTTCGAGTACCTGATTGGTCGAATTATTTATAGTCCTTTTGTGTTTATTCAACGGAAATCATATTCCTATTTTATAGGATTATTTTATTAGAAAAAACAAGTAAGGAAGGTTAAAGTCGGGCGTGACCGACTATATGATACCATACACCTGGTCATTGTACCGTATAAAAAGGTCGTTACATTTAAACCGGGTGATATACGATACAGCTATAAGAGAAGAATGTATTATTGTACGTATTTGTAAGAAAACTTGAACTCCAACTTTGAATGGGAGCTATATATAAATCTCAACCGATCTGACCCATTTTTAGCATAGTTTTCTAGTTGATATATAAGACGCTTTCCTAAAATTTGGTGGAAATCTGTTAAATATGTGGTCTGTAGAGCGGAAAGAATAAAATATGTGGAGTCATTTATTTGGGAGCCATATATAAATCTGAACCGATGTGACCCACTTTCGAAACGGATGTTTCTATTTCAAATATTAGCTGATGTGCCGACTTAGAAGAAAATCTTTTAAAATATGTTATTTCTAGAGCGGAAATAATCAGTTTGTTGGCGAAATTTTTATTGCAGCTATATACATATATATCTGAACCCATTTTTAGCAGAGCTGTTTCTAGTTGAAATATAAGTTGTTTTGACAAATCTGAAGAAAATCTGATTAAAAATGTGAACCGATCTGGCCTATTTTTATCAGAGCTGTTTCTAGTTAAAATATATTGAAATATGTGGTTTCTAGAGCGGAAAGAGTAAAATTTGCATGGGAGCTATATCTAAACCTGAACCAATTTGCTTCAAATTAAATAGCGATCTTCCTTATCTCATAAATCTTCGTTGTGCAAAAATGCATTTAGTTCTACCAACAATTGCAATTTGATTACAAGAATAGATTGACAGACAGACGGATGGACATTGCTACTCATTCAAAAAGTGATTCTAAGGGGTGGATGATACAAAGTATTTTCGGAAAAATTTTGTTTATTTTATAAATATCACAACGACACAGTTGATGAATCGTTGGAGCAGTATCAAGATTCTATGGTACAGCTTCGTAATATTTGCAATAGATCGATACAAAAGCCCCAAAGAAATACATGAATCCATTTCGGAAATCAATAGCATTTTGCCCTCTGGGAACTACTGTGCAGCATTGATTTTTACACGATGCAGGATACACGTGTATACGTCCTATGGTGTAGGATATAACATAAAATTGCTGTGTTGACGATGTCATCCACACGTCCTTTTGGGGTGGTAGTGTCTTGTGTTTCATTTTTCAATTAAACTGAGTTTCCTGTCCAAAGTTTTTAGATTTTTCAGCACGAGCCTGTAAAAAATTCTTCAAAACTATGTAGGTATGAGTGTTTTTCTCCGCTCCTTATCTTTCCCAAGAAAACCAATTAGACGTTCTATAGTTAAAAATAGTTGCAAAACGGCAACTAGCATTTCTTAGTAATTCGAAGTAAGTATTTTTTCCCAGATTATTTTTATAATTCAGGTTAAATTTCCTTGGAAATGTTTTGTGAGTCCTGCAAAGGGAACGTGCTGTTAGAAAATTGAGATCTGTGTGGGGAGAGAGCACATCAGAGGTGATGTTATATTTGGCCTGTATATACTCCACCACACAGTGGTTGGAAATCGATTTATTTTGGAAATAATTCTTTAAATTTGCATACGTTCGATTATGTTCCATGCAATTTCACACAGATTTGGTTGAGTTTTTTGGTTTTCCTGTTTACTTTTAAACACAATTTAAATGCTCCCCAAATCCAGAGTTTTCATTAACTTTGGATAATAAAGGGTGATTTTTTAAGAGCTTGATAACTTTTTTAAAAAAAAAAAACGCATAAAATTTGCAAAATCTCATCGGTTCTTTATTTGAAACGTTAGATTGGTCCATGACATTTACTTTTTGAAGATAATTTCATTTAAATGTTGACCGCGGCTGCGTCTTAGGTGGTCCATTCGGAAAGTCCAATTTTGGGCAACTTTTTCGAGCATTTCGGCCGGAATAGCCCGAATTTCTTCGGAAATGTTGTCTTCCAAAGCTGGAATAGTTGCTGGCTTATTTCTGTAGACTTTAGACTTGACGTAGCCCCACAAAAAATAGTCTAAAGGCGTCAAATCGCATGATCTTGGTGGCCAACTTACCGGTCCATTTCTTGAGATGAATTGTTCTCCGAAGTTTTCCCTCAAAATGGCCATAGAATCGCGAGCTGTGTGGCATGTAGCGCCATCTTGTTGAAACCACATGTCAACCAAGTTCAGTTCTTCCATTTTGGGCAAAAAAAAGTTGGATATCATCTCACGGTAGCGCTCACCATTCACAGTTACGTTACGATTCGCATCATCTTTGAAGAAGTACGGTCCAATGATGCCACCAGCCCATAAACCGCACCAAACTGTGACTTTTTCTGGATGCATTGGTAGCTCTTGCAATGCTTCTGGCTGATATTCACTCCAAAATCGACAATTCTGCCTATTTACGTACCCATTGAGCCAAAAATGAGCTTCGTCGCTGAACACAATTTCTTTCTTTCTGAACTTTCTTAACAGAGCACGCATTTTGATAATAAAATTCAATGATTTGCAAGCGTTGCTCGTTAGTAAGTCTATTCATGATGAAATGTCAAAGCATACTGAGCATCTTTCTCTTTGACACCATGTCTGAAATCCCACGTGATCTGTCAAATACTAATGCATGAAAATCCTAACCTCAAAAAAATCACTCTTTATTATATGTTACTTTGATCATTCTGATTTTATTGAAAATTCAAAATATGCTTAAAAACAGTTCAAAGAAAGTCGGCGAGAAAAAAAATTTTATAAATGTTCCTACAAATTGTTGCAAAAGAAATAAGAAAGAAACAATATTTTCTAATGACTGCAGACTTCATTTACCAACTATTCATATGAATGATTGGACATACAACTCTCACAGCTCATGTGTAGATGCACGTACACGGCAACCATACATGTGCAACACCATGGAAAACATATAGATGTGGTCATCAGATATGTACGTACATACATACATATTGAGGACATTGGTTCAATTAATAAATAACACTTGCGGCCGAGTTGCACTACAAGCAATTGACTCAGATAACGCTCTCATGTACATTAGGGTGGGTCACGTAAATAAATTGCAGCGGTCACCACCCAGAAATGAAGATTGGATTGTTTAATGATGATCTGCAAAATATTTCGTCACTGGAGCTATACGCTGCTGAAAACACCTCTAAAAATCATGCTTTTTCCCTTGTAATATTTATACACTCCACGAGAGTATTGTTTCTTTGTGCATTTGTTTGTAACACCCAAAAGGAAACGAGATAGACCCATTGTTAATTATACCGATCGACTTAGAATCACTTTTTGAGTCGATTTAGGAATGTCCGTCTGTCCATCTATTGTTGCAATCATGATACAGGTCGCAATTGTAGCCAGAACCAAACGAAACTTTGCACAACGATGTTTTCGGGACAAAGACGAACGTTATTTAATTTGAAGAAAATCGGTTCAGATTTACCAATTTCACTCCCGATTTGACCCTTTTCACTCTAGATACCACATATTTCAACAGACTTTCTTCAAAATTGGCAAAACATCTTATAGTTCAACTAGAAACACCTGTGGTAAAAATGTGTTAGATCGGTTCAGATTTATATATAGCTCCCATACAAATTGCGTTCCCAACATGAATTTTTCCGCTCTAGAATCCACATATTTTAACAGATTTTCTTCAAAATTTGCAAAACACATTATAACTAAAGCACCGCCCAGTACAAATTTTGAAAATCACAATTTTTTTTACGAAAACGACTTTATTAAAGTATATTCAAAATTAATTTTATTTACTTTTGTGGTTATTGTTATTATAGCATGCATTTTGGAATAAATAATTTTGCAAATAATAAGATACAATAGGAAAACTATTTAAAGCCCCAAAAACAATCGGACAAAACAAAAGCACCCCCTTATATTACATTTGAAAATTTTACTACGCTACTGGAAATTTGCGGTATTAGCTAACCGTACTCTCCATGCAAGTTAAATTTCAGCAGAAAATGCATTAGAAGAATGTTTAGTGTGTTCAATTTCTATCTTGTGTAGTTTATGGTGAGATCAGAACAATGGCCAGAAACACATACTCAAATCAATTTAAAATTAAAATTATTGATGTCTGGAGAATGGAGAATGGGCTTATCACGGCATGAACTGAGTGCAAAATATTCAATCAATCGATCAGTAATTTCTCGATTGATTTTAAAGTTTTTGCAGACAGGTCGCATATCTCCAGTACATTCTGGAGGACTCCCGCGCAAAACTTCACGTTATGATCAAAAGGACTCTGCAAAAGGATCCTACAGCATCTTCTACCCAGGTAAGAAACCAATTAAGCCTGTGCGTTAGCGAAAGAACAATCGGTAGAAGAGCTGTAGAAGCCGGATTATTCAGCCGACGACCAGCAAAAAAACCTTTCAGGAGGAGGCAACATAATGGTCTGGGGTTATTTCTCTGGTGAAGGAATTGGGCCATTTCATAAGATTTATGGTATTATGGATCGATTCATGTATCGTGATATATTGAAAGATGTGATGTTGCCATATGCTGACGAAGAGATGCCACTTCAATGGAGGTTTCAACAGGATAACGATCCTAAACACACTTCAAAAGTTTGTAAAGCCTGGCTACAAAGCAATGGGGTTGAAGTGCTGGGTTGGCCTGCTCAATCCCCTGATCTCAACCCCATTGAGAACTTGTGGGAGATTGTTAACATGAAAATAAATCGAGAACTCTGAGAAAATAAGGATGATTTGTTTCAAGTCGTAAAAATTGCTTGGGAAGCAACATCGGAGGGCACCATTAACAATTTGATATCCTCAATGTCTAAGAGATGCGCGTGTGTTATCCAGAATAAAAGATTCGCGACGAAGTATTAATTTTAAAAGTTATTTTTGTTGCTTCCATAGGAGGTGCTATAGTTTTATCCATTTCATTTTGTGGTCCTAAATGTTGTAGTGAATTTAACTTTTATTTATATAACGGTGAATTTCGAAAGTTTTTGTTTATGAACAATAAATGTATAAATAAGTAATATTAATACTCAGTATACTTGAAAAAAGTCGTTGGCGTAAAAAAATTGTGATTTTCAAAATTTTTACTGGGGGGTGCTTTAGTTATGGCCAAAACTGTAGCTCTCATACAAATTTCGTTCCCGCAGAAACCGCGTATTTTCAGAGAATTTCTTAAAATTGAGCATAACACGTTATAAATGGTGATTTTTTAAGAGCTTGATAACTTTTTTTTAAAAAAAAACGCATAAAATTTGCAAAATCTCATCGGTTCTTTATTTGAAACGTTAGATTGGTCCATGACATTTACTTTTTGAAGATAATTTCATTTAAATGTTGACCGCGGCTGCGTCTTAGGTGGTCCATTCGGAAAGTCCAATTTTGGGCAACTTTTTCGAGCATTTCGGCCGGAATAGCCCGAATTTCTTCGGAAATGTTGTCTTCCAAAGCTGGAATAGTTGCTGGCTTATTTCTGTAGACTTTAGACTTGACGTAGCCCCACAAAAAATAGTCTAAAGGCGTCAAATCGCATGATCTTGGTGGCCAACTTACCGGTCCATTTCTTGAGATGAATTGTTCTCCGAAGTTTTCCCTCAAAATGGCCATAGAATCGCGAGCTGTGTGGCATGTAGCGCCATCTTGTTGAAACCACATGTCAACCAAGTTCAGTTCTTCCATTTTGGGCAAAAAAAAGTTGGATATCATCTCACGGTAGCGCTCACCATTCACAGTTACGTTACGATTCGCATCATCTTTGAAGAAGTACGGTCCAATGATACCACCAGCCCATAAACCGCACCAAACTGTGACTTTTTCTGGATGCATTGGTAGCTCTTGCAATGCTTCTGGCTGATATTCACTCCAAAATCGACAATTCTGCCTATTTACGTACCCATTGAGCCAAAAATGAGCTTCGTCGCTGAACACAATTTCTTTCTTTCTGAACTTTCTTAACAGAGCACGCATTTTGATAATAAAATTCAATGATTTGCAAGCGTTGCTCGTTAGTAAGTCTATTCATGATGAAATGTCAAAGCATACTGAGCATCTTTCTCTTTGACACCATGTCTGAAATCCCACGTGATCTGTCAAATACTAATGCATGAAAATCCTAACCTCAAAAAAATCACTCTATACTTCTAAAGGGTGATTTTTTAAGAGCTTCATAACTTTTTTTAAAAAAAAAACGCATAAAATTTGCAAAATCTCATCGGTTCTTTATTTGAAACGTTAGATTGGTCCATGACATTTACTTTTTGAAGATAATTTCATTTAAATATTGACCGCGGCTGCGTCTTAGGTGGTCCATCCGCTTAGTCCAATTTTGGCATTTCCACGTTTTTGAGTAACAGAGACCCAATTGGTGCGAACGGCGACGAATCGAAAATTGGTGGTCATCATTAACACTGACCGATACAGCTGCGATATTTTCTTCAGTTCGCACTCTACGTAAGCGTGTTGGTGGTTTAATGTCCAACAATGTAAATTTGGTGCGAAATTTAGTCACAATAGCCCGAATAGCCGCTTCAGTGGGTCGATTAAACTGACCATAAAATGGAAGCGCGCAATGAACTTTCTTAACAGAGCACGCATTTTGATAATAAAATTCAATAATTTGCAAGCGTTGTTCGTTTGTAAGACGATTCATGATGAAATGTCAAAGCATACTGAGCATCTTTCTCTTTGACACCATGTCTGAAATCCCACGTGATCTGTCAAATACTAATGCATGAAAATCCTAACCTCAAAAAAATCACTAGAAGAACTTATTGTGAAAGTTAGTCACTTCATTCCATGTTTGGATATAGCCCCGTTACAAATATTATTCTCGATTTGACAAATTGGACCAGGTCATATTAGCCTGTGATTAGGAAACATACAAAAAATGTTCCCGTTTTCACTTTTTTACTGAATTGAATTGTATTCCGATAGAATACAATTCATATAGTCGATAGAATACAATTCATATAGTCGGCCCCGCCCGACTTTAGTCTTTCCTTACATGTTTTATGCTGCAATTCTGTCCAATTTTTTTGAATTAATACACCTATGGAAGCACTTTAAATAAAAATTTTTATTCTTATCTTAGAATAACTCATTGGTCGTATTATTGGACGTTTATATTGATTATTTTTTTTTTTGGTTTTTCAAGGTGACAGCTAAAAACTCATATTTCTTAGAAACATTTTGTAAGAGGTGTTATGAAAAATAAATAGAAGAAATCAATATCTTTTTGATGTCACCTAAATAATGAATAGCGAACGAAAGATGAGTCCATGCTTGTAAAATAATTTAATACAGGAGATGACTTTTCAGAGTCAACATTTTCAAACTCTTTTTACAAAAATATGCGCTGTGGCGTCAATTTCTTGCCGATGTTCATCATTAGAAAGGTATTGACTGTCGCTATTTTTTTCTAAAATACTAACTCCAGATTCGATAAATGGTTCAGTTGCCACTATGAAAAAAAAACACAAAAATTACGATAAATGTCCAATAATTCGACAAATAAGTTACTTTTAGTCAAAAATCAAAATTTATATTTAAGGTGCATCCGAGGGTCTATTATTTCAGAAAAAAAATGATTTGATTGATTGAGGTATTTTCAGGAGCGTTTAGCTCACAGACAGGTTGATCTAGGAACGAAATATTTTTCAAATCATCATTAAACAATTCAAAATTTATTTTCGTGGGGTGTTTGCAAATTGTTTTTCCATTTGTATGAACCGCGATCCAGCCTAATGCACATGAGGCCTTCATCAGTGTGAATTGGTTGAGAATTGCAAATGAATACGAACTTAATTAAGACGATAATTACATCATTTATTTGATTATACTTGGCAATAATCAGTGTGAGAGTTCATTAATTAGATTCAATCAGTTCGAAGAAACTAAATGGATGATGCGTGTCGAAGAATATGGAGAAAAAATACACAATTCAACAGGTATTGGCTTCATCTGTGTTGCCGGAAAATTGTGATGTGTGATTTGGCGATAATGTGGAAGGGTAATATTTAGGACGTCTCTCTATTAAAAAATTCAAAAATTTTACAAAAATATTTTTTTCTGCATATTACACAATACGACAATTTTAAACAAGTAAAAAGGGGTTAATTTGGGCTTGGCCGAATCTTATCTACCCACCACCACGGAGTGCATTACACAGTATTACCGGCAGATAAGAGGATGTATATAGAAGTGCACTTCATATTAGGAAAATTGTGATATTTTTATGTTCATTACGATATTTATTTACGATTTCAAACTTTACGGTGGGTCATTTAAACTTTTTAATTAGAGTCGACTATAAAAAAGTACTGATTATTTTTTGCAAATTTCTGGTTTTACTGGAAATGTTGAACTTTGTCATTTAATTATTCATTTAATTATTATATATCATTCATATGACTATCACGACTGGTTCGGCAGTACATCATGCCGCCAGCCTAAAATCCAAACCAAACAGTGACTTTCTTTGGATGCATTGGCTTCTCAATAGTCTCGTATGGGTTCTCTGAACCCCATATGCGACAATTCATCTGAAAACACGAAAATTTTCCAAATAAATGTCCTACAGTTTGCGTTAAAGACTCACTACTTCGGAAGTAAGTTCTTATTATTTCCCATTTTTTTCGAGCGTATAGCGTCCCATTTTGCAAATGTCAAACATAAACTTGAAAATGAAAATAAAAATGAATGCTATTCTATCTTTCTAAGTCAAAGTAATCGGTAGTTTGTGCACTGTATCAAATAAATTGTGATGTTTCATTACCTCAGGGTCGATTTCTTACAGCTACAATTGATTGCAGCTACAGAACAAATGTACGCAACAAACTGTATGTATTACACGCCCCATTTTCCGCACAAAAGTGCAAATTTCGAAAAATGCATTTATGTTTCACGTCAAATGAATGAATACACCGAATTTAATTATTTCAACTTCAGGCGTTTGCTTTTTTTCACTGAACCAACAATATATATATATATATATATATATATATATATATATATATATATATATATATATATATATATTTAAATGCAGTGCTTTGCGTTGGCGGAAAGAAGATCATGTATTGGAAAGAGGGAGTAGTGTCTGTTGACATCTGTTTTGAATCTCTGAATGTCGTAATTGGAGGGAAAGATATTTGCCGGAAGTCGATTCCACATACGGATAGTACGGGCGAAGAACGAATTTATTCTGTAATGTGTAGTGCGGCCGGTTGTCCAATCGACAACAAATGGGTGAGCGTTCCAGGAGAGTCGCGTATCTCTACCAAACGTTCTCACGGGCGGTATAAGATCACGAATTTCCGAAGAACAAACACCATGAAAGTATCGATAGAACAATGACACACAACCAACATTACGACGGTGTTCAAGGGAGACAATAGAATTGGATATCCAACCGTCACCTATCAACACCATCGCCCTCCTCTGGACACGGTGATGAAGCCGGAGCTCCCGACCATATATGGGAGTTGTATTCCATCTTTGGTCTGATGTAGGTAGTGTAGATATTGAGAAGATCAGAGGGTGTGAAATATTTCTTACATCTTTTTAAAAGCCTAAACATTTGAAGGCATCTTTCGACACATCAAATACATGTTTTGTCCAACGAACATCACGTTGTATTTTTATGCCAAGAACATCGAGAGCATCTGATTGCTCAATATCTACACCGTTCATTAAAATCGACGACACCGTAGGATTAGTGAATCGCTTGTGAGACAACAAGGAGCACTGGGTCTTACGTGCATTAAAATCTACTCTATTCTCTCGACCCCATTCAGAAATGGCCATCAAATCCTGGCTAAGTGACTCATCCATCAATCGCCTTTTATCCTCAATTTCTTGACGACTTGGTCTATGATCGAATGAGTATGAATGACAGAGGTTGCTGTCATCCGCGAATGAGTATATTGGATTCACAGTCCGATCCAAGAGGTCGTCGATGAAAATAAGAAAAAGGGAGGGGGAAAGGACAGAGCCCTGTGGTACTCCTGCGGTTAACCTATGCTCATCGGATGAGAACCCATCTACAACAACACGTATAGTGCAATCTCTGAGGAAGCTCGATATAAATCGAGAGAAGTCACTACCAACACCAAAAGCGATAAGCTTTGATATGAATGCGCAGTGCCAAACTCTATCAAAGGCCTTGGAGATATCTAGAGTAACGACCTTATTCTCACCAAGCTTGTGAATAGATCGATTCCACTTTTCGGATAGCAGTCTCATCAGGTCTCCCGTAGATCGATTCCTACGATAGTCATACTGTCGATCATTAAGTAAGTCATTAGTTTCTAAATACCTCACATGATGGTGGTTAACCATACTCTCCATAACCTTCGAAAGCGCTGAGCAAATCCCGATCGGTCGATAGAAAGCAGGATTATTAGCCTCACCTTTTTAGGGATGGGCTGGATGTTCGCAATCTTCCAAAGCGCCCGGAAAACCCCTGCACGGTATGCAAGGTTGAAAAGATTACGAAGGGGACGGGCAAGCGTCGAAGAGCACTTACATAGGACCAGTGCTGAAATGCCTTCCGGGCCTGGAGATTTATTTACGTCGAGATTTGTGAGTCTACGCAATTATAGGGATGTACACACCGAATTTCATATTTCTAGCTGATGTCGAATCATTGGTACCATTTTTATCCCTTTTTGTCACATTTCAGCCGCTATATCTTTTACCAGCAGTGCCCGCTAAAAAACGACAGAAAATTGGAAAAGCCAGTTATTTTTTATCAGTTTTTTCCATATCTGTGTTTGATCGTATTTATTGAATTTTCTTTTGGTGGATGTAGATAAATCTAATATAGTAATTTGGTAACCTCCTATTAGATAGCACTCACAAACGGCCATAGTTAGCTGAACTCCCTTCGTATGTATCATTTTTTATCATTTTCTACCCGAACAAAGTATTACCGCAGAGCATTTTATTTCTTCGATCTCATTTTTCTTGATGCAGCCCGTCATTTTATAATTTGTTGCACCTCTTTCCCAAAAAGTACACATTTTGAAAAAATCACTGTAGGTAACATGTGTTCTCGCTTTTACCTAAAAGCATGTAATTTAAGAGGAATTTGCATTCCACATTTTACGATTGGTACCATTTTTATCCCTTTTTGTCCCGCTCCCTTCTTAATGTACAAATTCCAAAAAATTATGTTGCCTGTCTACGTGGTCGGCCGAATTTCACGATTCTAGCTACAATAATTTAGTTGGTACAATTTTTGTCTCGAAAATCCTTATTTTTTGTTTCGAAAATCCATTCAACGATGTCAGAAGAATTTACACATCAAATGTCACGACTATATCTGCAACAGTTAAATTGGTAATATTTGTATCCCTTGTTCTCCGCCGGACCCCTTACAAGTATAAAATTTCGAAAAATCAAATTTAACTGCGCTTCTACATGGTAAGATGAATTTACATATCAAATTTGTACAATTTTTATCAGCCTTAAAAGTACAAAAAAACATTTATATTGCGCTTCTATGTGATGAGATAAATTTATTTACCAAATTTCACTATTCTAACTGAAATACTTCAGTTGGTACCATTTTTATCCCTCTTTGTCCCGTCCCATTCCAAAATCCATTTATGTTACAAGTCTAAGTTGTCAGAGAAATGTAAATATTGATTTTGGCGAGTGTAGCTGCGCTACTTAAATTGGTACCATTTTTATCCCTTTTTGTCTTTTATCCCTTTTGTTGTAAAAAGTGCAAATTGCGAAAAATCCCTTTTTGTAGCTCGTCTGCATAATAAGTGCAAGGCACACACCGAATTTCATGTTTCTATCTAATGCCGTTTAGCCAGGACGAAGGTTTGATATTTATCCCTTTTCGTAAAACCACTTAGTTCGCGTCTCCGTCATATTTAGCTTCAGCCGTATGGTCTGGGCGCTGATCAATGATATTTCTGTCAGTAACGCAACTCGTTTATAAAGGGTGGTTAAATTTTAAGGGCCGATGTAGATTTTGAATAAAAATTATTTAGGAAATTATTGTCATTTCTCTTTATTATGATATATAATGAATAATATGGTTCAAATATGTATGGAACAAAATATCGGCCAAATGGCAGTCGCGACCTCGCCGGCACACCTGCATCCGATGGTCCAAATTTTCGATGAAGCTGAGGCATAATTGAGGTTCTATGTCAATAATGTGCCAAATTACCTCACCCTTTAGCTCTTGAATTGTTGCTGGCTTATCGACGTACACCTTTTCTTTCAATTAACCCCAAAGAAAGAAGTCCAACGGTGTCAAATCATATGATCTTGGCGGCCAATTGACATCGCCACCACGTGAGATAACACGGCCATTGAATTTGTCGCGCAAAACAGCCATTTTTTCGTTAGCTGTGTGGCAACTGGCACCGTCCTGTTGAAACCACATTTCGTCCGCATCCATATCTTTCAATTCGGGCCATAAATAAAGTTCGTTATCGTAGCACGATAGCGAAGACCATTCACAGTAACTACCTGACCGTAACTGCCTCATTTTGGAAAAAATACGGTCCGATGATGCCGCCAGCCAAATAGTCACTTTTTGTAGGTGCATTGGTTTTTCGACAATCACTCTTGGATTATCATTCGCCAAAATGCGGCAATTCTGCTTATTGACGAATCCACTGAGGTGAAAATGTGCCTCATAACTGTAGATGATTTTCTACGAAGTGTACGATATGCATTTTGATTTAAACGCCCATTTTCATAATAAGCCAGAATAACTTTAACGTGTTGCTCGATTGTGTATCTTTCCATGTTTCAAATTGAGTTAGTCTGAATTTGAGAAATGTAAATGAAATGCAGAAAAAAATTGACGTTTAGGTGTGTGTCGCGGAATGAAATTCCTCGGATGTGAACTATCTACAATTATGCCTTATTTTGTGTCCTTGTCAGTTGAATTCAAATTCGAGTGGTTGTATTATTTCTGTACTTTTCTTTGTTTACCTTTGTTTTTGTAAACGTCGTTGCAACGTTACTACGCATTATAAATTTGGTTGTGCGGAGAAAAGGTTGAGTTGCAACCGCGGTAAATTTATTTTTTATTATTTCTGAAGTGAACTGTTGTATTAATTGATTTTCCTTTTAGAAATAAAACGCATTTACTGCCGTATGAACTTTATGTTAAAAAATTGTGTTCTAATTTCGAGACTCGATCTTTTAATCTCCGACAAAATCTTTTATTTCGCGCTGTAATAAGTGTGATTCGAGTTAGAGATGAGGAAAACAGAGAGTCTGCCCAGAAGAAGTAATAGATTAGCTGGTGGAAGTAGTGACACTTGTGAGGAAAAATTTACTACGCCGCCAGATTCACCACAGTCTACAATGGATGCCGCCATTGAACATGTAGAAGTTAGCCAGCCAAATGTTAATTTAGAAGTCCAGGAACAAACACTTACACTTACAAAAGCCGCCACAGGCAATATTCTCTCGTCTAGCGAACAAAATATGAATTTATTGTACACGATGCCTATGAATACCAATTCGACGACAGCTACGGTCAGCAGCGTAAATCCGAATTTGCCATTCACCAGTATTTGTCCACCTATAGTCGCATCAGCCCCACAACTAGATATATTAAGTAAGATGCAAATGAAAATAGAGGAGCTTGAAAGACAGCTAAAAAATTCATTGGATTTGCAATTTCATCGAAGTGTGACAGGTGACAACATGCAGCAGCGTGATCAGCCGATGTCTATGTATGAGTCCTCGACAGAGCATGCCATGTCAAGCCACCAACGACCATTTGAGAGAAGAGAATTTGAAGTTGCCTCCCTCGCTACTGGAAATTCTGTAATGGGTGGCAACTTTCGACAAATCAGCAGTGACGCAAATCAGAATCCAATTGGAATTAGGCAACGGCCGGTATTTAATGAGAATTTGCAGTCAGGAGAGCCGATTGCCTCGAATTTCGGTCAATTTACTTTAGCTCCAAGAAAATTACAAGATTTGCCCATGTTTAATGGCGAGCCTGAATCGTGGCCAATGTTTTCAGTATCGTATAATCAGTCTACGACCCAATATGGGTATACGAACTTTGAGAATTGCCAAAGACTGCAGAAGAGTCTTAGCGGCAGAGCCTTTGAAACGGTTAGATCGTTACTTATTCACCCCGATAACGTATCTGTCGTCATGAAACAATTGGAATTCCGTTTTGGACGCCCAGAGCAACTTGTGGCCAGTCAATTGAAGGAAATAAGAGAAATAGCACCGATTTCAGAATCATCTGTAGAAAGGTTAATATCATTCGCTACGAAGGCAAAAAATTTGTCAGTTTTTTTGCAGTCAGCTGGTGCTCATCAACATATTAGTAATCCCACACTGATTGATGAATTAGTGTCGAAGTTGCCAATGAGTAGAAAGATAGATTGGGCCAAATATGCTGTTTCGATTAAGCCGTATCCTACAGTTGAAGACTTCAGTGATTGGATAAACGAGACAGCCAACATATTGTGTATGATTTCTGACGTCAGATATGATCAGTCTGATCACAAACGCAAACCCGTAATGATGTGTTCGAATGTTTCTGCGGATATAAAGTCTAATGAATGTTTTCAATGCGGCGAATCACATAAAATTTATAATTGTGAAACATTTTTGAATAAGAGTGTGAACGATAGATGGTCTGAAGTGAAGCGCTTGAAATTGTGTTTTTCGTGTTTGGGAAGGGGACACTCCACCCGTGAATGCAGATTGAGAAGGGTGTGTTCCTATTCGGATTGTACGAAAATGCATAATAGACTTCTTCATCAGAATCACCCGCCAACATCACAGCCCGATCAGTTAGAACAACCAAGTACAAACAGGACAGTATTGAGTTGTACAACAAGGTCAGTAACTTCAAAATTACTGTTTAGAGTCGTTCCAATAGTTCTGCATGGTCCAAACGGTACGGTGTCAACATATGCACTCGTTGACGATGGTTCATCAGTATCCCTCTTGGACAAGTCACTGGTTTCCGAATTAGGTCTTAAAGGAAAGCCGAGCAATCTTGATTTACAGTGGATCGGTGGAAGAGCAGCTAAAGAGACTACAACAATTATTAATGTTTTGGTAAGCGCATGTAATGGGAAACAGAAATATTTACTACGTGGATTGCATGCTATTGAAAATTTGAGCCTACCTGTTCAAAGCCTAGACAGGACTGATTTGGAAGAATTTGTGCCCATAATAAATACACTACAAGTCAAGGAATATTCTAATGCCAAACCTAGAGTACTTATAGGGCTTGATAACTATCATTTGGGACTTGCAACGGAAACTATAGAGCTGCATAGTGACGGACCGTTTGTAACAAACACAAAGTTGGGATGGATTGTATTTGGTAAGAGGAATAAAAACAATTCGACAAACGCATGTCTTCATATGCGTGAGATTGATGAAGGATCTCTTGATGAAATGGTGTCCAGTTATTTTTCTACCGAGAGCTTTGGAGTACGTCCTGCCCCGACTGTTGAAAGCGACCATGATATCCGCGCACGTAACATTTTGAAGACTACAACTAGATACATTAATGGTCGATTTCAGACAGGCCTACTTTGGAGGGATGATAATGTAAATTTGCCCAATAGTCTGCCTATGGCTACTATGAGACTAGTGAATATTGAAAGGAAGATGCGTCGAGATTTAGACTTTGCCGCGAAATATAGAAGTGCCATCAATAGTTATATAGAAAAGGGCTATGCCCGTAAATTAACGTCATTGGAAGCGAACGAGATGAAACCGACTACCTGGTACTTGCCACACTTTGCTGTAGTGAATCCAAATAAGCCCTTGAAGCTACGTCTGGTTTTTGATGCTGCGGCCACCGTCGACAATGTTTCGCTGAACTCATTTCTTTTAAAAGGACCACAGGAGTATCAGCCATTACCATCAGTATTATTTAATTTTAGAGAGGGTTCAGTAGCGGTGTGTGCCGACATCAGAGAAATGTTCCACCAGGTACTTATCCAGCCTGAGGACAGATGTGCCCAAAGATTTCTCTGGCGTGATGGGTGCCAGAATAGTCCGCCGGAAGTATACGAGATGATGGTGATGACCTTTGGTGCAGCATGCTCACCCTGCTCTGCCCAATATGTGAAGATTGAAAATGCTAAAAGACATACACTACACAATCCTCGTGCCGTTCAAGCAATTCTAAACAATCATTATGTGGACGACTATGTTGACAGCTTCCGTTCAGTCGAAGAGGCCATATGTATATCCAGACAAGTAAAGGATATACATAGCGATGCTGGATTTGAATTACGTGGCTTTATTTCGAATTCGAAGGATGTGGCTAAGACTTTGAATGGAAATCAGAATACGAAGGATGCGAATGGAGAGGCCTTGACCACCGAAAGGGTATTGGGTATGTATTGGTACCCTGATAATGATACTTTCCGTTTTTATTTGAAGTTCAACCGAGTCGATGAAGACGTTACCAACGGAAAAAGAATTCCAACCAAAAGGGAACTTTTAAGTATAATTATGTCTGTGTTTGATCCATTGGGACTCCTTGGCCATATAATTATTACTGCCAAATTAATTATGAGGGAAGTCTGGAGATGCAGTATCCAATGGGACGAGATTGTACCAGATCATGTCAACAACGCCTGGCTTGAATGGAAGAAATGTTTGAACGAAGTGCGGAATATTCAGATCCCAAGACATTACTTTGTCCACAACTGGCCCCGAAGATTGGAACTTCACGTATTTGTTGACGTAAGTGAATCTGCCTTCGCCGCAGTGGCCTACTGGAGAATCACGGGTAGTGATGGAAACATTACTGTGTCTTTTGTATGCTCTAAATGTCGATGTGCCCCTATGAGACAACTGTCCGTGCCACGAATGGAATTGCAGGCTGCCGTATTGGGGGCTCGATTAATGAAGACAATTCGACAGGGACATAAACTTGAAATATCAGATTATACAATGTGGAGTGATTCATCGACTGTTATCAAATGGATTCAATCTACCAACCGCCGCTATAAGCAATTTGTTGCTCACCGAATAAATGAAATTTTGAATGTGACTGGAATTCAAACTTGGAGATGGATTCCGACTCACCTTAACGTTGCCGATGAAGCAACTAGATTACGACATAATATAGATATCAGTTCGGAGTCAAGATGGTTTGGTGGCCCAGCCTTTTTGAAAAATGATCCTCAGTCTTGGCCCTTGTTTGGTGCCCAGAACAAAATTGTCGACGATGCTGAGAGCGAGGAGCTAGGAGAATTTACTTTGCTTGTAGTACAAACTAAACTTTACGACATTGAACGTTTTTCGTCATACCTCAGACTTAAAAGAACAATTGCATGGGTCGTAAGGTTTATTGAAATCAAATGTAAAGGGAGAAACTACGTGGACTGCGTTTTAACAGCTGACGAGCTGAGGCATGCAGATAATATTATCGTTCGCCGTACTCAAGCACAATCGTTCTCTGAAGATATCCAACACCTCGAAAAAAGTGGACATGTGCCGAATAATTCGCCTTTGTATACGCTTATGCCATATAGAGATTCAGAAGGTGTTCTGAGGGTAAGCAGTCGATTAAATGCTGCAACTTGGCTTCCATATGATATAAAACACCCCATTATACTGCCACCTGATCATATGTTTACCTTTCTTGTCGTCCAGTGGTATCATGTCAAGATGATGCACCAGAATCATGAATCAACAATCGCTCGGCTTAGGCAACGTTTCTGGATACCTAGAATTCGACAAGTTTTAAGAAAGGTCGTAGGGAGATGTATGGAATGTGTAATCAGAAAAGCTAAACCCACAATTCCGATAATGGGTCAACTGCCAGCGGACCGATTGACTCCATATGTGCGACCATTTACATATACCGGGCTGGATTACTTCGGTCCGGTTTATATAACTAATGGACGCAGACGGGAAAAAAGGTGGGTGGCCCTGTTCACTTGTTTGAGTGTACGAGCTATACATCTCGAAATTGCTTTCGATTTGTCTACAGACGCTTGCATATTAGCTATCCGAAATTTCATTAATAGAAGGGGAACGCCAACAAAGATACGGAGTGACAACGGCAAGAATTTCGTGGGCCTGGAAGGTGACGCTAAGCAATTCTCCGAGGTGTTTGATTGTGGTCGTATAGGTGATGAGTTATCCTCAAGAAATGTCCAATGGGTATTTAATTGTCCACTAAATCCGTCGGAAGGAGGTATATGGGAGCGGATGGTACAGAGCGTAAAGAAGGTCTTGAAACAGACCGTGTACGATATGGCACCACGGGAATGTACGTTTCAAAGTTTTCTAATAGAAGCTGAGAATATAGTGAACTCTCGACCATTAACACATATTCCTGTGGCTTCATATGACGAGGATCCCATAACGCCAAATCATTTTTTGTTGGGTTATGCCAGTACTGCCCAAACGCCATCAGTGGAACACATCGAATCTAAACCCAAGGTATTACGAAAGCAGTGGCGAATTTCTCGTCAGTTAAGAGACCACTTTTGGAAGAGGTGGATCGCAGAATATCTGCCAACGCTAACTCGTCGCGAAAAATGGTGTAAGCCCTCTCGAGCTTTGGAAGTTGACGACCTAGTATTGATTTGTGATATCAACGTTCCTAGGACGCAGTGGCAGAGAGCACGCGTAATAAAGGTGACTCCCGGGAATGATGGCATAATACGGAGAGCCGAAATTCGTACTTCACATGGTGTTTTGAGCCGACCGGTGTCCAAGTTGGCTGTTTTGGATGTGGTTCGTGGTGAATCGGATTGATTCACGGGGGAGGGGATGTCGCGGAATGAAATTCCTCGGATGTGAACTATCTACAATTATGCCTTATTTTGTGTCCTTGTCAGTTGAATTCAAATTCGAGTGGTTGTATTATTTCTGTACTTTTCTTTGTTTACCTTTGTTTTTGTAAACGTCGTTGCAACGTTACTACGCATTATAAATTTGGTTGTGCGGAGAAAAGGTTGAGTTGCAACCGCGGTAAATTTATTTTTTATTATTTCTGAAGTGAACTGTTGTATTAATTGATTTTCCTTTTAGAAATAAAACGCATTTACTGCCGTATGAACTTTATGTTAAAAAATTGTGTTCTAATTTCGAGACTCGATCTTTTAATCTCCGACAGTGTGGTTCACATTCAACATCGGCACTTACAATTTAACCACCGTTTATAAGACAGAAATCTTCAAAAAAGCGTAAATACCATAAATATCTGACATTATCTGACTTACACAGGGTATGATAACACAGGGTATGATAACACAGGGTATGATAACACCGTAAGACAAATTTCAATTTTTTTTTAACACATGAGCAAGACCTTATACACGTGAAACTAGAGGCTCTCTGGAGTAAAACTGCGTTTACAGTTTTTCATTCTCTGGTCATTTGTCCTTTTTAGAGGACTTTAAAGTTTTAAAGGACATTTAAATAGAAAAAAATATTTTATATATTTCTACTCATCCTACGATGCTGAGATAAAAAGCAAATGAAAGAGGAGACTCCCCTCGATTTGGCAAAAATATTTGTGTTGTTATATCAGGACAAAAGGACCTTATTCAAGTCCTTTCAAAATTTTGTCCTTTAATATCCTTGAGAATTTCCAACCATTTCATCCAGAAAAAATATATGTTAAGGACATTAATATACGCTAACACGTTGCTGAATTTCATTGTACTCACTTTGTTAGTTTAGTGTACAAATAATTTCAAAATGTACTTTAAAAAAATATATATACGTAACTCCCTAATATTAACCAATTTTTTTTAAATAAAATCTAACACATGAACAAATGGATATACACATAAAACTGGAACCCCTGGAAAGTACGGTCACAGTTTTTCATTCGGTGATCCGGTCTCCCCTTAAGAGCGCTTTTCAGTTACAAAGTGTTTTTGAAATTTGTGCTTCCACTAATGAAGGATGAAAATCGTTGGTGATCCCGAAATTGTACTAAAATTCTTACATCGTTTTCGTTCTCTTTAAAAAAATTCAGATTTATAAAGCAGGCCACAGAAGAATTGTCTGTTCTAAAACTGTTATGCAAATAAAAAGTGATTTTTTTTTCTTTTAAACGTGAAAAATTAAAAAATAATAAAAAGTGAGTTAAAGTAAAACAAATTATGGAGTGCCCCAATCGCAATAAATATTGTGTTGTCTGCAAATTCCAGATGCCGTTGAAGAGCACTC
Source organism: Polietes domitor (assembly GCA_947397865.1). Taxonomy (NCBI): domain Eukaryota; kingdom Metazoa; phylum Arthropoda; class Insecta; order Diptera; family Muscidae; genus Polietes; species Polietes domitor. The sequence continues at coordinate 153,251,380 of OX377619.1, read as the reverse complement.
ATTGTGTGCCGACAATGATATTGAAGATATCTCGGAATATCAACCGATATCAATCGTGCGTGATATTGGTTTAACAAAAACCAATTCCGAAATTTTAGCATCCCGTTTACAACAATGGAGACTGGTTTCTGAAGATTTTCGCGTAACTTCTTCCCGAAAGCGCTCAAAACAACTGTCTTTTGATGAATGCTTTAAAGTTGATGATCAAAGTGGGATTGCGTATGCAGTAGATATTGAAAATCTTTTTGAAATCATCGGTCACCCCTATAATCCGGATGAGTGGCGCCTTTTTATAGATGGTTCTTTGAAGAGTCTTAAAGGCGTTTTACTACATAACGGTAACGTCTTTCCATCAGTGCCTATCGTTTATGGTACCGATGCAAAGGAAACATATGCAAATTCTTAAATTAATTAATTATGACCTCCATGGATGGGTGATTTGTTGTGATCTCAAAGTGGTTGCTATTATAACAGGGCTTAAAAAAGGATTTTCAAAGCATCAATGTTTCTTGTGTCTCTGGGAAGGTAGACATCGTGAATTACACTATACTGATCAGGAATGGCAGCCTCGCATAACCCATAAGCTTGGAGAAAATAGCATTGATCATATGCCTCTAGTGCCTTCGTCGAAGATTATTCTCCCACCCCTTCATATAAAATTGGGGCTTATTCGAAATTTTATTCGCGCTCTGCCTCGTGAAGGAGAAGCCATGATGCACCTTAAGACAATTTTCCCAAAATTAAGCAATGCCAAAATTGATGCTGGTAAGTTAAATAGGTATGTACATATAAACTTAAAACCGAAAAATACTTATTTTTTTAGGTGTACTTAACGGACCACAATTAAAGAAATTGATAAATTGTAAGGAGTTTCCGAATTTTCTAACAACAGTGGAAAAAAAGCGTGGTATTTCTTCAAGGAATTGAATTTTTTGGGCAATAACAAATCTGAAAATTATAAGGAGATTGTTCGTAAAATGGTCCGTAGTTTTGGTGAAATGGGTGTCAACATGTCACTTAAAATACATTTTTTGGATAGTCACATTGATTTTTTCCCAAGCAACCTAGGTGATTTTAGTGACGAGCATGGTGAACGATTTCACCAAGATCTTACCACAATTGAAAATCGCTTCCAAGGAAAAAATACTTGCCATATGTTGGCAGAGTATTGTTGGACACTTTGTCGCGATACCAATACTATTCATAAGCGCCAACAGAAATGTATACGGTTTACCTGAGAAGGACGCTAATATCGAAATTTTTAAATAGTTTTTTATACTTATATACTTATGTAGTTACATAAACTTCTATCACATTAAAGGACAATGTAGTCATGAATTTGGTCAAGTTAAATTTTAATTTTGTACATGTTTAATATTAAAAGAAAAAAAATAATGTATTAATAAATAAATATTGTTGTCTTACACATAATTAGAAATGTGACAGCCGAAAAACTGCATCTGAAATTCTTGTCTTTGACTCCATATACATTGTATGTATATTAAAAGTTTTTGAATTTTGTATGTCCCTTAAAACTTTAAAGTGCTTTTAAAAGGAGACTAACAAAGTGAGTACAATGAAATTCAGCAACGTGTTAGCGTATATTAATGTCCTTAACATATATTTTTTCTGGATGAAATGGTTGGAAATTCTCAAGGATATTAAAGGACAAAATTTTGAAAGGACTTGAATAAGGTCCTTTTGTCCTGATATAACAACACAAATATTTTTGCCAAATCGAGCGGAGTCTCCTGTTTCATTTGCTTTTTATCTCAGCATCGTAGGATGAGTAGAAATATATAAAATATTTTTTTCTATTTAAATGTCCTTTAAAATTTTAAAGTCCTCTAAAAAGGACAAATGACCAGAGAATGAAAAACTGTAAACCCAGTTTTACTCCAGAGAGCCTCTAGTTTCACGTGTATAAGGTCTTGCTCATGTGTTAAAATTAGTGTTGTACAGTGTAATCTAACTTCATGAGTCAACCACTTTTTGTCGTCAAAGTAGAAAAGTACGCATTTGGAAAAATATTTTTATTTTGCGTGTCTATGCAGTCAAAGGAAAGTATATTCCGAGTTTCGTGATTCTTGCTGCAGTCATTTGGTTGGTACCATATTTATCCCTTTTTTCCATTTTACCCCTTAAGAGTACGACTTTATAAAAGCTCTCTATTTTACTTGTCTACGAAATTAGAGGAATGTACAAACCGAATATCATTATTATAGCACTAGCCGTTTAGTTGGTACCATTTTTATTCCCTTTTTCCAATTTTACCACCTTAAGTGTACGACTATCTAAAATCTCTTTATCTTACATGTCTACGCAATTAAAGGGATGTACACTAGGGTTAGTCATTTTTTCATTTTTTTTCGAATATCAAAAATCTGTGGAAATGGCATGTAGGGCAGGCAAAAATAATAAGAATTGCGTTTTTACTTTTTCGAAATTGTAAAAAAAAACCTTCCACACAAAATGCAATTACTTTAGCTAAAAACAAACTTTTTAAGGCAAAAAATTTGTCAGTTTTTTTGCAGTCAGCTGGTGCTCATCAACATATTAGTAATCCCACACTGATTGATGAATTAGTGTCGAAGTTGCCAATGAGTAGAAAGATAGATTGGGCCAAATATGCTGTTTCGATTAAGCCGTATCCTACAGTTGAAGACTTCAGTGATTGGATAAACGAGACAGCCAACATATTGTGTATGATTTCTGACGTCAGATATGATCAGTCTGATCACAAACGCAAACCCGTAATGATGTGTTCGAATGTTTCTGCGGATATAAAGTCTAATGAATGTTTTCAATGCGGCGAATCACATAAAATTTATAATTGTGAAACATTTTTGAATAAGAGTGTGAACGATAGATGGTCTGAAGTGAAGCGCTTGAAATTGTGTTTTTCGTGTTTGGGAAGGGGACACTCCACCCGTGAATGCAGATTGAGAAGGGTGTGTTCCTATTCGGATTGTACGAAAATGCATAATAGACTTCTTCATCAGAATCACCCGCCAACATCACAGCCCGATCAGTTAGAACAACCAAGTACAAACAGGACAGTATTGAGTTGTACAACAAGGTCAGTAACTTCAAAATTACTGTTTAGAGTCGTTCCAATAGTTCTGCATGGTCCAAACGGTACGGTGTCAACATATGCACTCGTTGACGATGGTTCATCAGTATCCCTCTTGGACAAGTCACTGGTTTCCGAATTAGGTCTTAAAGGAAAGCCGAGCAATCTTGATTTACAGTGGATCGGTGGAAGAGCAGCTAAAGAGACTACAACAATTATTAATGTTTTGGTAAGCGCATGTAATGGGAAACAGAAATATTTACTACGTGGATTGCATGCTATTGAAAATTTGAGCCTACCTGTTCAAAGCCTAGACAGGACTGATTTGGAAGAATTTGTGCCCATAATAAATACACTACAAGTCAAGGAATATTCTAATGCCAAACCTAGAGTACTTATAGGGCTTGATAACTATCATTTGGGACTTGCAACGGAAACTATAGAGCTGCATAGTGACGGACCGTTTGTAACAAACACAAAGTTGGGATGGATTGTATTTGGTAAGAGGAATAAAAACAATTCGACAAACGCATGTCTTCATATGCGTGAGATTGATGAAGGATCTCTTGATGAAATGGTGTCCAGTTATTTTTCTACCGAGAGCTTTGGAGTACGTCCTGCCCCGACTGTTGAAAGCGACCATGATATCCGCGCACGTAACATTTTGAAGACTACAACTAGATACATTAATGGTCGATTTCAGACAGGCCTACTTTGGAGGGATGATAATGTAAATTTGCCCAATAGTCTGCCTATGGCTACTATGAGACTAGTGAATATTGAAAGGAAGATGCGTCGAGATTTAGACTTTGCCGCGAAATATAGAAGTGCCATCAATAGTTATATAGAAAAGGGCTATGCCCGTAAATTAACGTCATTGGAAGCGAACGAGATGAAACCGACTACCTGGTACTTGCCACACTTTGCTGTAGTGAATCCAAATAAGCCCTTGAAGCTACGTCTGGTTTTTGATGCTGCGGCCACCGTCGACAATGTTTCGCTGAACTCATTTCTTTTAAAAGGACCACAGGAGTATCAGCCATTACCATCAGTATTATTTAATTTTAGAGAGGGTTCAGTAGCGGTGTGTGCCGACATCAGAGAAATGTTCCACCAGGTACTTATCCAGCCTGAGGACAGATGTGCCCAAAGATTTCTCTGGCGTGATGGGTGCCAGAATAGTCCGCCGGAAGTATACGAGATGATGGTGATGACCTTTGGTGCAGCATGCTCACCCTGCTCTGCCCAATATGTGAAGATTGAAAATGCTAAAAGACATACACTACACAATCCTCGTGCCGTTCAAGCAATTCTAAACAATCATTATGTGGACGACTATGTTGACAGCTTCCGTTCAGTCGAAGAGGCCATATGTATATCCAGACAAGTAAAGGATATACATAGCGATGCTGGATTTGAATTACGTGGCTTTATTTCGAATTCGAAGGATGTGGCTAAGACTTTGAATGGAAATCAGAATACGAAGGATGCGAATGGAGAGGCCTTGACCACCGAAAGGGTATTGGGTATGTATTGGTACCCTGATAATGATACTTTCCGTTTTTATTTGAAGTTCAACCGAGTCGATGAAGACGTTACCAACGGAAAAAGAATTCCAACCAAAAGGGAACTTTTAAGTATAATTATGTCTGTGTTTGATCCATTGGGACTCCTTGGCCATATAATTATTACTGCCAAATTAATTATGAGGGAAGTCTGGAGATGCAGTATCCAATGGGACGAGATTGTACCAGATCATGTCAACAACGCCTGGCTTGAATGGAAGAAATGTTTGAACGAAGTGCGGAATATTCAGATCCCAAGACATTACTTTGTCCACAACTGGCCCCGAAGATTGGAACTTCACGTATTTGTTGACGTAAGTGAATCTGCCTTCGCCGCAGTGGCCTACTGGAGAATCACGGGTAGTGATGGAAACATTACTGTGTCTTTTGTATGCTCTAAAAGTCGATGTGCCCCTATGAGACAACTGTCCGTGCCACGAATGGAATTGCAGGCTGCCGTATTGGGGGCTCGATTAATGAAGACAATTCGACAGGGACATAAACTTGAAATATCAGATTATACAATGTGGAGTGATTCATCGACTGTTATCAAATGGATTCAATCTACCAACCGCCGCTATAAGCAATTTGTTGCTCACCGAATAAATGAAATTTTGAATGTGACTGGAATTCAAACTTGGAGATGGATTCCGACTCACCTTAACGTTGCCGATGAAGCAACTAGATTACGACATAATATAGATATCAGTTCGGAGTCAAGATGGTTTGGTGGCCCAGCCTTTTTGAAAAATGATCCTCAGTCTTGGCCCTTGTTTGGTGCCCAGAACAAAATTGTCGACGATGCTGAGAGCGAGGAGCTAGGAGAATTTACTTTGCTTGTAGTACAAACTAAACTTTACGACATTGAACGTTTTTCGTCATACCTCAGACTTAAAAGAACAATTGCATGGGTCGTAAGGTTTATTGAAATCAAATGTAAAGGGAGAAACTACGTGGACTGCGTTTTAACAGCTGACGAGCTGAGGCATGCAGATAATATTATCGTTCGCCGTACTCAAGCACAATCGTTCTCTGAAGATATCCAACACCTCGAAAAAAGTGGACATGTGCCGAATAATTCGCCTTTGTATACGCTTATGCCATATAGAGATTCAGAAGGTGTTCTGAGGGTAAGCAGTCGATTAAATGCTGCAACTTGGCTTCCATATGATATAAAACACCCCATTATACTGCCACCTGATCATATGTTTACCTTTCTTGTCGTCCAGTGGTATCATGTCAAGATGATGCACCAGAATCATGAATCAACAATCGCTCGGCTTAGGCAACGTTTCTGGATACCTAGAATTCGACAAGTTTTAAGAAAGGTCGTAGGGAGATGTATGGAATGTGTAATCAGAAAAGCTAAACCCACAATTCCGATAATGGGTCAACTGCCAGCGGACCGATTGACTCCATATGTGCGACCATTTACATATACCGGGCTGGATTACTTCGGTCCGGTTTATATAACTAATGGACGCAGACGGGAAAAAAGGTGGGTGGCCCTGTTCACTTGTTTGAGTGTACGAGCTATACATCTCGAAATTGCTTTCGATTTGTCTACAGACGCTTGCATATTAGCTATCCGAAATTTCATTAATAGAAGGGGAACGCCAACAAAGATACGGAGTGACAACGGCAAGAATTTCGTGGGCCTGGAAGGTGACGCTAAGCAATTCTCCGAGGTGTTTGATTGTGGTCGTATAGGTGATGAGTTATCCTCAAGAAATGTCCAATGGGTATTTAATTGTCCACTAAATCCGTCGGAAGGAGGTATATGGGAGCGGATGGTACAGAGCGTAAAGAAGGTCTTGAAACAGACCGTGTACGATATGGCACCACGGGAATGTACGTTTCAAAGTTTTCTAATAGAAGCTGAGAATATAGTGAACTCTCGACCATTAACACATATTCCTGTGGCTTCATATGACGAGGATCCCATAACGCCAAATCATTTTTTGTTGGGTTATGCCAGTACTGCCCAAACGCCATCAGTGGAACACATCGAATCTAAACCCAAGGTATTACGAAAGCAGTGGCGAATTTCTCGTCAGTTAAGAGACCACTTTTGGAAGAGGTGGATCGCAGAATATCTGCCAACGCTAACTCGTCGCGAAAAATGGTGTAAGCCCTCTCGAGCTTTGGAAGTTGACGACCTAGTATTGATTTGTGATATCAACGTTCCTAGGACGCAGTGGCAGAGAGCACGCGTAATAAAGGTGACTCCCGGGAATGATGGCATAATACGGAGAGCCGAAATTCGTACTTCACATGGTGTTTTGAGCCGACCGGTGTCCAAGTTGGCTGTTTTGGATGTGGTTCGTGGTGAATCGGATTGATTCACGGGGGAGGGGATGTCGCGGAATGAAATTCCTCGGATGTGAACTATCTACAATTATGCCTTATTTTGTGTCCTTGTCAGTTGAATTCAAATTCGAGTGGTTGTATTATTTCTGTACTTTTCTTTGTTTACCTTTGTTTTTGTAAACGTCGTTGCAACGTTACTACGCATTATAAATTTGGTTGTGCGGAGAAAAGGTTGAGTTGCAACCGCGGTAAATTTATTTTTTATTATTTCTGAAGTGAACTGTTGTATTAATTGATTTTCCTTTTAGAAATAAAACGCATTTACTGCCGTATGAACTTTATGTTAAAAAATTGTGTTCTAATTTCGAGACTCGATCTTTTAATCTCCGACAGTGTGGTTCACATTCAACATCGGCACTTACAATTTAACCACCGTTTATAAGACAGAAATCTTCAAAAAAGCGTAAATACCATAAATATCTGACATTATCTGACTTACACAGGGTATGATAACACAGGGTATGATAACACAGGGTATGATAACACCGTAAGACAAATTTCAATTTTTTTTTAACACATGAGCAAGACCTTATACACGTGAAACTAGAGGCTCTCTGGAGTAAAACTGCGTTTACAGTTTTTCATTCTCTGGTCATTTGTCCTTTTTAGAGGACTTTAAAGTTTTAAAGGACATTTAAATAGAAAAAAATATTTTATATATTTCTACTCATCCTACGATGCTGAGATAAAAAGCAAATGAAAGAGGAGACTCCCCTCGATTTGGCAAAAATATTTGTGTTGTTATATCAGGACAAAAGGACCTTATTCAAGTCCTTTCAAAATTTTGTCCTTTAATATCCTTGAGAATTTCCAACCATTTCATCCAGAAAAAATATATGTTAAGGACATTAATATACGCTAACACGTTGCTGAATTTCATTGTACTCACTTTGTTAGTTTAGTGTACAAATAATTTCAAAATGTACTTTAAAAAAATATATATACGTAACTCCCTAATATTAACCAATTTTTTTTAAATAAAATCTAACACATGAACAAATGGATATACACATAAAACTGGAACCCCTGGAAAGTACGGTCACAGTTTTTCATTCGGTGATCCGGTCTCCCCTTAAGAGCGCTTTTCAGTTACAAAGTGTTTTTGAAATTTGTGCTTCCACTAATGAAGGATGAAAATCGTTGGTGATCCCGAAATTGTACTAAAATTCTTACATCGTTTTCGTTCTCTTTAAAAAAATTCAGATTTATAAAGCAGGCCACAGAAGAATTGTCTGTTCTAAAACTGTTATGCAAATAAAAAGTGATTTTTTTTTCTTTTAAACGTGAAAAATTAAAAAATAATAAAAAGTGAGTTAAAGTAAAACAAATTATGGAGTGCCCCAATCGCAATAAATATTGTGTTGTCTGCAAATTCCAGATGCCGTTGAAGAGCACTCATTGTGTGCCGACAATGATATTGAAGATATCTCGGAATATCAACCGATATCAATCGTGCGTGATATTGGTTTAACAAAAACCAATTCCGAAATTTTAGCATCCCGTTTACAACAATGGAGACTGGTTTCTGAAGATTTTCGCGTAACTTCTTCCCGAAAGCGCTCAAAACAACTGTCTTTTGATGAATGCTTTAAAGTTGATGATCAAAGTGGGATTGCGTATGCAGTAGATATTGAAAATCTTTTTGAAATCATCGGTCACCCCTATAATCCGGATGAGTGGCGCCTTTTTATAGATGGTTCTTTGAAGAGTCTTAAAGGCGTTTTACTACATAACGGTAACGTCTTTCCATCAGTGCCTATCGTTTATGGTACCGATGCAAAGGAAACATATGCAAATTCTTAAATTAATTAATTATGACCTCCATGGATGGGTGATTTGTTGTGATCTCAAAGTGGTTGCTATTATAACAGGGCTTAAAAAAGGATTTTCAAAGCATCAATGTTTCTTGTGTCTCTGGGAAGGTAGACATCGTGAATTACACTATACTGATCAGGAATGGCAGCCTCGCATAACCCATAAGCTTGGAGAAAATAGCATTGATCATATGCCTCTAGTGCCTTCGTCGAAGATTATTCTCCCACCCCTTCATATAAAATTGGGGCTTATTCGAAATTTTATTCGCGCTCTGCCTCGTGAAGGAGAAGCCATGATGCACCTTAAGACAATTTTCCCAAAATTAAGCAATGCCAAAATTGATGCTGGTAAGTTAAATAGGTATGTACATATAAACTTAAAACCGAAAAATACTTATTTTTTTAGGTGTACTTAACGGACCACAATTAAAGAAATTGATAAATTGTAAGGAGTTTCCGAATTTTCTAACAACAGTGGAAAAAAAGCGTGGTATTTCTTCAAGGAATTGAATTTTTTGGGCAATAACAAATCTGAAAATTATAAGGAGATTGTTCGTAAAATGGTCCGTAGTTTTGGTGAAATGGGTGTCAACATGTCACTTAAAATACATTTTTTGGATAGTCACATTGATTTTTTCCCAAGCAACCTAGGTGATTTTAGTGACGAGCATGGTGAACGATTTCACCAAGATCTTACCACAATTGAAAATCGCTTCCAAGGAAAAAATACTTGCCATATGTTGGCAGAGTATTGTTGGACACTTTGTCGCGATACCAATACTATTCATAAGCGCCAACAGAAATGTATACGGTTTACCTGAGAAGGACGCTAATATCGAAATTTTTAAATAGTTTTTTATACTTATATACTTATGTAGTTACATAAACTTCTATCACATTAAAGGACAATGTAGTCATGAATTTGGTCAAGTTAAATTTTAATTTTGTACATGTTTAATATTAAAAGAAAAAAAATAATGTATTAATAAATAAATATTGTTGTCTTACACATAATTAGAAATGTGACAGCCGAAAAACTGCATCTGAAATTCTTGTCTTTGACTCCATATACATTGTATGTATATTAAAAGTTTTTGAATTTTGTATGTCCCTTAAAACTTTAAAGTGCTTTTAAAAGGAGACTAACAAAGTGAGTACAATGAAATTCAGCAACGTGTTAGCGTATATTAATGTCCTTAACATATATTTTTTCTGGATGAAATGGTTGGAAATTCTCAAGGATATTAAAGGACAAAATTTTGAAAGGACTTGAATAAGGTCCTTTTGTCCTGATATAACAACACAAATATTTTTGCCAAATCGAGCGGAGTCTCCTGTTTCATTTGCTTTTTATCTCAGCATCGTAGGATGAGTAGAAATATATAAAATATTTTTTTCTATTTAAATGTCCTTTAAAATTTTAAAGTCCTCTAAAAAGGACAAATGACCAGAGAATGAAAAACTGTAAACCCAGTTTTACTCCAGAGAGCCTCTAGTTTCACGTGTATAAGGTCTTGCTCATGTGTTAAAATTAGTGTTGTACAGTGTAATCTAACTTCATGAGTCAACCACTTTTTGTCGTCAAAGTAGAAAAGTACGCATTTGGAAAAATATTTTTATTTTGCGTGTCTATGCAGTCAAAGGAAAGTATATTCCGAGTTTCGTGATTCTTGCTGCAGTCATTTGGTTGGTACCATATTTATCCCTTTTTTCCATTTTACCCCTTAAGAGTACGACTTTATAAAAGCTCTCTATTTTACTTGTCTACGAAATTAGAGGAATGTACAAACCGAATATCATTATTATAGCACTAGCCGTTTAGTTGGTACCATTTTTATTCCCTTTTTCCAATTTTACCACCTTAAGTGTACGACTATCTAAAATCTCTTTATCTTACATGTCTACGCAATTAAAGGGATGTACACTAGGGTTAGTCATTTTTTCATTTTTTTTCGAATATCAAAAATCTGTGGAAATGGCATGTAGGGCAGGCAAAAATAATAAGAATTGCGTTTTTACTTTTTCGAAATTGTAAAAAAAAACCTTCCGCACAAAATGCAATTACTTTAGCTAAAAACAAACTTTTTTAGTTTACTTTTTTTTAAATTTTTAAAATTGAGAATTTTTATCTGCAATAGTTGTTCTTGGAAATAATTTTTTTTAGTTGGTTTTAGTGCATCGATTTCAAATATGCAATTTGATCAAAAATCTGTCATTTAGTTTTTAAGCAACATCGATTATAAAATTTGCAACTCGGGGTCATTTCCCAGTTTTAAAAATTTTAAACGAGTTGCTCTAATAAAAGTTTGACAATACAGAAGAAATGTCATAATACATAATTTATATCGTTTTTAGTTTTAAATTATTTTTTCATAGTTTGTGTTCACATCGCCATGTCGTTTAAAATATTATCACATTTTAAAAATCACAAAAAAATTCGAATAAAAAAGTTGGTTTTGAGCTAAAGTAATTGCATTTTGTGCGGAACGTTTTTTCACAATTTCGGAAAAGTAAAAACGCAATTCTGCTTGATTTTGACTATCATCAATCATGTTCCCATTGTATCCCTTGAAAGTACGAATTTGAAAAAACAATTTATTTTTCGTGTCTACGGAGTCAGAGGAATATATGCTCCGAATTTCATGACTTTAGCTACAGTCATTTAGTTGGTACAATTTTTATCCCCTTTTTCCATTTAAATCCAAAAAGTACGAATTTCGAAAAATCCGTTTATTTTACGTGTCTACGCTATCAGAGGAATGTACACACAGAATTTCGTGTTTCCAGATGTTGTAGTTTGATAGGAACAATTTTTATCCCTTTTTGCCCCATTTCACACCCTGCGAATAAGAATCACTTTATGGTGCACGTTTTTGTTACAGGGGGTATGCGAATAGCCAATATCAAGTAAGCAGACAAGACATGCTTGGCAAAACATGCTTAAATACTCTAAAATATTAAGGGTTATTATGGGTTTTTAGTACTTGTGAGGGAAACATTTTTCCCTTTAGTCCAATTTCTCTCAGTTGCAATACCAACCGACCTACGACTATATGACATATTTATGGAAAGGTTTTTAGTACTTGTGAGGGAAACATTTTTCCCTTTAGTCCAATTTCTCTCAGTTGCAATACCAACCGACCTACGACTATATGACATATTTATGGAAAGTTTGGACGACCAACCGACCTACGACTATATGACACATTTATGGAAAGTTTGGACGTCCCAGCGCCTTTCGTTTAGATGATTTTAACAGACGGACGGACGGACATAGCTAGATCGCCTTAGAATTTTATGACCATATACTTTATAGGGTCTCAGGTCGATATTTCAAGATGTTACGGAATGCCAAAATTAGTATACCACCATCCTGGTGGTGGAGGGTATAATGAATATACATCTATCCTAAGTTGCGTTAGGATCAGCGATACAACCGACTAATTAAGTACAGCAAACTGTGAGTTTTTGCCTGGAGAATGTCATTATCACCACTCTAAATACGACAACTTTGCCTATTGGCTTGTCCATTGAATCAAAAATTTCTCTCCTCACTGATCAAACCATGATTCCGGAAAAAAATAAGCAAGCGTTGTTCAGTAGTTAGGCTATCCACTAGGATATAAAAGCGTTGCCATATCTGACCAATTTAATGGTTATTCGAATATGGAACCCCAAAGAAATCACCATAAAAAGTTCTGATTTTATTCAGTTCTTTTTCAACTCCCTCCTTAAACCTCTTTTCCATCGTACATCCTTCGGTTGATAAACTTTTCCGTTCTCTCGCCTTTACACTTTTTACGTCCGTCCTTCCATTAATTTATAATGAACAAAAAAAAAACAATGTGTGGAAAGTTCCACGCTCTACTGGCCTTATTGTTCTCCTCGAACTCGAATGGCGAGCAAAAAATACGCAACTTTATTTACATTGTATGACTGTTATTGAAGTTATCCACGGCATCTTTCTTTCGTATGCCACGTCCTTCGGGCGTTGCAGGTTTCTGCTTCACTGAGGTACACATAATTTGCTATTGATCTTAAAATGGCGACCACACACTCACACCGAGCCGTGTTCAGCACGGCCACAATTACAGTTCACATTTAACTCATTTTTGTCCAGGACCTTGTCCGTTTGGCTGCACATATTTAATAAATTACTGAATTCACCGAATTGAGTCGCGAAATATAAACGTTAAGAAATGTAAGCGTTTTTTATTGAAAATGATGGCTATTTATACAGTGGAAATTAAGAATCAATTACTGAAGGGACTGCCCATTATTCTAATGATTGGTGTGCAAATGTTGACATTTCGCAAATTTAAATTAATTTTTAAACATTTTGCCCTGGCTACATGTAATCAATTAAAAATGTGGGTGTTAATGTCACACGGAGTTGGCTTAACAAAAAGGTTAAAGGGTGACTTACCCACATGTGATATAAAATGAAAGCACACGGAAATATCACAAAGTTATTAATAAAACAAATAAAATTTACATTAATTCCGACCGAATCCAATTCACCCTGCACAATGAAATTATAATATTTCTTAAAGGAAATTGTGACATTTAAATACAATTCCCAATAATCGCGTCCTGGTAAATGCGAACACCTGTTAAATTTGAACTCTATAAGGCCTCCGGTGAATATGAGTACTTCAAGGTTCTGCAAACGCAATGACAACATGCACAGTGGTTGGCAACCATTTTTTTTATAATTTTGTAACATCTTTAATTTTTGACTCATATCATAGAAATTTCACAAACCCAAATTGTACTGTCTGTAAGAAAAGTAATATTGCAACAACAATCATATTAGTATTGCAGAAGTAACCTGCAGATGTTTATGCGGCCAGGCCGATACTCCAAAGCAATACTTCTGGATGATAAATCGACAATATTGTCAATATATTATCAACCGGAAGAAATCTAGATGATATCACCTGGAACAATGCATTACTTGTGGATGATAAATCGGCAATATTGACAGATTATCAACCGGAATAAATCTAGATGATATCGCGAAAATATCACCTGGAAGATAAACCAGTAAGGAAAGGCTAAAGTCGGGCGGGGCCGACTCTATGATACACTCCACTTTCAATCCGAATACAATTCAATTCGGTGAAAAAGGGAAGTTTTTTGTATCCTGTAAATGTTTGTGTTTGACAAACAATTTTATATCGGAAAGGACATTTGTATGAGGATATATTGAAACCTGGAACGAAATAAGTGAAATATAAAATGAATAGTTTGGCCAAAATCGGTCTGTCTGTCTGTCTGTCTGTCTGTCCATCTATTCTTGTAATCACGATACAGGTCGCAATTGTAATCAGAACCAAATGAAACTTTGCACAACGAAGTTTTTCGGGATAAAGACGAACGCTATTTAATTTGAAGAAAATCGGTTCAGATTTAGATATAGCCCCCATACGAATTTCACTCCCGATTTGACTCTTTTCACTCTAGATACCACATATAACAACAGATTTTCTTCAAAATTGGCAAACCATCTTATATTTCAACTAGAAACACCTGTGGTAAAAATGGGTCAGATCGGTTCAGATTTATATATAGCTCCCATACAAATTTCACTCCCGATTTGACTCTTTTCACTCTAGGTACCACATATAACACCAGATTTTCTTCAAAATTGGCAAACCATCTTATATTTCAAATAAAAACACCTGTGCTAAAAATGGGTCAGATCGGTTCAGATTTATATATAGCTCCCATACAAATTTCGCTCCCGATTTGACTTTTTCCGCTCTAGAAACCACATATTGTATTAGATTGTCATCAGATTTGGCAAAACATCTTATATTTCAACTAGAAATACCTGCGGTAAAAATGTGTTAGATCGGTTCAGGTTTATATATTGCTCCCGATTTGACTTTTCCGCCCCAGAAACCACGAGTTTTCACCGAATTTCTTCGAAGTGAGCATAACACCTTATATTTGAACTGGAAGAACTTATTGTGAAAGTTAGTCACATTTTTCCATGTTTGGATATAGCCCCGATACAAATATTCTTATCGATTTGACAAATCGCACCAGGTCATATTAGCCTATGATTAGGAAACATACAAAAATTCTTCCCGTTTTCACTTTTATACCGATTTTAATTGTATTCGTTTGGAAAGTGGAGTGTATCATATAGTCGGCCTCGCCCGACTTTAGCCTTTCCTTACTTGTTTATCTTGATGTTATTTACTATAAAATATCAAAAAGTAACAGGTAAAACAGAGGAAATTAATACAAATAGTAGAAGTACTGCTAATCATAGCTTTATTATTAATTTTGCACTCAAATTCTTTTACATTTGTTCAAACATATATATCAGAAACTACTTAAAATCCCACATTGAAATTTACACAGTGTTTGCAACAGAGATTCAGCTACAAGTTGAAAAAAAAATATATAAAAGGATTTTTTAAAAAAAAATTTTTCATTATTTTATTATTTTAATTTTCAAAATATATATGTATTTATGAATTTTCTTTATTCTAAAAATTCTTCTGAATTTTGTTTCTCAACATCTGTCAAACAACAAAAGACATGACTAGTTCTCCTCAAAATATTTTAAATTTCAATGTTAATAATAATATTATAATTTTTTATATTTGTATAATTTTGCCTAACTCATCACAAAAGTAAGATCATGGAAAATTTATAGTTTATTTATCATGGAATTACTTAATTGTGCCAATATCTCAGAAACTACTTGCGATACCACTCTGAAACTTACAGATATTTGCAGCATATATGTAGTTATATTCCCCGGAAAAACTATAAATTTAAAATAGGATATTTAAAATAAATTTCAATATATTTTGGCATGAAACCAAAATTATAAAAATAAAGTAAAATCATTGGGATGATCGCGAAGACGACCAGCAAGTGCTAGAAATATTAGGGCTGTTCTTCTTTAAGCCGGGATAACAAGCTGCGATAACAAAAATGTTAATAAAAATTTAATTTTTTGCTCAAAATAAAAATATATTTTTTCACAATGTGGCCAACTACAATATAAATATATGTATCAAAATAAATTTTGAAAAAATATTTTGTGTCGACTTTATTGGACTTAGCCTCTATATCCATCATTTTGACTTACACTGGATAATTATCCAGGCTAAGTCAAACATTTTTAACACAAAATTATTTTTTCAAAATTTGTTTTCACACACACATTGACATTGCTTTTGGCGATCATTTTAAAAATGAATTTTTTATTTTGAGTGCAATTTTAACATTCTATTTAGATTTTTGTTACCATAGCTTAGTTATCCAGTCTTAAAGAAAAACAGCCATATTACATCATGTCACAGACGCTACCGAAAGAGCCGTTGAATTAATAGATGACTATAACAATGTGCTGTGCCGTAACATTTGGTACATTTGACTCCCCTAGAGTGGTGGGAGCAAATTAAATACACATTTTTTGTATGGGAGCTCCCTTATGCATTATAAGAAGTATATCAAATTTTCTCTTAAGCAGTGGTGAGCAGAGTGAGGAGGGAAAATTAATGGGGGTCAGTCTTACACTCCCCCCCCTCTAAGGTCGACTTCGTGGTAGTTTTTGGTCCTTTTTTTCATAAAAAAATATAAAAATAGTCAAATGTATGGGGGCCACCTTAAGGGTGGCAGTTGGAGGGTAGGTGTGTTCTGATAAAATACTGGGACTGAAAAAATATTAGGGGTCAGTCACACATTTGACTCCACTAGGGTCCTCCTTGGGGCAGTTAGAGTGGTGGGAGGAAATTTTAAAAAAATTAGTTTTTGTATGGGAGCCCCATTATGGAGTGGAGATAGGGGGCAGGTATGTTTGAGGAAAATGTTGGGTAGAGAAAATTAATGGGGGCCAGACTTATATGTCTTCCCTCTAGGGGTGAATAGGGGACAGTTTTGAGTGTTTCCTTCATTAGAAAATTTATAAGAAATGAAGAAAATGTGTGGGAACCGCCTTAAGGGTTGAAGATAAAGGGTTGGTATGTTCTGAGAAAATATTGGGGCTGAACAAATACTGGGGATTGGTCATACCTGTGACTCTACTAGGGGCCTCCTTGGAGCAGCGGTGGGAGCAAATTTGATAAAAATAGTTTTTGTATGGAAGCTCCATTAAAGAGTGAGGAAAGGGGGTAAGTTTATTCGGAAAAAATGTTGGCGAGGATAAATTAGTGTAGGTCGGTCTTACATTTAACCCAGCTAGGGGCAACTCCAGGACAGTTTTGGATTTTACTGTCATAACAAAAATTATAAAAAACAAGTAAGGAAAGGCTATAGTCGGGCGGGGCCGACTATATAATACCCTACACCACCCCCTGTGTATATACCTCGCTTTGATTACTAATCCCAGGTATTTCATGGGAGCAATTTTATGTAGTTCATATAAATTACACAGTTACTATTTCATCTTTAGTCAAAGTTAATGAGTATGGTAAATAATAAAGTAATTGATCCAATTTGTCAGCAGATATTCCGAGTAAAGTAAATATAACATGATATGGAAAAATTGATCAAGATACAATGATAAATACAGATTATACAGCGGTAATAGGATGAATCAGGCGGACATTTGAAGGGCCTATAGCAACAATTGAGGCCTGTGCCAAAACATGCGCCTATATATTTCTCATTCGCGGTAGGTATTCCTATTTGAAACATAGAATGATCTGCAAAATTTGATGAAGATCCGATGTAAGATGTAGTTTCTAGTGCTGTAATAGAGCAGAATGCGGCCCAATTTGGGTTATACCAAAGTATAAACATATGGGCATCTCCCAAGCAAGTAATGAAAGACTAAAGTCGGACGGACTTTCTATCTCATTCCAATTTAATTCGGTAAAAATTGAAATCGGGAAGGACATTTGTATGGGGATATATTGAAACCTGGCACGATGTGACCCGCTTTCACCATGTATGTTTATTGGTGAAATATAATATGTAAAGTTTGGCCAAAATCGGTTAAACATTCGGGAGCAACATTTGTATGAGAGTTATATCTAAATCTAACCGATCTTAACCACTTTCAGCATATGTGTTTCTAGTTGGATTATAAGATGTTGTGCCAATTTTAAAGAAAATCGGGAACAATATGTGGTTTCTAGAGCGGAAAAAATCAAATCGGTAACCACATTTGTATGGGGGCTATATCTAAATCTGAACCGATCTTACCCATTTCCAGCATAGGTGCTTCTAGTTCAATTATAAAATGTTGTACCAATTTTAAAGAAAATCGGGTACAACATGTGGTTTCTAAAGCGGAAAAAGTGAAACCGGGAGCGACATTTGTATGAGGGCTATATCTAAATTTAAACCAATCTAACCCGCTTTCGCCACAGGTATTTCTAGTTTGATTATAAGGTGTTAAGCCAAATTTTAAGAAAATCGGGTACTATATGTGCTTTATAGGGCGGAAAAAGTCAAATCGGGAGCGACATTTGTATGGGGGCTATATCTAAATATGAACCGATTTCCTCCAAATTCAATACCGATGGTCCTTGGCCAGAAAAAATAACTTCTGTCAAGTTTCATGACAATCGGCAGACAATCTGTTGATGGGCAGCAGACGGATGGACGGACGGACAGACAGACATCGTTAAAGGTGGGTCTAGCTCGATTATTTCTTGGTGTTACAAACATTTGGCGCGAAACTAACTAGTCCATGAAGGGTATAATAAGGAAAGGCTAAAGTCGGACGGGGCCGACTATATAATACCCTACACCACTCCCTGCATATATAAAGGGTGTTTTTTATTGAGGTATAGAACTTCGAAGTGAAATAAAACACAAGAAAATCGTTTTAATTTCCATCAATTTGGCATTATTGGAAGGATAATTTTATGCCATTAATGTTTAAATATGATTTCGGGCATGTGGCCGCCGCGGCTGGCTCGAATATAGCCAATTCTACAGGTCCAATTTTCATCTTCCATAAAGTTGATGGACAAAGCTCCAATTGCTGTGCACGGTGGCGAATCGATTCATTCGGGTCCTCTTCAACACTTTGCTCTACAGCGGCGTCTCTGCGGATGCGTATTATCACATAGAGTAAACGTAGTGCGAAAACGATCCATTGTTAACCGAATTAATTGCTCTGATGGACGATTATGTCGAACCATTACTTTCGAAATAAATTTGCACGATTTGCAAGCGTTGTTCTTTTGTCAACCTGTTCATGATGAAATGGCAAACCAAACTAAATATTAATCACTTGACAGCTGACAAAATGGCCGCCAGTTAAAAAAGTGATGCCAACTTCAAGTTCTATACCCCAATAAAAAACACCCTTTACATCGCTTTGATTACTAAACCCAGGTATGGGAGCCCCCCCTTACGAGTGGTGATAGGGGGTATGTGTGAATCGTCCATGAATCGTCTTACAAACGAACAACGCTTGCAAATTATTGAATTTTTTATCAAAATGCGTGCTCTGTTAAGAAAGTTCATCACGCGCTTCCATTTTATGGTCAGTTTAATCGACCCACTGAAGCGGCTATTCGGGCTATTGTGACTAAATTTCGCACCAAATTTACATTGTTGGACATTAAACCACCAACACGCTTACGTAGAGTGCGAACTGATGTGTTAATGATGACCATCAATTATCGATTCGTCGCCGTTCGCAGCAATTGGGCCTCTGTTACTCAAAAACGTGGAAATGCCAAAATTGGACTAAGCGGATGGACCATTTGAGGCGCAGTCAAGGTTAACATTTGCATCAAATAATCTTCAAACATTAAATTATATGCACCGTACTATCGATTCAAATAAAGATTTCATGCATTTTTCTGAATTTTATGTGCTTTAAAAAATCACCCTTTATAAACGGAATGACATCCACCTTAGGATGGAGCATACAAAAACAATGTTGTATGTACTAATATGCTCATTAAAACGTCAAAAAAATCTAATATGCGATCGAATTGTAACGTTTTTATGTATTTTTTCTACAACATGTTGTTTTTGGGATTTCTGTTCACCTTTTTAGAAATTGTAATATTTTTATATGAGGTATCTGAAAACTGTTTTTCCATTATTCATAAACACCATCTTCTTTCATAAAGCTGTCTTTATCTGTTCAAGTTACAAAAATTAATAAGCTTAATTTATCATTTCAATTGCCTAGATCAAACGGAACACACATTGCAGAATTATTTCCAATCACTATGTGTTCGAAGGTATGAAAAGTAAAAAGTGATTTATTATCATTCGTGTGTCTTTGCAATATTTGTTGCCTTACACAGATACCTTTACCTTTCCATTATTGACTTGACTCCCTTAGTGGCAACAAGTTTTCGCACAAAAAAATAAACAAGATATCAAGTCATGTAAAAAAGTGTAAATGCTATCAACCCGAAGAGCAACGTTGTTATCCTGTTCCTCGTGTACCAAATAAAATTAAAGAAAATAAACGTCTTGTATGTTTGTGTCATTGTCGTGTAAATTTTCGCACGGTTTCAATTTAGTCCTGCTGACACGTGCACACACCCCTGGATCTAATAGCAAACGTACCCTATGATCTGCTTTGGCGTCACATCGGAACAGTGTTTAACTTATACTGAATACAGTGACTACCTTTTTATACCCCCCACCTCCAGGATGGGGGTATACTAACTTTGTCATTCCGTTTTAACACCTGAGACCCTATAAAGTATATATATTCTTGATATATTCATAACATTCTAAGACGATCTAGTCATGCCCGTCTGTTGAAAGCACGCTAGCATATAAACAGGATGGTTGGGATTGAAACTGGACGAAATCGGCCCAAAGGGAAAAAATTTTCCCCCACAAGGACTAAAAATACCCATAATAAACTCTAATATTTTAGAGTACTTAAGCACATTTGTTCATTATGTCTGCTTGTACTTACTTGATTTTTATTCGAAGGGGGTGAAAGGGGACAAAAAGGGATAACAAGAGTAAATATCAAACGACAACAGCTACAAACACGAAATTCGCTGTGTACATTCCTCTAATTGAGTAGTTTTTCCAAATTCGTACTTTTAAGGGATAAAATGGGAATGGGGGGATAAAAATGGTACAAACCAAACGGCTGCACCTAGAATAATGAAATTGGGTGTATACATTCCTCTGAATGCGTAGACACGTAAAATAAACGGATTTTTCAAAATTCGCACTTTTTGGGGTTAAAATGGAAAAAGGGATAAAAATAGTACCAAACAAATGACCGCAGCTAGAGTTGTGAAATTCGGAATATACATTCCTCTGACTGCGTAGACACGAAAAATAAAAGGTTTTTTGCTCCATAAAGTGATTTTTATTCGTAGGGGGTGAATCGGGGCAAAAATGGATAAAAATTGTACATATCAAACGACAACAGCTAGAAACACGAAATTCGGTGTGTACATTCCTCTAATTGAGTACTTTTTCCAAATATGTACTTTTAAGGGATAAAATGGGAATGGGGGGATAAAAATGGTACAAACCAAACGGCTGAACCTAGAATAATGAAGTTGGGTGTATACATTCCTCTGATTGCGTAGACATGTAAAATAAACGCATTTTTCCATATTCGTACTTTTTGGGGTTAAAATGGAAAAAGGGATAAAAATAGTACCAACCAAATGACCGCAGCTAGAGTCGTGAAATTCGGAATATACATTCCTCTGACTGCGTAGACACGAAAAATAAAAGTTTTTTCCAAATTCGTACTTTCAGGATACAATGGGTACAGAGAGATAAAAATAGTACCAAATAAACAACGAATTATCAGAATGATGAAATTCGGTATGTAAAGGGTGATTTTTTAAAAGCTATAGGAAAGTTTTTCAAAAAAAAAAAAAACACATAAAATTCAGAAAAATGCATGAAATCTTTATTTGAATCGATAGTACGGTCCATATAATTTAATGTTTGAAGTTTATTTCATGCAAATGTTGACCTTGACTGCGCCTCAAATGGTCCATCCGCTTAGTCCAATTTTGGCATTTCCACGTTTTTGAGTAACAGAGGCTCAATTGCTGCAAACGGCAACTAATCGAAAATTGATGGTCATCATTAACACTGGCCGATACAGCTGCGATATTTTCTTCAGTTCGCACTCTACGTAAGCGTGTTGGTGGTTTAATGTCCAACAATGTAAATTTGGTGCGAAATTTAGTCACAATAACCCGAATAACCGCTTCAGTGGTTCGATTAAACTGACCATAAAATGGAAGCGCGCGATGAACTTTCTTAACAGAGCACGTATTTTGATAATAAAATTCAATAATTTGCAAGCGTTGTTCGTTTGTAAGACGATTTATGGTTAAATAATAGACCAAACTGAAGATGTTGGACAGTTAAACAAAACACGAAACGTGCGTCAGCTGTTTAAACCAGTGTTGATAAATAATAGCTAAAAAATCATCATTTACATCCCTCATATTGCGTAGACACGTAAAATAAAGAAATTTTAGAAAGTCGTACCCTTAAGGGGGTGAAATAGGAAAGAGGCTAGAATCATGGAATTCGGTGTATACATTCATCTGAATAAAAAAATAAAACGATTTTTCCAAATTCGTACTTTTTTACTTTTACGGCAAAAATTGATTGAATCATGAAGTTAATTTATTTTTAACTATGTACGTGAGATAATGGATTTTCAAAATTTGCACTTTTGGAATTAAAATAGAATGGAAATACTGTTACACCTACCAATATTTATGGTCTATAAGTTTTCTTGAAAATATAAATGTAAGAATATTTATTTTTTGAATGGACTTGAAGTATTATTTCGATATAAACGTATCGGTATCCTTGCCTTATATGCATTGTTTAAAATAATAAAAATATTATATTTATTTATAACATTTTTTTTAAATATTTGTATTTGTTTTGGTTTGGCTATATTAAAAAATAATATTTTCCTGTAATATTACTGCACTTCAACGGAAATCGACAGCCTCCATGGTGGAGGGTATATAAAGTTCGGTCCGGCCGAATTTAACGCAGTTCTTACTTGTTTATATTCAATTGAGGAAATATCTGCATTGATATCGAGATTACTTCTTATTTGACTTTGCCTTAAAGATTAAGTATTTTCTGACCTATTTTCAGAGTTATCTAAAAAATATTTTTGGGATCATTGTCTTATATTTTACAGACGGCCCACAATAATCATTATCACACTATCTCACTTTTCCAGGTCGTCCATGAGTTCCCCCCTAACGACTACGGAGCAACCCATATATGTGGCTACATGTATGTTGGCCTCCATATGCTGACAAACTCGTTGGCTCCTTTAAAATATGGTCTCAGGTAAGTGGTGCCTTCGTTACACTTTGTTTGTGTTATCAATTTAGAGGTCTTCTTCTTATTCTTATCAAGAGGTGTAATTTCCTTGTATAAGTTGTGAAAATACATTTTACTCATGTTGTTGTTTTTTTCTTCTTTTCTCCATCCGTCTCCATGGCAACTTAGCCTCAGGAACACGTGCCGTCAACTTGAGATGTCTTCCAGGGCGACATCTGATTGCACTTATTTTAGATTTGTCGCCGTTTTGCTGCTGCCATCTTCAAATAAACGAGAAATGAAGTTCATGTCTAGAATAAGAAGAAGAAGAAAGTGCATCGGCACATCTGTATTAGGGTGGAATGGGTAATTCAATTTGAAGACAAGATAATAAGAAAAACTAGCGCGTTTTAAAATTTAATGAAACTACAAATGCCCGAAACTCAACATCAGCTGAGGAGTAGGGAACGTCAATAGTTAATCGTGACGTTAGTTGGCCATACAAACTGGTCTGGCAACAGTAAAAACAGCTGAGCGGAACAAAAAATTTAAAAAAGCTGTAAGTTCAAAACAGAAGTGTATAGAAACGAAATGAAACTGTGCAACTAAGAGATTGAAAGTTCTGGAACTAGTTCCAAAAGTTAAGCAGCACACTGATCCCTAAACAATTAAAAAATAAATTGGAAATTAAAGGCAATCAAGAAATTGTTGAAAATTGAAAAATGGTGGCAACACCAGCAAAACCTGAAATGTATTTAAAGTTTGCGGATTAAACATGTATTAATTCGGGTATAACGCAGTGATGCAAATTAATTAAAATCAAGGGGTGAAAAAATAATAAATTGAATATATTATGAAAAATGTCGTTGAAACATTATGTGAGTACTGTAGTCTGTCTTGTCACATCTGAATTTATGTATGAACTAATTAACTTTGTCATTTCCTTATGGCTCGTGACGAGTTTTGGCACATTTTCAATATTTATTAAAATAGTTTTTGTTTTCAGTCTACCCTATTATACAGATTTTTCTGCGTTCGTGCAGAAGAACATACACAACTTCCAGTGACATCAAATAAGTGTCGTTGGCTAGAAAGGAAAAGTTTTGAGTTTGTGATTTTTTCCAAAATTTAAAATAATAAATTCTATACAAATAAAGTATCATGAGGGAAAAAACCATAAAAGTTACAGAAATTTATTCGACTTTAATAGTTTGTTTAAAAGGTTTTAGTTCGGAAGATTTACACATGCAATAATACTAAACAGAAAACTGAATCTAATTTCCAAGTTGGGTCAAGTAAAGAGGAGGAGCAGGAGTATAGAGTACGTGAGTATTGGGATATAGTGCAATGTGAGAAGAAATATAATGTTTATTTTATTCAGCACTACTAATGGAGAAATATTTTCAATTATCACGGACGTGGGAGGTGTATGACTTTTAAATTTTAGTCTTTGCCACAAAGTCATTTTTATTTTTTTCTCCACAAAAAAAAAAAAAACAAATGTTTGACAATTTCCGCTCTAGAAACCACATATTGTACCCGATTTTCTTTAAAATTTGCAGAACATTTTATAATCGAACTAGAAACACCTATGCTGAAAGTGGGTAAGATCGGTTCAGATTTAGATATAGCCCCATACAAATGTCGCTCCCGATTTGACTTTTTCCTCTGAAGAAACCACATATTGTACCCGCTTTTCTTTAAAATTGGCACAACATCTTATAATCCAACTAAAAAACCTATGGTGAAAGTGGGTAAGATTGGTTCAGATTTAAATATACCCCCATACAGATGTCCATTCCGATTTAACATTTTTGTGAAACACATACACTTACAGGATTCACAAATCCTTCCCAATTTCACTTTTTTACCGAATTGAATTGTAGTGAGATAGAAAGTGGGGTATACCTTATAGTCGGCTCCATCCGTCTTTAGCCTTTCCATACTTGTTGGGGAGATGCCTATATGTCCATACTTTGGTATAAACCAAATGGGCCCCATTCTGTTCTATTACAGCTGCATCTTACATCGGATCTTCATCAAATTTTGCAGATCATTATATGTTTCAACTAGGAATACCTACCGTGAATGAGAAATATATAGGCGCATGTTTTGGCACAGGCCTCAAGTGGTGTTATAGGCCCATTTCAAATGTCCGTCCGATTCATCCTATAATCTGTATTTATCATTGGACCTTGATCAATTTTTCCATATCATGTTATATTTACTTTACTCGGAATGTCTGCTGGAAAATTGAATCAATTACTTTATTATTTACCATATTCATTAAATTTGACTAAAGATGAATTTATAGTAACTGTATAATTTATATGAACTACATAAAATTGCTCCCATGAAATAACTGGGTGTAGTAATCAAAGCGAGGTATATACGCAGGGAGTGGTGTAGGGTATTATATAGTCGGCCCGTCCGAATTTAGCCTTTCCTTACTTGTTTTTGAATATGTCTGTTAATATTTGTTTGATATTTGGTATGCCCTTATAGCAAAAACGTGCACCATAAAGTGATTATTATTTGTAGGTAGCGTTTGCATCCCGGGATTTTCCGCGGGAAAATTTCCAGGAATTCGCACATTTTTCATTTCCCGTATCCCGGGAAATTCGTACGGGGATCCCGCGGGAATTCAGTTGAAAATTTTACATATTTCTTCGCATATTTTTTTCCATCATTTCCACAATAAAATTAAAAATTTTGTATAAAAATTTAGATCACATATCTTTTAATCAGGTATGTCAAATATTGCAATTGGATGACAAAATATTTTTAAGCTGCGTTCGGATGTAAACTCAAAACCCACTTTTTCGGATTTTTCCTGCCTAGCTCCATATGAAACAAATTAAAATCCGAGAAAATACGAACGCCAAAAATAAAAAAATTAAAGTTTTCGAAGCGACAGGACAAAGAACAAACATTTTATTTAATGCTCTTCTCACTATTAATGTGATCGATCGTTCTCCGTCGCATCCACATTTTCCAATAAATTAAGAAAAAAAAATAAGATCTTTAATTAATTTTGAAACTTGAAAAGATGTTTGAATTGATCTCACATTGCGCTTTATTATATGAATTCTGTAACCGGTTCGTTGTGAGATATATATTTATTTTACTTTAATGTTTCATTGGAAAAAATAAGCTTAACTCATGGTAAACAGTGTGTTGACGATTTCCCGTGATGTCCCGGGAAATTGAAAAAATAATTCCCGTTTCCCGGTAAATAAGAAGTACGGGAAATTGAAAACCCTATTTGTAGGGGGTTAAATTGGACAAAAAATGGTACATATTAAACGAAAACAGCTAGAAACACGAAATTCGGTGTGTACATTCCTCAAATTGAGATAGATATGTAATATAAAAGTATTTTTACCAAATTCGTACTTTTAAGGGGTAAAATGGGATAGAGGGATAAAAATGGTACCAAACAAACGGCTGCACCTAGAATAATGAAATTCGGTGTATACATCCCATAGACACGTAAAATACACAGATTTTCCAAAATTCGTACTTTTTGGGTTTAAAATGAAAAAAAGGGATAAATATGTACCAATCAAATGACAGCAGCTAGAGTCATGACATTCGGAGTATACATTCCTCTGACTTTGTAGACACGGAAAATAAACTGATTTTTCGGAATTCGTACTTTTTGGGGTTAAAATGAAAAAGGGGAGTACAAATAGTACCAACCAAATGACCGCAGCTAGAGTCATGAAATTCGGAGTATACATTCCTCTGACTGCTTAGACACGGAAAATAAGCGGATTTTTCGAAATTCGTACTATCAAGGGATACAATGGTACAGAGGGATAAAAGTAGTTCCAACTAAACGATTACAGCTGGAATGATGAAATTCTAATTGCGTAGAAACGTCAAATAAAGAGATTTTAGATAGTCGTACTCTTAAGGGAGTAAAAATGATACCAACCAAATGGCTGCAGCTGGAATCATGGAATTCGGTGTATACATTCCTCTGACTATATAGACACGCAAAATAAAAAGATTTTCCAAATTCGTCTTTTTCATTTACGGTAAATGCACTATGTACGTCTGATAATGGATTTTCGAAATTTGTACTTTTGGAATTAAAATAGAATGGAAATACAATCAACTCTAGCACCCACTATCTACCAATATTTATGGTACTTAAGTTTTTTGAAAAGGACTTATTTGTCCGCAACGCCTTTTTCTTGAGAGTACATTGCAAATACTCGAATGCTTTAGACGATTGAAAGTTTTCTCAAAATCGAAATACGAAAACGAACACCAGATGTAAAGGTTACTGGTGCTCATTTATTTGCTCCAGTGTGATTCGCAGGACGCAATATGGTCCAAATAATAGAGAGTCTAATAGAGAGCAAACACTTTCATTTATTAAATCATATATTATAGACGCGGTGTAATTTCCAACACATATAGAAAAGAACTTTTTTTGTGTAGAAGTAAATGAATTCGAAGATAAATTCAATTTTTTTATAAAAATACTCAAAAATTGAAAAAATTGCCTTTTTTGCTAATTTTTTGGGTTCTGCTGAAGACTTCAGCACAACCTATGGTCTTAAACCAAAATAAATGATAAGACATACAACTAACAGACCAACTATACATACAAACAACAAAATTAATTATTATTTTTTAATCTAGTTTGGAAACCTCTGTTCATATTTTAAGAATACCAGTAAAATGGATTTCGGCCCGGTCGAATCTTATATATCCTCCACCACGGAGTACATAACACGTTATTATCAGCAGATTAGAGGCTGTCGATTTGGCGTAGAAGCACAGTAACGTATTAAGAAAATTATGATGTCATTTATACAAATTGCGATATTTGCTTACTATTACAAACGACTACACTCACGTATGCTTACTCCTTCATGTCATTTCCATCTCAAATATTATGTTGTTATGTTATAGCCTTTAGTTTTCCAAAATAAACCTGTCTTCTTCAAATATCACATATCACAGAAAATTTAATACTCAGACAAATTTCATTGAATTGTCTCCCGCCTCAGCATTTAAAGTTGTCCTGATGATATTTTTAACATCTTTTGTTTTCAGCCAATTTTTAGTCATGTTTTGTGCAAAAGACAGCATCCAATGACAGTTGCCACAAAAAAAAACTGAACTCCAACATTGTGTGCTGTTCTGACAAAATGTCCGTGTTATGTCGCATTTCTGTTCCCTATGGGACAGCTGGCTGCTACGACATTCTCCGAACAGCAGACTCTATTCTACAGTTGACAAAAACATAGCAACTTAAAACGAATTTAAACGAAAAAGAAAAACAGGGGAAAACAAGTAAAAATGCGTTCAGTTCGACAGGGCCGAATCTTAAATACCCTTCACCAAGGAGTGCATTACATTCCATGGTACGAATCAATCGACTATATCTAAAAACATTAAATTTGAAGTGAACATCCCGCTAAATGGGCAGACATATAAAAATAACGATTTTTTAAATTCGTCCTTTTAAGGGATAAAAATGGTACCAACTAAGCGGCTGAAGTTGAAATCATTGAATCATGAAATTAGGTCCTCTGGCTGGTTAGACGTACAACATAAAGAATTTTTGAAATTCGTACATTTAAGGGGTAATGTGGGAAAAGAGAGATAAAAATGGTACCAAATAGTACCAACAGCAGAAGTTGAAATCATGAAATTAGATTTTTTCTTTTGGGATTACAATGGTAAAAGAGGGATAAAAATTAAAATTAAGGATGACACGCAAAACGAAAGGATTCTTACTTTTAGGGAAAACATGAAAAAAGTGGGATAAAAATGGTACAAAAAACGACTGAGGTTGAATTCATGAAATTTGTTGAATACAGGGGAATGTATATACCGAATACTATAATTCTAGCTGCGGCCATTTGTATGGTACCATTTTTATCCCCATTTTCATAGTTTACCCCCTTAAGAGTACGACTTTCTAAAATCTCTTTATTTTATGTGTCTACGCAATAAGAGGGATGTACACACCGAATTTCATCATTCTAGTAAGACGTTTAGTTGGTACTATTTTTATCCCTCTCTATCCATTGTATCCATAGAAAGTACGAATTTGGGAGAAACCTTTTATTTTTCGTATCTATGCAGTCAGAGGAATGTATATTCCAAATTTCATGACTATAGCTGCGGTCATTTGGTTGGAACTATTTTCATCCCTTTTTCCAGTTTCACCCCAAAAAGTACGAGTTTCAAAAATTCGTTTATTTTATGTGTCTACGCAATCAGGGGAATATATACACCGAATTTCATTATTCTAAGTGCAACCGTTTGGTTTGTACCATTTTTATCCCTCTATTCCCATTTTATCACTTAAAGGTACGAATTTGAAAAATACTTTTGTATTATGTATCTACGCAATTAGAGGAATGTCCACATCAAATTTCGTGTCTCTAGCTGTTGCCGTTTGATAAGTACCATTTTTATCCCTTTTTGTCCCCTACGAATAAAAATCACTTTTGGTGCACATTTTTGTTACAGGGGGAAAACGCACATCCAATATCAAGTAAGTACAAGCATACATATTGAAAAAATGTGCTTGGTATTGGTATTTTTATTCCTTGTGAGGGAAAATGTTTTCCCTTTGGGCCGATTTCGGCCAGTTTCAATCCCAACCGATCTACGACTATAAGACGCATTTATTAAAATGTGGACGTCCTAGCTCTTTTCGTTTAGATACTAGCGTGCTTTCAACAGACGGATAGACTGACGGACATGGCTAGATCGTCTTAGAATTTTATGACGATCAAGAATATATATACTTTATAGGGTCTCAGGTCGATATTTCAAGGTGTTACAAATGGAATGAAAAATTAGTGGGTATAAAAAGGGCTGAAGTTGAAACAATGAAATATTACTCATATATTACTAGACGCGCAAAAAAATTGATTTTTACTTTTGGGGCCAAAATAGAAACAAAAGGGATAAAAATAGTACCAAAAATGCATCAATTCGACAGGTAGACGCGCAAAACAAAAGGGTTTTCACTTTTGGTGCCGCCATGGGAAAAGAGGTGTAAACATTGTACAAAACGGACTGAAGTCTTCATGAGATTCAGTGTATAAATTGCTCTGACTCCGTAGACGCGCAAAACAAAAGGATTTTCTCATTTGGTCATGGGAAAGAGGGATAAAAATGGTACAAAAAGGACTGAAGTTGACTTCATGAAATTCAGTGTATACATTACTCTTACTCCGTAGACGCTTAAGACAAAAGATTTTTGCTTTTGGGACTAAAAGGGGAAAAATGGTACCAAAAAAAGTACGACTGAAATTGAAATCATGAAATTCGGTGTATACATTACTCTGACTGCGCGCAAAATAAAAGGATTTTTACTTTTAGGCCTAAATGGGGAAAGAGGGTACCAAAAACGGCCGAAGATGAAATCATGAAAATCGGTGTATACATTACCCTGACTGCATAGACGGGTAAAAACAGAATTTTTCCTTTGCGACCAAAAAGGAAAAAAGAAGGATAAAAATGGTACCAAAAACATAACAATTTAATAAAAAAAATGCATGTGTTAGTTTGCAATTTGGATAAAATATAATAATAATAATAAATTCTGGAGGGTGTATATGATTCGCTACAGCCCTCCAGGCTTGTTTCCAACTTACTTACAGTTTCACAACAACCAAGCCCCAAATGGCCCCGGACAAATTGTGTTCGAGCACAAAACACACATTTTTATAATTTATCATCAACAAAAGCGAAATTTATTTACATTTTAATGTGTGGCGTTTGAACTCGTCACAGTGCTTTAGTTTTTCCCGGTAATTAGAAAAACTAATAATATAGCGTTGTGTGTGTGTGTGTGACATGGCGTTGTTGGTACAACAAATCGTTTATGGTTTATTCGACATTAACAGCAAATTAAAATTGCATAAATACGGTTCGTGTCAACATGTCTGTACTAAAAATACGGCAGAAATCCCTGCAGCAGGAACAAAAACAAGCCACGCACTGTCACTGAATGTTACGTGGTTTTTTGGCAGGCAGCAGCAATATTTATATGCCAGCCAGCAAAATGGCTGGTTTTTTTGGTTTTGGTAAAATTTAAATGAGCTTTTGTTGTTAACTCTGCTGGTGACTGTGGGTTAAGCAAGTGGGCGACAATGGTGGTTTAACACAGACACTGGGCGACAGCAAAAATCACAGCGTAAAAATGAGACACCCTGAAAAATAATTGCTGGAAACGAATCAACATCAGCTCCGTCCGACTTTGGCATTTAAAGGGTGATTTTTTAAGAGCTTGATAACTTTTTTTTAAAAAAAACGCATAAAATTTGCAAAATCTCATCGGTTCTTTATTTGAAACGTTAGATTGGTCCATGACATTTACTTTTTGAAGATAATTTCATTTAAATGTTGACCGCGGCTGCGTCTTAGGTGGTCCATCCACTTAGTCCAATTTTGGCATTTCCACGTTTTTGAGTAACAGAGACCCAATTGGTGCGAACGGCGACGAATCGAAAATTGGTGGTCATCATTAACACTGGCCGATACAGCTGCGATATTTTCTTCAGTTCGCACTCTACGTAAGCGTGTTGGTGGTTTAATGTCCAACAATGTAAATTTGGTGCGAAATTTAGTCACAATAGCCCGAATAGCCGCTTCAGTGGGTCGATTAAACTGACCATAAAATGGAAGCGCGCAATGAACTTTCTTAACAGAGCACGCATTTTGATAATAAAATTCAATAATTTGCAAGCGTTGTTCGTTTGTAAGACGATTCATGATGAAATGTCAAAGCATACTGAGCATCTTTCTCTTTGACACCATGTCTGAAATCCCACGTGATCTGTCAAATACTAATGCATGAAAATCCTAACCTCAAAAAAATCACTCTTTACTTATTGAAGCGTGAACGGCTTTATTTACAACTTTGGTGATGCCCACTGAAATTTTTTTGTAGAACATTTTAATCATTAAATTTCCTTTTTGAAAGGACTTTATTTGATTTTCTCGAAAAAGAAAAAAGTGAGGAGCTAGAAGGTTAAGGTCTTCTTCAAAAATGATCCTCATAAAATGCCACTATATAGTGTTGACAATAAGAATTCTCTCAGACATTAACTTACAACATTTGTATACCCTGAGGAGTGAAAATTAATGGGGGTCAGTCTTACACTCCCCCCTCTAGAGTCTACTGCGTGGCAGTTTTGTGTCTTTCTTTCATAAAAAATAGCAAATGTATGGGGCCACCTTAAGGGTTGCAGTTGGAGGGTAGGTGAGTTCTGAGTAAATATTGGGATTGAAAAAATATTGGGGGTAAGTCATACATTTAACTCCACTAGGGGCCTCCTTGGGCAGTTATAGTGGTGAGAGCAAATTTTATAAAAATGTAGAGCCCCATTACTAAGTTGGGATAGGGGCCAGGTATGTTTGGGGCAAATGTTGGGGTGAGAAAATTAATGGGGACCAGTTTTACTGTCTCTCTCTCTCTCTAGGGATGACAGCCCTCTAGTTTTGAGCCTTTCCTTCATTAAAAAAAAAAATTAAAAACATATATAAAAAATGTAAAAAAAATGTGTGGAGACAATCTAAAGGGTTGAAGATGGAAAGTAGTAGGTTCTGAGAAAATATTGGCGTTGGTCATACAGTTAACTCCACTAGGGGCTTCTTGGGGCAGTAAGAGTGGTGGGAGAAAATTTTATAAAAAATAGCTTTTTTGTATGGGAGCCCCATTAAGGAGTGGTGATAGGGAGTAAGTTTATTCGGGAAAAAATGTTGTGGAGGAGGTCGTTAGTGGTCGGTCTTACATTTAACACAGCTAGGTGCGACTACAGGGCAGTTTTAGGCCATGGCAAAAATTATAAAAAATAAAAAAGTTCGTTTGGGGAACACCCTAAGGGTTGACGATAGGTGGTAAGTATGATCAGAGAAAATTTGGGGGTTGGAAAAATATTGGGTGTTGGTCATACATTTAACTCCACTAGAGGCCTTCTTGGGCCAGTAAGAGCGGTGGGAACAAATTTTATAAAAAAAAAAAACAAGAAAAAACGGTGTTAAGTTCGGCCGGGCCGAACTTTATATACCCTCCACCATGGATTGTATTCCACAGAGGGTGTCGGTCTAAGTGGAAGTGTAGTAATATTACAGGGAAATATAAATTTTTTAATATAGCCAAACCAAAACAAATACAAATATTAAAAAAAATAATTTTATAAATAAATATAATATTTTAATTATTTCAAACCATTATTTATTTAAAATAAAAAAAATAAATGTTCTTATTTTATATTTTCAAAAAGCTTAAATACCATAAATATCTGTAGATAGTGGGTGCAACAGTTGGTTGTATTTCCATTATATTTTAATTCAAAAAGTACAAATTTTGAAAATCCATTATCAGACGTACATAGTACAAAATAACCTAACTTCATGATTCAACCAATTTTTGCCGTGTCTACGCAGTCAGAGGAATGTATACTCCGAATTGCATGACTCTAGCTGCGGTCATTTGGTTGGTACTATTTGTATCCGCTTTTGCCATTTTAAGCCCAAAAAGTACGAATTTCGAAAAATTCGTCTATTTTCCGTGTCTACGCAGTCAGAGGAATGTATACTCCGAATTTCATGACTCTAGTTCCGGTCATTTGATTGGTATTATTATTTTCAAAGTACGAATTTCGAATACGCTAAAATATTAGGGATTATTATGGGTATTTTTAGTCCTTGTGAGGGAAAAATTTCTCCCCGTTTCAATCCCAACCGATCTACGACTATAAGACGCATTTGTGGAAAATTTGAACGTTCTAGCTCCTTTAGTTTAGATGCTAGAGTGCTTTCAACAGACGGACAGACGGACGGATGGACGGGCATGGCTAGATCGTCTTAGAATTTTACGACGATCAAGAATATATATACTTTATAGGGTCTCAGGTCGATATTTCAAGGTGTTACAAACGGAATGACAATGTTAGTATACCCCATCCTGGAGGTGGAGGGTAATATAATTTTTGTATGGGAGCACCCATCCCCCTTACGAGTGATAATAGGGGGTATGTGTGTTCGAAAAAAATGTTGGGAAGGGAAATTTAATGGGGGTCGATCTTACATTTAACTCCTCTGGGGATGACTCCGAGCCAGCTTTTTGTGTATTTTTACCCCTTTTCCCTCACCTTTGACCCTGATGTGGACCATCGTACACTCACCCCACCACCCCCCATTTTTTGGCTCTTTCATTTTTTTCCGAACCACACACAATTAGGCGTTCTAGCATATGAAAGTAGAAAAGTCGTGCACTATCCCACCCCTAATGTACACAAAGAATTTCGTGGAACCGCTTTTATCCCTTTTTATCCAATTTCGCCCCCAAAAAGTATGAATTTTGCAAAAAATATATATTTAATCGCGTTCATGCTAAAGGAAAGTCCGCACCAAATTTCAAGATTCAAGGTCCAGTCCCCATTGTACCCCTTAAAAGAATGAATTTCGAAAAATTATTTTCTTATAAATATAATTATAATTTTTCTCGATTAATATTTTCAAACAGATATCGCCTTCTTCGCTAGAATTCTATATACCAAAAAATAGTTTCTTCGCTAGATTTCTGTTGACAATCCACAAAAAATTAGATCCCGTACATTTGTTCTTTCTTTTTTGTTACATAGTGTAATTTAGAGCAATGTATTTAAACACACCTAATAATTTTATTTGCTATAAATGTTTACATTTGCCAGCTCATTTAAACGTGCAATATGACACTTTGTTTTGTGGTGAAACATTAGAATGGACGAATTTTATATTTCCAACATTAAAAATATACAAATTAAAAGCGTAATTAAATTTTCATCAGCCAGATTTGAACGCCAACAAATTTAAAATGTAAACAAACGAAATCAAACTTGTTAGCACAACAAATGACACTGAGGTCAAATTTAACATAAATGACAGCAACAATGTTTGAATTCTTGAATACTTGTGGTGATTTGAGAAATAATAAAAATACTCATTTTCCCTGCATGGCATTTATCCCCCGAAGTTCCTGTTCGTAGCTATGAAAGAAATGGTATTGTGAACACGTGTGTCTGAAAGCCTTTCCCGTGGCGGAAATCACTTTCATTTGATTACTTCTGCAAAATGAATGGGAGGACAGCCATTTCATGTCATGACAATATAAATTGTTTTTATTTTACTGAATTCCGTAATTGTCTGTTGTTTGGTCTGTTGCTTCCTTGTTTGTGGCAAAAGATTGTGGGCCAATGAACTTTGCCTGGCAGGTCATGTAACTGTTTACTGAAGTCAAAATAATAACAATGACAGCCACGGGACATGTTTTGTGTTTCAATAACATACGCCTATATTTTGAATTGGGCTTAAGAACCTTATATTTAATTTGAGCAAAATCCATACCTTAATATAGGCCAACATTTCTGCTCAAATTTAGTTCAATTTTCCTTTCCATTCAACGTACATTGTTTGTGGTAGGTTTGATCTTTTTGTGAAATAAAACACTAGGGGTGAAAAGATCATACAATTACGCACATTCTTACGTTAGGGTTAGGCCAGGAGATTCAATAGCGAGAAGATACAATCGAAATCAATTTCTAATATTTATGTATTTAATTTTTTTTTTGAATGAAGTATAAATTTTAAACTAAAACAAATATGACGTTGAGATGTACATTAGGATGGGTAATGAAAATGAATTGCAGCGGTCACGCACCTGAAAAAATATTGGAGGACATTGGACATTTGACTCCACTAGGGGTCTCCTTGGGGCAGTTAGAGCAAATTTTATAAAAATTAGTTTTTCTGTGGGATTCCCATTAAGGAATGGGGATAGGAGGTAAGTTTGTTCGGAAAAATTGTGGGGAGAAGGAAATTAATGGAGGTCGGTCTTACATTTAACACAGCTAGGTACGACTCCGGGGCAGTTTTGGGCCTTACTGTCATAACGATAAGTTACTAATATAAAAAATATAAAATTCGTATGAGGACCACCTTAAGGGTTGAAGATAGGAGGTAAGTATGTTCGGAGAAAATGGGGGCGTTGGTCCAGTAAGAGCGGTGGAAACAAATTTTATAAAAACATAATTTTTGTATGGGGAACCCCCAAACGAGTGGAGATACGGAGTATGTGTTTGGAAAAAATTCAAATTTTAGGTAAATGAATGGGGGTCTTACATTTAACCCCTCTGGGGACGACTCCGAGGCAGTTTTTGGGCTTTTTGTATATTTTTACCCCTTTTCCATTACTTTTGTCCCAGCTTAGCGCCCACTTACACTTACCCAGCACCCCCATTTTTATACACTCCACGAGAGTATTATGTCTTTGTGCATTTGTTTGTAACACCCAAAAGGAAACAAGATATACCCATTGTTAATTATACCGATCGACTTATAATCACTTTTTGAGTCCATCTATTCTTGTAATCACGATACAGGTCGCAATTGTAGACATAACTAAATGAAATTTTGCACAATGAAGTTTTTCGGGACAAGGACGAACACTATTTAATTTGAAGAAAATCGGTTCAGATTTAGATATAGGCCCTTACGAATTTCACTCCCGATTTGACTCTTTTCACTCTAGATACCACATATTGTATCAGATTGTCTTCACCTTTGGCAAAACATTTTATATTTAAACTAGGAACATCTATGGTGAAAATATGTCAAATCAGATCAGATTTAAATATAGCCCCCATACAAATGTCGCTCTCGACTTGATATTTCCGCTCTAGAAACCATATATTGTACTCGATTTTCTTTAAATTTGGCAAAATATCTTATATTTCAACTAGAAACACCTGTGGTAAAAATGTGTTAGATCGGTTCAGATTTATATATAGCTCCCATACAAATTTCGCTCTCGATTTGACTTTTTCCACTCTAGAAACCACATATTTCATTTGATTTGCTTCAAATTACCTTGCATTACCATATAATTCTACTAGAAACATCTGTGTTGAAAATGGATTAAATCGGTTCAGATTTAGATATAGCCCCCATACAAATTTCGCTCCCGATTTGACTTTTTCCGCTCTAGAAACCACATATTGTATCAGATTGTCTTCAGATTTGGCAAAACATCTTTTATTTAAACTAGGAAGATCTATGGTGAAAATAGGTCATATCGGATCAGATTTACATATAGCCCCCATACAAATGTCGCTCTCGACTTGACATTTCCGCTCTAGAAACCACATATTGTACTCGATTTTCTTTAAATTTGGCACAACATCCTATAATCCAACTAGAAATACCTATGCAGAAATTGGGTAAGACCGGTTCAGATTTAGATATAGCCACCACACAAATGACGCTCCCGATTTGACATTTTCCGCTCTAGAAACCGCATATTGTATCAGATTGTCTTCAGATTTGGTAAAACATCTTATATTTCCACTAGAAACACCCATTTTGAATATAGGTCAGATTGGCACAACATCTTATAATCCAACTAGAAACACCTATGTAGAAATTGGGTAAGATCAGCTCAGATTTAGATATATCCCCCATACAAATGTCGCTCCCGATTTGACTTTTGCCGCTTTAAAAGCCACATATTGTGCTCGATTTTCTTTAAATTTGGCACAACATCTTATAGTCCAACAAAACTATGGTGAAAGTGGGTAAGATCGGTTCAGATTTAAATACAAATGTTGCTCCCAAAAGTTTAACCGATTTTGGCCATTTTATATTTCACCTATTTCGTTCCAGGTTTCAATATATCCTCATACAAATGTCCTTTCCGATTTAACATTTTTTGTCAAACACATACATTAACAGGATACAAAAAAAAACTTTCCGTTTCACTTTTTCACCGAATTGAATTGTATTCGGATAGAAAGTGGAGTGTATCATAGAGTCGGCCCCGCCTGACTTTAGCTTTTCCTTACTTGTTTTCTTTTGATTTTTTTTATTTTTTTCTGAACCTCAACAAATCTAAATCGAACTCCTAAAATTCCCATACAACGCTTTACCACCCCTAATGTACATTGGAACTACTATCTTAGATTTTGAAGAATTTCATTGGAATTGTATGTATTAAAATGAAAGAGCGTTTCGATCGTAAATTTTTTGATTGCGAATCCCGTGATTAGTCCAATGTTGAATCACCACCACGTACATTTGCGGTTCAGGATTAATGGGACCTTGACAAATGAGAAAAGAATCACAAAAAAGGTTCATTTATAATTAGAGATCTGAAATAGTTTGGAAATTACCTTTAAATAATACTATACACTTTTATGAGGGCTGCTGTTTTTATTTTGGCACCTGCGTGACAATTGGAATTTGGTCTTTTTACCACAACCTTCGTCAGAAGATTTTTGGAGTGGCAGAGAAAATTTTGTCTAAGCAAAAAATAAAATGAACTCGTGAGATTTTTTACGACTTTCGATGAATTTACTTCGACTTTGGCTCCATCCTTGTCCAGTGACCGCTATGAAAAAGTGATATATATATACAGGGTGATTTTTTAAGAGCTTGATAACTTTTTTTTAAAAAAAAAAACGCATAAAATTTGCAAAATCTCATCGGTTCTTTATTTGAAACGTTAGATTGGTCCATGACATTTACTTTTTGAAGATAATTTCATTTAAATGTTGACCGCGGCTGCGTCTTAGGTGGTCCATCCGCTTAGTCCAATTTTGGCATTTCCACGTTTTTGAGTAACAGAGACCCAATTGGTGCGAACGGCGACGAATCGAAAATTGGTGGTCATCATTAACACTGGCCGATACAGCTGCGATATTTTCTTCAGTTCGCACTCTACGTAAGCGTGTTGGTGGTTTAATGTCCAACAATGTAAATTTGGTGCGAAATTTAGTCACAATAGCCCGAATAGCCGCTTCAGTGGGTCGATTAAACTGACCATAAAATGGAAGCGCGCAATGAACTTTCTTAACAGAGCACGCATTTTGATAATAAAATTCAATAATTTGCAAGCGTTGTTCGTTTGTAAGACGATTCATGATGAAATGTCAAAGCATACTGAGCATCTTTCTCTTTGACACCATGTCTGAAATCCCACGTGATCTGTCAAATACTAATGCATGAAAATCCTAACCTCAAAAAAATCACTCTTTATATGCACCATGAGAATGGTATTGAGAAAAAAAATTTCATTAATGCAGCGTCCAATTTCGTCTTTTAAGATGCAGCAATTGAATTGTTTCTCTGGCTGTATGACATGTGGCGCCGTCTTGTTGGAACCACATGCCCTCCACATTCATTTCTTCAATTCTAGGCAAGAAAAAACTGGTTATCATTTCACGATACCGAACAACATTGACTGTTTGCGCTTGACCTACCTCATTTTCATAAAAAAAGGTCCAATGATTCCTCCATGCATTTGCTTCTCGTGAATCACTCGAGGATTTTCCGCACCCCAAATGCGACAATTCTGCCTATTGACGAAGCCATCAAGATGAAAATGGGCCTCGTCAGTGAAGATGATTTTATCGGCAAAATCATCATTTTCATGTTGTCTCTCCAATACCCAATTAACGAACTCCCTTCGCTGTCCATGGTCAGTTGGCTTCAGTTCCTGGGTCAATTGAACTTTGTATGCATGAAGATGCAAATCTTTCGTCAAAATTCGCTGCAAAGTGGATTTGGAGACACCAATTTGCTGAGCTCGGTGTCGAATTGAGGTGGATGGAGTTTGAGCGACATCATCACGTAAAGCTGCGACATTTTCGGTCGATCGACCTGGTCGATGGCGCGTTGTTGTCTTTACATCACTAACAGACCCAGTTTCGGCAAATTTATCCATTAATCTCTTTACAGTTGACTCTTTTGGAGCATTATTGTGACCCCAAATTGATCGCAATTTGCGAACTGTAGCCGCAAAACTTTCACCATTTTGGTAAAACAATTTCACAATGAGAATGCGTTGTTCATTCGTGTAGCGCTCCATTTTTACTAACCTCGTACATTCTACTAACAAACAATAACAATTGTTCAAATGTCAAACAATGACACTTCGAATGTTGCCAGATTTAAAAATTGCGTTCTTCTTGGGACACCCTTTAGTCTTACATAAAACTAATTTTTGGAAAGAAATTCAACCATTTCAAATTATAAAACATGAATAATCTATATAAACATTAAAAGGGGAACATGAAATGGTTGTTAATGCTAAATTAACATAGATAGACGCATGAAATTAAAAGTATATTTAGCAGATTTTCTTCTCTTTCCCTTTAGCAGATAATGTTTGAAGTGTGATCGTAAAACTTTACGTATTATATTACATAATTTACGTATTTTCAAATAACTCATGTTGACCTTTAGCATTATAAAAAAGCTCGCAATACTGTCCTGAGCAGGGCTTTGTTGTGTGCGAATGGCACTATGCCAAAATATTGCCCACACCTACATGTCTTACTTTCAAAGCACTCATGTTAACCTTAAGCAATATAAAAATGCTCGTACGATTTGGCTTTATAATAATTAATATTTAATCGCTTTCCTTCTTGCCCTCCTCCGCAAGACAAACAATTAAGCGAACAGTTGTTCGGTCTTAAATTCTCGTTAATTACAACAACTTTTTAACCAACTTACAAGAAAATAATCATAACGAGGGTGCAAACTTTGTTTCTTGTAATAAAATCATTGTTGTTTTTCCGCATAGTGAACCTTAAGGGGGCACAGTGTCGACAATTCGTGTGATATTATTAAATACAAATTTATTGAATTATTTTATTTCCTATTAATTTCACTGTCCAATAAATTAAGACTTTTTGATTCTGAAAGAGCATGCTAAGTAGATAATGTTTGCAAAATAAACTTATAGTCCAGCTGGTCTGAGTTTCTTTTTTTACAGTGGGTCAAAGTTTTCATTTCTTGGAAGGGAGCATTATTCTATTTTTCCAATGTCTGAGAGAATTCTTATTATCATAACTTTATTGTGGAATTTTATGAGGAGTATGACAATTATAGGGTCGAACATACAGTTCGAACCTAATTTGGAAATATTGTTCTTTATTAAAAAGAAATGTGTAAGTAACTCAAACTACAAACTATACTAGTTTCGACACTAAACAGGACACTGTGCCCCACAGGAGTACGATAAAAGCCGCAACAATCGGCGGCGAACTTTGGAAATATATAAACCGTGTAAATTATAACGAAATAACATTTTACATAAATACGTACCCACCTACCATCATACATACATGTGAACGTACATACTTCCATATGTTAACTTTTTAATTAAAAGCAAAGACCAGAAATAAATTGTTTACATGAATACATGTTGTCGTACATGTGTGTGCGTGTGCGTGGGGGCATGCGTGGGAACAATAAACAGATAATAATGATAATAAAAGTTTTTGAGGCAGGTGGATGAAGGTAACAGCGCATTGATAATAACGACAATAAACATCGGCGAAATGACAATTCTCGTGAAATTTGTTGTGATGACAAAGAAAATGTAAAGCTGGCATTTGTTAAGGTTGGAATTATATGGAAAAGCGATACCAAGGCAACTTTTATAAATATTTGTTTTCATAGAAATACTTTATTTAAGTAGAGAAGGCACTCTTCAACCACAGGGAGAGATAGGATTATAGAACTGACTTTTCGACGTCGCACAGTGGATGAGTTTCAATGTACATCACCAAACTTCAATAAATTTTGACCTGTTAAGGATTTTATGACAATGAATAGAAAAATGGTACTTCTGTTTGAGCGACATCATCACGTAAAGCTGCGACATTTTCGGTCGATCGACCTGGTCGATGGCGCGTTGTTGTCTTTACATCACTAACAGACCCAGTTTCGGCAAATTTATCCATTAATCTTCAGCGGGAAATCATCAACGATGAAGAGATCTGATTTACTTGGCCACGTCAAAACTGAAAAAATAGTCGTTTTTCGTTGTCACAAAAATAACTCATAAAAATGGAAATGAAACCAAAAACAAGTAAAAAGGCGCTAAGATCGGCCAAATCTTATATACCCTCCACCACGGATTGCATTCCACTGCATTCTATGTAGATTAGAAGTTCGGTAACATTACAGGAAAATGTTAATTTTTGTCATTCAGTTTGTAACACCTTGAAATATCGACCTGAGACCCTATAAAGTATATATCCTTGATCGTCGAAATTGGGCCAAAGTAAAAATTTTCCCTCACAAAGACTGAAAATACCCGTAATAACCCCTAATATTTTAGAGTATCTAAGCATGTTTTTTCAATCTGTCTGCTTGCAACATAAAGTGATTCTTATTCGTAAGGGGGCGAAATGGGGACAAAAGGGGATACAAATGGTACCTACCAAACGACAACAGTTAGAAACACGAAATTTGGTGTGTACATTCCTTTAATTGAGTAGATAGAGCGCCCCGGTAGTCGAGTTGGTAGCGTGCTCGGCTATCAGCGTGGGGGTTGTGGGTTCGATTCCCACCAGAGGCTCTGATCTGTCGCTGCAATAACTAGCTATAATGGTCTTAGTCACCCGGCTCAATCCCTGGACCCAAAATTAGAATATAAATTTACTTTGTATTGTAGTTCATAATAAATAAAAAATTAAGTAGATACATTATATAAAATATTTTTTCCAAATTCGTACTTTTAAGGGGTAAAATGGCAATTGGGGGATAAAAATGGTACATCTAGAATAATGGAATACGGATTAGGTAGACACGTAAAATAAACGTATTTTTAGAAAGTCGTACTTTTTTGGGTTAAAATGGAAAAAGGTGATAAAAATAGTACGAAGCAAATGACAGCAGCTAGAGCTTGAAATTCGTAGTATACATTCCTCTAACTGCGCAGACACGAGATATAAGAGGTTTTTTCCAAATGCGTACTTCCTAGAGATACAATGGGTACAGAGGGATGGGTGGTACATTCCTCTAATTGCGTAGACACGTAAAATAAAAAGAATTTTGAAAGACGTACTTTTAAGGGTAAAATGGAAAAAGGGGTAAAAATGGTACCAACCAAATGGCCGCAGGTAGAATCAAGGAATTCGGTGTATACATTCCAAGGACTGTGTCGACACGCAAAATTAAGCGATTTTGCCAAATTCGCACTTTTTTTACTTTCACTGCAAAAATTTGTTGAATAATGAAGTTAGGTTATCTTGCACTGTGTACGCGAGAAAATTAATTTTAAAAATTTGTACTTTTGGAATTAAAATAGAATGGAAATACAACCAACTGTGACACCCACTATCTACCGATATTTATGGCAATTAAGAATTTTTGAAGATTGCTGTGTTATATTTACTCGTTGAATTGGCTTGAAGTATTATTCCGGTATACTGTGAAAGCTCTCCATAAGCGGACACTCAACGTCGGCTAGTTTTTTTGTCTGTAAAGTGCAGATGTCCATTTAGAGCGAAATGGGCCTTGGAAAACAAAATTTATCCGCACAAGGGAGATGTCCGCTCACGGGAGCTTTCCGCCAGCAGAGCTTTCACAGTATATGTATAATATAATCGTATTGGTAGCCTTGCAATGAAATAAAAAAATTATATTTATTTAAAACTAGCTGAACACCGTCCGCTTCGCCAGGCAAAAAACAAATGGTACAATTAAAATCAGGTTTCTTATTGATTTTTATCGTGGTCAGTAATATATACGTTTAAATTTTCAGCCTTCCAGCTGAAAAAACACTTTTACCACGCCCCCACCGCCCACGAAACGAAAACTCAAAGTCATGTTTATCTTTCTCATGATCAGTAATATATACGCTCCAATTTTCAGCCTTTTAGCTCAAAAACACTTTTGCCACGCCCCTTCGCCCACAAAACGAAAATCCAAATTTCGGCATCAAATTGATCTTTCTCGTGGTCAGTAATATATATGTACCACTTTTCAGCCTTCTAGCTAAAAAGAAAAAACACTTTTGCCAAGCCCACTCCGCCC
Source organism: Polietes domitor (assembly GCA_947397865.1). Taxonomy (NCBI): domain Eukaryota; kingdom Metazoa; phylum Arthropoda; class Insecta; order Diptera; family Muscidae; genus Polietes; species Polietes domitor. Next base: position 153,207,467 of record OX377619.1, on the reverse strand, counting down.
ACAAAACGAAAATCAAAATTTCGGCATCAAATTGATCTTCCTCGTGCTCAGTAATATATACGTTCCAATTTTCAGCCTTCAAGCTTAAAAAAACACCATTGCCACGCATTTTTACAACATTTACACAACATTTTTACTTGTTTAAAGCTAAATCTGTCCACGCAACATTACCTCATTATATTTTCACAGACATTTTAAAACATACATATATGACTGATAATAAAATTTGTAAAATGCAGTTGAAGTTTGAGGATATAAAAAGTCTGACTTTACTTTACTTTAACTTACTTGTTTTTTATGTTGGTTTTTCTGTTGTGGAAAGTGTATTTTCACTCCCCTATATGGATAATTAAGAGGCGATAACAGAAAGTAAATTAATTTCAATGGATTTTACCTGTCCAAAAATTTTTCTTGGAAAACCTGTTTTAATACAAATATTTATATTATAATTGCCGACAATGTGAGAAGAGATTTTTTTATTTTGAGTAAAAAATAAACGTTTGTTTTCACAGCGTGGACATAGTCGTGCCAAAATAATAAACTATAGGGTTTATTATAAACTATAGGTTTAATAATATATAAACTATACGGCCGGATTAACAAGCGGCGATAAGAAAACCGTATTTAAGATTTATTTTTTATTCAAAATAAGAAATTCTATTTTCACATTGTCGCCAACTGCGGCACAAAAACACATTTTGATAAAAAATAAATTTATATTGATTTTTATAAACTCCACTAGGGTATTATGACTTTTTGCATTTGTTGGTAACACCCAAAAGGAAGCGAGATAGACGCATTGTTAAGTATACCGATCGACTTAGAATCACTTTTTGAATCGATTTAACAATGTCCGTCTGTACATACAAATTTCGCTCCCAATTTGACTTTTTCCACTCTAGAAACCACATATTTTATAAGATTTTCTTCAAAACTGGCAAAACACCTTATAATTCAATTAGAAACTCCTGTGGTAAAAATGTGTTAGATCGGTTCAGATTTATGTATAGCTCCCATACAAATTTCGCACCCAATTTAACTTTTTCCGCTCCAGAAACCACATATTTTAACAGATTTTCTTAAAATCTTGCAAAATATCTTATATTAAAAATAACAAAGAAATACCCATGGTGAAAATAGGTCAGATCGGTTCAGATTTATATATAGCTCCCACACAAATTTCACTCCCGATTTACCTTTTTCACTCTATAAACCACATATTGTATCAGATTGTCTTCCGATTTGGCAAAACATCTTATATTTAAACTAGGAACACCTATGGTGAAAGTAGGTCAGATCGGTTCAGATTTACATATAGCTCCCATAGAAATTTCGCACCCGGATAGACTTTTTCCGCCTCAAAAACCACGAATTTTCACCGAATTTCTTCAAAGTGAGCATAACACTTTATATTTGAACTGGAAGAACTTATTGTGAAAGTTAGTCACTTTATTCCATGTTTGGATATAGCCCCGATACAAATATTCTTATCGATTTGGCAAATCGGACCAGGTCATATTAGCCTATGATTAGGAAACATATAAAAATTCTTCCCGTTTTCACTTTTTTACCGAGTTGGATTGTATTCGGATAGAAAGTGGAGTGTATCATATAGTCGGCCCGCCCGACTTTAGCCTTTCCTTACTCGTTATAACCTCCACTAGGGTATTATGACTTTTTGCATTTGTTAGTAACGCCCAAAAGGAAACGTGTTAGGCCGATCGCCTTAGAATCACTTTCTTAGTTCTATTTAGCAATGTTCGTTTGTCTGTCTGTCTCTTTATCTAATCATGTAATCAAAGTACAGGTCACAATTACATCCTAAAAAAATTAGCACATGTAAGTTTAGTGAGTCATTTCTCAAAAATTCTTCAATTTCTCGACTATTTGTGCTCCACTCCCAACATTGTCAAGGTAAAATATCCGTAAGGACTTAGTTTATTTTTAATTACGTCCATAATGCAAGCAGTTGGCCAACATTCTCGACCTTATTTTCAAATCTTTGTTTTTTTTTTTCACAACAACGGCCATTATTTGATTTATTCCATAAAGCTTTGGTTGTCTTGACACATTTGAGTTCCCCTTTCCAAAAAATGGCTTTCTCTTTTCGGGTTTTGTTCTTTTTTTGCAGGTCCTTAATGAATGACCACAAACACACGGGCATGAACAACGTTGCCCACAAACGAGTTCCCATTATATCTCATTAAGCGACTTGTGTTTGAGAATCCTGCGGTTTGTTTGTGTTCATTTCGGCATTTCGGTCTCTTTGCTTCTTTGTCGTCGCTGGTTGTTTAACATAATTTTCATTAATTTTAATTCCATTATTTTGCCCATATTTTCTGGAGAACTTGGCGGAGAATAAAAAATATGAGGCTCAGGTCCTTTCTTTTTTATTGAGGCATTAATTTGTCAGAGCAAAGGAAATAATCTGTGTACAGTATGTTGCAAATGAGGTAAATTGGTAATTTAATGAAGCCGTGGGAGGTCTATCTAATGACGTGCTGGAGAGGTGACAGAGAAGCAAAGAACGATTCTCTTTCTGGCATCATATTTGTATTCATGTAGAACACGGCAATGTCACTTCCCAGACCGTACGATCTATTATTATTATTATTGAGAAACTCTGCCGTGTATAATTTCCATTTAATTTTCATGACAACCTTTAGCAAGCCAAAGCCAGAAGGAAGCATTTAAAGACTTAAACGAAATATTACAAAAACATTTTCATTGATATTTTTCCACATTCCACCTTTAATTACAAAGAAATTTATTTCACTAAATCTCTACATCTCTACAGAATACATAACACAGTACAGACACCACTACGTGATAAAAGACCAAAACAGACCCGTGTCTCCCAGTTTTGCCCAAAGTCATGCACTTTTTTATGGGTCCACAAAGATTTGGGGCAAAAGTGATCATTTTCTCAGGCTCGTATCTGGCAAACGGTTTGGAATTTTATTCTTCTATCTCTTACAAAAATAATAAAAAATAAAAAAACGGGTCTTTTTTGGCCTTTTATCAGGTAGTGGTGTCCGCATATTGTTATATTTCCATGCCAATAAAAATTACACACAATCTATACATATTTATAAAAGAGTTGCGTTACTGACTGACTGACTTATCATTGACCAGCCCCCAGACCAAACGGGTGAAGCCATGAAATTTTCAGGGTAGTTCCCAAATATGACATAGACGTCGACTAAGAAAGGGTTTTACGAAATTCGCACTTTTAAGGGGTAACATGGGACAAAAAAGGATAAACATCGAACCTTCGTATTGACTAAACGGCATTAGCTAGAAACATGAAATTCGGTGTGATCCTTGCAATGACCATGCAGACGAGCAACAAAGAGGGATTTTTCGAAATTTGTACTTTTAAGGGAGAAAAGGACCTAAAAGGGATAAAAATAGTACCAATTTAAGTATTGCAGCTATATTCGTGAAAATCGGTATCTACATCTATCTATCTCTGACAACGTAGACTTGCAACATAAATGGATTTTTTCGAAATTTGTACTTATAAGGGAAATAATAGTACCATCATAAAAATAGTACCATCTAAAGTTTTGCAGCTAGAATCGTGAAGATTGATATTTAAAATCGCAGAAGCGCAGTAAGATTGGATTTTTCGAAATGTGTGCCTTTAAGTGGTGCGCGGGACAAAAAGGGGTTAAAAATGGTACCAATTTAAGTACTGCAGATATAGTTGTGAAATTTGGTGTAGAAATTCCGCTGACAAAATAGATGCGCAAATCTATATTGATTTTTCGAAATGTGTACTTTTAAGGGGCGAGCGGGACCAAAAGGGATAAAAATGGTACCAACATAAGTATTACCGCTAGAATCGTGAAATTCGGTACGTAAATTCCTCTGACCATGTAGAAGCGCAGTAAGATTGGATTTTTCGAAATGTGTGCCTTTAAGGGGTGCGCGGAACAAAAAGGGGTTAAAAATGGTACCAATTTAAGTACAGCAGATATAGTTGTGAAATTTGGTGTGGAAATTCCTCTGACAACATAGATGCACAAATCTATATTTATTTTTCGAAAAGTGTACTTTTAAGGGGCGAGCGGGATCAACAGGGATAAAAATGGTTCCAACTTAAGTATTACCGCTAGAATCGTGAAATTAATTAATTAATTAAATTAATATCTAAATTCCTCTCAGCAGCGCAGTAAAATTGGGGTGCGCGTGACATAATGGGAGAACAATGGTACCACTTTTAGTTTTGAGCTATAGTTGTGAAATTTTGAGTGTAAATTCCTCTGACAACGTAGACTTGCAATATAAATGGATTTGGCGAAATTTGTACTTTTATGGGGCGAGCGGGGCAAAAAGGGATGAAAATGGTACCAACTTTAGTATTACATGCATTTTGTACTTTAAAGGCCTGAAGGGCACAAAAAGGGATACAAATTGTGCCACCTAAGGTATTGTAACTGGAATCGTGAAATTTGATAGCCCAATTAGATTTGTTGAAATTTGTATTATGAAGGTGCGCACGGGACAAAAAGGGAGTAAAATGGTGTACAGCCCTTTAATTACGTAAACACGGAATATAAATGAATATTACAAAGTTTGTACTTATAAGGAGTGTGTTGGACGACAAGGGATAAACGTGGTGCCAAATAAATTACATGTTTTTAGGGGAAGCTAAGACATATTTTACCTATAGTGATTTTTCAAAATGTGTTTTTTTGGGAAAGAGGTGCAAAAAGTTATAAAGGATATAAATAGTTCAGCGGTTGTAATTTTTTGTTCAAAACTGGGTGGAAAATGATAAAAATTTAATTAAAATAGTGCACATCGACAAGCACATTCCTTTGACTGTATATGAGTGCTATCTAATAGGATATTTCCAAATTACTATGTTAGTTATATCCACCAAAAGAAAATCAAATAAATACTATCTAAAAACAGATATAGATAAAACTAATAACAAATAACTGGCTTTTTCGCGTGCGAAGCAGCGGGTACTGCTAGTGTAATATATCTATATAATAATAGATAGCAGACTATCTCAATGTAGAAGTAAATATATAAAAAACAAATGAAATTAAAACAAGTAAGGAAAGGCTAAAGTCGGACGGGGCCGACTTCTATCCGAATACAATTCAACTCGGTAAAAAAGTGAAAACGGTGCTATCTCCAAACATGGAATAAAGTGAATAATTATCACAATAAGTTCTTCCAGTTCAAATGTAACGTGCTATGCTCACTTTGAAGAAATTCGGTGAAAACTCGTGGTTTCTGGGGGGGGGGGGGGAAGTGTACCCGGAAACGAAATTTGTACGGGATCTATATGTAAATCTGAACCGATCTGAACTATTTTCATCACAGGTATTTCATGTGGAAATATAAGATATTTTGTGTGGATATAATATGTGGTTTCTAGAGCAGAAAAAGTCAAATCGGGAGCAAAATTTGTATGGGAGCTATATGTAAATCTGAATCGATCTGACCTATTTTGTTTTGCCAATTTTGAAGAAAATCTGTTGTCATATGTGGTATCTAGAGTGAAAAGAGTCAAATCGGGAGTGAAATTCGTATGGGGCTATATCTAAATCTGAAGCGATTGTCTTCAAATTAAATACCGTTCGTCCTAGCCCATAAAACATCGTTGTGCAAAGTTTCATTTTGTTCTAACAACAATTGCGACCAGGACTTTGATTACAAGAATAGATGGACAGACGGAGGGACGGACAGACATTGCTAAATCGACTCAAAAAGTGATTCTAAGTCGATCGGTATAATTAACAATGGGTCTATCTCCCTTCCATTTAGGTGTTACAAACAAATGCACAAAGACATAATACTCTCGTGGAGTGTATAAAAATCGGGAAATATTTCACATTTGCTGCTACCTAAGCACTACCTAAACGGTATTAAGAATCATTTCTAGGAAGTTCATATGTTCTAGAAAGTTGTTTATTGAGATCTTAGGTAAATTTTTGTTGTTGATTGTTTCGTTGAATTTTGAACGCTTTGCTACCTATGGACCTGAACAGGGGAAAACACGATTTGGACCTTGAATATGAAATTATTTTGATTTTATGTGTTGTTCTCTTTGACAAGAGCTACAACTTTGCCTCTGAGAGTAAATCAAAATTCCAAACGGTTTGCAAGATATGAGCCTAAGAAAATGATCATTTTTGCAAAAATGACACCGAGGCCGAAAATCTTTGGGGCCCATACAAAATTTACATGACTTTTGGCAAAACTAGTAGACACGGGATTTTTGGTCTTTTATCGCGTAGTGGTGTCCGCATATGGTTATATTTCCATCACCTAAAAAATTATAAAAATTTCCACTTTACCATACATGGAATCTAAGAGCATTTTTCATTATACTCCTACATATACTCCTAACAAAAAACTCCATTGAAACCTAACAACTATCAATTGCTCAAGTTCTTTTTAGACTATTTTTCTACCACAAAAATTTAATTTGTACAACAGAATGAGGAGGGGGAGAGCAGGGCAACGATTGGAAACCTTACCAAAAACGCTGCTGACAAAGCAATAACAACGTTATAATTTTCCTCAACTTCATTTTGTGCCAAATACACATTTCACACACAATCAGCAGGTGTTTCCAACAGCAGAGATGCCGTATCCACGGAATTAGTTTGAACACTTCCGTAATGTGTTATACAATTTTATTGCCACTAACTTAGTTACACTCACACCCACACTCATACACACCCACAAACTCAAAAGTCAACAACCACATAAGTACGTAGAAGACACAGTGCAGATATCTCTGCCATTCCTCGTTTATTTTGTGGGGATAGACAAACTTTGGGTTTGGGGTTTATTTTCGCAGTAATGTGATTGTGTGAGTGATTATAGAATTGGAATTTCGTTGTGCGAGCCTTTGTGTTTGCTTTCATTTTCAATGGAGTTCCTTGAAGACATCTCAAAGAAAACTTTCAGCTGCTGCTCATTCGTTTTTCACTTGCTTTATTGTGATTTCCCTTATGCCTGGATACGCTTCAACACCTACGAACTCAAAGTAAATTACTACGGCATGTGGTGTGAAAGGTGTAAACAAAAGGATGACGCTGAAGAATACAATGCCAAAAATAATTAGAAAATATTTCATTTTATTTCGGCAGAAATATCAAGAGAAATACTCTAGGAAATGAAAAGAAAATGTAATTTGTGGGGGGCGAGGGTGGTAGAGCAGAGACAGGTCATTTCTGCGTGGGTTTCACCTCTTTAATGGTTTAAGCTGTGGTTCCCAAATTACCGAAATTTTCTTGTCTGCAGCGAATGAAAATATTTTTCGATTCTTGGTCCTATCAATATACCTCTTAGAAATATCCCAAATTTTTCTTAGTTTTGTCTAATACCTCTTATAAATATCTCGTAATTCATAAAATGTTGAAAATAAATCCCTAAAATTTGTACTTTTTAGAAAAGTCAATTGTAAATAATCTTATAAGTTTATAGTTATAAAATCGGTGCATTGTGTTTCGAGAAGTAATTGCTGAGCCAAAATGTAACTACTCCGTCTCCAGTGTTTCTCAATGTTTCGACTCCGACTTCGGATATTTTTTCAAAACAAGATTTACCCACCTTTGGGTGGATAAATCCATATACATAACAATTACAAGGGTCGTAGGGATAGTTTGACTTTTCGAATCTCAAATGATTTTGTAGGACTACCAAACGCTGAATTAACGCGTTTTTTGAATTATCAAATGGTGAGAAGTCAATTTCGATTCAAAAACCTCCATTTCCATCCACCTGCCTTGCTATAGGTTATTAAAAATTTTACTTACGAACTTTTTAATGACAGTTGACAACCGTACATCGAATATTTCACGTCGCGATAGGCTCGAGATTATCTTGAGTTTTTAATAAATGTTGTATGGTGCAAAAGCTAGATAGAGAGATCATCTAGTTCTAGTCCACGAAAATGTTAAATTGGTGTTCAAGTTTTGTAATAAAGGTTGTACTATAAATTGTATATTTTTATACCCTCCACCTCCAGGATGGGGGTATACTAACTTTGTCATTCCGTGTGTAACACATTGAAATATCGACCTGAGACACTATAAAGTATATATATTCTTGATCGTAAACATATATACATAAAATTCTAAGACGATCTAGCCATGTCCGTCCGTCCGTCTGTTGAAAGCACGCTAGCATCTAAACGAAAGGAGATAGAATCTTCAAATTTTCCATAAATGCGTCTTATAGTCTTAGATCGGTTGGGATTGAAACGGGGCGAAATCGCCGAAAGGGAAAAATTTTTCCCTCACAAGAACTAAAAATACCCATAATAATCCCTAATATTTTAGGGTATTTAAGCATATTTTTTCAAAATGCTGCTTGTCCTTACTTGATATTGGGTGTACCCATTCCCCCGATAACAAAAAAGTGCACCATAAAGTGATTCTTATTTATAGGGGGTAAAATGGGGCAAAAAAGGGATAAAAATGGTACATATTAAACGACAACAGCTAGAGACACGAAATTGTGTAATAGAGTAGATACATAATATAAAAGTATTTTTTCCAAATTCGTACTTTTAAGAGGTAAAATGGGAATAGAGGGATAAAAATGGTACCAAACAAACGGTTGCCCCTAGAATAATCAAATTCGGTGCATACATTCCTCTGATTGCATAGACACGTTAAATACACGGATTTTTCGAAATTTGTACTTTTTGGGGTCAAAATGAAAAAAGGGGATAAAAATAGTACCAACCAAATGACCACAGCTAGAGTCATGAAATTCGGAGTATACATTCCTTTGACTACGTAGACATGGAAAATAAAAGGTTTTTCCAAATTCGTACTTTCAAGGAATACAATGGGTACAGAGGGATAAAAATGGTACCAACCAAACGGCTACACCTTGAATAATGAAATTCGGTGTATATATTCCTCTGATTGCGTAGACACGTAAAATAAACGGATTTTTAGAAATTCGTACTTTTTGGGGTTAAAATGAAAAAGGGGTTACAAATAGTACCAACCAATTGACCGCAACTAGAGTCATGGAAGTCTGAGTATACATTCCTCTGACTGCGTAGACACGGAAAATAAACGGATTTTTCGAAATTCTGATTTTTCGTACTTTCAAGGGATACAATGGTGCAGCGGGATAAAAATAGTACTAACTAAACGACTACATCTAGAATGATGAAATTCTAATTGGGTAGAAACGTCAAATAAAGAGATTGTAGATAGTCGTACTCTTAAGAGGGTACAAATGGTACCAACTAAATGGCCGCAGCTGGAATCATTGAATTCGGTGTATACATTCCTCTGCTGCATATTTTGCACTATGTACGTCTGATAATGGATTTTCAAAATTTGTACCTTTGGAATTAAAATAGAATTGAAATACAACCAACGGTAGCACCCACTATCTACCAATATTTATGGTATTTAAACTTTTATAATATAATAGAAGAATATTTATTTTTTGAATTGACGTATTGGTAGCCTTGCCTTATAAGCGTGGTTTGAAACAATTAAAATATTATATTTATTTATAAAATTATTTTTTATACACTCCACTAGAGTATTATGTCTTTGTGCATTTGTTTGTAACACCCAAAAGGAAACGAGATAGACCCATTGTTAATTATACCGATCGTCGTAGAATCACTTTCTGAGTCGATTTAGCAATGTCCGTCTGTCTGTCTGTCTGTCTGTCCGTCCGTCCGTCCGTCCGTCCATCTATTCTTGTAATCACGATACAGGTCGCAATTGTAGACAGAACCAAATGATACTTTGCACAACGATGTTTTTCGGGATAAGGACGAACGCTATTTAATTTGAAGAAAATCGGTTCAGATTTAGATATAGCCCCCATACGAATTTCTCTCCCGATTTGACTCTTTTCACTCTAGATACCACATATTACAACAGATTTTCTTTAAAATTGGCAAAACGTCTTATATTGTAACTAGAAACACCTGTGGTAAAAATGTGTTAGATCGGTTCAGATTTATATATAGCTCCCATACAAATTTCTCTCCCGATTTGACTTTTTCCGCTCTAGAGACCACATAATGTATCAGATTGTCTTCAGATTTGGTAAAACATCTTATATTTCCACTAGAAACACCCATGGTGAATATCGGTCAGATCGGATCAGATTTATATATAGCTCCCATACAAATTTCGTTCCCGATTTGACTTTTTCCGCTCTAGAAACCACATATTGTATCAGATTGTCTTCAGATTTGGCAAAACATCTTATATTTAAACTAAGAAAACAGATTTAGATATAGCCCCCATACAAATATCGCTCCAGATTTAACATTTTCCGCTCTATAAACGACATATTTTAAACGATTTTCTTTAAATTTGGCACAACATCTTATAATACAACTAGAAACACATATGCCGAAATTAGGTAAGATCGGTTCAGATTTAGATATAGCCCCCATATAAATGTCGCTCCCGATTTGACTTTTTCCGCATTAAATGCCACATATTCTAATCGATTTTCTTTAAATTTCGCACAACATCTTATAATCTAACTAGAAACACCTGTGGCTAAAGAGGCCTCGATCGGTTCAGATTTAGATATAGGCCCCATACAAATGTTGCTCCCGATTTGACATTTTCCGCTTTAAAAGCCACATATTGTGCTCGATTTTCTTTAAATTTCGCACAACATCTTATAATCTAACTAAACAAAACTATGGTGAAAGTGGGTAAGATCGGTTCAGATTTAAATATAGCCCAAATTCAAATGTTGCTCCCATAAGTTTAACCGATTTTGGCCAAACTATTAATTTTATATTTCACCTATTTCGTTCCAGGTTTCAATATATCCTCATACAAATGTCCTTCCCGATATACAATTTTTTGTCAAACACATACATTTCCAGGATACAAAAAACCTTCCCGTTTTCACTTTTTCACCGAATTGAATTGTATTCGGATTGAAAGTGGAGTGTATCATAGAGTCGGCCCCGCCCGACTTTAGCCTTTCCTTACTGGTTTAATATTTGTATTTGTTTTGATTTGGCTAAATAAAAAATTATATTTTCCTGTAATATAGAGTGATTTTTTTGAGGTTAGGATTTTCATGCATTAGTATTTGACAGATCACGTGGGATTTCAGACATGGTGTCAAAGAGAAAGATGCTCAGTATGCTTTGACATTTCATCATGAATCGTCTTACAAACGAACAACGCTTGCAAATTATTGAATTTTATTATCAAAATGCGTGCTCTGTTAAGAAAGTTCATTGCGCGCTTCCATTTTATGGTCAGTTTAATCGACCCACTGAAGCGGCTATTCGGGCTATTGTGACTAAATTTCGCACCAAATTTACATTGTTGGACATTAAACCACCAACACGCTTACGTAGAGTGCGAACTGAAGAAAATATCGCAGCTGTATCGGCCAGTGTTAATGATGACCACCAATTTTCGATTCGTCGCCGTTCGCACCAATTGGGTCTCTGTTACTCAAAAACGTGGAAATGCCAAAATTGGACTAAGCGGATGGACCACCTAAGACGCAGCCGCGGTCAACATTTAAATGAAATTATCTTCAAAAAGTAAATGTCATGGACCAATCTAACGTTTCAAATAAAGAACCGATGAGATTTTGCAAATTTTATGCGTTTTTTTTTTTTAAAAGTTATCAAGCTCTTAAAAAATCACCCTTTATTACTGCACTTCTACGAAAATCGACATCCTCTGTGGAATGCAATCAATGGTGGAGGGTATATAAAGTTCGGCCCGGCCGAACTTAACGCCGTTTTTACTTGTTTATGATTAATTATATTTTCATTGCTTACAATTAGTAGCCTAAATCAAATAAATATTTTTCAAATATAATAAGAAACTAAAATTTTACAGTACTTTGAAGCTGATATAACTAAGCTATAATTTGTATACCCTCCACCCAAGTATTGGGGGTATATTCACTTTGTCATTCCGTTTGTAACACCTCGAAGTGTTCATAGGAGACTCCATAAAGTATATCTATTCTGGGTCCGGGAAAAATTCTAAGACGATCTAGCCATGTCCGAATTGAGCGAACGAAATGAACTAGGAGGTTCAAACTTTCTCTAAATGTCTCTTATGGTTGAAGATCGGTTGGGAAACCGGCCCAAAGGAAAACAGGACTGAAAGTACCTTCTAATATTTTGAATATTTAAGCGATTTTTTATACCCTAGACCTAAGTATATACCCTTACTTCGTCATTCCGTTTGTAACACCTTATAATATTCATCGGAGATTCCATAAAGTATATACATATATTCTGGGTGATGGTAAAATTCTAAGACGATGTAGCCATGTCCGTCCGTCTGTCTGTCCGTTGAAAGCACGATGGCGGCCAAACGAAATGAGGTAGGAGGTTAGAAGATTTAACGAGTGAAATAGGCCCAAAAGGGATAAACATGGTACCAATGATACGACATGATCATGAAATTCAGTGTGTACATTCATCTGACTGTGAAGATATAAAAAGTATTTTTTCTTTTAGGCGGAAAATGGGCGAATTAGAATAACATTGGTACCAACCAAACGGCTGCAGCTATAGTAATGAAATTCGATGTTTACATTCATCTGAATGTGGAGATGCGTAAAAAAGATTTTTTTCGAAATTTATACTTTTAGGCGAAAATGGGGGGAATGGGGATAAAAATGGTACCAACCAAACGGTGAAATTCGGTGTGAACACTTCTCTGATTGCGGTGACTCGAAAAAATAGAAATCTATCGATATTCATAGCATAGGGATCTAAATGGAATTAAATTTGGCTACAATCAAACGGCTGTAGGTAGAATCATGATATTCAGTATTTGCACTCGTTTATCGACGTAGACTCGGAAAATAGAAGGTACGAATTTTTCTAAATTTTCCTAAAAATGAGTGAAACTTGTACCAAGCAAACGGCTGTAGCTAAAATCATAGAAATAGATGTGTATTCTATTCTGAAACATATTGGATCTTCAATATTAGAACTGTTCCTATGAAAATAGTACACACATTTTGGCAGTAGATGGAATCAAGAAGTACACACATTTTGGAAGTAGATGGAATCATGATATTGCAAATGGAGAAAATAGGGCAAATCTTTGAAGATTTCTGCTTTATATATATATATCGTAGAGGATTATTGATATTATAATAACGAAGAATCACAATTTCCCTAATATGGTAATGAACTTCTTTGTAATGTCGACAACCTCTAATCTGCCGGTAATACTGTGGAATGCACTCCCTGGTGGAGGATATATAAGATTCGGCCCGGCCAAACTTAAGGCCTTTTAACTTGTTCTTCCTACAAATATTGCAATGTTCGAAGTATCGCTACATATCTACTGCAAATCTTTGGGGCTCAGAAAAAAAGTGCATTACTTTGGCAAAACTGGGAGACAAGGGTCTTTTTTGTCTTTTATCACGTAGTGGTGCCCGTATAAGGTTATATTTCCATGACTTAAAAATTATAAACAGAGAAAACCAAAATATATCAAATAAGTTAAGTTCGGCCGGGCCGAACTTTATATACCCTCCACAATGGATTGCATTCCACAGAGGCTGTCGATTTTGATAGAAGTGCAGTAATATTACAGGAAAATATATTTTTTTAATATAGCCAAACCAAAACAAAAACAAATATTGAAAAAAATATTTTTTTCTCTGCGAAGCCACTTGAAAAGACTTTTGACATGGTCGAAATCATGATCGTGGTAGTCTGCAGCCAAGTAATAACCCGCTTGTTCGGCAAAACTGTTATTGACGTTCTTTCTGTACTAAATTCGTCAATTACAATCGCCAGTACCTACTCTAGTGTAACTATGTATTATGTGAATTCAATACTAGCGAATTCGTTAAACAGCATATGTACATATTTCGTTGAATCAAAATAAGCAAGCAACCGAAAATTCATGCTATCCGTTTGAGAATTATTTAAAAAAATGTGTAAAAAGACCATCAACAATTTTGGAACAAGTATTTAGGAAAGTTTTTGAAGAAAAATTTTGCATAAAAAAATAAGCAAAGGGCTTAACTTACTTGAAAACAAATTTTACTTCAATAATTGTTGTTTAACGACAAAAGCACCGGACAATATCTGCTATATTGAACCTGGAATACCATGGGTTTTCACAAGAAAATGGTGGAACTTTAATCGGACGAAAAATTTTTAAACTTACAGAGTTTTTATAAAGATCCATGTGACTCAATTACACTTGGAATTTTTGTAGTAGACTCTAAAATTTCGGACGATATTGAATTTTAACATAAACGTATTATCTCACCCTGCTTCAGTGTTCTTTTCATCATATATTTTTTGGCATTGAATACTATGATGAATATTCTACCATGTTTTCGTCAACGGGATGTAAGCGAGGTGGTGGCGATTGCATCCTTCCTATGACATGCCCATGTTAAATTCATCACTCAAACGCACTGCGTAGGTATAGCCGGGTAAGTAGTGGTAGTTGCTTTGTGCATAATGGTATAATGACTGATGTAATGTATACTGGAACAAGCGGGAAATGTCACCATGCCATTTGTAAATAAATTTGAATTCTATTAAATATAGATGCCATAATGAATATATAATGATCTCGAGCCAGGACAATATACCTGTTCTAATCAAATATTGATTACAGACCAAAATAATACAAACGAAAAAACTAAGACAAATGAGCGTTGGCACTGCAGAATTATTGCTGGGTAACTATACCTGCATATACACATACTTACATATGCAACTCAATGAGATGCTTGTAAGATGGCATGTGTACTTTATTACTTGGTGCGATTTTTTAAACGCAAATTCGGCATGTGAGTTGTGCTTCTCGTTCGTTTGTGAGAATCATCTCCTTATAGAGGCCGGGTTTTATGTTGAAAAGTCGCTGCGAAGCAACTTGAAAAGACTTTTGACATGGTCGAAATCATGACCATGGTAGTCTGCAGCCAAGTAATAAATGTCACCATGCCATTTGTAAATAAATTTGCATTCTATTAAATATAGATGCAAAATGATCTCGAGCCAGGACAATATCCCAGTTCTAATCAATTTTTTATAAATAAATATAATATTTTTATTATTTTAAACCACGCATATAAGCAATACGTTTACATATCGAAATAATACTTCAAGTCAATTCAAAAATTAAATATTCTTATGTTTGTATTTTCAAAAAGCTTAAATACCATAAATATTGGTAGATAGTGGGTGCTTCAGTTGGTTGTATATCCATTCTATTTTAATTCCAAAAGCACAAATTTTGAAAATCCATTATCTCATGTACATGTGCAAAATAACCTAACTTCATGATTAAACGAATTTTTGCCGTAAAAGTAAAAAGTACGAATTTGAAAAAATCTTTTAGTTTGCGTGTCTATGGAGTCATAGGAATGTGTACAAAGAATTCCATAATTCTAGCTACGGCCATTTGTTTGTATTTGTATCCCTCTGTACTCATTGTATCCCTTGAAAGTACGAACTTGGAAGAAACCTTTTATTTTTCGTGTCTACGCAGTCAGAGGAGTGTATTTTCCGAATTTCATGACTCTGGCTGCGGCCATTTGGTTTGTACTATTTTTATCCCTTTCCCCCAAAAAGTACGAATTTCAAGAAATCCGTTTATTTTATGTGTCTACGCAATCCGATGAATGTATACACCGAATTTCATTATTCTAGGTGCAGCCGTTTGATTTGTACCATTTTGATCCGTCTATTCCCATTTTATCCCTTAAAAGTACGAATTTGGAAAAAATACTTTTATATTATGTATATACTCAATTAGAGGAATGTGCACCGAATTTCGTGTTTCTACCTGTTGTCGTTTGATATGTACCATTTTTATCCCTTTTTGCCCCATTTCACCCCCTACGAATAAAAATCACTTTTAGGTGTACCTTTTGTAATAGGGGAATGCGCATGTTTAATATCAAGTAAGTATAGAGTGATTTTTTTGAGGTTAGGATTTTCATGCATTAGTATTTGACAGATCACGTGGGATTTCAGACATGAGAGAAAGATGCTCAGTATGCTTTGACATTTCATCATGAATAGACTTACTAACGAGCAACGCTTGCAAATCATTGAATTTTATTATCAAAATGCGTGCTCTGTTAAGAAAGTTCAGAAAGAAAGAAATTGTGTTCAGCGACGAAGCTCATTTTTGGCTCAATGGGTACGTAAATAGGCAGAATTGTCGATTTTGGAGTGAATATCAGCCAGAAGCATTGCAAGAGCTACCAATGCATCCAGAAAAAGTCACAGTTTGGTGCGGTTTATGGGCTGGTGGCATCATTGGACCGTACTTCTTCAAAGATGATGCGAATCGTAACGTAAATGGTGAGCGCTACCGTGAGATGATATCCAACTTTTTTTTGCCCAAAATGGAAGAACTGAACTTGGTTGACATGTGGTTTCAACAAGATGGCGCTACATGCCACACAGCTCGCGATTCTATGGCCATTTTGAGGGAAAACTTCGGAGAACAATTCATCTCAAGAAATGGACCGGTAAGTTGGCCACCAAGATCATGCGATTTGACGCCTTTAGACTATTTTTTGTGGGGCTACGTCAAGTCTAAAGTCTACAGAAATAAGCCAGCAACTATTCCAGCTTTGGAAGACAACATTTCCGAAGAAATTCGGGCTATTCCGGCCGAAATGCTCGAAAAAGTTGCCCAAAATTGGACTTTCCGAATGGACCACCTAAGACGCAGCCGCGGTCAACATTTAAATGAAACTATCTTCAAAAAGTAAATGTCATGGACCAATCTAACGTTTCAAATAAAGAACCGATGCGATTTTGCAAATTTTATGCGTTTTTTTTTTAAAAAAAGTTATCAAGCTCTTAAAAAATCACCCTTTACAAGCAGACAAATTAAAAAAATATGATTAAATTCTCTAAAATATTAGGAAATATTATGGATATTTTTAGTCCTTGTGAGGGAACATTTTTTCCCTCTGGGCCGATTTGCCCACTTCTATCCCAACCGATCTACGACTATTAGACGCATTTATGTAAAATTTGCTCCTTTCGTTTAGATGCTAGCGTGCTTTCAACTGACGGGACGGACGGACATGGTTAGATCGTCATAGAATTTTATGACGATCAAGTATATATACATATACTTTATAGGGTCTCAGGTCGATATTTCAAGGTGTTACAAACGGAATGACAAAGTTAGTATACTCCCATCCTGGAGGTGGAAGATATACAAATTAGTAACTTGTTGTGTAGGAAATACGAGTATAATCTTTTTCAAGTATGGGATAGTCAAATTCGATATATGTGCATTAGACAGGGTCGAAACAACGTTGCAGTTTACCGAACCTAGGTTTGCTTTGTTTGAAGACTACCCTCAAAATATTTCGGTTTATATAACCTCTAAAATTCATAACTTTCTTAAAAACGTCGGATTTTTGATGTTACGTAACATGACTAAGGTAAGAGATATAGTCGAAATATTTTGTGGGTAGTCTTAAATCAAACCAAGCCTTCAATTAAGGTGCTGAAAGCCGCAAAATTTCCCAACCATATAAACCGATTCCGATAATATATATTCCTCTGGCTACGTAGACGGATTATTAGTACTTTTAAGGGGGAATCCGGACATCGAATCATAAAATTCTGTATAAAAATTCCTCTTACTTTGTAGGCAAAACATAAAGACATCGTTCTTAATTTCTACTTTTCATGGGGGAAAACGGGGCGAAAAAGAATTAAATGTATAAATTTATCTGTCTGTAATCCAAAAAATTTTTAAAAACTGAAACTCATCGAGAAGTCATACATCATCCATTGATTGCTTTTCTTGGCAGATGATCTATATAACAAAGAGCATGCCACTTTGTTGGGTGGGCTCAAGTTGTTTTTAATTATTTCTAAAAAAGTAGTCGACTTAGTAGACTTTACCAGAAAATTACTCTTTTCACTGAATCAACACTCAGTGATTTGAGTTGGCGGAAGGAGGATAAGGTACAGAAAGGAGGAAAGGCCGAGTAGTGTCTATTGACATCTATCTAGTTTACACTGAAATCCGATATATATATATATTTGTCAAATCCAAAACGAACATATTTCTCAGCAAAACTAATCATTATCAATCAAATTCAGCTCTTATTTCTTATGGAAAAAAGTTATTTGCTTGAATCTTGGTATGAGTACAATTGCTCTCCTCTAGAGTTTTTTCTGCTTCCCTATATAAACGTGAAAAGAAACCACAAAAATGATTTTCTTGTTCACCATTCAAGCATAAAATGGAGACCTTTACATTACTTGCCTTGTTGTCAATGAATTTTAAACTTTTCGATAGCCCCACCACTAATGCACGATTTCCAGTAACACTCTAAAATTCCAAACAAAGAATACAGACATTCTTTCATACTTTTTCCTGAAACGTAATATGTGTTCACTCAAAAAAAAGAGGAAATTGAAGTAGACTTTGTTTTATTGTTGCAAGTAAAAGGCCAACAGCCTTAAGTACTTTAGCAAAGTCTTTTTCACGGAATTAATCAAAATTCTTAACGGACAAATTTGCTGACAAAAAATAAAATAAAACAATGAATTGGATAAAATTCCACTTATCGGAAAACAGTATCAACATTTCAAAGGCACGTGAGGGTTCGCGACGAGTTCCATAAATTTCTTCCAACTTGTTTTAATTGAGTTCTGTTCTGTTTACGCACCAAAGATATACACAAAAATATGTATTTGTATGCCTGACATTTCCTTTGGATATTAAGTACAAACGATTTTTTAACAATTATTTTATAAAAGCATAATCCTACATTTTAATATTTCTTGTTGGCCAACAAACAAATGTCAAGTAAAAACAAATAATTTCAATGCAAAGTTACGAATTAATGTGAAGAATTTCTGATGTTTCTGTAATCAACGTAAATGGGCAATGTTGGTGTCTGAAAAATAATAAAAAAATAAATAATTTGAATTCTGTTAATAAGAAAACAGCTATATACATATATACACATTTACGATTTCACTCAAAGACGCTTGGAAAAACACTACGTGATTTACTGACTGAGTTATTGAAGTTTTCACTGAAACTATATTTTTCAGGAATACAAGTTTTGTTCATTCTAGTGCACATCTCTCAATATTTTCCGAAATTGAGGTCCTATAAAAATATCTAAAATTAATAAAAAGAGATAAAAGTGGCAAATGAAGTCATGACGAACATTTTAGTAAAAATCCAAATTTTGGAACACATATTCCCCACTTTGGGAATGCGACTTTTTTTATTGGAAAAATATCAAATCTAATAATTATTTCATCGTTTTTATCTGATGAGAAACGATAAAAATAGTAAAACTTCCCAGGTATTTTCAGTTTTTTGTCACACTATGACGTTCAAAATAAAATTGAACCACTTTCTTGTGTGCTGCGTCTTCAACTTTGGCAAAACATCTTACATTTCAACTAGAAACACCTATGGTGAAAATTGGTCAGATCGGTTCAGATTTAGATATAGCCCCCATACGAATTTCACTCCCCATTTTACTTTTTCTGCTGTAGAAACCACATGTTTTAACAGATGTTCTTCAAAATTGGCAAAACATCTTATATTTCAACTAGAAACACCCACGGTGAAAATTAACCAGATCGGTTCAGATTTAGATATAGCCCCCATACGAATTTTACTCCCGATTTGACTCTTTTCCCGCTAGATACCACATAAAGAGTGATTTTTTTGAGGTTAGGATTTTCATGCATTAGTATTTGACAGATCACGTAGGATTTCAGACATGGTGTCAAAGAGAAAGATGCTCAGTATGCTTTGACATTTCATCATGAATCGTCTTACAAACGAACAACGCTTGCAAATTATTGAATTTTATTATCAAAATGCGTGCTCTGTTAAGAAAGTTCATTGCGCGCTTCCATTTTATGGTCAGTTTAATCGACCCACTGAAGCGGCTATTCGGGCTATTGTGACTAAATTTCGCACCAAATTTACATTGTTGGACATTAAACCACCAACACGCTTACGTAGAGTGCGAACTGAAGAAAATATCGCAGCTGTATCGGCCAGTGTTAATGATGACCACCAATTTTCGATTCGTCGCCGTTCGCACCAATTGGGTCTCTGTTACTCAAAAACGTGGAAATGCCAAAATTGGACTAAGCGGATGGACCACCTAAGACGCAGCCGCGGTCAACATTTAAATGAAATTATCTTCAAAAAGTAAATGTCATGGACCAATCTAACGTTTCAAATAAAGAACCGATGAGATTTTGCAAATTTTATGCGTTTTTTTTTAAAAAGTTATCAAGCTCTTAAAAAATCACCCTTTATTAAAACAGATTTTCCTCAAACTTGGCAAAACATCTTACATTTCAACTAGAAACACCTATGGTGAAAATTGGTCAGATCGGTTCAGATTTAGATATAGCCCCCATACGAATTTCACTCCCGATTTGACTTTTTCTGCTGTAGATATTTTATATTTTAACAGATCTTCTTCAAAATTGGCCAAACATCTTCTATTTAAACTAGAAACACCCATGAAACAGACCGAATGAGCCAGATCGGTTCAGATTTAGATATAGCCCACATACGAATTTCACTCCCGATTTGAGTGTTCCGCTCCAGAAACCACATATTTTAACAGATTTTCTTCAAATTTGGCAAAATATCTTATATTTGCATGAGAAACACCCAGGATGAAAATGAGTCAGATCGGTTCAGATTTATATATAGCTCCTATACAAATTTCGCTCCCGACTTGATTTTTCCGCCCCAGAAACCACGTATTTTCATCGAATTACTTAAAATTGAGAACTGGAAGAACCTATTGTGAAATGGGTCACTTTATTCCATGTTTGGATATAGCCGTGATACAAATATTCTTTTCGATTTGACAAATTGAACGAGGACATATTAGCCTATGATTAGGAAACATACAAAAATTCGTGCCGTTTTCACTTTTTTCCGAATTGAATTGTATTCTGATAGAAAGTGGAGTGTATCATATAGTCGGCCCCGCCCGACTTTAGACTTTCCTTACTGGTTTATATTTGGGTAACGATGGGGTCTTCGATGAACATTTCAAGGTGCGTGCAAACGAAATAATATACATAAATATACACTCCATCTTAAAGATTACTTTATTCTACAAGGGCATTTGAAAGTAGAGTTGCGGTAAAAAAAGAGCAGCAACGAGATATAAAATGACAACAAAGAAAAATATTAGTTTTACTACGAAAACCTTAAATATTTTTACGGTCATTTAATGCTGGTATTGTGCCATTCTTAATTTAGCAATAATTAGAAATTGTGGCTTTTGTAATTTTTAGGTTGAGTAGTGCTAAAACTAAAAATAAATTAAAAAAAATATTTCAAACGATTTTTTTAATAATAGATAAAATAACTGCACAAATAAAAACTAGTAAGAAGACGTTAATTTCGGCCGGGCCGAATCTTATATACCCTCCACCACGGAGTGCATTCCACAGTATTACCAGCAGATTAAAGGATGTCGACATAGAAGTACAGAACCATATTACGAAAATTGTGATATTTTTATGCACATTACTATATTTGTTTACTATTTCAAACTATAATGTATACTTATGCGCACTGTTTAAAATCGACTACTATAAATAATTGCTGTAAAATGCTGAAATTGTGAAAGAGAACATGCCGAAAATATTAGGCGATTGTCAGTCGCCATTAGGGAAAAACATTTTCAGATACAGACAAAGTGACTGCATTATTTTGATAAGAAAAGTACAAAGATATCCCCAAAGATATTCGCCCCATTCTCCGCCCAAATGTACAAATTTGGAAAAAAAACCTTTTTGTTTCGAGTCTTCATAGTCAGACCACCGAATATATACACCGAATTTCATGATATCAACTTCAGCGGTTTGGAAGGTCCCATTTTTATCCCTCTTTTTCAATTATATCTCTTAAAAGTACGAATTTTGAAAAATCCCTCTATTTTACGTGTTTATGTAATTAGAGGGATATACACACCAAATTTCATGATTCTAGCTGTTGTCGTATCATTGGTACCATATGTTATCCATTTTTGTCCCCTTTCGCACGCTAAAACATTTATTTTCTTTGTGGTACTTCCAAGCTACAAGAGGAATGTCCGCAACAAATTCCAAATGTATGAAAATCAGAAATTTAATTAATAAGCCAAGGCTACCAATATTTGTATACTATATAAAGAGTGATTTTTTTGAGGTTAGGATTTTCATGCATTAGTATTTGACAGATCACGTGGGATTTCAGACATGGTGTCAAAGAGAAAGATGCTCAGTATGCTTTGACATTTCATCGTGAATCGTCTTACAAACGAACAACGCTTGCAAATTATTGAATTTTATTATCAAAATGCGTGCTCTGTTAAGAAAGTTCATTGCGCGCTTCCATTTTATGGTCAGTTTAATCGACCCACTGAAGCGGCTATTCGGGCTATTGTGACTAAATTTCGCACCAAATTTACATTGTTGGACATTAGACCACCAACACGCTTACGTAGAGTGCGAACTGAAGAAAATATCGCAGCTGTATCGGCCAGTGTTAATGATGACCACCAATTTTCGATTCGTCGCCGTTCGCACCAATTGGGTCTCTGTTACTCAAAAACGTGGAAATGCCAAAATTGGACTAAGCGGATGGACCACCTAAGACGCAGCCGCGGTCAACATTTAAATGAAATTATCTTCAAAAAGTAAATGTCATGGACCAATCTAACGTTTCAAATAAAGAACCGATGAGATTTTGCAAATTTTATGCGTTTTTTTTTTTAAAAAGTTATCAAGCTCTTAAAAAATCACCCTTTATATAATGGATATTATACTTCAATTCATAAAGTATATATAAGGGAGCAATCATGAATACCCTAAATATTGGGGGATAGAGAGTGCATTTTCAGCTACAGTCATTTGGTTTGTTGTATTTCCATCCTATTTTAATTTCAAAAGTATAAATTTTGAAAATACCTTATCTCTCACGTACGCATTACAAGACAACTTTATGATTCTACCATTTTTTGTCGTAAAAGCAACAAAATAAAGTACGAATTTGAAAAAAAAAGATTTTACGTGGCTATGCAGTCAGAGGAATGTGTACACCGAATTCCATGATTCTATCAGCGACCATTTTGTTGGTACCATTTTTATCCCCTTTTTCCAATTTTGCCCCCTCAAGAGTACGACTATCTAAAATCTCTTTATTTTACGTATCTACACAATTAGAGAGACGTACTCATTGAATTTCATCATTCTAGCAGTATTCGTTTAGTTGGTACTATTTTTATCCCCTGTAGCCATTGTATCCGTTGAAAGAACGAATTTGGAAAAAACGTTTTATTTTTCGTGTCTACGCAGACAGAGGAATGCATACTCGGAATTTCATGATTCTAGCTGCTGTCCTTTGGTAGGTACTATTTTTATCCCCTTTTTCCATTTGAACCCCAAAAAGTACGAATTTTGGAAAGTTCTTTTATTTTACGTGCCTACGCAATCAGAGTAATGTATATTATTCTAGGTGCAGCCGTTAAGTTGGTACTATTTTTATCCCTCTATCCCCATTTAACCCCTTAAAGTACGAATTTAGAAAAAATACTTTTATATTGTGAATCTACTCTATTAGAGGAATGTACACGCCGAATTTCGTATTTCTATCATTTCTCGTTTGATAGATACCATTTTTATCCCTTTTTGTCCCATTTCGCCCCCTACAAATAAAAATCACTCTATGGTGCCCTTTTATGCTATAAAGGGAATGCGCATTGCAAATGTCAAGTAAATACAAGCTAATATGTTCAAAAAACATGCTGAAATACTCTAAATGTTAGGGGTATTTTCAGTCCTTGTGAGGGAAAAATTTTTCCCTCTGGGCCGATTTCGTCCACTTTCAATCCCAACCGATCTACAACCATAAGACACATTTAGGAAAAATTTGAACATCCTAGCTCATTTCATTCGGCCGCTATCGTGCTTTCAACAGACAGACAGAGAGACGGACATGGCTATATCGTCTTAGAATTTTACCACGACCCAGAATATATATACTTTATGGGGTCCCCGATGAATATTTCAAGGTGTTACAAACGGAATGACAAAGTGAATATACCCCCATCCTGGAGGTGGAGGGTATAACAAGGATAATTTTTATACACTCCACGAGAGTATTATGTCTTTGTGCATTTGTTTGTAACACCCAAAAGGAAGCGAGATAGACTCATTGTTAAGTATACCGATCGACTTAGAATCACTTTCTGAGTCGATTGGTCTTGAGCCAGGACAATATCCCAGTACTCGATTTTCTTTAAATTTGGCACAACATCTTATTATCCAGCTAGAAACACATATGCAGAAATTAGGTAAGATCGACATATGTCGCTCCCGATTTGACATTTTCAGCTCTAGAAACGACATATTGTACTCGATTTTCTTTAAATTATCAGATTATAATCCAAGTGAAAAATGAAAAAATATAGCCCAAATACAAACGTTACTCCCAAATGTTTAACCGATTTTAGCCAAACTATACATATTATATTTCACCTATTTCGTTCCATGATTCAATATACCCCCATTCAGATGTCCTTTCCGATTTAACATTTTTTGTCAAACACATACATTTACAGGATACAAAAAATCCTTCCCGTTTTCACTTTTTCACCGAATTAAATTGTATTCGGATAGAAAGTGGAGTGTATCATATAGTCGGCCCCACCCGACGTTAGCCTTTCCTTACTTGTTTTAAAAGTACTAAAATTTATTTTGTAGTATAATTTAAAAATGTTAAAGTACAAATACATAGTTCGTTATCCAGGACCAGGACGTAAATAACGCACCACCGTACTACCTCTTCGACAAATCAAGCGCTTAATCTGGTATATGCTATCGCATCAACAAAAGTAGTAACACGTTCGCACAGCTAAAACGAGTCTGCTCTTCATCAAACATTTCGCAAAAGACTAAACTTTATTGAATTCAATTCCAGCGTAAAATCCACTCTGATATATGGATGCGAGGTATGATTGCACGCGCAGATTGGGTGTTTTCATCAACAAATGCTTGTGGCTAATCCTACGCCTCTTGTGGCGAGGATAGTGTCAAACGCCGAACTAAGGAGAATAGCCAACCAACAGTTAATTGAAATTGAAATAAGAAATAAAACAAAACAAAAAATAATTTATTACATGTAAATATTCCCCCAAAGGCTGTTATATAAATGCCCCCAAAAAGAACTTAAATAAACTTTCCTGAATTGCAAATAGGACCCCCCATTAACTTTGTTGTCCTTGAAACAAGCATGAATTTGGATCGACAAATAAAATGTTTGTCCCGCCCGCAAAACACCAAAAACAATTTCTTGTATGCATATGACCTTTTAAATAATGGCAAAAAGTGTTAAAGCTATTACATTGTATAAGAGGCTTATAGCCGCACGCAAAAATAAAAATAAAAACTTAAATGAAACCCTTTTTGAAATAACAACAAAGGCCTATCCTTGATTAGTGCCATGCAAATTTCCGAAACAAAACCCAAAGCACTTTAAAAACTCTATTAGTGCGTTCTTTGAAGTACCCTCCAGACAAAAATAAATGAATAAACGAATGGTGAAAATACTCGTTGTTAAAAGTATCGAATTAGCCGAGTGAAAGTGAAACAAATTTATCATCGCCTCTGCAGAAGATATACCGAACAAAATGCAAACAAAAAACTGTACCATGACAATAATTTATCAAAGGACTTTTTGTGACATAATAACGATTTTTTTAATTACATTACATTTATTTTTAATTACAAACTGCCCAAACATAAAAGCCTTCATCGAATTAAGAGCAAACATCAACAATAGACACTCTTCAAGTACACAGCAGTACCGTAAACCTGAAGCAGCTCCCCGCTCCCAACATTATTCTTACATGCCTTTGCATAGCAAAAACAACAACAACACTGCGTTTCTTCAACACCAGCAAAAACAGCATTTTGTTTCCACTAACAAAAACAACAACTCATCAAATAATATGTTTTCGAACAATATCTCTTATAGTTCGAAACTTCGAAATACAAATGATTTATTTATTGAGAGTGAGATATCCCAACTCACTATTGAAATGATTAGCCAGTTAAGAGAATGCAAATCTAAAGAGCAACAGTTTAATATGATTGCTCAATTAACAATTAAATATCTATACTCTAATATTTATGTCTAATTATGAATACACAAATTAGTTTAATGTTATGGAATGCAAGAAGCATTCTTAAAAAAATGTATGACTTTTTTGATTATTTGACGTACAAAAAGATTGATATTTGTTTTTTAACCTAGACATGACTTGAAATTTGACTCTTTTCACTCTAGATACCACATATTACAACAGATTTTCTTTAAAATTGGCAAAACATCTTATATTGTAACTAGAAACACCTGTGGCAAAAATGTTTTAGATCGGTTCAGATTTATATATAGCTCCCATACAAATTTGTCTCCCGATTTTACTTTTTCCGCTCTAGACACCACATAATGTATCAGATTGTCTTCAGATTTGGTAAAACATCTTATATTTCCACTAGAAACACCCATGGTGAATATCGGTCAGATCGGTTCAGATTTATATATAGCTCCCATACAAATTTCGCTCCCGATTTGACTTTTTCAGCTCTAGAAACCACATATTGTATCAGATTGTCTTCAGATTTGGTAAAACATCTTATATTCCCACTAGAAACTCCCATGGTGAATATCGGACAGATCGGTTCAGATTTATATATAGCTCCCACACAAATTTCGCTCCCGATTTGACTTTTCCTCGCTAGAAACCACATAATGTATCAGATTGTCTTCAGATTTGGTAAAACATCTTATATTTCCACTAGAAACACCCATGGTGAATATCGGTCAGATCGGTTCAGATTTATATATAGCTCCCATACAAATTTCGCTCCCGATTTGACTTTTTCCGCTCTAGAAACCACATATTGTATCAGATTCTCTTCAGATTTGGCATAACATCTTATATTTAAACTAAGAACATCTATGGTGAAAATAGGTCAAATCGGTTCAGATTTAGATACAGCCCCCATACAAATGTCGTTCCAGATTTGACATTTTCCTCTGTAGAAACCACATATTGTACTCGATTTTTTTAAATTTGGCACAACATCTTATAATCTTACTAGAAACACCTATGCAGAAATTGGGTAAGATCTGTTCAGATTTGGATATAGGCCCCATATAAATTTCGCTCCCGATTTGACTTTTTCCGCTTTAAATGCCACATATTCTAATCGATTTTCTTTAAATTTGGCACAACATCTTATAATCTAACTAGAAACACATGTGGCTAAAGCGGGCTAGATCGGTTCAGATTTAGATATAGGCCCCATACAAATGTCGCTCCCGATTTGAATTTTGCGCTCTAAAAACCATATATTGTACCCGATTTTCTTTAAATTTGGGACAACATCTTATAATCCAACTAGAAACACTATGCAGAAATTGTGTAAGATCGGTTCAGATTTAGATATAGCCCCCATACAAATGTCGCTCCCGATTTGACTTTTGCCGCTTTAAATGCCACATATTGTGCTCGATTTTCTTTAAATTTCGCACAACATCTTATAATCTAACTAAAAAAACTATGGTGAAAGTGGGTAAGATCGGTTCAGATTTAAATATAGCCCAAATTCAAATGTTGCTCCCATAAGTTTAACCGATTTTGGCCAAACTATACATTTTATATTTCACCTATTTCGTTCCAGGTTTCAATATATCCTCATACAAATGTCCTTTCCGATATAAAATTTTTTGTCAAACACATACATTTACAGGATACAAAAAACCTTCCCGTTTTCACTTTTTCTCCGAATTGAATTGTATTCGGATTGAAAGTGGAGTGTATCATAGAGTCGGCCCCGCCCGACTTTAGCCTTTCCTTACTGGTTCCTTTTGCAATCCGTTTTCCGAATAATCCTACACACATTCCCAGTGCTGCGAGATATAGACCATCTACAATCGATTTAATTTTGACGAGTGTTCCAAACTATATGAATCATCCAATAGTAGATAATGCTTTAAACTCCGATTTTGTTTTCTATTCATTTATCTACATTGTCCAGGCCTCAAAATCTTACATATGATTATCGGAAAACGAATTGGAGAAGGTATAAATCTCACATCAATACATCTATTTTGCAGAACTCTTTGTGTTCGAATGCACAGGTGATATTGATGAATCAATTACCCATTTAACAAATTTCATTTTATCGGCCATTGATGTAAGTACACCAAAGAAAGAAATGAGAAATGGATTTATAAAATTACCAACATATATTTTGGATTCTATTAAAAAAAAGAAACTATTTTATATAGCAGTGGAATAGATACCGCCATAGAAATGATTTTCTTGTGTACAAGGAATATGATAGGCTTGTCAAATATGAGATATGGTGTTTTAGAAATAGGACACTCGTTCCAAACCTTTTTGGAATATTTCTAAAATATTGAGGAAGAAAATCTCAAATATACCAGCCATTTCTGATCCAAATCATGCATTTCCAATAATTGATTCAAAATCTAAATTATTTGCCAGACATTTCCTTTCAAATCATCATATTTCTGACCTTGTCAAATGCCAGGACACGGAGAAACAAGTTTCGGACACTCTAGTTGATTTCAACGCCACAGTCTATAGTACACCAGATAGTGATGTTAATGTCACCGTAACGACTGTCAAAAACATTATAAAGACTATGAAAACGAAAAAATCTTGCGGTTTGGACAATTTTGAAAAAATTTGTCGAATGTAACCGTAAAATACTTAGCAGCTATATTTAGCGCCTGCATGAACTTCCAATACTTCCCTTCTATCTGGAGAAAAGCGAAGGTGATTCCTATTCCGAAACCGGGCAAACCATCTAATCTAACTAGTAGCTACAGGCCGATAAGTCTGCTAAGTAATATGAGTAAGATTTTTGAGAAAATATTGAAAGATAAACTTTGGAATTACGTTGACGAGACCAAGATTATCCCGGATGAGCAGTTCGGGTTTAGACCATATCCAACCCATCAAATTAAACGAATTACTAACTACGTAAATCACCAACTTGTTTTAAAACGGTCATCTGCAATGGTATTACTGGACGTTGAAAAAGCGTTTGATACCGTATGGCACGATTTAAATTTCCATGGTATTTGATAAAGCTTGTTCAATTTTTTTTGTGTAATAGAACTTTCTGTGTTCATGTTGTTTAAATTGAAAATTTCAAGTATGCATTTTTTGCTGACGATTCCGCCATTTTGTGCTCTGGTTTGCTGGCACAAGATATCCTTGATTGCATGCAAAAGTCGCTAGACAAAATAGTTGAATACTCTACCAAATGGAGAATAAAAATTCCCGCAACGAAGTCTCAAGCTATATTTTTTACGAAAAAAAGAAAACCTTGCTATACTCCACAGTCAAACTTAGTTTTGTTCCGTAATGAAATACAGTGGTCTAACTCAATTAGATATCTTGGGGTATTCCTTAATACTCGGACCATGTCTCGCATATAATTAGCAAAATGAATACAGCTATTAATATGCTTTATCCTATAATTAATCGCAAATCAGAACTAAACTTTGAAAATAAGATCAGTATTCTTAAATCTATATTTCAGACAATAGCTTTATATGCATGCCCAGTGTGGGGAGTATGTGCCAAACCACACACTAGTAAAATTCAAATCTGCCAAAATAAAATACTCAAAATGATGTTAAATTTACCCAGGCACTTTAGTACAAAACGACTACATGATGATGAAGTAATACTGATCTTATTTGCCAGAGAATACTTTTAATATCTAAATTTAATAAACCATGCCAAACAAGTGAAAATCTTTTGATTAAGAACATATATGTAAATTAAGCTACATTTATAACATATTTTATTGAAGGTTTTTTTGATATTTTCCTTCTCCAAAAATCATTGTTTTGTTATTGAAAATATTTTGATTTTGTATATTATTAGATAATATTTTAAATGTAAGGTTTTAAACCATCTCTTTAAAGTATAAATCAATGTATGTAAATATATATTTCTAAATAAATAAATAACAATAATTAATTAAAATTATTGAAAAAATTAAATATTTATTTGTGTTATATATTAGTTCATATTAAATGAATATTTTGTTAAGATTCCTATTGTCAGTTCTACCGAACTAAATGATTAGGCAGATTCTTAAAAACATAAATGGAAACAAATAAAAAAAAATAATTTTATCATAACTCATGAACAAATTTTCTAATTTTTTCCAAAAATACGTATACATTATTTTTATGAGAAGAATACATACACGAACGATCAAAACGATCTGTGCTATCGAAGTAAAAAATCGTCCTTCATAAGGTATTACTCATATAATAAATAATATTATTTGCAAAATTGTAGTATTAATGAAAACTTCAATTGCTTACGGATTTATAAATAAATTATTATATTTTTAATGTTTGTTCATATTGTACTTTTGTACAATGCTTTTTTTCTGAATCGATATGCCCTTAAAAGCACTTTAAAATACATATTTATTCCTGTCCCAGAATACCTATCAAATGATGACTAAATGATAAGTATAGTAAAAAAATTGCCATGACTGAATCCATTTTTGTGAAATTGGTTCAAAACAAAACCAAATGTTCAAACTCAAAAAATAAAAGCTTTCGGGTGAATTTCCTTTCGATTTTCATCATTTAGGCATCATATGTAAGTTCACCATGACATTTATAAATAAATTTGCATTCTATAAAATATAGACGCAAAAGGACTTGCGGCAGGACAATATCCCAGTTCAAACCAAAGTGTAAATTGCAGCTATTTATTTCTTAGCAAAAAAACCAAAGGCGAGGCCATCAATTTATCCGCAGAGCCGTAAGCCCAGACAGGACACCAGAATGCTCGTTTCCCAAATTTGACGGCTTTCCACTTGTTGAGATGAAATGTCGTACCAAAATGGAGAGACCTTAGAAATCATGGATTAGGGGATATCGATTATGAAAGTTTTGTTTCTTTGGAATAGCAAAAAATTGTTGGAGGCAGGTGTTAGTATTACTGTCCAAAAAGGGAAAAAATCTTCCAAAATTGGAATGAAATGTTGTACCAAAATGGGAAAGCCTTAGAAATAATGGTCGTAATGAATCATTAGTAATGATCAATTTGTTGATAACTAGTTTAAACCTAACATCTAGACAGATAAATTAACTTTGGAAACATTATGGTCAATGTCCCTATAGTATTCAAAACATCTATATAGAATAGAGGGAATTGCACTTATCGACGTTCAGTCGCACTTTCATCTTGTCGTAACATCGCGACAGTTCCTCAAGGTAGATGTACACCCTTGAGCTCGTGATTGCCGCTACCGCTCCTGACAAAGCGATGAAAATATCATTGGCGTATACTAAGGATAGCCCACCTGAGGTTGGTTACGGAATACAACTATCGAAAATGTTTTACAGGACAGCTTTCAAAGCAGTGACCTACGGAACTACTGTCATTACATCGCACCGTGGTATTTTACTGAGAAAAAATACATTTTCCACTAATCATTTATTGAACAACAAATAAAATATAACATAAAATTCAACGTTCGCAACAAAAAGAAACACAAGAATCTTTTTGTTAAATTTACCCAAAACATCCACCAATCGCTGAACAAACTTTTTGCTAAATTTAAAGGCCAAAAAAAGTTTTATATGAAAAAATTGTTTTGAGTTATATGGGCGGAATGTGATGGGCGTGCCCTATTTTGATGAAACTTCACATCTTTCTTGCATCGCCAGTGTGATAATAGGGTAAGTTGAAATATACTTCATATTCCGCGCGTATAAACGGGGCTATAAAACGCAGTTTAAATAAATTCCTTAGTCCCTTGAGACTGTTATACCCGTCAGATGGACATCCATCTCTATCAAACAGCTCAGAAAGTTGTGAAGGGTCTTACGACACTTTTCTCTCTGTCCCCAAAAATTATTCGATTCATGGAATAAAATGTAATCGATTGTTTGTGTTGTCTCGGAACACATGGCGTATGAGTGTCAACATTAAACAACAATCATATTAAGTATACGCCCACTGTCGTTACTAACACTATATTCATGCTATTTATGTGTGTACTAGCAGTACCCGCTGCTTCGCACGCGAAAAAGCCAGTTATTTGTTAATTTTATCCGTCTTTGTTTGTGGATAGTATTTATTTAATTATCTTTTGGTGGATATAGATAAATTTAAAATAGTAATTTGGAAACCTCCTATCAGCTAACACTCGCACACAGTCAAAGGAATGTGCTTGTCGATATGCACTATATTAGCTGAACTACTTCGTATGTATAATTTTCTACCAAGTTTTGAACAAAATATTACAATCATTTATATCCTCGATCTCATGTTTCCAGATTCAGCCAGTCAGTTTATAAATTTTAGCACTTCTTTCCCAAAAAGTAAACATTTTGAAAAATCACTATAGGTAAAATGTGTTTTTGCTTCGCCTAAAAATATGTACTTCATTTGGTAACACATTTATTCCTTGTTGTCCCGTATCCCCCTTTTAAGTACAAATATCCACTTATATTCCGCGCTTACGTAATTAAATGATTGTACAGCATTTTTATCCCTTTTCGTCCCGCGCACCCCTTAAAAGTACAAATTTCGAAAAATCAAACTACTGCGCTTCTATATAGTCAGAGGAATTTACACACTAAATTTCACGATTCTAGCTGTAATACTTAAGTTGGTATCATTTTTATCCCTTTTTGTCCCGCTCGCAACTTAAAAGTACAAATTTCGAGAAACCCATTTATGTTGCAAGTCTACGTTGTCAGAGAAATTTAAACACAAAATTTCACGACTATAGCTGAAATATTTTATTTAGTACTATTTTTATCCCACTCATTGTTTATAAGTACAAAATTAGAAAAATACGTTTAGATTTGCGCTTCTCGTCGTCAGTGGAACTTACACATCACATTTCACGACTATAGCTCCAATACTTTAGTTGGTACTACTTTAATCCCTTGTTGCTCACCCCCTATAAGAAAATTTCAAAAAATCCATTTAGATTGCGCTTTACACACAGTTTACACTCCAAATTTCCCGACTATAGCTGCAATTCTTTTTGTCCCGCCTACCCCCTAAAAAGTACAAATTTCGAACAATTCAATTATACTGCGCTTATACATGGTCAGAGGAATTTACATACCAAATTTCACGATTCTAGCTGTAATACTTTAGTTGGTACCATTTTTATAACTTTTTGTCCCTCTCGCCCCTAAAAATACAAATTTCGAAAAAATCTATTTTTACTTCGTTTCTGTATGGTGAGAGGAATTTACATACCAAATTTCACGTTTCTAGCTGTAATACTTTAGTTGGTACCATTTTTATCCCTTTTTGTCCCGCACTCGCCTTAAAAGTACAAATTTCGAAAAATCCAATGTTACTTCGTTTCTATATCGTCAGAGGAATTTACATTTCAAATTTCACGATTCTAGCTGTAATACTTTAGTTTGTACCATTTTTATCCCTTTTTGTCCCGCTCGCCCCTTAAAAGTACAAATTTCGAAAAATCCAATGTTACTTTGTTTCTATATCGTCAGAGGAATTTACATTCCAAATTTCACGATTCTAGCTGTAATACTTTAGTTTGTACCATTTTTATCCCTTTTTGTCTCGCTCGCCCCTTAAAAGTAAAAATTTCGAAGAAATCAAATTTTACTTCGTTTCTATATGGTCAGAGGAATTTACATACCAAATTTCACGATTCTAGTTGTAATACATTAGTTGTTACCATTTTTATCCCCTTTTGTCCCGCTCGCTCCTTAAAAGTAAAAATTTCGAAAAAAAATCTAATTTTACTTTGTTTCTATATGGTGAGAGGAATTTACATAACAAATTTCACGATTCTAGCTGTAATACTTTAGTTGGTACCATTTTTATCCCCTTTTTTCCCGCTCGCCCCTTAAATGTACTAATTTCGAAAAATCCAATTTTACTTCGTTTCTATATGGTCAGAGGAATTTACATACCAAATTTCACGATTCTAGCTGTAATACATTAGTTGGTACCATTTTTATCCCTTTTTGTCGCGCTCTCCCCTTAAAAGTACAAATTTCGAAAAATCCAATGTTACTTCGTTTCTATATCGTCAGAGGGATTTACATACCAAATTTCACGATTTTAGCTGTAATACTAAAGTTGGTACCATTTTTATCCCTTTTTGTCCCGCTCGCCCCTTAAAAGTACAAATTTCGAAAATTCCAATTTTACTTCGTTTCTATATGATCAGATGAATTTACATACCAAATTTCACGATTCTAGCTGTAATACTTTAGTTGGTACCATTTTTATCCCGCTCGCCCCTTTAAAGTAAAAATTTCGCAAAAAAATAATTTTACTTTGTTTCTATATGGTCAGAGGAATTTACATACCAAATTTCACGTTTCTAGCTGTAATACTTTAGTTGGTACCATTTTTATCCATTTTTCTCCCGCTCGGCCCTTAAAAGTACAAATTTCGAAAAATCCAAATTTCGCAAAAAAATAATTTTACTTTGTTTCTATACGGTCAGAGGAATTTACATACCAAATTTCATGTTTCTAGCTGTAATACTTTAGTTGGTACCATTTGTATCCCTTTTTGTCCCGCTCGCCCCTTTAAAGTACAAATTTCGAAAAATCCAATTTTACTGCGCTTTTATATGGTCAGAGGAGTTTATATACCAAATTTAACGTATCTAGCTGTAATACTTTAGTTGGTACCATTTTTATCCCGCTCGCCCCTTAAAAGTAAAAATTTCGAAAAATCCAATTTTACTTCGTTTCTATACGGTCAGAGGAATTTACATACCAAATTTCACGTTTCTAGATGTAATACGTTAGTTGGTACCATTTTTATCCCTTTTTGTCCCGCTCGCCCCTTAAAAGTAAAAATTTCGAAGAAATCAAATTTTACTTAGTTTCTATATGGTCAGAGGAATTTACATACCAAATTTCACGATTCTAGTTGTAATACATTAGTTGGTACCATTTTTATCCATTTTTGTCCCGCTCGCCCCTTAAAAGTAAAAATTTGGAAAAATCCAATGTTACTTCGTTTCTATATCGTCAGAGGGATTTACATACCAAATTTCACGATTTTAGCTGTAATACTAAAGTTGGTACCATTTTTATCCCTTTTTGCCCCGCTCGCCCCTTAAAAGTACAAATTTCGAAAATTCCAATTTTACTTCGTTTCTATATGGTCAGAGGAATTTACATACCAAATTCCACGATTCTAGCTGTAATACTTTAGTTGGTACCATTTTTATCCCTTTTTGTCCCTCTCTTCCCTTAAAAGTACAAATTTCGAAAAAATCACATTTTACTTCGTTTCTATATCGTCAGAGGGATTTACATACCAAATTTCACGATTTTAGCTGTAATACTAAAGTTGGTACCATTTTTATCCCTTTTTGTCCCGATCGCCCCTTAAAAGTACAAATTTGGAAAATTCCAATTATACTTCGTTTCTATATGGTCAGAGGAATTTACATACCAAATTTCACGATTCTAGCTGTAATACTTTAGTTGGTACCATTTTTATCCCTTTTTGTCCCGCTCGGCCCTTAAAAGTACAAATTTCGAAAAATCCCTATTTGTAGCTCATCTGCATGGTCATTGCAAGGAACTCACCGAATTTCATGTTTCTAGCTACTGCCGTTTATTCAGGACGAAGGTTCGATGTTTATCCCTTTTTGGGCCATTTTATCCCCTAAAAGTACGAATTTCGTAAAACCCTTTCTTAGTCGACGTCTACGTCATATTTGGGAACTACCCTGAAAATTTCATGACCCTGGCTTCAGCCGTTTGGTCTGGGGGCTGGTCAATGATAAGTCAGTCAGTCAGTCAGTCAGTCAGTCAGTCAGTCAGTCAGTAACGCAACTCTTTTATATATATAGATATAATAAATATAAATTATTTCCGTACATATGTACTCGTACTCGTACTGTACTGTTAATTGCACTTATTTTACTGTTTAAGTACTTCGTTCGGTGTAATTTTCTTTGACAATGTTTTACGTTGAAAGATTTTTCTTTCGAATTAATTTCCATTGTCGCTCGCTACTTTCCGCACAAGACTTTCTTAATGAGCTTAGGCCTCTTTATGCCAACGTTGCTCTTTTTATGTCTTCCACCATGGGTGGTGCTGAGTGAGTATGATAAGTTAGTCATGTTGTTGGGAACAGCTTACAATATTGAATAAATAAATGGGTATATTGGTTAGATCTGGTTGTATGTTGAAAGTGAAATGTGACAGGAAAATGTTGTTTAGAAAATTAAAAATTTATTAAAACTCGGGGAAATTAAGGAGTTAGTCGCTAAGAGAAGTGTGAGAATAACGATTTTCTTCGCCGACTATGGCTGAAGGGAGTTTAGTGCCGATAAGTGAGTCGATGCTTTCGTTCTCAATGTCACCTAAAACTAACCTAATCGTAATGCTAACTTTTCTCTCACAAAAAAGAAACCTCAATCCAAAAATATTTCATATCCTACAAAAATCTACATTCCACCTTGATATTGCCAAAATTAAATTCTGAAAATTCAACAAGTATTGCCCTCCCTGATGTAGCATATATTCGATTCGACTTAATACTTACTTTTGCTTAAGACATCATGTCTTTTGTTTCAAAAGCTTTTAATTCACTCTTAAACTTTGTGTTTTACCGTTTTCCGTTGTTTCCTCTTCCTCTACTTGCTTTCTTCGTTGAATTTCATATAATATTTATGCGCTCATTAACACGCTTTAAAGACAAAAGCCTTACGGTTGGCGTGGAATTGTTGATAAGGAACTGAAACAAGGATGTGGATATAGAGCAGGAAGCGAGATCTGTGCTTTGCAAATTTAAAAATATAAAGTTGCAGATTTTAATGAAATGTGGAAATTTTAATTTAGGTTTGCACGGCAACATTTAACCCCCAAAAAATGTGGTTGCTGCAAACCTAAACTAAGTAAAACATTTTTGTCATGCGGTAATATGGAGGTAGCAGGATATGGTTAAGGCGTTTCTTAATTTTATTTATGCGCCAGTATTATCTTCATATCCTCCCAATAGACATAATGGCGGATGTGAGGAAAGAACGATTTTTCTTTTAATTGAAAACTAACATGTTGAAATCGTGGTAAGTTGGATAATGATGAATTTGATATCTATATATATAAAAGAGTTGGGTGATTGAGTGACTGGCTGACTGACTGATCACTCGCCAGACCAAACGGCTAGAGCTAGAATCATGAAATTTGGTGTGTACATTTCTCTTACAGTGTAGAGGTGTGATAAGACGGGATTTTTCGAAATTCGTACTTTTAAGGGGTAAAAAGAGATAAAAATGGTACCGGCAATGATCAAACGGCTGGGTCTATATTCTTGAAATTTGGTATGGATATTCCTCTTGCGGCATGAATACATCCCAAAAAGTGGCATTTTAAAAATTCGTACTTTTGGGGGGTTAAATGAGACAAAAAGGAACGAAAGTGGTACCAACAACATGACTAAAGCTAGAATCATGAAATTTGGTGTGTACATTTCTCTTACAGCGTAGACATAAGATTTGAAGGGATTTTTTCGCAATTCATACTTTTAAAGGGTAAAATGGGGTTGAAAGGGATAAAAATGGCAATGACCAAACGGTTAGGCCTAGAATCTTGAAATTTGGTATGGGTATTTCTCTTGCGGCACAAAGGCATCCCAAAAAACGGTCTTTGAAAAAATCGTACCTTAGTCGCACCAAGTAATAAAGTACACATGCCATCTTACAAGCATCTCATTGAGTTGCATATGTAAGTATGTGTATATGCAGGTATAGTTACCCAGCAATACTTTTGCCGTGCCAACGCTCATTTGTTTTATTTTTTTTTTTCGTTTGTATTTTTATGGTCTGTAATCAATATTTGATTTGAACTGGGATATTGTCCTGGCTCAAGACCATTTTGCATCTATATTTAATAGAATGCAAATTTATTTACAAATGGAAATTTAGAAATTGGAGACAAAAAGAGATACAAATAGTACATATCAAAATATTGCACTAGAATCGTGAAAAAAAATAAAAAATATATAAAGGATGGTTGTTCTATTTATAAGTTCAGATTTCAAGTCATGCACCGGAAGTTATGTATATGTAAAGGATTTAATTTTACAAATGGCTTGACAAACGCATACATATTTTGTAGGTTTAAAGTGATTATAAAAAACTTTTTAGATCTAAAATTGCAACTGATTTCAACCGGTGCGTGCATAGCATATATTAAGATATTGGCAAAGATCAAATTTCACATTATTCCGATCATCCGTATAGAAGTTAATTTTAATTTTACGCAATGGTGATTAGTGTAGCAGGTACAAGAAGGGGCGTGGCAAAATCCCCCATATTACGTACATTCAAAGTGATATAAGTGAAACTTCATCAAATATCAAAATACAACTGGTTCCGAATACTAGGAAATGGACTATATCTGTGGGGGTACCACAGTCAATTCAACCATCTCCAATTTTAAACTAAGTCTGGGTGAAGTAATACTATGTTCAGAGTTTGAATAAATTACTAACTCCCTTTGAGGGTTATCCTGTACACCAGCCAGCCAGATAGACAGACAGACGGTCGTGAAAGGGATTTTATTTTTATGATTTTTTGTAAGAAAATTGTTTCAATGTTCGTGTCTACTTAAATTAAACTATTGACTACGTATAAATTGATAATGATGATTTGTACAAAGGGGACTAAAATTAATTCGGTGTATAAATTCCATCGGCAACGTGGGATCTGGAATTGACAATTTATGAATATAACTCTGAATACGTGGTTGCGTAAAATAAAGTAATTTTTTTAAAGTTTTGAGCGATTACAAGCGATTTACCCTGATTATTATACATCGCATTCGAAGTAGTAGTAGTAGTAAAATTTGATAAAAATCCTCAAATTACACCAGTCATCCCCTCGTATTAAATATTACACTATCTACTTTTTTTCCTTGACGCAAAGTATCTTTACATGAACAACCTTAAAATAACGTTAAATTTTTTAACTTGAAATCTGTAATTTGTCAATATTGGGAGATATGTAGAAAATTCGTATCTGTACGTAAATTTTCTTGGTCACTGTATATTCCTGATTGTCATAAAATTCTAAGGCGAAGATTCTAGATTTTAATTGATATAATTGGTGCCGACCAAATGGCTGCAGCTAGAATTAAAAATCGGCATGTGCATTCATCTGATTATGTAGACGAGCAACATAAATATATTATTTTGAAATTTGTATTTCTAAGGAAAACTATGCAAAAGGGGATAAAAATGGTAAATACGTATTTGAGGACAACATGGGGTAAACGAGGTAAAACTAGTACCAAGCAAACGGCTGTAGGTAAAATCGAAAAAATATCTGAGAACATTAAATTGTGAACGTGAAAATTAATGGATTTTAAAAACTCATATTTTCAGGACAAAAATGGAACGAAATTCGATATGTATGATCCCAAGACTGTGTGGAAGATTGGAATTGAAAATAGGCGGAACCAGTCCGAAAGAAAAAAATTTCCCTCCTTCAAAACGAATGCAAATATCTGCAATAATATCTAATACGTACGCTATTTATGTACATTTCTTTGGAGATTTCTTTCTCAAGAATTATTTTTTTTATATTTGGTGGGCCATGTATAATTTTAGAATCGGCTATAAAAAGGTACTGATTATTTTTTAAAATTTCTGATTTTATTGGAAATGTTGAACTTTGTCATTTAATAATGGAACACAATATCATACATATGACTACCACGACTGGCTGGGCAGTACCTCATCCGATCAACCCAATCTTTCAGTACTGCCCAAAATCCACATTGGTATGCATTGGCTTCTCAGTAGTTACGTGTGGGTTCTCTGAACCCTATATGTGGAAATTTTGCTTATTGACTTAGCAACCGAAATGAGAATGAGCTTCATCTGAAAACAAGAAAAGATTCCACGTAAAGTTTGCGTTACTACTAGTACTTTGGAATATTAATATTTCACAATTTTGTTCGGGCTTATAGAGTCCCATTTTGCAAAAGTCAGACATACATAAACCGGAAAATAAAAACAAATAAGGAAAGGCTAGAGTCGGGCGGGGCCGAATATATGATGACTCCACTTCCTATCGGAAAACAATTTAATTCAGTAAAAAAGTGAAAACGGGAAACATTTGTGTATGTAACTTAAAGCCTTTCTACATGTTTCTACTAATATTGTAATTTTCGCCGAATGTACCTTTAATATTTGCACTCTCATTTTGGAATTATGAGTCCGATAACACTCCCTTATATGCCCAGACAATTGCGATGGCAATAAATGCTGAGAATTTAATTTTCACCTAGAAATAGTGTTTTAGAACGAATTGTTTTTTGTTCAGAAAAAATAACTTTGTTTTGACTGAAAATATTATAAAAATAAAAAAATATTTTGTTTTATTTGTTTAATATCTAACGAAGAAAATAGTGTCTAAGTGTAAAAGCAATATGAATAAATCTATAAATTATGGGTCTTTTTGTAGACTCAAAAAAAAAAATTAAAAAATGTGGTTAAATAACGCTAAAGAGCCGTATTTACACCAATATTCCACAGTTGTGTGGACAAAAGTAGAAAACCAAAGAGAAAAATACAAACAACAACTCTAAAAATTTAGTCCCTGATTCCAAGTCTATTCTAGATTTTATAGTACGCCGTTGTGTCATCACTGCTTGAAACTTTTAAATCCCACCAGGGTGGGTTTTGCAAAGGTTTTGTATAGCCAAACCAAATACAAATATTGAAAAAATATTTTTATACCCTACACCACTTCGTGGACTAGGGTATTATAAGTTAGTTTCGCGCCAAATGTTTGTAACACCAAGAAATAATCGAGCTAGACCCACATTTAAGTATACCGATCGGCTTAGAATCACCAGCTGAATCGATTTAACAATGTCTGTCTGTCCGTCCGTCCGTCTGCTGTCCATCCAAGCTTGTTCGCACTCTACAGGTCGCAATTGTTGTCCGATTGTCATGAAACTTGCCAGAAGTTATTTTCTCCGGCCAAGGACCATCGGAACTGAACTTGGAGGAAATCGGTTCAGATTTAGATATATCTACTCCCTCCCTATTTGCCTTCTTCCGCCCTATAAAGCACATATAGTACCCGATTTTCTTCAAATTTGGCTTAACACCTTATAATCAAACTAGAAACACCTATGCTGAAAGTGGGTAAGATCGGTTCAGATTTAGATATAGCCCCTATACAAATGTCGCTCCCTATTTCACTTTTTCCGCTTTAAAAACCACATATTGTTCCTGATTTTCTTTAAAATTGGCACAACATCTTATAATCCAACTAGAAACACATATGCAGAGATTCGGTAAGATCGGTTCAGATTTAGATATAGTCCCTATACAAATGTCGCTCCCTATTTGACATTTTCCACTCTAAAATCCACATATTTTGCCCGATTTTCTTTAAATTTGGTATAACATCTTATAATCCAACTAGAAACACCTATTCAGAATTTGGGTAAGAACGGTTCAGATTTAGATATAGCCCCTATACAAATGTCGCTCCCAATTTCACTTTTTCCGCTTTAGAAAGCACATATTGTACCTGATTTTCTTTAAAATTGGAACTACATTTTATAAGCGAACTAGAAATACCTATGGTGAAAGTGGGTAATATCGTTCCAGGTTTCAATATAACTCCATACAAATGTCCTTTCCGATTTAAAATTTTTTGTCAAACACATACATTTACAGGAAGCAAAAAATCCTTCCCGATTTCACTTTTTGCCGAATTGAATTGTAATGAGATAGAAATTCCGTCCGCCTTTCCTTACTTGTTTGGGAGATGCCCATATGACCATACTTTGGTATAAGCCAAATGGGGCCCCATTCTGGTCTATTACAGGTATATCAAATTTTGCAGATCATCATATTTTTCAACTAGGAATAGCTACCGTGAATGAGAAATATATAGGCCCATGTTTTGGACCAGGCCCGAAATGTTGTTATAGGCCCCCTTTTGAAATGTCGGTCCGATTCATCCTATTACTACTGTATAATTTGTATTTGTCTGTCGGATAATTGGATCAATTACCATATTCGTTAAATATGACTAAAGATGGATTTATAGTAACTGTATAAGTAACTGAAGTACATAAAATTGCTCCCATGAAATACCTGGGTTTAGTAATCAAAGCGAGGTACATACCCAGGGAGTGGTGTAGGGTATTATATAGTCTGCCCCGCCCGACTTTAGCCTTTCCTTACTTGTTATAAATAAATATAATATTTTTATTATTTCAAACTACGCTTATAAGGCTAATACGTTTACACTATAATACTTCAAGTCAATTCAAAAAATAAATATTCTTTTATTTATATTTTCAAAAAGCTTAAATACCATAACTATTGGTGATACAGTTGGTTGTATTTCTTTTATATTTTATTTCCAAAAGCACAAATTTTGAAAATCCATTATCTCATGTACATAGTGCAAAATAACCCAACTTAATGATTCGACCAATTTTTTCCGTAAAAGTAAAAAGTAAGAATATGGAAAAATCGTATACGCCGAATTCCATGATAGCTGCGGCCATTTGGTTGGTACCATTTGCATTCACTTTTTCCTATTTTACCCCCTTAAGAGCACAATTTTCTAAAATGTCTTTATTTTTCGTGTCTACGCAGTGAGATTAATGTACACAACGAATTTCGTGTTTCTAGCTGTTGTCGTTTAATATGTAACATTTGTATCCCATTTAGCCCCATTTCACCTCTTACGAATAAAAAATCACTTTATAGTGCACGTTATTGTTATAGGTACAAGCAGACATATTGAAAAAATGTGCTTAAATACTCTAAAATATTAGGGGTTATTAGGGGTATTTTCAGTACTTGTGATGGAAAATGTTTCCCTTTGGACCGATTTCGGCCCAACCGTTCTACGACTATAAGCCATATTTTTGGATAAGTGTGTCCTCCTAGCTCCTTTCGTTTAGATGCTAGCATGCTTTCAACAGACGGACGGGCGGACGGACATGACTAGATCGCCTTAGATAATAATATATATACTTTATAGGAACTCAGGTCGATATTTGAAGGTGTTACAAACGGGATGACAAAGTTAGTATACACCCATTCTGTGGTGGAGGGTATAGAAATTGCAGATAATTAAGAAAAAAATAAAAAATATTTTATTTTAAGACTTCATAATTTCACATAAAAAACCTATTTCTATCGCACACCAGAAAAAAGATTAGAATTACTTAACATTGCTTCATGATAAAATTACTGATTTTCGATCCACCCTAGTTTCTACAAATTACATTTTATGGAAATCGGGAAATGTTGTTCTATTTCCGTTATTCAGAAGTAGTACATTTGTCAGTATATC
Organism: Polietes domitor; assembly: GCA_947397865.1. NCBI lineage: Eukaryota > Metazoa > Arthropoda > Insecta > Diptera > Muscidae > Polietes > Polietes domitor. Next base: position 153,164,041 of record OX377619.1, on the reverse strand, counting down.
TGCCCGACTGATATTATGGTACTTCATATGTGATGCAAACTTTTGTGACAAAGTGAATATAACACTCACTCCCAAGCAGGGATGCTATCGCAAAATACATAATGACACGTATTTTCCTTTGTTGTTTCCACGTTGAAGGAGGTGCCTTTAATAAAATGATTTTGCACTGAGCATCAGGAGGTGGAACTTTCTCTTTATATTTAATTGTGCGGTTTCCACAATGGTTAGTAATTAAAAATCTCAATTTGTTAAGGAAAACTAGAAGAAAGCATACGTGGAAAAGAAACCACAAAGAGTGTTGGGTGTAATTAAGATGATTTTAAAAGAAATAACAAATTTCAAAGACGCTTGAGTAAAAGAAATAGAAAATTAGAAAAATAAGGTTTCCTTTCTAAATTGTATTCTAAAAATATTCAAGAATTTGTGGTTAGACAACGAACAAAGTAAGCTCACTATTAATTGTTTTTAAATGAGTCGACAAATTACTCTCCAATTTGTGGCATATGGGACTTATGATTTTTCCAAAGGTTCAACAGAATCAATGCGAATACAAACTAAAATGAGAGATAGCACCATAGTTCTCTTCACTCGCCATGCAATCCTTCACCCTGCATCCTAAATCATATTATCTAACGGGCATCCCCTGCAACCTTATCTAAACTTCCACAATCAAAGTGTTGCTTTTTTGAACTTTTCACAACTGTTCGGGTAAAACTCGAAAATTAAACAACACATGTTATTGATATATTCGGTAATGATATAGAATTTTAAAAAACTTAATTTTGATTTTTGAATTAATCTCCACTTTTGGCGATTTTAACCCTCTTTGCTTTGCCCTGACCAAATCCCCTGTCCTGAAAATATAGATTTTTTTCAAAATCAACTTTTTGCGAGCTAATGCTATAAGACGAATTTGCGTGACACATTTCATGTGGCAAACATTCTCAAAATATATACTTAAAGTCTGTGCTCCAAAATTTGTATACCCTACACCACTTCGTGGACTAGGATATTATAAGTTAGTTTCGCGCCAAATGTTTGTAACACCAAGAAATAATCGAGCTAGACCCACCTTTAAGTATACCGATTGGCTTAGAATCACCAGCTAAGTCGATTTAGCGATGTCTGTCTGTCCGTCTATCCGTCCGTCCGTCTGCTGACCATCTAAGCTTGTTCGCACTCTACAGGTCGCAATTGTTGTCCGATTGACTTGGCAGAAGTTATTTTTTCTGGCCAAGGACCATCGGTATTGAATTTGGAGGAAATCAGTTCAGATTTAGGTATAGCCCCCATACAAATGTCGCTCCCGATTTGACTTTGTCCGCTCAGAAACCACATATTGTACCCGATTTTCTTTAAAATTGACACAACATCTTATAATCTAAATAAAAACACCTATGCTGAAAGTGGATAAGATCGGTTCAGATTTAGATATAGTCCCCATACAAATGTAGCTCCCGATTTCACTTTTTCCGCTGTAGAAACCGCATATTGTTCCCGACTTTCTTTAAAATTGGTACAACATTTTATAATTGAACTAGAAACACCAATGCTGAAAGTGGGTAAGATCGGTTCAGATTTAGATATAGCCCCCATACAAATAACAAGAACGTGCACCATGCACGTTCTTGTTATAGGAGGAATGCGCATACCCAATATCAAGTAAATATAAGCAGACATATTGAAAAAATGTGCTTAAATATTAATATTAGAGAGTATTATGGGTACTTTCAGTGCTTGTGAGGGAAAAGAATTTCCCTCTGGGCCGATTTCGCCCAGTTTCAGTCCCAACCGATCTACGACTATAAGATGAATTTATGGAAATTTTGAACGTCCCAGCTCATTTCGTTGGGTAGCTAATGTGCTTTCAACGGACATGGCTATATCGACGAATTTTACCACGACCCAGAATATATATACTTTATGGGCTCTCCGACGAATATTTTAAGGTGTTACAAACGGAATGACAAAGTGAATATACCCCATCCTTAGGTGGAGGGTATAAAAAGGGCGTTAAGTTCGGCAGGGCCAAACCTTTTTCTGATTAAATATAGTGCATTTTGCAAAATTTGAAAAAAACCGCTTTCAAGATCGGAAAAAGTCAAACTGGCAGCAAAATTTTATGTAGCCAATATCGACCCACATTCATTATAATATTTCCAGTTGAAATATACGTTGCTGTTTCATTGCATGGTTGGTATTCCGTAAAAAAGTTAGGATGGTAAATGTTGCCACAGGCGACGTCAGATTTTTCCTTTTCCCTTGTCTTTTTTGACATTCATGTACGCACCATATCATTCAGTGGTTAATAGGGCTACTAAAAATTCCATAATCTTACTATCAATCATCCAAATTGTTGTCCTTTGTTTATTCATGACAATTTGATTAAGTTATGAGGATACAGATACATCTTCCGCAGTAATAATTCATCAAATACAAACAACTTCATTGGTCAGCCAGCCAGTCAGGGCCGGACACTCTCCACTCAACTCAAATATCTCATTTCAAATATCTTCCCCTGCAAGTGACCAAACACTGATATGTATGTTGAAAACTCCAATGTATCAAATAACAACAATAGCAACAGCTGCCTGTGGCCATTTTCATATTGAATCACTCACTCATCCATGAACACACACACTCACACACATTTGACCAATGCCATGTAGAATGAAGTGTAGGAAACGAGAAACCCGAAAATATTGATGGAAATTTCAGTTGTCAGCATTTATTGCAAATACATCGGGGAAAACATGTGGGCAGCCATAAGCACGAACGTGCCGAGAGTACTCATGTGAGGTTACACGGCGACACAGGGATACATGTGGTCATAGCTACCCAAATTTAAGCAAAAACACAACATTCATGTTCGTACGAACGGACAAAAAAAACTAAAACAGGACAATCATCAAAAATTGACAGCAATAGAATGACTAAGTGAGCCAAGTTCACACAATTCGTTGAATGTATGCGATTTTATTATACCCTGCAGCATTATCGGTTATTTGTACGAGTACGTGCTAGTTTCGCTTCATAAACGAAGTTGGGAACTAGAGGAATTGATTTCTTCGTTTAACATTTGCAAAGCAAATAGCCAACAATTGCACTAGCAAGATAACAAGTAAAACGGGCATAATGTTCGGCCGGCCCGTACTTCTAGGAGTAAAATGGGACAAAAAGAGACAAACATCAAACTTTCGTCCTGACTACACAACAGTAGCTGGAAACATGAAATCCGACGATTTTGCAGGGATTTTTTGAAATTTGTACTCTTAAGGGAGCAAAGAGACAAAAAGGGATAAAAATGGTACCCATTTAAGAAAGGCAGCTATATTCGTGAAAATCGGTATTTACATTTCTCTGACAACGTAGACTTGCAACATAAGTGTATTTTTCGAAATTTGTACTTTTGAGGGGAGAGCGGAACAAAAAGGGATAAAAATGGTACCAACTAAATTATTGCAGCTAGAATCGTGAAATTTGTTATAGAGATTCCTCTGACCATGTATTTAGAAGCGTAGTGCCTTGTACTGTCCATACACACGATTTTGCAGGGATTTTTCGAATTTTGTACTTCTAAGGGAGGAAAGCTACAAAAAGGGATAAAAATGGTACCCATTTAAGAAACGCAGCTATATTCGTGAAAATCGGTATTTACATATCTCAGACAACGTAGACTTGCAACATAAATGCATTTTTCGAAATTTGTACTTTTGAGTGGAGAGCGGAACAAAAAGGGATAAAAAAAGATACCAACTAAAGTTTTGTAGCTAGAATCGTGAAATTTGGCATGTGAATTTCTCTCACCAAATAGAAGCACAAGATAATGAATTTCTGTACTTTTAAGGGCACAAAAAGGGATAAAAATGATACCAACTACTGGATTACAGCTAGAATAGTAAAATTTGATATATAGATTCCTCTGACCATGTAGATGCGCAGTAATATTGGATTTTTCGAAAATTGTTCTTTTAAGGTATGTGCTGAACAAAAATGGTACCAATTTAAGTATTGCAGCTATAGTCGTGATATTCGGTGTGTACATTACTCCGACCACGTAGACGTGCAACAAAAATGGTGTTTTTGGAATTTGTACTTTTAAGGAGTGAGCGGGACAAAAAGGGATAAAACCAACTAAAGTATTAAAACTAGAATCGTGAAATTTGTTATGTAAATTTTCTCGCCATATAGAGGCGCAATATAACAGCATTTTTGTACTTTTAAGGAGTGAGCGGGACAAAAAGGAATAATATGGTACCAACTAAAATATTTCAGCTTGAATCGTGAAATTCAGTATGTACATTACTCTGACCACGTAGACGCGCAACATAAACGGATTTTTTGGAATTTGTATTTTTAAGGAGAGAGCGGGACAAAAGGGATAAAATGATTACGTAAACACGAATGGATATTTCAAAATTTTACTTATAAGGAGGATGCGGTACCAAATAAAGTACAAACTGTAGTGATTTTTAAAAATGTGTACTTTTTGGGAAAAATGTGCAAAAAGTTATAATATGAACGGCTGCATCTGATAAATGATAAAAATGATAAATACGAAAGGAGTTCAGCTAACTGTGGCTAGGGATGTCAAAACCTGAGAAACCGGGTTTTTTTTAATATAGGCAAAAATGTAATCTTGGATAAGTGGGACCTCCACAAGTGGGAATCCTCTATTAGTAGGACATTTTTGGTGGTTCCTGCACATTTCATACAATTTGAACCTTTTTAAATGGGATTAACGTTTTCGGAATTTGTATTTACCTCTATGACTAGGATTTCGCATTCATTGTGAACCTCCATAAGTGGTATTTTTTCAATTGATTTACCTTTGTTATTGGGATTTCATCTAGGGAGATATTTCATTGTCATTTTGGTAGTTTCATTTTTTACTATCGGGATATTCGTATAATAATGCCCAGACGAATATCTGCTATAAGTTGAAAATTGTTAAATAATTCCAAAAAGGGAAGATTCAATAGAACAATAGAAAGGCATCGACGTTCGATGATCAATTATATTATGTATACTTCTAGAGAGTGACTTGATAGATAATGAATCATTTAAAGGACAAAGTAAATTGAAACAAGTAAAAACGGCGTTAAGTTCGGCCGGGCCGAACTTTATATATCCTCCACCATGGATTGCATTCCACAGAGGTTGTCGGTTTTCGTAGAAGTGCAGTAATATTACAGGAAAATATAAATTGTTTAATATAGCCAAACCAAAACAAATACAAATATTGAAAAAAAAGATTAATAAATAAATATAATATTTTAATAATTTCAAGCCATTAGTTATTTCAAATCAAAAAATAAATATTCTTATATTTATATTTTCAATAAGCTTAAATGCCATAAATATTGGTAGATAGTAAAGTTGGTTGTATTTCCATTATATTTTAATTCCAAAAGTACAAATTTTGAAAATCCATAATCAGACGTACGTATAGTGCAAAATAACCAATTTTTGCCGTAAAAGAAAAATTACGAATTTGGAAAAAAAACTTGTTATTTTGCGTGTCTATACAGTCAGAGGAATATATACACCGAATTCCATGATTCCAGCTGCGCCCATTTGGTTGGTACCATTTTTACGTTTCTACGCAATTAGTATTTCATCATTATAGCTGTTGTCGTTTAGTTGGTACTATTTTTATCCCTCTGTACCATTGTATCCCTTGGAAGTACGAATTTCGAAAAATCCGTTTATTTTCCGTGTCTATGCAGTCGGAGGAATGATTACTCCGAATTGCATGACTCTAGCTGCGGTCATTTGGTTGGTACTATTTTTATCCCCTTTTTTCATTTTAACCCCAAACTGTACGAATTTTGAAGAATCCGTGTATTTTACTTGTCTATGCAATCAGAGGAATGTATACACCGAATTTCATTATTCTAAGTACAGCCGTTTTATTGGTACCATTTTTATCCCTCCGTACCCATTGTATCCCTTGAAAGTACGAATTTGGAACAAAAAACTTTTATTTTTCATGTCTACGTAGTCAAAGGAATGTATACTCCGAATTTCATGACTCTAGCTGCGGTCATTTGGTTGGTACTATTTTTATCCCCTTTTTCTATTTTGACCCCAAAAAGTACGAATTTCGAAAAATCTGATTATTTTCCGTGTCTATAGAGTCAGAGGAATGTATACTCCGAATTTCATGACTCTAGCTGCGGTCATTTGATTGGTACTATTTTTATCCCCTTTTTTTTCATTTTAACTCCAAAAAGTACGAATTTTGAAAAATCCGTGTATTTTACTTGTCTATGCAATCAGAGGAATGTATACACCGAATTTCATTATTCTAGGTACAGCCGTTTGGTTGGTACCATTTTTATCCCTCTATTCCCATTTTACCCCTTAAAAGTACGAATTTGAAAAAATACTTTTATATTATGTATCTACTCAATTAGAGGAATGTATACACCGAATTTCGTGTTTCTAGCTGTTGTCGTTTAATATGTACCATTTTTATCCCTTTTTTGCCCCATTTCACCCCCTACAAATAAGAATCACTTCATGGTGCACGTTTTTGCTATAAGGGGATTGAGCATACCAAATATAAACAGACATATTAAAAAAACATGCTTAAATACGCTAAAATATAAGGGATTATTATGGGTATTTTTAGTCCTTGTGAGGGAAAAATTTTTCCCTTTGGGCCGATTTCGCCCCGTTTCAATCCCAACCGATCTACGACTATGGAATTTGTGGAACGACAGACGGACGGACGGACATGGCTAGATCGTCTTAGAATTTTATGACGATCAAGAATATATATACTTTGTAGGGTCTCAGGTCAATATTTCAATGTGTTGCAAACGGAATGACAAAGTTAGTATACCCCCATCCTGGAGGTGGAGGGTATAAAAATAAAAAATCGGCTTCCCAGAATTGAGCAATAGTTTGGTTTTACAGATTGCTACATATCTGGGCATTTCTCAAATTACCTGGATAAATGAATACTGCGTTAGTGGGAAACCTCTTTAAGTGAGAATAAAAGGCAAGTCCCTTGAGCTATCACTTATCCAGGTTGGACTGTATATTATTTTTAAACTTGTAAAACTTATTGAATAAAAAGTAATCATAAAGCCTTCATATGCTCTAATTTTAAATTTAATATTAATGGTCAGTTTTTAAATTTGTATTTACATTCAAAATGATTAGACCCTTGTTCCAATATTTCTGTTCATATTCGTGAAATTTCAACTGGAAAATGGAGATGACAAGATAGATTGGATGAAGTTCAGTTCCATCAATAATCTCACGAGGGAGGGTCTATATCGAGCGGAAAGCGAGTGTCAAATTGGAAGATTTTCAAATACACGATTCAAAATAGAAAAGATGTAAAATAAAAATTTCAGTTTTATTAATTCAGCTTGTAACTGGCTATCAATAGCCACAGTAATATTTATTATGTCAAATCATCTCAGCTGTCAGAATGTTTACTTTAATTACCAGACCGTAGGTAGAATATCAGATTATTGAGATATAATTCCGGTCCTTTAATACACATTTATATATGTTTACTTTTTGTACAGATAACAGGTTTTATGTTTTACTCACTTGGCTAAGATTCCAAATTTCGTTAGGCGCGAATAGAAAATAACCTGGATCTTAACGCATGATTCCCATAGGCATGAACTCATTAAAACTAACCATCGGCGTTTCACTTCAACTTCCGAACGAAGCTATTTGACGTCCTACTTCTCTATATAATATAGCAATTTCGTTTGTTTTCCGTTGATTTGTTAAAAGTTTAAATTTTGTAATCAGTTCTCTGATTTCATATCGCAAATCAATGTGTTACCTCAATATATTCACTCCACCCAAGTTCCTTAACTCAATCCAGTCGCCCTAGTTTGTTTTCACAGCAAGTAAACAATCTTCACTATTTCCATATCTTATTGTGCAAGGATCCTAACAGTTGTAAGTACGATATATCCAACAAATTCAAATGTTTTTGCATTTCAAAAAACTGGTTAACCGACATGAAAACACCGGTTCCCCGTCTAAATTATCTTTTTTTTCCAAAAAACCGGTGGATAGTGCCGGTGCCTAACACCGGTTAAATGGTTTCAGTTTTGACAACCCTAACTGTGGCTATGTATGAGTGAAATCGAATAGTAGGCTTCAAAATAACTTTTTTAGGTTTATCTATATCCACCAAAAGAAGATTCAATAAATACTACCAAAAACAGAGACGGATAAAACTGATAACAAATAACTGGTTTTGCACGTGCGAATTTACGGGCACTGCCAGTTAATTATATCCCTCAAAAATTTCAAGTCCTTTTAAGTGTAAACTCGACCATAAAATATGAAACTGAGCACACTACTATATTTGGTTCTCAATTTTACAACCAACATTTTTTCATTTCGTCATACGCTGTAATGCTCCTGAATGTTACATAAAATCCACAAGGCATAATACCCTTGTGTAGGGTCTAAAAACTCCGGCTCCAAGTAGCCAACCTCAACATTTGATGCTAGGAAACACTTTGTTACTTTTAATTTGTTAGTTTGTTGATTTAAATCAGTCCCTATTTCCGTTTTAAAATTGTATTTTTCCGTATCTATCCGTGTATGGGTTCTGCTCTAACATACATCCATTCATATATTTAGAGGGTACTCGGGAGGAGGGCTGAGGAAGGAAGTCTATAAAAAGAAATCAATTTTTATGTTGTCATAAGTGACCCACAAAAGTGACTCGGTTTGTCGTTGTTGGGGTTTTTTGTTCTGTGAACAATTAATTTCATGCACATCCATATATCTAGGTTTCCACTATCTTTGCAATATTCCACAAAGGCACACAAACACAGACACACACCCACACACACATGTTAACCAATATAGGAACATCTGCCACAACACACACTCAACCAACATGACATCTTATCAACGGTTTGCCTCTTGTCCCTCTGACCCCATTTTTGGGTTGTTGGCAAATCCAAAGATCTCCTTTTGTTTGTCCTCTCCAGTGTGCCGATGAATGAACATTGTAGCCATTTAGTACGTATTATTCTCGACTCCTTCGTGAATGTTTCTTCTACTGCGAGTCTGTTTGATTGTTGGTCCTTGTTACATTTACATATGTATGTGGCACAGTGGTGTGGAAATGGAAGCACCAGCTGGCAATCATCTTTGAAATTGTTTGCCTTACCAAATATGAGGACCTTTATGGATTGGTTAATGAACATCTTCTGGTGGAATAGTAGAAAATGAAAACAAACACGACCAGAGGTCACATTGATGTCAAGGATATTATAATATTATATTTGGAAAGTCATAATTATACAAAGAAAGAAAGTAAATTTGATTATTGAATTGAGATTTTAATTTTGTATTTATTTATAAAGAGCGATCCATACAATTGAAAAAATTATTTCTAAGCTTGTTTATTTCGTCCCTGGGTCAAGTCATCTGTGAGCTTGACGCTCGTGAAAACATCCGTAAAAATATTGATTTTTGAGTGAAAATTGTTTAAGTTACACTCTTGTTTAGTAAATAGACCAATGATAAAAGGGCATTGATCAGGGTTGCACAATTTGGTACCCGAAATTCGCACTTTAGGGTTGAATGTAGCAAAAAGGGATAAATATGAAATATTCGTTCTGACTAAATGGCTAGAAACAGGAAATTGAGTGCATGCCTTCCATACAGAAAAACTTTACCAACCAAAGTATTGCCCTGCAATATGGAGTGTGCATTCCTCTGACCATGTAGATGGTCACCATAGCTCGATTTATCAACCAAAGCATTCTAGCTAATATCGCGAAATTCAGTGTATACATTGCTCCGAATGATCTGCGAAATATAATTTTGATTTACTCTCATCTTCAAGGTCAAAATCGCAAAAAACTAAAAAAATCGATTTTTTAACCTTTTTCCCCTGTTCAGGTCCATAGGTAGCAAACCGCTTAAAATTAAAGGAATTAATCAACTACAAAAATGTACTTATGGCCTCAATAAACAACTTTCTAGAACATAAGAACTTCCTGGGAATGATTCTTAATACTGTTTAGGTAGGAAAAATGTATCTTACAGGACTGTTTCTGTTAATGGTCAGTCCGACTACAGTGCGTATGAGCGATATGAGTGATCCTTAATCAACAGCACGTATACGCTACCTACATACACTACAGCCTCTATTGTTCGACGACATTTGCGATTTTGACCTTGAAGATGAAGTTTTTTTGATTTTATATGTTCAAAATTTGTTCTTTATGGCAAGAGCTATAACTTTGCCTCAGAGAGTAAATCAAAATTCCAAACGGTTTGCAAGATATGAGCCTGATAAAATGATCACTTTTGTGCAAAAATGACACCGTGGCCCGAACTCTTTGGGGGTCCATAAAAAAGTGCCTGACTTTGGGCAAAACTGGGAGACATGGGTCTTTTTTGGTCTTTTATCACGTAGTGGTGTCCGTATGTGGTTCTATTTCCATGACTTAAAAAATTACACACAGTGATCTCGAACTTTTACAGTTAAAATGGCACAAGCCAGAATTATAAAATTCACTGTGTACATTCCTTTGAATCTGCAGATGCCCAACACAAGGATTTTTCGAAATTTTTAGTTTTAGTGGAAACTGATCGAAAGGAGATAAACATGGCATCAACCACACAGGGCTACTGAGGCATGGCAAAATTGCTCGACTCAGGATGTACATTAGGATGTTTCACAAAAATAAATTGGGAGTGACTCCAAAAATTATCATTGGATTGTTTAATGATGATCTGTGAAATATTTCGTCGCTGGGTCCAGCAGTCTGTGAACCACACGCTCCTGAAAACACCTCTAAAAATCATATTTTCCCGTGTAATTATACCCTTGACAACTTCGTGGAATAGGGTATTATAAGTTAGTTTTCCGCCAACACCAACAAATATACTAGCTAGACCCACCTTTAAGTATACCGATCCGCTTAGTATCACCAGCTGAATCGATTTATCAATGTCTGTCTGTCCGTCCGTCCGTGTGCTGTCCATCTAAGCTTGTTCGCACTCTACAGGTGGCAATTGTTTCCCGATTGCCATGCAATTTGGCACAAGTAATTTTTTCAGGCCAAGGACGATCGCTGTTGAATCAGTTCAGATTTAGCCTCCATACAAATATCCCTCCAATTTACCCAATTACTGCTCCAGAATACACATTGGAATACATTGGATATTGATTTTGGATTCAGGATCATGTTATATATTAACTAGAAGGAATTAACGTAAAAGTGGTCCATTTTTGATATAGCCCCCAAATGTACTTCCGATTTACACTATTACTGCTCTAAAATGCACCGTTTATATCAAATCTTGATCAAATTTCCAACTCCATGTTACATTTATACGAGAAACACCCACTTTGAAAGTCAGCTAAATGGGTCCATGTGGTGGTATAGCCCGCATGCAAATGGACCTACACTACTACCGCTCTAGAACCCACATCTTATATTGGATATTGATAAAATTTTGCAGATCATGTTAAATTTCAACTAAGTTTACCTATTTTCAAAGTGATCTAATGGGCCCCATTTTTACTATTACCCTTCAGAACCTATCGGAAGTTTACCAAATTTTGCAAAACATGTTATATTTCATATAAGAATACCTACTACAAATTTTGCATCATGATAGATTTAAACTAAGAATACCCACCTAGAATGAGAACTATTAGGCCAATGCTATGATATAACCCCCAAGTGTTATAGGCCTTCTAAAAATGCCTGTCTGATTTATATTTTTATCACTGTAAAATCTGCATTTGTTATGTGATCTTTGTCAAATTTATTATATTTATTAAATTATATATTATATATGCTATATTTACTCTTGGAATAACTATCGGAAAATTCGACCATATACACCTGTCCCACCAATTTTCAGTATTATCGCATTAAAACCTTCATCAGATCAGATTATCCAGATAATTAATTATTTCACATAGCAACACTTAGAACGATCTTAGATGCATTTTAGTTAGAAACACATACACCAAATGATGAGCATTACGCAAAGATATTGCCACCACTCATTACAAATTTTTGGTTTGTTTACGTAACACTCTAGATTCAACTTATTACATGCAATCTTATTGAAAATAATCATTATATATCCCTAAGAGCAGCTACAATGATATAGGATCAAACATATTTTTTTTTGTGAATGGGGCCCTCTCATGCCTGAGTAACAAAATGTAAGAGATTTTCATCAATTTTGCCATATTCGTAAAATTTGATTCAGATGCATTTATAGTGCACTATATAATTTAGATGAACTAAATAACATCGCCCCCACAAAACATCTTGGTTTAGTAATCAAAATCAAGTATCTATGCAGGGAGTGGTGTAGGGTATCATATAGTCGGTCCCGCCCGACTTTAGCCTTTCCTTACTTGTTTAGAGTTATTTTATATAAATATTGATAAATTAATTTTTTTATCACAAACAAATCTATATTTTTACTAAACTTGAGATCCAACACAAACTTGGTTCCGTTTACATTTTATAGAACTTAAATTTTTATAAGTATACATGTCCTTCGCAAACAACAGTTTCACATAACATAAGTACTATTGAGACAGAATGGACTAATTTGGAGGCAATCTATCAAAAAATTGCAAGAGTTCATCCTTAAAAAATTGTAAGTCCCCTTGAACGGAAACAATGCCCGGAAATTTAAAACTGAGTTACAACACTATTTTGGATCTCAAGTTTTGGATAAAAATATAGACTTGTTAGTGATCAACAATTAATTTTATGTTGTGCAATTTTAAGGATATATAAAAAGCCATCAATATTTATATAAAATAGATCTAGAAAACAAAAAACGTAGAAATTAAAAATTAACATAGAAAAATAAAATGACATATTTTTCAAAAGGAGTGGTAATGAAAGATTAAAATTTGACCCTTTTTGGACTTTTTGTTCCACTTCAAAAAACCAGAAAATTATTTAGATTTCCCAAAAGCTCCAATATCGCGTTTCTAAGACTAAAAGGAAAATTACAAAAAAAGTTTGAATAATTATATCAATATTATAATGTCAAGCCCTTTTTAAATGCGAAATAATTTTCGTTTGTTGTGTTTTGTGTCAGATTATGTGGACATTTCCATGACCCATAATTCTTTTCATGTATGTATGTATGTATGAAGTCATAGAACTGGTTGAGGACTATCACGATAAATAACAATTTTGGCATACTTCTACTAAAAAAGGTCATGATCTTAAAGATTGTTTATTGTTATACCCTCCACCACCAGGATGGGGGTATACTAAGTTTGTTCTTTCCATTTGTAACTCTTTGAAATATCAACCTGAGAAAGTATATAAAGGGTGATTTTTTAAAAGCTATAGGAAAGTTTTTCAAAAAAAAACACATAAAATTCAGAAAAATGTATGAAATCTTTATTTGAATCGATAGTACGGTCCATATAACTTAATGTTTGAAGATTATTTCATGCAAATGTTGACCTTGACTGCGCCTCATATGGTCCATCCGCTTAGTCTAATTTTGGCATATCCACGTTTTTGAGTAACAGAGGCCCAATTGCTGCGAACGGCGACAAATCGATAATTGATGGTCATCATTAACACTGGCCGATACAGCTGCGATATTTTCTTCAGTTCGCACTCTACGTAAGCGTGTTGGTGGTTTAATGTCCAACAATGTAAATTTAGCGCGAAATTTAGTCACAATAGCCCGAATAGCCGCTTCAGCCGGTGCACTATGGTCCCAAATCCATTTTTTTGGCAGAAATTCAAAAAAATTAAAATTGGAAAGTGGTAAATGTGAATCTATTTTCTTTATGGCAACCCTCCAAGCAATCAAGAAAATATACTGGAGAAAATTAGGTGGCAACACCACAAGCCTGAATGGTACTTAAACTTTGCGGTTCAAAAAAAGTGGGATTAAATTTGAAATAAAGCAGTTTTACAAATTAATTAAAATCAAGACTTAAAAAGAAAATAATAAAGTGACTATATTATGAAAATTGACGGCAAGAGTTAGTAGTTGAAAAATTATATTTAACATTTTATGATTGTTGTGGTCTTGTAAGTATTCATAGGTATTGTAATTTTGTGATTTGTAGAGAACATAATCTATAAATGTCGTGGACCAAAAGTTATATGTATGACTCAACTTGACTCAAAGTGAAAATGTGAAAGTGTTCGTCTGAGGTTGTAGTTTATGGTGGAATTAATATCTCGTCAGCATTTTTCGGCAAACTCCAAAAATTTTCATTTTATTTTAGCACAGTTTTTGATTAGCCATATTTTATTTAAAAGGTATTGAAAGTACCTTTAAAATGGTATACAACATCATTCACCTTTTTGTACACATGCATGCATTTTACTTTATTTCTTGAAATAATTATTTAAATTGCAGTTTAAAGAATACTATTTGTATGCTATATTTTGCTTTTGTAATAATGTTTAGAAAAACACATTTCGTCAAAATAATCAACTTTTCATTCTTTTAAGCTTTCATAAAATTTTGTTTTTGGTCACCCTGTACCAATACAGGGTGATAATTATGTTGGTTATATATTGAGTTTATATGGGAGGTGGTAGTGGGCGTGGTCCGATCGGCCCAATTTTATTTTTATTTTTTACGTATGATATGTCTAGCAAATGTGCAAAATTACAAGACTGTATGTTTATTTTTCGACTTTATGCCATAAAAAATGGATTTGGGACCAGTGTGCGGTGTGTACATAGCAAGCATATGAAAATATTGTCAATGATCAAATTTCACATTATTCCGATCATCCGTATAGAAGTTATAAAAGGTTTAATTTTACGTAATGGTGACTAGTGTGGGAGGTACAAGAAGGGGCGTGGCAAAATCCCCCATATTACGTACGCTCAAAGTGATTATAAAAACTTCATCAAATATCAAAATACAACTGGTTCCGAATAATAGGAAAATGGACTATATATGCGGGGGTACCATAGTCAATCTGGATCGATTCCAGATCCGAATTTATACACAGAATTAATTTTAGTCCCCTTTGTACAAATCATCATAATCAATTTATAGTTTAATTTAAGTAGGCATGAACATTGAAACAATTTTCTTACAAAAAATCATATAAAGTAGAAAAATATTTGTCCGTCTCAACAGAGTAGGAGCGTATATGTCAGTTGGGATAGAAAAAAGTGTAACGCATTAAAGGAGTGACTTATGTCTAAAATCCCTTTCACGTCCGTCTGCCTGTCTGTCTGGCTGGCTGGTGTGCAGGATAACTCTCAAAGGGAGTTAGAAATTTATTCAAACTCTGAACATAGTATTACTTTACCCAGACATAGTTTAAAATTGGAGATGGTTGAATTGACTATGGTACCCCGACATATATAGTCCATTTTCCTAGTATTCGGAACCAGTTGTATTTTGATATTTGATGATGTTTTTTATTGAGCGTACGTAATATGGGGCATTTTGCCACGCCCCCTCTTGTACCTTCCACACTAATCACCATTACGTAAAATTACACCTTTTATAACTTCTATTCGGATGATCGGAATAATGTGAAATTTGATCTTTGCCAATATTTTCATATATGCTATGCACACACCGGTTGAAATCAGTTGCAATTTTAGATCTAAACAATTTGTTTATAATCACTTTAAACCTACAAAATATGTATGCGTTTGTCAAGCCCTTTGTAAAATTAAATCCTTTACATATACATAACTCCTATACCGGTGCATGACTTGAAATCTGAACTTATAAATATAACACCCATTCTTTATATATTTTTATACCCTCCGCCACCAGGATGGGGGTATATTCACTTTGTCATTCCGTTTGTAACACCTTGAAATATTCATCGGAGACCCCATAAAGTATATATATTCTGGGTCGTGGTAAAATTCTAAGACGATATAGCCATGTCCGTCTGTCTGTCTGTCTGTTGAAAGCACGATAGCGGCCGAACGAAATGAGCTAGGAGATTCAAATTGTTCCTAAATGTGTCTTATGGTTGTAGATCGGTTGGGATTGAAAGTGGACGAAATCGGCCCATAGGGAAAAATTTTTCCCTCACAAGGACTGAAAATACCCCCTAATATTTAGAGTATTTCAGCATGTTTTTTGAACATATTAGCTTGTATTTAGTTGATATTTGCAATGCGCATTTCCCTTATAGCATAAAAGGGCACCATAGAGTGATTTTTATTTGTAGAGGGCGAAATGGGACAAAAAGGGATAAAAATGGTACCTATCAAACGACAACAGATAGAAACACGAAATTTGGCGTGTACATTCCTCTAATAGAGTAGATACATAATATAAAAGTATTTTTTCTAAATTCGTACTTTTAAGGGGTTAAATGGGAATAGAGGGATAAAAATAGTACCAACCTAACGGCTGCACCTAGAATAATGAAATTCGATATATATATTCCTCTGATTGCGTAGACACGTAAAATAAAAGAACTTTCCAAAATTCGTACTTTTTGGGGTTCAAATCGAAAAAGGGGATAAAAGTAGTACCTACACTCAGAAAAATAGGATTGTTTAATCTGAGTAAAATCCATACTCCAATTTAGTTTAACAATTTTACTCCAGTTTAGGTAAAATTTCCTTACGAGAAGGAAAATTAAATAGATATGAGTACACTTTCCTTATTTCAAAGCCAGGAAAAATAGTACATATACTCAAAATAGGGTAGTAACTTTACTTAAAAACATTTTATTGGATCTAGTAAAAACTTCTTACAATTAAGAATATTCATACTTGTGCGGCAGAAAATTTACTAGCGTTTTAGAAAGAAAATAATGCAGATTTTTTTGTATGGAAAATTCCGTTTAGGAAGTTTTTACTTAAAAATGTGTTTTTTACTTCAAATAAAGTAAATAAATATAATTAAATTTATGCTATGTTCCTCATACATTCAAGTATAAATGAACTTATAAAAAATACTTCAGTGTGTTTAGAAAAATACATGAATAATACTCTAAGAAGCAATTCTCGTTCGTTAGCCGAGACTTTCTTCATAAGTACTTCAAATATTACTCGAAACAATCACTGCGAAGGCGCCTACCTAGCCTCCGCAACAGTCATGGTGAAATATCTCATCTCTTTATGGTATGATTAAGATGAAACGCTTGGGAACTATACCATGTTGTCATTTTTCATGTGAGTGTTGCATACTCTAAAGCGAAATAATTTATTTCAATTATCAGTATAGTCGTAGTTAGGCTGAATACAAATTTACTTGGTTTAAGGAACATTGTAGTCAGGCTAAGTACAAATTTACTTGGTTCAAAGAAAAATTTTCTTCGGATTGAGTATAAATTTACTTTACATGACTACAAATTTATATATTTTGAATAATAATTTACTTGGATTGAGAAAAAAATCGGAATATTTTCCTCAGATTAAGTAAAGATTTACTTGATTTAAAGAAAAATGTTCCTAAGTTTGAGTAAGTTTTACTTGCTTTGAGGCAAAGTTGAACTGGAATCAAGTTCAAAGCATGTCCTATTTTCAAAGAAAAGTTTGTACTTGATGTGAGAAATTATTGCCTTAGCGCTATACGAAGTTCAATTTTCCTTAGTTTTATTACATATTTACTTAATCCGTGGCATACTTTTTTCTGAGTGTAGCAAATGACAGCAGCTAGAATCATGAAATTCGGAGTATACATTCCTCTGACTGGGTAGACACGAAAAATAAAACGTTTTTTCCAAATTCGTACTTTCAATGGATACAATGGTTACAGGGGATAAAAATAGTACAAACTAAACGAATACAGCTAGAATGATGAAATTCAGTGAGTACGTCCCTCTAATTGTGTAGATACGTAAAATAAAGAGATTTTAGATAGTCGTACTCTTGAGGGGGCAAAATTGGAAAAAGGAGATAAAAATCGTACCAACAAAATGGCCGCTGATAGAATCATGGAATTCGGTGTATACATTCCTCTGACTGTATAGCCACGTAAAATATTTTTTTCCAAGTTCGCACTTTATTTTTTTGCTTTTACGACAAAAAATGGTAGATTCATGTAGTTGTCTTATACTGCGTACGTGAGAGATAAGATTTTCAAAATTTATACTTTTGAAATTAAAAGAGGATGGAAATACAACCAACCAAACGACTGTAGATGAAAGTACACTCTCTATCCCCCAATATTTAGGGTATTTATGATTGCTCCCTTATATTTACTTTATGAATTGAAGTATTATATCCATTATATATATACATAGTATAAAAATATTGGTAGCCTTGGCTTATTAATTGAATTTCTTATTTTCATACCGTTAAAATTTGTTGCGGACATTCCTCTTGTAGCTTGGAAGCACCACAAAGAAAATAAAAGTTTTAGCGGGCAAAATGGGACAAAAAGGGATAAAATATGGTACCAATGATACGAAAACAGCTAGAATCATGAAATTCGTTGTGCAAATCCCTCTAATTGCATAAACACGTAAAATAGAGGGATTTTTTGAAATTCGTACTTTTATGGGATATAATTAAAAAGAGGGATAAAAATGGAACCTACCAAACCGCTGGGGTTGAAATCATGAAATTCGGTGTATACATTCTGACTATGAAGACTCGAAAAAGGTTTTTTTCGAAATTTGTATATTTGGGCGGAGAATTGGGCGAATGGGGATATCTTTAAAATTTATACTTTTCTTATCACTTTGTCTGTATCTGGAAATGCTTCTTTCTAATGGCGGCTGACAATCGCCCAATATTTAGGCATGATCACTTTCACAATTACAGCATTGTATTTATTTATAGTAGTAGATTTTAAACAGTGCGCATAAGTATACATTATAGTTTGAAATAGTAAACAAATATAGTAATGTGCATAAAAATATCACAATTTTCGTAATATGGTTCTGTACTTCTATGTCGACATCCTTTAATCTGCTGGTAATACTGTGGAATGCACACCGTGGTGGAGGGTATATAAGATTCGGCACGGCCGAACTTAACGCGTTCTTACTTGTTTTATTTTTTTTTGTTCGACGGAGCAATAATATTCGCACATAACTTCACGATTCTAGTGCAATATTTTGATAGGTACTATTTGTATCTCTTTTTGTCTCCAATTTCTAAAAAACATTTATTTTGCGCGTCTATGAACTCAGAGAAATGTACACTCCGAATTTTTAATAGTCTTTTCATATTCTAGCTGAAAACTTTGGTTGGTACTATCTACATCCCAATTTCCCCAATTTGGTTTGTTCGATTTTTATCGCTTTTGATACGCTTCCACCTTTAAAGTACACACTTTGATACAGTACATTTGTATTGCACGTCCGAGTAACTATGTATATAACTTACTCTATACATTGGTGGGTACCACTTTAATACACTTAAAAGTATAAATTTTGAAAAATCCATTAGAGGTCATAATTTCACACCGATTCTAGCTTTAGCCGTGTTCTTTGTACCATTTTTATCCCTCTTTTCCTCATTATTCTTAAAAAAAGCGCTTTATTTTCTGTTTCTATGCATGGGGGACGTACAAATCGAATTTCATGATGGGTTATCACTTTTTACCCAATTTCACCCCCAAAAAGTACAATCTTTATCTATTTTAAGCCCTTAAAAGTAGAAATCTCGAAAAATTCCTTCTTATCTCGCATCTACGCTGTAAGACGAATATGCGCACCGATTACATGCTTATAGAGCCAGTCGTGTCGTAGGTACCTTTGTTATCCCCTTTTTCCCGTTTATTTTTTAAAAGTACGAATTTTAAAAAACTCTTTGTTTTTACGTTTCTAAGCATTTTGAGGAATGAACACGGCGAATTTAATGATTACAGCTCCTTTTGATTGACTGGTACCATTTGTATTCCTTTTTGCCCAATTCCGCCCACAAAAGTA
The DNA here is from genome assembly GCA_947397865.1 of Polietes domitor. Taxonomy (NCBI): domain Eukaryota; kingdom Metazoa; phylum Arthropoda; class Insecta; order Diptera; family Muscidae; genus Polietes; species Polietes domitor. The sequence goes on along the minus strand of OX377619.1, from coordinate 153,144,192 downwards.
CGAATTTTGCAAATTATATTCTTGGTCGAATTCATGCTGTAAAAGTAATGCCCTCCGAATTTCAAAATTCTAAGCTCAACCGCTTGGTACAATTTTTATCCCATTTAAGTACAAATTTCTGCCGTTTGGTCATTGCTTTGGTACCATTTTTATCCCTTTCAACCAAATTGTACCCTTTACAAGTACGAATTGCGAAAAAATCCCTTCAAATCTGATATCTACGCTGTAAGAGAAATGTACATACCAAATTTCATAATTCTAGCTTCAGTCGTGTTGTTGGTACCAGAGGAATATCCATACCAAATTTCAAGAATCTAGGCCCAGCCATTTGGTCATTGCGGTCGTACCATTTTTATCCCTTTTTACCCCTTAAAAGTACGAATTTCGAATAATCCCGCCGTATCACACCTCTACACTGTAAGAGAAATGTACACACCAAATTTCATGATTCTAGCTCTAGCCGTTTGTTCTGGGGAGTGATCATTCAGTCAGTCACTCAATCACCCAACTCTTTCATATATATATTGATTAGGGGGTATTTTCAGTTAATTTTTAATTGCTCGATATCAAAGTTCCCTCTTCGAAAATCTTTCTATATAGAAAAAAATTCTACCCCGTGTGTCCAACCTTGTATTTGATTCAGCACAGTGTCATTTCTGATTAATTTCACTCCAGTCCACAATGTTCCTTCATGTAAGAGCCAATGTTTTTTGGTTTTTAATGTTTGCCATTTATTCTGGACAGACTGCAAGCAATTGTTCGTAATCAAACTATTGGGTATTGGGTTGATACTTGCTTTCGAATACCCTACGGAAGAATCAAAGAATCATTGAATGCATTTTTACTGCAAATGATAATGACACTTAAGGCTTAAATTACAAGTAGCCTTTAAAGAAGTCCTGGCAATGACTCCCCCACGGTACGGTAGGCCTTTGATATTCCTGTGAATACATCACGTCTGTATATTTTGTAAGCCCTTCTTTGCAGGAACTCCTTTATTATTTGTAATTTGTTTCCCAAAATGTGTTGTACTATTTTATGATTGAATGATGTTGGATTGAGGAAATCCCTCTATGATTTAATGTACGACAGTAGGCTTGTCGTATTCGTTTGCCCTAGAATTTGCACTTGTTTCCACGAACCCAACCCATACATGTATGCATATGTTTAGTCTGGTTTAAATTGGATTTTTTGTATGTCTGTGTGCTAAAATCCATTGTTTCTTTAGGTCTAATAAAATTGTATGGCCTGGCTTGTAAGCCATTACTGTGCCAACAGCAGCAACAACAAAGCCATAAAGACATGCAAATGGAAGGCAGTCCGCCCATTACTAGGCATTTGCGTTTCTTCATCCGGGAAATCATTTGCATTTGGATAAGGCCCAATTTACAGCCATGAGGAAACAAGAAGAAAAAGGAGCGGAAGAAACGAAAAAAAAAGACTTGAAGCAACATAACATTAACCAGAAAGAACACTATGCCTTATGGAAATGCCTGGGCAGGAAACATCACATTTCACATGTCCGTCCTTCCATTTAATCATTTTCCATGTTCGCCGAATCTAGGCCGGAGTTTTTGAAAGTACCTACGATTGATGGGTTGAGAACCAAAGGGCTTAGTGCAGCTTAACTTGTGGGCCTCAATGATTTGCAGCTAATAAGAGGATCAGAGGGAGAGAGAGAGGGGAGACAGAAACAGGGAGAATTGATGTTAATATTGTATTTTGAACTAAAAAAATTGCGAAATATTTTAAATAGGCATACTGATGGTTGAGCTAAGCAATAGATATCTTGATGCACAGTGGTTGGGAATATTTTTATATATATATAATTTATATAATTTATATATTTATATATATGTGAGAAAATATTTATACTTATTTGAAGCCAATTATAGTTTTCTCAGTTTTAAATAAACTCAGCAGTGAATTCGAATTCCTCCCTCTCGACCTGCAAAAAGCACCCACTACTCCCTTGCAGTGCTCGCCTGCTGTCAAGACAACCTCTTACATATAAACATAATTACATACTATTCTAATAGTTTTCATAAATTAAATATAAATATGAAACCAAACATTTAGCTTGTACTTGTACTTGTACACGCTCCCATCCAACCAGTATCATTAGCAATATTAGATTTTCTCTGTCATCGTCATTATTTATTATATTTATATGCAAAATATTATTTCTATTCTATGAATATATGTACGTAACAGTGTCTCACTTACCACATTCAGCATTGGTATCATCAGTAATACGCGTTCTACTCTGTGTGGTTGGATGTCTCTCTCTCTCTCTCTGTCGCTTGTGTGGTAATATGCATTATTATTGTTTAAACTGTCATTACGGAATAAAATAAACACACGCTCTGGTTTTTGGTACTATGACAACGATTCACTGGATCAGTATGTATGTTGAAATGGCAAAGGACGCAACTGCAATTTTTACCCAAAATTTTTCCAACATATTTCATTTCAATTTTTTACTTAAATTTCCATTTTGTATCGTATGTATAACCACCTATGCAGAAAGTGGGTAATATCGGTTCAGATTTAGATATAGCCCCCATACAAATGTCGCTCCCGATTTGACATTTTACGCTCTAGAAACCACATATTGTACCAAATTTTCTTTAAATTTGGCACAACATTTTATAATCCAACTATAAACACCTATGCAAAAATTGGCTAAGATCGGTTCAGAGTTAGATATAGCTCCCATACAAATGTCGCTCCCGATTTGACATTATCTGCTCTAGAAACCACATATTGTACCCGATTTGCTTTAAATTTGGCACAACATCTTATAATCCAACTAGAAACACCTATGCAGAAAGTGGATAAGATCGGTTCAGATTTAGATATAGCCCCCATACAAATGTGGCTCCCGATTTGACTTTTTCCGCCCTATAAAGCATATGTAGTACTCGATTTTCCTCAAATTTGGCTTAAAACCTTATCATCAAACTATAAACACCTGTGGCGAAAACAGGTTACATCGGTTCAGATTTAGATATAGCCCCCATACAAATGTCGCTCCCGACTTCACTTTTTCCGCTTTAGATACCACATTTTTTAACAGATCTTCTTTAAAATTGGCACAACATTTTATAATCGAACTAGAAACACCTATGCAGAAAGTGGGTAAGATCGGTTCAGATTTATATATAGCTCCCACACAAATTCCACTCCCGATTTGACTTTTTTCGCTCTAGAAACCACATTTTTTAACAGATCTTCTTCAAATCATGCAAAAATATCTTATATCAAGTAGAAACACCTGTATTGAAAGTGTGTTAGATCGATTCAGATTTATAAATAGCTCCCATACAAATTTCGCTACCAATTTGACTTTTCCGCTTTAAAAACCACATATTTTATGAGATCATCTTCAAATTTGGAAAAATATCTTATATTTCCACTAGAAATACCCACGGTGAATATGGGTCACATCGGTTCAGATTTACATATAGCTCCCACACAAATTTCAATCCCGATTTGACTTTTTTCGCTCTAGAAACCACATTTTTTTAACAGATCTTCTTCAAATCTTGCAAAATATCTAATATTTCAATTAGAAAAACCCATGTTGAAAATGGTTCAGATCGGTTCAGATTTATATATAGCCCGATACAAATTTCGCTCCCGGCTTGAATTTTTTCCGCACCAGAAACCACGGATTTGCACCGAATTTCTTCAATTTGAGCACAACACGTTATAGTTGAAGTGGAAGATTCTATTGTGAATGTAGGTCACTTCATTGCATGTTTTGATATAGCCCCGATACAAATATTCTTCTCGATTTAACAAATTGGGCCAGATCATACTAGCCTATGATTAGGAAACATACAAAATTCCTTTCCGTTTTCACTTTTTTACCGAATTGAAATGTATTCGGATAGAAAGTGGAGTGTATCATATAGTCGGCCCCGCCCGACTTTAGCCTTTTCTTATTTGTTGTATATAATTTGATGGGTGGGCCATTTAAAATTTTAAATTTGAACTACCGATTACTTTTACTTTGAAAGCCATAGAATAACTTTCATTTTAATTTATCTTTTCAGGATCATGTTTGACGTTTGCAAAATGGAACGCAAAATCAATAAGCAAAATTACCGCATATGATGTTCAGATAACCCCCACGTGAATATTAAGAAGCCAATGCATGTGGATTTTGGGCTGTACTGATAAATTGGGTGATCGAATGAGTACTGCCGAGCCAGTCGTGGCAGTCAGATGAATGATATTGTGTTCCATTATTAAATGTTCATTATAAAAGTTCAACCTTTCCAGAAATTTGAAAAAATAATCAGTACTTTTTAGTAGCCGATTCTAATTTAAAATTTATATTTAATATGAAATAACTATTTCTTTAAATTCATACTTTTAAAGGGAACGATAGGAGCGAAATGTCATAAAATGGTACTAACCGTGATCGAGAATGTATCTAGTTCCACGCCTCAGATATTTTTTAACAGGTTAACAGGATTTTCGCAAGTCTCGACGTAAATAAATCTCTTACCAGTGCGTTGGAAGATTGCGAACATAAAGTCCATCCCTGAAAAGGTGATGTCCTGGGCATGAACATACATCGTGATGTTCGTTGAACAAAACATCTATTTGATGTGTAATTTACTATGTCATTTCAATATCTACATCAGACCTAAGATATAATAAAACTCACATATATAGTGTTGATAGGATTTCCAATTCTATTGGATAAAAATAAGATCGATCCTCTTACTTGCTTAAGTTATGTTTATTTGCTTCTCAGCCAACAATACTCAAACTGAGATACGTGGATATGCTCTGCATTATTCACGCGTATAGTTGCAGAGTATTTGGATTTTGGTATGATAGAACTTCTGCATTTCCGCTTGCTTTACAAAATTACATCGATCTGCTGCATTTCGTAAATATATAGAGAAATGCATATTTTTTAGTTAAAAAGAAGAAAATAATAAATTAAATTATGATTAAATCCGACAATATTTGAGATTAATCGAAATGTACTTGTTCTGTTTATCCAGTATTTTAGCATTGCTGGTGTTACCTCTGAAAGTGCTAAAAATCTATAGGAAGCTCAGTTTTCTATCCGGGGAATAATTGTGAAAAATTGTGGACAAAAGAAACAGAAGGAACATTGTCTTCTCGGTCCTGACAATACTGGTAGTCAAATTGGTTCTCCTTGGCTATGAAAAGTCTTGTTTCTTTCTAAATACAAACCGATTTATATAATTTTTTAATTTCGCCTTTAATACAACTTCTGTTTCCATCACCTAACATGGGGAGACCCTTCTGCCCAACTGCACATGTTTTGAATTGATTGCAAAAACACAAACACCACTCTTTAGTGGTACTTCTCAACGGGAAATGAGTTGGGAAGCAGTCGGTCGGTACGAAAACGTGAAATAAAATTAATTTGAAAAATCGGAAAACAAAAAACAACTTTGGTATCATAACCATTTGACATTGATGGCATCAGAGCAGAATTTTTAATATGAAGATGCCAGTCCGAACCGTACACATGTTTGAGGTCAACAACTAATTTGTTTCAAATTTTAAATTGCTTTTGTCCAACGATTTGGGGTTTCCCATGAAACGACGAACAAGAAAATATAACAATTACACTTGAAAGGACGGCAGTAGGTTTATATACATATGGGCGAGGGACGAGATTATGAATGGAACTACAATTTGTATGAAGGACAAACGTATGCATCGCTTATTGCTTACGCAAGTGCCAGCATAATTATTTATATAATTATATTCCACATTAGAATTAATTAATTACAATGAATGATTCAAACATGGAAAAGTAAAAATTTCGCAAAATCATTTTAATTGGAAAAGAATTCCGCTGAATGAAAGATTATAATATACGAGATTCAAAATCTGAAAAACAATAGTTCTAAGTCCTAGAGACTCAACAAGAGGAGACTATCTCAAATGGTTCCATGTTCATAGGCGAGAACATCTTTCAGTAAATGGGCAGGCGAAAATTTTTAATATTAGCAGTAATAAATTATTGTTAACATAATTTTAACATAATTTCCACAAATTAAGGTAACGCATTTTTCGATTTAACAAAAGGATCTGACTATTTATAATTCGTTATACATAAGGTGACCATCAATCCCTCTTAGAACAATTGTGACAAAATGGAAAAGGGTCAAATCTTCCACAAAAATGATCCTCATCAAATTCCACAATATAGTTCGCACAGTAAGAAACCTCTCAGACATTTACTTACAACATTTTCTCATTAAAGTAAGTAAAATGCTCCCTTCGACCAAAAAATTAAAATTTCGACCAACTATAACAAAACTCATACCATAAGTTTATTCTACAAAAATGATCTAAATACTTAGCATGCCCTTTTGGAATTATAGAGTCGCTATTCTGTTCCAAATATACTATTGGACGGTGTAATAAAACAAAAATAATAAAATAAAACAATTGAGGAAAGCCCAAAGACGGACGGGCCGACTATATGATACCCTACATATGACTAGTTTACCACACAGATGTTTTATGGGGGCGATATAGTTCATATAAATTATACAATATATATGGTGGGCCATTGAAAATTTTAAATTAGAATCGCTATTAATATTATAAAACCTTATGTAAGTCTGTCTGTCTGTTTGTTTGTTTCGCAATCACGTGTAAACGGCTGAACCGATGTTGTTGAAATTGTCAGTACAGATAGATGCAGGTCTGGAAGGAACTATAGGCTATAGAATTATTAAAATTAGAAAATTATTATTTGCTCTGTGGGCGGAGGGGGCGTGGCAATAGTGTTTTTGAGAGGTAGAAGACTGAAAATTGGTACATATATATTACTGACCATGATAAAGATCAATTTGATGCCGAAATTTGGATTTTTGTTTTGTGAGCGTGGCAAAAGTGTTTTTGAGAGGTAGTAGGCTGAAAATTGGTACATACATATTACCACGACCACGAGAAGGATTAATTTTCGTTTTGTGGGCGGAGTGGGCGTGGCAAAAGCGTTTTTGAGAGCTAGAAGACAGAAAATTGGTACATGTATATTATTGACCACGAGAGTGATAAATATGATACCGAAATATGGATTTTAATTTAGTGGGCGTGGCAATAGGGGGTATACTAACTTTGTCATTCCGTTTGTAACACCTTGAAATATCGATCTGAGACCCTATAAAGTATATATCGAGCCCTTAGCGCGGAATGATCGCAAGCGCCAAAACACACATTTTACAGGAGAAGGTTTTTATTGATTATGTATTTTGAAATATTTGCATAAAATGAAATATGTTTTAATGCAATATGTTTTAATTCCGCCGTACCCAACGAATTATTATTAAAAATTGATCATTTGTTTACATCATATACGGTACTTTTGGCGCTTGCGATACAAATATTGTACTTGCGGCTACAAATACTGAAAAAACTTGGCGCTTACGATATAAGTTTTTTTCGATTAAACCTCGAAATTTTAGTAAAAACACACATTTTATTATAAAAAAAATATTAAAACAAAATAATAAAATAGATAACAATACTTTTATAAAGGGAAAATGAACAGTAAAGTAATTCAAACCGTTAATAAAAAACAATTTTAGACACATTTGAATTCCTATGATTAATAGTTAAATTTCATATAAAAGTTTTTAGGTAATATCGATATTGATAATATTAATATTCATTTCATCCACCCTACTATCTGCAAAATATCCATATTTAAATTTTGCGCAAAATCACAGTTTTTCAAACAATTAAATTTTATTTTAATATTTGGCGGTAGAAAATGAATTCCAGTCCTTAAAATCTAAATGATTTAGTAAAATGCTTTCATAACACTTCGGTATCGTGCGGGAATTTGTAATGATGGTCGGCCACTCTGAAGGGGCCCAAATTATTCTTCCTTTACAAAATGATTCTATGTTTAGAATCAACTGGCATCATTGAATGACCGGAAAGCAAAAATGTTATGTTAACGTTCTTAACGAAATCTGAAGTTTTTATACCCTCCACCTCCAGGATGGGGGTATACTAACTTTGTCATTCCGTTTGCAACACCTTGAAATATCGACCTGAGACCCTATAAAGTATATATATTCTTGATCGTCATAAAATTCTAAGACGATCTGGCCATGTCCGTCCATCCGTCCGTCTGTTGAAAGCACGCTTGCAACTAAACGAAAGGAGCTAGGACGTTTGGTGTATACATTTCTCTGATTGCGTAGACACGCAAAATAAAGGGATTTTTCGAAAATCGTACTTTTTGGGGTTAAAATGGTAAACGGGGATACAAATAGTACCAAGAAAATAACCGCAGCTGGAGTCATGAAATTCGGAGTATACATTCCTCTGACTGTGCAGACACGAAAATGGGTACAGAGGGATAAAAATAGTTCCAAACTTAACGGCTACAGCTAGAATGATGAAATTCGGTTTGTACATCCCCCTAATTGCGTAGACACGTAAAATAAAGAGATTTTATAAAGTCGTACTCTTAAGGGGTAAAATACGTAAAGGGGGATAAAAATGGTACCAACCAAATGACCTATGCTAGAATCATGGAATTCGGTGTATACATTGCTCTGCAAAATAAAAAGTTGGTTGAATCATTATTTTGCACTATTCACGTGAGATAATGGATTTTCATAATTTGTACATTAAAATATAATTGAAATACAACAAACTGTAGCATCCACTAACAATATTTATGGTATGTAAGCTTTTTTGAAAATATAAATATCACAACATTTATTTTTTAAATTGACTTGAAGTATTACTTCGTTATATATAGTGTAAACGTGTTGGTAGCCTTGCCTTATAAGCGTGGTTTGAAATAATAAATATATTATATTTATTTATAAATGTTTTTTTCTATATTTTTATTTGTTTTGGCTTGGCTATATTAAAAAATTATATTTGCCTGTAATATTACTACACTTCTTGTAAAATCGAAAGCCTCTGTGGAATGCAATCCATGGTGGAGGGTATATAAAGTTCGGTCAGACAAAACTTAACGCCGTTTTTACTTGTTTACTCTCTAACTCTATAGAATTGTGGGCAATGTGCCCATTTTTATCACTATTTTAAGCTAAATATTATGTTTCTTTTGTCAAATTTACCACTATTTGAATTAAATAAATGTTAACGTTTACCCACAATAATAGGGAAATGATACCAAAACCATCTATATAGTATTTGGCTTAATATACGAATAGTCCAAGAAGTATATTAAATTATTGTATATAAGGAACAAATCATACAAAAAGGCTTTGTGTTCTCCAAAAAGACAATAATTTAGAGCTACTTTCAGTTCTTGTGGGTAAACTTTTTTCTTCTGGATCGATAAAAAAATATATAAACTTCGAACCTCTTAGCTTAGTTCGTTCGTAACCTATCGTACTTTCAACCAACAGACGAACACTTCATTCTATGGCCGAGGGTATAAAAATACACTTATTATTGCATCAATATATTGATAGACCTATCTAAAACATTTATAAATATCTCTAACATTATCTGACAGTTTTTGTCTAAATTCATAAACTGTCGCTTACGATAAAATTGCTTTCTTTGAAAATGTGAGCATCGACTTACGATAAAATCTTAGCCCCATTTTTTTATATAAACGTTAACAATTTTGTCATTTTGACAATTTTTATTTATGTATCAGCCCATAAAATTTTAAATTCAACAATAAAAAATATTTCAGAAAATGTCGCTTACGATAATTCCGCGCTAAGGGCTCGATATATTATTGATCGTCATAAAATCTAAGACGCTCTAGCCATGTCCGTCCGTCTGTTGAAAACACGCTGGCATCTAAACGAAAGGAGCCAGTTAGAGTCATGAAATTCGGAGTATATTCCTCTGACTGCGCGGACACGAAAAATAAAAAGGATTTTCGAAATTCGTACTTTTATGGTAAAAATGGGACAAGTGCTAAAATTGGTAGCGAGCAAATGGCTAGAATCTTGAAGTTAGGTTATCTTTCACAGTGTACGTGAGAGATAATGGATTTTCAAAATTCGTACTTTTGGAGTTAAATTAGGATGGAACTACAACCAACCAACGGACTGTAGCTGAAAATGTACCGACTATCCCCAATATTTAGAGTATTTAAGCTATTTTGAAGATTACTGCCCTATATTTAAGTTTTGAATTGACTTGAAGTATCATTTCGATACATATTGTCGACTATCACGCTGTATAAAAATATTGTTAACCTTTCCTCTTGGTTTAAAATAATAAAATGTATATGTTTATTTATAAAATTATTTGTTTTCAGTATTTTTATTTGTTTTGGTTTGGCTTTATTAAAAACTGTAACATTTTCCTGCAATGTTACTGTATTTCTACGTAAAATCGACAGCCTCTGTGGAATGCAATCCATGGTGGAGGGTATATAAGGTAGAAGCCTGGCCGAACATATTTGTTAAATGTTGCTCCACAACTTGACTGTGTACATTTTGAGATGACATTTTATACAAATCAGGACAAGCTTTATATTTTGCTTTCAAAATTTACTGGGACCAAAATAACCACTTCAACACTGTAATCTAGCCAATAGCCATGGCTATTGTAACCCACTCGCTTTTGTGCCTAAATCGCAGAAGTTTCGGGCTGAGTTCCTACATTTTGGACACAAAGACCAGTCATATCACCATCCAAGTTTTTTTGCACCTTCTGTGATCATGTTTGATCCAGATATTCCATATGTATTCCCTGCTATTTCATCTACTAAAATTATGACACTATCTTCGACTTGAATAATGATTTAATATCACGATTTATTTCATGTGGACTTAGTATACTACAAATTACGCATGGATATATAATCCATTAATTCCTCGATTTCCTTCATGTAATTCAATTTCTTCTGTCTTTGTTCATACCATTTGGTATATATTCTCTCTTTTGAACAATATTTCACATGAAAAATAAATATTTGCTGTTTGATTCCATTTCACAGAAACTTTCTTCCCAAAACATACACACAAATATATACGCAATTCTTAGCCTTTTCTACCCTTACCCAAGAGTTCACAAACTCAATATAACGGCAAACAAAACTTTATTGAATTGTAAAAAATTTAAACATATGGCCAAAAGGATATTGGCTATACATGTGAGAAAGTTTCCATTGAAAATATAAGGAAGAAATATTTTAACAGTTGAACAAATGCAAAAGAAGTAGATTACTTGGACTTGGGATAATCTAATCAATTTCGATAATGGAAATTCGTTTAGAAGAGATCGAATTAAAAGAATTTTCCTTTTATCCATGTTTAACTTTGGGAAATTATTTTGAAATAAAAACAAGTAAAAAGGGCGATAAGTTCCACCCTAAAGACACTTATATACCCTCCATCATGGAGAGCATTCCATTGTATTATCGGGAGGTTAGCGTAGACTTTAAACAAAGAATTTAAAAGAACGTATTTGGAAAAATCTGAATCTGCACCAAATTTAATATGATTAAAGCAAATATGCAAATATGTTTCAAATTTCATTTCCATCAGTATTACAAGATGTTTTACTAGAAAACCATGCTTAGAAAACCATATTATTATTTCATTTCTGTTTAATAACCTCTCTAATGTACATACATTTATATTATCCTTTCCGCCAACATTGTGCTGACCACTGCCCACACCTTTCAACTGTTCGATCGCAAACTCTGCAAATATTTCCCATCGGACCGACTAGGGGGAATCAATCAATTCTCCAATTCATTTTCTTTTCCTCTATCAAATAAATATTTCAAATGGCAGCAGGCATTCCCTTTAGGAGACTCTTTTCTTAAACACAAAATAAATTTGTGCTTAAATTTCCTCTTCTTCCAACTCGCTTTATTCGACTACATATATTTTTATTACACTAAATTAATTTCGGTCAATATGTCTGGAACTTTCTCCTCAGTTTTAGTTTCTATTTCTGCCTTTTCTTACTCTTCGCGCAAATCAATTTGGGACAATAAAACTTTATTGCATTTGAGAATTTTTAAAACATAGAATCATAGATAAATGTGTGAAGAGTTCCGTTGAAATTCGCTAAATCGAAAACTTAGAGTAGGGCATTATAAAAGACAAAAAACGTCTAATGAAATTTAAGGATCTCTTTCTATTACACAAAAATTTGATTATGCTGAGTGAGTGTCTAAGATGACCTTGAAGGACATATTAATTTTTTTCGATGATATAATATTGTTTGTCGGGAATCGTTTGTTTGTTTCCATGTGGATGTTTGTAATGACAAGGAATAAACACGAAGGGAAGGACTAAATGTCATATTTACCACGCAACGGTACATGCTAATGAGATTCTGAGGCGCAGCTCAATGATACGTTTCATTTAAATTTAAATATGGATGAGATAGTATTTTTAGTAATTTTTGTTTTGTGTGCGTTAAGTGAAAATATTTGTTTCGTTCTTTACAATAGAATCAAAAACGAAAATTTTTATGGGTACATTTTCGTTATGAAAAATCAATCAATTTTTCAAAAAATATATCAAAATTAATTCATCTCTTTTCATAACCTGCACCTAAGGATGGGGGAATATTCTCTTTGTCGTTCCGTGTGTAACAACTAAAAATATTCATCGGAGAATCCATAAAGTATTCTGGGTCGTGGTAAAATTCTAAGACAATCTAGCCATGTCCGGGTGTCTGTTGAAAACACGCTAGCCGCCGAACGAAATGAGCTAGAAGGTTCAAATTTCCCTAAATTTGTCTTATTGTTGCATGTCGGTTGGGATTGCAAGTGGTCGAAATCGGCCCAGAGGGAAATTTTTTTCATTAAGAAGGACGGAAATTACCCTTATATTTAGACTACCATACCATTTGTAAATAAATTTGCATTCTATTAAATATCTTGAGCCAGGACAATATCCCACTTCAAATCAAATATTGATTACAGACCAAAAAATTACAAACGAAAAAACTAAAACAGTAGAGGACTATTAACGGTTTGTAAGATTCAGCCCGGCCGAACATAACGCCTTTTACTTGTTGAAAATATTTTTGTTATTATAAAATTTGATTTGAACTGGGATATTGTCCTGGCTCAAGACCATTTTGCATCTATATTTAATAGAATGCAAATTTATTTACAAATGGCATGGTGACATTTATTACTTGGCTGCAGACTACCACTATCATGATTTCCACCCTGTCTAAAGGTTTCATTCAGGTGGCTTCGCAGCGACTTTTCAACATCAAACCGGCCTCTATAAGGAGGTGGTTTTCACAAACGAACGAGAATCACAACTCACTTGCCGAATTTGCGTTTAAAAAATCGCACCAAGTAATAAAGTACACATGCCATCTTACAAGCATCTCATTGAGTTGCATATGTAAGTATGTGTATATGCAGGTATAGTTACCCAGCAATACTTCTGCCGTGCCAACGCTCATTTGTTTTAGTTTTTTCGTTTGAATTTTTTTGGTCTGTAATCAATATTTGATTTGAACTGGGATATTGTCCTGTTATGTTATTATAAAATCTTAAAATTTATTTGTTTTTCAAAAAATATTACATGTACTTTTCTTAAATTTAAATTTAAATAATTCCTCTAAAAAGTAGAAAAACATTTATTGTAGCCTTTTTGTTAAAAAATCATTAAATGTATTTTTTTTCGAAAAAATCTACAAATTTATTATTAAAAAAAAAGGAAAAAAACCTGAAAATTAAATTTTATAAACAAAAAGTATAAACCATTCGATAAATTTTTTTACAAATATTTTTTTCTGATTTTTTCGTTTGTTTTATTTTTCTGTAATCAATATTTGATTTCAACTGGGATATTCTCCTGGATTAAGACCATTTTGTCTCTATATTTTATAGAAATCAAATTCCTTTACAAATGGCATGGTGACACCCATTACCTGGATGCACACTACCAATATCACGATTTCTCGCTTGTGAAAGCCTTCGTAGTATGGCTTTGTCGATTGTGAGAATCATTCACGTTTTTGTACTTCAAGTCAATTGAAACAAGTAAGGAAAGGCTAAAGTCGGGCGGACCCGACTATATGATACACTCCACTTTAAATTCGGTAAAAAAGTGAAATCGGGAAGGATTTTTGTATACTGTAAATGTATGTGTTTGGCATAAAATGTTAAATCGGAAAGAACATCTGTATAGGGGTATATTGAAAAATGGAACGCTTTGGCCCACTTGTATGTTTATAGGTGAAATATAATAGGCAAAGTTTGGCCAAAATCGGTTAAACATTTGGGAGCAACATCTATATATATATATAAAATAATGTATATCTAAATCTGAACCGATCTTACCCACTTTCACCATAGATGTTTTAGTTAGATTATTAGATATTGTGCTAATTTTAAAGAAAACCGGGTACAATATGTGGTTTTTAGAGCGGAAAAAAATCAAATCGGGAGCGACATTTATATGGGGGCTATATCTAAATCTGAACCGATCTTACCCACTTTCTGCATAGGTGTTTCTAGTTGTATTATAAGACATGTGCCAAATTTTTAAGAATATCGGGTACAATATGTAGTTTCTAGAGCGGAAAAAGTCAAATCGGGAGCGACTTTCTTATGGGGGCTATATCTAAATCTGAACCGATTTACTCAATTTAAATAGCGTTCGTCCTTGATCCACAAAACTTACTTGTGCCAATTTTTGTTAGAATCGGACTATAATTGCGTCCTGTAATTTGATTACAACAATAGATGGACAGACGAACGGACAGACGGACATTGCTAAATCGACTCAGAAAGTGATTCTAAGCCGATCTGTATAATATCCTTTTGGGTGTTACAAACAAATGCACAAAGACATAATACTCTCGTGGAATGTATAAAAATAAATAATCTTATATTTATATCATCAAAAAAGCCACATATTGTATTTCCTTTCTATTTTTATTCCAAAAGTACAAATTTTGAAAATCCATTATCTAACGTATTTATCGTGTTACACAATCAGAGGAATTTCATACCGAATTTCATTATTCTAGATGCAGCTGTTTGGCTGATACCATTTTTATCCCTCTACTTCCATTTTAAAAGTGCGAATTTGGAAATAATACTTTTATATTATGTATCTACTCAATTAGAGGAATGTACACACCGAATTTCGTGATTCTAGCTGTTGTCGTTTGATACCATTT
This sequence comes from Polietes domitor, assembly GCA_947397865.1. Lineage (NCBI taxonomy): Eukaryota > Metazoa > Arthropoda > Insecta > Diptera > Muscidae > Polietes > Polietes domitor. Next base: position 153,129,051 of record OX377619.1, on the reverse strand, counting down.
TTATCCCTTTTTGCCCCATTTCACCACAAACGAATAAGAATCACTTAATGGTGCACGTTGTTGTTATAGGGGAATGCGCATACCGAATACCAGCCGTTTGTATAAGTAAGTGCAAGCAGACATATTGAAAAATTATGCTTAAATACTCTAAAATAACAGGGGTTATTATATTTTTAGTCCTTGTGAAGGAAAATATTTTCCCTTTAGACCGACTTCAATCCCAACGCATTTATGGAAAATTTGGACGTCCTAACTTATTTCGTTTCGATGCTAGCGTTCTTGCAACAGACGGATAGACGGGCCAGATTGTCTTAGAATTTTATGACGATCAGGAATATATATACTTTATAGGGTCTCTGGTCGATATTTCAAAGTGTTACGAACGGAATGTCAAACTTAGTATACCCCCATCCTGGAGGTGGAGGGTATAAAAATATGGATATATTTTAGCTAAAAAACTCATTAAATTATTTTTATTTCAATTTTTCCCTTCGGGTCGATTTGAACGTTCAGCTCCTTTCGTTTAGATGATAGCGTGCTTTCAACAGACGGACGGACATGGACATGGCAAGATCGTCTTAGAATTTTATGACGATCAAGAATATATATACTTTATAGGGTCTCAGGTCATTATTTCAAGGTGTTACAAACGGAATGACAAAGTTAGTATACCTCCATCCTGGAGGTGGAGGGTATAAAAATAGAATTCAAAATTCCAAAAATATATATATAGAACAAACAAAATATTATGGAAACATTTATATTTATATTATACACTACACCACTTCGTGGACTAGGGTATTATAAGTTAGTTTCGTGCCAAATGTTTGTAACACCAAGAAATAATCGAGCTAGACCCACCTTTAAGTATACCGATCGGCTTAGAATCACCAGCTGAGTCGATTTAACAATGTCTGTCTGTCCGTCCGTCCGTCTGCTGTCCATCTAAGCTGTTTCGCACTCTGCAGGTCGCAATTGTTGCCCGATTGTCATGAAACTTGGCACAACATCTTATAATCTATCTTAAAACACCTATGGTGAAAGTGGGTTAGATCGGTTTAGATTTAGATATAGTACCCATAAAAGTGTCGCTCTCGATTTCACTTTGTCCGCTTTAAAAACCGCATATTGTACCCGATTTTCTTTAAAATTGGCAGAACATTTTATAATCGAACTACAAACACCTATGCTTAAAGTGGGTAAGATCGGTTCAGATTTAGATATAGCCCCCATACAAATGTCGCTCCCGATTTGACTTTTTCCGCTCTAGAAACCACATATTGTACCCGATTTTCTTTAAAATTGGCACAACATCGTATAATCTAACTAAAAATACCTATGGTGAAAGTGGCTCAGATCGGTTCAGATTTATATATAGTCCCCATACAAATGTCTCTCCCGATTTCACTTTTTCCGTTTTAGAAACCACATATTGCACCCGATTTTTTTTTATATAAATTTTCTACAAAGAACATTTTATAGAAATATTGCTACAAATTAATATAATTAAATTTTCTTTAATCATTTAAATTCAAATTTTAAAATTTTTCGAAAAATATAAGATGATTTTTTTTATTTTTTTAAAAATTTAGAATTTTATGGAAACTTTTTGTTAACTAAATTCTTTTTATTTTTAAATAAAATGTATCGAAAATAATCTTTACATTTTCGATAAAAAAAAGTCAGATTGAAAACGAAGAGAAAAAATCTTTGTGAAAAAAAAATTAATTTTTTTAATTTTAATTAAAAATTTAAAAATTAGTAAATAAATCTACATTTTCGATAAAAAAAAATCAAACTGAAAACAAAGAGAAAATTTATTTTCAAAAATAATTTAATTTTTATTAAAAAAAATAAATATGTACACATATATTTTTTTATAAAAAATCTATCAACTTATATTTTATTATATTGTTTTTGTTAAATATAAGGAAAATCCAGAAGAAGCATTATTTATGGACACTTTTTTTTTAAATTCATTTTTTTTTTTGAAAAATTAGAAAGGAAAAATTTACATGACTGATCCCAGCTATTCAAGAGAATAAACGGGATATTCTGTTATCTAATTTGAAAAGGGGATATTAAACGAAAATTAATAAATAATAATTTTTTAAACGTATTTTGCTACTACAATAAATCTCATAACTTCTACTTTTATCGATAGATAATATACTATTAAGAAATAGAACATATTTTTTCTGGTCGTTTTTTTTTTTTTTTGGAGACTGTCCCTTAACCACCGTTTCTATGTGAAAGCGGAATGCGCAACATTTGTAGCCATAATAATAGATCCCACCCGCTTTATATGGATCGGACCTATATTTACAAAATGACAGTACAAATCTTAAAGGTACGATTGGGGGAATTTTAGTAAAAAAATAAAAATGCAAACAAAAATATTTATTGATATGTATTTTGACACGCGAATATGCGTTTGAAGGGGATTTTTTATGAATTTATAAAAATGAATTTATTTCAATCTTTTTGACAATAAAAAAATAAAAAATATATATTTATCTTTTTATGAACTAATGAATTATTGAATTTTCCAAGTAAATATAATTTTGCACCTAATTATGCCACACCTGATGGAGAATTTAAAAAACCAACGACAATGTCAAATACATCCGTATTTATCCCTAATACATGTTATCCTTAATTTTTCGTCTGTTGTTAAAGCTCCTCACTTCTATTCAGATATTTATCTATGATTGAAATAAAACTGTCCTTTTTGCCCTAAAGTGTTTAAATTTATCTATTGCAATAACATTTTATTGTTCGAATTTTAGTATGAGACAAGAAGAAGGCGACAAAACAGAAGCAGAAATTCAAAGAAACTGAGTAGAAAACATATTATCCGAAATTAATTTTGTTAAATAAAAATAGAAGAAACCGACGAGAGAAAAGCGAAAATTTAAGCACACAATTTAATTTGTGCTAAGAGGACGAAAGTTTCCTAAAAGAAATCTAGCGAAAAACTGTTTGACACCATTTGAAATATTTCTTGTGTAGAGGAGTAAAAAGAGCAGAGATGAAGAAAATTGATATTTGTAGGAATGTTTCCTTGGGGGGAAAATATATGCAAATTCAATGCAGACAATTCAAATATGAAGGCATTGTCAAAAACGTGTTGGTGGGATATTTTCTAAACTGCGAGAAAATCGAATCGTTTTTTAATGGCAACTTTGTTGATACAACTTTCGAAACCGCTTAGTTTCACTTATTTTTAACGAAACTCCGTACGTCCTGCATTGAGTTCTTGCATCCATTCCATCATTACATTTCAAATATATAAGTTTCTCGACAATGTTTTGCCAGAACTTACCGAAAACCTCAGACATGTGGGTGCATTTATAATTTCAGTCGTTTTATGGCGACAAGTTTTTGAACATAAAAAGTATTCCACAGCTTGTCATTCAACCACTGTTGAGTGGATATGTAAATACGTTTGCTTGTTTTGGAAACAAACAAAAAACGCTCTGACAAGTTTTTATTTCAAACTAGGGAAAGTGCGAAGTGCGTTTTAAATTTGGCTCAGGGGAATGTTCAGCCACCATTTTAAGGGTATTCCACTTAATCTTCAAATCGTTTCATGTCCACTTTTATACCCTCACCTCCAGGATGGGACTATACTAACTTTGTCATTCCGTTTGTAACACCTTGAAATATCGACCTGAGACCCTATAAAATATATATATTCTTGATCGTAATAAAATTCTAAGACGATCTAGCCATGTCCGTCCGTCACGCTAGTATCTAAACGAAAGGATCTAGGACGTCCAAATTTTACATAAATGCGTCTTATAGTCGTAGATCGATTGGGATTGAAACTGGGCAAAATCGGCCCAAAGGGAAATTTTTTTCCCTCACAAGGACTAAAAATACCCATAATTTTTTCAATATGTCTGTATGTTCTTAATTGAAATTGGGTGTACGCATTCCCCCTATAAAAAAAACCTGCACCACAAAGTGATTTCTATTCCTAAGGGGTGATAAAAATGGTACCTGTCAAACGGCAACAGCTAGAAACACGAAAGTTGATGTGTTCATTCCTCTTATTGAGTAGATACATAATATAAAAGTATTTTTCCAAATTAGCACTTTTAAGGGATAAAATGGGAGTAGAGATATAAAAATGGTACAAACCAAACGGTTGCACCTAGATTAATGTGTAGACACATACAATACAAATTCGTACTTTTTGGGGTTAAAATGGGAAAAGGGATAAAAATAGTACCAACCAAATGACCACAGCTAGAGTCGTGAAATTCGGAATATACATTCCTCTGACTGTGTAGACACGGAAAATAAAGTGATTTTTCGAAATTCGTACTTTTTACTTTTACGACAAAAATTGGTTGAATCATGAAATTAGATTATTTTGCACTATGTACGTAATATAATGGATTTTCAAAAGTTGTTCCTTTGGAATTAAAATAGAATGGAAATACACCCAACTGTAGCACCCACTACCTACCAATTTTTATGGTATATAAGCTTTTTTGAAAAAATATATATAAGAATATTTATTTTTTGATTTGACTTGAAGTATTATTTCGATATATATAGTGTAAAAATATTGGTAGACTTGACTGTAAGCGTGGTTTGAAATAATAAAATATTATATTTATTTATAAAATTATGAAGTTATGAAGAGTTAAAGTTTTCAAAATGAATTTTAATTTTTTTACCAGAAAAAAGTGATCACAGATTATTGTCCTTTTGCTCGTAGGTCTGCTAGTTTAAAAGTTATGAAGGGTTAAAATTTTCAAACTGAATTTTAATTTTTTGACCCGACAAAAGTGATCACAGATTATTGTCCTTTTGCTCGTAGGGCTGCTAGTTTAGAAGTTATGAAGGGTTAAAATTTTCAAAATGAATTTTAATTTTTTGACCCGAAAAACGTGATCACAGATTATTGTCTTTTTGCTCGTATTGCTGCTAGTTTAGAAGTTATGGAGGGTTAAAGTTTTCAAACTGAATTTTAATTTTTTGACCCGAAAAACGTGATCACAGATTATTGTCCTTTTGCTCGTATCGCTGCTAGTTTAGAAGTTATGAAGGGTTAAAGTTTTCAAACTGAATTTTAATTTTTTGACCCGAAAAAAGTGATCACAGATTATTGTCCTTTTGCTCGTAGGGCTGCTAGTTTAAAAGTTATGAATGGTTAAAGTTTTCAAACTGAATTTTAATTTTTTGACCCGAAAAACGTGATCACAGATTATTGTCCTTTTGCTCGTATCGCTGCTAGTTTAGAAGTTATGAAGGGTTAAAGTTTTCAAACTGAATTTTAATTTTTTGACCCGAAAAAGTGATTATTGTCCTTTTGCTCGTAGGGCTGCTAGTTTAGTAGTTATGAAGGGTTAAAGTTTTCAAAATTAGCAAAAAGGCAAGTGAGACCTTTATTGTTGCAACTAAAAGGTGACTGCGCAGTTTCGATGGGCGCTACCCCATCTCGTCAGAACTTTCGCAACGAATGTGTGTCTTTCGCTTAAATCAGCGTTCATATTAGTACCAGCACTCACATATGACAAATGAGAAACTTTGATAAACAAAATATTCCACCTATCTACGTCAAGACACTAAAAGTCTCACTTTGCCAATTCAATGTTATAACAAACAAGTAAGAAGGCGTTATGTTCGGCCTGGCCGAATCTTATATACCCTCCACCACGGAGTGTATTCCACAGTATTACCAGCAGATTAAAGGATGTCGACTAGGAGTACAGCACCATATTACGAAAATTGTGATATGTTTATGCACATTACAATATTTGATTACTATTTCAAACTATAATGTATACTTATGTGCACTGTTTAAAATCTACTACTATAATATTTTATGTGTCTATGCAATTAGAGGGATGTATACACCGAATTTCATGATACTAGCTGTTGCCGTATCATTGGTATCACATTTTATCCATTTTTGTCCCATTTCGCCCGCTATAACATTTATTTTCTTTGTGGTGCTTCTAAGCTACAAGAGGAATGTCCGCAACAAATTTCAAATGCATGAAAATCAGAAATTTAATTAATAAGCCAAGGCTACCTATATTTTTATACTCTCCACGAGAGTATTATGGCTTTGTGCATTTGTTTGTAACACCCAAAAGGAAGCGAGCTAGACCCATTGTTAAGTATACCGATCGACTTAGAATCACTTTCTGAGTCGATTTAGCAATGTCCGTCTGTCCATCAATTGTTGTAATCAAATTAGAGGTCGCAATTATAGTCCGATCTTAACAAAAATTGGCACAAGCAAGTTTTGTGGATCACGGACGAAAGCTATTTAATTTGGGGCAAATCGGTTCAGATTTAGATATAGCCCCCAAACAAATGTGGCTCCCGATTTGACTTTTGCCGCTTTAGAAACCACATATTGCACTCGATTTTCTTTAAATTTGGCACAACAGCTTATAATCCAAGTAAAAAGCCTAGTGTGAAAGTGGCTAAGATCGGTTCAGATTTTCGGTTTTGTTTAACCGATTTTGGCCAAACTATACATATTATATATCACCTATTTCGTTCCAGGTTTCATTATACCCCCATAAAAATGTCCTTTCCGATTTAACATTTTTTGTCAAACACATACGTTTACAGGATACAAAAATCCTTCCCGTTTTCATTTTTTCACCGAATTAAATAGTATTCGGATTGAAAGTGGAGTGTATCATAGAGTCGACCCCGCCCGACTTTAGACTTTCCTTACTTGTTATACTATGCATATATATAATGGAAATAATACTTCAATTCATAAAGTAAATATAAGGGAGCAATCATAAATACCCTAAATATTGGGGGATAGAGAGTGCATTTTCAGCTGCAGTCCTTTGGTTGGTTGTATTTCCATCTATTTTAAATTCAAAAGTATACATTTTGAAAATACCTTACCTCTCACGTACGCAGTATAAGACAACTTCATGATTCTACCATTTTTTGTCGTAAAAGCAACAAAATAAAGTACGAATTTGGAAAAAAAATTATTTTACGTGGCTATGCACTCAGAGGAACGTATATACCCAATTCCATGATACTATCTGCGGCCATTTTGTTGGTACTGTTTTTATCCCCTTTTTCGCATTTTACTCCTTAAAAGTACGACTTTCGAAAATTTCATCATTCTAGCTGTAGCCTTTTAGTTGGTACCATTTTGATCCCTCTGTACGAATTTGGAAAAACGTTTTTTTTTTCGTGTCACTCAGTCAGAGGAATGTATACCGCGAATTTCATGGTTCTAGCTGCATCCATTTGTTTGGTACAATTTTTATCCCCTTTTTCCATTTTACACCCTAAAAGTACGAATTTCGAAAATTTCCTTTATTTTATGTGTGTACGCAATCAGAGGAATATATACACCGAATTTCATTATTCTAGGTGCAGCCGTTTGGTTGGTACTATTTTTATCCCTCTATCCCCATTTAACCCCTTAAAAGTACACATTTAGAAAAAATACTTGTATATTATGTATCTACTCTAATAGATGTATGTACACGCCAAATTTCATGTTTCTATCTGTTGTCGTTTGATAGGTACTATTTTTATCCCTTTTCGTCCCATTTCGCCCTCTACAAATAAAAATCACTCTATCAAGTAAATACATGCTATTATGTTCAAAAACATGCTGAAATACTCTAAATATTAGGGGTATTTTCAGTCCTTGTGAGGGAAAAATTTTTCCCTCTGGGCCGATTTCGCCCGCTTTCAATCCCAACCGATCTACAACCATAAGACACATTTAGGAAAACATTTGAACCTCCTAGCTCATTTCGTTCGGCCGCTATCGTGCTTTCAACAGACAGACAGACAGACGGACATGGCTATATCGTCTTAGAATTTTACCACGACCCAGAATATATATACTTTATGGGGTCTCCGATGAATATTTTAAGGTGTTACAAACGGAATGACAAAGTGAATATACCCCCATCCTGGAGGTGGAGGGTATAAAATTAATGACAAAATATTAAATAAACCAGAATAAATTAATTAAGTGAAATGTCCTTGTATTTCAAAGAGTTCAAAAATACGCATAATCTTTGAACTTCATGTCAAACTTATGATTTATTTCCTTTTTCTTATATATTTTATCTTACAAGATATCGCGAATGTGGTAATTGATTCAGAAATTATAGCTGTTTTTTCAAAATGATTTCCTATTTCAGCAAAACATAATTTGTAGTTTTTACGGTGTTCACACATGTTCTAAACTGATATTTTGGGAATAATAGATGCCGGACGAATAGTAATGATGGGTTGATATATTATTAAAAAATCGCCAAATGATCCTACAGGAATGTTCGGAGTCATTTTCGAAAGATTTCAAAGAATCTGATTATGACATCAGAATTGACCTATTTTCAAGAACGAGTATACGTTTCGTGGAATTACCCTATAATGAATGGTTTCCCCATTTTTTACTGCTTCAAGAAAAACACGGTCCGACCAGTTTTTGCAGCGCATTGCGTTGGCGGAAGGTATTGGAAGAAGAAAATAGGGAGTAGCGTTTGTTGACTTCTGTTTTAAATTTCTGAATATCGTAATTATATTCCGCCGGAAGTCGATTCCACATACGGATAGTACAGGCAAAGAACGAATTCATTCTGTATTGTATGGTGTGGTCGGTTGTTCAATCGACAACAAATGGGTGAGAGTTCCTATAAAGTCGCGAATCTCTACCGTACGTTCTCATGGGCGGTATAAGATCACGAATGTTCGAAGAACATACACCATGAAAGTATCAATAAAACAAGGACACACAACCCACATTACGACGATGTTCAAGGGAAACAATAGAATTGGATAACCTATAAAAACCATCGGCCTCCTCTGGACACGGTCAAGTAGCCCCAGTGAAGAACCTGAAGAACCCGACCATATATGGGACTTGCATTCCATCTTTGGTCTGATGTAGATAGTGTAGATATTGAGAAGATCAGAGGGAGTGAAGTATTTCTTACATCGATACTGTGAAGTATTTCTACTAGATACTTGAATGCTTCCTTCGACACTTCAAATACATGTTTTGTCCAACGAACATCGTATTGTATTTTCATGTCTAGAACATCAAGAGTGTCTGACTGCTTCATTGACTACAATTTTGGATCCCTAGCGGGTATGGGGGCGAATGTAAATTTCTTTTACGGCTTCTAAAAGAATATCACATCGGTCCATGTGTTGGTAGATATTTGTGGTGTTACGTGTACATTTTTCGATAAGAGCTCGGCCTTCAGTACAGACTTCATGAAGCTCATTTTCATCTCGGTGGCTATGTGAATAAGCACCGAATTTGGGGTTCAGAGAACACACACCTGACCAATGCATCCACAACGAGTCACTGTTTGGTGTGGATTTTGGGCTGGCGGCATCATTGGGCCATGTACTGAAACAAGTAAGGAAAGGCTAAAGTCGGGCGGGGCCGACTATATGTTACACTCCACTTTCTATCCGATTACAATTCAATTCGGTAAAGAAGTGAAAACGGGAAGAATTTTTGTATGTTTCATAATCATAGGCCTGTTTTCTAGTGCAGAAAAAGTCAAATCGGGAGCTATATAAATCTGAACCGATCTGAGCCATTTTCACCATTGGTGTTCCTAGTTTAAATATAAGATGTTTTGCCAAATCTGAAGACAATCTTATACAATTTCTACAATAATCTAAGTCGATCGGCATAACTAACATTGGGTCTGTCTCCCTTCCTTTTGGATGTTACAAACAAATGCACAAAGACATAATACTCTCGTGGAATGTATAAAAATTGGTTGATCGCATGAGGTACTACCGAGCCAGTCGTGGTAATCATTTGAACCATATTGCGATATTGAATAATTATCTTTCGGAAAATTTTAAAAATGTTGTATATTACTGTGCATCTTTTTCTGTTATCGTTGAAAAAGTGATAATAGATTTTCCCCAAACAGTTGATATTTTAATAATTTTTATCCAGTTCATTTATTAGTCTATTAGATTTACAAAACATATCTTTTGGACTAAATCGGCCATTATTTATATTTTCTACAGTCTAAAAACAAGAAAAAGTAGGGGAAGAATTAATAAAAAATGTATTCCAGAAGACGAATACGTTCATATACTTTTTATCGCCATCAGTGCACAAATACAATTTCGGCAACGAGAGACACCCAATTTGGACCCTCACTGGTTAGAACTCAGTTGACCTAGAGGTCTACTCCCAAACTTAAGTTCCACAACACTTCGAATATGTCTGTATGAAATTTCATCAAAATCGGTCAAGCCTTTTATGAGTGCCATAATTATTTCCCTTTTTTCTCAAATCCCCCACTGTGCAGCGTATACGACCTAACGAGACTCTATCTTTTACTTTTCAATAATTTTTCGAATGGCAACGTCATGGACATTTGGACTGAAAGCCCGTTCGAAGCCACAATAATTATGTGGATCCCCAAAGTCGTCCAGGTGGCTTTGAACTATCCATGCGATCGGCCATATTTGTAGATTAACCTTTATTTTTTTCCAAAGAAATTAGGCTAATTTTAAACCCTTTTTATTAGAGATTTCTTCTCGCTATCTAATGAACCTCATATCAATAAATATTACATTAAATTATTATTGGATTTTCCCAAACAATTTAACCAAATTTAAAAAGCATTCACCCTGAATTAACACTATTTGGTTCAATGAACATTGTTCAGCTGTACATCCCCCTCTCGCTTTTGTCTGCCATTACAAGGCGAATTATTTCATGTGACATATGACATATTTATATGGTCACTTTCAATGTTTATTATATGTTGGGACAGACCATTTAATTTACCAAAATAAAATTAGTGACAGTCAGTTATGACAGACAAGACAAACAGCCACAAAAATCTCAATGAACTATTAACAGAGTTCATGGGTATTTGTACTTGTTTTGGGGTGACGCCAGCTTGAAAAGACAATTAAATATCACTCATACGTCTGTGTGGCTTTGCAGCTTTATAAATGCCGCAAACAGCATGCTGCATGATTTGCGGTGAATATTTTCGAAAACCACTGAAAAGACATTGCACGCTTAATGTGTTAACAACGATAATGAAAAATGATGCCAGTAACAATTTCTTGAATGTAATTGCAACAACTTAATGAGTTTAATATACTCTTAATATAGGATTTGGTTGCATATGAGTGATTTTTTTGAGGTTAGGATTTTCATGCATTAGTATTTGACAGATCACGTGGGATTTCAGACATGGTGTCAAAGAGAAAGATGCTCAGTATGCTTTGACATTTCATCATGAATAGACTTACTAACGAGCAACGCTTGCAAATCATTGAATTTTATTACCAAAATCAGTGTTCGGTTCGAAATGTGTTCATGTGTTCGAAATGTTCAGCGATGAGGCTCATTTCTGGTTGAATGGCTACGTAAATAAACAAAATTGCCGCATTTGGAGTGAAGAGCAACCAGAAGCCGTTCAAGAACTGTCCATGCATCCCGAAAAATGCACTGTTTGGTGTGGTTTGTACGCTGGTGGAATCATTGGACCGTATTTTTTCAAAGATGCTGTTGGACGCAACGTTACGGTGAATGGCGATCGCTATCGTTCGATGCTAACAAACTTTTTGTTGCCAAAAATGGAAGAACTGAACTTGGTTGACATGTGGTTTCAACAAGATGGCGCTACATGCCACACAGCTCGCGATTCTATGGCCATTTTGAGGGAAAACTTCGGAGAACAATTCATCTCAAGAAATGGACCGGTAAGTTGGCCACCAAGATCATGCGATTTGACGCCTTTAGACTATTTTTTGTGGGGCTACGTCAAGTCTAAAGTCTACAGAAATAAGCCAGCAACTATTCCAGCTTTGGAAGACAACATTTCCGAAGAAATTCGGGCTATTCCGGCCGAAATGCTCGAAAAAGTTGCCCAAAATTGGACTTTCCGAATGGACCACCTAAGACGCAGCCGCGGTCAACATTTAAATGAAATTATCTTCAAAAAGTAAATGTCATGGACCAATCTAACGTTTCAAATAAAGAACCGATGAGATTTTGCAAATTTTATGCGTTTTTTAAAAAAAAAAAGTTATCAAGCTCTACGAAGGGAAGCCACCTTCATCTGTAATCTAATCACGAATCTAAATTTAACACAAAATGTTATATTCCCCCAGCGAACACCTACAGAGGAAGTGTTCCACATCGACACAAAATTTCGTCTACATAGAGTTCCATACCATCCAAGTACCATCCATATGTTCCTTTTTCGTGCCAACAAAAAATCAATTTTTTGGAGATTGTTTCTGTGTGAAATATAAATTATTTAGTAAGGCAAAGATACTTTTAATGAATTTATTTAAAAAATACATTTAAAAAGATGTAAAAATCCATTGGTAGTTGACTAAGTTTTTGAAGTTTTCATTAAAACAAAATTTTTGCAAAAATACACGTTTTGGACATTTAAGTTCACATCTATTTTTAAAGATGAATATCAATGTTCAAAGTAACAACTTTTAATGTGCCTCTGTAACCTCAAGCCATTTAAAAATAGTTTCATCCGTTAACAAAAGTATTTAAAAATAAGGCCTTTACTTAATGACTTAACTTGGATAAGATAAGAAGAAAACAACGGCTACTAAGATCAACATAATGATACACAAAGATTTAAATGTAAAACCTTTTATTAATGACAATAGTTGAAGGTAGCTATTGTAAAGATAACTTTCACATAAACGCAGCCACTTAATAAATCCTCCTCGAATTCGTCTGTGCGTATGACTAATGTGAATGTATAGAACATAAATCATACGCCGGTATGTCCCAAATAACTCATCCACCTTCGATATGTTTCCAGTTTACTGCGGCAACGCCCTTTTTAGCATTTACGTCATGACCAATCTCTTCATATATTCATTCAGTCACTTTATGTTGGGAATTTGTTAAGACAAATGACACCGAAAACGTTGCTCATATTTCATAGTGATGATAAGACGCATTTTCGTTGGAACCAAAAAGGTAGGCTGCCGTCAAGGTTGTAAAAAAACAAAAGCCGCACAAAGTAGTAGTAGCCTATAAAACGTCGAACGTCAACGTCAGCTGAACAACTATTTAACCACTTCTCCGTCATGTCTTTTTCATTTGCTGGGTCTAGTATTGGCCAATTTAACAGTGTAATTAAGATTTGTTCAGTTTGTGTTCATTCAATCCCCTATAACTCTCAAAATACTCGAGCGAATATAATATGCTTATATCATGTTTTGTATTTAAATTAATTTTAAAATTTTGAAGATTTTTTAACGTTTTTACAATTTCCTTTCTTTTATTTGGATTTGAGATATAATTATATTTATTTATTTTCTTTAAGCCGGTATAACAAGCTGCAATAACAAAAATGTTAATAAAAATTTAATTTGTTGTTCAAAAAAAATATATATATAAATATTTGTATCAAAACAAATTTTCAAAAAATATTTTGTTTTGACTTTTTTGGACTTAGCTTCGATAACCATAAATTTGACTTACACTGGATAATTATCCAGGCTAAGTCAAACATTTTTAACACAAAATTATTTTTTCAAAATTTGTTTTCACACACACTTTGATATTGCCTTTGGCGACAATTTTAAGAAAGAAATTTTTATTTTGAGTGAAGTTTTAAAATTTTATTTCGATTTTTGTTATCGCAGCTTAGTTATCCAGTCTTAAAGAAAAAAGCTATATTAATTGATATTTTTGAATTTTAAAATAGTGTTCTTAAACAGAGCTACAAGCCGACCCAGAATTATCGGCGGTGGCGGCGCTACCCAAAATGGGTCGGCGGCGGCGGCTTTCGGCTGATTTGCCGGCTCATTCTGTCATTCGATAACCCCTATTTATTTGACAATTTTGGGAAAAGGGAAAAACAATTTTTATTTTTCCGCAAATAGTTCAATATTATTTAATATTAGCCAATGTTCACATAATTTCATATTATTATCCCATACAAATATTTTTTGGGAGTAGCACTCCATTCCCAAAATTTATAATATGCAAGAATTTAATAAATATTTAATATATTCATAGGAGACATATTTGACCAGACATCTTGAAAATTATAATCCTTCCAAAGAATGATAAGCTGTACCTTCTTTGACACACTAAAGAAGCACAATAGAGGAGCTGTTGTTTATTGTTTTTATAGGAACACATGGCCACTAGGGCGTACCTCAAAAAAAAAGTTCGCCGTACACCTTCGAATATGAAGTATTATTGAAAGGTAGTTTCAAAAAAAAAAATTTTATTTTTTTATGCCGAACGTAGGGGTCGCGCTTTTACATTTTTCTATATAACTTGTATTTATAAACGGATTTTAAAGTGTGATACATCGATGTTTTTGTCTCGACGAGGCCGATTTTTTTGTCTTTGAAGTCATTGAGCTCAAGCACCCCCTTCTGGTACTTACCCATCATTTCTCAGTTGCTACTACCCTAATGTACCACTCTAATAATCGAAAATTAAAGCTCGCATAAAATCATGAATCATGTTTGAGCTCAATGACTTCAAAGACAAAAAAATCGGACAAAAACATCGATGTATCACACTTTAAAATCCGTTTATAAATGCAGAAGTTATATAGAAAAATGTAAAAGCGCGACCCCTACGTTCGGCATAAAAAAATAAAAAAAATTTTTTTGAAACTACCTTTCAATAATACTTCATATTCGAAGGTGTACGGCGAACTTTTTTTTTTTACTTGTAACCTGGCCATTGGCCACTCATACTGGAATTGACTTATATAAATGTGTCTTTCAAATAAAATTGCAATCATTCAATTTACTATAGACGTCATCATATAGTGGGGTATCAAATTCAAAGAAAACAAGTAAGGAAAGGCTAAAGTCGGGCGGGGCCGACTATATAATACCCTACACCACTCCCTACGTATGTACCTCGCTTTGATTACTAAACCCAGGTATTTCATGGGAGCAATTTTATTTAGTTTATACAAATTATATAAATTATATTCATATAATTTATATGCTATAAATTCATCTTTAGTCAAATTTAACGAATATGGTAAATAATATGGTAATTAATCCAATTGTCCGACAGACAAATACAAATTATACAGTACTATACCAAAGTATGGACATATGGGCATCACCCAAACAATTCTCATAGCAATTCAATTCGGTAAAAAATTGAAATCGGGAAGGATTTTTGCATCCTGTAAATGTATGTGTTTCACAAAAAATGTTAAATCGGAAAGGACATTTGTATGGGGGTATATTGAAACCTGGAACGATGTAACCCGCTTTCACCATGTCTGTTTATGGGTGAAATATAATATGTAAAGTTTGGCCAAAATCGGTTAAACATTCGGGAGCAACATTTGTATGAGGGCTATATCTAAAACTGAACCGATCTTACTCACTTTCACCATAGGGTTTTTAGTTGGATTATAAGATGTTGTACCAATTTTAAAGAAAAACGGGTACACTATGTGGATTTTAGAGCGGAAAAAGTCAAATGGGGAGCGACATTTGTATGGGGGCTATATCTAAATCTGAACCGATCTTACCCAATTTTTGCATAGGTGTTTCTAGTTGGATTATAAGATGTTCTGCAAAATTTAAAGAAAATCGGGTACAATATGACGTTTCTAGAGCGGGAAATGTCAAATCGGGAGCTACATTTGTATGGGGGCTATATCTAAATCTGAACCGATCTTACCCAATTTTTGCATACGTGTTTCTAGTTGGATTATAAGATGTTCTGCCAAATTTAAAGAAAATCGGGTACAATATGTGGTTTCTTGAGCGGAAAAAGTGAAATCGGGAGCGACATTTGTATGGGGGCTATATCTAAATCTGAACCGCTCTTACCCAAATTTTGCATAGGTGTTTCTAGTTGGATTATAAGATGATGTGACAATTTTAAAGAAAATCGGGTACAATATGTGGTTTCTAAAGCGGAAAAAGTCAAATGGGGAGCGACATTTGTATGGGGGCTATATCTAAATCTGAACCGATCTTACCCAATTTTTGCATACATGTTTCTAGTTGGATTATAAGATGTTCTGCAAAATTTAAAGAAAATCGGGTACAATATGTGGTTTCTAAAGCGGAAAAAGTGAAATAGGGAGCAACATTTGTATGGGGGCTATATCTAAATCTGAACCGATCTTACCCAATTTTTGCATACGTGTTTCTTGTTGGTTTATAAGATGTTCTGCCAAATTTAAAGAAAATCGGGTACAATATGTGGTTTCTAAAGCGGAAAAAGTGAAATAGGGAGCAACATTTGTATGGGGGCTATATCTAAATCTGAACCAATCTTACCCAATTTTTGCATATGTGTTTCTAGTTGGATTATAAGATGTTCTGCCAAATTTAAAGAAAATCGGGTACAATATGTGGTTTCTAAAGCGGAAAAAGTGAAATAGGGAGCAACATTTGTATGGGGGCTATATCTAAATCTGAACCGATTTCCTCCAAATTCAATACCGATGGTCCTTGGCCAGAAAAAATAAATTCTGCCAAGTTTCATGACAATCGGACAACAATTGCGACCTGTAGAGTGCGAACAAGCTTAGATGGACAGCAGACGGACACACAGACATCGTTAAATCGACTCAGCTGGTGATTCTAAGCCGATCGGTATACTTAAAGGTGGGTCTAGCTCGATTATTTCGTGGTGTTACAAACATTTGGCGCGAAACTAACTTATAATACCCTAGACCACGAAGTGGTGTAGGGTATAAAAAGAGGGTTACAAATAGTACCAATCAAAAGTTGAAATCATGAAATTCTGTGTATACATTCCACTGTCAATATAAATAGATGCGAAACACAAAGACATTTTTCGAAATCTGAACTTTTTGGCGGAAAATGGGTCGAATGGGGTTAAAAATGGTAAAAACCAAACTGCTGCAGCTATAATAGTGAAATTGCGTGTGGTCATTGCTCTGATTGCGTAGATGCGAAAAATAAAGAGATCTTTCGATATTCGTACCTTCGGGGCTCCAATTAAGCCGGTGTAGCTAGAATCATGAAATGTATCTAATTTCGTAGACACGGAAAATAAGTGGACGTTTTCCAAATCCGTAATTTTAGGGTCCAAATGAAAAAGAGAATAAAACTGGTATCAAGCAACCGGCTGTAGCTAAAATCATGAAATTAGATGTGTACATTCCCTTGTGGATCTTCAATATTAGTACTTTTGCTATCAAAATGGAACGGACATTTAGCCTCATGTTAACTTTTTGATTAGTCTTGAAATTTTATATTTAGATATAGTAGAGTACTATTAATATTATAAAAAAGAAGCATCTCTATTAATTTAAAATAGTGGGCATACAAAATATCACAATTGGTAGTGAACTTCTATGTAAAGTTGACAGCCACTTGTCTGTCGGTAATACTGTGGAATGCACTCCGCGGTTGAGGGTATATAATATGCGACCCGGCCGAACTTAACGTCTTTTTACTTGTTTATTTTGTAAATGGGTTGAAACTAAAATATAAAATTTATTTTTTAATTCTCTTGCGTCCACAAAGCTCGTCAAAACATCTGCATTCAATCAAAGATAATTTTAAAATCGGCATTGTTTTGAAATAATGAAATCGAGAAGGATTTGTTAATGGGTCTTTAATTATGGTCCGATGTGACCCACTGTCTTTCTTGTCTTTTGTCAAATTATGAATCTATTTCGCCAAATAATGGGAACATCGTAAAAATGTTCTGTCTGTATTTTGACTAACCGAACTACTGCTTACGGCTGCCTTCTCATCCATAACTGGAAGATACGATATGATGTCCTTCAATTCCATTGTACATCTGATGTACAATTAAACCACTCCAACTTCAGAACAACAACAACAACCCCCAAATGAAAATTTGCTACCCAGCCGATAACCCATTCTGTGTTGAACATAAAAAGAAAGGCGGGAAATTTCGCAACAAAGCACAAAACAAGTTTTAATTAAATTTGCCACATTTTGTTTTTCTCGGTATTTGCCGGCGAAATATTTTCAATTTCCAACAACAAGAGCGAACACATCGATTTCGATGTGATAGAGATCAACGGCGACAATAGAGACAATTTTCTGCCCATTGTCGCGTTTTAAATCAATTTAAAAATTCAAAATTTCTTGAACGTGTTTAGAATTTGCGACACCACGTTGATAACGAATAATGTTATTAACTCTTTAATATTTTTTCACAGAATTTAATGCGAATACCCTATTGTAAACGCTGTACAGGTGCAATTTAAAATTATTATGATTTAATAATCTAAACATATGGGTGTTTCCACTTTCATGAGATTTTTATGGAATTTGATAAATAGAGACTTTTTTCCAAAAGGCGACAATATTATCCATCCACTAGGATCATCTGGAAAACATATCTGCTCTGAGCATGTAAAATTTCGTTAATACATCTTCCCCGTTTAAAAATTACAGAATTAATTAAAACCGAAGAAAGGTACGTTCAGCCAGGACGAATCTCTAACATGGAATGCATTCGACAATATTACCGACAGAGTAGATAGTGTCGACTTCATGTAGCAGCTCAGTCATATATTAGAAAAATTTTTATATATTTATTATAATATTATGTTTACTAGTTTGTTTATGGTTTAAATATATTGTGACGTTATGTAAAATGGGTTCAAAACTAAATATTCCGACATAAGATACTATGACATAGTACCATATAATGATATGCCAAATTTCTGGGCATTTAAATTTAAATCAATTGAAAATTGTGCATAAAATTTCACGCTCGGACGCCTACCATGGAAATATATTCCGAAATAAATCACTTATTTTTTCTCACTGTTTTTTAAGTCACTCTCATATTTGCATAATTTCTGAGAGTGAAATCACGTCCTCGCACCACAATGACACACAATGTTCACACCTGCCCACATGCCGCAGGGTGTTATTAATTATTCAATTTGCAAAATTAAATATAAATCATCATGCAGCATCATGAATGAAATGCATATTTTTGGAAATTATAATAATATTGCGGACATTTGCCAAGGCGAAGCAACGAAAAATATTTTTGTTTGCTCTGAACTCTGCAAAAATTTCCATTTAAATTAACCGCATTTGTGTAATTGGCGTGGGGGTCGTATTAAATTAGTCCTGCTGTTGGGTATGTGAAAATAGTTTCCACGCCAAAAGTGAGAGAGAATGTTGTGGGCATTTATGCTGGTAACATGGAAATACACCAAATAAGTTTATTATGGCCAGTGACTGGGAATGTTTATTGGCATCGCATTTAATTTAAAATTTAATTTTATGTTGAGTCGCATTTAAACACGAACGGCATCGTTATCAAAAATAGCTTTAAGCTCTGTTGGCATTGCAAATGGGTCAAATTGGAGAGGGATAAAGTTTTTCTGTAAGAAGAACTGTAAAACCCTTAATATTTAGGATATTCAAGCAGATATTTTAAGACTGATGGATTTTACTGGCATTTACTTTACTTTTACTGACTATTACCTGCTATTAAAACAAATTATTTTTTTATTTTTCAAATTTTAATGGATTTTTAGTGCCACCAATTTTTATATCCACCACCTAAGGATGTAGGTATATTCACTTTGTCCTTCCGTTTGTAATACCTTGAAATATTCATCGGAGACCCCATAAAGTATATATATTCTGGGTCGTGGTAAAATTCTAAGACGTTCTAGCCATATCCGTCTGTCTGTCTGTCTGTTGAAAGCACGATAGCGGTCGAACGAAGTGAGCAAGGAATAAACAAGGTACCAATAATACGATAACAGCTAGAAACATGATATTTGGAATGTACATCCTTCTAATTGCGTAGATGCGTAAAATAGAGGGATTTTTCAAAATTCGTACTTTTAATGGGTACAATTTGAACAGCGGGATAAAAATGGTACCAACCAAACCGCTGAAGTTGAAATCATGAAAGTCGGTATGTACTTTCATCTGACTATGATGATGCGAAATAAAAAGGATTTTTTCGATATTTTTACTTTTAGCCAGAAAATGGGGATAAAAATGGTACCAAAGAACTGCTGCAGCTATAATAATGAAATGCGGTGTGTACAT
Source organism: Polietes domitor (assembly GCA_947397865.1). Taxonomy (NCBI): domain Eukaryota; kingdom Metazoa; phylum Arthropoda; class Insecta; order Diptera; family Muscidae; genus Polietes; species Polietes domitor. Next base: position 153,109,017 of record OX377619.1, on the reverse strand, counting down.
TTCTCTGACTGCGGTGACGCGAAGAAATCTTCCGATATTCGTAGCATCACGATCTAAATGAAATTAAATGTGGCTACAATGAAATGCTTGTAGCTAGAATCATGACATACAGTATCTATACTCGCCTGACTACGTAGACGCGGAAAATACAATTTTTTCTAAATTCGTACTTTTAGGATCAAAATGAAAAACGGCAGTGAAACTGGTACCAATAAAACTGCTGTAGCTAAAATCATGAAGTTAGGTGTATACATTCCACTCTGAAACATATTGCATCTTAAATATTATAACTTTTCCTATCAAAAAGGTACAGAAATTAAGGCTGTAGATGGAATCAAGAAATTGAAAATGGGGAAAATCGGGCTTGAGGGAAATTGTTTCTACCTAATAATGATTAGGGCACATTTTTGAAGATTTCTGACTAATAATTATATTAATATTTATATAGTAGAGGACTATTCATATTATAATAATGAAGAATCACAATTTTCCTAATATGGTAGTGCACTTCTGTGTAATGTCGACAGCCTCTAATCTACCGATAGTACTGTGGAATACACTCCGTGGAGGTGGAGGGTATATAAGATTCGGCCCGGCCGAACTTAACGTCTTTTTACTTGTTTTAAATCAATTTTTTCTAAATTCTTTGGAGACAGCTTACTATTTGAAAGTTAAATTCGCAACATGTATAGCCAACATAAGTACCTCTAATTGAAAATATAAGCGGGTGTTGTAAAAAATATATTATAAAATTGGGTATTTTTTACTTAAATGGTCGCCATTTCTTTACACACCACATTGATGTGGTAATACATCTTGAGTCAACATATGAGGCTAAAAATAAGCTAAACACTTTCTAATTGGTGCTTTGCAATTTGAGAATTTTTTATAATAAATCTTTTTGGATGTTTTATCTTTAGAAGTTTATAACTTCTGATTCAAAGAACATATTAACACGAGACTCGTTTATTTAAAATACGAAACCAACCTCGCCAAGAAAATATGATTTTTTTCTTGCAATCTCGATATCTCTTCAAATACACACACGTACAAGCACAAAATAATTATTTTTTTCTCAATTTCTTGGAGGCTGTTCGTACCATAGTACCTCAAACACATAAAAATATATTTTACAAAAATCGGCTTGCATTCCACAGAGGAAAACGTTACATTTTGTAAATATAGCCAAAACCAATAAAAACAAGGCTAGCAATATAGCAAGTAATTTCAAAGGTATATATAAGACGGCATATATAAGACGGCAATATTCAGTATTTTCAGCTACAGCCGTTTGATTGGTTGTATTTACATTTTATTTCAATTTCATTATCATTACTTCCCAGCAAAAACTCGGTAATGACATATCATTATTATTAGCATTACCTAGTAATGACTGCCCATTACGCCCTGCATCATTTTGAAGTATGAATAATGACTACTTTATAATGACTTACAAAAGTAGTTATTGGTAACAGAAAGTCCATGTTTTGCTACACATTGAGTTGTGTGTAACTTATTTTATTTATAATGTCCATTCTAGATGATTCAGATAATTTGAATAACATATAAAATTAAATTATTTGAAAAGTAAATAATAATGCCAATATAAAGTTTCTAGACGAAAAACCTGTAAATATTTATATACATTATATTTTTTAATAAAATATTTTGTGTTTTCTTTCATTTTTGGTAAGGAAATATTACTTTTGCGAAAAAAATAAAATTTTTGTTTCTTCAATTTTTTCAATTTTGAGAAGAATGAAAGTGGAAGGAGTGGTTCGCTTGGATGTATAAACATTGTCGATTTTTCGTAGTAGGATATTCTAAGAAAAAAATGTTGTGGAAAAATATTTTTAGTTTTTGTGTTGTTGATTAGTGATCGATTGATTGATTTTCTATGAGTTTTGAATGTAATACATTCGAATTTCAGCTTATTCGTTCAAGTAATTTCTTCTTAAGAAGGAAATCTTTGTTTTTTGGTAATGGAAAGGAGGAGAACCACACTCAACCATACACACATTTGACCATATACGTATTTCGTTGTCCTGTGTAGAGACAACTCATCAGTGATCCTTCTGTATGGAGTGCTTGCGTTACCATGAAGTCATAAGTTGTATATATATCTACGTTATATGAAAATCACACCTGCGTATTATATGTATACACCCGAAAACCTCACCGCAAAGCGTTTTGAAGAGCATTATTCTACCTAAAACCTTTTCTCATTACCATTTTGCTGTAGGCTGATATATTTTCAACACGATACAGCTTTTTCCCCACGAATTTGTTAGACAGCCACCCACAACAACAATGAGTGGTGAAAATTCTTTGGAGATGATTTGTTGAAGTTGTTACATCCCTTTTCGTCTCATGTGTCCTTATATTTGCCATCAAGTTATGATCACGCCGTGGTGCGAAGCACAGCATGTCCGCCCAACGAACGTGCAACCCAGGTTCGAAACCTGGTCGGGCCAAAGACAACAAGTGTCGAAGAAGATGAATTTTTGTTTCAACATTAGGGCGTGCTGTCCCAATTTTAATTATTAGTTTTTGTGTTGTTGATTAGTGATCGATTGATTGATTTTCTATGAGTTTTGAATGTAATACATTCGAATTTCAGCTTATTCGATCAAGTAATTTCTTCTTAAGAAGGAAATCTTTGTTTTTTGGTAATGGAAGGGAGGAGAACCACACTCAACCATACACACATTTGACCATATACGTATTTCGTTGTCCTGTGTAGAGACAACTCATCAGTGATCCTTCTGTATGGAGTGCTTGCGTTACCATGAAGTCATAAGTTGTATATATATCTACGTTATATGAAAATCACACCTGCGTATTATATGTATACACCCGAAAACCTCACCGCAAAGCGTTTTGAAGAGCATTAGTCTACCTAAAACCTTTTCTCATTACCATTTTGCTGTAGGCTGATATATTTTCAACACGATACAGCTTTTTCCCCACGAATTTGTTAGACAGCCACCCACAACGCAAGCACTCCATACAGAAGGATCACTGATGAGTTGTCTCTACACAGGACAACGAAATACGTATATGGTCAAATGTGTGTATGGTTGAGTGTGGTTCTCCTCCTTTCCGTTACCAAAAAACAAAGATTTCCTTCTTAAGAAGAAATTACTTGATCGAATAAGCTGAAATTCGAATGTATTACATTCAAAACTCATAGAAAATATTTTTCAATTGGCTCAAATACAACCCATTACATATCTCAGAACGTGTGTGACTTAGAACACTATCATTCTAACTGGCACATATATTCTTGATTGTCATAAAATTCTAAGACGATCTAGCCATACCCGTCCATCCGTCTGTCTGTTGAAATCATGCTAGCATCTAAACGAATCTTGGCAAGGACGTCCAAATTTTCCATAAATACGTCCTATAACCGTAGATCGGTGCGATTGCAACTGGGCGAAATCGGTACGCAGGGAAAATTTTTTTCCCTCACAAGGACTAAAAATGCCCATAATAAACCCAAATATTTTAGAGTATTTAAGCATGTTTTTTCAATATGTCTGCTTGTACTTACTTAATTTTAGGTATGCTCAAAATAATATATATAAATAAAAATAAAATAATATATATAACATACTTTTAAGGGGTAAAATGAGAATAGAGCGATAAAAATTGTACCAAACCAAAGAGCTGCACCTAAATAATGAAATTCGGTTTATACATTTCTCTGTTTGCGTAGACACGTAAATTATTTTTTTTTCGAAATTCGAACTTTTTGTGGTTAAAATGGAAAAATGTACCAACCAAATGGCCTACCCTAGATTCATGAAATTCGGTGTATACATTCCTCCTACGGCTTAGACCCGAAAATTAAAAAGGTTTTTCCAAATTCGTACCTTCAAGGGATACAATGGCAACAGAGGGATAAAAATGGTACCAGAAAAACGGCTACGGATAGAATGATGAAATTCGGTGTGTACATACATCTAATTGTGTAGACACGTAAAAAATAGACTTTAGAAAGTCCTACTCTTAACGGTGTAAAATGGGAAAAGTGGATAAAAATGGTACTAGAATCATCGAATTCAGCGCATGCATTCCACTGACTGCATACCTTGCAAAATCATTTTTCGAGTTTATGCAGTCAGATGAATGTATATACCATGATTCCAGCTGCGGCCATTTGATTGGTACCATTTTATTCCCTTTTTTCCCCATTTAACCCCCTTAAAAATACGAAAACAACTACCTTACTAAACAATTTTATTCAAAAAATTCGATTTATTTTTGGAAAAATCTATTTTTTCTAACATTTATTATTTTTGGCAAAGGCGGGCATATAAATTTTCAAGTCGATAGGCGCGGATTAGGATTTAATTTTAGATACATGGTTTCTTCGGAGAATTTTCTTAGAATTTTATGTAGTTTACGTTTTTGCTAAACAATATAAAATAATAAAATCCACCCCGAAAATGAAAAATCCTTCTATATTATGTATCGACTCAATTAGTGAAATGTACACACCAAATTTCGTAACTCTAGCTGTCGTCGTTTGATAGGTACCATTTTTATCCCTTTTCACTTTATGGGGAGTGCGCATTCTAAATATCATGCAAATATAAGCAGACGTATTCCAAAAAACATACTTAAATACTTCAATTTTTAAAGGTAATTGGGGGCATTTTCAGTCCTTGTGATGGAAAAAATTTTCTCTGTGGACCGATTTTACCCACTCTCAATCGACCTACAACTATAAACCATATTTATTTCAAATTTCATTTAGATATCAGCTTTCAACATACGTATATGGCTAGATCGTCTTAGAATTTTATGACGATCAAGAATATATATATATACATTATGGGTCGATATTTCAAGGTGTTACAAACGGAATGACAATCTTAGTACACCCCATCCTGGAGGTTATCTCAAAAAGTACTTTTTGAAAATTTCATCAGAATTTGCTTCAAGTGGAATTACTCTGTAAGCATAATCATCATAAAAGGCATATTTAAAATTAAATAAATTTCCCCGATTTTAAATACGGGTTTCTTTGTAAAGATTTGCCATTTGCTCCACAAACCAAAAATCAAAATATGTAAAAATTAAATGCTTTAATCGAATATATATATTTTTGAAAATCATTGTCGCACAAAATTGTCACATTATCATAAATTAACTTGTGTGTCCTTGACTGTTGCAAAATCATTGCTGAAGGACAACTTAAACAAAAACTTTTCCCCAATAATGCGCACAGTGAGTAGGTGTTTCGGCGTAAACATTGTTCACTTATGGCCACAGAAAACAGTGTTAAATTGACATTTTTCCCCACAAGAGTGATTGAGAGTTTTTCCACGAAAAACTAATTATCCTCTTACCGAAAAGTCTAAATGAATGGAATTATACGGAGAAAATTTGCCACGGCTCGTCCTTTTATCTTCTGATTTTCCGGAAATTTTCATTCATTCATTATACGGCCGACGAGAGACTTCTTTATGTCCCTTATGTCATTGTGTTTGCCTTCCAACTAGTGTCCTTTCAATTGAGTAGATGGAGTAAAGTAAATGAAAGGGATGATCTGTTTTCTTCATTCTCTTCACACAAAAGCAATATTAATACTTGGCCAAAACCAAACCAATGGAATGTTGCTACTCTGTGTATGACAAACCGAAATGAATGAATGGTTGCTGAAAGGATAATGGTGACAAATTGTTTTTGGATTCAAGGTGAAAATGAATGTTTTGCGTTCGAGACCTAAAAATGTATTCTTTGTGTTTATGGAGAACACTATACACCAAAAATTTTGACGAAGGGCTATGTGTAAGGTCTTAAAATGGTAGCTATTAAAAATGAAACAAAGTATTTTTTCGATTTCTTGTTATACCCTCCACCTCCAGGATGGGGGTATACTAACTTTGTCATTCCGTTTGTAACACCTTGAAATATCGACCCGAGACCCTATAAAGTATATATATTCTTGATCGTCATAAAATTCTAAGACGATCTAGCCATGTCCGTCCGTCCGTCTGTTAGGTCATTTTGCACTTGCACGTCTGATAATGGATTTTAAAAATTTGCACTTTTGGAATTAAAATAGAATGGAAATGCAACCAACTGTAGCACCCACTATCTACCAATATTTATGGCTTTGAAAATATAAATATAAGAATATTTATTTTTTGAATTGACGTATTGGTAGCATTTCCTTATACGCGTGGTTTGAAATAATTTAAATTTTATATTTATTTATAAAATTAATATTTCAATATTTGTATTTGTTTTGGTTTGGCTATATTAAACAAATTATATTTTCCTATAATATTCCTGCACTTGTACGAAAACCGACAACCTCTGTGGAATGCAATCCATGGTGGAGGGTATATAAAGTTCGGCCCGGCCGAACTTAACGCCGTTTTTACTTGTTTAATTTTAAGTCAGCCAAAAAATTTAAAAAAATTTAAATTTGGTTGAATGTGAAATTAGCAGAATTTGTAGCCACAAGAATTACCTTCAATTGAACAAATAACTGAATATCGATCTTTTATTCCCAAAATGAGAGTACAAATATTAAAAGTGCCTCTTGGAGAAAATTGTAATTTAATAAAGAAAATATAAAAAAAAGATATCAAAAAATCAATGTCGATTTTGAGTTTAGAAAGCCAAAATTCATTGGAAAATTTTAAACAATCCCTTCGGCAAAAAGTGTTATTATGTAAACGTATGAACTAATGACATGTTTTTCTGTTAACAGGACTTTTTTCACACAAAAAATAAACTCAAGTGACAGACAAATTTCTGAAAGCGTTTGTTCATTGATGGGAAACAGAATGAAATAAGGACATTTAAAATTAGAAGACAACAAATATACATGTTAAACCACAATTAAATCTTATATCTGTGGTTTTCAAGAATAACCGCTTAAGTCATAAAATCAAACTTTTCAGGAGAACGAAAATAAATTATTTTTAAAAATGCGGTTTCAGTAAAATATTTTTCATTTTTGTCTGTTAAGAAAAAATCTGTAACTGTAATCTAGGTAACTGTATATAATTTTGAAAAGAAAAATCCTAAAAGGTCAAATTTTGTAGAAGGATTAAAAACCCATAAAGGCTCATATCCACATCAGATGTTTTCGTGAAAAGAAATTTTACCATAAAAGTGGCTGAAAAAGTCAACAAGAAACACAAGTTGTCATATATTTATTCGACAAATGTAATCATACGGGTAGTTATAGAAAAATTCATGTGAGACCCCATGAATTTCTTTTTTGCAATGGAAAGTAAAGTCATTAGGATGCTTCCGTAAAAAAATTAATTAAAATCGAAGTGGTTTCGAGAAGAAAATGTGTCAGAAGTTGTGCACAGTAGCTTCTATCGAAACGACTCAACGAAACACCCATTCAACACAGAATACTTCTCTAAATATAAGCCTCGTGATCAGCAACATATATATATATTAAAAACAAGTAAGGAAAGGCTAAAGTTGGGCGGAGCCGACTATATGATACACTACACTTTTTATCCGAATACAAAATCGATAAAAAAAGTATGTTTCCTAATCATAGGCTAATCTGATGTGACCAAATTTGTCAAATCGAGAGGAATATTTGTATCCAAACATGGAATGAATTGCCCCATTTTCACAATAGGTTCTACCAGTTCATGTACAACTTGTTATGCTCAATATGAAGAAATTCGGTGAAAACATATGGTTTCTGGGCGGAAAAAGTCTATCCGAGAGCGAAATTTGTATGGGAGCTATATATAAATCTGAACCAATCTGACTTATTTTCACCATGGGTGTTTCTAGTTGAAATATGAGATATTTTGCAACATGTGAAGAAGAAGTTTACAATTCCCTACTGTGCGGACGTGCTTCATAATCGCTCGTATTATAACAACCACATACTTTGTTTTACTGCCTCGATTTGCCTAGAAACTGTTTACAGCTAATTTACAAGTGTGTCGGCATCGATCTGTGTTTATGCTGATTTGTGTTGTAGTGGTGTATTCCCGAATTTTGCAAAATAAAAATATCATTTTGGTGTGCTAAGAGAACAATAATTCGCTGTGTTGTTGTAAGTGGATGAAATAGGACACATACACATAAATAAACATACATCGTCATCAGCTGTTTTGCTTATTGGTTACCTGTTACACTGTGAATATCGAATATCGAATATCATCCCTAAGCTGCCTGGGTGTTGTCTCGGATAAACAAATTTTTTTCACCACTGTACTACTCACCACACTTTTAACAACCCCTGTTGGAAATTGATTGCAAGTTGCAAATATATAACAATGCCTTGCTCTAAATTAAATTGTAAAATCAACAAATTAGATGAACCCATGGTATCTTGTTGGCTATGCAATACATCATACCATGCTAAATGTGTTGAATTGGCTGCTCGTACTGCTGATAACTTAATTGAGGATAAAGGTCTGCGTTGGTGTTGCAAAAAATGCAAAGTGTTTGATGTGGAGTTCTATTTGTTCTTCAAAAATACTCGTAAGGTATTTGATCAAATTAATAATGATCTTATATCCCTTACCGAAAAGTTTTCTAAATATAAGGAAGTCTTTGAGAGTGCCTCTTGCGTTGAACAATTTCTACAATCACCATCTGATTCCCTACGCAAACGAAAGAAAACATCTGATACTGTCTCATCAATCCCAATTTTGGATAACCAAGTTATTGAACAAGATCAACGTACGGCTCCATCCATTAATATAAGTGAAGTTCACGGAAATGCCGCTACTCCTTTACAAATTGAAAAAACCATTCCGCAAAATACTGTAGTTGCTGCATTGGACGTAACCCCGTCTGGATCTACAAAATTCTACTCGCCTACACACACACCCAATAAATCCAACCCTCCTAAACAATTAGTAGTGGTGTCATCAAAAAAAACTATATTTGCTGCCCGTTTTGCTGCTGATACTACAGTAGAAGATGTTGCTTCATATGTTAAATCAAAGTTGGATGAAAATATTGAAATTAATGTCTTTAAATTTAAATATACGGAGAAACGTAGCAAGGCCTCTTTTAAAATCATCGTTCCAGAAGACGTATTCGATGCTGTTGTTAATCCTGATTTCTGGCCGCCAAAAGCTATAATTCACGAATATGTGTATAGAGATAATGGTCGAACCGATATAGCATATTTACCGTTGCGCTCAAGTGAAGTATCAAAAAACTAATACATCTACCTTCCGATAATTATGCTCATTTAGTTTATCAAAATGTTAGAGGCTTAAATTCTAAATTAACTAATTTATATATTGATAGTTTCAATATGAATTATCATATTATTACCTTTACTGAAACTTGGCTTACAGAAAAAATTTTAAATTCCGAAATTCTATGTGGAAAGTATCAGATATTCAGATGTGATCGTGTGGATAAAAGTAAAAAAACAGGTGGTGGGGTTCTAATTGCAGTCTCCATCGACTTTTCTGCCGAACAAATTATACTATCTTCCGTTGTTGGTATTGAATTTGTAGCAGTAAAAGTTCGATTTAGAACTTTTTCTTTATTCGTTTCATGTTCTTACATTCCTCCCGGTTCTGATGTTTCATTTTACACCAAACATGTTTCCGCAATTAAATTGGCTTTCAAATCTTCGACTTCACGTGACATCCTAATTGTTCTTGGTGATTTCAACTTACCTGTTATCACTTGGAATCAGTTATTTGACTCGAATGTTCTATTGCCTGTTATTGTAAACACCTGTGTTAATGAATACATTGAATCATTGTTAGATTATGGACTATCTCAAGTTAATAACGTTTATAATTCATTTGGTAAACTTTTAGATCTAATTTTTGTCAACCAACCGTCGGAAGTTTTGCTGAACTCGTCTAATCCGGTGACACACCCTGAAGATCGCTATCATCCTACAATTGATTTAAAAATAATGATTCCTTCAAACTCTTTTACAAACACTTCAAAATGTATTAAAAGTAAAAAAGAATACTGTTTTTCTAAAACAGATTACTCTAAACTCAACACACTTTTATCCACTATTAATTGGAATGATATTCTCTCGTCCAAGGTTTTAGACGTTGTGATAGAAAATTTCTACAGTGCATTGCATAATTGTATTTCTAAATCAGTTCCTAAAATATTAAAACGTGACAATATTGGCCCACCTTGGAACACTAATCAACTGGCAAGATTCAAGAATAAGAAAAACAAATTATTTAAAAGATACAAAAAAACTGGTTCTTCTACTGACTTTTCTAAATATTCCATCGCAAGATCTAATTACAATACTGAGAACAGAAGAGCATACAATAATTACGTGATATCTATGAAAAACCAACTGAAAAGTAATCCTAAATCTTTTTATAAATTTGTAAATTCCAAACGCCGATTATGTACTTTTCCAAACACTTTGAAATTTGGCCCCATTGTTGCTGATGATGATATATCAATTAGTAACATATTTGCTAACTTTTTTTCAACGACTTACTCTAATAAAACATTTGATCAGTCAAGTTCTTATCCTTATAACATCGTTGAATATTCACCAGTAAATGTTTCTTATATAAGTAGGTGTACGGTCTTGGAAAATTTGAAGTCATTAAAGAGTACATTTAATCCTGGTCCTGATGGAATTCCCACTAACATACTAAAATATTGTGCTGATGTTCTTTCGTATCCTCTCTGCTTAATATTTAATAGATCATTATGTTATGGTTATTTACCACCTCTTTGGAAAGAATCATATATAATCCCAATGTTTAAATCTGGTAGCAAGATGGACGTATCGAATTATAGAGGCATTGCAAAACTTAGCGCTATTCCAAAGCTTTTGGAGAAAATTGTAACTGACATGTTATCTCATCAAGTTTCGTCATTGTTGTCCTGTTGTCAACACGGATTTCGTAGATCCCGATCAACCATAACGAATATATTGGAACTTACTACAGTTGTGAATGATGGATTTAAAAGCCGAATGCAAACGGATACGATTTACACAGATTTTAGTAAGGCTTTTGATAAAGTTAATCATAACCTTCTCTTGAAAAAATTAGATTATATGGGCTTTAGTAACTTATTATTATCTTGGTTAAAATGCTATTTATGTGGTCGAATCCAAAGGGTAAAATTCGGAAATGCTATTTCAAAGGAAATTTTGGTGTCTTCCGGTGTACCACAAGGAAGTCATCTTGGCCCTGTCTTATTTACACTATTTATTAATGACCTTCCATCTGTAATTCGACATTCCAATATTCTAATGTATGCTGATGATGTGAAAATATTTCGGTCGTTTAAAGACCCGTTGGAGCAATATTACCTACAATCTGATCTTGATTGCTTTTATGAATGGTGTAAAGTAAATTTAATGGATCTAAATATTTTGAAATGTAAACATATAGCATTTTCTAGAGTTAAACATCCTAGAACCAATTATTTCCTTGGTGATCAAGAACTTGATACTGTAGATACTTTTCTGGACCTCGGAATCTTATTAGATCAACGTCTGAACTTTCGACTTCACATTTCAATGATAGTAAACAAAGCTTATAGTGCTCTTGGTTTTATGAAGCGTTGGAGTAAGGAGTTTTCTGATCTTTCAGTCACTAAGCAATTATATACCTCTTTGGTTCGCTGTATACTTGAGTATGGTTCTGTTATATGGGATCCATCTTACACTATTCATAGTAACATTATTGAATCTGTGCAAAAACAATTCCTCTTATTTTGTCTACGTGGACGTGGGTGGAACCCCCGTACACTGCCGTCATATGAGTATAGACTTAATCTTATTAAATTACCATCTTTGAGAAGTCGTCGTACTATGCTGAACATTACTTTCCTGATGAATGTTTTACAGGGCAACATTGATTCAAATTTTATCATGAACAGAATGTTTATAAATATACCTCATAGACCTACTAGAAATTTTCAGTTGATTCACATTGATTACTTCCGCACAAATTACGCTAATAATGATCCGTTCCGCCGCTTGTGTGTTCAATTTAATAAATACTACCACATCATTGAATTATCGGAAAATAAAAACTCTATTAAAAGAAAAATTATTTTGTATTTAAATACCTAAAAATTAAGTAATTCATAAGTGTATATATGTATATTAGTCTTTTAGTCTGTAAGGATATTTGTATCTATAGACTAATAATAATAAAAAAAAAAAAAAAAAAAAAAAAAAAAATATATAGTTTGTCGAGTGAAAATAATAAAATAGGGAGTGAAATTTGTGTGGGAGCTATATCTAAATCTGAACCGATCTGATCCATATTCACCACGGCTGTTACTAGTGGTAATATAAGATATTTTGCCAAGTTTGAAGAAGATCTGTTAAAATATGTGGATTCTAGAGCAGAAAATGACAAATCGGCGGAAAAATTTGAATGGGAGCAATATATAAATCTGAAACGATCTAACTTACTTTCACCATAGGTGTTTCTATTTTAAATATAAGGGGTTTTGCCAAAGTTTAAGACAATGTGATAAAATATGTGGTTTCTAGAGCGGAAAAAGTCAAATTGGGAGCGAAATTTGTATGAGAGCTAAAGAGTGATTTTTTTGAGGTTAGGATTTTCATGCATTAGTATTTGACAGATCACGTGGGATTTCAGACATGGTGTCAAAGAGAAAGATGCTCAGTATGCTTTGACATTTCATCATGAATAGACTTACTAACGAGCAACGCTTGCAAATCATTGAATTTTATTATCAAAATGCGTGCTCTGTTAAGAAAGTTCAGAAAGAAAGAAATTGTGTTCAGCGACGAAGCTCATTTTTGGCTCAATGGGTACGTAAATAGGCAGAATTGTCGATTTTGGAGTGAATATCAGCCAGAAGCATTGCAAGAGCTACCAATGCATCCAGAAAAAGTCACAGTTTGGTGCGGTTTATGGGCTGGTGGCATCATTGGACCGTACTTCTTCAAAGATGATGCGAATCGTAACGTAACTGTGAATGGTGAGCGCTACCGTGAGATGATATCCAACTTTTTTTTGCCCAAAATGGAAGAACTGAACTTGGTTGACATGTGGTTTCAACAAGATGGCGATACATGCCACACAGCTCGCGATTCTATGGCCATTTTGAGGGAAAACTTCGGAGAACAATTCATCTCAAGAAATGGACCGGTAAGTTGGCCACCAAGATCATGCGATTTGACGCCTTTAGACTATTTTTTGTGGGGCTACGTCAAGTCTAAAGTCTACAGAAATAAGCCAGCAACTATTCCAGCTTTGGAAGACAACATTTCCGAAGAAATTCGGGCTATTCCGGCCGAAATGCTCGAAAAAGTTGCCCAAAATTGGACTTTCCGAATGGACCACCTAAGACGCAGCCGCGGTCAACATTTAAATGAAATTATCTTCAAAAAGTAAATGTCATGGACCAATCTAACGTTTCAAATAAAGAACCGATGAGATTTTGCAAATTTTATGCGTTTTTTTTAAAAAAAAAAGTTATCAAGCTCTTAAAAAATCACCCTTTATTTATAAATCTCAACCGATCTAATACATTTTCACCACAGGTGTTTCTAGTTGAAATATAAGATGTTTTGCCAATTTTGAAGAAAATTTGTAAAAATATGTGGCATCTAGAGTAAAAAGAGTCAAATCGGGAGCGACATTTGTATGGGGGCTATATCTAAATCTGAACCGATTATACCCGCTTTCATTATTAGTATTTCTGGTTAGATTATAAGCTGTTGTGTAGAATTTAAAGGAAATCGGGTACAATATGTGGTTTCTAGAGCGGAAAAATCAAATCGGGAGCGACATTTGTATGGGGGCTATATCTAAATCTGAACCGATCTAACCCGCTTTCGCCACAGGTGTTTCTAGTTGGATTGTAAGATGTTGTGCCAAATTTAAAGAAAATCGGGTACAATATGTGGTTTCTAGACCGGAAAATTCCAAATCGGGAGCTACATTTGTATGGGGGCTATATCTAAATCTGAACCGATATGCCTGAAATCAAATAGCGTTCGTCCTTGATCCACAAAACGTACTTGTGCCAATTTTTGTTAAGATAAGACTATAATTGCGACCTGTATTTTGATTACAACAATAGACGGACAGACAGACGGACATTGCCAAATCGACGCAGAAAGTGATTCTAAACCGATCTGTATAGTAAACTCGTTTCCTTTTGGGTGTTACACCTATTTTGAAAAAGTCGTATTTATACACTCCACGAGAGTATTGTGTCTTTGTGCATTTGTTTGTAACACACAAAAGTAAGGGAGATAGACCCATTTTTAATTATACCGATCGACTTAGTATCACTTTTTGAAGTGATTTAGCAATGTCCGTCTGTCTGTCTGTCTGCCGTCCGTCCAAAAATATCTTATATATAAACTAGGAACACCCATGGTGAAAATTGGTCAGATCGGTTCAGATTTATATAGCGCCCATACAAATTTCGCTCTCAATTTGAGTTTTTCTGCTCTAGAAACCACATATTTTAACAGATCTTCTTCATATCTTGCAAAACATCCTATATTTAAACTAGGAACACCTATGGTGAAAATAGGTCACATCGGTTCAGATTTGTATATAGCTTCCACACAGATTTCGCTCCCGATTTGACTTTTTCCGCTACAGAAACGACATATTGTATCAGATTGTCTTCAAATTAAGCGAAATATCTTATATTTGTACTAGAAGCAGCCATGGCGCAAATGGGTCAGATCGGTTCAGATTTAGATATAGCCCCCATACGAATTTCACTCCCGATTTGACTCTTTTCGCTCTAGATACCACATATTACAACAGATTTTCTTCAAAATTGACAAAATATCTTATATATAAACTAGGAACACCCATGGTGAAAATAGGTCAGATCGGTTCAGATTTATATATAGCACACAATCAAATTTCGCTCCCGATTTGACTTTTTCTGCTCTAGAAACCACATATTTTAACAGATCTTCTTCATATCTTGCAAAACATCTTATATTTAAACTAGGAACACCTATGGTGAAAATAGGTCACATCGGTTCAGATTTGTATATAGCTTCCATACAGATTTCGCTCCCGATTTGACTTTTTCCGCTACAGAAACGACATATTGTATCAGATTGTCTTCAAATTAAGCGAAATATCTTATATTTGTACTAGAAGCAGCCATGGCGCAAATGGGTCAGATCGGTTCAGATTTAGATATAGCCCCCATACGAATTTCACTCCCGATTTGACTCTTTTCGCTCTAGATACCACATATTACAACAGATTTTCTTCAAAATTGACAAAATATCTTATATATAAACTAGGAACACCCATGGTGAAAATAGGTCAGATCGGTTCAGATTTATATATAGCACACAATCAAATTTCGCTCCCGATTTGACTTTTTCTGCTCTAGAAACCACATATTTTAACAGATCTTCTTCATATCTTGCAAAACATCTTATATTTAAACTAGGAACACCTATGGTGAAAATAGGTCACATCGGTTCAGATTTGTATATAGCTTCCATACAGATTTCGCTCCCGATTTGACTTTTTCCGCTACAGAAACGACATATTGTATCAGATTGTCTTCAAATTAAGCGAAATATCTTATATTTGTACTAGAAGCAGCCATGGCGCAAATGGGTCAGATCGGTTCAGATTTATATATAGCTGTCATTCAAATTTCGCTCTCGATTTGACTTTTTCTGGTCTAGAAACCACATATTTTATCAAATCTTCTTCAAATCTTGCAAAATATCTTATATTTCAACTAGAAACACCCATGGTGAAAATAGGTCAGATCGGTTCAGATTTACATATAGCTGCCATACAAATTTCGCTTCCGGATAGACTTTTTCCGCCCAGAAACCACGTATATTTACCGAATTTCTTCAAATTGAGCATAATACGTTATACTTGAACTGGAAGAACCTATTGTGTAAGTGGGTCACTTAATTCCATGTTTGGCTTTAGCCCCGATACAAATATTATTCTCGATTTGACAAATTGGGTCAGGTCATAGTAGCCTATGATTAGGAAACATACATAAATCCATCCCGTTTTCACATCATTACCGAATTGAATTGTATCCGGATAGAAAGTGGAGTTTATCATATAGTCGGCCCCGCCCGACTTTAGCGTTTCCTTAATTGTTTAATTCTAAAGACGTTTCTATCTCCAGATTCTTCAAATCATATATAAATGTTCTTTACCCAATTTACTGTCGAATCGTTGTTTATATAAAACAGTTTTCCGAAGATCCAAGTTCTGGAAGATTAAACGAATGTAGATTTTTCCATTACCAATGTAATTTTGTTCGAATATATTTCTACTTTATATTTTAGAATACCAATAGCTTCCTTATTACTGTCAGATATGTTTCCTTCGACGGTCGTACGAAACCCACAAAGAAAATATGTGAAAGTTTCGAAAATTGAAAATCAAGAAATTTGATTTGATAAGAAATACTTTGTTGATGGCCCGTTACAAGCAATCGAAATTTGTTTTTGCATATATATGACCCTCAACACCGAAGCGAAAATTGGACTTTTACAAAAGTATATTTATATATAGTACCAATCAACTCAAGCATTATAACAGTATTCCGCTAGCAACAACATTAGAAAAACTAAATAGCTAGAATAAGATTTGTTTGGATGTATATGAAAATAGTGCACCTATTTTTGGATTAATTGATCATATTATTCTCAAATGTGAAAATTCTAGTGTGTTAAAATTATACAAACATGGTACTTCGATAGACATTTCCCCCCCTACAGAGTTAGCTCTAAGGACACATTGTTGAATTAAAAATCCTAAATGTAATATTGGATATTAGTACTTTTTTAATGTAATAAATAAAATATTCAAAATAGTAAAACCATGTTCTTGTAATGAATTTCGGTAAGGATGGTCGCAACAACCAAAGATCATAATCCGGACTACCGAATTTAAAAACAACATATAACCAAAAATGATAGTAACAACAGATACGTATAACAATTTAGTTACAAATACCTTTTTGATAGTTCGATGTACCAAAACATTCTAGATTTAATGTTTCTGCAACAAATACTTTCAGTTCACAGTACTGAAAATGCTATTGTTGCAACTAAGAGACGGTTATAGTGATGTAATCACCCATGCAATGTTGTGATCGTACGTAGAACTGCAAAAATTCGGTTGGCAAAAAATTCGGCTGTGGTAATGAATCTGTTTTCTGTGTGTACAGCCATTTGGTTGTTACAATTTTTCCCCTTCGCCCCGTTTATCAGCTAAAAGTACGAATTTTGAAAATTTTCTACTTAGCTAGATAGATGTGAACACCAAGTTTCATATTTCCAGCTGTGGTATACAAATATGAAATCAATAAAACTTTTTCCTAAACCAAATATTAAATCTGTGAGGAGTTTCCCCTAAACCCCCCAAAAAGACTGGAACAAAATTTTATTTCCAAACAACACGTTGACATTGAAGAATGTCAACCACTGTCTTATCATTCAGACAAAAACATACAGTACTAAATTGATCACATTAAAAGGTCAAACATCAAAACGAATTCATTATTTGTACTTGGAATAGTCTATCTTCTTTGATAAACCCACACAACACGTTCGAAAAGTCATTCGGTCATGTAAATGCGTGAGAAGAAAACATAATCATTCATCTATCCATTTGAGGTAAATGCCGGTATACTCAACAGTCCAGTCATTTCCTAAGTTCTAAGTTCCCTGGTCGTTTCTTCGAAACAAAAAAAACAAACACATAAGGTCAGCATGTTTATATATATACATTAAAAAAAACACTCACGTTGTCCTTCCGCAGACACACACAACATTCACCTTAACTTTCCCAACACGATTCACCTTTTTTCCACATCAATTGGTTGTCAGAATCCTCTTACCCTGGAATGTTTGCCATGCTTTTTTGTTTGCTTCGTTGTTATTAATTCATTATTAACAAATTTACACGTGAGACTGCAGCCATGTTATCCAAATCGGTTGTTTTTGTTCTCGTTTTTGGTGTCCTGTTCAAAAGCTTTTAAGTGTGACTTCCCTTCTTTGAGTGTGTGCGTGTGTTTGTTCTCTGTCCTGGTTTGAACGATTACATTGAAATCGTTCAGTTGGGATTCATGGTGTTGTCCTTCAGTTTTATCGCTAAGCGTGCGTGAGCTTTTGGTTTCAGCGTGCTCTGGGTCCTTTATATATCTGCATGTGAATATTTGTGTGCGAGTGTATGTGTGGGTCCTGTAAAAGGCAAAAAAACAACAACAAAAAATATTCTCTTGTATAATACTTTAATCCAATTATATTTGCATCATGAATTCTGTTTTGTGTTTTGCTGCGGTTTTTCCCACTCAGCAAAAGGTGCAATTGCCACTAAACACAGTTATACAAGCAGAGGGTTATACTGTTTGGGGTGATGGTCATTGGGTGATCACATGCATATATTCAAATCCAAATTCCAATAATACCATACACCAGAGGGAGTTTCTTTAAATCAGTGAATTGTGCGCGTCATAATGTTTGTACACACAGAAAGTGACCTGCTGTTTAGAGCCGACTCCGAAGGGATTTTTAATTAATTCTAAAAATCCCTTCGCAGTAACTTTTGTAACTTTTGAGGGGTTTTAAAAATCTTGAAAATATCACACACGCTTAGAGAAGAGGTGTTTCCAGATGAGTTGCAAAATTTTGGATGCCTAGTGTGTATGGGGACTACTGGGTTATCCTCTAAAGATTGTCAAATCGGCCCTTTTTATTTTTTAAATATATCCCCTTTTACCATTTTACCCCCCTAAACGAATTTCAAAAAATCCCTTATTTTACGTGTCTACGCAATCAGACGCAATATACACCGAATTTCATTATTTTAGGTGCAGCCATTTGGTTGATACCATTTATTATCCCTCTATTCCCATTTTACCCCATATGTATACGAAAAGGCACGTTGGGCCGAGCTCAACAACTTTTTCCAGCATTTCAATTGGAAACTTTGTTTCCTAAATGGCGATATAGATGCTGCGGCTGAAATGATTGAAATTATTATCTTGATTGGAATGAAGTCATTTATTCCAATTAAAGTTATTTCGGATAAACCATCTAATAAAAGTTGGTTTAACCAGACATGCAAGACTGCTGTCAGATCCAAAGAGGAAGCGTTCAGGAAATGGCGTTTAAATAAAAATGCCACCACTGATCTGCTACGCAAGCAGACAAGAACCATGTGTGCCAGTGTACTTAGATGTGAACAGTGTCTGTACGAACAACGTCTTCGTGCCAAAGTTCTTTCTTCTCCCAGGGGAAGTAAGAGCTTTTGGTCATTTGTAAGAAGAGTTAAGGATAACTCCTCATCAATCCCAACTCTTGTTAAAGATGACCTATTCACTAACCCGGTTGACAAAGCTAACCTATTGGCTGAAATGTTTGCAAGGAATTCATCAACCACTCCCAGTGATCGAAAATGTATTAAGTTCCATGCCTCAGATATTTTTTCGTTCCATGCCTGGAGTTAAAAGGTTTCTCGCAAATCTCGACGTAAATAATAAATGAAATGAAAAAAAATGAAAAAATAAATCTCCAGGCCCGGATGGCATTTCAGCACTGGTCCTATGTAAGTGCTCTTCGACGCTTGCCCGTCCCCTTTGTAATCTTTTCAACCTTGCATATCGTGCAGGGGTTTCCCAGCGCGTTGGAAGATTGCGAACATCCAGCCCATCCCTAAAAAAGGTGAAGCTAATAATCCTGCTAACTATCGACCGATCGCGATTTGCTCAGCGCTTTCGAAGGTTGCTTGGTTGGTTAACCACCATCTTGTGAGGTATTTAGAAACTAATGAATTACTTAATGATCGACAGTATGGCTTCCGTAGGAACCGATCTACGGGAGACCTGATGACACTGCTATCCGAAAAGTGGAATCGATCTATTCACCAGCTTGGGGAGAGTGAGGTCGTTGCTCTAGATATCTCCAAGGCCTATGATAGAGTTTGGCACGGCGCACTCATATCAAAGCTTATCGCTTTTGGTGTTGATAGTGACTTCTCTCGATTTATATCGATTTTGCTCAGAGATCGCACTATCTGTCATACATACTCATTCGATCATAGACCAAGTCGTGAAGAAATTGAGGATAAAAGGCGATTGATGGATGAGTCACTTAACAATCAGATGCTCTCGATGTTCTTGGCATGAAAATACAACGTGATGTTCGTTGGACAAAACATGTATTTGATGTGTCGAAAGAAGCATTCAAATGTTTATGTTTTCTAGAACGATGTAAGAAATATTTCACACCCTCCTATCTTCTCAATATCTATACTACCTACATCAGACCAAAGATGGAATACAACTCCCATATATGGTCGCGTGCTCCAGCTTCATCACTGGAGCTACTTGACCGTGTCCAGAGGAGGGCGATGGTGTTGATAGGCGACGGTAGGATATCCAATTCTATTGGCTCCCTTGAACACCGTCGTAATGTTGGTAGTGTGTCATTGTTCTATCGATACTTTCGTGGTGTTTGTTCTTCGGAGATTCGTGATCTTAAACCGCCCGTGAGAACGTTCGGTAGAGATACGCGACTCTCCAGGAACGCACACCCATTTGTTGTCGATTGGACAACCGGCCGCACCGGCCGACTGAATTTTTGTTTATTTATTAAGAGCCAACATCGCTTATAACGTATAAGAAGTCAGTCGCGAAAATCGCTGCAATTGTTGAAGAATCCAAAATTCGCGGTTGCAATTGCTTATATTTAAACTTTCTCCGTTCAGGATTCTGAAACTTTTCTGACACAAATATTCCCCATGAAGTCAGCAATCATATGCCATAAAAATGTTTGGTACTAGCTGAACCCCTCCCGCTTCGCTAGGCACAAAAAAAAAACAAATGTTAAAATTAAAATCAGGTTTTATATTGATCTTATCATATTGATATTATCGTGGTCAGTAATATATACTTTCCAATTTTCAGTCTTCTAGCTAAAAAGGATCATATTTATCTTTCTCGTGGTCAGTAATATATACGTTCCAATTTTCAGCCTTCTAGCTTAAAAAACACTATTGCCATGCCCACTAAACGAAAATCCAAATTTAGGTATCATATCTATCATTCTCGTGGTCAGTAATATACATGTAACAATTTTCAGCCTTCTAGCTAAAAAAACGCTTTTGCCACGCCCCACTGCCCACCAAACGAAAATTCAAAATCCAGCATCATATTCATCCTTCTCGTGGTCAGTAATATATACATATGTACACATTTTCAGCCTTCTAGCTCTCAAAAACACTTTTGCCACGCCCTAAATCCCACGAAAGGAAAATCCAAATTTCGTCATCAAATTGATCTTTATCGTGGTCAGTAATATATATGTACCATTTTTCAGCCTACTACCTCTCAAAAACACTTTTGCCACGCCCACTCCGCCCATAAAACCAAAATCCAAATTTCGGAATAAAATTTATCTTTCTCGTGGTCAGTGATATATACATTCCATTTTTGAAACTTCTAGCTCCAAAAACACTATTGCCACGCCGCACACATAACGAAAATCCAAATTTCGGCTTTCATATTTACATTCTCGTGATCAGTAATATATATGTATCAATTTTCAGCCTTCTAGCTCTCAATAAAAAAACTATTGCCACGCCCATTCCGCCCACAAAGTGAAAATCCAAATTTCGGCTCTCATATTTTCATTCTCGTGATCAGTAATATATATGTATCAATTTTCAGCCTTCTAGCTCTCAAAAACACTATTGCCACGACCCCTCCGCTTACAGAGCAAATTATTAAAAATTCTGTAGCCTATAGTTCCTTCCAGACCTGCATCTATCTGTACTGAAAATTTCAACAACATCGGTTTAGCCGTTTACACGTGATTGCGGAACAAACAAACAGACAGACTACACTAAGGTTTTATAATATTAATAGGGATTCTCAATACGATAAAAAGTTACGCGGTTTTTTTTCTATAGATACTTTTCACAATTTTTGATTTTAGGGCCACCATTTATCCTATTTTAGCCTGATAACTTGTGAACCAAAATGCTATTAACCGCGTAATGATGGAATTTGATAGTACGATATACCCTAAGTCTAAAAAAATGTTTTAATCAAAATCGTTGCAGAGAACTATAACCTTCGGTGTTATGCTGCTACATTTTGGAACTATTTTATTTATATTATTTGTACGTTCATATCCACTTATGCAGTCACAAACTAACGTGTGAGTTGGTAGCCAAATCAGAAAAATTAAAAAAATGGCTTTAGAAAAAAATGTCTTCTCCAAATTTATATGACAACCAACAATTTATATGACAACCAACAATTTATATGACAACAACCATTTTCGAAAATTATTTTAATATTAGCCCTCGATATGATGGCTACACATGTTTCGAATTTCACTTTCACATTAATTTCTGATTTCTTCTTATTTCTGACACTATTCGACCCACGTACAACTTTCGTGGTTAACGGAATAGTGGCACCTCCAGCAAAAAAGTATTCTCTCATTCCAGAGTTACAAGCCGACCCAGAATTGACGGCGGCGCAAACCAAAATGGGTCGGCGGCGGCTGATTTGTCGGCTCGTTCTGTCATTCGATCACCCCTATTTATTTGATAATTTTGGAAAAAGGGAAGGAACAATTTGTATTGGGTTTTAATATCTTTTCCTTTGTTTTTTGGCAAGTAGTTCAGTATTCGTTAATATTAGCCAATGTTCCCATAATTTTATATTATTATCCCATACAATTATTTTTTGTGTGTGGGAATCCATTCCCAAAATTTATAATAAGGATGCATTTAATAACAGTTACAGCTTTTCGTGTGAGGCATATTTGACCAGACAATTTAAATATCATAAACTTTCCAAAGAATGGCAGAAGCTCCACTACTACTTTGACACACTAAAGAAGCACAATAGATTAGCTGTTGTTTATTGTTTAGGAACACATGGCACGTATACTGGAATTGATTAATATAATTGACTAATTAAAATCGGTCAACTTGTATCTCTGTATCATTCACTTCACATTCACACTGTTCAATATCCACATTGAGACCGTTGAACCCTCGAGGATTTTTGGAGGACTAATAACCATAATTTCGACATGGTAGATACTACAGTTGTCGAGTATCCAACAAGTCAAGGTAACTTTCAGCCCCTTGTGAATTATTTTATGTCACCACAAAGACGGACGGATATTTCAAAATGATTAAAGAGTTATTTCTGTGCAAATTACATGGCTTTAATGTGGATAACATGTGGTTTCAACAAGGCGGTGTTAAGTCGCACTGCTCGTAGCAATTCAACTACTGCATGAGATATTTAATACTTAATTGCGGTTGCTTGAAACAATTTGTAGAGGGACATGTGAATGAAACAAAAAAACTGAACTCAAATCTTAAAACAATCTTAAAACCTACCAAAAAAGACCGATGATATCTTAGATTTCCATCTACAAATAGATTTATAGATTTCATTAAAATCTGTTCAGCGGTTTAAGTAGATCTAAAAGACTAGACTGTACTAACCAATATATGCAATATACTGAATATTTCTTCCTTGAATTATTTCCTAGACTTACATATCACAAAATCCATCACCCCAAACACACAAATAGAACTTTTTCTTTCATAAACAATTACGAAATCATTCCAAATACACGTACTAGTATCTGCACTTGGAAAGATTTCAATAAAATCGACATTTAAAAGAACAAGTCTAAGAGCAAGACCAAATGTATGAATTAAGAGGTCGACCTTACTATGCTGACAACAGAGTTTCCATTACAGATAAGACCACCTGGCCTGAAAAATCGTCGTTAATACATACAAATTATTACCAAAGATTTAATTTTTGTACATAATTATGTGAAAATTTACAGTGCCACGCCCATCTTACGAAATCCGTTTAAAACCCCTTGTAGCTTTTAATCTTTTTAATCATTTGCTAAAAATCAATGATTAATGACTTCTAGTTTTCAATCATTCCTTGTATCGTCATAGACAAATTTTCTAAAATACAGTAACAGTTTGTCCCAGAGAACATATCGCTTTTAATATTATAAAACCTTAGTGTAAGTCTGTCTGTCTGATTGTTTGTTTCGCAATCACGCGTAAACTGCTGAACCGATGTTGTTGAAATTTTCAGTACAGATAGATGCAGGTCTGGAAGGAACTATAGGCTTAAGAATTTTTAAAATTTTGCCACGAGAATGATAAATATGATGCTGAAATTTGGATTTTCATTTTGTGGGCGGAGTGGGCGTGGCAATAGTATTTTTTGAGCTAGAAGGCTGAAAATTGAACGCATATATTACTGACCACGAGAAAGTTCAATTTGATGCCGATATTTTGATTTTCGTTTTGTGGGCGGAGTGTTCATGGCAATAGTTTTTTTTTGAGCAAGAAGACTAAAAATTGGAACGTATATATTACTGACCACGAGAAAGTTCATTTTGATGCCGAAATTTTGATTTTCGTTTTGTGGGCGTGGTAATAGTGTTTTTTGAGCTAGAAGGCTGAGAATTGGTGTATATATATTATTGACCAGGATAATGATAAATATGATGCCGAAATTTGGATTTTCATTTCGTGGACGGTGGGGCGTGGCAAACGTGTTTTTTTTGGGCTAGAAGGCTGAAAATTGGAATATATTATTACTGACCACGAGAATGATAAATATGATGCCGAAATTTGGATTTTCGTTTCGTGGGCGGTGGGGACGTAAACCTGATTTTAATTTTACCATTTGTTTTTTTCTTTGCCTGGCGAAGCGGGCGGGGTTCAGCTAGTATACATATAAGGGTCCGCAAAATAACTTTTTTTTTTGGAAAATGCTATAAAAAACTACTGAATATTTTCTCAAATTTCTTTTTTATTTGAAATTACAATCCTTCCGGTTAATAATGGGAAATAATTTCATTGAAATGGCTGCCTCGGCTGGCCATGCAGTAGCCTACACGATAGGTCCAATTGTTAAGCACATTATCGATTGTGTGCAGCTGTATTTCACCAATGGCTTCACGAATATTGTCCTTTAAATCGTCAATTGTCTTTGGCTTGTTGGCGTAACACTTATCTTTGAGGGCACCCCACAATTAATAGTCCAACGGTATCAAATCGCAGCTCCGAGGTGGCCAAACGACATCAGCTCTGCGGCTGATAATGCGATCTTCAAAAACAGGGCGCAAAACATCGAGTGTAGCTTCGGCTGTGTGGCACGTAGCGCCGTCCTGTTGAAACCAAATGTTGCCAATATCCTCCTTTTCAATTTTTGTGAACAAAAATTCTTTCAAAATGGCCCGATAACGATCGCCATTGACTGTAACGGCAACTCCTTGCTCATTTTCGAAGAAAAATGGCCCAATTATGCCTCTGGACCAAAATCCGCACCAAACAGTGACACGTTTTAAGTGTATCGGCTATTCAATGTATGCGTGCGGGTTTTCTGTGCCCCAAATGCGACAATTTTGCTTGTTTACATACCCGCCAAGAACAAACTGAGCCCCATCTGAAAAGATGATTTTTTTTCGCACACATTCTGCAACATTACCATGATTTTTAAAGTAATGTCGCGATATTTCCCAGCGTTGCTCAAGCGTATACACAACCATATTCGTTCAGCGAAATGATAAAACTAATTATCTGTCAAATCAGACATGAGCTAAGTGTTACCATTCACGAAATAAGCACTAGTTGAAAAAACGTTAGATGGCGGACCCTTTATAATGAAGATGACTATCAAAATTTTAAGTTGATCAATCTGATCTGATGATCAAGTTGTTGACAACAAGCTGCCATTATTACTTTTTGAAAATGCGATAGTGCAAAAATTGGTATTTGGCACCATCGTGGCACATGGGGCGATTATTTTTATACACTCCACGAGAGTATTATGTCTTTGTGCATTTGTTTGTAATGAATGAATTTGAATTTCACTCCCGATTTGAACCTTTTCACTCTAGATACCACATATTTTAACAGATTTTCCTCTAAAATTTTCCGCAAAACACCTTATATTTCAAGTAGAAACACCTGTTGTAAAAATGTGTTAGATCGGTTCAGATTTATATATAGCTCCCATACAATTTTCGTTCTCAATTTGAATTTTATTGAACAGATTTTCTTTAAAATTGGAAAATAAAAAATAATCTCAAATAATCTCATCAATTTTGTCGAATTTAAGTGTCCTATATATATATTGTTTAAATTAAAATACAGAATATTATTTTCATTTTTACTGCGTAATTCAGGAAATTCTTTTTTTCTGAGTTTTTTGTTTTAGTACAAACGTTTTCAATTTTTTTCTTTCACTTTTCCTGTGAATTTTCCCACCACCCGTTGTAGAACTGCACTAACTGCACTCGAACGAAACTCAGTTAAGTAAATTTGCTGTATTTGTCACATTTTGCTGGCATGTTTCTTCTCCCGTGATTCTGAAAAGTAACAGGAAATATAAACAAAGAATTACATATTTAATTGTAACAAAAACAGGCAAAGTAAATATGCTGCAGATAATGCTGTTCTTCATAATAAAACGTTTATGGACATTAATTCCCTTATGTTCAGACTCAAAAGGCATAGAACTCTTCACACTGGAGAAAAGACAGTGAAGCCCAGAAACTTAAAACATTTTCCCTTGAGAAGCTGTGGTTGTTGGACTACAAATAATAGAATATTATCACTGATAAAGGGATCTTCAGATTGGAAGCTTTCCGGTAATCAGCGTCTATTGAGTTCTATTGACGATAAAAAATGTTAGTTGGGTTACCCTAATATACTTCTTTCTTCCTCATAAATTTGCTGTTCTGCACACCTGAAACAATATGAATATTTCTCATAATATGTATGCTTTAGGTGGAATACTATTGTCCTGCTCTGATACCAACATTATAGCTATGTATCAATATATACGTACATGATTACAGGGACATTTATCCCACAGTGGTGCCAAATCAATTTGATTTAAATGAATTCTTTAACTTTTGAACGGAAAAAAGGTACGACGAGCTTGCTACAGTGGGAAAGACCTTACAAGTTCCACCAAAAGAATGGTAAAGATGGTCTAGCAAAGTATTATATAAAGAAGTGGAGCTACTTTCTTTCACTTCCCTCACAAATCAAACACGATTAAAAATTCTTGAGTTTTTCAAAAAATATTCTTGGGTGAACTTTCTTCACTATATCTTAATCCAGTCGATTTGTTACCACTGTGCATCCATAGAGACAAGAGTACATTGTTGCCACAGCAATTTCACTCACATACATTCCAATGTCGTTGAAATCATATCCTCAAACTCCTTTCTATCCTTAAAGTATTCCGACATTAATACAAATGTTCATACTATCCATGTGTGTATGGATGCATATACTACATACATATGTATGTATAAGTATATGTACATTCGCTTAAACACAATTTAAGCAGCGGACTTGCACGATTACTTCTGTGGAATGCGATACGGAAACATAGATATGCACGATTGGCTCTCTGCTGCAGAATTTATTAATCGATTTGCAATTTACTTTATGAGCTTGTAGCTCAAATCAATCAATGTTCTTATAATCTCGATTAATAGATTGCATATATAATTGCAAAATATCCGGGGAAATTCCAAAGAAATTTAAAATATACTGGGCTATCCAGAGAAATTTAATATTTTTATAATAAAGCTAAAAGGTCGAATAGAGAAATATTGGCTTTTAAATAGAAATCTGAAAAAGAAAATAGTTTTAAAATTCTATGGAAAATGGTTTATAGTTGACTTATTAATTAATAAACATTTTCCAGGAAATGCTATTATTTAAGACTACAAAATGGAAGCAGGGAGAGTACCTATTATTTCGATATCACATCAAAATTCGAAACACAAAACTTAGTACGGAAAATCGGCAGGATTCCTTGAACTTTTTAGAGGGTATAAGATCTGTAAACTTGGAACTATAACATTAGAAACATCAGAGATCGATTGAAATCTGCGGAAAAATTGTGAAAGAATCTTTAACTGTACAGGTGGGAAATTTCGAAATAATATCCCAAGAAGCAATTAACTACCTCCGCTGCAAAAGTCCCTGGAGTACGCCTACAGCAAAGTCAACTCGTGTGACAAATGCGCTGGCAAGAAAGATTTCGAATATAGGAGCCGCGTGATATCAAGAGTAACTAACTCAGTTATTCCCTATGGCTCACCAGTATAGACGAAAACGTTAGCAATGGAAATGTTGTCTATATTCCAAAGAGCTGTATCTGAGTCTATTGCTTATACCGCAGAATATCCCTTGAGACAGCATGTGTAGTAATAGGATTACTGCCAATTACAATCACAGACAAGTTGATTGGAAAAATCCATGCAAATTTGGCAAATCTAATGGGAAAACTCACGAAAAGTCCGCTGGACAAAATATAAAAAAATAGATCGACGGCATCTATGGAGATATAAACTATAACCTGACACATTTCCTTACGTGACAATATGAATATAGAACATAGGCGTAGCAATGGACTTCTTATGGGGAGAGCTATGGCCTCACAAAGTTTTTGTTTTCCCAAAAAATTGT
This sequence comes from Polietes domitor, assembly GCA_947397865.1. Lineage (NCBI taxonomy): Eukaryota > Metazoa > Arthropoda > Insecta > Diptera > Muscidae > Polietes > Polietes domitor. The sequence goes on along the minus strand of OX377619.1, from coordinate 153,080,524 downwards.
ATTTGTTATTTTTTATGATATTTTTACAAAATATTTGTTTAGACTTTGAGTTTATTCACTTGTGAAAAAAATAATGAATGTCAAAAAAATAATAATACTAGTAAATCAAAAAAAAAATTTTCAAATCCATGCTTTATGCAAGCAGAATTCTATTGGGCCTAGAAATTCTTTTTTAGTTATCTTTTGTAGAAGGAAAAATTACTGCAAAATTTCAGTTTTTTATCTGCCATAGAACGGCATATATTCGAAAATGGGTTTTAACTTCGTATGGGAGGTGCCACGCCCACATTTCCATTACCGCCCATTTTTGTCACAACTACGCACATTAATGCTAGATGCACTTACACAAAATTACAGTAGGTGTAATTTTGGTTTTAACTTCATATGGGAGGTGCCACGCCCACTTTTGCATTACCGCCCATTTTAGGCGCAACTACGCACATTGATGCTAGATGCACTTACACAAAATTTGAGCACTATACGTGTCATAGAACTGACACTATTCGATAATATGTTTTAACTTCGTATGGGAGGTGGTACGCCCACTATTCCAATACCGCCCATTTTTGGCAGAACTACGCACATTGATGGTAGATGCACTTACACAAAATTTCAGCACTCTAGGTGTCATAGAACTGACAATATTCAATAATAAGTTTTAACTTCGTATGGGAGGTGCCACGCCCACTTTTCCAATACCGCCCATTTTTGGCACAACTATGCACATTGATGCTAGATGCACTTACACAAAATTACAGCACTCTAGGTGTCATAGAACTGACTATATTCAATAATAGGTTTTAACTTCGTATGGGAGGTGCCACGCCCACTTTTCCAATACCGCCCATTTTCGGCACAACTATGCGAATTGATGCTAGATGCACTTACACAAAATTTCAGCACTCTAGGTGTCATAGAACTGACAATATTCAATAATAGGTTTTAACTTCGTATGGGAGGTTCCACGCCCACTTTTCCAATACCGCCCATTTTTGGCACAACTATGCACATTGATGCTAGATGCACTTACACAAAATTACAGCACTCTAGGTGTCATAGAACTGACAATATTCGATAATAGGTTTTAACTTCGTATGGGAGGTGCCACGCCCACTTTTCCAATACCGCCCCTTTTTGGCACAACTATGCACATTGATGGTATATGCACTTACACAAAATTTCAGCACTCTAGGTGTCATAGAACTGACAATATTCAATAATAGGTTTTAATTTCGTATGGGAGATGCCACGCCCACTTTTCCAATACCGCCCATTTTTAGCACAACTATGCGAATTGATGCTAGATGCACTTACACAAAATTTCAGCATTCTAGGTGTCATAGAACTGACAATATTCAATAATAGGTTTTAACTTCGTATGGGAGGTGCCACGCCCCTTTGTCCAATTGGTCAAATTTTTCCATTTCCTTGTATTGTCATCGAAAATGATTAAGTGTGCAAAATTTGAGCAAAATTGGTTGAGAAAAAAGCTTTCAAAAATTGATTTAAAATTTTGTGGCACACAAACATATATAGAAAGTAACCTTATACAGGATGATTTTTTAAGAGCTTGATAACTTTTTTTAAAAAAAAACGCATAAAATTTGCAAAATCTCATCGGTTCTTTATTTGAAACGTTAGATTGGTCCATGACATTTACTTTTTGAAGATAATTTCATTTAAATGTTGACCGCGGCTGCGTCTTAGGTGGTCCATCCGCTTAGTCCAATTTTGGCATTTCTACGTTTTTGAGTAACAGAGACCCAATTGGTGCGAACGGCGACGAATCGAAAATTGGTGGTCATCATTAACACTGGCCGATACAGCTGCGATATTTTCTTCAGTTCGCACTCTACGTAAGCGTGTTGGTGGTTTAATGTCCAACAATGTAAATTTGGTGCGAAATTTAGTCACAATAGCCCGAATAGCCGCTTCAGTGGGTCGATTAAACTGACCATAAAATGGAAGCGCGCAATGAACTTTCTTAACAGAGCACGCATTTTGATAATAAAATTCAATAATTTGCAAGCGTTGTTCGTTTGTAAGACGATTCATGATGAAATGTCAAAGCATACTGAGCATCTTTCTCTTTGACACCATGTCTGAAATCCCACGTGATCTGTCAAATACTAATGCATGAAAATCCTAACCTCAAAAAAATCACTCTTTACAACAACGCGGTTTCCTTGCTGAAATAATGTGGTTTCGAAAATATTCGTTGAATTAAATTAAACATTTTCGTTGCAGCAACGAAACTTTATCATTGCAGCAACGAACGCCGACGTTAGTTGATTTTCAAAAACAAAATTCGTCCCGGCCTCGAACGTTTTTCTTTCAGTATAGATAATTTAGTTCCATGATGATGACCGGCAGTGCACTTCGAAGTGATTATTCGCAACAGCAGCTCAACTACTTAAGGCAGAACTCCAACAACGTGAATGAGAATTACAATCCCAAAAACACACACTAGAAAAACACATAATTTGTGCGTCTCCGATTGTTGCACCAACGAATACATTGTTGCTGCAACGATATCAGTTTCGTTGCTGCAACGAATGAGTTGTTGATGCAAAGTGTTCCATCCAAACTCCATTGCGTAAAAACAATGATTATAATTAGAAATTTATAGATTTTTTGTATTAATAAATGTTTTCCAATGTAAAAAATGAAAGAGAGTATTTTCGTGGCATCAACGAATATTAAATTGTTGCAGGAACGAAACTACGAAAAGTACGAAAAATCGGTTTCATACCATAAACGTTTACATCGTTGGAGCAATGTGTCGGATTGTTGTGGGAACGTAATATTTCGTTGCTGCAACGAAATGACAATAACGAATCTGATTCGTTGATGCAACGAACGATTTTTCTTTCAGTCTATGAACATAAAAATAATATAGTTCAAAACGCTACAACGATTTTGTTTAAAACATTTTTCTAGATTTAGGGTTTACCGTATTATCAAATTCCATTATTACGCGGTTAATAGCATTTTGGTTCCCAAGTTATCAGGCTAAAATAGGATAAATAGTTGCTGTAAAGTCAAAAATTGTGAAAAATATCTTTAGAAAAACCCGCGTAACTTTTTATCATATTGAGAATACCAAAATATTTTTATGGCATATGTTTGCTGACTTCATTCGGAATATTTGTGTCGGAAAAGTTTCAGAATTTTGAACAGAGAAAGTTTAAATATAAGCAATTGCATCCGCGAATTTTGTATTTTTTAACAATTGCAGCGATTTTCGCGACTGACTTCATATATGCTACAAGCGACATTGGTTCTTAATACACAAAGAAAAATTCAGTCGGATCCGTTGACTAGATCGCGAGAAAATCATAAAACAAAAATGTCATTTGTGAAAATCATTTTAGCCATATATGTCGCGAAAATGAAAAATTTCCAAAAATATCCAATTTGAATTTTTTGTTTACCGTGCCCTACCGAAATATCCACTTTTTGTAAAAAAAATTGGAAAAAGGGATAAAAATGGTACCAATCTAACGGATGAAGCTGGAATCTTTAAATTCGCTGTGTACATCCCAGAAAATGTGTTTTCTATACAACATTGCCAACATTTCGTAAAACGTTATCGAGTTTACAATAAGTCTTATTTATATATTAGAGCATTAATGGCTATATGCTTATTTCAAAATTCATAGTGCTCAATTTTAAACGCACAAAAGTGGCTATGAACCATAAAGCCGAGAATAATAGGAAATTTCGAAAACTTTTTAATTGTAGCAATTAGTAATCCTCTTTAGATTAAACTGTAGGAGAATGATTCATAATTACTCTTAAAATTAAGGAGTAAATCATTTGTTTCGCTCTCCTGAAATGTTGTGTTTTTGTTCATAGCCACTTATGAATATAAGCCCTCGATATATGTAAGTAAAAATAATTGAGACATGAAAAGAAATAAAGTAAGAAAACTGCAGATATTCAAATTTATTTTCTATTTTGGATATGTATTATTTAACTTTCTGGGTTTCTGAAATTATTCTTTCAAAATATTCCCTATATTTTCCAAAAAATATTTTGGTATTATCTATATGATAACAAGTTACGCGGGATTTTCTAAAGGCACTTTTCACAATTTTGGACTTTACAGCCAACATTTATATTATTTCACCCTTTTAGCCTGAATTTAGAATCTTAATGTTATAAATGGCGATATGATGGAATTAGAAATGGATGAATTGTTTTTACTTTTTTCAATGGCCCACACCATACATTGTCGAAACCCTTGTGGAGTAATTCCTTCCGTCTGAAGGTGAACACATTTTAATCTGTCTTCGTATTTCCCCATACACATCAAACAAATTTATTACAAGTCTAAAAATGTCTGTTATCTAGTTTTCCCATGACTTTGACCGCTTTTTGACAGGAATAAACAACAGGATAGATACACAAGGGATACTTTGACCATTGCTTGAATATTAAACGAAGCGACAAACGTTTGGGTTTTGTATGGACAACGAACTACAAATAATGGTTTCCTTGGCGAAAATCCAAACAAAAGGGATAAAACTAGAAATTATGGGCAAATAAACGAAATATTCGTAAAATGTCTAAAAGATGTAATGAAACGTAAAATATTTAATCAAAACTAAATCGTCCCCAAATTATACATTTAAAACGTATTTCATGTACACAATTTACGGTTGTTCTGCACATTAAACGTGTGTCCTTTACTTATATCTCGTTGTCATATGTCAGGTAACAAATCTTGTTAAGATTTTTTATATGCCACAATAAACTTTGATACAAGAATGTTAAAATGCTTCCATGTGTCCCAATATATGATAACCCACAACAAATGTATGTAAGTCGCAGCTTGTTAGTCCCATCAAAGGAAAAAAACCCATCCCATGTGATACACAAACTAAACATTTGCTGACCTAATAATAAAACGAGGAAAGATTTATGTGAATAATCCATAGCACTTTGTGCAGTTCATCTAAGACAATATAGATACAAGGATCATGTTTATGTCTAGGCTTTAACAAATTTAGTTGGAATGATAAACAACTCAAATGTGATCGATGTAACTCTGGTAAAATGAGATGACGCTAAAGTGGGAATTATTGAATAGTCCTGCTAGATTAATATTTGTTCAAAGCGCGTAAGAAAAGTTCGAAGTTTCGGTGGCACAATTTTATGATACAATTGACATTGGATTTTTTTTGGATTGGATATTTTATTTTATTTTATTTTATTTTATTTTATTTTATTTTATTTTATTTTATTTTATTTTATTTTATTTTATTTTATTTTATTTTATTTTATTTTATTTTATTTTATTTTATTTTATTTTATTTTATTTTATTTTATTTTATTTTATTTTATTTTATTTTATTTTATTTTATTTTATTTTATTTTATTTTATTTTATTTTATTTTATTTTATTTTATTTTATTTTATTTTATTTTATTTTATTTTATTTTATTTTATTTTATTTTATTTTATTTTATTTTATTTTATTTTATTTTATTTTATTTTATTTTATTTTATTTTATTTTATTTTATTTTATTTTATTTTATTTTATTTTATTTTATTTTATTTTATTTTATTTTATTTTATTTTATTTTATTTTATTTTATTTTATTTTATTTTATTTTATTTTATTTTATTTTATTTTATTTTATTTTATTTTATTTTATTTTATTTTATTTTATTTTATTTTATTTTATTTTATTTTATTTTATTTTATTTTATTTTATTTTATTTTATTTTATTTTATTTTATTTTATTTTATTTTATTTTATTTTATTTTATTTTATTTTATTTTATTTTATTTTATTTTATTTTATTTTATTTTATTTTATTTTATTTTATTTTATTTTATTTTATTTTATTTTATTTTATTTTATTTTATTTTATTTTATTTTATTTTATTTTATTTTATTTTATTTTATTTTATTTTATTTTATTTTATTTTATTTTATTTTATTTTATTTTATTTTATTTTATTTTATTTTATTTTATTTTATTTTATTTTATTTTATTTTATTTTATTTTATTTTATTTTATTTTATTTTATTTTATTTTATTTTATTTTATTTTATTTTATTTTATTTTATTTTATTTTATTTTATTTTATTTTATTTTATTTTATTTTATTTTATTTTATTTTATTTTATTTTATTTTATTTTATTTTATTTTATTTTATTTTATTTTATTTTATTTTATTTTATTTTATTTTATTTTATTTTATTTTATTTTATTTTATTTTATTTTATTTTATTTTATTTTATTTTATTTTATTTTATTTTATTTTATTTTATTTTATTTTATTTTATTTTATTTTATTTTATTTTATTTTATTTTATTTTATTTTATTTTATTTTATTTTATTTTATTTTATTTTATTTTATTTTATTTTATTTTATTTTATTTTATTTTATTTTATTTTATTTTATTTTATTTTATTTTATTTTATTTTATTTTATTTTATTTTATTTTATTTTATTTTATTTTATTTTATTTTATTTTATTTTATTTTATTTTATTTTATTTTATTTTATTTTATATGCATTGGAACAATTTTGGGTGAGGTTCGAACCCACAACCTCCACTCTGATAGATGAGCACTCTACCAACTTGACTACCTCTCGTATGGGGTATAGCAAATATGTATTGCTAGCCGATATATTATGAATTCATATAATGAATTATAAATAAAATAAGTGCTTCTTTGGAGTAGAAGAAGTTTTGAAATTGGGCATAATTGCTGAAATTCAAACTTTTTACGTTCCTTAAGAAGTATGAGTTACTTTTGCCATTTGGAAGATTCAAAATTCCACTGTGTCCAAATCATTTTCCACTTGATTGCCTCAAGCAAAATAGGGGCCGCCCTAATATAAATATGTTGAGTTATTTAATGCATTAAATGAGTTAACTAGACTATGAATTTCTGCTGAGTGTTCATGCGGGTTTCTTGACATTGTCCTCACTGGCACTTGTCAGTTAAAAACAAAACTGAATTTAATCAAATGTGAAATTTGTTACTCGATTGATGTCGATGTTGCTGGTAAATAATGTCTTAATCATCAATTAAATAACGGCTGCTCTTTGTGTCTGCTATTTGTGAAGACGTTGATTGTACGCACTCGTACATACGTCTAAACATTAAATATTTATTTTGGGGAAAATGCCAATGTTTATATCATTTACATACACAAATATGTACATATGTAAATGATTACATACTTTCAGAATTTACAAAATTTCGCATTCCATTCACATTAATTCACCATGAAGATTTACGAATGCAAAATATGCATATATAATCTAGGAAAATCCTTTGGCAAATAACTTAAGTAATTGTTCTGGAATATTTACACCCGGTAAACAAACAAATAACAGTGTGATGTTGAAAATGTCTACCTCAAATTCTGTGCGATTCGAATATCTTAAATCGTTTAGTGAGACAGGATCGATAGAATAAATGGTAAACCAGCCAAAGGAGAACATCCGAAGAAGTAACAAGTAAAAGCGGCGGCCGGGCCGAACTTTATATACCCTCCACCATGGATGGCATTCCACTGAGGATGTCGATTTTCGTAGAATATTACAAGAAAATATAATTTTTTTAATATAGCCAAACCAAAACAAATACAAATATTAAAAAAAATAATTTTATAAATAAATATAATATTTTAGTTATTTCAAACCACGCTTATAAGGCAGGGCTACCTATATGTCAATTCAAAAAATAAATATTCTTATATTTATATTTTCAAAAAGTTTAAATACCATAAATATTGGTAGATAGTGGGTGTTACAGTTGGTTGTATTTCCATTCTATTTTAATTCCAAAAGTACAAATTTTGAAAATCCATTATCAGACGTACATAGTGCAAAATAACCTAACTTCATGATTCAACCAAATTTTGCCATGATTCCAGCTGCGGCCATTTGGTTGGTACCATTTTGACCCCCTTGACGTTTCTACGCAATTAGAATTTCATCATTCTAGCTGTAGTCGCAGTCAGAGGAATGTATACTCCGAATTACATGACTCTAACTGCAGTCATTTAGTTGGTACTATTTGTATCCCCTTATTCCATTTTAACCCCAAAAAGTACGAATTTCGAAAAATTCGTCTATTTTCCGCATCTACGCAGTCAGAGGAATGTACACTCCGAATTTCATGACTCTAGCTGCGGTCATTTGGTTGGTACTATTTTTATCCCCTTTTTTCATTTTAACCCCAAAAAGTAACAATTTCGAAAAACATGTTTATTTTAAGTGTCTACGCAATCAGAGGAATGTATACAACGAATTTTATTATTCCAGGTGTAGCCGTTTGGTTGGTACCATTTATATCCCTCCGTACCCATTGTATCAATTGAAAGTTCGAATTTGGAAAAAAAAACCTTTTATTTTTCATGTCTACGTGGTCAAAGGAATGTATACTCCGAATTTCATGACCCTAGCTGCGGTCATTTGGTTGGTACTATTTTTATCCCCTTTTTCTATTTTGACCCCAAAAAGTAAAAATTTCGAAAAATCAGTTTATTTTCCATGTCTACGCAGTCAAAGGAATGTATACTCCGAATTTCATGACTCTAGCTGCGGTCATTTGATTGGTACTATTTTTATCCCCTTTTTCATTTTAACCCCAAAAAGTACGAATTTTGAAAAATCCGTGTATTTTCCGTGTCTATGCAATCAGAGGAATGTATACACCGAATTTCATTATTCTAGGTACAGCCGTTTGGTTGGTACCAATTTTATCCCTCTATTCCCATTTCATCCCTTAAAAGTACGAATTTCGAAAAAAATACTTTTATATTATGTGTCTACTCAATTAGAGTTATCTGCACATCGAATTTCGTGTTTCTAGCTGTTGTCGTTTAATATGTACCATTTTTATCCCTTTTTGTCCCACTTCACCCCCTACAAATAAGAATCACTTTATGGTGCACGTTTTTGCTATAAGGGAAATGCGCATACCAAATATCAAGCAAATATAAACAGACATATTCAAAAATCGTGCTTAAATACGTTAAAATATTAGTGATTATTATGGGTATTTTTAGTCCTTGTGAGGGAAAAAAATTTCCCTTTGGGCCGATTTCGCCCCGTTTCAATCCCAACCGATCTACGACTATAAGACGCATTTATGGAAAATTTGGACGTCCTAGCTCCTTTCGTTTAGAATCTAGCGTGCTTTCAGACAGACGGACGGACGGACATGGCTAGATCGTCTTAAAATGTTATAACGATCAAGAATATATATACTTTATAGGGTCTCAGGTCGATATATCATTTCCTGTGGTGGAGGTTATAAAAATATTTCGAGTACAAATTAGAAAAGTTAGCAATTATATTGCAAATACGATAGAAAATATTCGTATGTATTATTGGCATATAATGGTTTCTTGTTGAATGAAAGCGATTGTTTATAGAAATTTGGAGCCTCAATCTGAAAATTAATGTTTAATTTATAATTTTAAATTTTATTGATAATACTAAATATTAAATACTTTGTTATAATTTATTTTCGATTCTCGTTTTTAGTCGATGATATTTTCTTTTTTCCAATCTTTATTATAAAGGGTGATTTTTTAAGAGCTTGATAACTTTTTTTTTTAAAAAAAACGCATAAAATTTGCAAAATCTCATCGGTTCTTTATTTGAAACGTTAGATTGGTCCATGACATTTACTTTTTGAAGATAATTTCATTTAAATGTTGACCGCGGCTGCGTCTTAGGTGGTCCATATATATATATATATATATATATATCTATATATATATATATATATATCTGAACCGATCTGGCTCACTTTTACCAGAGCTGTTTCAAGTTGAAATATAATTTGTTTTGCCAAATTTGAAGAAAATCTGTTAAAATATGTGGTTTATAGAGAGGAAATGATCAAATCGGGGGATACATTTGTGTGGGGGCTATATATATATATATATCTGAACCGATCTGGGCCATTTTCACCATAGTTGTTTCTAGTTAAAGTATAAGTTGTTTTGCTAAATTTGAAATAGAAAATCTGATAAAATATGAGGTTTCTAGAGCGGAAAGAGTCATATCATAGGTGACATTTGTATGGGAGCTATATATAAATCTTAACCGATCTGGCCTATTTTTACCAGAGCTATTTCTAGTTAAAATATATGACGTTTTGCTGAATTTGAAGAAAATCTATTGAAATATGTGGTTTCTAGAGCGGAAAAAGTAAAATCGGGAGAAAACTTTGTATGGGAGCTATATCTAAATCTGAGCCGATTTTCTTCAAATTAAAATTAAATGCAAAGTTTCATTTAGTTCTAACCACAATTGCGACCTAGACTTTGATTACAGGAATAGATGGACAGACGGACGGACGGACGGACATCGCTAAATCGACTCAAAAAGTGATTCTAAGTCGATCGGGTCTATCTCGTTTCCTTTTGGGTGTTACAAACAAATGCACAAAGACATTATACCCTGTGGTGTAGGGTATAATAAAGGTATTAATTAGCAAAGTAATAAATGTCACTAAGACATTTGTAAATCAATTTTCATTTATGTTCTATTGTTCTTTATAGCATTAAGATATAACAATAATTTATACATAATTTTGTATAGAGTTTAGTCTGAAAATAATTTTCTATTAAAAGGTAATATGATTAATAATATTAACATGAATTTAAATAAAATATCATTATTCTATTAAATATTAATACAAAAAGGCGTTAATCCTACAGAATATCCGAGTTCAAATAAAATACTAAATATTTTTAAAAGCACATACTACTTGGAATATCCCCACGAAATATTTTAACCCTCTCATGCCCGAATTTCTTCTTAATAAATATATTAAATTGTATCCGCTGAGTTTTGGGGTTCTAATTCATACAGGACATGAGTAACAGGATTTTTCTCAAAATCAATTTTGAATTATTTCTTCATTGTAAAAATCTTTATTATGCATCAGTTCGAATAATAAATAGAGTTTTTCTTGTACTCAAAGAAATCCTATAAAAATAAGAACAAATTGCAAACAACTTTTATTAGAAGATACTCAAATAATTGAAATTTGTAACTTCACTTTTGTTTTCGTCTTCCTACGCAGACCCAAGTTACCTAATTTGTTGGTTCTCTTTTGAATAATCTTTGTTACCTATGTACACAAAAATAAAACTTATTTATTCAGCAAAATATGTGATTTTAAAGATTTTACAGGACTAACTCGTAATGTTGCCTATAGGCAAAATCCATTGACCCCATTTAATATTTTCTGTGGGAACAAATCCCCATATCTGGCTAGCCTAGATATATATCGAATTGCGGAAATCTAGTGCTACCAAGTTATCAGACACATCCAGCTCGATCGGTTCACTTCCGTGTTATGAGGCTGTAGTTGCACTAAAGATAGGGAAATTACGTTTCCTCTGAGCACTCGCCTATTTATCCTTATTCTCCATTGGAACATGAATCATAACTTGACTCTGGCTTACATAGATTGTGACCAGTTATCGTTTACTAGTTTGACCTTAAAGACAAAGATGCTTATACTCTTTCTCACCATATATCAGCACCCGAGCAAGTGTATTCTCTTCTCCTCTTTGCAGATGACAGTAATGTAAACTATGTACTCTTTCAGTTTATCCGCTTACTAAAGAGAGACACCTTCTCCCAGGAGGTTTCAGACAATGGTGGTACTAATCATAAACGTTTTCGGGGATTACCAACATGTGAGAGAGCCAGTTGTATTACGCAGTGCCACACGGAAAATATAACCATATACGGACACCACTACGACCAAGAAAAGTCATTGTTTTGCCCAAAGTCATGCACTTTTTTATGGACCCCAAAAATTTGGGGCCTCGATGTCATTTTTACAAAAAGAGATCATTTTCTCAGGCTCATATCGTACAAACCGTTTGGAATTTTGATTTACTCTCTGAGGCAAAGTTGTAGCTCTTGTCATAAAGAACAAATTTATTTTAAACTTTAAAAAATTCTATTTTTTTAACCCTTTTCCCCTATTCAGGCCCATAGGTAGCAAACCGTTCAAAATGCTAGGAAACAATCAACTACAAAAATGTACCTATGATCTCCATAAACAACTTTCTAGAACATATGAACTTCCTAGGAATGATTCTTAACACCGTTTAGCTAGGAAAAATATATCTTGCAGGACTGTTTCTGTTAGTGGTCAGTCCGACTACAGTGCGTATAAGTGATATTATCATTAATCAACAGTACGTATACGCTACCTACACTCACTAAAGCCTATATGAGTTGTTCGACGACATTTGCGATTTTGAAGATGAAGTTTTGCCACAGACAGTAAATCAGAATTCCAAACGGTTAGCAGGATATCCGTATGTAGATTACAATTTCACTTGCTTCGACAAATCTTTCTAACGTTCATGGGAATGAACGTTCTCGAATTCATCACTAAGTGGAGGGTTTCGTAGTGTCATATGCACCGTTGTTAATGGTGCATAGAGCCTGTTATATACAGCCTGAAATATTGAGACATTCGTTTAGATCTCTAATATCAATTGCCACTATCTCGTTAACGTCGCTGTTTCCCGATATTATAGCTGGGCTGTCGCATAAGAAGCGCTCGTCTATCTTTCCTTCCTCTCCGTTGTGATGGTATTAAAACAGTCTTCAAAATTTTGTTTTCATTTCATTCAAATTCATTCAAAAAATTTGTTTTCATTTTTGTTGCACAATGTTGAGATTTCTCCAGAATCGATCCACAAACGATACATATTTTAGTGTGAACTTCAACCCAATGTTGAGTTTTCTCCATAATCGAAACCCAAATCTTACGATAAATCTTTTAATGTGAATTTTAGCAGAGATTGTAAGAGTGTTGTCTCAGCTAACAACGCCAACTACATTTGTTACTAATGCTAGGGTGGTTCTCACTGCTGCACTGTCTGTCTGCGTCATTATTACAGACAGTATATTTGAAATGTTGATTTTGCACTCAAGCAAATCATAAACGATGCTTTACTTAACGTTCTCTAAACGTTGATTTTGTGGCATAAACACCGACCACCCCTTGGAGAATTAAGCGCCAAACCTAATACATGAGTATAACAACAATGAAATCTGGTACTGTTTACACACCTACAATTGAAAAAAGAACGCTTATTTATGTACGCATTTCAATGATTCGGGTACGTGTCTGCCTACCCCTTACCAGGTGACGCACACCTGTCACACCCACGTTGAACACCTACTCCAAGGAACTTGCATTCCTTGCAAGTGATTGTTATACGAGAACATGTTTGAAATACTTTAAATTCAATTCAAGAAATACAATCCACCTCGGAATGATAGACAGCTAAGACGAGATAAGTATCTCAACGGCAGCCCACATATGTATGCAATCACGTCCTGTATTTGACAAGGAGCCTCTGTAAGATGGAAGGAATTTTCGAAAGAACACATGTCCTGGAAAGTAAGAGTAGGATGTTTTTTTCATTTGCAAAACGAATACAAAAAGTATTTTTTGAAACTTCTTTAAATTTTCTCATACACTAGGTATTCGTAAATAGTGAGAAATAGGATTGTTTACACCATAAAATGTATGATGTGTCTACGCTATAGTGTGAACGACATAGACAAGTGTATAACAAGTTATCGTTCGACCAACCAACTATATATTGATCATGTCAAAATCATATCGGGCAGCAATTGACTTTTCCAGCTTCAGCAGGTCGCCAGTGTATTGCCGTAAATCAAATGCAAAACAAACCAAAAAATCAAATGTTATAAAAATATTAAATCATTAATTCGTCAAATTACGTTGAGTAAATAAAACATTGACATTTTCGATGTCCTCGACATTATGGTCGTTATGACAATTCATTAAAGATAATTGATGACCAAAGTCCATTACAACAATGTACACAATAGGGGCAGATAGATTTTGACAGTTCAAGGCGATTAAATAAAACTGAAATAGAAATAAATGAATTGTATTTACCAAGTTGTTTGGGTAGAGACAAATGCGTTTACAAATTTACATGTGAATCGAAAACCAGATTTTTAAACAGCGTATTGAGATGTTAGAATGTCTAAAGTATTGCTTAGCCCACGACACAATGTTTTACATTCGCCTCCTAGATCCCCCCACTCTTTTCAATCTACAAACTACAATAATAAATTACTAAAAACATTTTTATGCAATTCATCAGAAATTCTTGTTGCTGCTGTTCGAAAACTTTAGCAATAAATTAAGTAAAATAGGAGCAGCATACATTAACACATCCGCCCAAAACTAACTTGCCAAATATCCAGAATCCGAAGAAAACTTATGTTGGTTATTTCCTACGAAAAATTCACCAAACAAAGTTTGTTATTATCTTTAAGTTATAGTTTTTTTCTGGCACAATATCTTAAAGAATATGTATGTATGTCTGTATCTCTGGCAGAGACTACTGACAGTGGAGAACAGGACGAAAACACAAGAAGATATAAAGTTATTGCAAAAATCACAATGGGTTAAAACGACCGTCACTATGGCTACTTAAAGTACAGAAAAAAACTATTGTGAAGAGAAGTTCAATACGTAACTACGGAATAACATAAACTTTGGCTGGAATATAAATTAAAAAATAATCAAAGAACTTCTGAGAAATGTGAATTAATGTTAGAACAGCAAAGATAAAAAAATATATTGGAGCATTCTAAAATTGAGTCTAAAAAATACTCAATTTAAATACATTTGTAATTCGAATAAGTCAATAAAAATCATTTCGAATAAATTTTACTTGATTGCGTACCAAAATGGGATACAATTGGTGCCGACTGAATGGCTGCAGATAGATAATCATAAAGTTCGGCGTATACTATCCTCTGATTGTGCAGACGTTTCGCGTTTTTTGGAAAATTGTACCAGTAGGGCAACCCAACACAGTGTGATAATCACAAGATTCTACGTACCATCCCATATTCATTAATTCTGATTTGGTGCAATCTCCCTATAGGGTGACAGCTTAAAGATGTTCGCTGTGTGTTTTTTCGTAAACTTTCCAAACTGCCGCGGCAAAGAAGCAAGATGCAAGGTCGTCTTGCTCGAACTACACAAAATATATGTAAACGGCCAATCTAACGAAAAGTACAAGAATGTATAGGATAGTTTAGGGTCCATCCAATAATGACAGAGGCAACAAACAAAAAACCCGGCTAAAGTATTGTGTTGTGTTGACAGTAAAAAAGCTTCAAAAACTTGCCAAAAGTCCAGTCAGTCACAAACAGGATGTAAAGCAATTTAGCACAGTCAAGTAACTGCATTTAGAGGCCACTGTCCTTGAAAGCAGCCAGACGGGCGTTCAGACAGAGCCATCACGGTCGATGAACACGAAAAAAAGTCTGGGCGAGAGTGTTCAACATCAACAAAATTGTGAAGCAAAACTAAGAGGTGTTATAAATAAACGAAGAGAGGTCATCCTGTTTTCCGCCGCAAAAAGAAACGTACGTACAATATATATGGAGTATCCTTTGCGGTCACAGACGTGTGGTAATCCTTTTTGCGAATGCCATAAGTAGCAATGCTAAGACCCAATAATGCGTTTTACAATGAGAAAATATGCCACTCATGGTAACTTTTACAGAGCACAGTGTTTTGAAACGTCAAAAAATCTTAATATTTTGTGGAAAAGTAGATTCGCAATGGAATTATTATTAGTATTAGTATTAGTATTAGTATTAGTATTAGTATTAGTATTAGTATTAGTATTAGTATTAGTATTAGTATTAGTATTAGTATTAGTATTAGTATTAGTATTAGTATTAGTATTAGTATTAGTATTAGTATTAGTATTAGTATTAGTATTAGTATTAGTATTAGTATTAGTATTAGTATTAGTATTAGTATTAGTATTAGTATTAGTATTAGTATTAGTATTAGTATTAGTATTAGTATTAGTATTAGTATTAGTATTAGTATTAGTATTAGTATTAGTATTAGTATTAGTATTAGTATTAGTATTAGTATTAGTATTAGTATTAGTATTAGTATTAGTATTAGTATTAGTATTAGTATTAGTATTAGTATTAGTATTAGTATTAGTATTAGTATTAGTATTAGTATTAGTATTAGTATTAGTATTAGTATTAGTATTAGTATTAGTATTAGTATTAGTATTAGTATTAGTATTAGTATTAGTATTAGTATTAGTATTAGTATTAGTATTAGTATTAGTATTAGTATTAGTATTAGTATTAGTATTAGTATTAGTATTAGTATTAGTATTAGTATTAGTATTAGTATTAGTATTAGTATTAGTATTAGTATTAGTATTAGTATTAGTATTAGTATTAGTATTAGTATTAGTATTAGTATTAGTATTAGTATTAGTATTAGTATTAGTATTAGTATTAGTATTAGTATTAGTATTAGTATTAGTATTAGTATTAGTATTAGTATTAGTATTAGTATTAGTATTAGTATTAGTATTAGTATTAGTATTAGTATTAGTATTAGTATTAGTATTAGTATTAGTATTAGTATTAGTATTAGTATTAGTATTAGTATTAGTATTAGTATTAGTATTAGTATTAGTATTAGTATTAGTATTAGTATTAGTATTAGTATTAGTATTAGTATTAGTATTAGTATTAGTATTAGTATTAGTATTAGTATTAGTATTAGTATTAGTATTAGTATTAGTATTAGTATTAGTATTAGTATTAGTATTAGTATTAGTATTAGTATTAGTATTAGTATTAGTATTAGTATTAGTATTAGTATTAGTATTAGTATTAGTATTAGTATTAGTATTAGTATTAGTATTAGTATTAGTATTAGTATTAGTATTAGTATTAGTATTAGTATTAGTATTAGTATTAGTATTAGTATTAGTATTAGTATTAGTATTAGTATTAGTATTAGTATTAGTATTAGTATTAGTATTAGTATTAGTATTAGTATTAGTATTAGTATTAGTATTAGTATTAGTATTAGTATTAGTATTAGTATTAGTATTAGTATTAGTATTAGTATTAGTATTAGTATTAGTATTAGTATTAGTATTAGTATTAGTATTAGTATTAGTATTAGTATTAGTATTAGTATTAGTATTAGTATTAGTATTAGTATTAGTATTAGTATTAGTATTAGTATTAGTATTAGTATTAGTATTAGTATTAGTATTAGTATTAGTATTAGTATTAGTATTAGTATTAGTATTAGTATTAGTATTAGTATTAGTATTAGTATTAGTATTAGTATTAGTATTAGTATTAGTATTAGTATTAGTATTAGTATTAGTATTAGTATTAGTATTAGTATTAGTATTAGTATTAGTATTAGTATTAGTATTAGTATTAGTATTAGTATTAGTATTAGTATTAGTATTAGTATTAGTATTAGTATTAGTATTAGTATTAGTATTAGTATTAGTATTAGTATTAGTATTAGTATTAGTATTAGTATTAGTATTAGTATTAGTATTAGTATTAGTATTAGTATTAGTATTAGTATTAGTATTAGTATTAGTATTAGTATTAGTATTAGTATTAGTATTAGTATTAGTATTAGTATTAGTATTAGTATTAGTATTAGTATTAGGTGCTGGTACGAAAAACAAAAATCTGATTTTTAATAAAAATTTAAAAATATTTTATATGTTTTTGTACCCACTAAAAACACCTTCAATTCTTTTTATACCCTCCACCTCCAGGGTACACTAACTTTGTCATTCCGTTTGTAACACCTTGAAATATTGACCTGAGACCCTATAAAGTATATATATTCTGGGTCGTGGTAAAATTCTAAGACGATCTAGCCCGTCTGTCCATCTGTCTGTTGAAAGCACGCTTCAAATTTTTCCTAAATGTGTCTTATGGTTGCAGATCGGTTTGGATGAAAGTGGGGGGGTGCTGCATCAATGTTTTTTTGAATTTTTTTAAGAACTATTTTCTCCCACTGTGCTTCGTTGTTGTTAACCTCCTCTTGTTTATTAATTCAAACGACAACGTGTCCAGACACACCTCCCGCCTTCGATGGCAGGAGCTGTGCTGGTGCTGTTGTCATTGTGTTTGTTGTGCCGACGGTGCTGAGATGTTTTTGCTGTTGCAAGCAGACAACAAATTAACCTTGTTGTCTTGCAGATAGTCTCTTGCATTAATCAGTGGCAAGAGGATGTTTTGCTTGGAGGCGGTGTTGCAGTTCGGTGTACACACGGCAGCGTGCATCCCAACGTCAACAGCGCTGTGCTGCAGCAAACTGTTATTGCCTCCACTTGAATATTGAGCTTGAATATAAAACACAATCTCTCGCATCTTCGTTTATTTTCACTTGAACAACATAAAAATAGTAGAAGAGCGAGTTCCTTGAAAGACATACTTCGTATCGTTTATCATAGAGTCTTAGTATTGCTCCTAATGGCTTTCCGAAAAGGAGATTGTCATACGCACTGTGGTTGGAAATTACTGAGCCGATTCTTTCCTATATTTCGAATCAGCTTCGTAGTGCTCTGTAGTTTTTTATACCCTCCACCTCCAGGATGGGGGTATACTAACTTTGTCATTCCGTTTGTAACACCTTGAAATATCGACCTGAGACCCTATAAAGTATATACATTCTTGATCGTCATAAAATTCTAAGACGATCTATTCATGTCCGTCCGTCCGTCTGTCCGTCTGTTGAAAGCACGCTAGATTCTAAACGAAAGGAGCTAGGACGTCCAAATTTTCCATAAATGCGTCTTATAGTCGTAGATCGGTTGGGGCGAAATCGGCCCAAAGGGAAAATTTTTTCCCTCACAAGGACTAAAAATACCCATAATAATCCCTAATTTTTTAGCGTATTTAAGCATGTTTTTTGAATATGTCTGTTTATATTTGCTTGATATTTGGTATGCGCATTCCCCCTACAGCAAAAACGTGCACCATAAAGAGACTCCTATTCGTAGGGGGAGAAATGGGGCAAAAAAGGGATAAAAATGGTACATATTAAACGGCAACAGCTAGGAACACGAAATTATATACATATATACATAATATAAAAGTATTTTTTCCAAATTCGTACTTTTAAGGGATAAAATGGGAATAAAGGGATAAAAATGGTACCAACCAAATGGCTGCCCCTAGAATAATCAAATTCGGTGTATACATTCCTCTGATTGCATAGACACGTAAAATAAATGGATTTTTCAAAATTCGTACTTTTTGGGGTTAAAATGGAAAAAAGGATAAAAATAGTACCAACCAAATGACCGCAGTTAGACTCATGAAATTTGGAGTATACATTCCTCTGATTGTGTAGACACGAAAAATAAACGGATTTTTCGAAATTCATACTTTTTGGGGTCGAAATGGAAAAAGGGGATAAAAATAGTACCAACCAAATCACCGCAGCTAGAGTCATGAAATTCGGAGATACATTCCTTTGACTACGTATACATGAAAAATAAAAGGTTTTTTTTTCCAAATGCGTACTTTCAAAGAATACAATGGGTACGGAGGGATAAAAATGGTACCAACAAAACGGCTACACCTGGAATAATGAAATTCTGTGTATACATTCCCCTGATAGCATAGGCACTTAAAACAAACAGATTTTTCGAAATTCGTACTTTTTGGGGTTAAAATGAAAAAAGGGGATAAAAATAGTACCAATCAAATAACCGCCGCTAGAGTCATGAAATTCGGAGTAGACATTCCTCTGACTGCGTAGACACGGAAAATGGACGAATTTTTCGAAATTCGTACTTTTTGGGGCTAAAATGAAAAAAGGGGGTAAAAGTGGTACCAACCAAATGGGATCAGCTGGAATCATGGAATTCAGTGTATACATTCCTCTGTCTGCGTAGACACGCAAAATAAAAAGTTTTTTTCCAAATTCGTACTTTTTCTTTTACGGCAAAAATTGGTTGAATCGTGAAGTTAGGTTATTTTGCACTATGTACGTCTGATAATCGATTTGTAAATTTGTACTTTTGGAATTCAAATAGAATGGAAATACAACCAATTGTACCATAAGTATTGGTAGATAACTTATGGTATTTAAGCTTTTTGAAAATAAAAATTATTTGTTGTTTGATTTGAAATAAATAATGGTTTGAAATAATTAAAATATTAGATTAATTTATAAAATTATTTTTTCAATATTTGTATTTGTTTTGGTTTGGCTATATTAAAAAATTTATATTTTCCTGTAATATTACTACACTTCTACTAAAACCGACAACCTCTGTGGAATGCAATCCATGGTGGAGGGCATATAAAGTTCGGCCCGGCCGAACTTAACGCCGTTTTTACTTGTTTTTTATTTGTTTTGTAATGTTACTGCACTTCTACGAAAATCGAAATGCAGTCCCTGGTGAAGGGTGTATAAAGTTCAGTCCGGACGAACTTAACGTCGTTTTTGTTTCTGCTGGTAATTAGCACTGCTTCTGTTTCCTGTTCTTCCAAATCGAGCTTGGCTGGCGTAAGTCAGTTCTGGACCTTGTTTATCGCCAGTTATACGCTACGTTTTTTTCTGTTACACAAGCGAGCTAAGCTATTACGCTAATTTTGAAGAAAATCTGTTAAAATTTTCGGTTTCTAGGCCGGAAGATGTCAAATAGGGACCGAAATTTGTATGGTGACTATATATAAATCTGAACCGATTTGAACCATTTTTACCACAGATATTTCTGACTTAGATATAAGGTGTTGCCCAAATTTTATCAAATTCGCTTAAATTATTTGGCTTCTAGAGCAGAAAAAGTGAAATCGGGAGCAACATTTGTATGGGGGCTATATCAAAATCTCAACCGATTTGATTCAAATTAAATAGCGATTTTTGGCGAAAGTCCCCCGAGGGGGGGGGGCAGTTTTAGAGGACCCTTTTTAAGTATGATGTCCAAGAGTTCCAAATATTCCGTGATTTTATTTTCATTCAATTAATAAAGCATTGAAACCTTTTACATATGCAAATATTCGAAGTTGGAAAGAGAAGGAGTGGATATCATCTCGGTTTGATTTGTTTTCTCCTACTGCCGCCCAGTGTAATGAGCTTCTCCATCCCGCACCAATCGATAAGTACCAGAGACATCCACTATTTATCGTTTTGTTTATAATATTTCTTGGCAGAATGTACATTCACATTCTGTCAAATTTATGCAAAGAATTTATTACAATTCTCGCTCCACTATTTTCTGTCCCTCTTCAATCCATTTATGGCACATTGCGTCTGTAATCAGCTTGAAGAGGACATCAACATTTCGTAAATAAAAACAGACCTTTTATGCAATACATATCGTCAATGTCATACGTTCTTCCTTGGGCAAGGCTCTCCATGTGATCCAACCAACTACTCATTCAGATTCCATTTCAACTTTTTTGTTGCCTTTGCCCAAGCCAAGTCCATAAATATGACATTTTTATTTGCCATAAATCACTGGAAAAACAACATCAAATATATTTCGCTTCGCAAAAAAATGAGAATGGAAACTAAAATAACACAAGTCGTGCCACCACGAAACTTTTGATTGATTAAATGTACAGACAATCGAGTATATATATATATACATTTGATATATATATGCATGTATGGATACATTAGAAACATATTGACATTGGGTCCATGTTTACAACAAAACTTTGGAAGTCATTCCACGAAGGATGTAAATCAACTTTGGCAAAGATTCAAAAACATGTTGCGCGGCCAAAATCTCTGTACATTGGATTGTTTGGGGGGAGGGGGAAGTAAAAAAAGTTTGAGTGGCATTCAAATAACGAAGCTATCAAATTTCCCTTTAAGCTGCAAAGGAACATCAAGTGTTATAAATTTAAGAGAAAACCTCATTTATTTACCCTAATAAAGTCGATTATTATGGCAAACAAGTGGAAAATATGGCACTAAGCTGAATACACTCAAACGAATATGTTAGCAACGTCAGCAAACGAGGTTCGCTGAAACAGCAGAAAAAGTTAGCTTTTTGAATTCGCGAAATGATAGTTGCTGGTGATTAATCGTGAGGTTTGATTGATAATGTAAAATAAAGCACATACATTTGAAAGTGAACTTAAAATATTTTTTATCGATTATATTATTAAATTTGTGGCATTTACTATTTGAAAATGATATTATGCAAATTTTAGCCACGACTACGACTCAGGTGGAATGTCCCATGGCTAAAGTCGAGCGGGGCCGACTATGTGATACACTCCACTTTCTATCCGAATACAATTCAATTCGGTAAAAAAGTGAAAACGCGAAGGATTTTTGTAAGTATCCTAATCAGAGACTGATATGATCTGACCCAATTTGTCAAATCGAGAAGAATATTTGTATAGAGGCAATATCCAAACATGGAATGAAGTGATCCGCATTCACAATAGTGCTTCCAGTTCAAGTATAAAGTGTTATGCTTAGAGTGAAATGGTTTTTCTGAAATGGCGGGTTTTTGGGGTTTTCGAAAACCGTGATTTCAAAAACCGGGTCTTTTTATAAAAAATCGGTCGGAACGAGTTTTTCTTGAAACAGTAAAAAATGGGGAAATTATTCATTATAGGGCAATTCCACAAAATGCATACTCGTTCTTGAGAATAAGTCAATTCTGATGTCATAATAAGATTCACTGAAAGCTGTGGTCACCCCCAGCAATTAATTCTGGTTTATTTAATGATGATCTGCAAAATATTTAGTCCTTTGCTCAAATCGTCTGTGACTTAAACGCTCCTGAAAACACCTCTAAAAATAATCACATATATTCTTATGTGTATGGCTGGTCGACATCCACAGCGGCAAATGGTCACCGGCGTCGATTTGTCTTCTGTTCATAAGAAATGCATGCGAAACCTAGGACGAACATTGCCATTTTAGACTCACAGTACTACTGTGTTTATATTTTTTAGTCAATTTGCGGTTCCTAATAAAAAACGTTCTATGATGCTTATAAAATATAAAAAGTGGCCTATTGTTTAAAATTAGCACCGAAAAAGAAACTTTTTTGCAATATGAAAAACCGGTTGAGAACTGCTAAAAACAGCGATTTTAAAAAATAGGTTTTCGGTCTCGGGTTTGATCACTTTTGTATGGGAGATATATGTAAATCTGAACCGATCTGACCCATTTTCACAATGGGTGTTTATAGTTGAAATATGAGATATTTTGCAAGATTTGAAGAGGATATGTTCAAATATGTTGTTTATAGATTGGAAAAAAATCAAATCGGGGGTGAAATTTGTGTGGGAGCTATATATAAATCTTAACCGATCTGACCCATTTTTACCATGGGTGTTTCTAGTGCAAATATAAGATATTTCGACACATCTGAAGAAGGTAAAATAAGTGGTTTCTAGAGCAGAAAAAGTCAAATCCAGAACGCAATTTGAATGGGAGCCATATACAAATCTGAACCGATCTAACACATTTTCGCCACAGGTGTTTCTAGTTGAAATATTAGATGTTTTGCCAATTTTGAAGAAAATCTGTTGTAATATGTGGTATCTAGAGTGAAAAGAGTCAAATCGGTAGTGAAATTCGTATGGGGCTGTATCTAAATCTGAACCGATTTTCTTCAAATTAAATAGCGTTTGTCCTTGTAAAAACAAAAGTATTCAAAAAACAAAACATTTATTTGAATTGTTGACAATTTTTGTCAAAATTAGAAACTCAATTAAAACATTTGAATAAAACTTTAGTCAAAAACACAACATATTCGAATTACACATTTACTTGGAAATTATTTTCTCATATTTCATGGAATTGACAAAATCGCAACGATATGCTCGTAGTCTCCTTATATAAAACTTTACATCCCGGGTCGATACTCGCTTCAGCCAAAATTTTATTTATTTTGTTTTCAAAAAACAACTTATAACTTTTTTAATAAATATGTGAATTTCTTTATCGAGTGACTATGAAAAATATTTTCAATAATATGGATATGGATAAAATTCATGAAAAGAATTCGATCCTCACAGATTCCTATTGTCTTAAATCATTCCGGGAGTGCCGGGAAATTGTTTCAGGGAGAGAAAATCCCTAGTTCAATTTTCGTGGAAGGTATATATTTTAATATTTGAGGAATTCCATGTAAAACCAACGATAATTATTGAAGGTCTTCCGATTCATGACATTTGGTAAATCATGTTAGAAGCTGTTTTTTATTAAATTTTGAAAACTGTGGTAACCATGTAGCTTTGAAGTTTTTGTTTAATTAGTAATCATTTTTGTTCTCTTGTTCTATTTTTTTGCAGCAGAATTGTTGGTGTTTAACACAAAACGTTGAGTAGTTTTTTAACACTGTTAGAAATAATTTTTACTATGCATTTTGTAATTTATATTATATCGGCCAATAGGCTTAGAATTACAAGTCGTGAAGAAATAAATAAATGAAATGAAAATAAAAATTATTTTTGTTTACAAAAACGTATATGTTGTTTTTGTAAACAAAAAATAATGAAGTAAATATATGTTTGAAAAATCAATTTTTATTTTTCGATTGTTTTTGCAAATTTCGGAGTGGTCTTTTCAGTAGTTTCTGAGATATAGGCGAAACTGTAGAGATTTTAGAATTTTTAATTATTTCCATGCAAATAAATAAGAACTAAAAATATATATTTTAATTAAATAGTTAAAAATATTTTTTTGAAAAACAAATCGAAAGAAAAATTAAATATTGGAAAATAATAAAAAACACTACTTTTATATTTACTCATGATGCTAGCTATTAAAAAATGGAATACCAAAACTTACGATTTTTTCCCTTTTTCTACCCTTCACCTAAGGATGGGGGTATATTCACTTTGTCATTCCGTTTGTAACACCTTAAAATATTCATCGGATACCCCATGAAGTATATATATTCTGGGTCGTGGTAAAATTCTAAGACGATCTAGCCCGTCTGTCCATCTGTCTGTTGAAAGCACGCTTCAAATTTTTCCTAAATGTGTCTTATGGTTGCAGATCGGTTTGGATGAAAGTGGGGGAAATCGGGACAGAGGGAAAAATGTTTCCCTCACAATGACTGAAAATACCACTAATATTTAGAGTATTTCGGCATGTTTTTTGAACATATTTGCTTGTATTTACTTGATATTTGCAATGCGCATTCCCTTTATAGCATAAAAGGGCACCACAGAGTGTTTTTTATGTGTAGGGGGCGAAATGGGACAAAAAGGGATAAAAATGGTACCTATCAAACGACAACAGATAGAAACACGAAATTTGGCGTGTACATTCCTCTAATAGAGTAGATACATAATATAAGAGTATTTTTTATAAATTCGTACTTTTAAGGGGTTAAATGGGGATAGAGGGATAAAAATAGTACCAACTTAACGGCTGCACCTAGAATAATGAAATTCGATGTATACATTCCTCTGATTGCGTAGACACGTAAAATAAAAGAACTTTCCAAAATTCGTACTTTTTGGGGTTCAAATGGAAAAAGGGGATAAAAAAGTACCTACAAAATGACAGCAGCTGAATCATGAAATTCGGAGTATACATTCCTCTGACTGCGTAGGCACGAAAAATAAAACGTTTTTTCCAAATTCGTACTATCAAGGGATACAATGGCTACAGGGGATAAAAATAGTACCATCTAAACGAATACAGCTAGAATGATGAAATTCGGTGTGTACATCCCTCTAATTGTGTAGATACGTAAAATAAAGAGATTTTAGACAGTCGTACTCTTGAGGGGGCAAAATTGGAAAAAGGGGATAAAAATGGTACCAACAAAATGACCGCAGATAGAATCATGGAATTCGGTGTATACATTCCTAAGACTGCATAGCCACGTAAAATATTTTTCTCCAAATTCGTACTTTGTGTTGTTGCTTTTACCTAAAAAAATTGGTAGAATCATGAAGTTGTCTTATACTGCGTACGTGAGAGATAAGGTATTTTCAAAATTTATACTTTTGAAATTAAAAGAGGATGGAAATACAACCAACCAAAGGACTGTAGCTGAAAATACACTCTCTATCGCCCAATATTTAGGGTATATATGATTAGGGACTTTAATGCAATTCAGTATTATTTCCATTATATATACTGTAACGACAGGATTTTTCCACTGGAGGCTGGGGTAAACTCACCGGGTCCAAAGTCGTTGCAAATATTTATATTTTCGACACAGAAAGAGAACACATCGTTATTTAATATTTTCCAATAACGTTATAATATTTTATTAAAACTAAATTCAGTCCCTTATCACGCGATTTCACATTTAACACTTATTTACTAACATATAACACTTAAACAAAAAACAAAATAGTCGGTAGTTGAAATTTAAAATTAAACCAGGAAATGGGACATTTGAACGTATAATTAACATGAACACAAGAGAAATCAATAATTACTCATACGCACCAAGTACTCATCCCAGCCAATACACAATAGAGTGTGTAAAGAAATTAGAAAAAAGTCCATTTGACAATAAATTTTGGAAAGTTTTGAAATGATAGATATTGGTAACCATTGAGCCATTGCTTTAGACCATTGCACAGTGGTAATTTACAGCCATAACCTTATAACATTTTTATTTACCACCATAAAATTCTAAAATTTGGCATTTTGTTATGTGACATTATTTCTGATTTAAAATAATGAGGAAATTTCCGTTTGTAATAATATGGTTCACTTAAAATGGCTCTAATGAAAATATATAAATAATATATATAGTCCCTTGGGCTACTAAATGGTGTATAGACACAACCTCCTGCTTCCTGCTCTTATAGTTTTACTCCAATCAATGTTGGATGTTTTTATTTTTAAAATGTTTTGCAACACATAACACACAACTAAATACGTACGCGAATTTCACAAACAGTATACAAAAATGAAGATTACAACCTAAATTTGTAGAAAATGCTTAATTTAGCATCACAAAGTTGCCACAGAAATCATGTAAATAATGTTTTTGGTTAGAATTTTGAAGATGGAACCACTGTAAAGCCTATATTAGATAACATATATTTTTTTAATATGAATTAGTGCTATTCCAATAGCTGTCTTTCATTTGACTTTTAAACATTTTGTATTTAAAAACAAAAAATTGGACTTTTGGCCGTTTGTTACCTCTGTGCATTGATGAACTAAACGTTTTGGGGAATCCCTCAATTATGAGTGATCATTTTATATTCTTGTAAAAAATCATTAGAATTATTTCTTGAAGCCATTAAACTTCTTAACTTTACCATTCCTGTGGAGAAGTTGTTATATAAAAATAATTGCAATTCTTTTTGGAGCTGAACAGGACCGTGAAACTAGACGTCGTATATAGGACATCTGTATACTCAGTTTTCCTTTTGGTGATCTTTTCTCCCTTTTAGAGGACTTTCTGTTTCCAAAGGATATAGATGTTTTAATAATTTATTTTTACAAGCAATATAAAAGCGTAGGCAATATAAAGGCGAAAGCCGAACAGACTGTACCGTTCAACCCACTCAGCAGCAGCTACCAACGATTGGTGAAAGAGGTGGTAGGCAGAAGACCCAAATACCAGTCTCTTTCAACAGTCGTACCCACTCAGTCGCAGCTACCAACGATTGCTGAAGGGGATGGTAGGCCGAAGTCCCAAATACCACTCCTTCCACAGTCGTATGCACCAAATCAGAACACTATGGTTTGGATGATAGCTTTTCTAATTAGATTTCTGATTTTCATATATTTGAAATTTGTTGCGGACATTCCTCTTGTAGCTTGGAACCACAACAAAGAAAATAGAAGTTTTAGCGGTTGAAATGGGACAAAAAGGGATAAAATATGGTACCAATGATACGACAACAGTTAGAATCATGAAATTCGGTGTGTACATCCCTCTAATTGCATAGACACCGAAAATATAATTGAAAAAGAGGGATAAAAATGGGACCTACCAAACCGCTGAAGTTGAAATCATGAAATTCGGTGTATACATTCTGACTATGAAGACTCGAAACAAAAAGGTTTTTTTCCAAATTTGTACATTTGGGCGGAGAATGGGGCGAATGGGGATATGATTAAAATTTTTACTTTTCTTATCAAAATAATACAGTCACTTTGTCTGTATCTGAAAATGCTAAGTCGCCTAATGGCGACTGACAATCACCTAATATTTAGGCATGTTCACATTCACAATTACAGCAATGCATTTATATATAGTTGTAGATTTTAAGCAGTGCGCTTAAGTATACATTATAGTTTGATATAGTAAACAATTATAATAATGTGCATAAAAATATCACAATTTTCGTAATATGGTTCTGTGCTTCTATGTAAAGTCGGCGTCCTTTAATCTGCTGGTAATACTGTGGAATGTACTCCGTGGTGGAGAGTATATAAGATTCGGCCTGGCCGAACTTAACGCCTTCTTACTAGTTTCCTACTAAAATCAAATTTGAACCACTGTTCCTAACATGCAGCCTCTATCTGAATATTGTATTCAGAAGATTTATAAACTACCCTACCTTCAGTTTAAAGTACAGGGTTTTCCAACAAGAGGTGTTATTTTGGATCACCCGGTATTTCGGTAGCTGTCACTTTTGAAGCTTTTATTCTTTGATATTTGACAAGTAGAAACTACGCCATTACTAAATATGGAGCGATACACGCTTCAACAACGCATTGAAATTATTAAAATTCATGAATGAATATGATCCGGAATTCCATCGAAAAATCATCTTGACTGATGAGGCACATTTCCACCTCGGTGGCTACGTCAAGTAGCAAAATTGTCGCATCTGGGGCTAGGAAAATCCAAGAGTTATTGTTAATAAGCCTCTCCATCCTCATAGTGTGACTGTTTGTTACGGTTTATGGTCCGGCGGGGTCATTGGACCTTACTTTTTCGAAAATGAGGTTGGATCAACAGTTACGGTGAATGGATTGCGCTATCGAGAGGTGATTAAGGATTTTTTATGGTTGGAGTTGGATGGTATTGATCTGGACAACGTTTACTTTCAACAAGACGACGCTACGTGCCACACAAGCAACGAAACCGGGAAAAGTTTCCGTACCGTGTTGTCTCTCGAAGAGGTGATCACAATTGGCCACCGAGATCTTGTGATTTAACACCCTGCGACTTCTTTCTTTGGGGCCACGTGAAAGATAAGGTCTACGCCAACAGCCCAGCGTCGATTCAAGACCTCAACGATAGAATTTGTGAGGCTATCGAGGACATAGGGCAGCCACTTTGCGATTTGGCTATGGAAAATTTCATGAAAAGGATATGGTCCTGTAAGCGTGGTCGTGGTGGACATTTGACTGATGTTGTTTTTCATTATTAACGGCATACCTTCCTCTTTATTATGAAATAATCATCCGATCATTTATCTCAAAAAAATGGCATTTTTCTTTGAATACCAAAATAACACATCTTGTTGGAAAACCCTTGTATAACCGGGCGTGATCGGTCTTAAACTGCCAAATGATAGTAGAAAATCAAAAAACAATTGCAGACACATTTTTTTTTATTTTTTCACATTTTAGTGTTATTTCAAAATGTTCTTTCGAACTCCTTTCATGTGCTGAAGGTACATCAAAATCTCATCAGACAGGAGTGCCACATATGCCATCAACATCACTCGTGTGACTTCAATTAATTATCCTGACTTTTCACAAAAAAAGAAAACATAAACTAACTGTCAGGGAGGAAGCTAACAAAGTTTTTGTGCTGATATGAACTTTTTTTCTTCAACGTCAGATGTCCTTATGCTCACATCATGTAGCTCAGTTGCTCTTTGTCCTATAATGACAAAATTACTTAGACATAGTTCGTATGCGTGGCATATTGCAACATGCGTTCCTTTCCGTGGAAAGCAAAAAATCAAGAAAATGCTAATTTAGACACACATTAAAAAGTGTTGCTGCACACAAGGACAACACAATTAGGCCGGTGTGAAAGAGTAGTCGGAGTATGAAGTGTGTCCAACGAGATTTTAATTAGCCAGAAAAGTAACACATTCATTATCTTGGAAGCTAGCTAAGTATGATATGACCTTTTACGGCCAACCAGCAAAATATCACAGGTTAATAAAGCCTTTCGAAAAGCCCCTATCCAAGGGATACCTATTAAGCATGCCCCTAATGGATTATTATTATTTCATTTGAATTGTTATGTCTGTGTTGCCTTTTTACCGGCTCAAAGATACACCCCCACTTTTGCGTATAACCACAATCATTTCTATTTATTTTATTTGGCATTTACGACAGCTCCCACTTGCGAGGCCTAGGTCATGGTTGAGCAACCCGCAGACATCGCCTACCATTATCGTTGACATCCTTTAAACGTCTAAATTGCCTATGACCAGACAACAGCACTGGCAGTTGTCTATAATGTTCCATTAATTGAGGCTACATTTCACCTCGCTACTGTTACGGTTCTTAACATTGTTATGTCTCTGATTACAGGCTCTGTTGGTCGTCGGCACTGTAACATTACAGCGAGTTTGCGCGCCAATACGTTTCAATGTTAATATAACAGCTTCATGCTGTGTGCTGTGGTTGATGGTGGCAAAGAGGGTTTATGTGAATGCGAGGGAATATCTGAAGAGTAAGATAACATTTTGAAACACGTGAGAGTTTTCTCTTATTGCTTTGTATCAAGAGCTCTTAAGTATTACCACTTTAGTGGATTTGCTCGAGTTGAATTATAAAAGTTGTCAAATTCAAAAAAAATATATATCTATGTAGGGATATTTGTATGCACACTATATCGAAACATGGACCGATGTGACCCACACTCACTATATATTTCTGGGAAAAATATAACATGAGTAAACTCAGTCAAAAATGTATGTGGTATTATCATTTTCAATTGAAATTGAGAATATAAAAATATATAATAATATAAATTCAGAAATATAAAAAATTAAGAATACATAATTTGATATTGAGAAATAAACAATTTTAAATGAGAAAATACAAATTAAACAAGTAAGAAGGCGTTAAGTTCGGTCGGGCCGAATCTTTTGTACCCTCCACCACGGAGTGCATTCCACAGTATTGCCAGCAGATTAAAGGATGTCGACTTTACATAGAAGCACAGTACCATTTTACGAAAATTGTGATATGTTTATGCACATTATTATAATTGTTTACTGTTTCAAACTATAATGTATACTTATGCGCACTGTTTAAAATCGACAATCAGTCGCCATTAGAAAGAAGCATTTTCAGATACAGACAAAGTGATAAGAAAAGTATAAATTTTAAAGATATCCCCATTCGCCCCATTCTCCGCCCAAATGTACAAATTTCGAAAAAAAACCTTTTTCGAGTATTCATAGTCAGAATGTATACACCAAATTTAATGATTTCAACTTCAGCGGTTTGATAGGTCCCATTTTTATCCCTCTTTTTAATTATATCTCTTAAAAGTATGAATTTCGAAAAATCATTGGTACCATATTTTATCCCTTTTTGTCCCATTTCGCAAGCTAAAACTTTTATTTTCTTTGTGGTGCTTCCAGGCTACAAGAGGAATGTCCGCAACAAATTTTAACTGTATGAAAATCAGAAATTTAATTAATAAGCCAAGGCTACCAATATTTGTATACTATGTATATATATAATGGAAATAATACTTCAATTCATAAAGTAAATATAAGGGAGCAATCATAAGTACCCTAAATATTGGGGGATAGAGAGTGTATTTTCAGCTACAGTCGTTTGGTTGGTTGTATTTCCATCCTATTTTAATTTCAAAAGTATAAATTTTGAAAATACCTTATCTCTCACGTACGCAGTATAAGACAACTTCATGATTCTATTTTCCATTTTTTGTCCTAAAAGCAACAAAATAAAGTTCGAATTTGGAAAAAAAAATATTTTATGTGGCTATGCAGTCAGAGGAATGTATACACCGAATTCCATGATTCTATCAGCGGCCATTTTGTTGGCTACATAATACGACTACATAATTAGAGGGATGTACACACCGAATTTCATCATTCTAGCTGTATTCGTTTAGTTGGTACTTTTTTATCCCCTGTAGCCATTGTATCCCTTGAAAGTACGAGTTCGGAAAAAACGTTTTATTTTACGTGTCTACGCAATCAGAGGAATGTATACTTCGAATTTCATTATTCTAGGTGCAGTCGTTAGGTTGGTACTATTTTTATCCCTCTATCCCCATTTAACCCCTTAAATGTACGAATTTAGAAAAAATACTTTTATATTATGTATCTACTCTATTAGAGGAATGTACACGCCAAATTTCGTGCTTCTATCTGTTGTCGTTTGATAGGTACCATTTTTATCCCTTTTTGTCCCATTTCTCTAAATATTAGGGGTATTTTCAGTCCTTGTGAGGGAAAAATTTTTCCCTCTGGGCCGATTTCGACCACTTTCAATCCCAACCGATCTACAACCATAAGACACATTTATGGAAAAATTTGAACCTCCTACCTCATTTCGTTCGGCCGCTATCGTGCTTTCAACAGACAGACAGACGGACATGGCTATATCGTCTTAGAATTTTACCACGACCCAGAATATATATACTTTATGGGGTCTCCGATGATGTGTATAGAAGTCCAAACGCGGAAAGGGAGGTATCCCTAAATGGCTTTGACGCCCTTTCCGATTCAATTACAAAAATTTTAGAGGATTGTCCTGACAGTGAAATTGTGGTTGCTGGCGATTTCAATGTCCATAATTCCTCTTGGCTTGCCCATTCGAGTCACTCAACACCGGAGGGTCAATACGCCGAGCTTTTTGCCGCGCATAATGATTTGACGCAACTAGTGAATGAACCGACTCACATTCCGTGTGTTCAAGGGCAACACTCTAATATTCTTGATCTTTTCTTAACATCACACCCTGAAAAGTATGAAGTTAACGTTCTAGCACCTCTTGGTAATTCGGATCACTGCATTGTTTCAGCATCCTTTTCGTATTCCGCTCTTCGTGTCGCTTCGACCCCAGCACCAAAGCGGACAATATATATATATATACGAAAAGGCACGTTGGGCCGAGCTCAACAACTTTTTCCAGCATTTCAATTGGAAACTTTGTTTTCTAAATGGCGATATAGATGCTGCGGCTGAAATGATTGAAAATATTATCTTGATTGGAATAAAGTCATTTATTCCAATTAAAGTTATTTCGGATAAACCATCTAATAAAAGTTGGTTTAACCAGACATGCAAGGCTGCTGTCAGATCCAAAGAGGAAGCATTCAGGAAATGGCGTTTAAATAAAAATGCCACAACTGATCTGCTACGCAAGCAGACAAGAACCATGTGTGCCAGGGTACTTAGACGTGAAAAGTTTCTGTACGAACAACGTCTTCGTGCTAAAGTTCTTGCTCTCCCAGGGGAAGTAAGAGCTTTTGGTCATTTGTGAGAAGAGAAAGGATAACTACTCATCTATCCCAACTCTTGTTAAAGATGACCTGATATTCACTAACCCGGTTGACAGAGCTAACCTATTGGCTGAAATGTTTGCAAGGAATTCACCCTTGCCGGAAAGCAATCAACCACTCCCCGTGATCGAAAATGTATCTAGTTCCATGCCTCAGATATTTTTTCGAACACGTGGAGTTAAAAGGGTTCTCGCAAATCTCGGCGTAAATAAATCTCCAGGTCCTATGTAAGTGCTCTTCGACGCTTGCCCGTCCCCTTCATAATCTTTTCAACCTTGCATACCGTGCAGGGGTTTTCCCAGCGCGTTGGAAGATTGCGAACATCCAACCCATCCCTAAAAAAGGTGAGGCTAATAATCCTGCTAACTATCGACCGATCGCGATTTGCTCAGCGCTTTCGAAGGTTATGGAGAGTATGGTTAACCACCATCTTGTGAGGTATTTAGAAACTAATGACTTACTTAATGATCGACAGTATGACTTCCGTAGGAATCGATCTACGGGAGACCTGATGACACTGCTATCCGAAAAGTGCAATCGATCTATTCACAAGCTTGGTGAGAGTAAGGTCGTTGCTCTAGATATCTCCCTTTGGTAGAGTTTGGCACGGCGCACTCATATCAAAGCTTATCGCTTTTGGTGTTGGTAGTGACTTCTCTCGATTTATATCGAGCTTTCTCAGAGATCGCACTATACGTGTTGTTGTAGATGGGTTCTCATCCGACGAGCATAGGTTAACCGCAGGAGTACCACAGGGCTCTGTCCTTTCCCCCTCCCTTTTTCTTATTTTCATCGACGACCTCTTGGATCGGACTGTGAATCCAATATACTCATTCGCGGATGACAGCAACCTCTGTCATTCATACTCATTCGATCATAGACCAAGTCGTCAAGAAATTGAGGATAAAAGGCGATTGATGGATGAGTCACTTAGCCAGGACCTGATGGCCATTTCTGAATGGGGTCGTGAGAATAGAGTAGATTTTAATGCACGTAAGACCCAGTGCTCCTTGTTGTCTCACAAGCGATTCACTCGATTTTAATGAACGGTGTAGATATTGAGCAATCAGATGCTCTCGATGTTCTCGGCATGAAAATACAACGTGATGTTCGTTGGACAAAACATGTATTTGATGTGTCGAAAGATGCCTTCAAATGTTTAGGCTTTTTAAAAAGATGTAAGAAATATTTCACACCCTCTGATCTTCT
The DNA here is from genome assembly GCA_947397865.1 of Polietes domitor. Classification (NCBI taxonomy): domain Eukaryota; kingdom Metazoa; phylum Arthropoda; class Insecta; order Diptera; family Muscidae; genus Polietes; species Polietes domitor. Next base: position 153,046,044 of record OX377619.1, on the reverse strand, counting down.
CAATATCTACACTACCTACATCAGACCAAAGATGGAATACAACTCCCATATATGGTCGGGAGCTCCAGCTTCTTCACTGGAGCTACTTGACCGTGTCCAGAGGAGGGCGATGGTGTTGATAGGTGACGGTAGGATATCCAATTCTATTGTCTCCCTTGAACACCGTCGTAATGTTGGTTGTGTGTCATTGTTCTATCGATACTTTCATGGTGTTTGTTCTTCGGAAATTCGTGATCTTATACCGCCCATGAGAACGTTCGGTAGAGATACGCACCTCTCCAGGAACGCTCACCCATTTGTTGTCGATTGGACAACCGGCACTACATATTACAGAATAAATTCGTTCTTCGCCCGTACTATCCGTATGTGGAATCGACTTCCGGCAAATATCCTTCCCTCCAATTACGGCATTCAGAGATTCAAAACAGATGTCAACAGACACTACTCCCTCTTTCCTCCTTCCAATACCTGATCTTCCTTCTACCAACGCAATGCACTGCATTTATAGGGGACATCCCCTGAGTGTTGGTTCAGTATCGAACTCATAGGGATGGGATAGTGTTGTATGGAAATTTTAGGAGTTCGATTTGGAAACGCTATAACCCCTCTATTTTTTCGGAAAAAATTTCATGAGCCAAAAATGGACGTGGTTGGGCGCTCGTCGGGGTCAAAGGTGAGGGAAAAAGGGGTCAACCCTTTTTCGAACACAAATACACCCTATATCCATACAAAGGGTTCTCAAATTAATTATACCCTCACTCTACAAAGTAGGAGGGCATATATCATTTGGGACAGAAAAAAAGTGTAACGCATCGAAGGAGTGACTTAAAATGATAAATATGTTTGGATCAAATCCGTTTCATGACTTTTTAAGTTGTTTGAGCCATGTCCGTCCGTCCGTATGGCTGGTTTACACGTTAATCTCGAAAAGAGTTAAGGAATCAATTCAAACTTTGCACATGGTAATATTTTTCCCAAACTTAGTTTATGTTCGAAGATGAGTGATATTCCAATGTTAAATTAAAACCCATATTAGTTTCAAACGGATATTCGGAATCTGCTACATTTTTGTATTTATTAAAAATTTAGTAATCACTAGTACCTCCCACACAAACCAACACACGTAAAATTAAAGCTCTTATAACTTCTATACGAATTATCGCAATACACTAAAATTTATTATTTGATAATATTTTTATAGTCGTTATACCCATCCTGAATATGGACGATATTGTCACACCCCTTCTGTTACCTCCCGCACAAATTGACCTAAGCTATGGTTAAAATAAAACTGGCATATCTTACATATGGATAGTCAAAATCAGTTGCAATTTTATATTTGAAAATGGTTTTATAATCACATTAAACATATGATGAGTCTATGAATGCATTGCATGTTTTTTAAGAAATAACTCTTAATTTAAAATATATGAATATGTGAATACATCTATAAAAAAATTCTGGTAATACAGCGGAATTTGTTTTATACAATTTATTTATTTGTTTATACAATTGCTAGATTACAATATAACAATAAAAAAGTAAAAACGGCGTTAAGTTCGGCCGGACGAACTTTATATACCCTCCACCATGTATTACATTCCACATAGGCTGTCGATTTTCATAGAAGTGCATTATCTTTACAGGAAAATATTGATTTTTTGATATAGCCAAACCAAGAAACATAAAAATATTGAAAAAATTATTTTATAAATAAATATAAAATTTAATTTCTTTTAAACCACGCTTATAAGGCAAGGCTACCAATATGTTTATTCTATATACATCGCAGTAATAATTCAAGTCATTTCAAAAAATGAATATAATAATATATAAATATTGAGGGATAATGGGTACATTTTCTGCTACAACCGTTTGGTAGGTTGTATACCCATCCTAATTTAATTCCAAAAGTAAATATTTTGATAATCCATTATACGATAACCCAACTTCATGATTCCAACCATTTTTGCAGTAAAAGAAAAAATACGAATTTGCGAATTCATGACTCTAGCTGCCGCCATTTGGTTGGTACAATTTTTATCCCCTTTTTCCATTTTACCCCCTAAAAGTACTTATTTCGAAAAATCCCTTTATTTTACGTGTCTACGCATTCAGAGGAATGTGTACACCGAATTTTATTATTCTTGGTGCAACCGTTTGGTTGGTTACATTTTTATCCCTCTATTCCCATTTTACCCCTTTTAAAGCTACGCTAATGAACTATGTGAACTATTATTTTTTTATGAAATAAAATTCAATTAAAAAAAAAAAAAAAAAAGTACGAATATGGAAAATAAACTTATATATTATATATCAACTCGATTAGGGGAATGTACACACCGATTTTCGCGTTTCTAGCTCTCGCCGTTAGGTACCACTTTTATCCCTTTTTGCCCCATTTCACCCCCAAAAAAATAAAAATAATTTTATGGTGCACATTTTTGTTACAAGGGGAATATCAAGCAAATATATGCAGGCATCTTTAAAAAAACATGCTTAAGTACTTGAAATATTAGGGATATTTTAAGTCCTTGTGAGGGAAAAATTTTCCCCTCTGGACCGATTCGCCCACTTTCAATCCTAACCGATCTACAACTATTAAACGTATTCTGGGAAAATTTGGACGTCCTGGCTCCTTTCGTTTAGATGTTATACTTTATGGTCTCATGTCGATATTTCAAGGTGTTACAAAAGGAATGACAAAGTTGTATACCCCCATCCTGGAGGTGGAGGGTATAAAAATACAAATTAAAAAAGTAGAATTGAATATGACCATGCCATTTGTGAATAGGAGAACACGGCAAAAATTGTAAATTCGAGGTCCAAATATCCAACTCATTGGCGGTATTTCATCCTCAGTTTCAATTTCTTTTTTCTCAATTGCAATTTACATTTCATAATTTCAATTTTTGTTTTCTAAATTTAAATTTTTTACATTTTGCAATTTCAGTTTGTATTTACTCAAGTTAAAGTTGTGTTTTCTCAATTTCAATTGAAAATGGTGTAGAACGAGAAAAGTCTATATGCGAACTACATATAAATCGGAAGCGATTTACTTCAAATTTAATGTCGTCTCACAAAAATCGTGTATGCTAAGTTTTGTTGGGATCGGATAAGGAATACGACCAGTTACTCTGTAATGCAATAACAAAATGAAAAAATGTTTGGCCGACATTTGGAGAAAATGCGATTTAAGGATGAGACACTTGTACAGTTTTTACTGACCTGGAGGAAGAAGTGAATAGAGTAGTTTTTAAGGCACGTAAGATCCCGTGCTCTTTGTTGTCTAACCTGAGACATTCATAAAATCATCTGAACTTTATGAACCCTTCACTTTCTACGCCATTGCAATTCAATTAGGTGGGGATTTTGGAAAGTGTCCTATATCATAGACCGATGATACCGTCTTTCACAATATATGTGAAATATAACTTGTTATAATATGTATTTTCTAAATTAGAAACTTTTATATGAAACCTATATATAATAAAAATTTCACTATAGATGCTTCTAAAGGGTGTCCCAAGAAGAACGCAATTTTTAAATCTGGCAACATTCGAAGTGTCATTGTTTGACATTTGAACAATTGTTATTGTTTGTTAGTAGAAGGTACGAGGTTAGTAAAAATGGAGCGCTACACGAATGAACAACGCATTCTCATTGTGAAATTATTTTACCAAAATGGTGAAAGTTTTGCGGCTACAGTTCGCAAATTGCGATCAATTTGGGGTCACAATAATGCTCCAAAAGAGTCAACTGTAAAGAGATTAATGGATAAATTTGCCGAAACTGGGTCTGTTAGTGATGTAAAGACAACAACGCGCCATCGACCAGGTCGATCGACCGAAAATGTCGCAGCTTTACGTGATGATGTCGCTCAAACTCCATCCACCTCAATTCGACACCGAGCTCAGCAAATTGGTGTCTCCAAATCCACTTTGCAGCGAATTTTGACGAAAGATTTGCATCTTCATGCATACAAAGTTAATTGGGTATTGGAGAGACAACATGAAAATGCTGATTTTGCCGATAAAATCATCTTCAGTGACGAGGCCCATTTTCATCTTGATGGCTTCGTCAATAGGCAGAATTGTCGCATTTGGGGTGCGGAAAATCCTCGAGTGATTCACGAGAAGCAAATGCATCCTCAACATGTCACTGTGTGGTGTGGTTTTTGGGCTGGAGGAATCATTGGACTTTTTTTATGAAAATGAGGCAGGTCAAGCGCAAACAGTCAATGGTGTTCGGTATCGTGAAATGATAACCAGTTTTTTCTTTCCTAGAATTGAAGAAATGAATGTGGAGGGCATGTGGTTCCAACAAGACGGCGCCACATGTCATACAACCAGACAAACAATTCAATTGCTGCATCAGTCATTTCCCGGTCGTGTTATTTCGCGTTTTGGAGATCAGAATTGGCCGCCTAGATCGTGCGATTTAACACCATTAGATTTTTTTCTTTGGGGTTTTTTGAAGTCGATGGTTTACGCGAATAAGCCGACGACGACTCAAGCCCTAAAAGACGAAATTGGACGCTGCATTAATGAAATACCGCAGCATTCATGCAAAACGGTCATTGAAAATTTCATTAAAAGATCGCGTGCATGCCAGCAAAGCCGCGGCGGCCATCTGTACGATATATTGTTCCATACATAACCTCATTCTGTCTACTTTACGATATAATAAAGTTTCACGATTTTTTCTTAAATATCTGTGTTTTATTTAAAATTAAAAAATTGCGCTCTTCTTGGGACACCCTTTAGTTCAAATACAAAGTTGTACCAAATATTTGTTTGGGAACTATATATAAATCTGAACCGATTGGAATAATTTTCAACATAGATGGTTCTAGTTCAAATATAAGGTGTTGTGCCAAATTTGATGAACATCTGTCAAAATATATGGTTTCGAGAGCGTAAAACGTCAAATCGGGAGCGAAATTTGTATGGGAGATATATATAAATCTGAACCGATGTAACCCACTTTTACCACAGATGATTTTAGTTGTAATAAGGTGTTGTGCCACATTTGAATAAAATCGGTTAAAATGTCTGGTCTCTAGAGCAGAAACAGTCAAATCAGGAGCGATATGTACAGCAGCTATATATAAATCTGAACCGATCTGGTCGGTCCACTTTACCACAGATGTTTCTAGTTGAAATATGAGTTGAGTTCTAGTTGTGCCAAATTTGAAGAAAATCTGTTGATTTGCGAGAGCACAAAACCGATTTGCTTCAAATTAAATAGCGTCCCTCCCTGGCCCGCAAAACTAAATTTTCGTAAGAATCGGACAATAATTGCGACCTGTACTTTGACAAGAATAGATGGACGGACAGACAGACGGAGTTGGCTAAATCGATTCAGAAAGTGACTCTAAGTCGATCGGCATACTTAACAATGGGGTCTATCTCCTTTTGGGTGTTACAGACATATGCACAAAAAACATAATAATAATTAATATTTGGATCTCGACTAAAGCCTTTCCTTACTTTCATATATTATATATTCATATATATTCATACACCAATTTGCCTTTATATGCGCCTACATAACTGTATATATACATTTCGCACCACTGTGACTCTTATCTTACAACGACTATGCGGCAGACACTCACACGCATTGCACTCTTAGGACAACAATCCCTCAATCCCTTCCATTCCATTCTATTAGCCATTCAAGTGACCCAATTGTGCGGCTGTGAGACTTTAAAAAGCCGCTACCACCCACCCACACCAACACAAAAAATAACATAATTTAAAAACAAAATATCCTGTCCTACGGTTTTCTTCTTTCTTTTTCAAAGGAAAATATAGAAAATTTTTTTATTAAAAAATTCCCTACCAGGCCAACAGCTTTCGCCAACAGCACGCACAGAGATAAAAGTTTTTGTAAAAGTTTGTTTGAAAACAAACACCCTTTTTATGCGGTAAAAAATACGAAATTTTTCCATTTTTCAAATGTTTCCTGCGCGGATATCAGAAGTTTTAGCACGGCGCTCGCTCAAGAGTTGTGCTGAGAGAAAAGAATTTGTTAAAAAACTCGTTTTTTACAGGGGAAAAATGAGAAAAAATGTGATTTTTATGAAATGTTTTAACAGGAGTTCAGAAATTTTAGTAGCAATCGACGGTATGCATGTGAGTGGGCTGTGTTGCGTGTGAGTGTGCGATGGTAAAAAACGTGTTCATAAAAAATGAACCTCCCGAGACGAGCATCCAGAGCATCCATCCAACCCCACCCAATTCCCACTCCTTGTCTGAGGATGAAAGTAGGTTTGCGTGTGTGTGTGAGTGCACACAAACAGACCTCGTTGGGTTCTGAAAAGTTTTCGTCCTTTTCTTGTTCCTTTTGTATTTTATTTTGCTTTGCTTTGCTCTCCACCTTCGTTGTAGTCATTGACACAGACCCATATATATGCACATAAATATACATACATATGGATGTATGTTTGTATAGACATACTAACATAGTCACTGCACAGCATTGATGTACATACATACATACATACGTATGTACGTATGCATGTGTTCAGTACCAATTTATGTATTCCGTCCGTAACCAATTCAAAGTTTGAATAAACGTTTGGGTATCACTAAATATCACTGGGTTTGAGGCAGATGTGTACACGCATCATTTTGTGGCAACAGACACTTACAAGAGAGTACATACGTACATATGTGTATGTATGTATGCCTACTCTGCAATACTTTCACACCCACAATATGTCTTTAACAAATATGGATAATATTTTTTCTTTAAGTCGATAGTCGATAATGCTTACAGACGTTTAAAGATATATCCTTAAGGGGTTACTCCCTCCAAGTAAGTCTAAAAAAGGGTTTAAAAATTATTTTTTTGTGCCGCAATTATAAACTAAAACTAGTAAGGAAGGCTATATGATACCCTCTGCACCTGTACATACAGAGTGAGTCATTTATTTAAAAAAATTAAATTTTAAATTTGAACTACCGATTACTTTGACTTTGAAAGGTAGAATAACATTTATTTTTATTTTCAGGTTTTTGTTTGACATTTGCATAATGGGACGCTATATGCTCGAACAAAATTGGCAAAGTAGTGAGTCTTTAACGCAAATTGTAAGAAATTTACGTGGAAATTTTTCGACAAAAGATCGGCCTTCAGTTCAGCCTTCATTAAGGTAATTTTCATCTCGGTGACTATCTCAATAAGCAAACTTGCTGCATATATAAATTATATTAAAAATAGAAAAAAATGTTGTTTATATGTAAATTGGTCTGTTATGTTGTATGTGTTGTCATTTATTTTGTTTCAAGACCAAAGGTTGTGCTGAAGTCTTCAGCAGAACCCAAAATTAGCAAAAAAAACAAGTAAGGAAAAGCTAAAGTCGGGCGGGCCGACTATATAATACCCTACACCACACCCTGCGTATGTACCTCGCTTTGATTACTAAACACATTTATTTCATGGGAGCAATTTTATGTAGTTCATATAAATTATACAGTATAAATTATACTATAAATTAATCTTTAGTCATATTTAACGAATATGGTTAATAATATGGTAATTGATCCAATTATCCGACAGACAAATAGAAATTATACAGTAGTAATAGGATGAATCGGACCGACATTTCAAAAGGAGGCCTATAACTACATTTTGGGCCTGGTCCAAAACATGGGCCTATATATTTCTCATTCACGGTAGGTATTCCTAGTTGAAAAATATCATGATCTGCAAAATTAGATTAAGATCCGATGTAAGATGTAGTTTCTAGAGCTGTAATAGATCAGAATGGGCCCCATTTGGGTTATACCAAAGTATGGACATATGGGCATCACCCAAACAATTCTCATTGCAATTCAATTCCTTAAAAAAGTGAAATCGGGAAGGATTTTTGCATCCTGTAAATGTATGTGTTTGACAAAAAATGTTAAATCGGAAAGGATGAAACCTGGAACGATGTGATCCGCTTTTACCATGTATGTTTATTGGTGAAATATAATACGTAAAGTTTGGGGGAGCAACATTTGTATGAGGGCTATATCTAAATCTGAACCGATCTTACCCACTTTCACCATAGGTTTTTTAGTTGGATTATAAGATGTTGTGCCAATTTTAAGGAAAAACGGGTACAATATGTGGATTTTAGAGCGGAAAAAGCAAATCGGGAGCGATATTTCTATGGGGGCTATATCTAAATCTGAACCGATCTTACCCACTTTCTGCATAGGTGTTTCTAGTTGGATTATAAGATGTTGTGCCAAATTTAACGAAAATCGGGTACAATATGTGGTTTCTAGAGCGGAAAATGTCAAATCGGGAGCGCCATTTGTATGGGGGCTATATCTAAATCTGAACCGATTTGCTCAAATTAAATAGCGTTCGTCCTTGATCCACAAAACTTACTTGTGTCAATTTTTGTTAAGATCGGACTATAATTGCGACCTGTAGTTTGATTACAACAATAGATGGACAGACAGACAGACGGACATTGCTAAATCAACTCAGAAATTGATTCTAAGTCGATCGGTATACTTAACAATGGGTCTATCTCGCTTCCTTTTGGGTGTTACAAACAAATGCACAAAGCCATAATACTCTCGTGGAGTGTATAATTATCAAATCTTTAAAAATATTGTTTACTTAATTTTCCGCAATTTTATAATAAACAAAAAGAACTTCTTAGATATTTTAAAATAACACATAAGACATTTTATTTTATTAACACATAATAGTATAATTAAGATAATAAACACCCTTAAAACACAAATTGGATCAAAAATGTGGAATTATAGTGGATTTTGTAAAAAAAGGTATTAAAAATAGCAATAAAATCGTAAAAACGATCTTGCTCACGAATGGTGAAGTTGAAAAATGAATATAACTTAAATTATAAAAATCGTTCCCGATATCACTTTTTTCGTTTCAAATTGTAATGGGATAGACAGTCGACTTTAGGCTTTCCTTACTTGTTTTAATTTGCGTTTTTCTCGAAAAGCCTTTTTTCAAACTGGTGAGCACAATATCTCCAAATATACTGAACCGGTTTGGCTCTAATTTATTTATTTTTAATTTTTATTTATTTGATTCAGTATTGTCCTAGTTGGGTTTTTTAAAAAGAAAAAATCCTACGATAGACATAGTAAGAAATAAGAACGATAAGACCTGATTTTTTTTTGATTTTTTAGATGATGTCTAACGGAGGAAAAATGCACACCACCAGCAAGTGGTTTTCAAAACATGGTCACGCGGACGGCCCATATCTCCACCATTTTGTACATTTTCCATCAATCATTGCCGGACAACAAAAATTCTTTTTTAAGATTACTTTTAGTCGAGAATATAAACAACTTTTTTGAAGCCAGCTTAAAGTAAGTCGTTTCAATTACTCCATTATGAAACTTATAAAAAAATATTTAAAAAAATCGAAGAGGTTATTTTTTGTTTAATAAACAATTACAGGTGATTAAGAAAAAATAAAAATAAATTTGATAATTTTATATTAAACTATAAGCAATTTGCTTGAAATTCACAAAAAATTTACATTTCTTCCTCTTACCAGAAAATGTTACGAATTTTTTAAAATTACCTTATGACAAACTTCCTGATTTTCGATCCACCCCGGTGCGCTCATTTTGGAAATAAAAGTCCGATAACTTAAAGGTACTTATGATGGCTACAAATTTTGCTGGCACGAAAAAAATCATAAAAAGTAGAAAAAATCGAAAAAAGTATCTTGTTATTATTTATTTTTTAATAGCTAATATTCTAGCGTAAAAACACATGTGTATATGTAAACAATCAATCTATGGATAAATGTAGAAGTTAGGATACTCTTTGTAGAAGCAAAAGATGTTTTCTCATATCAGTAATGTATTCGGCGATTATCACAAATATTGATATGATATGATTTTTTATTTATTTACTCTAGAGCATTGGATTTTTTAAATGTGCTCTATTTCGTATTTAATATCTTTCGATTATGGCATAATGATCCTTATGACGAAAAACTAAAGATTTTATTGATAAACTACGAATAGCATATTGTTACTCCTATGCTTCTTCTAAAAATTGAAAATGTTGTTAAATCATTTTGGATTTCAGCTGGTGATATTAACATATAAGACTTCAAATTTGGCAAGTTCCCAACATTCACTCACACACCCTCATACATAAAAACACACACATCAAGTGAAACAGATAAACACATATCCATTCGTACACACGACGACCATATCGACGATTATCATTCAATGGATGTTCACTCGTTTAAACAATCCATAATCATACTCCCAAACACAGGATACATTCGATATATCCACACACCATCCCCATACCAACTATAACAACACATACGGCTGCAACATGTACCCATTAAACTTCCAAACTTCCGCTGATGTACACATGCCCACACACACCCAACACAAGTGTCACAACCATTCAGACACCCACTTTGACTTTTCACACACAATCCATAAAAATGGGAGTGAGAGAGTTTTTTGTACAGTAGGCTATGTGTGTGTGTGCGAATACTTGTGCGACTCCTGTTACTTGCACAACACACGAAATAGGCAGTGGAAATCTGTTGCTAACGACTATTATCCTTCGGCATTTAAAGCTGCAGGTTGCTTACATGTTGCTTGTTTTCTTTTTTTAATACGAGGCGGGGAAATGATAAAAGAGCTCTGATTTATTGGCAGGCCTATCGGCGGAACATCACTTCCGGCTCATCACTTTGTGCTGTATCCTAACAGCTCGTAATTTAGGCAGCAAGTGAAAGTCATCGTAAATGTTCGCTGACTATTTTATAGTCTTTTATGGCTGCTGCAAATTGTTTACACTGAGGTTAAGTGTCTAATGATTTCTGGGATGATCTCCATGAATCTTAAAAGACTATGGGATCCTTCTAATGAGATTGTTATATGTATATTAGGCTGGGTCGCGGTACATTCAAATGGAAAAACAAGTTCCATTCACCCCACGAAAATAAAGTTTGGATTGTTTAATGATGATTTGCAAAATATTTCGTTCCTATATCAAGCTATCTGTTATCTAAACGCTCCGGAAAATACCCCTAAAAATAATGATTTTCCCGTGTAATTTTTTCGTGTTGCATTTGTGTCCATTTTTTTCTGAAATAATATACCCTTAAAAGTACTTTAAATATAAATTTTGATTCTTATCCTAGAGTAACTTATTGGTCGAATTATTGGACGTTTGTAGTAATTTTTTGTGGATTTTCACAGTGACAACTGATTTTTTTTTGTATTTGGTGGTAGTATTTTATAAAATAGCTACCTTTCGAATGTTGCTTAAGTGATGAATATCGGAAAGAAATTAACACCGCAGCCCTCATTTTCGTAAAAGAGTTTTAACATTTAGGGTCTGAAAATCCATCTTCTGTATAACATTATTTTACAAACATGGAGTCAGTGACGTCGAATTTCGTCCGATATTCATCACTTAGGCATCATTAGAAAGGTATTGATTTATTCTATTTTCATAGCATCCTTAATAAAATGTTCCCAAGAAATGTGAGTTTTGAAAAAACGCAAAACATCAAACTAGACGCCTAATAATACGAACAGTGAATTATTATAAGACAATAATTAAAATTTATATTTTAAGTGCTTCGAAGTGTCTACAAGTTCAGAAAAAATTTTGGACAAAAATGCAAAAAAATTACAGATGAAAAACATGATTTTTAGAGGTGTTTACAGAAGCGTTTATCTTACAGACAGCTTGATCTAAGAATGAACTATTTTGTAAATCATCATTAAACAATCCAATCTTCATTTTTGAGGGGGTGACCGCAGCAATTTATTTCCGTGACCCATCCTACTGTACATATGTACTCATATATCGTAGCGGATTTGTCTATACACCTGGAAATGTGTATTCATAGAAGAAAATAATGCAATTATATTCGCTTTAGAGTAGCCGCTTCCAATCTGAAGTAATTGAGCAAATTTTTGGATATATATTTGGATAATGTTTTCAATAAAAATTTGTAATTATTCTTTCAATCATCGCATTAAATATTTCATAAAAATTTCCATTTGTGATAATTTTCCTACTAGAGCTACCTTTGAGTGATCAACAACATGCATGGCAATACAAACAAAAAAAAAATAGAATCATAAACATAACATTGTTGTAGTGTCTGCTGTAGGCATGCTATTGTGGATGCTTGATATCGAAATGTAGTTCTCGTTTACATGGTGAAAGCTAGCACATATGTTAGACCGAAGATTGCGAATTTTTATTGTTGATTTTTTGACGTTTTTAAGTATCGCGATAATTGATTCAATTGCGATTTTTTTAAATTTCACATATTGTACAGAGTCCTATTAAAAATGTGCAATATTCTTTTTAAATTTATTTATTTTTGCCCAATATTTCGACTAACATCGTTAGTCATATTAAAAAAGTAAAAAGGACGGGCCGAACTTTATATACCCTCCACCACGGATTGCATTCAACAGAGGCTGTCGATTTTACAGAAGTGCTATAATAATACAGGAAAATTTCAAATTTTTATACCCACCACCTAAGGATGGGTCATTCCGTTTGTAACACCTTGAAATATTCATCGGATACTCCATAAATTATATATATACTGGATCGTGGTAAAATTCTAAGACGATCTAGCCATGTCCGTCTGTCTGTCCATCCGTCTGTTGAAAGCTAATTTTCCCTAAATGTGTCTTATGGTTGCAGATCGGTAGGGTTTGAAAGTGGGCTAATTCGACGCAGAGGGAAAAATGTTTCCCTAACAAAATTTCTGCTTTACATTCCTCTTATAGCGTAAAAGCACCAAAAAGTAAATTCAAGTTTTAGCTGGCGAAATAGGGCAAAAAGGGATAAAAATGGTACCAATGATACGACAATAGCTAGTAACATGAAATTTGGAATGTAAATCCTTCTAATAGCGTTGATACGTTAAGTATAAGGATTTTTTCAAAATTCGCACCTTTAAGGGATAGAATTGGAAAAGAGGGATAAAAATGGTACCAACCAAAACGCTGAAGTTGAAATCATGAAATTCGGTGCATACATTCATCTGACTGTGAAGATGCGTAATATAAAGGATTTTTGGGAAATTTGTACTTTAGCGGAAAATGGGGCGAACGGGGATAAAAATGGTACCAACCAAACGGCTGCAGCTATAATAATGAAATTCGGTGTGTAAACTTCTCTGACTGTGATGCAACGAAAAATAAAGAGATCTTTCGATATTCGTACCATCAGGATCTAAATGGATCAGAATTAACACTCGTCTGTCTACTAGACGCGGAAAAAAAGAGGAAAGAATTTTTCTAAAATCGTACCTTTAGGGTCAAAATGGAAAAAGGAGTGGAACTGGTACCAAGCAATAGGCTGTAGGCAGAGTATATTCCACACTGTAACACAATGGATCTACAATAATAGAACATATCCTTTCAAAATGATACACACAGGTAGGCTATAGCTGGAGTCAATAAATTCCAAATGGGGAAAATCGGACTTGAGGGAAATTTTTTCCACCTAATAATATTTATGGCACATTTTTGGAGATTGCTGCCTAATGTTCTCTTTTGGATTCCACTTGTTGTATTATTATTATATATAGTAGAACTATTAATATTTTAATACTGAAACATCACAATTTTCCTAATATAGTAGTGCAATTATATGTTAAGTTGACAGCCTCTAATCTGCCGGTAATAATATTTTAATTTTCGCCTCATATTCAAATTTGGTATATACATATAGCGTGGACGCGAACCATTTTTTGCAAAAATCGCACTATTAAGGGGTGAAATGGGGCGAAAAGGGATAAAAATGGTACCAATCCAACTACAACAGCTAGATATTCGAAATTCGTACGTTCGAGGTATGAAATAGAAAAGAGAGATAAAAATGGTACCGAGTTTAAATCACGAAATTTTGGTTTATACATTACTCTGACTGTGTAGACGCACGAAAGGGGATAAAAATGGTGCCAATCCAACCACATCATCAAATTAAATTCGATATGTACATTCCTCTGAGTACAAGACTGAACTCGTACTTTTTTCTAAATTCGTACTTTTACTTATTTTAATTTTCGCCTCATATTCAAATTTGGTATATACATATAGCATGGACGCGAACCATTTTTTTGCAAAATTCACACTAATGAGGGGTGAAATGGGGCAAAAAGGGATAAAACTGGTACCAATCCAACTACAACAGCTAGATATTCGAAATTCGTACGTTCGAGGTATAAAATGGTGGACGCGAACCATTTTTTTGCAAAATTCACACTAATGAGGGGTGAAATGGGGCAAAAAGGGATAAAACTGGTACCAATCCAACTACAACAGCTAGATATTCGAAATTCGTACGTTCGAGGTATAAAATGGAAAAGAGAGATAAAAATGGTACCGAGTTTAAATCATGAAATTTTGGTTTATACATTACTCTGACTGTGTAGACGCACGAAAGGGGATAAAAATGGTGCCAATCCAACCACATCATTAAATTAAATTCGATATGTACATTCCTCCGAGTACAAGACTGAACTCGTTCTTTTTTCTAAATTCGTACTTTTAGGGTCAAAATGGGAAAAAGGGATAATAGTAGTAACGACCAAACGGGTGTAGCTGGAAACATGGAATTCAGTGTGTAGGCTCTTCTGACTGTGTGGATGGGAGTGATTGTAAATGGATAAAATTGAAATAAAATAAAGTTTTGTCCTAACAAGTACAAAAATACCTCCATATTTGTAAGGGTGATTAGGCATAAGGGGTGCATTTGGTTAGAATTTAAGTATTATTTTGGTATACAGTTATTTTGGTATATCACAATGTTTAGACACATTCTGATAGCCTCTCCCTATAAGTGAAAGTTGTCTTTAAATTTATTTATATTTGCATAAAAATAGCATAATTTTCATAACATGTTGGTTGTCACTTCCTGGTACGGAGCGGCTGAACTTAACAACTTTTTACTTGTTTAAATTAGATTCGATTTCGAAATTTTAAAGTCCTAGCTCGATTCGTTCTAAATTTCCCAGCACCTTGTATGAAAATATACCACTGTGGGTAACATATTTCTTCATATAAAAGCTTGAAGCCTCAAACTATTATGTTATGGATTCTGAGTGTGGGGTTATTTTCACTATTTATTATAAATATTGCCTTTAAAATATCGATAGTTAGTTTAGCCTTGACCTACTTATAACTACCACCATACACTCAGCTACCCTTTAAATATTGATTTGGTACTTCAACCAAAAATTGTTAAGCACTCTTATAACTCAATAAACACAAATCTTGACAATGACATCTAAAAGAACGTTTTATTTCCTTCAAACTTGTTGCTGACTGCGATAAAGTGTATCATCGATTGGAGTGATTAAAAAATATGTCTATTATGGAACGAGAATTAAATGAAAAACGGAAGGAATAATCGCATGGCACAGTAACTTTAGAAAAATGTAATAAATCTGCCTTGCGCAGCAGATCATTGTTCGTCCTTAGAGATATTCACACGTTGATGTATATCTGGGCTTCGGCGAGCAAAAGTGTTCTGCATGTGTATCCCTGCGAAGCCATTTTTCCGTAGGGTATTGTGCTATCACAACAGGCTTAATATACAACGAGGACTATGATCGAGAAAGATTATACCCTTCATTTTCGTTATGACTTACCATATTACTTTCAACTTGCGAATGGAATCGTTATTTTCCAATGAAGATATCAACAGACAACATCGACCCCGGAGAACGCTCTTAAACTAAACACGCGTTTGCTCACTTTTCACAAGCCCATCCGAGGATGTGCGCACACCAGTATTACTTTCATCACGCCATCGAACAACACCTCCCCTATGGTTGAAGTATTTGCGAAAATCAGTCTTCGTTATAGTATTTACAGTTGGACAAGACAAAGTGGAAAATTATAAGAAATTCAATAATTTCCTTTCATTCATTCCATGGCCACCACTTGGAAACGTGTTCCGTCTACGCTTTGGCTAAGCCCAGAAGAAAATGTCAGCAAATAGGTTTCGCTTTGTCTACAGATATACGAGCATGACTTGCTATAAAGTCAAGAAGGACGCACTTCCTATAATCGCCTATATGACCCTCATCACGAGGATGTACGTATAAGTGAAATGCGACACCTGATCAGTTTAAAACGAAATTTGATACACGCATTCCTCCCACATACTTTTAGGGAGTGAAATTGTACAAAAAGGGATAAAAATAGTACCAGTGAAACAACAGCAGCTAGAAGTACGAAATCCGGTGTGTACTCTGTTTCTCATTTTCCATTTGGATTTTCTCATTTTTAATTTATATTCCTCATTAAGAATTTGTATGTTCCTATTATGAATTTATATTTCCCAATATGAATTTACATTTCTCATTATGAATTTATATGTTCTTAATATGAATTTACATTCCTCAATATAAATTTGTATGTTCCGATTATAATCTTCAAAAGGTGTAGAAAATTAAAAATCTACAATGAATCGAATTTTTGTATTCATAATCCTAAATATTCGGCTAATCGTCACTTTATGCTGAAGGCCGATTACCGGTTTAATCGTTCGAACTCTATATGGCATTGTAATGGTCATCTTAAATGTATGATGACTGTGATTGGTAGTAGGGAAGGAGGAGGATATAGATGTACAGATGTACGATGCTCGGCTTCATATAACGATATTTTTTATACTCGCTGTATAAGATTGCGCTTGAAATGGGCTTCCAAGGTGAAATACTTCTTTCGGAGAGGAAGAAATAAGAAAAATGTTCGGATGATTTTTGTAACCGATGATGATAACTTGAGATGCATAGACGAGCGTTTTCAGGTTCGAGTAAAACTTGTTTTCGATGAAAACAAGTAAAAATATGTTAAATTCGACAGGGCAGAATATTATATACCCTCCGCCACGGAGTACATTCGACAGTATTACCGGCAAATTAGAGGCTGTCTACTTTATGTAGAAATTCAGGAAAATTCTAATTTATTTTATAAAATTATAACGCCTGATTACTTAAAGTTTAAATAAATTGTGATGTTACATTATTTTAATATTGAAAAAACAATCAATAATTTTTTAGACCAATCCCACTTATAGGATGATGTCATTGAAATATATATATATATATATATATATATATATATATATCGATTACTTAATATAGAAATGGCGTGTCTCGATTTTTCATTTATGTAGATGGAGAAAACTTAACAATATCTGAAGACTTCGGACATAAAACACAATTTTAATGTATATATGTATACTATAGAAAATAGTGGGCGATCCATTTAAAACTCTAAATTAGAATCGTCTATAAAAAAGTACTGATAATAACAATATCAATAATACAATATCATTCATATCACAACCACAACTGGCTCGGCAGTCAGGCCCGTGCGCAGGATTTTCCCCTGGGGGGGTTTTCATCTACACTCATAAAAAAATTAACCCTGTAATGAATTAAAATTAACTAAAATTTAGGAAACCAAGTACATTTTTACTAAATATAAGTAAAATTTTGCTGAAATTTTCCTAAAAATAAGTAAATGTTTACTCAATTCAAGTTAATATTTACTCAAACTGAGGACAATTTTGCTGATTTTTTTCCGCAAAACGAGGAGATTTTTACTTAAACTGAGGAAAATTTTATTTTATACAAGGAAAAAAGGTGAAATTAAAATAAGTTCAATTTAACTAAAAAAATCAAACAAATAGTTTTGCTTCAGAGTATGCAAAACTGATACAAAAAATGACAGCATGAGATGTTTCTCAAGAGTTTCATGTTACCTCTGCCATAAGGAGTTGAGCTATTACTCCATGATTGTTGCGAAGGCAAGATAGGTATTGAGAAATAAGTCTCTGCAAACGAACGAGAATTGCTTCTTAGATTAATATTCAAGAATTTTGTAAACAATTTCAAATGTTTTTTATAACTTCATTAATACCTAAATGTATGAAGAACTCGGCATAAATTTCTGTAGACATATTAACTTACTTTTAGGAAATA
Organism: Polietes domitor; assembly: GCA_947397865.1. Classification (NCBI taxonomy): domain Eukaryota; kingdom Metazoa; phylum Arthropoda; class Insecta; order Diptera; family Muscidae; genus Polietes; species Polietes domitor. Next base: position 153,028,037 of record OX377619.1, on the reverse strand, counting down.
AACACATTTTTAAGTTAAAATTTCCTAAATGGAATTTTTTCCATGCAAAAAATTTCAGATTTTTTTCTCACTTAAAACCTTGGAAATATTCTTCCAAATAAGTTTGAATTTAGTCAATTGTAAGAATTTTTTATTAGATCCAAAGAAATGATTTTAAGTAAATCTACTACCCTTTTTCTAGTAAATGAACTATTTACTATGGCTTTGAAAGATGGAAACTTTACTCATAAATAGTTAATTTTCCAACTTTTTAGGAATTTTTTACTGGAGCGTTTGGAAACCACTCATATTTTATTGCCAGGATCTTCGAGAAATATTTTGATACATTCGTCCGACAGACATTGTCGGCAAAATTGCATTTCAGTAATCCATCTATCATCTATATGAATGGTGATGTAAGATTGCAGAAAACTGCTGTTATGACAAAAAACAGCTGTAATAGCAGAAAAGTGTCTGCTGATAGGCAGCAGACAATCGCTGCTTTTATACACAGACTTGTTCTCTAAGTGTAGAACTCTTTTTAAATAGTTGCTTGATTTTTATACACTCCACGAGAGTATTATGTCTTTGTGCATTTGTTTGTAACACCCAAAAGGAAACGAGATAGACCCATTGTTAATTATACCGATCGTCTTAGAATCACTTTCTGAGTCGATTTAGCAATGTCCGTCTGTCTGTCTGTCCGTCCATCTATTCTTGTAATCACGATACAGGTCGCAATTGTTGACAGAACCAAATGAAACTTTGCACAACGAAGTTTTTCGGGATAAGGACGAACGCTATTTAATTTGAAGAAAATCGGTTCAGATTTAGATATAGCCCCCATACAAATTTCACTCCCGATTTAACTCTTTTCACTCTAGATACCACATATTACAATAGATTTTCTTTAAAATTGGTAAAACATCTTATATTGCAACTAGAAACACCTGTGGTAAAAATGTGTTAGATCGGTTCAGATTTATATATAGCTCCCATGCAAATTTCGCTCCCGATTTGACTTTTTCCGCTCTAGAGACCACATAATGTATCAGATTATCTTCAGATTTGGTAAAACATCTTATATTTCCACTAGAAACACCCATGGTGAATATCGGTCAGATCGGTTCAGATTTATATATAGCTCCGATACAAATTTCGCTCCCGATTTGACTTTTTCCGCTCTAGAAACCACATATTGTATCAGATTGTCTTCAGATTTGGCAAAACATTTTATATTTAAACTAGGAACATCTATGGTGAAAATAGGTCAAATCGGTTCAGATTTAGATATAACCCCCATACAAATGTCGTTCCCGATTTGACATTTTCCTCTGTAGAAACCACATATTGTACTCGATTTTCTTTAAATTTTGCACAACATCTTATAATCTTACTATAAACACCTATGCAGAAATTGGGTAAGATCGGTTCAGATTTAGATATAGCCCCCATACAAATGTCGCTCCCGATTTGACTTTTGCCGCTTTAAAAGCCACATATTGTGCTCGATTTTTTTTAAATTTCTCACAACATCTTATAATCTAACTAAACAAAACTATGGTGAAAGTGGGTAAGATCGGTTCAGATTTAAATATAGCCCAAATTCAAATGTTGCTCCCATAAGTTTAACCGATTTTGTCGAAACTATACATTTTATATTTCACCTATTTCGTTCCAGGTTTCAATATATCCCCATAAAAATGTCCTTTCCGATATAAAATTTTTTGTCAAACACATACATTTACAGGATACAAAAATCCTTCCCGTTTTCACTTTTTCACCGAATTGAATTGTATTCGGATTGAAAGTGGAGTGTATCATAGAGTCGGCCCCGCCCAACTTTAGCCTTTCCTTACTGGTTATTTTTATTTTATTTTTTGAAATTCATACCTTTACTCAATTGCGAATAAAAGCGAAACGCGTGCATCGATTTTCATGATCTTTGTCTCATTTTGCTCATAGGTTATGTGACTTTGCGAAAAAGTAACTACACTTGAAACTTATTTCCGTTTTGTATTTTTTATGAATTTAAAAAAAAATTTTCTTCATTTTTTATTGGAAACTTATTTTTAACTTGGAAACTGTTGCTTGTATAGGAAAACAATATATGAACAGATTAAGGGAATTGTAATTCTTAATTTTTTAAAATTTATTTCAACTAAATCGGGCTAGTGGATGTCGAGCTATGTCAAACAACAGGGCCTAATACGTGATAAATTCCCCTATACGATAGTACTAACTTCAAATCGATATTAAAAATATTTCGGCAGGTAAGAAGACAAAACGAATGATGCAGAAATTATTCTTTTTGGGTATAATTTCACATACTGTTCTCAGAATTGAGTTGGCAAATCATGTGTTGTACTGTGTATATCCTCATAAAAATGTCCTTTCCGATATAAAATTTTTTGTCAAACACATACATTTAGAGGATACAAAAAAACCTTCCCGTTTTCACTTTTTCACCGAATTGAATTGTATTGAATTGAATTGAAAGTGGAGTGTATCATAGAGTCGGCCCCGCCCGACTTTAGCCTTTCCTTACTGGTTTTACATAGGTATATGGGTAATTTGTATGGGAGGTACCATAAGGGACGTGGCAATTTCGCCCATCTTCGAACTTAAACTAAGTTTGAGGAAAATATATCCATGTAGTAAGTTTGAATTGATTCCGTCAAATGAATAATGCTCAGAAACCCATTCGGTCGGGATTAAAGATTTTCTCCTATGTGGTATAGCCAAAGCCGGCCACAAATTGTAAATGATTCTTGCGTTTTCGGCCTTCGGCGGGGATTAACATTTTTCTTTTAAAGAGTATGTTCAAAAATGGCTACGCAAAGTAAAAGTTTTGAGTGTTGCCGGCCTTCGGCCGGGATTAAAGTCTTTCTTCTATGGGGTATATACAAAGCCGGCTTTGGATATACCACATAGTAGATAATCTTTAATCCCGACCGAATGATTTTCTGAGTATTATTCATTTTACGAAAATGTCATAAAGCCCAAACTTTGCCTCATAAGACCCAAATAAATTATTTGGGCTTTGTGACATTTTGATTGGGCATTATGACATTTTTGTTGCCCAAATTTGGGGGATCTGCCGATTATTGAGCTATATGACATTTTTCGATTTGGGCATTATGACTTTGGACGTTATGACCGTACGCCGTTATTACTGTCTTATTGTTTCCCCATTTTCAGCAAAAAAAGTCTGCTGTCTCAGTCAATATGTCTGATGTTATTACTGCCCTATTTTGTTGAGTCTATTGTCAACTACGACCAACTTAAAGTTGTCATTTTCCCCATCGATTATTTCCTTCAATGACAAAACCATTGTCATCTGTTTTGAAGTGGTCATCGACCACTGTCCATGTCCGATGGCAAAGTCTATTTGTCTGTAGGAAATAAAAACCAATGACAATGAATGAGTTGAAGATATAGAGAGGAAGAAATTTGTTGTTGAACAACATCCGTTTCCGTGGTTATTATGAAAACCACTTCCCACGATGAAATTTAAAAGAAAAGGAAAACAATTCTTTCAAGTTTAAAGGATTCCTTGTGCACGTGGTTATGTGCTATTGGTTTGCATTGTCACAAGTCAAGATGAGGATTTTGTATTTATATTATTTGCATATGTATCATATATACGACTTTGATCCTTCCTTCATTAGGTTTTGTAAGCATGCCCATACATACATACATACACACATATGTATTGTTTCAATGCGGCTGCCAGAGCAGTTATTTATGCAAGAGCTTGTTCGGCATTTATTCCATATCCATATCCATGTATGTGCGAACATATTGTTTTTATACTTTTACTTGGTCCGTAATCTTCGATTGATTGCATTTTGTTTGTTTGTGGGGATGTGACCTTTTTGTTCTGCTTCAATAAAAGTTGTTCATATTGTTGCACATGGACTCGTATAATGTTCATAACAACATACATATATGTATTTACACAGTAATGTTCATAACAACTATTCAAGTTTCCAGATAATTCTCCAAGTTCATGGTTCATGATGGGAAGGTATGTAAATAGACGAAAGATGATTTGATTTAATTTGAATTCATTTTCACAAAAAGGTATCCAATTTAGATCCGAAAATTAAGAACCATTGCTAATTGTTTGTGTATCAGACAGAGAGCATGACACGGTGAGAGATGAAATTTTGCTCAAACGGTATTAATAGTGGGCGTAGGTAAGTTAAGTTGAAAATTTAAATGAAACAAATAGGACTTTAGTTCGTTGTGCAATAAAACCCCACTGTCGAAAGTGAAATAATATCCAAAATCTCAAAATAAAATGAAACAAGTAAGAAAATGTCAGTCGGCTAAACCGACTTATATATACCCTCACTCTCAGAGAACATATGTATGGAAGTTATAAGGGCTTATATGTACCTTGGGCCTGGTTGATTTGTGTGGAATGTACTGGAAGGTTCGTGGTCCCAACTTCCACAATTATAAAACAACTTAAAAACAAGTAAGGAAAGGCTAAAGTCGGGCGGGGCCGACTATATAATACCCTACACCACTCCCTGCGTATGTACCTCGCTTTTTTATGTAGTTCATATAAATTATACAGTTACTATAAATTCATCTTTAGTCATATTTAACGAATATGGATAATAATATGGTAATTGATCCAATTATCCGACAGACAAATACAAATTACACAGTAGTAATAGGATGAATCGGACCGACATTTCAAAAGGAGGCATATAACAACATTTTGTGCCTGGTCCAAAACATGGACCTATATATTTCTCATTCATGGTAGGTATTTCTAGTTTAGAAATATCATGATCTGCAAAATTTGATGAAGATCCGATGTAAGATTGTTGAGTAGTTTTTTAGCCATGTTAAAAAAAGTATTATATATGCATTTTGTAATTTGTTTTAAATTGGCCCGATGGCTTTGAATTAGAAGTTGAAATAAATAAATCAAAATCAAATCAGATGTAGTTTCTAGTGCTGTAATAGATCAAAATGGGCCCCATTTGGATTATACCAAAGTATGGACATATGCGCATCTCCCAAACAAGTAAGGAAAGGCTAAAGACGGACGAACTTTCTATATCATTACAATTCAATTCGGTAAAAAAGTGAAATCGGGAAGGATTTTTGCATCCTGTAAATGTATGTGTTTGACAAAAAATGTTAAATTGGAAAGGACATTTGTATGGGTCTTACCAACTTTCACCACAGGTTTTTTTAGTTCGATTATAAAATGTTGTGCCAATTTTAAAGAAAATGGGGTACAATATGTGGTTTCTAAAGCGGAAAAACTGTAATAGGGAGAGACATTTGTATGGGGGCTATATCTAAATCTGAACCGAACTTACTCATTTTTATTTTTTCTATTATAAAATGTTGTGCCAAATTTAAAGAAAATCGGGTACAATATGTGGTTTCTAAAGCGAAAAAAGTGAAATAGGGAGCGACATTTGTATGGGGGCTATATCTAAATCTGAACCGATCTTACCCACTTTCATTATAGGTGTTTTTAGTTGGATTATAAGATGTTGTGCCAACTTTAAAGAAAATCGGGTACATTATGTGGTTTCTAAAGCGGAAAAACTGAAATAGGGAGCGACATTTGTATGGGGACTATATCTAAATCTGAACTGATCTTACCAATTTTATGCATAGGTGTTTCTAGTTTGATTATAAGATGTTGTACCAAATTTAAAGAAAATCGGGTACAATATGTGGTTTCTAGAGAGGAAAATGTCAAATCGGGAGTGACATTTGTATGGGGGCTATATCTAAATCTGAACCGATCTTACCCAATTTCTGCATGGGTGTTTCTAGTTGGATTATAAGATGTTGTACCAAATTTAAAGAAAATCGGGTACAATATGTGGTTTCTAGAGCGGAGAATGTCAAATCGGGAGCGACATTTGTATGGGGGCTATATCTAAATCTGAACCGATCTAACATATTTTTACCACATGTGTTTCTTGTTGAAATATAAGATATTTTAACAAATTTGAAGAAGATCTGTTAAAATATGTAGTTTCTAGGGCAGAAAAAGTCAAATCGGAAACACAATTTTAATGGGAGCTATATATCAATCTGAACCGATCTTACCTAATTTCTGCATATATGTTTCTAGTTGGATTATAAGATGTTGTGCCAAATTTAAAGAAAATCGGGTGCGATATGTGGTTTCTAGAGCGGAAAATGTAAAATCGGGAGCGAGATTTGTATGGGGGCTATATCTAAATCTGAACCGATCTAACATATTTTTACCACAGGTGTTTCTTGTTGAAATATAAGATATTTTAACAAATTTGAAGAATTTGTTAAAATATGTAGTTTCTAGAGCAGAAAAAGTCAAATCGGGAACAAAATTTTAATGGGAGCTATATATCAATCTGAACCGATCGGACCTATTTTCACCATAGGTGTTCCTAGTATAAATTTAAGATGTTTTGCCAAATTTGAAGACAATCTGAAAAAATATGTGGTTTCTAGAGCGGAAAAAGTTAAATTGGGAGCGAAATTTGTATAGGAGCTAAAGAGTGATTTTTTTGAGGTTAGGATTTTCATGCATTAGTATTTGACAGATCACGTGGGATTTCAGACATGGTGTCAAAGAGATCTTTCTCGGTGTCAAAGAGAAAGATGCTCAGTATGCTTTGACATTTCATCATGAATAGACTTACTAACGAGCAACGCTTCCAAATCATTGAATTTTATTATCAAAATGCGTGCTCTGTTAAGAAAGTTCAGAAAGAAAGAAATTGTGTTCAGCGACGAAGCTCATTTTTGGCTCAATGGGTACGTAAATAGGCAGAATTGTCGATTTTGGAGTGAATATCAGCCAGAAGCATTGCAAGAGCTACCAATGCATCCAGAAAAAGTCACAGTTTGGTGCGGTTTATGGGCTGGTGGCATCATTGGACCGTACTTCTTCAAAGATGATGCGAATCGTAACGTAACTGTGAATGGTGAGCGCTACCGTGAGATGATATCCAACTTTTTTTTGCCCAAAATGGAAGAACTGAACTTGGTTGACATGTGGTTTCAACAAGATGGCGCTACATGCCACACAGCTCGCGATTCTATGGCCATTTTGAGGGAAAACTTCGGAGAACAATTCATCTCAAGAAATGGACCGGTAAGTTGGCCACCAAGATCATGCGATTTGACGCCTTTAGACTATTTTTTGTGGGGCAACGTCAAGTCTAAAGTCTACAGAAATAAGCCAGCAACTATTCCAGCTTTGGAAGACAACATTTCCGAAGAAATTCGGGCTATTCCGGCCGAAATGCTCGAAAAAGTTGCCCAAAATTGGACTTTCCGAATGGACCACCTAAGACGCAGCCGCGGTCAACATTTAAATGAAATTATCTTCAAAAAGTAAATGTCATGGACCAATCTAACGTTTCAAATAAAGAACCGATGAGATTTTGCAAATTTTATGCGTTTTTTTTTAAAAAAAGTTATCAAGCTCTTAAAAAATCACCCTTTATATATAAATCTGAACCGATCTGACACATTTTTACCACAGGTGTTTCTAGTTCAAATAGAATATGTTTTGCCAATTTTGAAGAAAATCTGTTAAAATATGTGGTATCTAGAGTGAAAAGAGTCAAATCGGGAGTGAAATTCGTATGGCTATATCTAAATCTGAACCGATTTTCTTCAAATTAAATAACGTTCGTCCTTGTACCGAAAAACTTGGTTGTGCAAAGTTTCATTTGGTTCTGGCTACAATTGCGACCTGTAATTTGAATACAAGAATAGATGGACGGACAGACAGACAGACGGACGTTGCTAAATCGATTCAAAAAGTGATTCTAAGTCGATCGGTATAATTAACAATGGGTCTATCTCGCTTCCTTTTGGGTGTTACAAACAAATGCACAAAGACATAATACTCTCGTGGAGTGTATAAAAACGGATTTATTTTTACCGAAGCTTATGTCAATTTATGTGGGTTGTACCCGAAGGGGTGTGGCAATATCGCCCATATTGCACAGCTGAAAAAGTCAAACCTCTTTATTCAAATTAAATAACGTTCGCCCTTGGCCCACTAAACTTACATACGATAATTTTTGTTAGGATTGGACAGTAATTGCGACCTGTACTTTGATTACAAGAATATATGGACAGACAGACAGACAGACGGAAATTGCTAAATCAACTCAGAAAGTGATTATAAGCCGATCTGTATAATAAACGTTCTATCTCGTTTCCTTTGGGTGTTACAAACAAGACATAATACCCTAGTGGAGGGTATGAATATCGCTAAAAAGCGGTGGAACTCTATTGTACCAATGCTTGAAAAGTTTATACATTTCCATTTTTTTCTAAAAAACCCTATATATATTTAAAATGTAAAAAGGCATTAAGTTCGGTCGGGACGAATCTTATGTACCCTCCACCATGGATTTCATTTCACAGTACTACTGGCAGATTATATGATGTCGACTTCACGTAAAAGTACAGTAACGTATTAAGAAAACAAGTAAGGAAAGGCTAAAGTCGGGCGGGGCCGACTATATAATACCCTACACCACTCCCTGCGTATTTACCTCGCTTTGATTACTAAACCCAGGTATTTCATGGGATCAATTTTAAGTAGTTCATATAAATTTTACAGTATAAATTCATCTTTAGTCATATTTAACGAATATTGTAAAGAATTGATCCAATTTTCCGGCAGACAAATACAAATTATACAGTAGTAATAGGATGAATCGGACCGACATTTGAAAGGAGGCCTACAACAACACCGGCTCAAAACATGGGCCTATATATTTTTCATTCACTGTAGGTATTCATAGTTGAAATATATCATGATCTGATGTAAGACGTAGTTTCTAGAGCTGTATTAGAGTAGAATGGGTTATAGGGTTATTCCAAAGTGTGGACACATATATTTGACTTTGTATTCTGAAATATAATATAATCTGCAAAATTTGAAAAAAAAAAATCCGATGTAAAATTTGGGTTCTTGAGGGGTAAAAATTAAAATGGGGCCATTAGTCAGAGCTCTACATTAAAAAGAGCTTCCATATAGATCACTTTCAAAGTAGGTATTCTTAGTTGAAATATGACATGATATGCAAAATTATATCGAGATCTAATGCACGATGTGGGTTCTAGAGATGTAATAGAGTGGAATGGGGGCCCAATTTGTATGGCGGTTATACCAAAATATGGACCCATAAAGAAAAATGGGTAGAATATGTGGATTTTAGAGCGGAAAAAGTCAAATCGGGAGCGACATTTGTATGGGGGCTATATCTAAATCTGAATCGATCATACCCACTTTCAGCATAGGTGTTTCTAGTTCGATTATAACATGTAACATGTTGTGCAAAATTTAAAGAAAATCGGGTACAATATGTCGTTTCTAGAGCGGAAAATGTCAAATCGGGAGCGACATTTGTATGGGGGCTATATCTAAATCTGAACCGATATTACCCAATTTCTGCATACGTGTTTCTAGTTGGATTAAAAGATGTTCTGCCAAATTTAAAGAAAATCGAGCACAATATGTCGTTTCTAGAGCGGAAAATGTCAAATCGGGAGCGACATTTGTATGGGGGCTATATCTAAATCTGAACCGATCTTACCCAATTTTTGCACACGTGTTTCTAGTTGGATTAAAAGATGTTCTGCCAAATTTAAAGAAAATCGGGTACAATATGTCGTTTCTAGAGCGGAAAATGTCAAATCGGGAGTGACATTTGTATGGTGGCTATATCTAAATCTGAACCGATTTCATCCAAATTCAATACCGATGGTCCCTGGCCAGAAAAAATAACTTCTGCCAAGTTTCATGACAATCGGACAACAATTGCGACCTGTAGAGTGCGAACAAGCTTAGATGGACAGCAGACGGACAGACGGACGGACGGACGGACGGACGGACGGACAGACAGACATCGTTAAATCGACTCAGCTGGTGATTCTAAGCCGATCGGTATACTTAAAGGTGGGTCTAGCTCGATTATTTCTTGGTGTTACAAACATTTGGCGCGAAACTAACTTATAATACCCTAGACCACGAAGTGGTGTAGGGTATAATTAGTACATTGTTAGAGAAGACAGTTTTCCATTTGTACAGATTTCGACCATTACCAATGCAAACCTTCAACGCAGTCAGAGGAGCATTTTTTAAATTTTTTTTTGCACTTGGCCAGAACGAAGTATACACCGATTTTCATTATTTTAGCTGCAGTCGTTTGATTGGTACAGACGAACATGATCGTATTAAAATTGTATGACGATCAAGAATATATGTACTTCATTGGGTATCAGGTCAATACTTCAAGTTGTTTCAAACGGCAGTCAGAGGAATACATACGCCGAATTTAGTGATTCCAGATGCGGCCATTTGATTGGTACCATTTTTATCCCCATTTACCCAATTTGCCCCCTTAAAAAGTACAAAATTCTAAGAATTTACGTGTCTACGCAATTAATGGGATGTATACACCGAATAAATGTTTGTAACACCAAGAAATAATCGAGCTAGACCCACCTTTAAGTATACCGATCGGCTTAGTATCACCAGCTGAGTCGATTTAACGATGTCTGTCTGTCCGTCCGTCCGTCCGTCTGCTGTCCATCTAAGCTTGTTCGCACTCTACAGGTCGCAATTGTTATCCGATTGTCATGAAACTTGGCAGAAGTTATTTTTTCTGGCCAAGGACCATCGGTATTGAATTTGGAGGATATCGGTTCAGATTTAGATATAGCCCCCACACAAATGTCGCTCCCGATTTGACTTTTTCCGTCCTATAAAGCACATATAGTACCCGATTTTCTTCAAATTTGGTTTAGCACCTTATAATCAAACTAGGAATACCTGTGGCGAAAGCGGGTTAGATCGGTTCAGATTTAGATATAGCCCCCATACAAATGTCGCTCCCTATTTTCTTTCAAATTGGCACAACATCTTATAATCGAACTAGAAACACCCATGGTGAAAGTGGGTAAGATCGGTTCAGATTTAGATATAGCCCCCATACAAATGTCGCTCCCGATTTGACATTTTCCGCTGTAGAAGCCACATCTTGTACCCGATTTTCTTTAAATTTGGCACAACATCTTATAATCGAACTAGAAACACCCATGGTGAAAGTGGGTAAGATCGGTTCAGATTTAGATATAGCCCCTATACAAATGTCGCTCCCGATTTGACATTTTCCGCTCTAGAAACCACATATTGTACCCGATTTTCTTTCAAATTGGCACAACATCTTATAATCGAACTAGAAACACCTATGCTGAAAGTGGGTATGATCGGTTCAGATTTAGATATAGCCCTCATACAAATGTTGCTCCCGAATGTTTAACCGATTTTGGCCAAACTTTACATATTATATTTCACCAGGTTTCAATATACCCCCATACAAATGTCCTTTCCGATTTAACATTTTTTGTCAAACACATACATGTGCAGGATGCAAAAATCCTTCCCGATTTCACTTTTTTACCGAATTGAAATGAGATAGAAAGTCCGTCCGTCTTTAGCCTTTCCGTACTTGTTTGGGAGATGCCCATATGTCCATACTTTGATATAACCCAAATGGGGCCCATTCTGATATATTACAGCTCTAGAAACTACATCTTACATCGGATCTTCATCAAATTTTGCAGATCATGATATTTTTCAACTAGGGATACCTAGCGTAAATGATAAATACATAGGCCCATGTTTTGGACCAGGCCAGAATGTTGTTATAGACCCCCTTTTGAAATGTCGGTCCGATTCATCCTATTACTACTGTATAATTTGTATTTGTCTGTCGGATAATTGGATCAATTACCATATTATTAACCATATTCGTTAAATATGACTATTGATGAATTTATAATAACTGTATAATTTATATGAACTACATAAAATTGCTCCCATAAAATAACTGGGTTTAGTAATCAAAGCGAGGTACATACGCAGGGAGTGGTGTAGGGTATTATATAGTCGTCCCCGCCCGACTTTAGCCTTTCCTTACTTGTTATCCATCTGCTCCTATTAGATCCCTTTAAGATACAAATTTGGGAAAATATTTTTATTTAACATGTCTACTCAGTTAAAGGAATGTATACACCAAATTTCATGTTTCTAGCTGTTGTCGTTCGATAGGTACCATTTTTATCCCTTTTTGACCCGTTTCACACCTACAAATAAAAATTACTTTATGGTGCATGTTTATGATATAACAGAAATGCCAATATCAAGTGAATATTAGCAGACATATTGAAAAACATGCTTAAATATTTGGGGTACTTTCTGTCCTTGCGAGGGTAATTTTTCCCTTTGGACCGATTTCGCCCTGTTGCAATCTATCACCACTTCCTAGCTCCTTTTGCTTAGATGCTAGCGTGCTTTCAACAGACGAACGAACGGACGAACTTGTCTAGGTCGTCTTAGAATTTGATGAGCATACATTGATGAGTCGATACATTGCTAGGGTGAGGAATTTGCAAAACTCTTGAAGAGGAGACAAGCGAACATAGAGACAAACGGAAGAGATATCGGAAATTATTTGGAAATTATTTTTTTGAGCTCTTTAAACGTCAACGTTTCATCAGAAAGCAACTATATATTATATTTAGTTACATTAACGGTTCATATACCCTCACTCTACAGAGGAGGGTATATATCATTTGGGACAGAAAAAAGTGTAACGCATTGAAGGACGCATATTTGATTTAAGACTCCAAGTATGTTTGGACCAAATCCGTTTCACGATAACTTTCGAAAGGAGTTAAGGAATCAATTCAAACTTTGCACATGATAATATTTTTCCCAAACTTAGTTCAAGTTCAAAGATGGACGAAATTGCCACTCCTCTTCAGGTACCTCCCAGACAAATGACCCACATTCCTATGTTAAATTAATACTAATGTAACTTCCACACGGGTATTCGGAATAATATATATTTTTTGGTATTTGATAATGTTTTTATAATCACAATAAATGTACTAAATATGGCTGTTTTTGTCACACCCTTGCCAGTACCTCCCACACAAATCACCCTAAACTACGTAAAGTTGCACTCAGAAAAATATCATTCCTAAAATTTAGTAAAATTTTTACTCCAATTTGGTTCAACAATTTTACTCCAGTTTAGTAAAAATTTCCTTTAAAATATGAAAATGAACTAAGTATGAGTAATGTTTCCTTATTTCAAAGTCATAGCAAATAGTTCATTTATTAGAAATAGGGTAGTAAACATTTCATTGGATCTAATAAAAAATTCTTACAATTCATACTTGTGTGGAAGAAAATTTCCAAGGTTTTAAGTAAGAAAAATATTAAGATTTTTTTGTATTGAAAAAATTCATTTAGGAAATTTTAACTAAAAATTAGTTTTTTTCCTAAAATTAAGTTTACTGTGTTTATTGAAATTTATGTCGATTTCTTCATGCATTTAAGTAAAGGGTGTTTTTTATTGAGGTATAGAACTTCGAATTGAAATAAAACACAAGAAAATCGTTTTAATGTCCATCAATTTGGCTTTATTGGAAGGATAATTTTATGCCATTAATGTTTAAATAATCCAATGGTGTCAAATCACACGATCTTGGTGGCCAATTGACAGGTCCATTCCGCGAAATTATGCGCTCATCGAATGTTTCCTTCAATAATTCCAATTGCTGTGCACGGTGGCGAATCGATTCATTCGGGTCCTCTTCAACACTTTGCTCTACAGCGGCAATTGTTTCTTCGGTGCGCACTGTTCGACGTCTCTGCGGATGCGTATTAACACATAGAGTAAACGTAGTGCGAAAACGATCCATGGTTAACCGAATTAATTGCTCTGATGAGCGATTATGTCGACCATAAAATGGACGGAGCTTGCGGTGAACTTCGCGAACTGAACCATTACTTTCGAAATAAATTTGCACGATTTGCAAGCGCTGTTCTTTTGTCAACCTGTTCATGATGAAATGGCAAACCAAACTAAATATTAATCACTTGACAGCTGACAAAATGGCCGCCAGTTAAAAAAGTGATGCCAACTTAAAGTTCTATACCCCAATAAAAAAACACCCTTTATTAATGAACTCATAAAAAATCACTTCAATTTGTTTAGAAAATTCTTGAATATTAATCAAAGAAGCAATTCTCATTCGTTTGCCGAGACTTATTTCTTAAATAATTCAAGAATTATTCTAAACAGCAACTGCGAAGGAGCCTATCTTGCCTACGCAGCAATCATGGAATAATAGCTCAACTATTTATGGCAGAGGTATAATGAATTTTTCGAGAAATATTTCATGTGGCCAATTTTTGTATCAGTTTTGTATACTCTGAAGCAAAATCATTTGTTTGAATTATTTTTAGATAAGTTGGACTTATTTTAAGTTCATTTTTTCCTGGTATCAAGTAAAATTTTCCTCAGTTTAAGTAAAAAATTTACTCGTTTTGAGGAAAAAATCAGCAAAATTGTCCTCAGTCTAAGTATATATTTACTTGATTTGAGTAAAAATTTACTTAATTTTAGGAAAATTTGAGCAAAATTTTACTAAGATTTAGTAAAAATTTACTTGTTTTTAGGGAAAATTTACTTAGCTTTAGGGAAATTTTTCTAGAATTTCGTAAAAATTTACTTGGCTTTAGGAAAAAATTACTTAGATTTAGGAAAATTTCAGCAAAATTTTATTTGGATTTTGTAAAAAATGCAATTGGTTTGAAGAAAAACTTACTGGAACTTTCCTTAGTTTGAGTAAATATTTACTTGGATTGAGGAAAGTTGAACTAGAATCAAGTTCAAAGCATGTACTACTTTCAAGGAAAAGTTTGAACTTGATATGAGGAAATTTTGCTTTAGTGCTATAAGATGTTCAATTTTCCTAAATTTTAGTTAATTTTAACTTCTTATAGTGTTCACTTTTTAATACACTCCAGGAGAGTATTATGTCTTTGTGCATTTGTTTGTATCACCCAAAAGGAAACGAGTTAGACCCATCGTTTATTATACGGATCGGCTTAGAATCACTTTCTGAGTCGATTTAGCAATGTACGTCTGTCCATCTATTGTTGTAATCAAATTGCAGGTCGCAATTATAGTCCGATCTTAACAAAAATTGGCACAAGTAAGTTTTATGGATCAAGGACGAATGCTATTTAATTTGAGGCAAATCGGTTCAGATTTAGATATAGCCCCCATACAAACGTCGCACCCGATTTGACTTTTTCTGCTCTAGAAACCACATATTGTACCCGATATTCTTTAAATTTGACGCAACATCTTATAATACAACTAGAAACACCTATGCCGAATGTGGGTAAGATCGGTTCAGATTTTGATATAGCCCCATACAAATGTCGATTTGACATTTTCCGCTCTAAAAAACACATATTGTACCCGATATTCTTTAAATTTGGCGCAACATCTTATACTACAACTAGAAACACCTATGCAGAAAGTGGGTAAAATAGGTTCAGATTGTCGCTCCCTATTTATCATTTCTGTCAAACACATACATTTACAGGATACAAAAATCCTTCCCGATTTCACTTTTTTACCGAATTGAAGTGTAATAGGATAGAAAGTGGAGTGTATCATATCGTCGGCTCCGCCCGACTTTAGCCTTTCCTTACTTGTTCTGAGTGTAAAGCTCTTACAACTTCTATACAGATGATCGGAATACTGTAAAATGTGATATTTGGCATTTTGTTTTTATAGAAGTTACATTCGCATGGAATATGGTCGAAATTGTCACACCCCTTCTGATACCTTCCACAAAAAATGACATAAACGTTGGTTACAATAAACCCGACAACCCGAAACATCCATACGGGTAGTCAAAATCATTTGCAATTTGAAAATGTTTACGCTTTAACCACGGCCCTTCTTGTGCCTCCCACACTATTGCCTATCCTAGCTAATGTTAGGTCTGTTTTTCTTTAAGCAGGGATAACAAACTGTGATAACAAAAATGTTAATAAAAATTTATTTTTTTACTCAAAATAAAAAAAATATTTTTTCATAATAAAGGGTGATTTTTTAAAAGCTATACGAAAGATTTCCAAAAAAGCACATAAAATTCAGAAAAATGCATCAAATCTTTATTTGAATCGATTGAACGGTCCATATAATTTAATGTTTGAAGATTATTTCATGCTAATGTTGACCTTGACTGCGCCTCAAATGGTCCATCCGCTTAGTCCAATTTTGGCATTTCCACGTTTTTGAGTAACAGAGGCCCAATTGCTGCGAACGGCGACGAATCGATAATTGATGGTCATCATTAACACTGGCCGATACAGCTGCGATATTTTCTTCAGTTCGCACTCTACGTAAGCGTGTTGGTGGTTTAATGTCCAACAATGTAAATTTGGTGCGAAATTTAGTCACAATAGCCCGAATAGCCGCTTCAGTTGGTCGATTAAACTGACCATAAAATGGAAGCGCGCGATGAACTTTCTTAACAGAGCACGCATTTTGATAATAAAATTCAATAATTTGCAATAATGCATTAACAAATTTTTATTTTTTACTCAAAATAAAAAAATATTTTTTCACAATTTGTATCAAAAATATTTTGTGTTTACTTTTTTGGACTTAGCCTCGATAACCATAAATCTGACTAACACTGGATGATTATCCAGGACCAATATTTATAACATAAAATTATTTTTTCAAATTTGTTTTCATGCACACATTGCTATTGTTGTTGAATTATTTATTTTGAGTAAAATTTTAACTTTTCATTTAGATTTTTATTATCGCAGCTTAGTTATCGAGTCTGAAATCCTTCGTTACTCCTATACTGCTGCATGGAATTCACTATGACTTCATATTTGATCTTTTTTACAATTGTTTTATAAATATGGAAGCTGGGACCATGTGATACGAACCTCCTAGTACCTACCCTACGTTTAAATTAATTCCTTGTAAATTCCGTATATATGTTCTCTGAGAGTAAGGTATATATAAGTCGGATTAGCCAACTGAAGCTTACTTGTTTTATTTGATACTAGCTGACCCGACGACAATTTTCCTGTCCATATTTCAATTAGTTTGTTTGTGATCATCGTGTGAATTTTTGAAAAGCTATTTCAAATGTTTAAGCAAACCTGGAATGAGAAAAATTTTGTTCTCAGTGATTATTGTACGATAGCTGTCATAGACATTCTAAGACAGACACGATCTAATTCAGATTACGCCAATGGAAGTGTCTGCACGTTCGCTTAAGTGGGTTTGAACAATGTTTAGGAACACATTTCATTTCGTATGAGTTTGATTTTTCATATAGTGAACTGGAAAAATCTACGGAGAATATACCGCAGAATGTCAACATTTCAACAACGATTTTGCCATTGACACTTTCAATCAAGTGTTTTGAATATAATTGTGCAGATTCGTCGTTCTGCAACTCGAAACGCTTGATAGTATGTATTTAATTTAAATGTCGTGATATTTTCCACCAAAAGGACGTATTCGGGCATTCTGGAAGTGTTTGGTAAAAATCACCAAAATTCATTAATGAACAGCGGTTTTTTATGCAAATTATATTTGTTATCTTTGCATTTTTAATCTATGCAACATATGCTAACATAACATTGGTTATATCGATTTTTTTAATATTGAGATCGTGGGAAACATTTGTGTGAAGTCGTCGTAAACATCTTCTCAAAATATACTTTTGCATAAAAATCGCCTGTCTAGTCATTATTCGGTCTAATTTCTCTAAAGATCACCGGCACAGTTCTTCGATAGGTTTGTACGTTGGAATTTCGTTAATATGCGTATTCAACGGCAATTTGATTGCTGAATGAGCGGTTCGAACTTTTTCAACAAATTAAATTCTGCGAAAGAATCGTAGCCAACATCTACACGATCAAAATAATAAATAAAATCAAAATAAATAAAATCACACCAATTCCATCGTACATTAATTGTCAATTTAATAGCGAAGCGTGCTCTCAAAATGTCTTCATCTTCGTGCTTTCTTTTAAGAAGCGTTTCTTCAATACGATGTTCGTTAATTTTCCCACTACCCAGTATCATTGCAAAAAATAATCTGGTATTAAGTGAAGATTCTGAGGCGATAGTCTGAGGTTGTCAACCTAATTTTCTATAGAAACAGAATCATCCAATTCAATGTGTTTCGCAGCCAATAAGAGCTGTTCCCTCCAAGACACACGATTTGTAGCAACGTATGAGAACACAAACTGAAAAAATCTAAATATCAACATTCGCAATATCAACAGAATTTTTCTAATGCGAATGTCTAGCAATTATTTTGAGAATACTCCAGATTAGCCGATCCACACAACATGGTTCTGTTCGTCAGCTGGAGATTGTAATGTAAATCGAAAATCATCTTCCAACAGAATGATTAAACTAACAGTACGCCATAGTACACTCTTCGTGACCGACCAAACCTTAGCCACCTCAGATATTTGAAAGGATCGTTAATTTTCATATTCATCGCAACCTGAGTGACGAAGCAGGCATAACTTTAATTTTGCGAGCGAATTTTTGCTAAAATTGGTACGATCGCAAAATATATTCCGGATCCTCCGAGAGCATCCAAGAAGAAAATCACTATAGTTCAATCGTTCAGTAAGCATCTTATTCTCGCAATGCATCGTATTCACATTGTTTTTGCATTGCATTCCATCTCTTGATTAAATGCATAGTACTTCGGATAGTGTGGCGCTGTCATTCCTAGTTTGGCTGATGTTAATCGCTTGTCTTCATTCAAAGCCTCATTGTGAATTTTCAGAAATGTCCTCTTTGTATTTGGTTCACGAATGGTGAAAATACATGACTAGGTTTCCCTGTTTATTATACACTCCACGAGAGTATTATGTCTTTGTGCATTTGTTTGTAACACCCAAAAGGAAACGAGATAGACCCATTGTTAATTATACCGATCGACTTAGAATCACTTTTTGAGTCGATTTAGCGATGTGTCCGTCCGTCCGTCCGTCTGTCCATCTATTCTTGTAATCACGATACAGATCGCAATTGTACACACAACCAAATGTAACTTTGCACAACGAAGTTTTTCGAGATAAGGACGAACGCTATTTAATTTGAAGACAAACGGTTCACATTTAGATATAGCGCCCATACGAATTTCACTCCCGATTTGACTCTTTTCACTCTACATACCACATATTACAACAGATTTTCTTTAAAATTGGCAAAATATCTTATATTTCCACTGTGTTGAAAATGGATTAAATCGGTTCAGATTTAGACATAGCCCCCATGCAAATTTCGCTTCCGATTTGAGTTTTTCCCCTCTAGAAACCACATATTGTATCAGATTGTCTTCAGATTTGGTAGAACATCTTATATTTCCACTAGAAACACCCATGGCGAATATAGGTCAGATCGGTTCAGATTTATATATAGCTCCCATACAAATTTCGCTTCCGATTTGAGTTTTTCCCCTCTAGAAACCACATATTGTATCAGATTGTCTTCAGATTTGGCGGAACATCTTATATTTAAACTAGGAACATATATGGTGAAAATAGGTCAAATCGGTTCAGATTTAGATATAGCCCCCATACAAATGTCGCTCCCGATTTGACATTTTCCGCTCTAGAAACCATATATTGTACTCGATTTTCTTTAAATTTGGCACAACATCTTATAATCTAACTAGAAACACCTATACATAAATTGGGTAAGATCGGTTCAGATTTAGATATAGCTCCCATACAAATTTCGCTCCCGATTTGACTTTTGCCGCTTTAAAAGCCACATATTGTGCTCGATTTTCTTTAAATGTGGCACAACAACTTATAATCTTACTAGAAACACCTATGCAGAAAGTGGGTAAGATCATTTCAGATTTAGATATAGCCCCCATACAAATGTCGCTCCCGATTTGGCTTTAAAAGCCACATATTGTGCTCGATTTTCTTTAAATTTGGCACAACATCTTATAATCTAACTAGAAACACCTGTGGCTAAAGCGGGCTAGATCGGTTCAGATTTAGATATAGCCCCCATACAAATGTCGCTCCCGATTTGACTTTTGCGCTATAGAAACCACATATTGTACCCGATTTTCTTTAAAATTGGCACAATATCTTATAGTCCAACTAAACAAAACTATGTTGAAAGTGGGTAAGATCGGTTCAGATTGAAAAATAGCCTAAATACAAATGTTGCTCCCAAAAGTTTTACCGATTTTTTATATTTCACCTATTTCGTTCCTGGTTTCAATATATCCTCATACAAATGTCCTTTCCGATTTAACATTTTTTGTCAACACATACAAAAAACCTTCCCGTTTTCACTTTTTCACCGAATTGAATTGTATTCGGATAGAAAGTGGAGTGTATCATAGAGTCGGCCCCGCCCGACTTTAGCCTTTCCTTACTTGTTTTTACGACTGATTACGAACTGTAAATATGAACCAAATACAAATTAATCGACAAAATATGTCGTTCCCATCGTCAGTTCTAACAAAAAGTGCATAAAAATATAAAGATTTTTTGCATTTTGTTCGAATTTTCTGAATTTTCTTTATAACAATCCGAATTTTTGTCTTCCGAAAACTTTCACAGAATCATAACGAACATAACATAAAAGAATTTCGCATATCCATTGCTTGAATTGAGACTTATAGCCTTAAGTTTAATCAAAAATTCTATAGAAAAAGGCACTTTCAGTTTTTTAAAAATATTCCTATTTTGCGGTCAACTATCCAAAAGTTTTTTCATCTTAAAACTCAGTTCGAACTACCACGAACAGTTTGTAACAAAGATCAGCCAAGTCTGCTCAGCCGTTCTCAAGTGATGCGATTACCAACGAACATCATTTCATTTTTATTATATAGATTTTATTATTTAAATAATAAAATTATTATTATTAAAATAATATATTAAAGACCCACCAAAAATAATTTTAGGAATTTATGTTATTTATATTGATAAGAATGTTATAAGTACCTAAAAATAAATAAGTCACTAAAAGTCGTTATTGCTTTCCTGAGTATAAATAATTGTGACCCTGAATAAATTATTATTATTTTTTTATGTTTGATCAAGTGAATTTTTATGTTTGTTATTATTAGTAATTATTAGGCTGGTTTTCTTTAAGCCGGGATAACAAGCTGCGATAACAAAAACGTCAATAAAAATTTATTTTTTTGCTCAAAATAAAAAAATATTTTTTTTTCACATTGTCGCCATTTTTTTGAAAATTTGTTTTGACACATATATTTATATTGTAGATATGTGTCAAAACAAATTTTCAAAAAAATATTTTGTGTTGACTTTATTGGACTTAGCCTCGATAACCATAATTTGGACTTACACTAATTAATTATCCAGGCTAAGTCTAAAATTTTTAACACAAAATTATTTTTTCAAAATCTGTTTTCACACACACATTGATATTGCTTTTGGCGACAATTTTATTTTGAGTGAAATTTTAACATTTTATCTTCAAGAAAAACAGCCATATTATTATGTTATTTAGTTTTTAAATAAAAAGTCGACTATTCGACTATCTATTGTGAATCTCTTTCAAAAAAAAGTAAGATGTATGATGGCGAAAATTTACTTTTGTTTGCGGCGAATAGGGGTAGAAATGTCATAAAGATAATTGAATTTATGATAATTGAAAATTTACTTTTGTTTGCGGCGAATAGGGGTAGAAATGTCATAAAGTTAATTGAATATCATTGTCCTTTTTTTCAGATTTAAATTGGTTATTTCTGTTTTGTAACTTCATTACCAAGTAATGTGTATGTGTATTTAAAAAAATCAATTCAAAATTTCCCCTTTCCTTTTGACCATCTAAAGTTTAGTTCTGGATTATGAATTCGCTCGAATTTTTCAAGAAGCAAATAAGTACATCCGTATAGCAACAGGCATTGAGCTGGGTGGAATTAAAATAAAATCCTCTAATTGTGGGCGAAATTCGACTACATCAACCCCCTATTATTTTTTTAGTGGTAATGGCAACGCCGCTATTCTGTCATTTAGTCGATACAATTACCCATTCTCGTATGTCAATGGTATATGACAACCCCTTTCATTTAGCTAATGCTACAACCTACCATCATATTCCGTTATTAGTGTTGCCACTCTAACGGGATTTTTTCCGCTTCACAATTATGGGATTTTATTTGGCATTTTTAGACTGACGACGAAATATTTAAACAGCCAACAATTCTCACTCATTTTAATAGCTCGGCGAATTCACCTTCACTCGAGGACGATGCGATTTTCGACAAAAAAAAAATTGCTTCTGTGGAAACATATGATTTTAGCTCTACTTTATATTAGATTCGTAATTTATTTATTAACCTCTTTATTTAAAAACAAGTAAAAAAGGCGTTAAGTTCGGCCGGGCCGAACTTTATATACCCTCCACCATGGATTGCATTCCACAGAGGTTGTCGGTTTTCGTAGAAGTGCAGTAATATTGCAGGAAAATATATTTTTTTAATATAGCCAAACCAAATACAAATATTGAAAAATTAATTTTATAAATAAATATAATGTTTTAATTATTTCAATCCACGCTTATAAGGTAATGCTACCAATACGTCAATTCAAAAAATAAATATTCTTATATTTATATTTTCAAAAATATTTTCAAAGCCAAAAATATTGGTAGATAGTTGGTGCTACAGTTGGTTGTATTTCCATTCTATTTTAATTCCAAAAGTACAAATTTTGAAAATCCATTATCAGACGTACATAGTGCAAAATAACCTCACTTCATGATTCAACCAATTTTTGCAATTAAATTTCATCATTCTAGCTGTAGTCGTTTAGTTGGTACTATTTTTATCCCTCTGTACCATTGCATCCCTAATTTCAAAAAATTCGTCTATTTTCCGTGTCTACGCAGTCAGAGGAATGTATACTCCGAATTTCATGTCTCTAGCTGCGGTCATCTGATTGGTACTATTTTTATCCCCTTTTTTCATTTTAACCCCAAAAAGTACGAATTTCGAAAAATCAGTTTATTTTCCGTGTCTACACACTCAGAGGAATGTATACTCCGAATTTCATGACTCTAGCTGCGGTCATTAGATTGGTACTATTTTTATCCCCTTTTTTCATTTTAACCCCAAAAAGTACGAATTTTGAAAAATTCGTGTACTTATCTACGCAATCAGAGGAATGTATACACCGAATTTCATTATTCTAGGTACAGCCGTTTGGTTGGTACCATTTTTATCCCTCTATTCCTATTTTACCCCTTAAAAGTACGAATTTGAAAAAAAAACTTTTGTATTATGTATCTACTCAATTAGAGGAATGTACACACAGTATTTCGTGTTTCTAGCTGTTGTCGTTTAATATGTACCATTTTTATCCCTTTTTGCCCCATTTCACCCCCTACAAATAAGAATCACTTTATGGTGCACGTTTTTGCTATAAGGGGAATGCGCATACCAAATATCAAGCAAATATAAACAGACAAATTAAAAAAACATGCTTATATACGGTAAAATCTTAGGGATTATTATGGGTATTTTTAGTGCTTGTGAGGGAAAAATTTTCCTCTTTGGGCCGATTTCGCTCCATTTCAATCCCAACCGATCTACGACTATAAGACGCATTTATGGAAAATTTGAACGTTCTAGCTCCTTTTGTTTAGATGCTAGCGTGCTTTCAACAGACGGACAGACGGACGGACATGGCTAGATCGTCTTAGAATTTTATGACGATCAAGAATATATATACTTTATAGGGTCTCAGGTCGATATTTCAAGGTGTTACAAACGGAATGACAAAGTTAGTATACCCCCATCCTGGAGGTGGAGGGTATAAAAATTGGAACTTTCATTTCATTTCTTTTCTTCTTTTTTGTTTTGAAAATAGCCAACAACCCAATCTTTCTAAATATTAAAAGTTTGTGGACGAAATCGAGTCTAGTTCGATTTTAAATGTTAATTTACTAGATTTCATCATCTATGTGAATTCCGGTGATTTATTTAGCGTGATAATATCCAAGTCGTGGCAGGAGGAACATTTGTATAAGTTCTCCAATGGAAATTAAAACCCCGTGAACCTCAGTACATAAATACATAATTTAAACCACCGTCCATTTTAAATGCATCAACATCAAATATATTTCATTATTTAAAAATGAATTCTAAAAAAACTTAAAATTAATTCAATTTACAGTTACAATATAACAAATACTTTACAAAAAATGTATAAAAAATACTTTATTTGGGAAGGCAAGGAAAGGGTTAGATAACACTGGGCGTGCTACTGCTGCTACTGCTCATCATCATCATGGACATCCAAATTGAGACAATTGATCCAAAAGTGTTCCATGGTGTGATACAAATGATCCTGGAAGTTACCAATCGAATGATTCTCATCAGTGTAGGTCTGAAAAGAGAGGCAAACCAATAAACACATGCGCACATACTAATAATCCCAAATGGAGAACCCACCATTTCTTCAAATAGTATATCATTGTGCTCCAAGACCTTGGCCAACATCAACGATTGCTGGAAGTGCACATTGTCGTCGCCAGTGCCGTGGATGAGCATAAAGTCGTGATTGCGGAAGTTGCTGACCTCTTCGAGGACACTGGTGTCCAAATATTTCGCCAGATTATCCTCCTTTGTGGGCAGACCCATATAGCGTTCCGTGTAAATGGTATCGTAGTACAGCCACGATGTAACCGGAGCCACTGAGATGCCACACTGGAAGACGCGCTCATAGTCCCGAGCCAAAGTGCGAGCGGTCATGTAACCGCCATAACTCCAACCCCAGATGCCAGTACGTTCTCGGTCCACATAGGGCAAGGCACTCTGCAGATATTTGGTAACAAATATCTGATCGACTACCTCAAATTCGCCCAAGTGATTGTTGACGGAAAACAGCAAATCTTTGCCTTTGTTGCCCGTACCACGTCCATCGATCACAGCATAGATAACCTCCAGGTTTGTGGTCAGATAGGCCTCGAAACCTACGCCAAAGCTGTTGGTAACACGCACCGAGTTGGGACCGCCATAAACATTAACAATCATGGGATACTTTTTGTTTACGTCCAGATTCGGTGGCAACATCAGCTTAACGATGCCCACAGAGCCATCGGCCAGGAAGACATTCATGTAGCGGATGGTAGGTCTCTGCTTGCCGGCCAAAAATTCTCGGAAAGCTGAGTTCGTCTCCCAATCCTTGATGGGCGTGTTGGTTTTTGTCTCAACCACTTTCGTATAACTGGGATTGGGACCACTGCAGGTGACGGTGTAGTAGGAGAAGCCTTTGCTGAAAGCGGCCGAAGCCGATTTGCACTCAGCACCATCTACATCTTGCAAGCTGCAGGTCAGGCAATCGTCGTTGCTGAAGACGTGATAGATGGAGGGGTCGTCCTTCAGGGTGGCCTGATAGTATCTGAAATGTAAGCAAACAATCGATCAATGGCGGGCATTTTAAAATGTCAGGACCAAACCTAAAGGTATTCCTAGGGAAGCTAACTGCCGCCATAAGAATACATTAGGCTTGGTCTTTATTCGGTCTTACAATTTATCGTTGACTTCATCGTAACCATACACCCTGAGCACCGTGAAATTTCCCCGTTTCGACCACTTATTCTCACCGGTGACCAGGTCCAAATTCCACACTTGATACCAGTTGTCAATCCAATAGCTAAACATACAGCTGTCACTCTGCTTCAAACACTGAGGATTGCCCATGGACACCCAACCCTTTGGCTCTTCGATTCTCTTCACTTCGTGGCACACCCCGGCGACACTGCACGATTGCAGCGAAGCAATATTCTGACGACGATTCATCCAGGTTATCAATATGTTTTGATCACGAGTCCAGGCTACATTTTGCAGAATATGATCTTTGCTGACAATAGCGATGGGAGCGGTCACGGTCACCGAGTTGGGACTTAGGCTCAAATCGAAAATTCTCAAGGCCACTACGGGGTTGTTGGTGCCTGGCTTGGGATATTTCAAGTCCACCTCTTTGGGATATTGATATTGTGGATCTTCAGCTTCGCCATAGATGAAATATTTAAAGCTCTGCACATCGGTATCATTGAAAACGCCCACCACCAAATGACCGCCATCGGGTGACCACCACATAGCACTGCCACTGCTCAGCACTTCCTCTTCGTAGACCCAATCGGGTATGCCGTTATAGAACACACCATTGATGCCATCCGAAGTTATGGGCAACTCAAGGGCATCATCGAAGTGAATATAGACATTATTATTGAAGACATACGCCAGACGATCCTTGACGGGCGACCAAGCACAGTATTGCAATTTTTCGCCACCATGGATGCTAGTGGCTTTTCTAAAATATTGACAGAGACACGTAATTAGTAATCATGCTTTTCTGGGGGGTAATTGTGCCCTATTGGTCTCACCCAGTTGCTATATCGAAGACATCGTATTTGGCTATAAACGAATGTCTGAATATCTCCTCCACAGCATAGCGAACCAATATTTTGGTATTATCGGGTGATAGAGTAAATGAGCTACGATCACTGTAGATGTTCTGTTAAAGAGAGAGTAGAGTAGTTAAAGCGAAGTTTCTCGGGGAAAATCTGTATTAACTCACCAAAAAATTGGAGTCCACAAATATACTATCAATTCCTGTGGCGGCATTGAACTTGTGTATAGATCTATCTGTCGCAGTGTAGTACAGTTCCTCATCTGCAAAAAGTAAAATGAGAATTATTATTACATTGATTCCAATTCAAAGATAAGGCTTTTTTGGAAGCTTTAATCAGGATATGCCTTCGACAACCGAAGATCTTTTGAAAGGTAATCTCGGATATTCCTTAAACGAGGCAACAAAGCTACATTTTATGGCTCCTACGGAGTGTAGATCGCCGATAAACGATCGAACCATCGCCATATAAATTATTCTATGATCTTCGCACTCTACAACATACTGCTGATCTAAGTCAAACTTATGAGTTTGTTACCAAATAATTCCCCGCAAAGTCTCTACAAGACTTGTTCTTTCTACCGAAGTCTCGGTCTTTGCTTTCGCGCGATTGCCCTCAAATTTATCATCAATCGCCTGTTGGTTTCCAAATACTTATCCGTCTAATCTTCACAACCAAAGTTTGACAAGTATTCTTAGACTTGTTCTTTCTATCGAAGTCTCCGTCTTTGCTTTCGCGCGATTTCCCTCAAATTTATCATCAATCGCCTGTTGGTTTCAAAATACTTCTCTGCCTACTCTCTACAACCAAAGTTCGACAGGAATTCTTAGACTTGTTCTTTCTACCGGAGTTTCGGATAATTTAATTTTGTGAATATTTTTTTTTAAATAAATATAAATTATCCCATCAACTTTGCACTCTACAAAATATTGCTGATCGCCTAATCCTTTTAACCAAAGATTGCCAGGTATTCTTAGACTTATTCTTTCTACTGGAGTCTCGGTCTTTCCCCCAAAGTTATCATAAAACGCCTGTTAGTCCAGCTTACATTTTGTCGAAGTATAATATAATTTATGGATAATTTCTTTTAATAAAACTCAAATTTTCATCGAAGTTACAGTCATTTTTTCACAGACCCAACACACAGGGGATGTACCCTATAAATGCACTGCATTACGTTGGCTGAAGGAAGATAAGATAAGTTGGATGGTGGAAAGAGGGAGAATTAGTTGTTGACAATTGTTTTGAATCTCTGCCGGAAGTCGATTTCACATAGGAGATGCACGAGCAAACAACGAATTCATTCTGTAATGTGTAGGTGCGGTCAGCTATCCAATCGACAATAAATGGGTAACAAGTTCCTTGAAAGTCTCGTATATCTAGCGAGCGCCTTCACGTCCGGGATGATGATCGCGAATATTCGAAGAACAAACAGCGTAAAAGTATCGATAGAACAGCGACTCACATCCCACATTACGATGATGATCAAGAGAGAGAGAAAAAATTGGATATCCTAGTGTAACCTATCAACAACATAGCCCTTCTCTGGACACCGTAAAGTAGCTACAATGAAGATCTTGGAGCACCTGACCATATATGGGAGTTGTATTCCATATTAGGTAGTAATAGTAGTATAGATATCGAGAAGATTAAAGCGAGTGAAATATTTCTTACACCGCTTTAAAAGCCTAGACACTAGGATGCTTCCTTTGACACATCACATACAACATCACATTGTATATGCATGCCCACAATATCAAGAGCGTCAAGAATGCTCAATATCTAAACCGTTCATAGAAATCGGCGACCCCATTGCATCTACATGAATCGATTTTCAGACAACAAGGAGCACAGAATCTTAAGTTCATTAAAATCTGCACTATTCACAAAATGACCAGTAAATCCTGGCTGAGTGACTCATCTATCAATCGCCTTTTGTCCTAAAAAGTCGTCAATGAAAATAAGGAAAAAGAGAGGGAGAACGAACATAGCCCTGTGGTACTCTTATGGTTAACCTATGCTGATCGTCCATCTATGATATTCGAGGAAGCTCGATATAAATCTGTAGTATTCACTGCCAACACCAAAAGCGTAGAGCTTTGATATGAGTGCGCCGTGCCAGACTCCGTCAAAGGAGATATCTATAGCAACGACCTTCCTCTCATCAAACTGGCGGATGGATCCACTCCATTGTTGCGACAGCAACGATATCAGGTCTTCCGTCCACAATAAAGTCATCAGAGGTCGTCAATGAAAATAAGGAAAAAGAGAGGGAGAAAAAACAGAGGCATGTGGCTCTCCAGCGGTTAACCTATGCTCGTCGGATGAGAACGCATCTATGCTATTCGAGGAAGCTCGATATAAATCTGGAGTATTCACTGACAACACCAAAAGCGCTGAGCTTTGATATGACCAGACTCTATCAAAGGCCTTGGAGATATCTATAGCAACGATCATAGTCTCACTAAACTGGTGGATGGATCGATTCCATTGTAGTGACAACAACGTCTAAACAACTCAAAACATCACCTACAAAAATCAGCTCTTAATCTGCAGGTTAGTCAGCGAGAAATACTGCATTTCTCCCTTTATTAACCTTCTTTCCGAATGGAAAAAAGGGTAGATTGGAAGGCAAGTGTGAAGAACATGTATCATGTTTACTTCCTTTTAATTTTAATCAGTACCGCCAATCAGAGTGTGGAGCCGAACCGAAATTATTGACGGCGGTGGGTCAATGCTTCCATATTTTTAATAGGAAATATTCGTCTTGAATTTTTTCGGTTTCATCGCAACCAGGAAGTTTTGAAGAAGCAAAAGTAAAACGTTACGATTTGGACATGCCTGTATATAAAAGAGTTGCGTTACTGACTGGCTTATCATTGACAAGCGCCCAGAGCAAACGGCCAGGGTTATGCAATTTTCAGCTAGTTCCCAAATATGACGTAGACGTCGACTAAGAAAGGGTTTTAAAAAATTCGTAATTTTAGGGGATAAAATGGGATAAACATCGAACCATCGCCCTGACTAAACGGCAATATATAGAACCATGAAATTCGGCATTTTTCGAAATTCGTACTTTTAGGGTAGGAAAGACTCAAAAAGGGTAAAAATGGTACCAAGTTTAGTATTGTAGCTATATTCGTGAAAAATCGGTATTTACATTTCGCAGACAGCGAAACTTGCAACATAAATGGGTTTTTCGAAATTTGCCCTTTTAAGGGACGAGCGGGACAAAAAGGGATAAAAATGGTACCAACTAAAGTATTACAGCTAGAATCGTGAAATTTGGAATATAAATTCTTCTGACCACGTAGAAGCGCAGTAAAATTAGATTTTTCGATTTTTTTCAAAATTGTACCAACTAAAGTATTACATCTAGAATCGTGAAATTTGTTATGAAAATTCCTCTGATCATGTAGAAGCGCAATATAAATGCATTTTTGTACTTTTAAGGGGCGAGCGGCACAAAAAGGGATAAAAATGGTAGCAACTAAGCTATTGCAGCTAGAATCGTGAAATTTGATATGTAAATTCATCTGACCATGTTGAAGAGCAGTAAAATTGTTTTTTTTTTCGAATTTAGTACTTTTAAGGGGTGCGCGGGACAAAAAGGGATAACAATGGTGTACAACCCTTTCATTACGTAAACGCAGAACACAAATGGATATTTCAAAATTTGTACGTATAAGGAGGATGAAGGACGAAAAGGGAGAAACATGGTACCAAATAAAGTACATGATTAAATGTGTACTTTTTGGGAAAGAGTTGCAAAACAGTTATAAAATGGCCGGCTGCATTTAGAAACTTGAGATCGAGGATTTAAAAGGCTCTGTGGTTTGATTTTTTGTTCGAAACTGGGTAGAAAAATTATACATACGAAGGGCCGTGTATGAGAGGTATTTAATAAGAGTTTTCCAAATTACTATTTTTGATCTATCTATATGCACCAAATGAAAATTCAATAAATATTATCCAAAAACATGGATAAAACTGATAACAATTAACTGACTTTTTCGGCAACTGAGTTGTGCTTCTCGTTCGTTTGTGAGAATCATCTCCTTATAGAGGCCGGGTTTGATGTTGAAAAGTCGCTGCGAAGCCACTTGAAAAGACTTTTGACATGGTCGAAATCATGATCGTGGTAGTCTGCAGCCAAGTAATAAATGTCACCATGCCATTTGTAAAAAAATTTGCATTCTATTAAATATAGAAGCAAAATGGTCTTGAGCCAGGACAATATCCCAGTTCAAATCAAACATTGATTACAGATCAAAAAAATGCAAACGAAAAAACTAAAATTTTAATTTATTAATAAAATAAGAAATTAATAAATGTATTTTCTTAAAGCGTACATTTAAATGTATGTCTTGAGCCAGTTCACAAATCAAGTACAAGTTAAAATAAATAAAGCATTGTTTGTCAAAAGAAGTAATTAATTAATAAACACATGATGAAAGCCGTTTATAAAGCAACTGACAGACATCTTCCTCCAGTTAAGTGGCTTTATTCCATACAATGCCCACACCTAACATTCATCAGGTCATATATGGGCGGCATCGCCTAAAGGTTAACTTGGAACAATGAAATTGTCCAAGATGGAACATATACCGTTCGCCGAAGGTGATGCGATGTTAATTAGAGAATTTGCGCCATAAAGTGTTTTGCTGTTGTTATATTTATTTACCTGTGTATGTAATTTATTATAGCCGCTATTTACATTTGATGGCCGAAATTAACCAAAAAACAAACACCAAACAGGGTGTCAGCAAGACACACATTTAATTAAATAAATGTTTTTTGTTTGTTTTGTCAATGACATTTTATAATCCTCCATCTTTGTAGGCTGTTCACATCTTTAAGCTGATTTTTATCAATGCGTTTGGTCTTGCGTGGGAACAATTCATAGTCGTACAAATAATAAAAAAAACATGTTTTTCGTAAATCGGAGATGTATTTATTATAATACGTGAACATTTTAACAGCAGTTTAATAGCATGGAGTAGAATTTGGTCAATGTTTGTCAGAATCAGATAATAGCGCTGTTTTTACGAAAGAAGAAAAAAGAAGTTGATATATCGAAATGAAGCAACCGAATACTCAAATCCAGAGAATGCAAAAGGAAAAGAAAATCAAAAGTATTTGCATTCTATTAAATATAGATGCAAAATGGTCTTGAGCCAGGACAATATCCCAGTTCAAATCAAATATTGATTACAGACCAAAAAATACAAACGAAAACAAGTAAGAAGGCGTTAAGTTCGGCAGGGCCGAATCTTATATACCCTCCACCACGGAGTGCATTCCACAGTATTACCAGCGACATAGAACCATATTACGAAAATTGTGATATGCTTATGCATATTACTATATTTGATTACTATTTCAAACTATAATGTATACTTATGCGCACTGTTTAAAATCTACTACTATAAATAAATACAATGCTGTAATTGTGAAAGTGAACATGCCTAAATATTAGGCGATTGTCAGTCGCCATTAGGGAGAAGCATTTTCATATACAGACAAAGTGACTGCAAATTTAAAGATATCCCCATTCGCCCCATTCTCCGCCCAAATATACAAATTTGGAAAAAAAATCCCTCTATTTTACGTGTCTATGCAATTAGAGGGATGTACACACCGAATTTCATGATTCTAGCTGTTGTCCTACACTCAGAAAAATATCCTATGGAATTAATACTGATAATGATTATTTTAATACTTTTTTACTATTGTTTTTAGTCAATGGTATAGATCACTTTAAATTAATAATATTCAAACTATTGAATAAATAGTCGGTTTCTACTATTATTTTAATGCTATTATAAAGAGTGATTTTTTTGAGGTTAGGATTTTCATGCATTAGTATTTGACAGATCACGTGGGATTTCAGACATGGTGTCAAAGAGAAAGATGCCCAGTATGCTTTGACATTTCATCATGAATAGACTTACTAACGAGCAACGCTTGCAAATCATTGAATTTTATTATCAAAATGCGTGCTCTGTTAAGAAAGTTCATCGCACGCTTCCATTTTATGGTCAGTTTAATCGGCCCACTGAAGCGGCTATTCGGGCTATTGTGACTAAATTTCGCACCAAATTTACATTGTTGGACATTAAACCACCAAGACGCTTACGTAGAGTACGAACTGAAGAAAATATCGCAGCTGTATCGGCCAATGTTAATGATGACCATTAATTATCGATTCGTCGCCGTTCGCAGCAATTGGGCCTCTGTTACTCAAAAACGTGGAAATGCCAAAATTGGACTAAGCGGATGGACCACTTGAGGCGCAGCCGCGGTCAACATTTAAATGAAATTATCTTCAAAAAGTAAATGTCATGGACCAATCTAACGTTTCAAATAAAGAACCGATGAGATTTTGCAAATTGTATGCGTTTTTTTTTAAAAAAAAGTTATCAAGCTCTTAAAAAATCACCCTTTATTATATTTAAAGTGGACCGTATTGATTTAATTCGGCGAATCTCATTAGAAACTAATGGGAGCTCCTATAAAAATTATAAGAAAATCCTATTAAAACCCAGTAAAAAACTATTGAAAACACACTATTATTTTAATAGGATCGTCATATTATATTAAAAGTAGCATACTATTAATTCTACTTAATAACCGTTTTAAACTTTAATAGTATGTACTATTATATTTAAAGTAGACCGTATTGTTTTAATTCGGCAAAACTCAGGAGAAACTAATGGGAGATCCTTTAAAAATAATAAGAAAATCATACTAAAATTCAGCAAAATACTAGTGAAGCCACTATTGTTTCAATATGATTTTCATATAATTTTAAATGCTGTAAAGCATCATTCAGTTGGTACCTGTAATTTTCAAAAATTGTAATAATTTAATCCAACAAACATTTATTAACTTAAAAAATTTTTATATTTATAAAAATTCATTTGATACATTAACATAAAAAATAAAAAGATATTTATTAACATAAAAAATCTTTATATTTATTAAAATTCATTTAATATATAAAAACAATGCTTGTTATTAAATTGTATAGGTTTTAATTTTTTTTTAGCCTGAAAGCTTTTATTCCGTCTTTTAGAAGATGTAAATGAATTGGAGGACCGTCAAATTCTTCGACATCATGTAAAGTTAATGTATTAATGTGTGTATGCACTATGTATGCCTGGTAATGCTCACTAAATTGACTTATTTGCCACTGTCTACATAGTAAATTCAATTTTGATTTTTGTAAAATAATTTGTTCAATTTCAAAAAGTCAGACGGAATGTGTGTTTGATTTAGTTAAATAAAAACGTTTTCTATATAATTTTCCTCTGAATTTAACTTTTTTCACACAATGACAATTTGATAGATTAATATTAAATATATCCTTATACATTAATTGCAAATTACAAATATATATATATCTTTTTCTTCATATATTAAATCAGTTTCAAAAAACTTTAGAGTTACAAGTAAATGCGAAAATTTAAGTCCAGCTTTAACAGCAAGTGTATATGGAAGATTAACTCTGGAATTGGTAGCTTTGGCTGCATTTTTGTTTTGCTTGTGCGCTTGCGCTTCAAACCGCATGCACCACAAATGTTTCAATGGTCCACACCTGCTAATTGCAGATGGATAATGTAATAAAAAATGAAACTTTGGTTTCAATGGTTCATTGAATAATTCAATGTACAGGGAATTATGTTTTGATACTAAATGTTCTAGAGATTTTATATCAATTTCATTTATATGAGGCAGCGTAACTAAATCAATAATCTTAATCAAAACTATTAAAAGTTCCCACATTTTATCATTTATGGGTATTACATCTCCGATCATTAATGGTAAATAATTTATAAAAGTCATAGTTTCACGCGCAGTCAATTTTAAATTACATAAATTTAATGCAGACAAAACAAAAGGTGAAGATATGTTTCCAATTTCTGTTTCTCCATAGTCAAACATTTGTTTTCTATAGTTTAAAATATCTAGTGTTAATAATTTAGATTTTTCTTTATAGTGTACTAATATTTTTGTAATGTCATATCTACAGACACCTTCAAAGAGGTCATGCATTATGTCAAAGTAAAAATTATTAGTCACATGAAAAGATTTAATATCATTGAAAACACAGTTTTCCTTAATTCCAGTTAATTTTTCATTATTGCTCATGATATCTGTTGTATAGTTATCAATTGTTCGTAATGCATTTTTATGTTCTGTTATGTCCGACTGCATTTCAAATTTAGACCTTTTACAAGCTCTACAATAATAGTTTGAGTTGAAGCTGGAAGTAAATCCTAAATCCCCAACAACGAAAGCTAAAATGAAATGGATGTGATAGATTTTATCAAGAACTTCAATTTTTATACCTTGTGTTTATAAATTTTTAATACGGTTTATAAAAGGTCTGATTGAAAAAGAATTCTCATAGAAAGACCGGTCTTTCGTTTTTTAAAAAAAAAAACCCAGCAACAAATATATTGCTCAACTTGGATAATTGATGTTGGATAGTTGGAAATGTATAGTATACACCACAAATTGACTGGTCTTTAGCATGTGACCCCAGAGGATTATCGACACAAAAATCATCTAAAAACAAGATATAAGGAATTGATAGTTTTCCTTCAACATTTTCGATTTTTTTTCCAAGTAGTTCCATTTATTAAGTTACCATAACTACCCGGAGTACATTGGCTTAATTTTTCACTATTCTCCAAAGTTTGCTGCAATATATTTGTGCTTTCAAAATATTTTTTTATTTGAAATTCAAGGGGCATTATTACACCTGTAACTTTATTAGAATCGATTGTGGGAGAATTATTGATAATAATTTCGCAAACTTCTTCATTAATTGTATAAAACGATGGCTTTTTAAATAATTCTTTCGATTCTAATTCTTGGAAAAATTTTTATTCAGATTTAATAGATTGAAACGGGGCCATAAATTGATCCAAAATATTTGTAGCTAGTAATTTGTTTTGCGAATATGGTACCAATGATATATCATTGGTACCATATTTTATCCCTTTTTGTCCCATTTCGCCCGCTGAAACTTGTATTTTCTTTGTAGTTCTTCCAAGCTACAGGAGGAATGTCCGCAACAAATTTCAAATGTATGAAAATCAGAAATTTAATTAATAAGCCAAGGCTACCAATATTTGTATACTATGTATATATATAATGGAAATAAGACTTCAATTCATAATGTAAATATAAGGCAGCAATAATAAATACCCTTAATATTGGGGGATATAGAGTGTATTTTCAGCTGCAGTCCTTTGGTTGGTTGTATTTCCATCTATTTTAAATTCAAAAGTATAAATTTTTAAAATACCTTATCTCTCACGTACGCAGTATAAGACAACTTCATGATTCTACCATTTTTTGTCGTAAAAGCAACAAAATAAAGTACGAATTTGGAAAAAAATATTTTACGTGGCTATGCACTCAGAGGAATGTATATACCCAATTCCATGATACTATCTGTGGCCATTTTGTTGGTACCATTTTATCCCCTTTTTCGCATTTTACTCCTTAAAAGTGCAACTTTCGAAAATTTCATCATTCTAGCTGTAGCCTTTTAGTTGGTACCATTTTTATCCCTCTGCTCCCATTGAATCCCTTGAATGTACGAATTTGGAAAAACGTTTTTTTTCGTGTCACTCAGTCAGAGGAATGTATACCGCGAATTACATGGTTCTATATGCATCCATTTGTTTGGTACAATTTTTATCCCCTTTTTCCAATTTACACCCTAAAAGTACGAATTTAGAAAATTTCCTTTATTTTATGTGTGTACGCAATCAGAGGAATATATACACCGAATTTCATTATTCTAGGTGCTGCCGTTTGGTTGGTACTATTTTTAACCCCTTAAAAGTACGAATTTAGAAAAAATACTTTCATATTATGTATCTACTCTATTAGAGGTATGTACACGCCAAATTTCGTTTGATAGGTACTATTTTTATCCCTTTTCGTCCCATTTCGCCCCCTACAAATAAAAATCACTCTATGGTGCCCTTTTATGCTATAAAGGGAATGCAAATTGCAAATATCAAGTAAATACAACCTAATATGTTCAAAAACATATTGAAATACTCTAAATATTAGGGGTATTTTCAGTTCTTGTGAGGAAAATTGTCTTCCTTATGGACCTATTTATATGACAAACTTAGTATACCCCTATCCTGGGTAAATTTGCTTAAATATTTTAAATAAATAAATATCGGTGGTTCGTTGGCTAGCTAGCAAACAAACGGACATGGCTACATCGTATTATATAATCCGATATGGTTTCGAAAAAATTGACAGTTACACCTTTTTAGTATTAAGAAGACGGGGTTTCCGATGAATATTTCAAAGTGTTGCAAACGGAATGACAAATTGAACATACACTTCATCCTAAGGTGGAGGTTATAACAACATTAACAAATAATTAATTCTATAAAATATGCAAAATATAATTATTGTCTGGCTTTTTTGGTAGATTGGTTTCAAACTTAGCTCGAAGAATATACACATAAAGTAATTCTCATTTTGCTGATGCGATTCGTGAATGAGAACTATGATTTGGGTTGGAGTAAGCGTTACAAAACCTCTGGCAAATTCTGGTGTGCCTACAACCAAATACAGTGCTTTGTATCAATATTTTGTTGTTGTTTTTTGTTTGTTAGATACAATTTTTCAGCTTTTAAAAAAGTCAACATCTGCATATATATCTATCTGCCACACGTGAGTTTAGTATCAAGAGCAAAATATTGTATCTTCGCACACCATCAGTTTTTTTTTGTCTTGATAGATTGAAAAAGTATTTGAGAACATTTGTTTGTTTTGAAATTGTTGACGTACACAAAGGCAATAAAGGTAGACTATAGTCAAGAAGTATACATATATTTAAGAAATTCATAAACAAAAGAATACTTCATTATTTAAGGGGAACAAACAAAATGATTATTATTGATGCTTTCTGGCTTAAAATTGGCACATGTATTTATTTAGTGTGGCATTTAGTTGAAAATTCAAAATAAAAATGAATGAATAGGTTCAATCAAAGATACTAAGAAATCCGCCGCTACCGGGGATAGAACAGCGAATCTTTTAGTTGCTGCTACGACACTCTAACCATTTCAGCTCTCCTCTATTGTGACTGGTGAATAACTAACGGAAACCATTTTTCGCTATAATTCACAATACGAAACTTAATAAAATATTTGGTTAGTATGAACTACGTATTATATAATTCAAATACATACGAAGTTAAATTAGTATTAAATTAATTAATACCATTTAATTGTATTGACATTATGAGGTACTAACAAAAAAATAAAATATATTAAGTTCATCAGAAAAATAATAAATTCAACGTCGGCGTGCACAATGCTTTATATTAGGCCTGTTCGATTGGGCTTACTAGCTTACGATTAAGAAACTTGGTAAGGTGGCATCATTGTTGCCCATTGACATACCTTAAATGGATCAACAAGAAAAATCTGGCAACAACGCTAAGCGAGTAGTAAGCTACTTTCTTGTTAAGCAAGTAAATTCCATAAAAAAATTAAGCTAGTAAGCCCAATCGAGCAGACCTATTGTCAGTGGAATTTACGTAAAATCGTTTCTTAGTAGTGATATTGGGGAATTACACGCAAAATTGCAGTACTCTGACTTTAACCGTTCGGTCTGGGCGCCGATCAATGAGTCAGCCAGTCAGTAACACAACAGTTTTATATACATATGTATACACAGTTGCGGTCAAAATAATAGCAGCGCACCATAGCTTAGCATACATTTTCATATATTTATTTGTGTGATAATTTTTTATTGCTACTACTGCATTAAATGCTGTGTAATGAGGTTACAAACACGAAATAATTGTTTATTTGTTGATATGATTTTAATTGTTTTAGAAATTTCACATTTTTTAAACTATCGACATTTTGGACCGGTCAAAATAATAGCAGCATTCAAAAAATCTCAAGAAAAATTAATTTTATCTCATTTTTACAATTCGATTTGATGTTATAAATAAGATATTATGAAATGTACACTATTTCTGAAATGTTATTGTTTTATTTTTCTTCATAAGTAGGGCGAGCAAAGCATTGTGGAGAACAAAATCGAGTTCATATAAAAAGTTTGAAATCTGAGGGTAAATCATATAGTGAAGTTTGATTTTTTTCCAGTGTTTCATTAAAATGATCAGAAATTCCATATTATAAGAAGAAAAAACAAAAACACGTTAAAAAAATCAGTTTATATCATCTGCAACCATTCGCCGAATAGTAACGTCTAGTAAAAAACCCACTTACGCCCGCCACCGAAATAAAAAACAATGTGTGTCCATCTTTGAGAGTTTAAAATGTTCGTAGAATACTAAGAAAACATAATCTGTAAGCAAGAAGTCCGAGAAAAGTCCCACTTAAAAATAAAAGACATGCCACAAAAAATTGCAGCTCGCAAAAACACACCTGCAGTAGCCAACCAAAAAGTGGGTGCACGTTTTATGGTCAATTGAATCAAAAATTGTTTTATATGGTGGGACAGTCCCTCGACAGTTTGTAAGACGTCCACAGAACACGTCTCCAGATAAAGTGCCAAAACTGTCAAATAGGATGGATCAAGCATAATGGCTTGGGCGTGTTTTTCATATTATGGAGTTAGGTCAATACATTGGCCCAGAACTACTATGGACTCTGCCCAGTACATCAAAATACTGCCTAATATTATGCTTACGTATGCAGAATATGGAATGCCCCTGAAATGAGTCTTCTAGCAGGTCAATTATCCCGAAAACACCACCCGACTTGCAAAAAGGTGGTTTGAAATCAATAATATCGATGTTATGGAATGGTTCGGGCAGACACCACATCTCAATATAATCAAAAATTTTAAGTGTGATGACTTAAGTAAGATCTCACTAGCAATACAATAACAATATTTGACACGAAATTATAGAGGCATGGTCAAATATACCGCATTAAAGGTCCAAAATACTAGTTGACTCCAAGAAACGACGTTATGTAGCAATATTAAGCAATAAAGTCAGTACAACTAAGTGTTAAATTCAAGAAAATGTCGTTATTTAAGTAATTATTCAAAAAAAGTTTTCAATTAAAGTGAATTGAAACAAAATATTTTTAGTTTTTATTAGCGCTGCTATTTTTTTGACTGGTCTCATTTTTGACATAAAAGGTTCTAATGGCTTAATCTCAAAATTACAAAAACTTAATTTTTTATTTAAAACCATATTAAGAATGGCACAATACCACATTTCAATCACCGTAAAAACTGTTAGGTTTTTCGAAGTAAAACTGATATTTTTCTTTGTCTACATTTTTTTATCTCGTCGCTGCTATTTTTTTGACCGCAGCTGTATATAGATATATTGAACACTTCAATTGACAAATTGAAAGTAAAAACAAAATGTTCGCAAAATATGTAGACGATTTGTTTGGGATACTAAAAGATGATTAATTTGGCAATACCCTAAAACATTGAACTCATTCATTCATTATAGCCTCCACCACAGGATGGAGGTATCCTAAGTTTGTCATTCCGATTGTAACACCTTGAAACCCTATAAAGAGTATATATATTTGATCGTCGTAAAATTCTAAGACAATCTATCCGTCTGTTGTAAGAACGCTAGAAACTAAACGAACGGAAGTAGGAGGTACATATTTTCCATAATTGCGCCTTATTGTCGTAGATCGGTTGGGGTTGCAAACGGGCGAAATCGGTCCAAAGGGATTTTTTATTTAGAGTATTTTAGCATGTCTTTTCAATATGTCTGCATATATTAGGTATGCGCTTTTCCCTTACAGTAGAAACGTGCACCATAAAGTTATTCTTATTGTTCGTAGGGGTGAAATGGGACAAAAAGGGATAAAAATGGGACCTATCAAACGAAAGCAGCTAGAAACACGATATTCGACGTGTACATTCCTCTAATTGAGTAGATACATAATATAAAAATGGTAACAACCAAACGGCTGCACCTAGAATAATGAAATTCGGTGTATACATTCCTCTGAATGCGTAGACACGAAAAATAATAAGTAAGGAAAGGCTAAAGTCGGGCGGGCTGACTATATCAATTCGGTAAAAAACGGGAAGGACTTTTGTATGTTTCCTAATCAAAGAATTGTATCGGGGCTATATCCAAACATGGAATGAAGTGACCCACTTTCACAGTAGGTTCTTCCAGTTCAAGTAAAACATGTTAGCTTAATTTGAATTAAAAAGAATTTCGGTGAAAATACGTATCTTTGATTGAACTTATTCATTCATTTTTATTTTGAATTTTCAACTAAATGCCACACTAAATAAATACATGTGCCCAAAATGTCAATTTTAAGCCAGAAAGCATCAATTATAATCATTTTATTTGTTCCCCTTAAATAACGAACTATGTATACTTTTGTTTATGAATTTCTTGAATATATGTATACTTTTTGACTATAGTCTACCTTTATGGCCTTTGTGTATGCCAACAATTTCAAAACAAACAATTGTTCTCAAATACTTTTGCAATCTATCAAGACAAAAAGACCTGATGGTCTGCGAAGATACAATATTTTGCTCTTGATACTAAACTCACGTGTGGCAGATATATATGCAGATGTTGACTTTTTTAAAAGCTGAAAATTGTATCTAACAAACAAAAAACCACAACAACAAAATATTGATACAAAGCACTGTATTTCGCTGTAGGCACACCAGACGGCCGTTTGTAATTTGCCAGAGGTTTTGTAACGCTTACTCCAAACCAAGTCAAAGTTCTCGTTCACGAATCGCATCAGCAAAATGAGATTTCCTTTTTTTGTATATTCTTCGAGTTAAGTTTGAAACAATCTACCAAACTACGATGTAGCCATGTCCGTCTGTTTGATAGCTAGCCAACGAACCACCGAGCTATTGGATTTATATTTTCCAATGGTCCCAGAGGAGAATTTTGTATCCTTAACAAGTACTGAAAATAACCCCTAATATTTATTTATTTAAAATATTGAAGCGTTTTTATACCCTCCACCTCCAGGATGGCGGTATACTAACTTTGTCATTTGTTTGAAATATCGACCTGAGACCCTATAAAGTCTATATATTCTTGATCGTCATAAAATTCTAAGACGATCTAGCCATGTCCGTCCGTCCGTCTGTCTGTTGGAAGCACGCTAGCATCTAAACAAAAGGAGCTTGGAGGTTCAAATTTTGCATAAATACGTCTTATAGTCGTAGATCGGTTGGGATTGAAACTGGGCGAAATCGGCCCAAAGGGAAAAAATTTTCCCTCACTAGGACTGAAAACCCCCATAATAACCCCTAATATTTTAGAGTATTTATTCATTCCCCCGATAACAAAAACATGGTCCATAAAACGATTTTTATTCGTAGGGGGTGAAGATGAAAGATACATATCAAACGACAACAGCTAGACAAACACGAAATTCGTTGTGTACATTCCTCTAGTTGAGTAGATACATAATATGAAATTATATTTTCCAAATTCGTACTTTTAAGGGATAAAATGGGAATAGAGGTTTAAAAATAGTACCAACTAAACGGCTGCACCTAAATTAATGAAATTCGGTGTAAACATTCCTCTGATTGCGCAGACTCGTAAAATAAAGGGATTTTTCGAAATTTCTACTTTTAGGGGGTAAAATGAAAAAGGGGATACAAATTGTACCAACCAAATGGCCGCATAGTAGAATCATGAAATTCGGTGTATATATTACTCTGATTGCGTAGACTCGTAAAATAAAGGGATTTTTCGAAATTACTACTTTTAGGGGGTAAAATGCAAAAAGGGGATACAAATTGTACCAACCAAATGGCCGCAGGTAGAATCATGAAATTCGGTGTATACATTCCCCTGACTGCGTAGACACGAAAACTAAAAGGTTTTTCCATTTCGTACTTTTAAGAGATACAATGAGAAAATAGGGATAGAAATGGTACCAACTAAACGGATACAACTAAAGGGTGATTTTTTAAAAGCTATATGAAAGTTTTTCAAAAAAAACACATAAATTTCAGAAAAATGCAAGAAATCTTTATTTGAATCGATAGTACGGTCCATATAATTTAATGTTTGAAGATTATTTCATGCAAATGTTGACCTTGACTGCGCCTCAAATGGTCCATCCGCTTAGTCCAATTTTGGCATTTCCACGATTTTGAGTAACAGAGACCCAATTGCTGCGAACGGCGACGAATCGATAATTGATGGTTATCATTAACACTGGCCGATACAGCTGCGATATTTTCTTCAGTTCGCACTCTACGTAAGCGTGTTGGTGGTTTAATGTCCAACAATGTAAATTTGGTGCGAAATTTAGTCACAATAGCCCGAATAGCCGCTTCAGTGGGTCGATTAAACTAACCATAAAATGGAAGCGCGCGATGAACTTTCTTAACAGAGCACGTTTGTTTTGGTTTGGCTACATAAAAAAAATTCAACATTTTCCTGCACTTCTACGAAAATCGACAGCCTATGTGGAATGTAATACATGGTGGAGGGTATGTGAAGTTCGGCCCGGTCGTACTTAACACCGGTTTTACTTGTTCAGATTGCACGAGAAATCAATCGATTTTTATAGATATTTTAATTAAATTGAAGTTGATTTATTTTGCTACGTTAAAATGGGAGAGCATAGATTTTATTCAAAATTAGGAACACAATTTTCCTGAGTGGACTGTGATTAAATAGGGATTGTTGTCTGTCTAACTGTCTATCATTCATTTACACCTCCCACAACTCACTTGTCAAGAGCTTAACTAGGTGTGCAATTAGCAACAATTACATACATAATTTACATTACTTGACACGCTACTCTCTTTCTCTACGTCTTCTTCATCATCTGCGTTACATTTAACTTTCTTTGGCGAAGAAGAAGACGATGAAGAATGGGCAACGATTTCCTGCCTACAATTGGTGCATGAACGAATGGTGAACGAGGGCCAGTCAACGACTTTAACACTTCGTCTAACGTTTTTCACGAAAACGAAACTCTTCAGAAAAAGAAACCAAGAAACCTAACAACAACAAAAATAACCGTGAAAATAGGAGTAATAAATTATTGCTGTTGTTCATATAAATTTCTAAAGCAAATGCAGACATACATGTGTATGTTTGTACATTCGATACTTGTACATACATACATATATTGGGTTTCTTTCTTAAATACCACCGATAAGATTTAATTCGAAAACATACATATGTACATGCTTCAATTCGTATTGAAACGTAATCGCATTAGAGCGTGTCATTCAA
Source organism: Polietes domitor (assembly GCA_947397865.1). Taxonomy (NCBI): domain Eukaryota; kingdom Metazoa; phylum Arthropoda; class Insecta; order Diptera; family Muscidae; genus Polietes; species Polietes domitor. The sequence goes on along the minus strand of OX377619.1, from coordinate 152,984,450 downwards.
TTCAATTCACATTTATAACTCAATTCGATTAGATTCTTGTTTGGATGTGATAAGAAAAATCAATACGAAACAAATGAAATTTGTTACATTCGAAATGAATGTTTGTGTGTACAAATGTACTTTAGAAATGATGATGTTCAAACAAAAATATAAAATCAGTCAGTCTCCATATGCAACTGTATTTCTGGATGGCATTATCTGAGACGTCTGTGTCTGCAACCTGATACGACGTCCCTCAAATTGTTTGACAGTCCATTACTTACAAACTAACATCTACAATGGTTACCAGAAAAAAATTCAAAACAAATCGAATAATTGTGACGAATTTCTTTATCCAGGGCGGGTTTCAGGTAGATCATAACATAACACTCCAAAAGTGTCATTAAGTCCATGGACTTTATATTACCATTATTGTAAAAGATATAACCATTTTGTAAAAGATAAAATATCACTGGCTGATTAAGCATGGATGTAATAAAAGGTGTTATAAAAATGTAATAAAAGTAATTAAAACGACTTCGCAGATCAATAGCTAATATCGTCCAAAATCATATTGAAAAATCGTCTAGAAAATTAGAAATGTAGTCGAACATAATATTCCATTTACCATTTTGGGCAGAACTGAACAGCATTATAAAAGAAATTGTCATCAAATTCAACAATTTAAATTTTTAAAATGTTAACAAAAAACAAATAAGGAATGGCTAAAGTCGGGCGGGCCCTTCAGTTTTTACGGCATTCAATTCAATTCGGTGAGGATTTTGGAAAGTGTCCTATATCATGGACAGATGATACACTCATTCACAATGTATCTTTCAATCTGAAATATGACTTGTGATCAAAATCTGTTAAAATATGTGTTTTCTAGAGTAAAATCGGCGACATTTAAATGGAACCTATATATAAAACTGAACCGATATGACTGGTAATTTTCACTACAGCTGTTTCTAGTTAAAATATAAGGTGTTGTGCCAAAGTTGAAAAAAATCTGTCTAAATATATATGGTTTCGAGAGCGGAAAACGTAAAATCGGGAACGAAATATAGTAGGAGCTATACATAAATCTGAACCGATCTGACCCACTTTCACCACAGATGATTTTAGTAGTAATAAAAGGTGTTGAGCCAAATTAAAAAAAAAATCCGTTAAAATTTGTGGTTTCTAGAACAGAAACAGTTAAATCAGAAGAGATATTTGTATTCAGCTATATTTAAATCTGAACCGATCTGGCCCACTTTCACCACAGATGTTTCTAGTTGGAATATGAGTGGTTGTGCAAAATTTGCAGAAAATCGTTTAAAAGATATGGTTTCCAAAGCGGAAAAGTCAAATCGGGGAAGACACTTGGGTGGTAGCTATATATAAATGAAATATAAGGTGTTGTGCTAAATTTGAAGAAAATCTGTCAAAATATATGGTTCTAGAACGTAAAAAATCAAATCGACACCGAAATTTGTAAGGGGGTTATAATTAAATCTGAACCGATCGGGAGCTATTTCTAGTTGATTGGAAGAAAAATTTGCCAAATTGGAAGAAAATCTGTTGATATTGTTATTGTGGTTTCTAGAGCGGAAAGAGTAAAACTGAGAGCTATATCTAAATCTGAACCGATAGCGTTCGTCCTTATCCCATAAAACTTCGTTGTGCAAAGTTGCATTCAGTTCTAAAAACAATTGCGACCTGTACTTTGATTACAAGAATAGATGGACAGACGGACGGACGGACGGACATTGCTAGATCGAAAAGGAAAGGTTGAACTTCGTCATATCGTTCATATGGTTCGGCAATTCCTCATCCGATCAAACCAATTTGTCAGTACATGGCCCAATGATGCGGCCATCCCAAAATAGTGGCGTGGATAGTGGTTGTTTATGCACTGTGTTACTTTGGAAGAAAGTTTTTAATGTTTCACAATAAATCTGAAAAATTGGAAAATTTAAGCAAGCATATTACACTGTCCAAAAGCATTTTTGGAACGCAATAGCTACCCTATAATTCTGAAAGGGCATGTTGAGCAGATCATTTTTGTAGAATAAATTTATAGTCCAGCTGTTCTGAGTTTTTTTTACAGCGGGTCAAAGTTTTAATTTTTTTTGGTCGAAGGGAGTATTTTACTAAGCTAAAAAAGTGTTGAGCTGAGAGAATTCTTATTGTCACAACTGTATTGTGGAATTTTATGAGGATCATTTTTGTGGGAGATCCTAGCCCTGTAGCTCCTCTCTTTATGGATCAATTTCGAGTATAACAAAAAAGTCCCTTTCAAAAAGAACATTTAATGATTAAAATGTTGACAGAAAATTTTAGTTGGTGTCACCAAAGTCATAAATGAAGCTCTTCAGGCTTAAATAGCAAAATTACCCGTCAACTTATACATCAAAATTAAAAAATATGTTAAAATTGTGGGTACTTCGGTAGAGCACGATAAACAACAAATTGGATATTTTTGCAAAATGTTCCTTTTCGCGGGATATATGTCGCATGACATGTCTGCATGACAGTTTTATTTTGTAATTTTCTTGCGCGGCTCCATTGCTTTTATTTCAACTTTCTCTGTCTGGGTTTTTGAAACTATTCTGTCACAAATTGGTCAGCAATCATATGTCGGCTTTTCTAAAGGCACAACAATTTTTTAGTAAAATTAAAAACCCTACCCTATTCAAATTTGAATGCAATCCTTACTGTTCTACGATAAATTACAATTATATTTTTAATATTTTTTACATCCCAGGGTGAAATTAGCCAGAGATATATAATTTCCAAAAATTATGAAGTAGTATCCAAGAAGCAAAATCGATATCTGACGAAGGCAGTTTTTCTGCGGTCATCAAAGCACATCGACAATATTGGAGTATGGTTTTTCTGACATCATTTTTATGCCAACAAAAAGCAGACATAACTTCCAAAAGTCAGAAGATCGTCGATTTTTAATAGACGCCACAATTCGAACAGGCTACAAACAATTAGTCGTAGTTCACTCATATACGGACGAGAAAAAAAAACCGTGAGAAGCTTATGAACATGTGTTTAAATTTATAAATATTAATTCCAGGCTTCAGCATTTCATATCCATTATGGAATGGCTTTAAAGCCTTAAGTAATGTGTTTCCGGTGGAGCTCCTTAAAATGGTTTTGGTTCCACTATTGCCAAGCTCTTGGACGCAAGTACCAAAAGATAAAGAAATGTGACATTATCGTTAAAAATAACGAAGAGTATAACAAGTAGTATCAATTTTTTTTTGATTCTACCATTAGGAAATCCTGTACAAATTAAAGAGATTTTTTTTGATTCTACCATTAGGCAATCCTGTACAAATTGAAGAGCTGCTCCTGATTCTAAAGAACGAGTGGATCTCTCCTATGACATCCACTGTTTCTCAAAATATTATTGTTTCTTGCTGTGTTATTTTTCGGAAATTTTAATAACTCGTTCTTCATTATTCATTCATTCCCTCAGAGTCAATTTCCTCCAGTTGCATTTTCTTGATTCCAGATACAGACCAAACGTCTGTGCCATATTGATATTAAAAGTAACTTATTTATTTCATGATTTCAGTTTGCCTTTTTTCGTTTTGACCCTAAAAGCTCAAATTTGGAAAAATCCTCTTTTTGGCGCATCTACACGTCAGACTAACACTAAATTACATGATTCTAGCTACGGCCGCTTAGTAGTTAGTACAAAATTTATCCCATTTTGATCCAAAAGATACGAATTATTTTTCGCGTCTCACAGTCAGAGCAATACACACACACACCGAATTTCACCATCCCATTCCTTGCCATTGTACTCGCTTGAGTGCAGCAAAATTACCCAATTGGTAAGACTGTTTACATTGGGGTCTTAAGATGGTGTGTATCCCAATATCAATGCGTGTACGGCACATTTTGGCCCTTTGTGCATTAACTTTTACAAATTCACTTTTTTGCAATTCCCGTTTTGAACGTCATTTGATCATTATCAAATTTACTTCAGCGTAACAATAATCCTGATAAGATAATATAACTTTAATATGTAGTAAACTAGTGTGATTAACGAATAGCAATCAGCAAAGTGCTGTACTCGCTTGATTACACCCCTTAAAATCCAATTTAAAAATAAAATTTTAGTTTCCGATTATCATTTGTTCTTATTGGAGCAATTAAGAGGCTAAATTAGTAAAAAATATTTAAACATTTTCTGAAAGAAAATATCTTGGGAATTAATGGGCTATTGTAGCTGCAGTCATTTGGTTGGTACTATTTGTATCCCCTATCGCGTCATTTTCCCCCGAAAAGTACAAATTTAGAAAAATGCCTTTTTGTTTCGTGTCTACAGTCAGATGAATGTATACACCGAATTTCATGATTTTAACTTCAGCGGTTTGGTATCCCTTAAAAGTAGGAATTTTTAAAAATCAATCTATTTTATGTATCTACGTATTAGCGGGATGTGCATTTGAAATTTCATGTTTCTTTCTGTTGTCGTATCATTGGTACCTTTTTGTCCCATTTCAGTCGCTAAATCTTTTATTTACTTTTTGGTGCTTTTACGCTACAAGCAGACATTTTCAAAAAATTCTTAAATAAACTAAATATTAGGGGGTATTTTCTGTTCTTGATGGGGAATTTTTGTTTCCTCTGGGCCGATTTCGCTCACTTTCAATCTGAACCGATATGCAACCATAAGACACATTTACAGAAAATTTGAACCTCTTAGCTCATTTCGTTCGGCAGCTAGCGGTCAGACGAACGAACATGGCTAGTTCGTCTTAGATTTTAACCACGACCCCGAATATATGTACTTTATGGGGTCTCCGATGGATATTTCAAGATGTTACAAACGGAATGAGAATATTCACTTTCCCATCCTACGGTGGAGGGTATAACAATTAAAAGGAAGAATCCAACAAAACAGCAAAAAGTAAAATCGATATTTGGCGAAGCCATTTTTTTGCGAAGTATGGGTCATCGAAGCATATCGACGTCAGAATGCAAAATAGAATAATCAGTCAGATAATTAGTTTTTTTTTGTCGTAGAGCGGTCATATATAAAGTGATTTCTTAGCTATTACCTTTTTGGCAACACTGGTTGAAACAGCTGACTACTATCCGTACTATCGATTCAAATAAAGATTTCATGCATTTTCTGAATTTTATTTGTTTTTTTCTTTTTGAAGCACTTTCCTATAGCTTTTAAAAAATCACCCTTTATAACTTTAAATGTTCTGTAAATACTGGCAAAATGGGCTGTTTTTAAATATCACTAATAGATTCCATTCACACAACCCCCTTAAATTCAGTTTTGTGGCACAGTTTAGCACCAATTCGAACGAAATTAACCCTAAAATGTATTTTAACTTTTGACTTATGTCCGTCATTTAAGTTGAGTTTTAATATATTTAGAAACTTACAGTAGAGTTTTACGGCAAATAATTTGTTTACCCTTTCTCGAAAAAATAGACCAAAAAGTCCACTATATTAAGGAGGCTAGAAGGTTAAAATGTTCCACAAAACTATTGGTCATATTGTTTTAAGCAGTATTGCTGAACCCATCCTATACTTAAAATGTAAGGATCAAAAGGTTTCCCATACACAAAGTCCAACTCAACTTTGTTCAATTTTTTCTCTTTCAATATATTGGGAATTGAACACCCCACATAAATTTGTTAAAATCTAAAGTTTAAAAATTGACCTTTTGCCGCTAAATTTCAACATGGATGTTTCCAGTTGAAACATGGCATGGTGTTGTGTCAAATTTGAAGAAAATTGAGTAGAACATGTGGTTTCAAGAGCGGAAAAGGTCAAATCGGGGGAGACATTTGTATAGGAGTTATATCTAAATCTGAACCGATCTGACTCACTTGGCCATAGATGTTTCTAGCCGAAATATAAGGTGTTGTGACCAACGTGAAGAAAATCGGTTAAAATATGTGGTTTCTAGAGCAGAAAAAGTCAAATCGAGAGCGACATTTGTAAGGGAGCTATACCTAAATCTGAACCGATTTGACTTAATTTCATCATAGATGTTAAAATATATGGTTCTAGGGTAAATTTGAAACATATTGAGTAGAATACGCGGTTTCATGAGCGGAAAAAGTCAAATCGGGAGCGACATTTGTATGGGAGCTATATATAAATCTGAGCCGATTTGACCTATTTTCACCAAAATTGTATCTAGTTGAAATATAAGGTGTTACTCCAAAATTGAAGACAATTTGTTAAAATTTGCAGTTTCTAGGCCGGAAAATGTCAAATAGGGAGCGAAATTTGTATGGTGGCTATATCTAAATCTGAAGCGATTTGACCCATTTTCACCACAGATGTTTCTAACTTATATAAAGGGTGTCCCAAGAAGAACGCAATTTTTAAATCTGGCAACATTCGAAGTGTCATTGTTTGACATTTGAACAATTGTTATTGTTTGTTAGTAGAAGGTACGAGGTTAGTAAAAATGGAGCGCTACACGAATGAACAACGCATTCTCATTGTGAAATTGTTTTACCAAAATGGTGAAAGTTTTGCGGCTACAGTTCGCAAATTGCGATCAATTTGGGGTCACACTGGGTCTGTTAGTGATGTAAAGACAACAACGCGCCATCGACCAGGTCGATCGACCGAAAATGTCGCAGCTTTACGTGATGATGTCGCTCAAACTCCATCAACCTCAATTCGACACCGAGCTCAGCAAATTGTTGTCTCCAAATCCACTTTGCAGCGAATTTTGACGAAAGATTTGCATCTTCATGCATACAAAGTTCAATGGACTCAGGAACTGAAGTCAACTGACCATGGACAGCGAAGGGAGTTCGTTAATTGGGTATTGGAGAGAAAACATGAAAATGCTGATTTTGCCGATAAAATCATCTTCAGTGACGAGACCATTTTCATCTTGATGGCTTCGTCAATAGGCAGAATTGTCGCATTTGGGGTGCGGAAAATCCTCGAGTGATTCACGAGAAGCAAATGCATCCTCAACGTGTCACTGTGTGGTGTGGTTTTTGGGCTGGAGGAATCATTGGATCTTTTTTTATGAAAATGAGGCAGGTCAAGCGCAAACAGTCAATGGTGTTCGGTATCGTGAAATGATAACAAGTTTTTTCTTGCCTAGAATTGAAGAAATGAACGTGGAGGGCATGTGATTCCAACAAAGCCGCGGCGGCCATCTGCACGATATATTGTTCCATACATAACCTCATTCTGTCTACTTTCCGATATAATAAAGTTTCACGATTTTTTCTTAAATATCTGTGTTTTATTTAAAATTAAAAAATTGCGCTCTTCTTGGGACACACTTTATAAGGTGTTGTGAAAAATCTAAACAAAATCGCTTAAATTGTGTGGCTTCTATAGCAGAAAAAGTGAAATCTAAATATGAACCGATTAACCAAATTAAATAGCGTTCGTCCTTGACGTGTGTCAAGTTTCGTTAGAATCGGACAATAATTGTGACCTGTATCGTGATTACAAGAATAGATGGACAGACTGACGGACATGGCTAAATCGATTCAAAAAGTGATTTTATGTCGATCGGTATAATAAACGATGGGTCTATCTCGCTTCCTTTTGGGTGTTTCAAACAAATGCAAATGTGGTGTAGGGTATAAAAAGTCAATCAAAATCAATCATAAAAACATAAAACTAAGAATATTCAAACACTGCTAGTATAAAATTATAATTCAAATTTCAATTTGAAATTATTCAATCTCATGCAAAAATACTCGTGTGAATACTTTCGCCTCCTTTTCACAAATTTGATCACCAATATTTCTGTTCTACTTAAAGCCCTGGAATATAGATCGCTTCCAAAATAACCCTATTTGAACACACACAGCCCTTATTTGGCATATATATGTTTGTATGCGCAAATGGTTGATTTGAAGAAATGATCCAAGAAATGTTGAACCATTAATTCAGGTACTATAAAGTTGTTGATTGTTTTTTATTAATTAATAATGTCGGCTAATGTTGTATATACGAACACGCTCATATAAATATTATTAGCAAAACATCTACATATATATGTAGACGTTCGTATGCTTCTTCTGATTGTTGTTTACAAACAACAACGCTCTCAGGCCATTATTACTTAATTAATTTACCAAATTTGGATACATTTGGACACAATTCAACAGCCTTAATGGGCCATTAGCAATGTCGCAAATACAAATGTTTGATTTTTGTTCCCACCTACGTAAGTAACCACATATAAACGCACCTACGATGTACGTATATATATATATATATGAATATGTAAATATGTTCGTACATACCCGTTATCCAAGTGATATTTGACGAACGTATGCGTGAACTGGCACTAAGTGCCTCCAATAGATCCCAGGGTGCCTGGCTGTCACGACCACTTTGCAGGGGTACGCTTTGTACCGGTGAAAGGAGATAACAACAGCACAGAATTGCCCAAACTACCAACAACTGGTGTAAATGCATGACGATACACGAAAATCAGTCGTTAAACTCGGAGTAAACCAAAAAGAACGATTACTATTATTATTTTATTTTTTATCACTGCATTAATGAGTAAGTAAACGCCGTTTAATCGTGTTCGAAGTTTGAATTGAATTTCAAACCACTGGCAAATGTATTCGCCCGGAAATGCGAGCAGCTTGTGTGCCCACTCGTGCACAAAGTTTATAAACGAACTGGATATGTTGGCTTCGTGCGTTTGTTTATAAACGAGCAACGTTATGATCGCGACGATCAATGAATGTTTGGTTTCGTGCAAACCAGTATTGCCATATTTGTCCGAACTAAAGAAGTGATGGAAGATTTGGGGTAGAATTGTACCATAAAGAGAAAACTTTCAGTGCAAGAAAAATCCGACAGATGTCACTGGAAGTTAATATTGAAGATGAAATTTGGCACGCTAGCATCTAAACGAAAGAAGCTAGGACGTCCAAATTTTCCATAAATGCATCTTATAGTCGTAGATCGGTTGAAATTGTAACTGCGCGAAATCGGTCCAGAGAGAAAATATTTTCCCTCACAAGGATTGAAAATACCCATAATAAACCCTAATATTCTAGTGTATTTAAGCATGTTTTTTCAATATGTCTGCTTGTACTTACTTGATATTGGGCGCAAAAACGTGCACCATAAAATGATTCTTATTCGTAGGGGGTGAAATGGGACAAAAGGGGATAAAACTGGTACCTATCAACGACAACAGCAAGAAACACGAAATTCGGTGTGTACATTCCTCTAATTGAGTTGATACATAATATAATAGTATTTTTTCCAAATTCGTACTTTTAAGCGGTAAAATGAGAATAGAGGTACCAAATTAAAAAGTTCTGCTTTATATGCACTTGTTGCGTAAATTGCTCTTGTAGCTTGAAAAAAGTAAATACACGTTTTAGCTGGCGAAATGTATAAACACAAAAAAGAATAAAAAAGGATAAAAATGGTACCAAAGATACGACAACAGCTAGAATCATGAAATTCTGTATGTACTTCCCCCTAATTGCGTAGACACGTAAAATAGAGGAAATTTACGAATTTCGTACTTTTGGGACAAAATGGAATAAAAATGGTACCAATGATACGACAACAGCTAGAAGCATGAAATGTGTAGATGCGTATAATAGAGGGATTTTTCAAAATTCATACGTTTAAGGGATATACTTGGAAAAGAGGTACAAAATGGCATCAATTCGGTGTAGACATTCATCTGACTGTGAAGACGCCGAATTTTTCGAAATTTGTACTTTTAGGCTAAAAATGGGGAGAATGGGGATAAAAAATGTACCAACCAAATGGCTGCAACTATTATAACGAAAATAGGTGTGTACATTTCTTTGACTGTGTAGACCCGAAAAGTAAGAAAAAAAAACTGTTACCTGTGTGTACATTAGAGCGTACCAGGTGACAAGTAAAAAAAAAAGTTCGCCGTACACCTTCGAATATGAAGTATTATTGAAAGGTAGTTTCAAAAAAAAAAAAAATTATTTTTTTATGCCGAACGTAGGGGTCGCGCTTTTACATTTTTCTATATAACTTCTGCATTTATAAACGGATTTTAAAGTGTGATACATCGATGTTTTTGTCTCGACGAGGCCGATTTTTTTGTCTTTGAAGTCATTGAGCTCAAGCATGATTCATGATTTTATGCGAGCTTTAATTTTCTGATATTAGAGTGGTACATTAGGGTAGTAGCAACTGAGATATGATGGGTAAGTACCAGAAGGGGGTGCTTGAGCTCAATGACTTCAAAGACCAAAAAATCGGCCTCGTCGAGACAAAAACATCGATGTATCACACATATATATATATATATATAACTTAATATAAAAGTATTTTTTTTCAATACGTACTTTTAAGGGATTAAATGTTAATAGAGGGATAAAAATGGTACCAACTAAACGGCTACAGCTAGAATGATGAAATTCAGTCTGATTCTCTGATTGCATCAACACGTAAAATAAAGGGATTTTTTGAAATTCGTACTTTTTGATATTAAAATGGAAAATGGGGATTAAAAATGTACCAACCAAACGACCACAGCTAGAACCATGAAATTCGGTGTAAACATTCCTCTGACTGCGTAGACATGAAAAATAAAAAAATTCAAATTCGTACTTTCAAAGGATACAATGAGAAGAGAAGGATAACAATGGTACCAACTAAACGGATACATCTAGAATGATAAAATTCGATGTGTAAATCCCTCTAAGTGCATAGACACGTGAAATAAAGAGATTTTCGAAAGTCGCACTTTTAAGGGGTAAAATCGGGAAAAGGGGATACAAATGGTACCAACCAAATGGCAGCAGCTAGAATCGTGGAATTCGGTGAATATATTCCAAATTCGTACTTTATTTTGATGCAACCAACCGGCTGTAGCTGAAAATATTCCCACGATCCCCCAATATTTAGGGTATTTAAGCTGTTTCGAAGATTGCTGCCTTATATTTACTTTTGCGTGGTTTAAAATAATTAACATTTTATATTTATTTTTAAAATTATTTTTTTTTCAATATTCAATATTTTTATTTGCTTTAGTTTGGCTATAAAAAAATCGACAGCCTCTATGGTATATAAAGTTCGTTCCGGCCGAACTTAACGCCGTTTTTACTTGTTAATTCTTAAAAATAATTAGGATGGTTTAGTAGATGTGAGCAAATTAATATGACTTTCTAAAATTCAACGTTTGCGTTTTTCCTTAGGAAAAAATTAGCTCCGTCTACACCCTTCTTCTCGCTACAACATAAAGAAGCGAGAGAGTCTATTCTTTAAATTTATCGAAAAAATATCCACCATGAACAAACTCTGTGCAAAATGTCAAGACATTTGAACCGAAACAAACAGTTTTGTATGAAAAATGCATTATGAGTTATATGGGCGGCATCCAATTTGATGAAACGTCATATTTTTCTTGATTACGTTCAGAGAATGATCGGTGCCAAATCGCTTCACTGTACGAGAGAGAACTCCTTATGTATTAGAGAACTCAAATGTATACTTCATACATCCCACTGTGCGTTATCCTGACTCGCCGCCTACCCGAGGAAAGAGTATGATATCCGAGACCCCAAGATCTGATAGAGGACCTCAAAATATAAATAACAATTGGCCGGCATATTATCGATTTGTCTCGCTTATTTATCGAGTTAGCGAACGTTAAAATTATTTTATTTTTCAATTATTGTTCCCGATATTTACAATCGAAAATTAAAAAAATCGAAGAACATTTCGATAACTTTTTCAGTTATCGATAACTGCGTGAGTAATCGATAACTTTCAATTTCGATAAATAAGATAGTTATCGAAAAAATATTACTTTATTTTCCAAAAATTATTTTTTTCGAGTTTCCCGATATTTCGAAAAACTTCGTCAATTATCATCAGGGGTTTTACAATCGAAAATTGGAAAAAAAAATTGAAGAAAATTTCCATAACTGAGTAATCGAAAACTTTCAATTTCGTTAACTAAGATAGTTATCGAAAAATATAGTTTTATTTTTACCATATTTTACAAAAATTTAATTTTTTCCTAACTTTCGATAAATATCGGTAACACACCGACCATATTTTTTTGAGGTCTTCTTGCCAAAAACATAGACAGGTCTTTTTATTGGTAATACCAGCTTTCTAAACCTCAACATACAATGGAGTATGAGCGCCCCGGTAGTCGAGTTGGTAGCGTGCTCGACTATCATCGTGAGGGTTTTGGGTACGATTCCCACCAGAGGCTCTGGTCTGTCGCTGCAATAACTAGCTACAGTGGTCAGTCACCCCGGCTCAATCCCTGGACCCAAAATTAGAATATAAATTGACTTTGTATTGTAATTCATAATAAATACAATGGAGTATTAATTTTGCAAAATTATTATTTGTTTTGGGAAGTTTATGTTAGCATTGTTAATTAATGAAAAACATTATCAATTTATAATTATAACACCGTGAGACTATTTTACATTTTTATTATGTTGTTTTCATGATGTCATAATCATGTATGAAATCGAAGTATCAAATGAAAGAAAATAATGTTTGTTGAAAATACTTTAAATGATTTCATGATTCTAGCTGAAATGACATAAGGTCGATTTACAAATGTCAGATCCCATACAAATTTGTCATTTGTAAATCGACCTTATGTCATTTCAAGCTGAAATCGATCGATTTCTCATGCTGTGTGAAAAGGCTATGAGGGGAGGGGGGAATACTGCAAAATATTTGTTGCGGAACTATAATTTCCATTAAATGGAGATTCGATGTAGCCACAAAATATTTTTCGTTGCAGCAACGAACAATGACGTTGGTTGACTCTCAATGATCAAAGGATTTTCATATAAAAAATATTATATCATTTAGTAGATCAAGGTACAGTTATTGTTTATTTTCCATCGAAAAATACTGAATTTGTTAAGTTTTCGTCATAATCTATTTTCAAGTGGTAATTTAAAATATATCACTATATTTAGTTTAGTTTGAACATCCGAAGTCGAATTTGGAAAACAAAATTCCCAGAATAAAGTATTCGAAGTGTCGAATAAAACAGAGATTTCGCCATTCGGAATGAACTTACCCGAGAACCATGTGATATTTGAATCGCTTAATGCATAATCGGCCATAACTCCCTCCAATAGAGCCCAGGGTGTCTTGCTACCACGGCTTCCTATGGCCACGTTTTGTACAGGCAAAATAAGATAAGAACACAACAGAATAGCAAAAGCTACCAACAACTTGTAAAAATGCATGTCAATAGAAAAAAAAGCACAGTCGTTAAACTCAAATTATAACACAAAGAAAATATAAAACTGATTATTATTATTTTATTTCATAACACTGAAGTCGTCGTTTAACCGAATTTAGTAGTAGTTTCAAAGACAATTTCGAATTTGCCAATGTAACGCCGGAAATAGAAAGTCGAGCACCGACGGAAAACCTGTCAATTAGACTACTCGAATTCAACTAGACGATTTGGCTTAGCGCTTCTGTTTATAGACGTAGAATCTTAACTTAATAAAGCCATAAAACATATTCAAATTTGTTACTCAATGATGCTAGTGTTGCCATAATTGTGCAAATTTAAAGAGGGCTGTTGGGAAAGCATATTTTTTAAATTTGTCAACAATGGGAATACGTGTGTGTGAAAATGAATTTTGAAAAATTTATTTTATGTTAAAAATATTAGACTTAGCCTGGACAATTGTCCAGTGTAAGTCAAATTTATGGTTAACGAGGCTAAGTCCAAAAAAGTCAACACAATATGATTTTTTAAAAACTTGCTTTTATACATATATTTATATGGTAGTTGGCGACAATGTGAAAACATATTTTTTTTTATTTTGAGAAAAAATTAACTTTTTATTAATGCTTTTGTTATCGCAGCTTTTTACCCGGATTTTTTTTTCACAAAATCCGAAAAAAGTGTATTTTAAGTGTATATCCGAACTCAGTTTAATGGAAAGGGGAACTTTAAATGGTGCTTGGCCAGACAATTTTTATTTTGGTATAAAACATTTGTCTTCTCGAAACCGAATTTTTGGAATACAAATGACGAGTTTCAATTCGAATTTCAAATGATGTCTTCCGAATTTCAAATGATGTCTTCCGAATTTCAAATGATGTCTTCCGAATTTCAAATGATGTCTTCCGAATTTCAAATGACGAGGTTTGAGTTTCAATTGAATTTTTTTGAATTTTTAATGCAATTTTTGAATTTCGACTGTTATTTTTTGAATTTTAAATGGAATTTTTTAATTTCAACTGATATTTTTTGAATATCAAATGGCGTCTTTTGAATTACAATTGAAAATGGTGTATAAAACTAAAATATAAATTTCAATTTATTTTTCAAATTGTCGCACGCAATTGCATTGATCTGCTGGCGGGGAGAACATTTATCATTTTAGTATTCCAAATATATAGAATTTTTAACCATATTTAAAGCATGTAACTTTATTTTTCCCTGTCTATTTTTAAGTTTCGATATTTTTATTTGTCAGTCGAACAATTAGGTAAAAAATAGTTATTTTGATTTTGTCGCTTTTTTCACTGTGAAATGAGCTCAATTGACAAAAAAGTTAAAAACATTTTTGCAGTTTCGATAACTAAACCAGTTATCGAAAAATTTTATTTTATTTTTAAGGTTTTCAGCCGATTTTGTCGTTTATTTAAATTAAAAAATGTCGTTTATGAAAATAAATTTTTTCCCAGTTTTGATAACTAAAGCAGTTAAAAATTTATATTATTTTCGAGGCTTTTACCCGATTTTTTATTCAATGAGCTCAACAAAGTTTCTATTTTATCCGATTTTGTCGTTTTTTTTCATTTGATGAGCTCAATTAACAAAAAAGTACAAAATATTTTTTTTTTCAGTATCGATAACTAAGGCAGTTATCGAAAAAATATATTTTATTTTTGTCGTTTTTTTCATTAAAATGAGCTCAATTAACAAAAGAAGTAAATTTTTTTCAGTTTCGATAACTTAGGCAGTTATCGGAAAATTTTATTTTCAATGTTTTTCAGATTTTGTCATTTTTTATTTTATATTATTTTATAACTAAGGCAGTTATAGAAAAAATATATTTTATTTTCAATGTTTTTATCCGATTTTGTCGTTTTTTCATTAAAATGAGCTCAACTAACAAAAGAAGTAAATTTTTTTTCAGTTTCGATAACTTAGGCAGTTATCGGAAATTTTTATTTTCAATGTTTTTATCAGATTTTGTCATTTTTTCATTTGTTTCAGTTTATTTTATATTCATTTTATATTTTATATTTTTATCCTAACTTTTATTCAAATGAGATCAATTAACAAAAAAAGTAAAAGTATTAATATTTAATAATTAACCAGAGTAGTTGTTTCATTGCAATGGGCATTGATAAGGGGGAGTAGCGCCACTTGAAAGGATCGTCTGCCCTGTTAGCAACCGAACCAAATAAATGTCACACACTTCCTTTTAAAATACTTTGTTTTCAGTTTAAGAAAAAAAACAAATGATCTCGAACCTGAGTAAGAGTCACAACAAAAATATTTTTTACAGTTTCGATAACTAAAGCAGTTATCGGAAATAAATTAAATATGATAAATATTGAAAAAAGTAATATTTGTTAGATTTTTTCGATCCTCTCTATAGAAAATTTAATGGGATCGCGGCGTCTCGAATATCATACTCTTATCATTTGAACAATTCTTCTATTATTACCCATAGGTCTTATACTCGTTGAAAGTGTATAAGACCTAAAGTATAGGAACTGAATTATCGACAATAGTAATATATTCTATGCCCCAGAATCTGACTATATTGTTGGGTAGTTATCTATATTGTTGTTTAGTAGTCCAGTTTAATTTTAATTTCATTTTAAAATTTTTCGATAAAAGTAAAAAATGAAAGTATAGTTTTATTTGGAAATATAAGTTATATTTGGAAATATAAGTACGATAACACACGGTTACATGTTAAATAAATAGTACTCATGATGGCTACGATTATTACACCTTCACATAGAAACAGTGCTTTAGGTTTTTCAAAAAAATCAATTTTTGTTGGTACGAAAAAAGTGATAAAACAAGAAAAAAAAATCGGAATATGTGTTTTTATTTTGTTTTATTTTTATTTTATTTTTTAATAGCTAACATTCTAACGCATAAAACAACGTTTATATGTAAAAAAGCAATGGGTAAATGTAGAAGTTTTGATACTCATTGTAGACGTTAACATATTTTTAAAAAATCATAATTTATTATTTTTTGTTTAAATAGCGCGAAAAATCTCTTTACAAATTAGATAACAAAATATGTTATTATAGTTTGTAATAGCTGGAATCTTATCGAAGAAAACATACGATCGATAATTTATATTTAAAGTGTAAAAATTGTAGTAAATCAGGGAAAAAATCGAACCAGTAACGAAATATTTTGCACAACGCCTTGAGACAATTCAGCCTTCATGTGTGGGGATAACCGTATCAACTTTTTTTTTTCACCCAACCTAATATACAGTTGGGTAAAGATAACACACAAACTACCTTCTTTGGTATATTTGTTCTAATATTTTGTATTTCTTTATTCGACGAAATTGTCCCATTATAGAAATATTATTATATTTCATAACTAATTAATTAACTTATTATAGTATGTAAATGTTTATTTTTTGATTGCTGCTTTAATTAATACGAGTAACGTCATAACGTATTAATTAACAAAATACATATCAGTTCAGTTTTTCTGTGTAGCAGACATAATGAGCAGAGGGTAATTTGTTTTTCTTTTGATAAATCTTGTTAACTGAAATCAATTTTGATGATCATTTTGCGTCTAACGAACTTAGTCAGTTTATTTCGAATGTTCGACCATTTTTGAAAGTATTTTCAGGTTTATGGTTGACATTTGCAAAATGGGACGGGATAAGAAATTTACATGGAAAATTTTCGAGAAGAGATCGGCCTTCATGAAGCTAATTTTCATCTCGGTGGCTATGTCAATAAGCAAAATTGCCACATTTGGGCTTAAGATAAAACACACGTGACTATTGAGAAGACAATGCATCCACAACGATTCACTGTTTGGTGTGGATTTTGGGATGTACTGAAAAATTGGGTTGATCGGATGAGGTACTGCTGAGCCAGAATGATATTGTGTTCATTATGAAATGACAAAGTTCAACCTTTCCAATAAATCCAGAAATTTGAAAAAATAATTAGTACTTTTTTATAGCCGATTCCAATTCATCGTTCAGGTGCAAATCTTAAAATTGTTTCAAGAAGTTTTTGATCTGAATCCAACAATATAAAAGTAAATGTTATAAACATATATTAGAAAATCTTACTCAAGTTTGTATAACAAAACTAGAATAACGTTGTCTCGTAATTGCTTGAGAAATTGAATATTCACCCCTATTATGATATTGAATTCTCAATGTAGTGGACATACATATATAATATCTCTTAAGAGTATTCCCTATGCTTAGCCAGCTCTTCATATGCCATTGCCATTACTTTCGCTTGCAAGCTCTCGGACGACCCGAGTGGAAGTTTATTTAAAATCGAGTCCAAGTGATTTAAAAAGCAAACATTATCATGTTCTTCATATTTTCGGTTTTGCATCTGTTTTGCATTGTCGCTAGTTCTCTAGAAAAAAGTGAAAAATAATAAAAATATTCAAAAAAAAAATATTTTTACTATCACTTACATATGCTGCGTATGGTGTTACTGAGGAGGAGGAGGAAATACCGCCAGATGCTGCTGTGCTCAACATATCCCTAAAATATAATCCGCAATCAATCAATCAATCAAATCAAAGGATATTTAGTGCTTACATTCTCTGCAATTCCAAGTGGTTTGCATATGAAGTATCGATTTTTTCTTGTTTACACTCAACTATATCATCCACATTGAACATGGGTTCGTTAAGGCAGCTGGACGATCGTCTGGATTTAGGGGTATGACATCGCTAAAATTAAATAATTGAAATTAAGTGTGAATGAAAAGCAACAAATGATAATGACCTGGTATTGAAATTATTTATAAATATATCCATAAAATCACAACCACAAAAAATAGTTTTTTTTTTCAAAAAAAAAAAAATAATTCCCAAAATTTTTGAAGACTAAACTTTAAATATAAATCATCGGTCATATTACACAATACAATAAAAAAATATCCATAGGTTTTCTTTAACTAGGACTTGTTTTCTTCGTTAAGTTGCCAGCTATTACAAAAAAAAAATAAAATATTCTGTTATTTAATTTATAAAGGAATTTTTCGTGCAATTTAAACAAAATTTAAGAATTTTTGATTTTTCAAAAGAAATCTTTTGCGTCTACAAAGAGTATCAAAACATCTACATTTAGCCATAGATTTTTTTACATATAAACATTGTTTTTTGCATTAAAATGTTAGCTATTAAAAAATAAAACAAAAAATACTTTTTTCCGATTTATTTCTATTTATACTTTTTTCATGTCAGCAAAAATAATTTTTTTCGATAAAAAAAGTTATTTTTTCCCCAAATTTTTGAAGACAGTTCCTAAACCACTGTTTCTATGTGAAAGTGTAACTTGCAATATGTAGCCATCACGAGTAACTTAAATTTAACATATAACCGGGTGATATCGGACTTATATTTCCAAAATGAGAGTACAAATATTTATGGTACACTGAAAGAAAAATCGTTCATTGCATCAGCGAATCGGATTCGTTATTGCCATTTCGTTGCAGTGACGAATTATTCGTTCCCACAACAATCCGACACGTTGCTGCAACTATGTGAACGTTTATGGTATGAAACCGATTTTTCGTAATTTCGTTCCTACAACAATATAATATTCGATGATGGAACGAAAATACTCTCTTTCATTTTTTACATGGGAAAACATTAATTAATACAAAAATTCTATAAATTTCTGATTATAATCATTGTTTTTATACAAATCCATATTATTTTGTCAAAATTTTTTAAAATTAATGGAGTTTGGAATGGAACACTTTGCCTCAACAACATGATATCGTTGCAGCAACAATTTATTCGTTGGTGCAACAATCGGAGACACATAAATTATGTGCTTTTCTAGTGTATGTGTTTTTGGGATATATTCGATAGTAATTCTCATTCACGTTGTTGCAGTCCTGCCTTAAGTAGTTGAGCTGCTGTTGCGAATAATCACTTCGAAGTCCACATTTGAGTTCAAAATCTCTTAAAATGTGTGAGAAACAGTTCGAAAAGTTAAAAGAAAGAAATTGCGTTTTTCAATTTTCAAAATCTGAAAATTAAAAAAAAAATAATTTTCTTTAAAATCGAAAATTACGAAAAGTAGTAAACTTTGTGCCGATTTCAAAAATATATCCGATTTCCCGAT
This sequence comes from Polietes domitor, assembly GCA_947397865.1. Taxonomy (NCBI): domain Eukaryota; kingdom Metazoa; phylum Arthropoda; class Insecta; order Diptera; family Muscidae; genus Polietes; species Polietes domitor. Next base: position 152,965,155 of record OX377619.1, on the reverse strand, counting down.
TTTTAATGCTATTATTTCAAAATAATCCTTGGATCCTTGTCTAATTTTGGTTTTTTACAGAACTCAAAAATGTCTACTAGAACAAAAGTTATTGAATTTTGGCCGATGGATGGGGGTGGTTTTAAAAGACGATCTTCTTACGTTTATTTGCGACACCTCATCATCATTAACAGCCTGTTGTTGTTGGAACTGTGTATAACTACTTCCTTCTTGTATGGAATCATCTTGTTCAAGTGGACAATTCTTTCTAAGAAATAGAAAAAGAAAACTAAAATTATATTTCACATATTCCACGAAGTTGCCTAAGATACGATGTATTGAACTTACCGATGAGCTTGCATTCGAACGCCTGCTGTATTACGTATCAACTGTTGGCATTTGAGACACTGTGCCACATTTCTACCACCTTCCATTTTCTTCCTGAATCCATACCAATGTGAATGGTTTGGCCTGCCACCGGCACCAAATCCATTTTCTGATTGTGATTTATTAACTTGTTGTAACATATTGTTTTAGGTGTTTTAATACAATCAATGCAAAATAGCAACAACAACAATATAAAAAGGAATAGTTGCATTTATTCCACAGCGCCACAAGTTTGTTTGTTTGTTATAAATACTTCATACAGAGTTGGTGGTGGTCGGTCGTAAACTGTGACTTATTTTGATGTACATACATTTGCGACGTATACAACGTCGTAAACCTAACGTTGCTACCTAATACATTGCGTACAAGCGATATGTCAAAAAAAAAAAATTCTAAATGTCGTGTCGCATTATAACCAGGGACGGAGCACAGTAGTTCAAAACCACGATTTCCATCGTTCGAAATTCAATGGGTTTTAATGTAGTGAATATTTGGATCTTCCCTGATTTTTTTGACATAACACCGGCAAATGCAGAAATCCAATTTCATTAAAATATATCATCAGGATAAAGAGAATTTTGTCATCAGTTGCAATTTAAAAAAATGAAACTTTTTCGAAAATAATAATAACAGCAAATAATAATAGAGGGGGGGGGGTGGTAAAAAATGAATATACGTGTATTGGCGTTTTGAAACGTTACGTATGGGTGTCATTTTAGAGCGGGATGAATAGTTCCCCCTTTGCACATTCTTATGATGAATCGGCAGAGGAAATTAGATTCCTCAATTTAGGGGTATTTGTGGTCCTTTTTGAAAAACGGTAAAAACCACCCCTAAAACATGGGTTAAACGGTTCAAATATTCACCATAAAATTCTACTATAAGTCTCTGAATACACCAAAATTAGAAACTGAACGTAATTGCCAGAAATAAATCACAATTTAAACTTCATTTTAGGATGAATTTTGTACTTTTTTCCGAATTGGTGCTAAACTGAGCCACAAATCTAAATTTTAGGAGAGTGGTCTGAATGGAAAAAATATTCTACGTCAAATTGCATTATAAGTCGCCGAACAATAGGGCGGGCCATTTAAATTTCAACTACCGATTACTTTGACTTTGAAAGGTAGAAAGAATAACATTCATTTTTATTTTCAGATTTATGTTTGCACATTGGGACGCTATACCGTCGACAAAATATTGGAAAATATTAAAAACTTACTTCCAAAGTAGTGAGTCTTTAACGTAAACTGTAAGAAATTTACGTGGAAAATTTTCGAGAGGAGATCGGCCTTCAGTTCAGCCTTCGTGAAACTCATTTTCATCTCGGTGCCTATGTCAATAAGCAAAATTGCCGCATATGGGGTTCAGAGAACCCACACGTGACTATTGAGAAGCCAATGAATCTACAACGAGCCACTGTGTGGTGTGGATTTTGGGCTGTACTGAAAAATTGGGTTGATTGGATGAGGTACTGCCGAGCCAGTCGTGGTAGTCATATGAATAATATTTTTTTTAATATTCTTTATTTGCAATCTATTTACAATATAAATAATAAGCAAATTTTATAAATAGTCTTACAATTAACAGAGTCGTTAAGTTCCATTAAACTCAACAAATTCACGATTATATTACATTTATGTTACTACATTTTTTATTCTATAATATTCTTATTTTATAAAGGGGAGATCAAGTATGTGCAGTCTTTTTAGTCTATATGAATAATATTGATGGCACGCTTTATAACGAAACTCTTTCTCATGTATATTACTTTTTTATCCCCTCTATTAGAATCCGTTGTTAGAATATTGCTTTTTTTTTGGTGTTCCACAGTGATATTTGAATGTTTGAAAAGACTTTTGACATGGTCGAAATCATGATCGTGGTAGTCTGTAGCCAAGTAATAAATTTCACCATGCCATTTGTAAATAAATTTGTATACTATTAAATATAGATGCAAAATGGTCTTGAGCCAGGACAATATCCCAGTTCAAATCAAATTGTAAAAACTTTAAAAAATATAACGCGGCCGTACCATTATCTAAGGACACTATTATAAAGTTAAAAAAAATAATTAATATGTAATGAACCTTGGCCGCTCAGAACACAACCCCAGTTGCTTTACTGCCACAAATCAGATCATTCCAGACCTCCTCTGTCACCCGTGACATTGATTCAGCTACCAAATTCATTGGTGCTGGCGCTGCAACAGTCGGTGTAGCTGGTTCCGGTGCCGGTATCGGAACAGTATTCGGTTCCCTCATCATTGGTTATGCCAGAAATCCATCATTGAAACAACAATTGTACTCCTACGCTATCTTGGGTTTCGCCCTTTCCGAAGCTATGGGTCTTTTCTGTCTTATGATGGCCTTCTTGCTCCTCTTCGCTTTCTAAAGTGTATTTGTGTCCTAAGAAGACTTTAAAATTATAACAAAAAGTAAGTTAACATTTGTACTACAACAAACACAGCTCCATCATCTTTATTGTTTTTAAAAAACATCCAAGAGTAATAAAAAACAAAAAGTAACACTTTTATTTAAGTTTAAAACGGAAATAAAACAAAATCATAAAAAAATATTTGACACCAAAATATAGCTGATTCCGAATATCGGTGTGGAAGTTGAATTAGTTTTAATTTAACATAGGAATATGGGTCATTTGTGTGGGAGGTACCAGAGGGGAGCGTGCCAATTTCGCCCATCTTGGAACTTAAACTAAGTTTGGGAAAAATATTACCATGTACAAAGTTTGAATTCATTCCTTATCTCCCTTCGTGAGTTATCGTGTACACCTGCCAGCCAGACAGACGGACGGACATGGCTCAAACATCTTAAAATGTTGTGAAACGGATTTGGTCCAAACATACTTAGGGTCTTAAGTCACTCCTTCAATTCGTTACACTTTTCTGTCCCAAACGATATGAAGGAAGTTCAGCTAAAATAATGCGAATAGTGCGGTTTCGAAATTACTATTTTAAATTTATCTATATCTACCAAAGGAAAATTCAATAAATACTGTCCAAAAACAGTGATGGATACAACTGATAACAAATAACTGGATAATCCACGTGCGAAGTAGCGGGCACTGCTAGTTATATATAAATAAAATATCAATTTGGACATTTAAACAAGAAATTATTTATTACATTTTTCTTTTAGCTCTTGGTAATTCTATACCGTTGTCAAACAATGTCCCGCATATGTCAGCTATAAGAAATTGAATACTCTTGCCTTTATAGCGTTATCCAACAGTCGCACACGTTTGATGAAATCAATCGCCTTGTACATCAGACTCTGTTGCCAACTGATGTAATCCATATGAGAACACAAGGTTTTAAAAATCTCTTAGCATGGTGTCGACGTACATATATTTGATTAAAATGGGAACGACGTTTGCCTAGAAAGTTGTAAATAAGTTTATCAGAATGTGTCACTGAATGCAAGATACTGATGTTACTGCTCTATAACGAAACTCTTTCGCCAGTATATTCTTTTTTGCACCCCTCTATTAGAATTCGCAGTCAGAACATTGTTATTTTGATTTGTTCCACAGTGATTTTTGAATATGTTTTTATAATCACATTCAGCTTAAGAAATATTTATTCTTTTTATTTTTAGCACTCATCTTCTAGTACCTCGGTGCAATTAACGCCTTAATTTCGGTACTTTAAATCCTCTATGACTTGGTATTTCATAATGTTCTAACAGATGTTTAGTAAATTATAAAATTGTATTAATTTGCCAGGTCCTTTCCCACCTCAACCTAACCTAGTTGGTAACTGAGGCATTCTTCAATCGAAATTTTTCGAAAGATCTATTATCAATTTTTAATCACATTTTTATTTCATTTTTAACAAAAAAATACTTAGATTCACTCAAAAAATTAACAAAAAGGTATAACTCATTTAAAACAACGACGAAAATAACTGACCAAAAGTTCGATAAAAGGGTTTTGGAACTGGCTTTCCAACAACAGTGGAATTACGTTTAGTTTTACAGTTTATAAATAAAACTATTCCCTAGAACGTTAGGAAACATACAACATACTAATCAAGAAATTAAATATATGAAATGCATTACAAAATCCAATGATAAATGATCGACTCAATAGAATTCTCTTTGCTTGGCAAGCTCTTCGTATGACAGCGCCATAATTTTCGCTTGCAAGCTTTCGGACGATCTGAGGGGAAGTTTCTTTAACAGCGAGTCCAAATGGTTTAAGAAGGCGGCATTATCCTGTTCCTGTTCAGTTGTTCGCCTTTTTAACGGCATTGCATTGACATCATTATTATTTCTCTAGAATTAAAAATAATCAAAAAAATGATAATAATAATTCAAAGTATCATCTACATACATAATCCTCTGTATATGAAGTTTTACTGGAATGCATGGAGTTACCGCCCGGCGCTGCTGTGCTTAGCATATCCCTAAAAATAAAATAATCTCAAATATTGTTTTGTGAGGCCATGAATTGCTCACATGTTCTGTGGTTCCAAGGGGTTTGAATATGAAGTGTTATCGATTTTTTCTAGCTTACACTCTACTTTTTCCACCACATTGAATATGGGTTCATTGGCACAACTTGCTGTTCGTCTGGAGGGGGTATTACTTCTCTGAAAAAATAATAATTATAAAATGGAAATTATTATTTATTTTACAATTATAAAATAAAGGCTAGTGTCGAAGTTCGCTAAGATCGTGCGACGGTACATATGAAAGTAGAGACAGTATGTAAAAAAACTGTGCACTCAGTTTTTCATTTGCTGATCTTTTTCGGAGACTTTTAATTTCCAAATAATAATAAAATTGAATATTTCTTTTCGTACTTTTGCGAGTCATAAAAATGTGATATGGGTATCAAATGAATGAGAAGAATTTCTATTGAAAATACTTTAAATTCCATGCCTCTACCTGTATTAATTTAGCATTAACAACCATTTAAAGGTTTCCCACTAGTTTATTCATGTTTTACTTTTTAAGGGCGGGTTCGTATATTTTAAAGTATTTTTAACAGAACAAGACAATAAGTACACATGGAACTAGTGATCGTATATAGAAAAACTGTGTACTCAATTGTCCATTTGGATTTCAAAGGATATAGTAGTTTTAATAATTTATTTTCGTACTTTCGGTAGTCATACAAAGGTGATATCAAATGAAAGAGAAGAATATCTATTAAAAACACTTTAAATTCCATGCTTCTATCTGTATTATTTTAGCTGTAACATCCATTTAAAGTTTTCCCACTAGTTTATTTAGTTTATTTCGGGGGAGGGGAAACTTGAAATTGTTGTTAATACTATACTAATATCGATAGAAGCGTATATTTTAAAGTATTTTTAATAGATGTTCTTCTCTTTCATTTGATATCCACATCACCTTTGTATGGCTTGCAAAAGTACGAAAATAAATTATTAAAACTACATACATATATACTTTGAAAATTAAAAGTCCTGTAATAAAGGAGAAAAGATTACCAAATATAAAACTGAGTACACCGTTTTCCTACATACGATCTATAGTTTCATAGATATGTATATATGGTATTGTTCAGAACCAATAAAAAATATGTAAAATTGTCGCAAGATTTAATAACAATAGGGGAACTTTGCAAATCCTTGTAATTTATGGAGGTTTGTCGATTGATTTAATTGAAATGAATCATTTCCAAGAATCTGCTTTTTTGCAATTTAATGAAGATGACTTCCGTGCTAATCGAAATTTTTATTTCTCGTATCCTGATTCCTGGTATCATTATTTTTTTCATTTATTTATTATTCAAAAAAATCGAGCCAGATAGGCCGTATGTGGTTATAAAATACTTCCATCTTTCCAGTTATGAAGTTCATTATGATTATAACTCATGTAATTTTGATTCTTTAAACTCATTACTTTCTAATATTAATTGGAATGTTGTATTAGATAGTGATATTGTAGCAATTTGTTATGATAAATTTTTAAAAATAATTACTGAAATTTTTAAAAGTAATATTTCCCTATTAAAACCTAGGGCTTACAAACTACCATGGTACACTAAGGGATTGGAAAGGCTGAAAAATCTTAGAAATAAATTTTATAAGAAAATTAAAGCGAATCATGATATTAATGATGAAAGATTGTATGTTCATTATATGAGATAATTTAATTTTCTCAATAAATTCTTATACAATCAATATATTATGGGTTATAGCGAAAGTATTAAGTCCGATCCTAAAAGGTTATGGCGTTTTATTAAGTCAAAAAAAAAATTGTTCTTCTATTCCTTCGTCCATGTTATATGAACAAAAGTTTTCTAATTCTCTGTTGGAATCAGCCAATCTCTTTAAAGACTATTTTCAATCCACGTTTTGTGATGTGTCTCCTCATGTTAATGAATCCATGTTTGCCTATATTACATCTTTTGCAGATAACTCTAACTTGCACATTTTTGATGAAGATATTTATTTATTCAGGCATTTCAAAACTGTCAATTTCATACAAATATGATATTGATGGAGTATCTGCCTTTGTCTTAAAAGAATGTTGTGAATCGTTAATCTTACCACTTAAGATAATATTCACGAAATCTTTATGTTGTGGCTATTTTATACAAAAGTGGAAAAAAACTGTAGTTGTTCCAATATTTAAATCTGGTCAAAAAAATAATGTAATTAATTATAGACCCATTTCAAAACTGTCAAATATTGCCAAACTTTTTGAACACATAATTTGTGATAAATTGTCTTTTAGATTTAAGAGCTATATAAGTCCTGCTCAACATGGGTTTTTCCGTGGAAGGTCTACAACTAGCAATTTAGCAGTGTTTACAAAATATTGCATTTCGAATTTTGAGAGTGGTGTTCAAGTGGACACTATATATTCTGATTTCTCCAAAGCTTTCGACAGTGTTCCTCATAATATATTATTATATAAATTAATGAAAATTGGCTTTCGTTCGGAAATTATTGATTGGTTTCGAACATATTTAATAAATAGACACTGTTCGGTATTTTTAGATGGTTTCTATTCAGATACTTATGTTCCAACTTCTGGTACCCCACAAGGAAGTGTATTGGGTCCGTTGATATTCAATATTTTTGTTAATGATATTAATTGTTGTTTTTTTGAATTCTAGGCATCTTATGTATGCTGATGATTTAAAGATTTTCAGGGCTATTCGATCTTTTAGTGACATTCAATTATTGCAGGATGATATTGATAGATTTTCCCTTTGGTCTACTTATAATGGTCTTCCAGTCAACTATTCTAAATGGAAAAGCTTGATTTAGGTGTTTTTTTCGACTACAAGTTAACTTTCCTCAGTCGTCTAAACTATATTATCCCTAAGGTTTATTCAGTTATGTATTTCATACTTAGAAATACTGCTGAATTCTCAGATCCTTATACGAAAAAGGTTTTATATTGTTCATTTGTTCGGTCAAAAATTGAATATGCTTCTTTTATTTGGAGCCCAAATGCTTCAGTACATAGTTATCGTGTTGAGAAAGTTCAGAAAACCTTTATGAAGTTTGCTTTAAACTCTTTAAACTTTTCTGCATCAATTCCATCGTACGAAAGTAGATGTTTACTTCTTTCTTTAAAATCTTTGGCCTCTAGAAGAGATATAGCTTTACTGTTGTTTTTACATGGTATTATAAATGCCACTGTGGATTGTCCAGAGTTACTTTCTCTCATTCAGTTTAGTGCGCCGTCACGATCTTTGAGACATTACTACCCTTTTCATATCGATAGACATTTTTCTAATTATGCTTCTAATGAATCCTTAATTAGATCGATGAAACTTTATAATACTATTTGTAAATTTGTAGATTTTACTATTTCTAGTCTTATTTTTAAAAAATTATTAAATAATATAATTAATTAAATTTATTATTGTTATTAGTATAATATTGTTATTGAATTGTAATACATTGCTGGTCTGTAAGGAGTAATTTCCATAAACTTAATAAATGAAATGAAAGACAAGACAAGACTACTCTTATAAGTGAATTGCACAGTCTATATAAAATAATCAAAGATTATGAACAAAATACCAGCTTAATCTGGATATTGTGAAATGATAGCACGAATAACTACTCAATAAAAATTAGGTTAAATGTAAGACCGACCCCAATAATTTTCCCTCCCCAACATTTTTTTCCAACACGCATACCCCCTACCTCCACTCGATAAGTGGGCTTCCCTACAAATATTATTTTTTAGAAAATTTGTTCCCACCGCTCTTACTGCCCCAAGGAGGCCGCTAGTGGAGTAAAATGTATGCCTGAACCCCAATATTTTCTCAGAACAAACCTAACCTCTATATTAAATCCTTAAGGTGGTCCCATACGAATTTCCTCAACATTTTCCCCAAACATACATACCCCCTATCACTACTCCTTAAGGGAAGAAGTTGATAGACTTCCACCCACCACTCTAGTGGAGTCAAATGTACCAAACGTTATAGCACAATACATTGTTATAGTCATCTATTGTCTATATCATCGACGGTAGCGTCGACGTTTAGGAAATGATCTTTGGGCAAATTTTTGCACCACTAGAAAACATTGTTGGAACGTGACTCCTAAGCCACAATTGTGTGTTATACTCCAACGATCATATTCGAAAACATTTATCAAAGGTTTATAAAACAAAATTCCCTTCCCTTGCATTTGTTTACTGATCTCATCCTGTTTTTTCTCTCCCCTTTAACAACTGCTCTAATAGGATAATCACAACGGACCACTCACCTTATGGTTGTCCTTTAACTTAACTTAAACTAAAAGGAAGAAAAGGAAATTACGCCATACCTCTACAATTTTTATTTCGATTAAAATTTAATGATACGGTGATTCTCAAGACACCCCAAAGGAAGTCTATTGTGAAATACAGATCTTGACATAGACCCAAAATAAAAAATTAGAATATTTTCTTGGGGTCATTCTCTCCATTCCGAAAAGTCCTTTAACCTATCCTAATTTGAAAGCTTTTAGGAATTACGGCATCCCTCTTAAAACAGGATTCATATTCAATTCAAACTTAAAATTCAAACGAATAAATATAATAGCACTTACATATGATGGAGATGGTGGACCTGGTGACATATTACCCGCCAAAGGCATATCCGAAGAATAATTTCTGAAATCATACATACATTTGTATGTCTGTTATGGATAACTATCGGAATTATGTATACTTACAGTCTCGTTGATGGATCCACCAAAAAATGCATATCTTCTGTGTATTCCCACGGTTCTTCGGTAGAATGATCCGAGGGATATTCGAGGGATACAAAGTCGCTCTTATTTGCTTCCTCTTTCTTTTTGTAGTAGCGGTCACTATCGCGTATACTTCTCCAGCCGGCTTTGCATGCGTCCACTATGTATGTAAGCAGAAAACAAACGATCAGTCGACATTTCCCGCCACCAACAACATCTCTAAACTAGCATCATACCATCTACATTTATTTCCTTGGCAACCTTGTCCCAAGCTAGTTTTAATATTTTCCGTTTGATATGATCCGGATCCGTTTTGTCCCAAATTACAGAATTTCTTTTCACCGCCTCAATTAGACGTCTCCTTTCGCCATCGTAAAGTCTTCTTTTGTTATTTTCCATTTTAGCAGAGTTTTTAAGATTCCATGCGAACAAATTTCTTAAATCTATACAAAACGGAATTATGGACAACTACGATTTGCTGACCAATGCAATTCCGTTCGAAATAATTGCGATTAATATTTTCGTGTGGAATGCAATTATCAGTTATCATCAGGATTTTTTATGGCTACATATGAATGTCATTAAATGTTTTCGCACGAAAAATTGTTGTTTTGTTGAGAGGTAAATTATTTCACAGCGAAATTGACACTCAATGTCGGTACTGTCAACTTGGTTTTTTATGAATTTGCAGCTTTTTGCACAAGAATTTTCGCTACTTTAACACCGTATGAGTCGATGTTGACTACATTGTCTTGCCGGTTTGAGTTGTGGTATTTCAGTGATGGGATACATTTGAAATTGTAGCCGCGATTTATATTAAATTGTACGAAAATTGATAATTGAGATAATTAGAAAATGAAAATTTTAAAAGAATTCGGAGAAAACTTCGAACCGACTAACTCCGATCCTAACAAAAATTGGCACAAGTAATTTTCGCGACCTAAAGACGAACGCTATTTACTTTGAAACAAATCGCTTCAGATGTAGATATAGCTACCATACAAATTTCGCTCTCGATTTGACTTTTTCGGCTCTAGAGATCACATATTTCAGTCGATTTACTTTAAATTTGGCTCAGTGCCTTATAGTTCATCTAAAAACATTCATGGCGAAAGTGGGTCAGGTCGGTTCAGATGTAGATATAGCTCTTATACAAATTTCGCTCTAGATTTGACTATTTCTGCTCTAGAAACCACATATTTTAACCGATTTTCTTCAAATTTGCCATGACAGTGGTGGTGAGGGTGGTTAAATTTTAAGGTCCGATGTTGATTTTGAATAAAACACAAATTATTTAGTAAATTATTGTCATTTCATTTTATTATGATAAGATTGGTATGGTTCAATTATGTATGGAACAAAATATCGGCCAAATGGCCGCAGCGACTTGGTCGGCACAGCTCCATCCGATGGTCCAAATTTTCTATGACGCTGAGGCATAGTTGATGTTCTACGCCGTTAAAGTGCCGAATTATCTCATCCTTTAACTTTTGAATTATTGCTGGCTTCTCGACGTACACCTTTTCTTTCAAATAACCCCAAAGAAAGAAGTCCAACGGTGTCAAATCACATGATCTTGGCGGCCAATTGACATCGCCACCACGTGAGATAACACAGCCATTGAATTTGTCGCGCAAAAGAGCCATTGTTTCGTTAGCTGTGTGTCAAGTGGCACCGTCCTGTTGAAACCACATATCGTCCACATCCATATCTTCCAATTCGGCCTATAAAAAGTTCGTTATCATCTCACGATAGCGAAGACCATTCACAGTAACCGCCTGAACGGCCTCATTTTGGAAAAAATACGGCCCTATGATGCTTGAGTTAGTCTGAAATTGAGAAATGTTAAATGAAATGCAGAAAAAAACTTAGGTGTGGTTCACATTCAACATCGGCCCTTACAATTTAACCACCCTTTATTTCAAATAGAAATATCTATGGTGAAGGAGTCAGATCGATTCAGATTTATATATAGGTCCCATACAAATTTCACTCTCGAATTGACTTTTTCTCCTCTAGAAACCCGATGTTTTAACCGATTTTCTTCAAGTATGCCACAGCACCTTATACAGTGAAAGCTCTCATAAGCGGATACCGTCGGCGAAGTATTTATCCGTAAAGTGGAGATGTTTAGTTTTTGAAAACAAAATTTGTCCACACAAAGGAGCTTTCACTGCATTTCAAATACACCATTTTCAAATGAAATTTCAAGTTTGCATTTTCTCGATTTCAATTTAAATTTCTGAACTTATATTTTCTCAACTTCAATTTTCATTTTCTCAATTTTCATTTTATTTTCTGAATTTCAATTTACAATTCTCATTTTCAATTTACAATTTTCATTTTCAATTTGTATTTTCTCAATTTCAAATTGCATTTCTGAATTTTAATTTTTCTCTCATTTTCAATTAACTTGTATTTTCTTAATTTAAATTTTCATTTTTCAACTTCAACTTGTATTTTCTCCATTTCAACTGAAGATGTAGTAGTACCCATACCAAATTCGTTCCCTATATCACTGGTCCCGAATTTAATTGCAATGTGGTAGAAAGTGGAGGGTATCATGTAGTTGGACCCCCCGACATTAGCCTTTTCTTACTTGTTGTCAATTGTTGGAGTTTTTCCAGTTGAAATTAGCTCGATCGAAGTCTAGGTAGTGCTTTAACAGACCCTGTTAGTGTAGCCAACCCATGTGAAAGTTCGTTCCCAAAAAGCCCCTATGTCCAGGGCGACCATAAAAGGGCGACTTCGGAGAGACAACTTAGTCTGAACAGCTCCTCAATGCACTGAACTGCTAGTGTAGATGTTATGCGGTTAGATTTTAGACACAAAAGGCAGTCAAGTGCCTATGACAACCGACTGATAGACGCTGCAGTTCTCAGGAATTAACCAGGTTTCTTAAGAAGACACCAGAATCAACTAAACACTACATTTTGGAGCCTTCCGTATAGGCTTCAGTTTCATATTCGCCAAATGCATCTGCCATGTCTAATGTAGCATTTAATGTACAAATTGCTTTTATGAGACTACTTCTTGGACTTTTCAATAAAATAAACAACAAATGATCTTAATGAAAACGTGTCTTATTTTAATACTTTATTAAGATGTTTTTCTTTAATTTCTTTATACACAAAGAAAGCGTTTTCGACTTACAACTAAAAATAAATCTTACATTACTGGGGCTATACGTGGACTTTTTGTTTGCCAGTATATGTTTATAGTTGCCCACTGTTTTTTGTTTAAATAATTGTTATTAAAATACACAAACTTGATGATGAATTGACTTAAACAATTAAACATGTTTTAAAAAGAAAATTTTTCTTACAATTTTTGTTTTTGACTAAAAATCTACAAATGTGGAGTGTGTGTGTGTATATTTGTGGATAGGGGAAGAGGGTGAGGTTAAAATAGAACTTCAAAATATACTATATAAACAAATTACAGTTTAAAGGAAATACAAGGGCTAATAAAAATGGCATGCTAGAGACACAATAAATAAAAATACTAGGAGAGTCTGCAATTCACAGATCGAATTGCAAAGAAAAAGTTTAGCAATCTATCCATTTATATTTTAAATAACATGGATATTTGGAAACACTTGAAATGATCTATCTAATCGTCTTGAAATCAACACACAGAACACTGGAAATTTGAAGAAGTTATTCGAAAGACAGATTTGTCCTCTTGTAAGAGAACAATAAGTACAAGATTAAATAATAAAAACACAATTTGTACACAACTTACGCAAAAATAGTTATGTAGTAATGATCATCAATTTTGAAAAAATGGAGAGATTTATACAAATTTTGATTAAATAAATATATAATTGTTGAAGGAGTTGCGTATTATATGGGCTGTAACGCCAACATTGATTCTAGTTCAATTTGCACAGAAGACTTTGTAATGAACAACAAATAATTTATGTTTCCGGGAGACTCTCTGAAATTTTCTTTAGGTGGATGATGGCTTTGGTACAAAATACTCGAGTAAAAGCGGTTTGTCTTTCTAATGTTAATGTAATAAGAAAAAGAGTTTAAAATCAGTTTACTATTTAAAAAGTTGGGGTTATCTTTTTCTTATGGGAACTACAAGATTTTTTCTTAATACAAAAGTTCAACACAGATGGAGTTAACATTCTACTCTCTGTGCCGATAGGTTGCACAAGTGCCACATAAATAAACTCCTCCGTAAATTTTGATGGGAAATACTTTAATTGGAATTTTACTTTCTTTTCATGTATGATATTATGAACTTTGCCTCCTCGTCGGGCCTTAAAGGAAGTACAGCTAGAGGTTTAAATTCTTTCATGCAATTTAGAATAAAAACATAATTTTACGAGGATATAAAATGAAACTGTACCCGGATAGCATGAGAATCAAGAAATAATCAAAAAACTACTGTCCTGTTGCAATCTCCTCAAAGATCATCATCCATCCACTCCTCTTAAAAAAATATATACTGTCAACTTTTCTCCTAATTGTTAGTGATTTCAATATAATTTAAAACTTAACAAAATCATAAAATGTTTCCTCGTCAATCTTACTCTTCTATTCGTATATTTATGGCTTCTGCTGCTGCGGTGTTAGTTACATTATCCAACTTTTTCAGTATATCCTGCTGAAGTGTCAAATATTTGGGGAAAAACTCTTCCATTAATTTCACCTTTCGCTCTTCCAGACGCAAACGTTTACGATTGATTTCGCCCTGCTCCACGAGTATGACATTCTTTTTCTTTATTTCCTCCAAGTACATGGTCTCCAAGACCTCCTGTGTTAACGGCGTTGCTGGTGGCGCTGGAGTAGATGCTGTCCGATTGCGTTTACGTGGTGTTGGTGTCGTCGATACTGAAGGCCGTCGTGGTGGCTCCATTGCTGTGGCATGATTGTTATTGGCATGATTCGGTAGGGCAACGATCCCCATACCTTCTGCATTATTTAAAGCCCCAAGGGGTGTGTGATTCTGTATTGGAAATGTTCGATTGTTTGTTACAGCCATACTCTGATTGGTAGCATCCCAATTGTTGGCGGCAATTTCCGAAGGAACTTGAGCAATTGGTATTTGATTTGTATCGTCCTGTTGTGATGCTGACGTAGTTTGACCATCAACCATTGTTGTTGAGTCGTCGATATTGGTTTGTTCATTGGGTCCAATTGGTAAGAATTCGGAAAAGCCATCTCGTTTTAGATCAGTTTCTATTTCTTGTTTGATATCCAACTGATCGACGCCAAATAGTTCTGTGCTGAAACTATTGCTTGACTGCGAATTATTGCTAAAAACGTGTGAGGTTAAATTGTGGTCAGATAAAGAAATCTGAAAAGAAATAAAATGAAATAGTTAATTAGAAAATACAGGGATTCAGAAAAATATTGCTCGTCCAAATACAGATGGTACATGCTAATAATCTAATACAAAAAGTAATTTTATTAAGAATAAGTCGTCCAGAGTTACGGCTTTGATCCTTACGGTCATATAATATTCAAAACGGTGCCTTAAGTCACTTGTTTACGAGGGGAGTATAAAATAGTGCTTTAAGATACGGTTTTGAATGACTTAAGGCACTACTTGACGCTCTCGTTCAAGTGAGCGGCCACGTACTCTACCAGGAAAAAAGATTTAATGCTTCAAGACACTCTCTATGCATAATGTGCTTAGGTTTCTTAGACTAACCAGAACATTTACATTTGACGTTTTTAAAGTAAAAATACGTTGAAGAGTGTGTGCGAGGTACTTTTAATTAGTTTACATAATGTGACCTCAATATTGTCCAATCTGGTCGTGTGATGAAAAATGCGCTGCAAGAGCGCAGCATCTCGTCTAAACGATCGAGTCGTTTTAACGAAATTTGCTTTTGCACAATATTCCTAGAATATTAGTGGAACTGCAATAACCTGTAACTTGTTTGGATGAACATATGCAACACTTTCCAAAGCATTGCTAAGGCGGGTTTGATATGTTTCCCTTTGCTTTGATACGCGTCTGATAAAATGTTGTACGAATTCAGCGAAATCTGCTCATATTTACCTCGTCAGTTAGCTGATGATCTATTGTTGATGAATTCAAGTTAATCGCCTGTTCGGTGTTGGACATGCTATTCGGCGACGTGGGATTTGTTCCGCTATTATTTAATAGTTCTGTTGGAGACATGTCACGATTGTTCTCCAACGCTTCCAAAGGCACCGGTTCGTCATCTTTGGAGCGATATTGATTTTTCAAAATCTTCTCAACAAGATCATACTTTTTCCATTTTATTGCATTCCTATCCGTTTCCAGTAATCTCTTCACTTGCCTGTTCACAGAAAAATGTATGTAGAATTTGTTTTGTTTCATTTGGAAATCCGAACTCAATAACATACCTAAATTTCGCCCGTGTTTGATTGACTTTGCACTGAACTTCTTCCGGTTTGACATCAATATTGCACCTTTCTTTCATCTCTTCCGCCCATTTGGCGAAAAATATGGTGTTTTTGCCGTGTTTGGTCAGACGCCAATTCTCTCTACCCCATATTTCGAAAAAACGATCCTCTTCTTTGGGCGTCCAATAACGTCGATGTTTGGCCTTCGATTCGGTTTCCGATTGAATTTCGGGCTCATTTAAGGGATTTAGCGTGGCTTTCGTCGCCGCCGCCGCATCGTTACCATCATTATTATTATTTTGTGATGGCTGTTGTTCTTCTGCCTCCGGCACCACCTCCGATGGTGGTGGTGGCGAAGCTTCATCCTCTTTTGTGGCCGCCGCCTCCGGCTTCTCTTCAATTGTTGTATTATCTGGGTTATCTGGTGTGGCTTCAACTTCTTCGGTTTTAACTTCTAACATTTTTGAAATGTTTTATCAACTTTTTGCCTATTTTAGAAATGTTTATTTGCTTATATTTTGCAATAAGAATATGTAAAGAGTTGCACCCGAAGCAAGCAAGCGGCGAAAAATTTTGTATGCAATCAAGTCTTCGCGTAAAAGTCTTCTTCTTCATGGTGCGACCTAATTAATAAGCGCGTTCCGTGCGACGTTTTTATGAATTTATTTTGGTGTATTCCAATAGGGCGACGTACGCAAAATTCGTAATTCGATATCTCGAAGTAATAGCCTTTTCATGAGAAATGGAGGTGAAATGACATAAGGCCGATTTCAAATGTCAATTCCCACACACATTTGACACTAACAATCACTTTGTCACACTGTATGCCAAATCTTGCTGAAATGACATAAGCTCGATTTACAAATGTTAGATCCCATACAAATTTGACATTGGAAAATCGACCTTGTTCAAGGTTTCAAGATGAAATCGAATGATTTCGCATGCAGTGTGAAGAGGCTATAAGATTTCGCTAGTACGTGGGTACATTGTTTTTGATAGACGCAATGCTTTTTGTTTAGGGCGTACTGAGAGAAAATTACCATTCACAAGGAAATGTTAACAGGGTTGCCTCCATTCATAAAGTAAATGCGAAACGACGCAATTGTTGTGTCACAATAGCAGTAGCAGCGGCAGTATTGCGTTTCAATTTGCAAATAATAACATACTAGATGTCGCGATAATTGCACCAAGATACTACACAATTTTATTTTATATCCCGCTTTTTTATATACGAACGGTCCCAACGCTTCGCACACCCGCCCCTTCCGACCGAGAGGGCCACGTCCTCATAACGTAGGGACAGCGTACACACCATAGTCCGAACCATGGCGGCTAAGCAGTAAAGGGTGGACACTAGAGCGTACCAGGTTACAAGTAAAAAAAAAAAAGTTCGCCGTACACCTTCGAATATGAAGTATTATTGAAAGGTAGTTTCAAAAAAATTTTTTTTATTTTTTTATGCCGAACGTAGGGGTCGCGCTTTTACATTTTTCTATATAACTTCTGCATTTATAAACGGATTTTAAAGTGTGATACATCGATGTTTTTGTCCGATTTTTTTGTCTTTGAAGTCATTGAGCTCAAACATGATTCATGATTTTATGCGAGCTTTAATTTTCGATTATTAGAGTGGTACATTAGGGTAGTAGCCAGAGTTATAAGCCGAACCATAATTATCGGCGGCGGCGGCGCTGTTCAAAATGGGTCGGCGGCGGCGGCTTTCGGCTGATTTGCCGGCTCGTTCTGTCATTCGATTACCCCTATTTATTTGACAATTTTTGGAAAACGGAAGGAACAATTTTCTTTTATTTTTTGTCAAGTAGTTCAATATTCGTTAATATTAGCCAATGTTCCAAAAATGTAATATTGTTATTAGGGTATCCAATTATTCGGACTTTTATGTTATTTAAAAACAAAAAAATTCTAATTAATCGAATGATGAAATCGAGAGTTATTTGATTAACCGATTAATCGAACAATTGTCCACTTAAATAAAATATAATTAATAATAGTTATATAGACAAGACACGCCAGTTTACGGTTAGTTCCACTATATATTGAACGTTTATTACGTATCTGATTTTATTTAAAAATTGCAATATCAAATTCGAAATTCATTAGAAGTTGGCAAAAATCTTAATATCTTATCAAAATAAAGAACCTTCCCTTAAATGAGCACAATATCCGAAGTTATCCATTGATAATATGGATCATATGATTTATAACAGAACTGACTTTATTATCGCGGTGTTAACCTCAATTACTATTCTTTAAATTTTAAATAATTCTGAAGCTATTGGCCAGTTTTTGCTATTTTTAAATGAAACGATTTATCGTTATATTAATATCTGTGGAGCATACAAATCAAAAATCGAAAAAATTGTGGTTTTATATTTAGAATGAAGCAAACTGGCTATACAAAATCAATTTATCATACAAAGCATACGACGATTTCATTAGTTTTTAATGCAAAAAACGATTATTTGGGACAATTTATTCGAATTATTCGTCTTTCGAAAATCATGATTTTTTATTTCTCGAACAAATATTTGACAAAAATTATTCGATTAATCGCGGTTGGACACCCTAATTGTTATTCCATACAATAATTTTTTGAGAGTGGGAATCCATTCCCAAAATTTATAACATGGACGAATTTAATAAATATTTTTGTAATTACAGCTTTTCATGTGAGGCTTGAATATCATAATCCTTCCAAAGAATAATAATACTCTACCTACTTTGACACACTAAAGAAGCACAATAGAGGAGCTGTTGTTCATTGTTATTTATAGGAACACATGGCCACACGTACTGGAATTGACTTATATAAATGCGACTTTCAAATCAAAATACAATCATTAAATTTTCTATAGCCTTCATCATATAGTGGGATACCAAATTCAAAGAAAGATCAATATATTTCACAGCAGTAGGTTGTCTAAGTCGGCATTTATATTTTCTTTTGTAATTTTAAGTGGGTTGTCAGTTTTGCTAGTAAGATTTGACTGAGTTAGATCTCCGTCAAATCATGGCGGCGTGGTTGAAGTCGATATGAGTCGATGAAATCGGCGGCGTATTGAAGTCGATTTGAGCCGATGAAAACGGCGGCGGCGCGGCTCGTGCGGAAACATGCGGCGGCGGCGGCTTGTCGGCTTAAAATCGGTCGGCTTGTATCTCTGGTAGTAGCAACTGAGAAATGATGGGTAAGTACCAGAAGGGGGTGCTTGAGCTCAATGACTTCAAAGACAAAAAAATCGGCCTCGTCGAGACAAAAACATCGATGTATCACACTTTAAAATCCGTTTATAAATACAAGTTATATAGAAAAATGTAAAAGCGCGACCCCTACGTTCGGCATAAAAAAATAAAAATTTTTTTTTTGAAACTACCTTTCAATAATACTTCATATTCGAAGGTGTACGGCGAACTTTTTTTTTGAGGTACGCCCTAGTGGACACCGGCTACAGATCAAATATCAACAGCCGGCATAACAAAAATATTAAACAAAATATTAGTATCACATGCAAATAAAAGTTATTCTTAAAGTTAGCAACTAAATATATTAAAGTAAACTTGTCACAACAAACTAAACATCCAAGCAGGAGAAAATCCTCGACTTTATTATATAGATTCCTAATCCGAAATCTATGATGTGACACAATGAATTGAAATCAATACACAATTCTGCGAATGGGCTCTGCGGAAGCATAATTCGTACGCTGAAAGTCAATATGGATGAATTGATAGCATCTAGAAGGTCTAAATGGCACGTTAAATAAAGTCAACATAATTTTTTTGAAAATTTGTTTTGATACATATATTTACATTGTAGTTGGCGACAATGTGAAAACATGTTTTTTTTATTTTGAGCAAAAAATTAAATTTTTATTAAAGTTTTTGTTATCGCAGATTGTTATCCCGGCTTAAACAAAAACAGCCCTAATATTGGTATGGTTAAATTATGTATGGAATAAAATATCGACGAAATGACCGCCGCGACCTCGGCGGCACACCTCCATCCGATGGTCCAAATTTGCGATGACGCTGAGGCATAATTTAGGTACCGTTAATGTGCCGAAGTATCTCATCCTTTATCTTTTGAATTGTTGCTGGCTTATCGACGTACACCTTTTCTTTCAAATAACCCCAAAGAAAGAAGTCCATCTGTGTTAAATCACATGATCTTGGCGGCCAATTGACATCGCCACCACGTGATATAGTACGACCATTAAATTATTCGCGCAAAAGAGCCATTGTTTTGTTAGCTGTGTGGCAAGTGGCATCGTCCTGTTGAAACCACATATCGTCCACATCCATATCTTCCAATTCGGGCCTAAAAAATATCGTTATCATCTCACGATAGCGAATATCATTCACAGTAACTGCCTGATCGGCCTCATTTTGGAAAAAAATACGGTCCGATGATGCTGCCAGCCCATAAACCGCACCAAACAGTCATTCTTTGTGGATGCATTGGTTTTTCGACAATCATTCATGGATTATCATTCGCCCAAATGCGGCAATTCTGCTTATTGACGAACCCACTGAGGTGATACACGATATGCATTTTGGTTCGAACGCCCATTTTCATAATAAGCCTGAATAACTTTAACGCGTTGCTCGATTGTGTATCTTTCCATGGTTCAAATTGAGTTAGTCTGAAATTGAGAAATGTCAAATGAACTGCAGAAAAAACTTGACGTTTAGGTGTAGTTAACATTCAACATCGGCCCTCATAATTTAACCACAAACTAAAATTAAGTGGTGTTAATTTATTTAATACTAAATTAAATTAGTATTTATAATATTTATTTGCGTTTTATATTAGTTCACATTATATAAATATTTTGTTAAGTTTCCTATTGTCAGTTCTAACGAACAAAATGATTTGCATTCGTTATTCAACACTCTAAACAGAGGATAGCTGAGATGGTTAGGGTGCCGTAGTAACAACCATAAGGTCCGCTGTTCTCCCGGTGGCGGTGGATTTTTTAAAACAGAAATAGAAACAAATGTAAGAGTGGTTCCTTTGCTACTAATTTAAAGTAACTTTTAAAACCTTTCAAAATAATGGACATCCCTCCTATGACAACTCCATGTTAAATTATTTGCTAAATTACTTACTTCCGAATCACAAGATAAGCATCTTTTTCTCTCGTTTGGCTGGGTGTGAACACCGCTATTATTTTGGCTTTCAGGTCTGTTTACACATGAATATGTATTGTACAACTTGAAAGTATATTATGACCAATGCTTACCAAATTAAATAATTTCTGATCAAAATTAATTTTTTTAATTACTTAAGCCTTATATCTATATATATTTTTCGCTGAAAAGACCTTACAGAAGTAAAACCAGCTTCCAAATTGTACAGTAAATCTTCACTTGTAAACACCCTTTTTCGGCGCTCTGTCGCTCTTATTTAAGTTGGCTCTTCAAAGTTACGTGTTTGGTTCTTATTCACTCACCCCTCTTTTGTTTATTTTGTTTACGTTTTGTATTTGTCGCCGAAAGATCGAATTTCACGTAAAAATGGATGGAGTTCATCCAAATGGAGAACCAAAAAAGATTTTTCTAACTAAACCTGAAAATGGTGACGCCGTTGTACCGACTACTTCGCGGAGATTTTCAGTGGAAATACAAGGACAAAGAAATCGTGTATATATACCGCCATCGAGGAGACGGCCGGCAGCCGATAAAAATGACGAGGAAGAGGAGCACATTACGAACCATAAGAAACAACGCTATTGGAATTCATATGAAGAGATGCATATTGTGGAACTGTGGCGTCGATGGGTAAGATATGATGCGTTATAAACTGTTAGCAAGCAGAGCAACTTGAAATACCTTGCGGGAAAGATGCCCATCATCATTCCTATCAATGTATTCTTTATATGAAAAGAAGATGTTAAAAAGTGAAATGCAATAACACCTTTATTAAAATTATTTTCAATTTACTTACCAGCGGGATGAGGTAACAGAATTCAACCGGCCATTGCCGGTTCATCGTAAAATCATGGCGGCAATGCGTCAGAAGGAAATGATAGTGACGGGACAGGATTGTCGGAGAAAGTTGAATACACTTAATAATAGATACAAGTATGTTAAGTTGAGGATCTCGTAAGGAATGCATATAACATATTATTTCTTCCGTTTATTACTTCCAGGGCAGAATTACAGAGCCAGAAGCTGACAGGTATTAAACCAGAATGGAGACTATTTCCGTTGATACATTGTTTGAAGGTGCCCAAAATAAAACAATATGATCCATGGCATGAAACATTGGTATGATTTTATTCTGTTTATTGATTATAACAAACAATCGTAATCTGATTGTGATGTACCTACAGGTTATGCGAAAACTATTGGAAAAGGTGCCCAAACCTCCAGAAATAATGGCACCCGTGCCTCCACCCATCCAACAAACAACAGTGCGTCAACCGCTGATAACTTCACACACTCACACAAATCGATCTGCGCACTCGGTCACCACCACTGCCGCCGGTCCCTTGATAGCCTCCATACCACTACAATCAATAATGGCCGGCATGAATTCTTTAATTACAATGGACAGCTTTACAAGCTCATCCTTGCCGCCAACAAACGGCACACCATTTTCACCGGACAAATCAATTTTACCCTTTCGCCACATAACTTTGCAAAAATTAGAACAATTGAGATTCGACAATGCCCGTTTGGCCCAGCAACGTGATGAAGATCTGAAAAGTTATCAAGTGGCTGAAAAGAATATGCGTGTCTTCGAATCCATGTTGGAAAATCTACAACGCATGAACAATGGCTTACATGTGGAAAATGAGGAGAATACGCGTGTAGAGAAATTGAGCGTCAAATGATACTTTTACATACCGTACATTTCTTGTGTTTGGATAATTGTGTATTTGGAGAAGTATTTAAGGAGCTGTACTCCACCGCAAGTTTATGCAAAAAACTATATTAAACATTAAGACTAATTTTATGAAGGATTAGGAACCATCACTTCGTATTTTAGGTTACTTGTCTTCAATTAACACCTGTGGCTATTTTTTGTTTCTTCGTTTTATAATTCTATTATTTTCAGTTGTTTTCAACACCTGTATAAATGTTTCAAATTTATATACATATACAAATTGGTATAATTTTTTTCCATAAAATAAAAATTTACCTACATTTCTATGACGATAATTCGATTCTATGAATGATATAACGTTTTTTATAGAAGACGAGCGATAAGTAATTAGTTTTATTGACATTAGTTGCTACTCTCTTTGGTTTTCCACCGCTTCAACTGTTCCTCGAAGACTTTGTAGCAGAATTGACTGGAACACAGTCTAGGTGGTCTTCGCTGTACCTGAGAATTTTATAGAATTTTTCCCAATTCTGCAATTCAAATCACTTATTTTTGCCAAAAAATGTGATTTGAAAATCGTGCGATTGTCAGCACATGAAGACCAACAACATTCAAATTGATCTAGAGATAGCGTACATTGGAACTAATCTCATAGGGCTGAACTGTAGTCCAAACTAGAGATGTGCGCGTGAGTGATTATTGGCTCACGTTCACGCACGCTCACGAAGGAAAAAAAATTAATCACGCACGAAGATTTTTTAATTACTCACGTTCACGCACGCTCACGTGAGTAAAATTAATTATGCTCACGATCACGCGTGATTCACGTAAATCACGCAAACAATTTCCATAAAGATATACATTTTAAATCGAAATGAGAAACGCCCCGCAAATCCGAAAATTATTTAATTTGATTATTTAAAATACTCTACGTTTGCGATGTTTGATTTAAATTCATATTTTTAAAATAGTATACAATATTACAGTGTGGAATATCGTATAGTTTAACGCAAATTAAGTTAGAAATCGGACACTGACATAAAATCCAATTAAAAAACAAAGCATATACCCCGATACTAGTTGTATATTTTTTTAATTGAATTAACACTGTTGGTGCAGGGAATGCTTACTTAAATAATAGAAAAAAAAATAGATTTTATACCTACACTGAATAACTCTGTTTTAGAAATAAATATGTATATATATAACTTTTATTTTGAATGGAAAATTTCACATTTTAAACGAAATTAAATGAAAATAAAAAAATTAATAAATATGTGCGACTCACGAAAAAATCACGTGATTCACGCAGAAATTAGACTCACGCACATTCACGCACGAACATTTTTTCGTTCCTCACGTTCACGCACGCTCACGTGAGTAAAATAAATTTTGCTTCACGCAATTCACGTGAGTGGCGCCCATCTCTAGTCCAAACTGGGACAAAACATAATTCAATTTTAAAGTTTAAAATAATGGTATTTAATAAATGTATTTCGCCAATTTTTTTGTAATTTATGGTAGGGTATTATTATATACCCTAATTACTGATATAACAAAGAACGAACCAAGTAAAAAAACAAATTAGCCCTAAAAAGTAAAAACAAATTAGCCCTAACCATACTTGGACACTTAGATAAAATGCAAAATTTTAAAATTTTTTCGTGAGTTTATAATAAACCACCATCAATTTGTAAAGAAACATAAAGGAGATTGTAGAACTGGTGAGTGGAAGCCATTCCACAGTCCAAAACATCATTAAACTCTACAAAGAGATTCAAAATGTTGAGAAGGGACAAATATAAAAACGCTTCTAAAATATTTTCTGAAGAAGGTGAGCGATTCTTATGCTCAAAAGTTGACAGAAATAGCTAATTCAGATTTGGGTAGGAGAGCCTGTGTTTCATTCATCAGAAATATGCTAGAAGTTATTTTCTACATACACCATTTATAAGTCAGGCCAATAAGTGAAAACGTTTGCAGTTTGCTATAGATCACCGTCTATTTACGGATAACAGCAGGTTTAAAATTCAAAAAATTTAAAATCAACTACTAAACATGGAAGATGCTCAGTGATGGTTTGGGGTTCGTTTTCCGCTACAGGGCCTAGCGCTAACATTTTATTGATGGAATTGTGGATCAGAATTTTAAAAGTCAGTTTACTCAGTTGGTATTTATACCGTACCTAAAGCTTACAATCCTGGCAGTGAGCTAAAAAAGTTTACATACAGGTAACAACTTTCTACACATCTCCTAACATTGACAAATTACAAGTTTCAAAGTGAACAATTTTAATGGTATTTTAAGGATGCAAAAAATTTGATTTTAATTATAAAAATGATGAAAATAAAACTAAATGGCTGGACTGACCCAAAAAAGTTTACATACAGCAAAAAGTTTTCCTAATAATTTTTCCTAAATAATTAGTTTTATTATTATTTTTCATGATATAAAAAGTTTTACTATCAAAATATAAACGAATACTCAGTTTAACGAAAATCCGATAAAAAAACAAATTAACTCCATTAACTCCCTTATATAACGAATAATGAGGATATCTCACTCCCGATATAACGAATGCTAAGAAAAACTCACACATTTTTGAATACCATTAGTCTTTGGACAGCGCATGTCTTAGCGTTTTTGCTTGCTAAAATTTCTATTAAATGATTGTGATGTTAAGATGGGAAATATGTAAACAATTTTGCTCAATGAAAAAAATAAATGAAAATAATAGTAATATCGAAGTATATGAAGACAGCAAACAATGGTCAATGAACATGGACATTAACTGTTCAAATGGTTCCTTCTTCATAAGAAACTACACCATTCAGTAAATGGGATGGTGAAAATATGGAATCTCTGTTTTCTGAGTCTATCTTTTTAAAGGCTAGAGAAGTTCTAGTAGATCCATAAAATTGTAAAAAATCAAAAATGCAAAAGTATTAGTTATTTATTTATATTCCTGATAATACAACAACCAATTTCAATATTATTTTGGAATTTCAGGTGCCATTCAATATAAACATTTGGAGTATGAATATTGTCGATAAGTTTAGTGTAGAAGATGAAGATCATGAAATAATTTATCTGTAGAAAAGAAAAATTCCGAAAAATGAAATGATAAGTATTCCGACGCCAACGATAATAGTCCACAACAGTTTTTATACCCTACACCACAGGGTATAATTTCTTTGTAACACCCTAACGACATATAATCACTTTTTGAATCGATTTAACCATGTCCGTCTGTCTGTCCATCTATTCTTGTAATCACGAGACAGGTCGCAATTATTGTCCGATTTTAATGAAACTTGACACAAACGATTTTTACATGCCGAAGACGGACGCTATTTAATTTGAAGCAAATCGGTTCAGATTTAGGTATCATATAGTCGGCCTCGACCGACTTTAGCCTTTCCTTACTTGTTTTACTTTAAGTACAAACTAACATTAGTTTAGTATAAATTATAATTTTTTATAATTTTTTTTTATAATTATAAAAACAAAATAATACATTTATCGATATAACGAATTTTTTAATTTAGCGGAAGGGTCTGACATTATATCATTCGTTATACCGGGAGTTGTTTGTATGTGGCAAGTCCAGTCGTAGCGTCAATGTCTTCGATAAATTGGATTTTCATGGAAAAACTAGCCAATTTTTCGTTCCAGGTGCGATATCTGTACTCTCACCCAGTAAGTCAGTTTCAGCTGATTTTTGGAGAGTATGTGGAAGTTCGGAACTATTTTTTTCGAATAAAGACACCACATTAGGTTATGTTAACTTTCTTGGAACGCTACAAAGTCTCGCTGGTGGTCTTTGTCCTTTGGGAACTAGTTCAAAAGTCCAATATATAAAAAATCCAATATAAAAATTTGTTTAGTCTTTTCGATAGATTATACAACAATCCAACGTTATCCATATTAATAATCCCGAATTTTAAAATAACCCTACGATTTTTAAGATACCGAATTGCAATCTTCTTGGCTAATTTTATGTAATGTTGAAATGAATGTTACTTTTTTATGAGATTTTAAATTTTAAAAAATTTGTCCCTGTTTGGAAGCTTTTCGTATTTAATTGTTCTATTATATATTAGTATTTTTAATACTTCTAATTAACGGATCTAAATGTTCTAAAATACCCTACATTAACAACCACAAAATTTACGATTTTTTACTTTGGTGTGTATTTTTTGTTTTGTTCAAAAGAGACGTCCTAGTTTGGACAATAAATAATTGTAATTTAATCGACATCGAATGGTGAGATTTTCTATTTTTGTTTTAAAGAATTTGTTTGTGTTCTTATTATACAGGAACTTATTTTCAAGTCCCATATGTTTTACCCAAATTCTTTGAAGGTTTTCTACGAATGCTGTCATCTTTTAAAATGATTTCATATTTCCCAAGTTTTCTCGTGTATAATTTGACTTTTGTTTAATGAGCCATTATCATCATCATAATACCCTCATCGCCAATATTATCATCATAATTAATACTCCCATCGTTCATATGAAGAATTTTCTATTCCCCTGGAAATGCAAGTGGAATTTCTCTGTTTTCTTTCATTTATTTGAAAAGAAATATGTAAGATGATTAAGAACATAAGAAATGTTCAAAACCACGATTGTAATCTGAAAGAAAGAAATTATTTCCGTGGAAGTATTATTCACGATTGGGTTGATTATCAAGTACAATTTAAATTAGCATCTGCTGTGAACTCAAATAAGTTTTGAAAGTTTAGGTTATCATTTGTTTCGTTTCACATTGATTTGAATACTTATGTATTAAATACTACTGGCTCAAGACCATATGCTTGTGTATATATTGTGCAATGTGGCATAATGACATTTATAACTTCGTGACGACCGCCTATTTCAAACTTCAAGCTAACCGAAAATAATTTCTGATGCAATAAAACCACACCTTATTTTAGTCTTCAAACAAGTTATTTTTTGTTTTGTTTGTTGTTTTTATATATATAGTTTTAAAAGTCCATTACATTTTCAAGTTTTTTAGGCTATAATAGAGGAGAGGGATATATAGAGATAGAAACTGCACTTTGGATGTTCTTTTGTTGTTGTTGGAAAACGCAAAAAATACGATATTATAAACATTTAAAAGAAAAACACTCAAAAAGACAAACAATATTAGAGCGGAAAATTGAAACAATAATAATATATGTATGTATATAAATAGATTAAAGCATTGTTTTTGTATAACAACAACAAAACAAGGTTTTGTCACTATTTTCTGTAGAATGTTCATAAAAAGGAATTGTCTTAATTATATTAATAAGTAACTAGAAACTATAAAGAGTAGATTGATAGATAGAGAGAGAGAGAGAAGAAAGGAATCATATATAATTTAAATCCAACTAAAGGCTGCTGCAAGGGAATTATACATATAAATATAATAAACAATTGACTTGCAGTATACTTCGTGTTTTGAAACAACATAAATATTGTTTAATAACTATTGCTAGATGCTTTCTTTCTTACATTCATTCAGTTAGTTGCGTTGAGTTTCTTTTTTGATTATAAATTTAAATTTAGCTATGTATGTATGTATTTCTTTTCCGTAACTTCTTCTTTTGCCATTTTTCCATTTAACTTATATACTCTTGGCTAAATAGAAAACAGAAAAATTAGTTTTAAAAGTAGTAAACGATTCGTTTCGCTTTTTTTTCTTACTTTCTCTTGTTTTTCTTTCGCATAAGAATTAGTTTATTTAATTAATTTTATAAATGCCTAGTATATGTATCTATTTATCGTTTTTGTTTTATATCATCATTTCTTTTATACGTTCATACTGTCACCTGTATTGTGATATAATTTATTTATTTATTTTGTCGCATTATGTCTGTTTGTCTGTTGTCTTCAGCCTATACCTATAGTCCTAAAAATGAGCATAATGTAAATGCGCCAAACAGTACCAAAACTATGAGCACTATGGCTATCCAAGCTGGCATGGTACCTGGGGGGAACAAAGAATAATTACTCGAGGTTGTAGGGGAATTATTGCTTCAAATTAACACTTACGTCTGTGCTGCAAACTGTGTATGCACACTTTATTGTCAACAGATATCGATAGAACGGCCGCTTCAGTGTCACTGGATATGGGAGGACCTTCTTCATTGGTCACGGGCAAGAATTGTAGACCAGTCACAAACATTGAGTGAGCATTGGGTATGTGTAGAACGCGCTGGAAAACAAGAATGAGCATTGTATGAATTTTCTTAGTGTGACTAGTTTTTCATTATCATATCGTCTATCAAGATTAGATTCAATTATATGACAGGCTAGATGTGAAGTCAGCAAACATAACAAAATTTCAATTAGACTCGGAATCATCTTGAATAGTTATGTAATATCCTAGCAAAGAATTCTAAAACTTTTTTTGTTTTTTTTTTTATTTTTCTTGTATATTTAAATTCCCGAAAAATTTTGGCAGTTCTCTTTTACTATATTTTCTGTCTGCCTATTTATGGGCCAGCAACTTGTTCAGAGACGAAAACAGCTATAGGGAATGGATCTTCAAACACATATAAGGAAATCGAAATTATTTGATATGAATACCTTTGGCTACGCTTCTGAAACTTGTTCGTTTGCCCATTTCGAGAGAATCTTATTAGTGATGATCGGAAAGAAAAATCCTGCCTTATTTCAGATTATCCTTAGCCAATTTGGTAGGCTATATTTGAAAATGATCATGTATCTTCTGAATATAAATATTTGGAAAGGATAATTAAAAGGCTGATGGCACTATAATTTCCCATACACAATTTAAAGCCGATGTTCTGAACAGTAAATTCTAGTCACATGGAGTTACACATGTTTGAACTTTGAACAGCAACACGTTCGGCAGGCCCAACTTTGTGGTTCAACCATAGATATACATTCTCCAAACAACGTAATTCATTAATCTAATTACCAGTATCTCTTTGCTAGCTCAAAACATAGACCATATGATACACTCTCCACAAATTTGTTTCATTTCCTCTCACCTGTAAACTGAAACCGATGTACATCGAAATACTCCCCGAAAACATGGTACCAACCGCCACAAATCGGCCATCATCTCGCACAGCCAACGAAGCCAAACTCTCATCAATGGCCACGGCCAAACGCAGTTTGCCAGTCGTGCAATCCCATTGCTGCAGGTAACCTCGCTGTTTACCAACTTTACCCAAAGGATTGGTTATAGAGAAAAGACGATATTTATCCCGCTGAGCCTCGATTGTGCCATAGCGACAACGTTTGAACAGGTATTTGGCACCCTCCGGAGTGGACCATTTCAGGTCAAAGACCTTCTTCGATGTGGCCACATCCCAGACCAAACCTTGGCCATCTTTGGAAATGGTAACGATGTATTTCGAATCGGGACTTATGTCGATGTCATCAATTTCTTTTGAATGGGCCCTGAAAAAGATAAGACAAGTTAATATATTTGTCGTGCTCAACATACTTAATAGCGTGGTCTTACTCAACGTCGGCAGTTTTCAGCATTTTCGGAAATGACCACACTCGCAGATGGCCATCGGTACCACCTGTTGCCATTATATGACCATTTGGTGAAATGCGCACCACTCTCTGCAGCGGATCAGCGGTGAGAAAATCTGTTTGCACTGAATCGGCCGCCTTAATGTCAAACTTCAGTAACCTTTTGAGATTAGCATTTTGGTCCGCCTTAGGTTGTGGTTTCGCTTCGTTGGCTCCGGCAGGCACATGACCATTAGGCACTTCCTCGACACCAGATGTTGCCGGCGGCCTTCTTTGCCTCACACCATTTTCATTGCCATGTAATTCTGCAGAATTTTTGTGTGTTTTCTCCTCTTGCGTCGCTGAGATTTCTTCTTTGCCATCTTCACTAACCACTCGTGGATTGACGAAGTACATTTGACAGTGGGCCTCCTGACCTGCACATAAATACGAACGTCGGCCATCGTTACGTACCGCAAAATTCATAACAACATTGGAGCCGGTTTCGTGCCGCACCACTTCCTGGGCACAAAAATGCTGTCCATTGTGGAAAATTTCATAAATTTCCTGTAAAAAGTGGACCAGAGGACAATATTAGTTTCAGAAAATATTCTTTTACAAGTTCTCTACTCACAAAGCCATTGGCGACACCCGTTTTACTGGCACCCCCTCCACCAGCTACCAAAACATGACGGCTGGTCAACATTTCCATGGCATAGAGAGGGAAGTTGACACGGGCCAAAAGGCCGTCGCTGGGACTTCTTGTTGGGGCCATTTATGTGTGTGTATGCTGTGCGTTTCAACCTTTCCTCCTTTGTAAAAGAATATAAGTTAGTAATTGGCCTTTTTTATCAGCTGCTATTGTTCCACCACTCATCAAATAGTTTGAGTTTGGTTGTTGTTTTTTTTTTCTTTGTCGGACAAGGTCGGTCTCTCACTTTTATAATAACTTTTGTGGTTTCTGTTGAGTAGTTCCGCCAGTGACGTGATATATTCAAAATTCTTTCACTTTTCCCGAAGCTATTTGATTTATGTTAATAATAATATTTATTTGTCTTTCATATTTTGTATTTTTATTTTTTCTTATAGTTAATGAGAAAGTAAAGTTCCACGTACGTACAAAGAGAGATGTCAAAAACTGAATAAAACTGCCTTACCGATTATCATTTGGCATTTGTCAGTTGTGTCGATAGCAATGTGCCTCTGATGAGATTTGTCGATAACAACGGTCTTTAATGTGTTGTTGGGAATCACATGCTGAAATGCAATGTTGTCAACTTTGTGGTATTTTCTGGCGAAAGAGGAAAACGCGGAAATTACGTGGGAACAACTCAGCTGTTTCAACTTATAGCCTTGTCACACTGCATGCGAAATCTAGCAGAAATGACATAAGGTCGATTTACAAATGTCAGATCCCATACAAATTTGACATTTGAAAATCGACCTTATGTCATTTCAGCTATTAGTTGGAGTTTTTCAAAAGTAAATGTTGCCCTAAAGAGCGTTAAAAGCTAGAATAAACAAGTAAAAAATATTGTAAAAATAAGTATAAAATTTTAATTATTTTAAACCACGCTTATAAGGCAAGGCAACCAATATGTTTATACTATATAAATTCAAATAATACTTCAAGTCAATTCAGAAAGTAAATATAAGGGAGCAATCTTAAAAAATGTTTTTAACCTAAATATTGGGGGATAGTGGGAGCATTTTCAGCTATAGTCGATTGGTTGGTTGTATTTCCATTCTATTTTAATTCCAAAAGTAAAACAATTGAAAATGTAATATAATACGTGAGGGGTATGCAGTGCTAGATAACCAAATTTCTTTTTTGGCGTAAAAGTTAAAAAAGTACGAATTTGGAAAAATCTTTATTTTGCGAGTCTATGCAGTCAGATGAAAGTATACACCGAATTCCATGATTCTACCTGCGGCCATTTAGTTAGTACCATTTCTATTCCCTTTTCCCCATTTTACCCCTTAAAAATACGACTTTCGAAATTTTTTTTTCGTATCTACGCAATTAGAGGGATGTACACACTGCATTTTGCGTTGAAAGTACGAATTTGAAAAAATATATATTCGTGTCTACGCAGCCAGAGGAATGCATACTCAGAATTTAATGTTGGTACCATTTTTATCCCTCTATTCCCATTTTACCCTTTAAAAGTACGAATTTCGAAAAATGCCTTTATTTTACGTCTATTCTCATTTTACCCTTTAAAAGTACGAATTTCGATAAATGCCTTTATTTAACGTGTCCACACAATCAAATGAATGTTACAACGGGTTTCATTATTATAGGTGCAGCCGTTTGGTTGGTACAATTTTTATCCCTCTATTATTATTTATCCCCATAAAAGTACGAATTTGGAAAAAAATACTTTTATATTAGATGATTGTTCACACCGAAAATCGTGTTTCTAGCTTTTGTCGCTTGATAGGTACCATTTTTTGCCCCATTGCCCCCTACAAACAAACGTCCCTTTATTGTATACGTTTTTGCTATAAGGGGAATGGACATACCATATCAAACAAAAATGATCAGACACATTAAAAAAATGATGAAATACTCTAAATATTATTATTATTTTCAGTCCTTGTGAGGGAACAAATTTTCCCTGTGGACCGAATTCGCCCATTTGCAATCCCTACCGATCTATAACTATAAGACGTATTCATGCAAAATTTGGACGTCCTAGCTTCTTTCGTTTAGATATTATATCATCCGACATGTCTAGATCGTCTTAGAATTTTATAGCGATCAAGAATATATATACTTTATAGGGTCTCAGGTCGATATTTCAAGGTGTTACAAACGGAATGACAAAGTTAGTATACCACCATCCTGGAGGTGGAGGCATTTATGGACATTTGGGGATCCAAATTTTCCATAAATGCTCTTAAGGGAAACATTTTCCCCATAAGGACTGAAAATATTTAGAGTATTTAAGCATGTTTTTTCAATATCCCTGCTTATATTTCTTGATATAGGGTATTTGCATTCCCCTGGAGCAAAAAAATAAAAATGGTACCTATCGTATATTCCTCTAATTGAGTAGATACATAATATAAATGTATTTTTTCCAAATTCGTAATTTTAAAAGGTAAAATGGGAATAGAGAGATAAAAATGGTACCAACGAAACGGCTGCACATACAGTAATGAAATTTGGTGTATACATTCCTCTGATGCGAATGCACGTAAAACAAAGGTATTTTTCGAAGTTCGTACTTTTAGGGGGTACAATGGCAAAAGGGGATACAAATGGTACCAGCTAAAAGGCTACAGCTAGAATGATTAAATTTGGTGTGTACATCTCTCTAATTGCGTGGACACGAAATTTTCTAATTTCCTGCTTTCAAGGGATTAAATGGGAACAGATGGCACATACTAAAGGGCTACAGGTAAAATGATGAAATTTAGTGTTTACATCCCTCTAATCGAAAATCTCATTTTTTACGTGTTTACGCAGTAAAATAATGAGATTTTCAAAAGTCGTACTTTTAAGGGGGTAAAATGGGAAAAAGGGGATAAAAATGGTACCAAATAAATGGTCGCAGTTAGAGTCATGGAATTCGGTGCACAGATTCCTCTGATTGCATAGACGCGCAAAATAGAAAGATTTTCCAAAATGTTTTTTTTTTTTTGAATTCGTACTTTTAAGAGGTAAAATGGACATAGAGAGATAAAAATAGTACCAGCTAAAAGGCTACAGCTAGAATGTACATCCCTCTAATTACATAGGCACGTAAAATAATGAGATTTTAGAAAGTTGTACTTTTAAGGGGGTAAAATGTAAAAAAGGGATACAAATGGTACCAGCTAAAAGGCTATAGATAGAATGATGAAATTTGATGTGTACATTGCTCTAATTGCGTAGACACGTAAAAGAATTAGATTTTCGAGAATCGTACCTTTAAGGTGGTAAATGGCCTTAGCTAGTGTCATGGAATTCGGTGTATACATTCATCTGACTGCATAAACTCACAAAATTAAAATGATTTTTTTCAAATTCATACTTTTCGTACAAAAATGGGTAGTATCATGAAGTTAGGGTTTCTTGAACTGTGTACGTAAGATAATAATGGAAAATCATACTTTTGCCACTAAAATAAGATGAAAATACAACCAAACGGCTGTAGCTGGAAATGTTCCCACTATGGATGTCAAAAACCGTAATTCTTAGGAAACCCGATTTTCGGATTGTTCAAAAATGTGCAATTTTTAAAAAAATCTGGTTTCGGTAAAATCGGGTTTTTATATATGTATAAGCTAAAATGGAACATTTTATATTATTTTTATACTTTTTTGAGATTATTGAACATAAAACCATTCTAATTTCATTTTAATATTTTAAATGAAAATTCACTTAAATCGCCCATCTGGTTTATTTAAATTACCAAATTATTATCTTATCTATGCTATCTTATCAAAAATTTGCACCAACAAGTATACAAATATACATTATGTCTAAATCAGTGATGCTGTCAGAATTCAATATTCGTTACGAGGCTAATATTAGGCCTGTTCGATTGGGCTTACTAGCTTCAGTTTTGTATGGAATTTACTGGCTTAACAAGAAAGTAGCTTGTAACTCTGTTAGTGTTGCTGCCAGATTTTTCTTGTTAATCCATTTAAGATAAACCAATGAGCAACAATGGTGCCACCTTATCAAGTCTCTTAATCGTAAGCTAGTAAGCCCAATCGAACAGGCCTATTATTAAACTTGTAACTTTTCTGCCTCCATTAATGTCTCTTAAATTCTCTTCTTTTTCTATTGATATATATTGATTCTTTTCTATTTGATATCCTACTTGGTTTTTTCAACGTCACAAATCAATATTTGGGGAAAATCTTAAACCTGCGGTATTAAGAGGTCAGTTCAGTATTCGCAGCTTGTAAACAAATCATTATTCTCATATTTTCCAGTGTATTTTTATTGTAGAATATATCCACGAAATGCAAATGTTTTGCAATTTAAAAACCGGTTAACCGACATGAAAACACCAGTTTTCCGTTTCGCCTTTGACATCCCTGGTTCCCACTATCTCCCAATATTTAGTGTACTTAAGTTGTTTTGAAAATTGCTGCCTTATTTTTATACCCTCCACCTCCAGGATGGGGGTATATTCACTTTGTCATTCCGTTTGTAACACCTTGAAATATTTATCGGAGACCCCATAAAGTATATATATTCTGGGTCGTGGTAAAATGCTAAGACGATATAGCCATGTCCGTCTGTCTGTTGAAAGCACGATAGCGGCCGAACGAAATGAGCTAGAAGGTTCAAATTTTTCCTAAATGTGTCTTATGGTTGTAGATCGCTTGGGATTGAAAGTGGACGAAATCGGTCCAGAGTGAAAAATTTTTCCCTCACAAGTACTGAAAATACCCCTAATATTTAGAGTATTTCAGCATGTTTTTTGAACATATTAGCTTGTATTTACTTGATATTTGCAATTCGCATTCCCTCGACATTCTTTAATCTAGTGGTAATACTGTGGAATGCACTCCGTGGTGGAGGGTATATAAGATTCGGCCCGGCCGAACTTAACGCCTTCTTACTTGTTACTTTTGCGTTGTTTAAAATAATTAGAAATTTATATTTATTTATAAAACTATTTTTTCAATGTTTTTATTAGTTTTGGTTTGGCTAGATTAAAAAAAAATTTCCTGTACTGCACTTCTACGAAAATCGACAGCCTCTGTGGAATGCAATCCATGGTGGAGGTTATATAAAGTTCGACTCGGCCGAATTTAACGCTGTTTTAACTTGTTTTATGTCTATCCGTCCGTCTGCTGCCCATTTAAGCTTGTTCGTAATTGTTGTTCGATTGTCATGAAATTTGGCAGAAGTTTTTTTGGCCAAGGAGATCGGTATTGAATTTGGATCGCTTCAGATTTAGATATAGGCTCCACACAAATATCCCTATAATTTACACTATTACTGCTCTACAATACACATTTTTTACATGGTGTCATGACAAAATTTTCAGGATCGTGTTATAATTGAACTAGAACAGCAAATGTACCTCCGATTTAGAATATTACAGCTCTAATATGGCCATTTTACATCGGATCTTGGTCAAATTTCCCACACAATGTTACATTTATACTAGAAACATCTATTTTGATCAATGTTTTGGTATAGCCCCCCCCCCCTACAAATGGCCCCCAGTTTACATTATTATCGCAGTAGAACCCATCAAATTTTGCAGGTCATGTTATATTTCAATAAAGAATACCTACTAAAGTAGCGCCCTTACAAATGGGTCCCTATTTTTATTATTACACTATAATTTTATTTATAGTATACTGCATAATTTATATGAACTACATAAAATTGCTCCCATGAAATTCCTGGGTTTAGTAATCAAAGCGAGGGATATACGCAGGGAGTGGTGTAGGGTATTATATAGTCGGCCCCGCCAGACATTTGCCTTTCCTTACTTGTTTTTTAATATCGTTTTCGAGTTTAGGAAGCCAAAATATCAGGTCTGTCACAGAATTCGGTCAGAATGGTTTAATTCCGTAGTTACCATTCCGATCTTTTTCATTTTACTTTCTTCAGATTCCGATCGATTTTGTCAATTCCCAAAAACCTGAACTTCCCCGTTTTTTCGCATTCGATATGACAAGTTTATGCTTATCAAAACATAAGACATATGTTTGAAGAAAACAAAGTAAAAAAATAATTTTAAAATTCCGTAAATATTGTAATTAAAGAAGTTAAACCTAAACAATGCAAAATATAAGCCCGGATTATCAGTAATAGCTGTAATGGAGATACAGAGATGGCAGCACTCTGTTGAAAAAATACGTCGGCGAACTTTGAGAGATGCCTCAGATCATCTTCGAAGAACATAGTGATTTGCGCCAAAAAATAGGTAGCAATACTGTAGGACTATTCGATGGGGCTTACTAGCTTAATTTTTGTATGGAATTTACTCGCTTAACAAGAAAGTAGCTTACTACTCGCTTAGTGTTGTTGTCAGATTTTTGTGATTGAAACATTTAAGAATGATGATGCCAATGATGCCACCTTATCAAGTTCTTAATCGTAAACTAAAGGGTAATTTTTTAGCTATTAGCTTTTTGGCAACACTGGTTTAAACAGCTGACGCATGTTTCGTGTTTTGTTTGACTGTCAAACATCTTCAGTTTGGACTATAATTTAACCATGAATCGTCTTACAAACGAACAACGCTTGCAAATTATTGAATTTTATTGTCAAAATGTGTGCTCTGTTAAGAAAGTTCATCGCGCGCTTCCATTTTATGGTCAGTTTAATCGACCCACTGAAGCGGCTATTCGGGCTATTGTGACTAAATTTCGCACCAAATTTACATTGTTGGACATTAAGCCACCAACACGCTTACGTAGACTGCGAACTGAAGAAAATATCACAGCTGTATTGGCCAGTGTTAATGATGACTATCAATTATCGGTTCGTCGCCGTTCGCAGCAATTGGGCCTCTGTTACTCAAAAACGTGGAAATGCCAAAATTGGACTAAGCGGATGGACCATTTGAGGCGCAGTCAAGGTCAACATTTGCATGAAATAATCTTCAAATATTAAATTATATGGACCGTACCATCGATTCAAATAAAGATTTCATGCATTTTTCTGAATTTTATGTGTTTTTTTTTTGAAAAACTTTCCTATAGCTTTTAAACAATCACCCTTTAGTAAGCCTAATCGAACAGACCTAACCTAGTAATGATTAAAATTATGATTTTTTTATTAAAATCAACGTTTATTATGCCAAAATTTAGCAAAACACTATGAAAACAATATTATTTAATCCAAAAATTCTTTTGGCCATTTTTTGTGTTTCATTAACTAAAAATGTAAATTCCATTTAGGAAACTAAAAGTGATTTCATTTCTAAAGAATTTTTCGTTTCTTGTTTTCCGAAGAAGCAAACAAATTCCAGTTATCTCAAACTGTTATATCCTGTCATACACTTGTTACTTGTAAACTAAATACCTTCTCACGTAAGTAATAGATTATTTTTCAGGATGTAGAGAAAGTTAAATTTTGCTTCATCACCCCCCCCCCACACAAAAAAACGTGAACATGAACATCATAAAACCCCGTACGAACGGCGACAATTTGTTCAACATTTGAAGCCATTAAAAACTATCAACTTTAACGACTCAACGTTGTACGAGAGTAGATATTGTAAAACCATCGTTGAAACATAAAAATAATAAAAAAATATTTTGCAACACAAAATAATTTCTTTAACAACCTCCGGTACGATCTTAGCAATTTGTTGTTCTGATGCTGGCTGTTGCTTTTCCAAAGAAATAAAGAAGCATTTGATTAAATTTGTTAAACCCACGAAAATCCCTCTTTTTTATGCGCGAGCAAAGTTTCACTTTTATGGTCATCAAGACGAACCGAAATGGGAAAAGAAAGCGGAAACGGAAACAAAACTGATCCTTTGAGTACTTAAATTTACGAGTGCATATGAGTGTATTGACGTGTGCCTTAAGATGACGACGGCGACTACGACGAATGATGGCGTATAAAAAACAAGAATTTCACGCATACGACACCTTTGACTGCCTCCCACACACACCCAACCTAGGTACTAAGTTGGCGGCTGGCGGTGTGTGCCTTAACGGCCATTGGGAAAATTTCACTGAACACTTTTGACCACGTTCACGTGTGTGTGTGTGTTCGTTCATGTATATAAAACTAAAGCCACTTTTATGACCTGATGGGGTGATGGAGCTGGATATGTGTGCATGATTTTGTTTGTGGTGAGGATGAATGGCTACGCGCTGAGCTGTGTGAGTGAGTAACTCACTCCCTGCCTCGGTGCCCCCCCTCCGATTTTGGTTTGATGTTTTTCTTCAATTATGCATAAGAAAGAAGAGAAACAAAAATGATGTCGTCATCGCTGAAAGTCATAAAAAAACGGAACAACAGGAGCGTCGAACATTGGCTGGCGGCATGACATAGGAATGAACGAACGAAACTCGTAAAATGTCGCATGTCTGCTGTTATGCATTCTGGGTATATGTAGCGGCGACGGCGACAACAACTCCCAACTCCAATCAACCACATCCTTCGACCTAACCACCACCCCCGCCCCACACAACATCATACTCGCGCTGACATGCCTAGTGCATATAAAGAGTGATTTTTTTGAGGTTAGGATTTTCATGCACTAGTATTTGACAGATCACGTGGGATTTCAGACATGGTGTCAAAGAGAAAGATGCTCAGTATGCTTTGACATTTCATCATGAATAGACTTACTAACGAGCAACGCTTGCAAATCATTGAATTTTATTACCAAAATCAGTGTTCGGTTCGAAATTTTTTATCGACAAATTTTGTTCAGCGATGAGGCTCATTTCTGGTTGAATGGCTACGTAAATAAACAAAATTGCCGCATTTGGAGTGAAGAGCAACCAGAAGCCGTTCAAGAACTGCCCATGCATCCCGAAAAATGCACTGTTTGGTGTGGTTTGTACGCTGGTGGAATCATTGGACCGTATTTTTTCAAAGATGCTGTTGGACGCAACGTTACGGTGAATGGCGATCGCTATCGTTCGATGCTAACAAACTTTTTGTTGCCAAAAATGGAAGAACTGAACTTGGTTGACATGTGGTTTCAACAAGATGGCGCTACATGCCACACAGCTCGCGATTCTATGGCCATTTTGAGGGAAAACTTCGGAGAACAATTCATCTCAAGAAATGGACCGGTAAGTTGGCCACCAAGATCATGCGATTTGACGCCTTTAGACTATTTTTTGTGGGGCTACGTCAAGTCTAAAGTCTACAGAAATAAGACAGCAACTATTCCAGCTTTGGAAGACAACATTTCCGAAGAAATTCGGGCTATTCCGGCCGAAATGCTCGAAAAAGTTGCCCAAAATTGGACTTTCCGAATGGACCACCTAAGACGCAGCCGCGGTCAACATTTAAATGAAATTATCTTCAAAAAGTAAATGTCATGGACCAATCTAACGTTTCAAATAAAGAACCGATGAGATTTTGCAAATTTTATGCGTTTTTTTTAAAAAAAAAGTTATCAAGCTCTTAAAAAATCACCCTTTAGTAGTGGTTTTCATATGTTTACCAACACTTAAATACAGTTTTCTTGGCACATGTAGTCTTTATATGTATGTGTGTGTATTTAAGGACAAAAGCGATATAATTTTCTTACTTGAATAAGGTCGTATGATAAGGTTGGTAATGGTGGTCTAAGCCCACAGATCGTGCCCTACAAATTCGACATAAAATGCTCATTTTTACACCTTCTGACACTCTATTAAGTCCCATATATAGCAACAGTACAAAAGTGGAAGGAGGGGCTGTAGTATTTTGAATAGATTAATTTTTATAATTCGTTATCTTATTATTACCAAATAACATTGACGGTAAGCCAAGAGCAAAACCATTCGTCACGCATTACCCTTAGAATTATTTGTATACAGGGATGTCATGGGTGGTAAGCACTTGCTCGCAACAATACCAGGATATTGAAAAATAAATACTCACTTTCACGCTTACGAATATAATTTACCAATGAATATATATTGCTAATAGCATTTTATTCAGTAAGTGATTATTTTTTAATTGTAAGTAAGTGTGAGAGTAATGAGATGAGATTCGATAAATGCTTCATATACAAAAAAGTATAGTAAATTTAATTCAAATATTTTTTTGGATCTAGTCAAAAATATATTTCAATTAAGTAATAAATACTTGTGCCGAATAAATTTTAACTCAAAAATGTCCTTCACATTAAATTAATAAAAAATGTACTTGGTTTGAGGAAGAATTGAACTGAATTGAATTGAAGAATCGAACAATGAATTTGACAGTACCGTCGAAGCTGGATAAGTGGGACCTGCATAAGTGGGAATCCTCTATAAGTGGGATATTTTTGATTCACACAAAAAAACTCTTTAAGCGGAAATTTGAACCTCTTTAAGTCGGATTGCATTTTTTGTATTTTAGATCTCTAAGTGGGATATATGATATATTACTCGTTTACCTCTATGAGTGGAATTTCATTGTGGACCTCTCTAAGTTGGATTTTTTCAATTTCTTTTCCTTTGTTAGTGGGATTTCATATCAGGGGAGATATTTCTTTATACCCTCCACCTCCAGGATGGGGGTATATTCACTTTGTCATTCCGTTTGTAACACCTTGAAATATTCATCGGAGACCCATTAAAGTATATATATTCTGGGTCGTGGTAAAATTCTAAGACGATATAGCCATGTCCGTCTGTCTGTCTGTTGAAAGCACGATAGCGGCCGAACTAAATGAGCTAGGAGGTTCAAATTTTTCCTAAATGTGTCTTATGGTTGGAGATCGGTTGGGATTGAAAGTCGACGAAATCGGCCCAGAGGGAAAATTTTTTCCCTCAAAAGGACTGAAAATTCCCCTAATATTTAGAGTATTTCAGCATGTTTTTTGAACATATTACCTTGTATTTAGTTGATATTTGCAATGCGCATTCCCTTTATAGCATAAAGGGGCACCATAGAGTGATTTTTATTTGTAGGGGGCGAAATGGGACAAAAAGGGATAAAAATGGTACCTATCAAACGACAACAGATAGAAACACGAAATTTGGCGTGTACATTCCTCTAATAGAGTAGATACATAATATAAAAGTATTTTTTCTAAATTCGTACTTTTAAGGTGTTAAATGGGGATAGAGGGATACAAATAGTACCAACCTAACGGCTGCACATAGAATAGTGAGTATACATTCCTCTGATTGCGTAGACACGTAAAATAAAAGAACTTTCCAAAATTCGTACTTTTTGGGGTTGAAATGGAAAAAGGGGATAAAAATAGTGCCTACCAAATGAATCATGAAATTCGGAGTATACATTCCCCTGACTGCGTAGACACGAAAAATAAAACGTTTTTTTTAATTCGTACTTTCAATGGATACAATGGCTACAGGGGATAAACATAGTACCAACTAAACGACCATAAACAACCAAACTAAACGAAATTTGTACATTTGGGTGGAGAATGGGGCGAATGGGGATATCATACTATTATACTTTTCTTATCACTTTGTCTGTATCTGGAAATGCTTCTTTCTAATGGCGACTGATAATCGCCTAATATTTAGGCATGTTCACTTTCACAATTTCATCATTTTATTTATATATAGTAGTCGATTTTAAACAGTCGATTTTTACATTATAGTTTGAAGTAGTAAGCAAATATAGTAACGTGCATAAAAATATCACAATTTTCGTAATATGGTACAGTACTTCTATGTAAAGTCGAAACCCTTTAATCTGCAGGTAATACTGTGGAATGCACTCCGTGGTGGAGGGTATATAAGATTCGGCCCGGCCGAACTTAACGCCTTCTTACTTGTCGATATTGTGGTCGTTAAATTTAATATATTAAATCGTTAAATTTATATATCGAAACGAAAGCTTAAAATCAGCAATAATTTGTTCAAGAATTTCATTTAGGCATCGCTGTTCCAAGATCAACCATATCACGTATACTTCAAAAGAGTGACATAATATATGATACTTCATTTAAAGGACAAGGTAAATTGAAACAAGTAAGAAGGCGTTAAGTTCGGCCGGGCCGAATCTTATATACCCTCCACCACGGAGTGCATTCCACAGTATTATCAGCAGATAAAAGGATGTCGACTTTACATAGAAGCACAGTACCATATTACGAAAATTGTGATATTTTTATGTTATGTTTACTATTTCAAACTATAATGTATACTTATGCGCACTGTTTAAAATCGACTACTATATAAAGGGTGATTTTTTAAGAGCTTGATAACTTTTTTTTTAAAAAAACGCATAAAATTTGCAAAATCTCATCGG
Organism: Polietes domitor; assembly: GCA_947397865.1. NCBI lineage: Eukaryota > Metazoa > Arthropoda > Insecta > Diptera > Muscidae > Polietes > Polietes domitor. The sequence goes on along the minus strand of OX377619.1, from coordinate 152,922,047 downwards.
TTCTTTATTTGAAACGTTAGATTGGTCCATGACATTTGCCACCAGCCCATAAACCGCACCAAACTGTGACTTTTTCTGGATGCATTGGTAGCTCTTGCAATGCTTCTGGCTGATATTCACTCCAAAATCGACAATTCTGCCTATTTACGTACCCATTGAGCCAAAAATGAGCTTCGTCGCTGAACACAATTTCTTTCTTTCTGAACTTTCTTAACAGAGCACGCATTTTGATAATAAAATTCAATGATTTGCAAGCGTTGCTCGTTAGTAAGTCTATTCATGATGAAATGTCAAAGCATACTGAGCATCTTTCTCTTTGACACCATGTCTGAAATCCCACGTGATCTGTCAAATACTAATGCATGAAAATCCTAACCTCAAAAAAATCACTCTTTATAAATAAAATGCTGAAATTGTGAAAGTGAACATGCCTAAATATTAGGCGATTATCAGTCGCCATTAGAAAAAAGCATTTTCAGATACAGACAAAGTGATAAGAAAAGTATTCTCCGCCCAAATGTACAAATTCCGAAAAAAACCTTATTGTTTCGAGTCTTCATAGTCAGAATGTATACACCGAATTTCATGATTTTAACTTCAGCGGTTTGGTAGGTCCCATTTTTATCCCTCGTTTTTAATTATATCCCTTAAAAGTACGAATTTTGAAAAATCCCTCTATTTTACGTGTCTATGCAATTAGAGGGATGTACACACCGAATTTCATGATTCTAGTTGTTGTCGTATCATTGGTACCATATTTTATCCCTTTTGTCCCATTTCACCAGCTAAAACTTTTATTTTCTTTGTGTTGCTTCCAAGCTACAAGAGGAATGGCCGCAACAAATTTTAACTGTATGAAAATCAGAAACTTAATTAATAAGCCAAGGCTACCAATATTTGTATACTATGTATATATAATGGAAATAATACTTCAATTCATAAAGTAAATATAAGGGAGCAATCATAAATACCCTAAATTTTGGTGGATAGAGAGTGTATTTTCAGCTACAGTCGTTTGGTTTGTTGTATTTTCATCCTATTTTAATTTCAAAAGTATAAATTTTGAAAATACCTTATCCCTCACGTACTCAGTATAAGACAACTTCATGATTCTACCATTTTTTGTCGTAAAAGCAACAAAATAAAGTACGAATTTGAAAAAATATTTTACGTAGCTATGCAGTCAGAGGAATGTATACACCGAATTCCATGATTCTATCAGCGGCCATTTTGTTGGTACCTTTTTTATCCCCTTTTTTTCCAATTTTGCCCCCTCAAGAGTACGACTATCTAAAATCTCTTTATTTTACGTATCTACACAATTAGAGGGATGTACACATCGAACTTCATCATTCTAGCTGTATTCGTTTAGTTGGTACTATTTTTATCCCCTGTAGCCATTGTATCCCTTGATAGTACGAATTTGGAAAAAACGTTTTATTTTTCGTGTCTACGCAGTCAGAGGAATGTACACTCCGAATTTAATGATTCTAGCTGCGGTCATTTCGTAGGTACTATTGTTATCCCCTTTTTCCATTTGAACCCCAAAAAGTACGAATTTTGGAAAGTTCTTCTATTTTACGTGTCTACGCAATCAGAGGAATGTATATATCGAATTTCATTATTCTAGGTGCAGCCGTTAAGTTGGTACTATTTGTATCCCTCTATCCCCATTTAACCCCTTAAAAGTACAAATTTAGAAAAAATACTTGTATATTATGTATCTACTCTATTAGAGGAATGTACACGCCAAATTTCGTGTTTCCATTTGTTGTCGTTTGATAGGTACCATTTTTATCCCTTTTTGTCCCATTTCGCCCCCTACAAATAAAAAAAACTTTATGGTGCCCTTTTATGCTATAAAGGGAATTCGCATTGCAAATATCAGGTAAATACAAGCTAATATGTTCAAAAAAACAGGCTGAAATACTCTAAATATTAGGGGTATTTTCAGTCCTTGTGAGGGAAAATTTTTCCCTCTGGGCCGATTTCGCCCACTTTCAATCCCAACCGATCTACAACCATAAGACACATTTAGGCAAAATTTGAACCTCCTAGCTCATTTCGTTCGGCCGCTATCGTGCTTTCAACAGACAGACAGACGGACATGGCTATATCGTCTTAGAATTTTACCACGACCCAGAATATATATACTTTATGGGGTCTCCGATGAATATTTTAAGGTGTTACAAACGGAATGACAAAGTGAATATACCCCCATCCTGGAGGTGGAGGGTATAAAAATACTGAATTTTGGATTTTTTGTTTAAATAGCTTGTATAGAAGAATATATTGTGTCAGTTTGTAATATCTGGCATTTGACGAAGAAAATCTATGAATTCGAATATTTTCGAATTAAAGTGCCATTAAAGTTTCACTGGCAATTTAAAATTTCGAATTTAAAAAACCTTATAATGGGGTAGAGAGTGGAGAATATCATATAATTCTTAACATAGTACATCATCATATTATTTTCTGTATGCAGCTGTCGCAACTTATTACCCCGCCCTCGTACAAAACAATGAAGTTTTACTTTTTTCTGTTATGTTGTGAATTACGTGCCTTTTTATATATTCCTTGAAAGAACAACGTCTTTTACGAAAGTAATCCCATTTAGTAGCCTAGTAGTTTTTCTTGCCATCCTGACGATGCTGGTTAGATTTTTATTTTTCGCAGAAGGACTATTGGTTGGAGGGGGGGGGGTTGGTTGTGTGTGAGAGATCATATCTTCAAAATCATATGTATGTACATCACAACATGTTGCGTTTCGGAAATGTTTGATACGTGTTTTTTCGTCTTCTTCTTCATTTGGCCGCTGTATTTTATTGGAATTCCTTTTTTGCGTGTACGAGGAGGATGTGTCTACCTTATACGAGGTACTTAGGCGGTCTAGTCGATAGCGATAGGACTTAAATTGTCGGCCGTATGTTCTTAGAAATTATTAAGGGATGTGGGATGGGGTGGTTGTGTGGATGGATGGATGGTAAGGAGTGCTGATGCGGTCTGTGTCTAGTCCCATAAATTGTTTTTGTTGCTCGGCATCAGCCGCACATTTATTAGAGTTCGAAGAATTTTGTAGCTTTAAATTTGGGTCAAAACATTTAAGAAATTGAACAGGATATTTGTGGTGTGTTGAGAAGGTGGGGCGGAGGGAGAGGAATTTATGACATAAAATATCAAGGGTTAAGTTCAAGAACAGCACAGCCAGTGGACGTCAAGTCTTGGTGTCACAAAATATAATAGAAGACATTTGGATTTTTAATAGGATTCAATAAAAAGAACATACAAGGAAGAGGACGGTCGAAGAACTTTAAATCGGTTCAACCATTTGCAAGGGTTTAAATATGCACAAGGTTTTGAATATGCACTTGTCAGCAGGATTTTTAAATTTTTGAGAAAATTTGCAATGCCTATAAATTGGAGCTGGACTGCTCAGTTTTCATTTGGTGATATATTCTCCTTTTTATAGGACTTTTAAAGAATATAGAAGTTTTAATAATTTATTTTAGTACTTCTGCAATTTATACAACGGCGATATGGGTATCAAATGAAAGATAAGAACATCTGTTAAAAATACTTAAAATTTCATTCATATATCTGCAGTAGTTTAGAATTAAAAATTATTTCAAATTTTCCGCTTTAAAAAGTTAAGGATTGTTTATTTTTATTTTTAAGAGGAAAATGGTTGTAAATACTAAACTAATACAGATAGAAACATGGAATTTGAATTATTTTTAACAGATATTTTTCTCTTTCATTTGATATCAATATTGGAGCTGGACAATATCATATAGACATGAAACTGGAGAGAAGCTGAGTGCTCAGTTTTCATTTGGTGATATTTTCCCCTTTTTACAGGATTTTTAAAGGATATAAAAGTTTTAATAATTTATTTTAGTACTTCTGCAATTTATACAACGGCGATATGGGTATCAAATGAAAGATAAGGACATCTGTTAAAAATACTTAAAATTTCATGCATATATCTGCAGTAGTTTAGAATTAAAAATTATTTCAAATTTGCCGCTTTAAAAAGTTAAAGATTATTTATTTTTATTATTAAGGGGAAAATGGTTGTAAATACTAAACTAATACAGATAGAAACATGGAATTTTAATTATTTTTAACAGATTATTTTTCTCTTTCATTTGATATCCATATCGTCTTAGTATGACACGGAGAAATATGAAAATTAATTAATGAAATTGCTGTATCCATTGGAAATTAAAAATCCTGTAAAAATGAGAATAGATCACCAAATGGAAAACTAAATATATAATTCTCTGATATATGACTTCTACACTCAAAGGAGTTTGTCAGTAAAAGAAAGCAAGAGCAGATGCTGAAAAAGAGATAGCAGATTTGTATCTGCTGAAATAGCAAACAGCTGTTTGCTTTTTTAGCAACAAAGAAAAAACTTTTTAGAATAAATGTTATTATAAGGGAATTTATTACCACTGAAAGATATTGTGATTGTCTTTCTAATGATATGCATATTGGCCCAAGTTAATACACTGAAAGAAAAGGCTTCATTCCCCCAATGAAATCTTACATTGCATCAATGAAATCTGTCATTGTTTTTGGACCAACGTAGAGCTTCATTGATATAACGTAAAATGTTTCATTAAATTAACAATCAATGAACAATGTTTCATTAGTGTTAGATTAATGTAAAGTGTTATTAATACAATGAAACATTGTCATTATATTATTGAAACTGGTTATATCAATGTAAAGACACGTTTCATTAACGAAATGTTCATTAATGATTTTTTGTCGTTGTAGTAATGAAATAGTTTCATTGATTTAATGACATTGATTCGTTATAACATTATATATTTTATTGCTACATCAAAAAGAATTAACACTAAAAATACCCTTATTATTGCTTATCTATTCTATCAATTATTTGGCGCAGAAACCAAAATACTTAAGCCAAGTGAACTATAAAATGAATGAGAATTATATCTTACTTCCTGTATGCCACCCAAAAATACGCACACTAAAAAATATAACACATTAATGAAAACAGTACATTCTGGTAATTCTGGTTTCATTATTTTGTTTGTGACCGGAAAAGTAAACAAAACTTAATATAAACGGCTAAACAGGTATTGTAATAGTAAATTTAATCCTGTCCATTAGAATACAGCCAAAGTTTCTCATAATATTATCCATAATTGCCTAGATTTATACAAAAAAAGATGCCATTGCATCAATGAAAATCATTTCGTTGTATTAACAACACAAAAACTCATTAAAAATATTGTTAATGAAATATTTACGGTAATGAAACATTTCATTGTACCAATGTAAACTCATTAATGAAACTGTTTCATTGATTTAATGAAGCGTTTTTCTTTCGGGATTCGAGCTAAATTCGTTTTCGCCGTCAATATGAAAGGCTTTTAAATTATAAACGCTTGTTTTTTATCAATTTTTATAATTTAATTAACAGCAGCCATTTTTAGCAGACTGTAAACACTTTAGCAGTGTGAATGCTGATACAAGATTGCAGAAAAACTGCTGTAATAGCAGAAAATTGCCTGCTGATAGCCAGCAGACAATCGCTGCTGTTAATAACAGACTTTTTTCTTTAAGTGTAGTTCTCTTATCTATGACTTCTAGTTTTACGTGTATATGTACTTCTTCGGCTCAAAAAGTACTGTTATCAACTTTTTTGAAAATAGTTTAAAAGAACTTCTCCCAATGCGGAAGTATGTACTTCCTACTATTTTCAATTTTTCTTGCCACGATGAGCTATTTTGGTGGAACTTCCTTCTTTATTCCCGTTTTACTGTACATCCAACTGTATAGCACCAAAAAAGGTACCAACTTCTTTTTTGGGTTATTTAGCTAATTTCCTCATTGTAAGGTGTCCAACTCGTGCAGGCATTGTGTAATGGAAAAATGGTCAATGGACCGCGCAGCAATGGCCGGCCATAACATGTTGTGACACCTCCACTTAACCCAACCAGAATACAGAAATACAATTATCATTTTTATTTCCTCATCTGAATCATTGTCCGGTTTTCTTTTGTTCTTGCTGCATCTTTGTCACTCACTCACACGCTCACTTTATTCGTCCAGTACCTCGTTTCGGCCGCCATCATGGGCGCATATACAATTGATTTTTTCTGTTTTTTTTTCAGGCTGCCAGTTTAGTTTGATTACAAATTCCACATTATTATTGAATTCAATAAAATGTGTGTTTTGCTTTATTTCCTCCGTTTTTTCAGTTGCAACCGCAATAGGCTGGAGTGCAGGCATGTTGCGTTTGTTAAGTCTCTTGTAACACCTAAGTGTATAAGGAACTTTAGAATTTCAATTTCATTTATTCAAAATATATATAATATATTGAAAATAGTAAAAATCTATATTAAAATTATATATACCATTAAACATTTGCAAATCCCTTGCGATTGGTTCAAATACAGAATAGTTAGTTCAATAGGGTGGGCCATTTAACATTTTAAATTTGAAAGTCGGGCGGAGCCGACTATATAATACCCTACACCACTCCCTGCATATATACCTCGCTTTGATTACTAAACACAGGTATGTCATGGGCCTATATATTTCTCATTCACTGTAGGTATTCCTAGTTGAAAAATATCATAAACTGCAAAATTTTGAAGATCCCATGTAAGATGTAGTTTCTAGAGCTGTAATAGATCAGAATGGGGCCCCATTTGGGTTATATCAAAGTATGGACATATGGTCATCTCCCAAACAATTCTCATTACAATTCAGTTCGCTAAAAAAGTGAAACCGGGAAGGATTTTTGCATCCGGTAAATATATGTGTTTGACAAAAAATGCTAAATCGGAACGATGTGACCCGCTTTCACCATGTATGTTTATTGGTGAAATATAATATGTAAAGTTTGGCCAAAATCGGTTAAACATTCGAGAGCAACATTTGTATGAGGGCTATATCTAAATCTGAACCGATCTTACCCACTTTCACCATAGGTTTTTTAGTTGGATTATAAAATTTTGTGCCAATTTTAAAGAAAATCGGGTACAATATGTGGATTTTAGAGCGGAAAAAATCAAATCGGGAGCGACATTTGCATGGGGGCTATATCTAAATTTGAGCCGATCATACCCACTTTCAGCATAGGTGTTTGTAGTTCGATTATAAAATGTTGTGCCAATTTTAAAGAAAATCGGGTACAATATGTGGTTTCTAAAGCGGAAAAAGTGAAATAGGGCGCGACATTTGTATGGGGGCTATATCTAAATCTGAACCGATCTTACCCACATTCATCACAGGTATTTCTAGTTGTATTATAAGATGTTGTGCCAATTTTAAAGAAAATCGGGTACAATGTGTGGTTTCTAGAGCGGAAAAAGTCAAATCGGGAGCGACATTTGTATGGGGGCTATATCTAAATCTGAACCGATTTCCTCCAAAGTCAATACCGATGGTCCTTGGCCAGAAAAAATAACTTCTGCCAAGTTTCATGACAATCGGACAACAATTGCGACCTGTAGAGTGCGAACAAGCTTAGATGGACAGCAGACGGACAGACAGACATCGTTAAATCGACTCGGCTGGTTATTCTAAGCCGATCGGTATACTTAAAGGTGGGCTTAGCTCGATTATTTCTTGGTGTTACAAACATTTGTTAACTTATAATACCCTAGTCCACGAAGTGGTGTAGGGTATAAAAAATATTTGGACTTAACCTCGATAACCATAAATTTGACTTACACTGGATAATTATCCATTATTATTATTTTTAAAATTTGTGTTCATACACACATTGATATTGCTGTTAATGGCAATTTAAAATCTAACTTTTTATATTGAATGAAATTTTTATTTTTTATTTAAGTTTTTGTTATTGATTATTAATTGATATCCAGTCTTAAAGAAAAACAGCCCTATTGTCCAAAATCATGGTATGGTTTTAACTAGGCGCTTAGTCAACATTGATGATTATATTTTTATACCCTACGCCACTTCGTGGACTAGGGTAGACTGAAAGTCTGTCTGTCCGTCCGTCTGTACGTCTGCTGTCCATCTAAACTTGTTCGCACTCTACACTTCGCAATTGTTGTCCGATTATCATGAAATTTGGCCAAGGACAATTGGTATTGAATTTGGGGAAATCGGTACAGATTTAGATTTAGCCTCCACACAAATATCCCTATAATTTACACTATGTATTACTGCTCTAGAATACACATTTTACATGGGATCATGTCAAAATTTGCAGGATCATTTTATATTTGAACTAGAAACAGCAAACGGGAAAGTGGACCACATGGGTCTATGTTTTGATATAGCCCCCATACAAATGTACCTCCGATTTACAATATTACTGCTCTAAAATTCACATTTTATGTCGGATCTTGATCAAATTTCCCACACAATGTTACAATTATACTAGAAACACCTATTTTGAAAGCCAGCCAGCCAAATGGGCCCCCAGTTTACAATATTATCGCACTAGAAACCACATCTTACATTTGATCTTGATAAAATTTTGCAGATCATGTTATATTTCAATAAAGAATACCTACTGTGAAACTGATCTTTGGTATAACCCAAATGGGACCCCATTTTACTCTATTACAGCTCTAGAAACTACATCGGATCCGTGAATGAGAACTATACAAGCCCGTGTTTTGGACCAGGCCCTAAGTGTTGTTATAGGCCCCCAACAAATTTAAACTAGTACATGCTTTGAACTTGATTCTAGTTCAATTTTCCTCAAACCAAGTAAATATTTACTCAAACTGAGGATAATTGCAGTAAGTTTTTACCCAAATCAAGTACATTTCTAAATCTAAATAACATTTTTCTGACATTTTCATAAATCTAGGTAAATTTCCTCTAACCAAGTAAATTTTTACTAAATTTAAATAAAATTTTCCTATGACTTTGGAATAAGGAAACTTTACTCCTACTTAGTTAATTTTCCTACTTTTAAAGAATTTTTTACAAAACTGGAGTAAAATTGTTGAACTAAATTGGAGTATGGATTTTACTCAAATTTAGTAATGCTATTTTTCCGAGTGCGGGTTTAGTAATCAAAGCGTGGTATATACGCAGGGAGTGGTGTAGGGTATTATATTGTCGCCCCCCCCCCAATTTAGCCTTTCCTTACTTGTTTTTCTTTAAATTTCCTTTGTATTTATGCAAGTAATTTTAATTTTTGGCTTTAAATAAAAATACACATCATTTGTTATCAAATTTCAACAATCGACAGTTATGAATCTTATCGAATGCTAAGGCAGTTATCGATAACTAGAAAAACTATCAAGGTTTTCTTTTTCTAATTTCCGGTTTTGAAAAAATCGATTTTATTTGAAACCTCAACGCCCGATACTACGCAAGATATCGATAACAAGCCGACGATTTTTTTCTTATTTTGGTCCTCTATCCAAAAATACAGTCAGACCTTGGATTCTCGGTTATCATAATCTCCCTCTGGTGTCATTTGTATGTTAAAAGGATCGTATTTCGTTACGGCCGATGACATGCCCCATTGGTGTAGAGTATATTCGATTCCATTCGTTTCGATCCGTCTGAATTTATACAAACTTTTTTTTGCTGTTCTCTGATGTCGTCTGTGTTCTGATATGTCACCAAACTGGGGAGACATATGTATGTACGCACAGTCAATGAGACATCAGCGAGACGACAACAATGTGGGCTTAATAAATTGTCCGCCAAAAACGGCGAGGGCAACGACAACAAGCGAATAAGTTGAGTTGACTTGTTGCTCCATATTTGGAGTTGCTGCTACATCGTCTCTGTCTGCTGGTTTCTTGCTTCTTGTTTGTCTTTTGTGTAAGATCACTAATGTTCTTCTGTCTCAGCTTTACTTATAGCTTCTGGTTGAGATTTTCGGTTCGTTTTTTATTTGTTTCTCTGGTGATGATGATGCTGAAGCTGCTGATTTTTAATGAGTGTTCTGGTGTTTTGTGGCATGGCACTTACATACATATATTTCGACGAGATAGGGGCTGTGAAATGGAGGTGGTATTAAGTGTTGGTATTTAATATACATTTGATTTTTATGATAAATATTTATGAAATTTATTAATTTTTTGTCGTGTTTTTGCCATAAAGATCATTATGGGACAGTCTTTGAGGACATTATTAAAAAAAATCCCTACATACATGTAATGCCAGAAAATATATTGTTTAAATTACGGTTTTTCATCAGAAATTAAATCGGTTTGAAATGCCAACTCTATAATCAATTTTGTTCAGTTTGCTTGGACATTTGCAAGAATTAATTAAGTTCGGTCAATGACCACAAAATCAATTGAAATCACAGCCAATCCACTTTTTATCACAATATTCTGTTAACTGCTCATTTTAAGTTCAATGTTACACAGTGGTTCCAAATCGATTTCGTTAATTAATTCTGGTGTGTGCAGGTCGCGTATACGTGTTGTTGATTAATAATAATATCACTCATACGCACTGTAGTCGGACTAGAGATGGGCGTGAATCACGTGATTCACGCGTGAATCACGCGTGAACGTGAGCAAAATTTATTTTACTCACGTGAGCGTGCGTGAACGTGAGGAACGAAAAAATGTTCGTGCGTGAATGTGCGTGAGTCTAATTTCTGCGTGAATCACGTGATTTTTTCGTGAGTCGCACATATTTATTAATTCGTTTATTTTCAGTTAATTTCGTTTAAAAATGTGAAATTTTCCATTCAAAATAGTAGTCATAGACATATTTATTTCTAAAAAAGAGTTCTTCAGTGTAGGTATAATATCTATTTTTTCTATTATTTAAGTAAGCATTCTCTGCACCAACACTGAATTTATATCCTTAGTGTTAATTCAATTAAAAAAACACACAACTGGTATCGGGGGTATATACTGTGTTTTTTACTTGTATTTTATGTCAGTGTCCGATTTCTAACTTATTTTGCGTTAAACTATACGGTATTCCACACTGTAATATTGTATACTATTTTAAAAATATGAATTTAAATCAAACATCGCAAACGTAGAGTGTTTTAAATAATTAAATTAAATAATTTTCGGATTTGCGGGGCGTTACTCATTTCGATTTAAAATGTATATCTTTGAGGAAATTGTTTGCGTGATTTACGTGAATCACGTGATTCACGCGTGATCGTGAGCAAAATTTATTTTACTCACGTGAGCGTGCGTGGAACTTACACACCACATTTCACGACTATAGCTCCAATACTTTAGTTGGTACTACTTTTATCCCTTGTTGCTCACCCCCTATAAGAAAATTTCAAAAAATCCATTTAGATTGCGCTTTACAAACAGTTTACACTCCAAATCTCCCGACTATAGCTGCAATTCTTAAATTGGAACCCTTTTTGTCCCGCCTACCTCCTAAAAAGTACAAATTTCGAACAATTCAATTATACTGCGCTTCTACATGGTCAGAGGAATTTACATACCAAATTTCACGATTCTAGCTGTAATACTTTAGTTGGTACTATTTTTATCCCTCTCGCCCCCTAAAAATACAAATTTCGAAAAAATCTATTTTACTTCATTTCTATATGGTCAGAGGAATTTACATACCAAATTTAGCGATTCTAGCTGTAATATTTTAGTTGGTACCATTTTTATCCCTTTTTGTCCCGCTCGCCTCTTAAAAGTACAAATTTCGAAAAATCCAATTTTACTTCGTTTCTATATGGTCAGAGGAATTTACATACCAAAATTCACGTTTCTAGCTGTAATACTTTAGTTGGTACCATTTTTATCCCTTTTTGTCCCGCTCGTCCCTTAAAAGTACAAATTTCGAAAAATACAATTTTACTTCCTTTTTATATGGTCAGAGGAATTTACATACCAAATTTCACGATTCTAGATGTAATACTTTAGTTGGTACCATTTCTATCCTTTTTGCCCCGCTCGTCCCTTAAAAGTACAAATTTCGAAAAATCCAATTTTACTTCGTTTCTATATGGTCAGAGGAATTTACATACCAAATTTCACGTTTCTAGCTGTAATACTTTAGTTGGTACCATTTTTATCCCTTTTTGTCCCGCTCGTCCCTTAAAAGTACAAATTTCTAAAAATCCAATTTTACTTCGTTTCTATAGGTTCAGAGGAATTTACATACCAAATTTCACGTTTCTAGTTGTAATACTTTAGTTGGTACCATTTTCATCCCTTTTTGTCCCGCTCGTCCCTTAAAAGTACAAAGTTCGAAAAATCCAATTTTACTTCGTTTCTATAGGTTCAGAGGAATTTACATACCAAATTTCACGTTTCTAGTTGTAATACTTTAGTTGGTACCATTTTTATCCCTTTTTGTCCCGCTCGTCCCTTAAAAGTACAAAGTTCGAAAAATCCAATTTTACTTCGTTTCTATAGGGTCAGAGGAATTTACATACCAAATTTCACGTTTCTAGTTGTAATACTTTAGTTGGTACCATTTTTATCCCTTTTTGTCCCGCTCGTCCCTTAAAAGTACAAATTTCGAAAAATCCAATTTTACTTCGTTTCTATATGGTCAGAGGAATTTACATACCAAATTTCACGTTTCTAGCTGTAATACTTTAGTTGGTACCATTTTTATCCCTTTTTGTCCCGCTCGTCCCTTAAAAGTACAAATTTCTAAAAATCCAATTTTACTTCGTTTCTATAGGGTCAGAGGAATTTACATACCAAATTTCACGTTTCTAGCTGTAATACTTTAGTTGGTACCATTTTTATCCCCTTTTGTCCCGCTCGTCCCTTAAAAGTACAAATTTCGAAAAATCCAATTTTACTTCGTTTCTATATGGTCAGAGGAATTTACATACCAAATTTCACGTTTCTAGCTGTAATACTTTAGTTGGTACTATTTTTATCCCTTTTTGTCCCGCTCGTCCCTTAAAAGTACAAATTTCGAAAAATCCCTATTTGTAGCTCGTCTGCATGGTCATTGCAAGGAACTCACCGAATTTCATGTTTATAGCTACTGCCGTTTAGTCAGGACGAAGGTTCGATGTTTATCCCTTTTTGGGCCATTTTATCCCCTAAAAGTACGAATTTCGTAAAACCCTTTCTTAGTCGACGTCTACGTCATATTTGGGAACTACCCTGAAAATTTCATGACCCTGGCTTCAGCCGTTTGGTCTGGGGGCTGGTCAATGATAAGTCAGTTAGTCAGTCAGTCAGTCAGTAACGCAACTCTTTTATATATATAGATTATCGGCTATGTCTGTAGATAAAATTCAACTAACACTTTTGTAATCCGTGCTTTGGTTTTCGAGAATTCATTGTCTAACTAAATTGTTTCTCTGAAAATTGTTCGTATTCTAGTGAATTATCCATTTTTGGATTCCTTTGCGCTTATTTACATGAAGTCCCCTTTTCAAAATGTATAAAGTTATAAAGTTATATATATAAATATTTCCTATTTCCAAAGTCTATAAACTTATTGTATGTAAGTCTTAATGAAAATAGGAAAATATTACCAAAGACAAATTCCGTTGAAATATAAGAAAAAATAGAACAATTACACCGTTAAAATCAACTGATCGTCCTAAAGTCCATATTTTTCAAACGATCGTATTGAAACAGGTTAACTTCATATTTTTTAAATATTTATACTTTTTTTGAAAAGGTTGACGTTAATAATATGTAAGAGACAATTAAGAGCGATTTACTTTTTGTGATTAATTACCCTCTAGGGTCTACTGGGGGACAGTTTTGGGCCTTTCTTTCATAAAAAATAGGCAATTGAATGGGGCCGCCTTAAGGGTTGCAAATGGAGGGTAGGTGTGTTCTGAAAAATATTGGGGCTGAACAAATATAGGGGTGGGTCTTACATTTGACCCCACTAGCGGTCTCCTGGGGCGGTGCGGCAAATTTTATATAAAAAAATATTTATATATTATATTTATAGCCTCCTTAACGAGTGGGGATAGAGGGTATGTGATTCGAAAAAAATGTTGGGGAGGGAAAATTAATGGGGGTCGGTCTTACATTTAACCCTTCTGGGGGCGACTCCAAGGCAGTTTTGGGACTTTTCCTGTATTTTTAACACTTACCTTTACCCCGATGAGCGCCCACTTACACTCACCCCACCACCCCCATTTTTTGTCTGACGAATTTTATTTCCGAACCTCACAAAATAGGAGGTTCTAGCATATCAAAATCCAAAAGTCATGCACTATCCCACCCCTACAGAACAATAACTAAAGTGCACGTTTTTGTTATAGGGGGAATTATTGAAAAAAAATTTCCTAAATTTTAGTTAATTTTAACTCATTATAATATAATACATAACTTAACCACAACATATGTTCATTTAAAACTAACAATAGCTACATACAACATATTTTCATTTCTCAATTTCATTTTCAGCTTTCCGATTCTCAATAACAATTTGTCATTTCTCAATGTGAATTGGTGTTTTCTCAGTATCAATTTGTTGTTTCTAAATATCAATTTTCATTTCTCAATTTAATTTATACTTCCTCAATTTCAAATTGAAAATTTCTCATTTTCAATTCACATATTCACATATTTCCAATTTCAAATTTGATTTCTTAATTTCAAGATTTTCCCAATTTCATTGTTTATTTCCCAATTTAAATTTTTATTTCTCAATTTCAAATTTAATTTCTCATTTTCAAATTGTATTTTCACAATTTAATTTTTTATTTGCCAATTTAAATTTTTATTTTCTCCATTTCAAATTACATTTCTGAATTTAAAGTTGTATTTCCTCAATTTCAATATATATTTTCTCAATTTCAAATTGCTATTACTCATTTTCAATTCACATATTCCAATTTCGAATTTGATTTCATAATTTCAATAATATCTCAATTTCATTGTTTATTTCCCAATTTAAATTTTTATTTCTCTATTTCAAATTGAATTTCTCATTTTCAATTTGAATTTTCACAATTTAATTTTTTTATTTGCCAATTTTAATTTTTATTTCTCTATTTCAAATTGAATTTCTCATTTTCAATTTGTATTTTCACAATTTAATTTTTTATTTCTCAATTTAAATTTTTATTTTCACAGTTTCAACTAACATTTCTGAATTTCAAATTGTATTTTCTCAATTTCAAATTGCTATTACTCATTTTCAATTCACATATTCCCAATTTCAAATTTGATTTCATAATTTCAATATTTTCCCAATTTCATTGTTTATTTCTCAATTTAAATTTTTATTTCTTAATTTCAAATTGAATTTCTCATTTTCAATTTATATTTTCACAATTATTTTTTTTTTTATTTCTCAATTTAAATTTGTATTTTCTCAGTTTGGACTTACTTTTCTGAATTTAAAGTTGTATTTCCTCAATTTCTTATTTAATTTCACAATTTCAAATTGTATTTTCTCAATTTCAAATTGCATTTCTCATTTTCCATTTACTTATTCCCAATTTTAAATTTCATTTCTCAATTTCAACATTTTCTCAATTTAATTGTTTATTTCCCATGTTTATCCCTTTTTGGGCCATTTTATCCCCTAAAAGTACGAATTTCGTAAAACCCTTTCTTAGTCGACGTCTACGTCATATTTGGGAACTACCCTGAAAATTTCATGACCCTGGCTTCAGCCGTTTGGTCTGGGGGCTGGTCAATGATAAGTCAGTCAGTCAGTCAGTCAGTCAGTAACGCAACTCTTTTATATATATAGATTATCGGCTATGTCTGTAGATAAAATTCAACTAACACTTTTGTAATCCGTGCTTTGGTTTTCGAGAATTCATTGTCTAACTAAATTGTTTCTCTGAAAATTGTTCGTATTCTAGTGAATTATCCATTTTTGGATTCCTTTGCGCTTATTTACATGAAGTCCCCTTTTCAAAATGTATAAAGTTATAAAGTTATATATATAAATATTTCCTATTTCCAAAGTCTATAAACTTATTGTATGTAAGTCTTAATGAAAATAGGAAAATATTACCAAAGACAAATTCCGTTGAAATATAAGAAAAAATAGAACAATTACACCGTTAAAATCAACTGATCGTCCTAAAGTCCATATTTTTCAAACGATCGTATTGAAACAGGTTAACTTCATATTTTTTAAATATTTATACTTTTTTTGAAAAGGTTGACGTTAATAATATGTAAGAGACAATTAAGAGCGATTTACTTTTTGTGATTAATTACCCTCTAGGGTCTACTGGGGGACAGTTTTGGGCCTTTCTTTCATAAAAAATAGGCAATTGAATGGGGCCGCCTTAAGGGTTGCAAATGGAGGGTAGGTGTGTTCTGAAAAATATTGGGGCTGAACAAATATAGAGGTGGGTCTTACATTTGACCCCACTAGCGGTCTCCTGGGGCGGTGCGGCAAATTTTATATAAAAAAATATTTATATATTATATTTATAGCCTCCTTAACGAGTGGGGATAGAGGGTATGTGATTCGAAAAAAATGTTGGGGAGGGAAAATTAATGGGGGTCGGTCTTACATTTAACCCTTCTGGGGGCGACTCCAAGGCAGTTTTGGGACTTTTCCTGTATTTTTAACACTTACCTTTACCCCGATGAGCGCCCACTTACACTCACCCCACCACCCCCATTTTTTGTCTGACGAATTTTATTTCCGAACCTCACAAAATAGGAGGTTCTAGCATATCAAAATCCAAAAGTCATGCACTATCCCACCCCTACAGAACAATAACTAAAGTGCACGTTTTTGTTATAGGGGGAATTATTGAAAAAAAATTTCCTAAATTTTAGTTAATTTTAACTCATTATAATATAATACATAACTTAACCACAACATATGTTCATTTAAAACTAACAATAGCTACATACAACATATTTTCATTTCTCAATTTCATTTTCAGCTTTCCGATTCTCAATAACAATTTGTCATTTCTCAATGTGAATTGGTGTTTTCTCAGTATCAATTTGTTGTTTCTAAATATCAATTTTCATTTCTCAATTTAATTTATACTTCCTCAATTTCAAATTGAAAATTTCTCATTTTCAATTCACATATTCACATATTTCCAATTTCAAATTTGATTTCTTAATTTCAAGATTTTCCCAATTTCATTGTTTATTTCCCAATTTAAATTTTTATTTCTCAATTTCAAATTTAATTTCTCATTTTCAAATTGTATTTTCACAATTTAATTTTTTATTTGCCAATTTAAATTTTTATTTTCTCCATTTCAAATTACATTTCTGAATTTAAAGTTGTATTTCCTCAATTTCAATATATATTTTCTCAATTTCAAATTGCTATTACTCATTTTCAATTCACATATTCCAATTTCGAATTTGATTTCATAATTTCAATAATATCTCAATTTCATTGTTTATTTCCCAATTTAAATTTTTATTTCTCTATTTCAAATTGAATTTCTCATTTTCAATTTGAATTTTCACAATTTAATTTTTTTATTTGCCAATTTTAATTTTTATTTCTCTATTTCAAATTGAATTTCTCATTTTCAATTTGTATTTTCACAATTTAATTTTTTATTTCTCAATTTAAATTTTTATTTTCACAGTTTCAACTAACATTTCTGAATTTCAAATTGTATTTTCTCAATTTCAAATTGCTATTACTCATTTTCAATTCACATATTCCCAATTTCAAATTTGATTTCATAATTTCAATATTTTCCCAATTTCATTGTTTATTTCTCAATTTAAATTTTTATTTCTTAATTTCAAATTGAATTTCTCATTTTCAATTTATATTTTCACAATTATTTTTTTTTTTATTTCTCAATTTAAATTTGTATTTTCTCAGTTTGGACTTACTTTTCTGAATTTAAAGTTGTATTTCCTCAATTTCTTATTTAATTTCACAATTTCAAATTGTATTTTCTCAATTTCAAATTGCATTTCTCATTTTCCATTTACTTATTCCCAATTTTAAATTTCATTTCTCAATTTCAACATTTTCTCAATTTAATTGTTTATTTCCCAATTTAAAATTTTATTTCTCAATTTCAAATTGAATTTCTCATTTTCAATTTGTATTTTCACAATTTAATTTTATATTTTCTCAGTTTCAACTTACATTTCTGAATTTCAACTCGTCTTTTCTCTATTTTAATTTCACCATTTCAATTTGTATTTTCTTAATTTCAATTGGAAATGGTGTAGATTAAAAGTCATTGAATATTGGCCGATGGAATTTGATTCTGAACCCTTAGAGTCTAAACCCAATCAAACACGCTGGCGGCGGCGGCACTTGTTTTCACATATATTTCCTATGGCCGCTGCGGCTGACGGCTCGCCGCCTGGATAGAATTTTTTTAATTTCTCAGCGGCGCTCTCATATTCTCTCTCGTTTTTGGAATAACTTTACCATATTTTTGCAAAATATGAAGAGTGGCACCAACATTGAAACGTCGTTAAATACGAAACATATGGCAAGGTTGTTGGAAATTTCAAAAATTTTAGACGTTTGTTTACTTTTAAGGCAACAACACCAATCATTTTCACTAAACGTCGTGACATTTTTGAAATTTATTTAAATCGATAACAATACGTTAACCGACAAACAACAAAAGTTGGCAATTCTGGCCGCTCTCTCTTTATTTGTTTTGGACGCCAGCGAATTTTCCCGCCGCCGCCGGCGTGTTTGATTGGGTTTAGACTCTTATGCGTCGCTGGCATGTTACAAACAATCTAACAAACTTAGTATATCTTCCTCTTTTTTAGGGTGGAGTTTATAAAAATGAGACAATTAAACTAAATCACTTGTTACTGCAAAATCTACATCCATTTTTGTAACAAATATGAAATATTTTTATTCATGCCTCCCAAAACCGTTAAAAAATTCAAAATTCAAATATCTAAAGGTTTAAAAATGTTAAAACTTCTCTGGTAATCGCCACCACAACCTCAAGTCATTTCAAAAATATGTTCTGCATATATCGTCGGCTGTAGCACATTTTATTTATGACCAAAGTTGAGTCATCTCAGGAGTGACCCAACGAAATCCATTATTATTCGGTGTATATGTATCTCTTCAACGATTACAAAACTTCAGATTTGCTATTTGCTAAATCGACAAAATTTAATTTAGTTAAAATGTTTCCAAAGAAAATCAACTGCTGCCCAACTTTCATAAGAATCCCAAACAGGGAATGAAATAAAGGCAGGCATAAAGGCAAAATGTTGACCATTAAGGGGAATGGGGAACTTTGTGTTGTCAATGACCGCTCCAAGTGAATGTGAATGAGAATAAAGTAAAAGTATTTAGTACGAGTAGACATCATAGTGATGATGGGTTGACTGGCTGGCTGGCTGGCTGCGTGGAATGGGATGGGTCAGTTCGGAGGTGCGTGATTATTTTTCAACAGTATCAATGCTACATGATAAGAATAAGTGTCATTTAGTCATTGGTTGTGCTATTTTTATTCAAGATTCCGTTTTTTTTTTTTTTGAAAAATTATTTCACATCTTATCAATGCATGGCACTTTTGTGGCAGCAGTTCAGCACAGAATGTCTGCTGGAAAGACAGAAAGTATTGTAATATGAGCAATACACACCATAAATTGAGACTTCAGGCGGGCGGCGATGGCTTTATGTGACTCCGAAGAGCAGTTAAATGATTAATGTTTTTCCGTTTCAGTGAAGAAGGCAGCGAAGGAAGGAAGCAACTGATGGTCATGTTCGAAAGACTTTGATACTTCTGTACCCCACTTTAGAGGAACACTTTGTGAAGCAGCATCATCTACCACCCCCGCCCAACACACGCCCAACTTCTTCCCCCGGGGATGTATGTGCATGTAAAATGAGTTGTTGCCTTGTTTTCTTTGGCTTTTTGGGGAAATGTAAACAAATTCTAAGGGTAGCTTCTTTTCCGTCCCCCTCCACACACACACACAATTACAGGGTAGTAAATGTGTAATAATTTGTTATTATTGATTTAAATTTACATTATGTTAGCATAATTATTTTACAATGTTACTTGAGGGAATACTCGTACATAAGTGTGGAGCGAGTGTGTTGTTTCTTCCATAGACCTACTCGGCGCTTCGTGCATATGCTTTGGGAAATCTTTGCTAATGTTATTTTCCAAAAAAATCTATGATTTATGTTAGGCGTTCTTTTATTTTAAATGGAATATTTCAATTACATTTATGCACATCGAAAGAGGCAAAAGTCGACAAGGTGTTGCTTCAGGGTGTGCTTGGGGGGATGGGAGCGAGAACATTCAAAGAAATCCTTTTTACACTCACAGAGGAGAATATGCATCATTTGATGCATAGACAAAGTGTTATGTATTTAAGACCAAAAATATGTTTGGATAAAATCTTTGCCATGGTTTTGCGAAAAGGCGTTATTTTTGCTAATTATTATAATATTGAAATAAAATGAATTAATTGATTTAAAGACCACGCCCACTTATAGAGCGGGATTACTACTGTAAGTGTATTCAAAAAGGCAGTAACCTTCAAAAATGTATGCTAAAACCCTAAATAATAGAGATTATTGGTGAATTTGTATATGGTTTTAGGTAAAAAATTTTCAATTCAATTTTCATGGAATATGAACTTTTGTTATTTAGGAATTATTTATCATGCAGCTTCGTGGAGGGGAGTGTTGAAAATCAAATCTCACGATGAATCGCCCGATATAACTATTTGCCGTTAGACCTAAAATCCTTTTCAAAAAATGTCAATGTTAAAATTTTCTTTTAAAAATATCTGTGCGAAGCTTATAAAACCCTTCTGATATAATAACAGTTAAATATTACAGATATACGTTTAATTTGAAATTATAAAATATAATATTTTATTTTTTTTGGATCTCTTATTTTTTAAGCTGCATGTTAATTTCTCAATTTATTTGTATTTTCATGAATTTAATATGTTGCCGGCTTGCCTCAATAATGTCGTTTGGGCGCTGTGGCCAGAACTGAAGTGTATAAAAACTAATGAATACAAATAAAATATAATACAAAATCTACCAAATGTTCTACATCATTCTCCAATAGAATTATAAATAGACTATCTGATGAGTCTATAAATGCATTGTCTGTTTTAATAAGTATTAATATTTGAAAAACCTTTAAATTTAAAATATAGGCTTACAATTAATTGATTTCGTATAAGTCCAGGTGAATCTTCTGCTAATAATTTGCAAAAAATGACAGCAACTTTCATAGTTTTCACTGAAAAATCAAGGTGGCTCTGAGAATAACTTATGAATTATTGGATATATGGTTATAATAAATATCATATCATAAAATACTTTCGAGCTATTTTGGACTGCAAATTGTCTGAACGTGCTATAAACACTACTGATTTACTGATAACCGAAAATTCAAATTTTTTAAATTCAATTATTTTAAAAACCGGTTTTCGTTTATAGTTTTTTACAAAACCAGTTATTCCGGGTTTTTTTAAATCAAAGTACGAAAATATTAAAACTAAATTGTTTGTAAATTGTAATTGTAAATTGTACTTGTAAATTGTTTTTTAGTAAAGGTACATTCAATAAGGAACTTCAATAGGATTTTTTTGTTTGAGATCATTGTAAAATAAAGTTAATTCTAAAAAATAATTCATATTTCTACGTACATGCGAAATCGTCATATAAAGTCGCCTGCCATTCGTCTTTTCGAGCAATTTTGGTGTTTTGGATGTGGTTTATTGTTTGGTTTAAATTCAACATTAAATTATAAGAATCTTCGATGTCGCAACTTACATCCGAATCTGGACTGTTCTCTAAATCTGGTTCTACAGAAATTTCGGGGAAAGGACGTTTGTATAATTCATTTGCAAATTCCTTTGTATCCGATTTTGTTGAGTATTTCAATCGTTTAACGGAAATTTTCCGGAACTTAAACAGCAAATATTCAATATTTTTACTCTTCTTTCTTCCAGTCTCGCCATCAACCTTTGGCACATATCCTGGCCGTATGTGTCTTCTATCTTTTTTAAATTGTTGAATAAAAATGTTTGTATTGCTTCAGCTTCTATGAGTGTTGCTGAGTCCTTTGACAGATCTTTAATTGCTAACGCAATGTACAATGTTCTAATTTGCCAAAAACCGGTTAACCGACTCGAAAAAACTCGGTTTTCTCGGTTAAGCGAAAATGTCCATTTTACAAAAACCGGCCGACGCACAGTGGGTTGAGCGGTAGGCAAAGTGGCGATTAATTCAGGAAAGCCGTAATTTTAAAATATTGTTATTTTTTATTGATGGATATTCATAAATACATAAAAAAGCATAATTAGAAAAAAAATTAAAGAAATTGTTGTTTTAATCTTTTATTGCCTTTTTTTGTATTTTGGAAAATGTGGTCTTATATCACAATTTTCGCTGTAACTTTTCAAAGAAAAACGATAAATTAGGAAATGCAATTGAAAATTAGAGCATACTTAATGTGCTTTTAGAAAAAAATTGTTCTTACAAAATAAAAATTAATAAATATTTAATCTGTATTTATATACCCAAAATTTTAAATTAAAATCCGATTTTTTTTCTTCAAATTCCATAATTCCACATATTTAAAAAAAGTTACATTAGAAAATATTATTATATCTTATTGATCAATATTCATAAACAAAAACCATAGTATAAAAATAAAACAAACAACCATTACAGGAAAAAAATAATTAAAAAAAATATAATTGTACGGTTTTTTTATTTACTTCATTTCATTAATTTTAAAAGTATTATTTACTTCATAATCATCATTTACTTCACAACCATTATAAAATTAATTTACTTAATAATAATCATTTACTTCTTAATCATCATACAATTCGTTAAAATAATCTTCATCTTCATTATCTTCATCATCTTCGTCACCATTATCATTTTCATTTTGGGTAAGAATAAGTAACTCCAATGCAGTCTGAGGCATTTGCTGTATTTTCTTTTTACAACTCTTCCTCTTGCTCGAAATAAATGGATCTGAACTTAAAAGAAATCTATTAAAGACGTCTTCTATTGTATTTTCCCGATTTACGGGAAAAGTGCTCCCTATAGCTTTTGAAGTCCTTATTTCTGGCTTCCTGAGATTCTTCAGTTAGCTGACCAATAGGCAATGGTGCAAGCGCTATAATTTCTGGCCCGTGAATGAAGTATTTATGTAGAGTAGGAGGCATATAATACCATGGATAATTTTTAACAAATAGCCTTGCAGTGTCTTTAGCGAAATTTGAAAATTTTTCAATATTGACCTCAATACCACTAGAAACAACTATTAATATTGTGTGCATATTTTTTATCAATTGTAAATCAATTTTTGTAATTTCTGCAGATACTTCAGCATTCTTAAAAAAACGCCTTGTCGAATTACCATCGTTTGAGTTTCCAAAGCCTGATTTTGGTTGGTCAACAATCAATCCAATTTTCTCTCGGAATTCCCTTTGAATGCGTTTTTTTGTATCAGCAATAATTTTTTTTCATCATCACATCTAGTTTGCCATTTTTTAATGGCAAACAGTACTCGTATGTTCGCATGTATGTACATGACCAACATTTATCATGTAGGGTTCAAATGAAAAACTAAACTAAATAGAGATGGAAGCGTGATCAAATTTATTTTTCAAAACAGTGTACGTGTGTAAAATATAATTTTCTCATATTATTCAGATTTTCAAACGAAGCTTTGTAAGTAATTTGGAATTAATTAATTAATTTTTTTTTCGTGAGTGCGCGTGATTTTAAAATTACTCACGCACCCATCTCTAATAAACTGCACACTCAGTAGCTACAATAACAAATACTAAACGGAATATAAAGACAAAAGATAATAAGGTCAAAGTGATTTTTTGTTTGTTTTATTTTTTCACATATATTTTTAGCGACTGGAGTTATTTTACAAATTCTTTAATAAGTCAAAAAATGCAACAAAAAGGCAAAAAGATTTTCTGGAATTTATAAGCTGAAACTTCATATTTTAAGAAAATATAAGCAGTTTTACCAAGTTTCACCGATGATTCAGTTGAAATCCAATACAAACATCAAAAATACCTCATTTTTGGAGCAATTTCCTTATTTTTTTTCAATATTTCCAAAACATTTATCTAAACAAACAAATATTTATCATATGCTCAAATACCTGAAGTAGACGGCTCCATAATAAAATTTTCACTTTTAGAAGTCTTAATTAAAAAAATTATCACTGGAAATATGCAAATTTTCACTTTTAACCAATGCGCGCAAAAATAATAATAATTACTGAACTTTGAAGACACGCTGCAAATAAAGTAAACAACTAAGAACTTTTATTTTGGCAATTAGTGATGTAGAATTTTATCTTCTTTCACCCGGTACCAAATACGGTTATTAAAGTTAAAGTTCATCTTTTGAATTAATCGCCACTTTTGATGGATTTCAACCCTCTGTGCGACGGTAGCAGTTGACGAAACCGGTTAACCGGTTACGGTTTTGGACACCCTAATTTAAAACTAAAAAGTATTGGACAATTAACTAAATAAACTCAGGACTCGAGGAATAAAGAGACCAGAAGATATCGACTAAACTTTATCCGGAAGACCTCTAAGTAACAAACAAATTAAGATTTGGTGCAACGGATTCTAATACCGTAACTCCCTTTAATTTATGTACGTAAACGTTCAAACACTTAAAATTTTTTTTTTATTTATTTTAAAAGATGAAAGTTATGATGAATTTGAATAAAATCTTTAAAATATTTAAAACTATGTAAAATAAGAATCATTTAAAATCTTAAAACTATAGAGAAAATACGTGTCGTTCTTTGCTCATGCAACTCGAATAAGGAATCTACTCCGGGCAAACATCTTTCCGGCCACTTATGACATTCAGAGATTCAAAACTCTTTCCCCCATCCAACTCCTTATCTACCTTTAGCCATCACAATGTACTGTATTTATAGGGGACATACTCTAAGTGTTGCTTCTTTAGGATGCTTTGTATTTATATACCCTCCACTAGGTTATTATGTCATTCTGGATTTGTTTGTAACATCCAAAAGGAGCAATATATACTCATTTTTAATTATACCGATCAACTTAGAATCACTTTTTGACTCGACTTAGCCATGTCGTCTGTCTGTCCATCTATTCTTATAATCAAATTACAGGTCGCAATTTTTGTTCGGTCCTTACAAGAATTGTCAGAACTAAGTCTTGCGGGTCAAAGGCGGGCGCTACTTAAATTGCAGCAAATCGGTTCAGTTTTATGTATATATACCTAGAGTGATCAAACCCGAGTCCGAAAACCGGGTTTTTCATCGGAGACCGACCGTCGGGTCGGTTGGAAAACCGAGAAACACGGGTTTTTATGTCGGTCTCAACCGGTAAAATGGCAAAGTTCGTCCTAGATTTCATATGCATTTCTTATGGCAGTTGGTCCGCTGCGAATGTCGACCAGCCATATACATAAGAATATATGTGATTATTTTTTTCCAAGAAAGAAGTATTTTGTAGATCTTCATTAAATAATCCAGTATTCATTTCTGGGGATGACCGCAGCATTTTTTCGCGATCCAACTCGTCCTTGTAGGTAATATGAGGTTGATGAACTTATGAGCGAATATAAGAGAAAGGTGAAAGGTCATTGTATTTCAAAGAGTCCAAGAATACGCATAATCCTTGAATTTCATGTCAAACTTATGATTTATTTTCTAATTTTTATATATTTTAGCTTCTTTTATTTTCTACATGATATCAGAATCGCAAATTGTGGTGATTGGTCTAGAAATTATAGCTGTTTCTCAAAACGCTTTCCCATTTCAGCAAAAGATATAATATGTAGTTTTTACGGTGTTCACACCTGTTCTAAACTGAATTTTTGGGAATGATAGATACAGGACGAAATGTATATATGAATTGAAATATTTTATAAAAAAATCGCAAAATGAATTTTTGGCAATGGACCAAAATGGAATGATCCTAATTCATAAAGGAATGTTGGAGTTAATTTCCAAAGATTTCAGTGAATCTGATTATGACATCAAAATTGTCCTAACCCCAATACCATATACCCAATAAAGAATAATTTCCCCAGTTTTTACTGTTGCAAAAAAAAACCGAAAAAACACGGTCCGACCGGTTTTGCAGAAAAACCGGGTTTTG
Source organism: Polietes domitor (assembly GCA_947397865.1). Lineage (NCBI taxonomy): Eukaryota > Metazoa > Arthropoda > Insecta > Diptera > Muscidae > Polietes > Polietes domitor. Next base: position 152,896,059 of record OX377619.1, on the reverse strand, counting down.
GTCACTCGATATATACCCCATACAATGTCTCTCTCGATTTGACTTTTTCCGCCCTAGAAACCGCCGATTTCAACTAGAAATATATATGATGAAAGTGGATCAATTCGGTTCAGATTTATATATAGCTCCCATACAAATTTCTTCTTCTCGAAATTTGGCACAACACCTTATAGTTCAACTAGAAATATCTGTGGTTCAAATCACTCCATATTCAAATATATCCCCATACAAAAGTCACTCTAGATTTGACTTTTCCGCTCAAAAAATCCACATAATTTAAGCGATTTTTATCAAATTTGGCAAAACGCCTGACATTTCAACTAGAAACATCTGTAGTGAAAATTGGCCAAATCGGTACAGATTTATATACAGCTTTCATACAAATTTCAAAAGTCATATAGGGAGTGACTATATGACATTTTCTGCTCCAAACTTATTTTAAAAGATTTTGCTCCGAAAACGTTATATATCACCTTGTGAAAGTGAAACCATTTCCTCTGAATATTACAGAAGACTTGTAACACTATTTTCTGTCTAGCGTACAATTGGGCATGATAGGACTTATGCTGCCAAAATAATAGTACAAAAATTAAATTAAAATATTAAAAAAAAAAATTGTGTGTTCTTTTTATGAATGAATACATATGTCTTAATACACCCAAAAATTATTTTTTAGGGTTTTGACACAATTTTTTTTATTTTTTTGCATATTGTAATCAACACATATTGAAAGAGCCACAATTTATTTATTTATTGCAATATCTTCTACAGAGAAAACCTCTTATATAAGTATTTCCTCTCTATCTTATTTGGGTTTATAAACATGAGAATTACATTAAAATCAAAAATCGAAAACTGTCTCTCTGTCCATTTTCCACAAAACACATGCATAGTAACGATTACAACGTAGTTCAATTTCAACTTTGAACGTTGGCCCAAATATTTCTACATTTGTCACTGTCCGTCCATCCGACCGTCCGCCCATTTGTCTGTACACGAAAAATGCATTCGAGCGTAACTAAATGCCCAAATAAGTGAATAAACTGCCCAAAAAATAACTTTGAACAGACCAAGCGTACATAAATACAGATGACATTTAACCGCACATAATCGACAAGGTTAAATTTTATATTTTTAGAATTTCCACTCGCCAGTCTATCGTTTTGATTTCCACATTTCGATTGAGTGGAATATAAAAAAACAGAAAACATTTAATCTAATAAATGGCGTTATCATGCCATTGATTCGTTTAGATTTGATTTTTAAATTGACGTTGATGGGAGCGCTCCATCTTTGCGCGCACAATTTCCTCTTCAAATGACCATCAATTTGTTTTAATAAAACAAAAATCTCAACTTTTCACAAACTCCTGAACTTGTCGGGGGAGGGAAGGTTAAAAGCAAGAGCTTGCTGAAAGATAGAAGCTGTGTACAGTGGAACATTTTGAGAATATTTTACTATTACCAAGGTTTTAATATTTCCAAATTTCGTTTAATATTGAAAAAAAAATATTTTTTTTTAAATTGTATACATTCAAATTAATATTAATATTTAGTTCTCAATCCTGGCTCTCTGAAGTCTGCAATTTAGTCTTCAATCGTTGCTCTCTAAAGTCTGCAATTTAGTCTGCAATCGTGAATCTTAAAAGTCCGCAATTTAGTCCTCAATCGTGAATCTTAAAAGTCTGCAATCGTGAATCTTAAAAGTCCGCAATTTAGTCCTCAATCGTGAATCTTAAAAGTCCGCAATTTAGTCCTCAATCGTGAATCTTAAAAGTCCGCAAATTAGTCCTCAATCGTGGCTCTCTAAAGTCCGCAATTTAGTCCTCAATCGTGGCTCTCTAGAGTCCGCAATTTAGTCCTCAATCGTGGCTCTCTAAAGTCCGCAATTTAGTCCTCAATCGTGGCTCTCTAGAGTCCGCATATTAGTCTGCAATCGTGAATCTTAAAAGTCCGCAATTTAGTCCTCAATCGTGAATCTTAAAAGTCTGCAATCGTGAATCTTAAAAGTCCGCAATTTAGTCCTCAATCGTGAATCTTAAACGTCCGCAATTTAGTCCTCAATCGTGAATCTTAAAAGTCCGCAAATTAGTCCTCAATCGTGGCTCTCTAAAGTCCGCAATTTAGTCCTCAATCGTGGCTCTCTAAAGTCTGCAATTTAGTCCTCAAACGTGGCTCTCTAGAGTCCGCAATTTAGTCCTCAATCGTGGCTCTCTAGAGTCCGCAATTTAGTCCTCAATCGTGGCTCTCTAGAGTCCGCAATTTAGTCTGCAATCGTGAATCTTAAAAGTCCGCAATTTAGTCCTCAATCGTGAATCTTAAAAGCCTGCAATCGTGAATCTTAAAAGTCTGCAATCGTGAATCTTAAAAGTCCGCAATTTAGTCCTCAATCATGAATCTTAAAAGTCCGCAAATTAGACCTTAATCGTGGCTCTCTAAAGTCCGCAATTTAGTCCTCAATCGTGGCTCTCTAAAGTCTGCAATTTAGTCCTCAAACGTGGCTCTCTAGAGTCCGCAATTTAATCCTCAATAGTGGCTCTCTAAAGTCCGCAATTTAGTCCTCAATCGTGGATCTTAAAAGTCCGCAATTTATTTATCAATCGTGGTCCTTAAAAGTCCTCAATTTATTTATCAATCTTGGATCTGTGAAGTCCTCAATTTATTTATCAATCTTGCATCTTTGAAGGCCTCAATTTATTTATCAATCTTGGATCTTTGAAGACCTTAATTTATTCATCAATCTTATATCTTTAAAGTCCTCAATTTATTCATCAATCTTAGATCTTTAAAGTCCTCAATTTATTCATCAATCTTAGATCTTAAAAGTCCTCAGTTTATTCATCAATCTTAGATATTTAAAGACCTCAGTTTATTCATCAATCTTAGATCTTTAAAGTCCTCAATTTATTCATCAATCTTAGATCTTTAAAGTCCTCAAGTTATTCATCAATCTTAGATCTTTAAAGTCCTCAAGTTATTCATCAATCTTAGATTTTTAAAGTCCCCAATTTAGTCATCAATTTTTAATCTTAATCCAGCTACAGTTGTATATATTCATTTAGCTTATTATGATAATTTGACAATTACCAATTTTTCCCTCTATCTGTATGCTATCATCATATGCTAGACTTCATAACCATAACAAAACCATTTGGAAAAATACTTTTTTCCTGCTGCATTTAAGCCATATTATCCCTTACAATTTTTTAATTTTTTTTTATTACTGATATCAAACTTAATAATATTGATTTTAATTTTATTTAATGATGTAGAATTCTGTGGACAATAATCGAGCTTAAAATATTAATTTGAATTTCTAATTTTCATTTTTAATTTTTGGGGATCAAATACCCCACCGTGCAACGCGACGGCTGAATCCAAATCCAACACGCAATATGAAAATCGGCTAATGTCAATGTCTTCTCAGTTTTTCATGTGTTTTTGTTGCAAATATTGAATTAAATGGGATTGGGATGTTGTTGGAAGGAAAAAAGAAAGAAATGCGTCATTTTGCGTCAACTGGATCTGGATGTGAGTGGACGGATGGATGGTGGTTGGATGGCTGGATAGCTGTCGTTGTTACCATTTTAACCACCACACAAAACATGGTCAGAAGAGCGCGCCAACGCATTTCATTTGTTCCATACCCGTTTACGACGACTCATTCAATTGAATACAATTTCTTTTATGTTATTTATTTTCTTTGTTGTTGTCGTTGTTGCTTAAAGTCCATTTAATAGTTGTTTGTGTACGAACGTACGACTTGGAATTTAAGCTGGTGGAATAATGGACATTATTTTTAAAAATAGACACAAATTAAGAGAAAAAAAGGAGCATAAACATCACATCAAATTAGTTTATTTTGGAGAGTATGACAATGTTAAGGATATGACATGGACGTGTTCGGTTCGAGTGATTAAAAGCTGAATCGAAAATCCGGTAAAGTGAGCTTGATTGAAGTTTCATAAAGACATGGTAAGATGACATTACCCCAATATCGAATCAATTGAGAGAAGAACTGGAAGATATGTAGTTTTCAAAATGCGCTTTTATACGCGGCCTAAGTCTTCATGTGTCTTCTTATCTTTCTTCTTCTTTTTAAACTTTGAAGGTCCTATGGCGAGGTCATACTGTGTATTCTTCTAACATCATGTTGGCTGAGGATCCTCTTGAGTCTTTGGAAGATCCTCTGGAGAGGCGACCCACTAAAGTTCGTTTACGAACTCAAACTGTGTCTTCTCCTAATAGCGCGTTGGCTGCGGAACCTCTTGAATTTTTGAGAAGGTCGTCTCGAGTAGCCATCCCGTGAAATATCTATTGTTGGTGGATGAGTACGTTGCCTTCGATGGTGGAAGAACTGGAAGAGTGTTGGCAACTTTGTCAATTTACAGTACCCGGAAAGTATAATTTTAAGTGGTCCAAATTAGTACTCTTGTAGTCACTTCTAGTGAGGTGTTAGCAGCGGATCTTCTTGAGTTTATAAAGATCTCCAGAGGGGCCACCCATGCCAGTTGCGCTAAGGAGCACAAACTGGGAGCTACTCTGAAATCAATTACAGTTTGGCGTATCTGAAATGTCTATGACGGGTAGGTCGGCTCAGGTGTCTGTATAGACCCAATGTAGCGGATCGAGTAATCTGATGAAACCATTTCATTCTGGCGTCAGCTTCAAGCCATTGAAGAACTAATGCCACATACTCAGATAGTCGGTTGTTCGCCAGGATTGATTAATTGTCCCACAAAACCGTTTCTCGAAGGAAGAGTAGTTCAAAAAATCTCCGACCTATAATACTGTTGACTTTCAACAAACCAGTCGAAAATTTCGACCTTTGCGTGGGCTTGAGTACTCATCGAGGAGCATGACTGATTCCAAAAAAAATTGACACACCCATGGCACAATAACAGAGGTAGTGTTGCTCGAACAGCTGATTAAATTTTTTTCATTTCAATATTTTGATTGTCAAATTTATAGTTGCAGGTTCATGTGAAGGGGGGGGTGTGTTGGGGTTCCACCCCCCCAGAGAGGTTTCGAATAAATATTTTTACAATCTTTCTAGACTTTTATAGCTATAAAATTATGAATTTGTAAATACTTTTTAAATAATTTGTCGGGAATGTACTTTTAAACCTAGTTGAAAACCATCTCCCCAGGTCAAAATCATACGCACGGCCCCGATTATATGAATGTGAATTGACAATCAAAATGATAAAATACACAGGGTTGTAACTTCATTTTAATTGTTCGTGGTCTAGGGTATTATAAGTTACTTTAGCGCCAAATGTTTGTAACACCAAGAAATAATCGAGCTAGACCCACCTTTAAGTATACCGATCGGCTTAGAATCACCAGCTGAATCGATTTACCGATGTCTGTCTGTCCGTCTGCTGTCCATCTAAGCTTGTTCGCACTCTACAGGTCGCAATTGTTGTGCGATTGTCATGAAACTTGGCAGAAATTATTTTTTCTGGGCAAGGACCATCGGTATTGAATTTGGAGGAAATCGGTTCAGATTTAGATATAGCCCCCATACAAATGTCGCTCCCGATTTGACTTTTTCCACTCTAAAATCCACATATTGTTCCCGACTTTCTTTAAAATTGGCACAGCATCTTATAATTGAACTAGAAACACCTATGCTGAAAGTGGCTAAGAACGCTTCAGATTTAGATATAGCCCCCATACAAATGTCGCTCCCGATTTGACTTTTTCCACTCTAAAATCCACATATTGTTCCCGACTTTCTTTCAAATTGCACAACATCTTATAATCTAACTAAAAACACCTATGCTGAAAGTGTGTAAGATCGGTTCAGATTTAGATATAGCCCCCATACAAATATCGCTCCCAAATGTTTAACCGATTTTGGCCAAACTATACATATTATATTTCGTTCCAGATTTCAATATACCCCCTTTCCAATTTAACATTTTTTGTCAAACACATACATTTACAGGATACAGAAATCCTTCCCGTTTTCACTATTTCATCGATTTAAATTGTATTCGGATAGAAAGTGAAGTATATCATAGAGTCGGCCTCGCCCGACTTTAGTCTTTCCTGACTTGTTTAAAAGTAATTGAAATTACATTCAAAACAAGGTATAACAGATTAAAATCGGTAAAGTAGTTCAGGAGTTACAGGCGATTGAGTAGTATTTTTTCACTCTTAAATTGGTCATAACTCGTGAAACACATTTTAAATTTTATTTCCAAAAATACAATATTTTTATGAAAAGAATACATACACAAACTTTCAAAACAATCGCAGCTATCGAGGTCAAAAACCGTGCCACTTGACATAAAATGACTCACATATATTTAGAAAATACCTCAAATTTAGACATATATTCAACAATTTTTCAAAAATATTTCTACAAGCTTTCAATAAAACATTTTTTGTAAAAACACTCTAAAATACCTGAAGTTGAAGATTCCATGATAATAATCATAGTATAACTTTTTACCATGGGAAAAAAGATATGGAACTTTGAAATATGTTAATTTGAACTTTTCACAAAACTCAAAACTTTCTTGACTCTAGGACAATGCACTCATGTCATTGATATTTACGGCAGAGAAGTAGAATTTTATGTTCTTTAATCTTACACTATTTTTTTTCTTTCAAAACACAAAATTTTGATTTTTGTATTAATCTCCATTTTTTTTTAGCGATTTCAACCCTCTGTGTGCCGTTTTAAAATGCCTAGACACTTGAAGGCTTCTTTCTACGCTTCAATTTTAATTTTTTATCCAACGAACATTACATTGTATTTTAATTCCCAGAACATCAAGAGCGTCCGATTGATCAATACTTATATCGTTCATATAAATCGACGGTACTGTTGGATCAGTGAAACGTTCGTGAGCACTGTGTCCTATAGCTTTTTCATAGCCTTGTCATATTTCTCCAAGTCTCTTTTTGTCGTCCTCGTTTACTACTTCCATTACACACTTCTTCTGGCGGCTTACGGAGGGTATAACCAATCCAACCGAAATGTGTTCTACTGATTTCGATATTTATGTCTCCATAGTTATTCATTGGAGGTTCGCTATCAAGTTCACTTGAAATAAGGAAGGATTGTACTTTCAAATAAAAAAAGAAATTTGAGAAAATATTCAGTTGTTTTTGTATAGCCTTTTCAAAAAAAAGTTATTTGTTGAAATATGTGGTTTCTAGAGCGGAAAAAGTAAATCATAGGAGACATTAGTATGGGGGTTCGCCATCTAACGTTTTTTTCGACTATTCAACCGTTGGACTATTATTTGTGGGGTGCCCGAGGCAGCCATTTGAATGAAATTATTTTCCACTATTAACCGGAAGGATTGTACTTTCAAAAAAAAAAGAACTTTGAGAAAATATTCAGTAGTTTTTTTATAGCATTTTCAAAAAAAGTTATTTTGCGGACCTCAGTGATATTTTCATTAAAAAGTCGCCAAAGAAACATTTCATAAAATCTATGAAACATGTTTCATAAAGCACAAATCAATGAAAAGTGTCACAGAATTTATGAAACATTTCTTAGAAACTATTAGATGCAGTTCTTCATTCGAAGAACGTTAGTCATAAAAATTCATTACTTTTCATAAAATGATGTATGAAAATTTTCATAGATTTTTTTAAAGAAACTTCATTAACTTTATGAAAGAGTTTCATAAATAGTAAGTACTGAAGTTTCCACTATAAACCAAAAAGCAAAAAAAGTCTGACAAGTTGACAAACAAATCAACACACACCACCATTGCGAGAGTCCTTGCAATGAATATGTCTTTGACTTAAATCAGGGATTATAAAGGGTGATTTTTTAAAAGCTATAGGAAAGTTTTTCAAAAAAAAAAAAAACACATAAAATTTAGAAAAATGCTTGAAATCTTTATTAGAATCGATAGTACGGTCCATATAATTAAATGTTTGAAGATTATTTAAAGCAAATGTTGACCTTAACTGCGCCTCAAATGGTCCATCCGCTTAGTCCAATTTTGGCATTTCTACGCTTTTGAGTAACAGTGGCCCAATTGCTGCGAACGGCGACGAATCGATAATTGATGGTCATCATTAACACTGGCCGATACAGCTGCGATATTTTCTTCAGTTCGCACTCTACGTAAGAGTGTTGGTCGTTTGATGTCCAACAATGTAAATTTGGTGCGAAATTTAGTCACAATAGCCCAAATAGCCGCTTCAGTGGGTCGATTAAACTGACCATAAAATGGAAGCGCGCGATGAACATTCCTAACAGAGCACGCATTTTGATAATAAAATCCAATAATTTGCAAGTGTTGTTCGTTTGTAAGACGATTCATGGTTAAATTATAGACCAAACTGAAGATGTTTGACAGTGAAACAAAACACGAAACGTGCGTCAGCTGTTTAAACCAGTGTTGCCAAAAAGATATGATATATGTAGACATACATATTTATTTTCAAATAGTCTTTTCTGATTTGTTCCTTATATTGTCTTGTGTACTATGTGAAAATAGTTTCTATGGCAACAAATTCTGATGAAGAAATGATGAAGCTTCTTACATGAATGACCGCTTTTTTTTTCAAACTATTTAATACAACGAGTCACTTACATTGTTAAGAGTTGCATAAATTCAAATTGTTTCCATGCGAATGAATACCAAAAATTTCTTACTGGCAAAACAATGGCTGGCTGGGTCTTACACAATCTTCTGTGAAAAGAAAAATACAAACAAACAAACAATTTCCTACCTTCCATTATTAGTTTTATACATATATATGTATGTATGTACGTACGTTTGTACATTTATACATAAATCTACTTCGGTTTCAAATGATGGTAATTATTATAAAGTTATATAAAATACATACATACATATATAGACAGACAATGCCTGCCACAATAAAATCTATGTACACTGGGGCATATTGAAAAACTTCAATTGAATTTATACACATTTACATCACAATATGAATTAATTAGGTTCACTTTTGCACTAGGTAAGTAAAATGTAACACAATGTGGAAAATTTGATTCTGAATCGATGTAATGTATGGATTGTAGAACGGTAATAAGGGAAATCAGAGTAAAATTTTGTATGGGGATATATTTAAATTTAAACCGATTTTCTTAATACAATAGCGTTCGTCCCTGGAAGAAAACAATTTATTTATTATGAATTACAATACAAAGTAAATTTAACTAAGACCATTGTAGCTAGTTATAGCAGCGACAAACTAGAGCCTCTGTTGGGAATCGAACTCACAACACCCACACTGATAGCCGAGCAAGCTACCAACTCGAATACAGGGGCGATCCTGGAAGAAAACAAACACTTTTGTCAATTAATACGGCGATTGAATAAAAATTGCGATCAGAACAATCGACTATAAAAATATACTGATTATGTTTTTAAATTTCTGGTTTTATTGGAAAGGTTGAACTTTGCAATTTAATAATGGAACACAATATCATTCATATGACTACCACGACTGGCTCCGCAGTAGCTCATCCGATCAACCCAATTTTTCAGTACTTGGCCCAATGATGCCGCTAGCCCAAAATCCACACCAAACAGTGACTCGTTGTTGATGCAAAGGCTTCTCAATAGTCACGTGTGGGTTCTCTGAACCCCATATACGGCAAATTTACTTATTGACATAGCCACCGAGATGAAAATGAACTTCATCTGAAAACACGCAAATTTTCCACGTAAATTTCTAACAGTTTGCTTTAAGGACTCACTACTTCGGAAGTAAGTTTTTAATATTTCCGATTTTTGTTCGAGCGTACAGCGTCTCATTTTGCAAATGTCAAACATTAACTTGAACAAAAAACAAGTAGGGAAAGGCTAAAGTCGGGCGGGGCCGACTATATGATACACTCCACTTTCTATCGGAATACAATTCAATTCAGTAAAAAAGTGAAAACGGGAAAATTTTTTGTATGTTTCCTAAACACAGGCTAATATGAACTGGTCCAATCGAGAATAATATTTGTATAATCTATATATTGGATATAGCCCCATGTTATGCTCAATTTTAAGAAATTCTCTGAAAATACGCGGTTTCTGGGGGAACGAAATTTGTATGAGAGCTATATGTAAATCTGAACCGATGTGACCCATTTTAACCATAGGTATTCCTAGTTTAAATATAAGATGTTTTGTCAATTTTGAAGAAAATCTGGTAAAATATGTAGATTTTGGAGCGGAAAAATTCAAATTGGAAGCGAAATTTGTTTGGAGCTATATATAAATCTGAACCGATCTAACACATTTTTACCACAAGTGTTAACATTTGAAATATAAGGTGTTTTGAGAATTTAGAAGAAAATCTGTTAAAATATGTGGATTCTAGAGCGGAAAAATTCAAATTGGGAGCAAAATTTGTATGGTAGCTATATAAAAATCTGAACCGATCTAACACATTTTTACAACAGGTGTTTCCAGTTGAAATAAAGGGTGATTTTTTAAGAGCTTGATAACTTTTTAAAAAAAAAAACGCATAAAATTTGCAAAATCTCATCGGTTCTTTATTTGAAACGTTAGATTGGTCCATGACATTTACTTTTTGAAGATAATTTCATTTAAATGTTGACCGCGGCTGCGCCTCAAGTGGTCCATCCGCTAAGTCCAATTTTGGCATTTCCACGTTTTTGAGTAACAGAGGCCCAATTGCTGCGAACGGCGACGAATCGATAATTGATGGTCATCATTAACATTGGCCGATACAGCTGCGATATTTTCTTCAGTTCGTACTCTACGTAAGCGTCTTGGTGGTTTAATGTCCAACAATGTAAATTTGGTGCGAAATTTAGTCACAATAGCCCGAATAGCCGCTTCAGTGGGTCGATTAAACTGACCATAAAATGGAAGCGTGCGATGAACTTTCTTAACAGAGCACGCATTTTGATAATAAAATTCAATGATTTGCAAGCGTTGCTCGTTAGTAAGTCTATTCATGATGAAATGTCAAAGCATACTGAGCATTTTTCTCTTTGACACCATGTCTGAAATCCCACGTGATCTGTCAAATACTAATGCATGAAAATCCTAACCTCAAAAAAATCACTCTATATAAGATGTTTTGTCAATTTTGAAGAAAAGCTGGTAAAATATGTAGATTCTGGAGCGGAAAAATTCAAATTGGGAGCGAAATTTGTATGGGAGCTATATATAAATCTGAACCGATCTAACACATTTTTACCACAAGTGTTTCCATTTGAAATATAAGATGTTTTGTCAATTTCGTAGAAAAGCTGGTAAAATATGTAGATTGTGGAGCGGAAAATTCAAATTGGGAGCGAAATTTGTATGGGAGCTATATATAAATCTGAACCGATCTAACACATTTTTACCACAAGTGTTTCCATTTGAAATATAAGATGTTTTGTCAATTTCGTAGAAAAGCTGGTAAAATATGTAGATTGTGGAGCGGAAAATTCAAATTGGGAGCGAAATTTGTATGGGAGCTATATATAAATCTGAACCGATCTAACACATTTTTACAACAGGTGTTTCCAGTTGAAATATAAGGTTTTTTTGCGAATTTAGAGGGAAATCTGTTAAAATATGTGGATTCTAAAGCGGACAAATTCAAATTGGGAACGCAATTTGTATGGAAGCTATATATAAATCTGAACCGATCTAACACATTTTTATCACAGGTGTTTCTAGTTGCACTATATGATGTTTCGCCAATTTTGAAGAAAATCTGTTGAAATATGTGGTATCTAGAGTGAAAAGGGTCAAATCGGGAGTGAAATTCGTATGGGGGCTATATCTAAATCTAAACCGATTTTCTTCAAATTAAATAGCGTTCGTCCTTGTCACGAAAAACTTCGTTGTGCAAAGTTTCGTTCGGTTCTGGCTACAATTGCGACCTGTATCGTGATTACAACAATAGATGGACAGACGTCCAGACAGACAGACATTGTTAAATCGACTCAGAACGTGATTCTAAGCCGATCGGTATAATTAACAATGGGTCTATCTCCCTTCCTTTTGGGTGTTACAAACAAATGCACAAAGACATAATACTCTCGTGGAGTGTATAAAAATTGCGATCAGTACATTGATTACCAGGACGGAGGAACAGGCAGAACAGCCCATCGTTGTAGTTAAAGCTGAATAGGTCTAACTCGATTGTTTCTTGGTGTTACGAACATTTGGCGTTAAACTAACTTTTAATACCTCATTCAATGAAGTGGTGTAGAATATAACAATTTTCAATCCATCCTTTTATCGTAATATTCCGGTCAGTCTCATTTTTGGTTAACTGGACATGTCAGTAAGCAAAATTGATGCATATGAAGTGAAGCGAGGAATCGTTACATCCAAAAAAACTCACTGTTTTGTGTGTTAATGGAATAATTTACTCTTTCTTATTTAAAAATTAAAACGATAAGAAAGTTAAACTCAACGCGAGCGCTATAGAGCGACCTTGAAAAATGGTCGCAATTTGAAGTCCAGAATGTGTCAGGCAGCCGCGTTAACGCTCATACGAGAATTCTAAATTCCGGTGACTCTGACTCTGGGTTAAAAATGATCGGTGGTGTTCTTCATTGGCCGAGATAGTATTGTGATTATCGTTTTCGAAGAAGTATGTTGTGTAACGAAGATTTCTCCTCTTCTTGAGCTGTGGTAAGGTCGCCGACGTTCTGGGTTCGTTACATAAACATTTATATATGCAGGATAGTAGAATTGGAAAGAATAGAGGTGATGTTAGTGTTTTTAACTTTTTTGTTTCTTTATTTCATGCTGGAGACCTATATTTAAAATGTTTTGCAATATAAACCATCATTGAAAATGGTGGCTTACGACCTGTTGACGGTATTCAGATGGTCGGGTGCAAAATAGGCCTATGAGCAAAGGAAAACCGAATTAAACGACTCAGGTGTCTCCATTGAATTGTAACAGCAATTAAACACTTATTCAGAGAGATCCCATGATCAGGGTGTCTCTAGAAATAGGGCGATAGTGAGCTGGGCCAAGAGAGGACGGGGAAAACGAGCGCAGAACCCAATCTATGGAGTCTCCGTTGCGTTGTACTAGCAAAAGTTCACTTAATCAGAAAGATTCCACGATCAGGGTGTCTCTAGAAATAGATAGATACCAGGGGGTCACGAACGACATGGAGATGCGAGGATTCCACGAATAATACGTTGTATACCATCTGAGATTAACCATGAATAATTATTTCAATGAGATCCCAACTCAGGGTGTCTCATGAAATCAACTATTTTCAAAGCTCAGTCCTACTTAATGATCTCAAACCAGGGTGTCTTTAAGTAGAGATGTTGCTATTCGATGGCTGGCCAGCAACTGGCACCCATAGCAGAGGGTTCCCGCCTTTTATATTAATTAAAATTGCTACAATATTTATTGTACGTCCTTAAGTTAAAAATAATATTTCAATAACAACAAAACAATAATTCAATTAAAATAATATATAATTAATAATACATCCCTATTAATCCTATTAATACTATAAAACCTCAGTGTAAGTCTGTCTGTCTGTTTGTTTGTTCCGCAATCACGTGTAAACGGCTGAACCGATGTTGTTGAAATTTTCAGTACAGATAGATGTAGGTCTGGAAGGAACTATAGGCTATAGAATTTTTAAAAATTTGCTCTGTGGGCGGAGGGGGCGTGGCAATAGTGTTTTTGAGAGCTAGAAAGCTGAAAATTGGTACATATATATTACAGACCACGAGAATAATAAATATGATGCCGAAATTTGGATTTTCATTTTGTGGGCGGAGTGGACATGGCAAAAGTGTTTTTGAGAGCTAGAAGACTGAAAATTGGAACGTATATATTACTGACCACGAGAATGATAAATATGATGCCGAAATTTGGATTTTCATTTTGAGGGCGGAGGGCGGACCACGAGAAAGATAAATATGATGCTGGATTTTGAATATTCGTTTGGTGGGCAGTGGGGCGTGGCAATAGTGTTTTTGAGAGCTAGAAGGCTGAAAATTGGTACATATATATTACTGACCACGAGAAAGATAAATATGATGCCGAAATTTGGTTTTACCTATCGTGAAAATTTTACCTAGAAGACTGAAAATTGGAACCTATATATTACTGATCATGAGAAAGATGAATTTGATGGCGTATTTTGGATTTTCATGTTGTGGGTGGAGTGCGCTTGGCAATAGTGTTCTTTGAGCTAGAAGGCTGAAAAATGGAATATATTACTGACCACGATAAAGATCAGTTTGATGCCGAAATTTGGATTTTCTTTTGGTGGTCGGATTGGGCGTGGCAAATGTGTTCTTGGAGCTAGAAGGCTGAAAAATGGAACGTATATATTACTGACCATGAGAAAGATCAATTTTATGCCAAATTTTGGATTTTCGTTTTGTGAGCGGAGTGGGCATGGCAAAAATTTTTTTGAGAGCCAGGTGTGGGCGTGGTAAAAGTGTTTTTTTGAGCTAGAAAGCTGAAAATTCGAACGTATATATTACTGACCACGATAAAAATCAATTTTTATTACAATTTTATTTTACCATTTGTTTTTTTTTTGCCTGGCGAAGCGGGCGGGGTTCAGCTAGTAACCAAATAATTGTGCGGTCGAAAACGAGAACCCCGGTTTTCGTCCTCACAGTTGCCACATCTAACAGTGACTTCCTGCAGATGCATTGCCACTTGGTGGACCTCACGTGCCTTGACAATTTCGATCTATTTTTGTCGTTGTACCCGTTCATCCAGAAATGGGGCTTTTTGTTGAAGATGTTTTTTTTCGAAATCAGGCCCCTAGTTAGAAATGTATATGCCAAAGTATCGCCTGCAAAACAAGTAAGGAAAGACTAAAGTCGGGCGGGGCCGACTATATGATACCCTCCACATTTTATCCAATTACAATTGAATTCGAGCAAAAAAAGTGATATTGGGAACGATTTTTTCCTTGGTACTATGGTACTATATGTGGTCTATAGAGCGATAAAAAACTCAAATTTAGAGTGAAATTAGTATCATAGATGTTTCTAGTTGAATTATAAGGTTTTTATTTAAGAGCGGAAAAAGTCAAATGCGGAGCGAAATTTATATGGGAGATATATATATATAAATCTGAACCGATCTGACTAAGTTGCACCACAGATGTTTCTAGTTGAAATATAAGTATTGTGCCAAATTTGAAGAAGGTCGTTTAAACATGTGGTATATAGAGTGGAAAAAGTCAAATAGAGAGCGAAATTTGTATGGGAACTATATCTAAATCTGGATCGATCTGAACCATTTTCACCACAGATGTTTCCGGTTCAATTGTAGGTACTGTTCGCAAATCGAGTATAAAATATGGTTTCTAGACCGAATAAAGTCAAAACGGGAGCAACATTTTTATGGGGACTATATCTAAATCTGAACCGATTTTCCTCAAATTAAATTTGTTAGGATCCGATAATTGCGACCTGTACTTTGATTACCAGAATAGATGGACAGTATAAGTCTAAAGTCTATCTCGTTTCCTTTTGAGTATTACAAACAAATGCACAAAGACATACTACTCCAGTGAAGGGTATAAAAATGAAGTACATCTGTAGGAAGCACATTTTAATTGTATCCCAGAATCAAAATGAGCATTAAAAGTTAGTTATATATTAATATCCCCTAACATTTTCGAATAGCATATTCACGGATTTTTAGTATGTGGTCACACAGGTAAGGTGTATGCTTTGCAACCAGAAGCTCTCGGGTTCGAATCGTGTCTCTTTTATTACTTTTACTAGCAGTACCCGCTGCTTCGCACGCGAAAAAGCCAGTTAATTATTAACTTTATCCGTCTTTGTTTTTGGATAGTATTTATTTGGTGGATAGAGATAAATCTAAAATAGTAATTTGGAAACCTCCTATTAGCTACCACTCACACACAGTCAAAGGAATGTGCTTGTCGATATGCACTATTTTAGCTGAACTACATCGTATGTATAATTTTTATAATTTTCTACCAAGTTTTGAACAAAATATTACAACCATTTATATCCTCGATCTCATGTCTCTAGATTCAGCCAGCCAGTTTAAACTTTTTGCACGATCTCATGTTTCTAGATTCAGCCAGCCAGTTTAAACTTTTTGCACTTCTTTCCCAAAATGTACACATTTTGAAAAATTACTGTAGGTACCTTGTGTTTTTGCTTCCCCTAAAAATATGTACTTTTTTGTAACACATTTATTCCTTGTTGTCCCGTATCCCCCTTTTAAGTACAAATTTTGAAATATCCATTTATGTTCCGTGCTTACTTAATTAAATGATTGTACAGCATTTTTATCCCTTTTCGTCCCGCGCACCCGTTAAAAGTACAAATTTTGAAAAATCAAAATACTGCGCTTCTATATGGTCAGAGGAATTTACACACTAAATATCACGATTCTAGCTGTAATACTAAAGTTGGTACCATTTTTATCCCTTTTTGTCCCGCTCGCAACTTAAAAGTACAAATTTCGAGAAATCCATTTATGTTTCAAGTCTACGTTGTCAGAGAAATTTAAACGCAAAATTTCACGACTATAGCTGAAATATTTTAGTTGGTACTATTTTTATCCCGCTCATTGTTTATATGTACAAAATTTGAAAAAATCGTTTAGATTTGCGCTTCTCGTTGTCAGTGGAACTTACACACCACATTTCACGACTATAGCTCCAATACTTTAGTTGGTACTATTTTTATCCCTTGTTGCTCACCCCTATAAGAAAATTTCAAAAAATCCATTTAGATTGCGCTTTACATACAGTTTACACTCCAAATTTCCCGACAATAGCTGCAATTCTTAAATTGGAACACTTTTTGTCTCGCCTATCCCCTAAAAAGTACAAATTTCGAAAAATCCAATTTTACTTCGTTTCTATATGGTCAGAGGAATTTACATACCAAATTTCACGATTCTAGTTGTTGTACATTAGTTGGTACCATTTTTATCCATTTTTGTCTCGCTCGCCCCCTAAAAATACAAATTTCGAAAAAATCTAATTTTATTTTCTTTCTATATGGTCAGAGGAATTTACATACCAAATTTCACGATTCTAGTTGTTTTTAGTATGTGGTACCATTTTTATCCCCTTTTGTCCCGCTCGCCCCCTAAAAATACAAATTTCGAAAAAATCTAATTTTACTTTGTTTCTATATCGTCAGAGGAATTTACATACCAAATTTCACGATTCTAGCTGTAATACTTTAGTTGGTACCATTTTTATCCCTTTTTGTTCCTCTCTTCCCTTAAAAGTACAAATTTCGAAAAAATCTAATTTTACTTCGTTTCTATATGGTCAGAGGAATTTACATACCAAATTTCACGTTTCTAGCTGTAATACTTTAGTTGGTACCATTTTTATCCCTTTTTGTCCCGCTCGGCCCTTAAAAGTACAAATTTCGAAAAATCCCTATTTGTAGCTCGTCTGCATGGTCATTGCAAGAAACTCACCGAATTTCATGTTTATAGCTACTGCCGTTTAGTCAGGACGAAGGTTCGATGTTTATCCCTTTTTCGGCCATTTTATCCCCTAAAAGTACGAATTTCGTAAAACCCTTTCTTAGTCGACATCTACGTCATATTTGGGAAGTACCCTGAAAATTCCATGACCCTGGCTTCAGCCCTTTGGTCTGGGGGCTGGTCAGTGATAAGTCAGTCAGTGAGTCAGTCAGTAACGCAACTCTTTTATATATATAGATTAATAAACAATGTTTAATTTTGTATAATTTAATTAATTTAAACATTTTCCCTTTAAAAATACAGATTTATAGTTTTATTTGATTTTTTAAAACAGAAATGGAAACTAGTATTATAGATTTTCATTTTTTAAGATTTTGAAAATTGAAAAAAAACGTAATTTCTTTTTGACTTTGTCGAACTGTTTCTCACGCATTTTAATAGATTTTGCACTCAATTTTTTATTGAAGATTGTGCTTTATTATGACGCCAAAACTATGTTTGTTTCAAATGTAGTTTGTTTGAAATAAATATTTTAAAAATATTATTTTTAAACAAATGTATTTTGACTTTCGACCAATACAACTTTTTTCCTTCAAAAGCCTTTAACGAAATATATATATTTGGAAATGTTAAAGGGTTCCCCGTTTTTTGCCCGCCCGAAATTACCTCCATGGAAGATAGGATACATTTAGTGCAAAAAGTCAGATTTTTAGTTCCATATTTGCAAAATAATAATCCTTGGGTATGTATTTAGTAGTAATGTAGTTCTAGTATACATTTATTTATATTGAATTTTGGCCGATGGATTTTGATTGTGAACTACTGTGCGCCGACGAGAATACCCTGGCACGCGCAACATAAAGAGATATTTCAAAAATATTAATTTTAGATTATTTTCGGAACAAAAAAGTTTACAAAATTGTTATTAGTGAGACTGAATATTACAAATTCAATCTAATCGGGCTTTTTGCTAGTATATTCATAATTGTTTTTAGACAATTTACCAAATGATAAATGAGTTGAACCATTCTGGAAGTAGTTGTTAGTCTTTATATCTTTGATTGTTATATACTTTTGTAAAAAAATGGAGGCAGATTTTACGATACATCCCAATGTATATGATACTGATGTACATGTACACAAACATATGTCCATTTTTAACACCCGCTCTTATAACACGCAGAAATTATGCATTAATTTATTTATAAAAATAAAATAAATTCAACTTAGACCAATTTCAATTTGATTTAACATAATTTCAGCACACAACACAAATAATTTTACTAATTTACAAACCTATACACCTAGGTAGAGGTATGAATATATACATATCTACGAGCGAGATACTTTTAAATCTCTTGAGTTAGTTCAGTTTTGATTTGTGTTTCTGTTGCACAAACACGCGCTCATTTTTCACACCTTTAAGCCATCTCAAATGACAAACGCTGCTGCTGCTGTTGTTGCAGCAAAAAAAACTACAAAACTGGGTTAAAAAGTCTCTGAACCTTAAAAGCCATCAACAGCGACGAACGACATAGTATGGCGGCTGAAGCGACTGAGTGAGTGAGTGTATTATAAAACAGCCAGAACCGGAGACGGCGGCGGCAGCGGCAACGGCGACGATAGTGCGCCAAAGTAGCAAACGATATGCTTAGAGGCATACATGCGAGTATTAAGCGGGGCCACCGTTCAACATATAAAAATATCAGCTTTCATATTATGAACTACTAGAATTAATTTAGAATTTAAATTATTTTCCCAACAAAAATAAATAACTAAGTTTCAATTGCAAATCTCCCGAATTATGGGAGTAAAAAGGGATAAAATTAGTACCGACCAAATGGCTGCAGCTAGAATAATAGAATTCGGAAATTCGAAATTTGTACTTTTAGTGAAAACGGGACGAAAGGGTATAAAATGGTACCAATCAAGCCGCCGCAGCTCTAATAACAAAAAATCGGTGTATGCTTCGTTCTGGGCGCGTAGACTCGAAAAATAAAAACAAGTAAGGGAGGTTAAATTCGGACGTGGTCGACTATATGATACCCTACATCTAGTCAATATACCCTGTGGTGTAGGGTATAAAAAGGTCGTTACATTTGAACTGGATATATATACTTCAAATTTCAAACTTCTATCTGTATTTGTAAAAAAATTGAACACATACTTTGAATAAGAGCTATATATAGATCTGAACCGATCTGACAAACATTTAGCATAGGTTTTCTGAAATATAAGACGCTTTCCCAAATTTGATGGAAATCTGTTAAATATGTGGTTTCTAGAGCGGAAAGAATTAGATCGGGGGAGTCATTTATATGGGAGCTATATATAAATCTGAACCGATTTGACCCACTTTCGCCATGGATATTTGTAGTTGAAATATGAGCTGGTTCGCCAAATTTTAAGCAAATCAGTTGAATTATGTGGTTTATAGAGCGGAAATAATCAAATCGGGGGAGACATTTGTGTGGGAGCTATATATATCCGAACCAATCTGGCCCATTTTTACCAGAGCTGTTTCTAGTTGAAATATAATTTGTTTTGCCAAATTTGAAGAAAATCTGTTAAATTATGTGGTTTATAGAGCGGAAATAATCAAATCGTGGGAGACATTTGTGTGGGAGATATATATAAATCTGAACCGATCTAGCCCATTTTTACCAGGGTTGTTTCTAGTTAAAATAGAAGTCGTTTTGCTAAATTTGAAGAAAATCTATTGAAATATGTGGTTTCTAGAGCGGAAAAAGTAAAATCGGGAGCAAAATTTGTATGGGAGCTATATCTAAATCTGAACCGATTTTCTTCAAATTAAATAACGTTCGTGCTTATCCCATAAAACTTCATTGTGCAAAGTTTCATTTAGTTCTAACCACAATTGCGACCTGGACAATGATTACAAGAATAGATGGACAGACGGACGGACGGACGGGCATGGCTAAATCGACTCAAAAAGTGATTCTAAGTCGATCGGTATAATAAACGATGGGTCTATCTAGTTTCCTTTTGGGTGTTATAAACAAATGCACAAAGACATTATACCCTTTGGTGTAGGGTATAATAAACATTACGTACTTTTAAGGAGGGAAATACGCAAAAAGGGATAAAGTCAGTACCAACCAAATGGCTGCAGCTAGAATCACAAAATTTGTTGTGTTGTGCTAACGACATGAGATTGTAAAATGAGGTTTGTACATTCTACTGTGAAAGCGAAAGATAATGGATTTTTAAAATTCTTACTTTTATGATGAAAATGGAACCAATCGATCGGCTGTAGCTAGAACGAAATTCTCTTCTGTGTAGGCTTCCACCTCAAAAATAGTTCAATTACACTAGTTCGATTTGGTCCTCAAAGTCCGAAAAAACATTTCTATTATTTTTCGTAGAAGATAATTTCATTATTTCGACTATATTTTGTGACAGAAAAACCGCGATGATGTCTAATAATAATCACTAAATTACTGATTTTGTGGTGGTAACGTCAGCTAGTTTTCTTTTCCCAACCCACTCTAATATATATATTCCTACATAGTTGTGTGCCTAGAAATACATATCACCACAAACTTACATTTGTATATGGTCGTTACATATAAACATCCAATAAGTAATTATACATTTACTGTGTTACTAAACTAAACTTTATTTAGTACCGCAGTAAAACCATTACATTTGTATATGCGAAGGTCGCTTAATTTAGCGTGATAGGACTTTAAACATAAAGAGGATTAAGTTGCAAATTCCACGATAGAACTTATTAGATATACACACAAAAGGATAATGATAAATGCGAAATATTTTTGAAGAACGTATAAAATAAACCATTCTATCATTTTAGCCGGGAACACCGACAACATTTTTTCTTCCTCACAAAAGTAGCCACTTTAATATGTATAAAGTAGTTCCATGTGAAAGGGAACAGATATTTTGCTTACGTCAGCGATTTTTGTAAAATAAATTTATATTAAGAGCTAATAGAGTTAGAAAGACGCTCCAAAAGTAATATGTGAGGAAAATTATGAAATTTTAATGCTAATTGTGATATTTGTTATATTAATTGATGTTTACTTATAATAATAATACACTCAGAAAAAAGTGAAAGTGAGTTAAAATGAACTAAAACTTAGGGAATTTGAACTGCGTATCTCTTAAAGTAATATTTCCTCATATCAAGTTCAAACTTTTCCTTGAAAGTAGTACATGATTTGAACTTGACTCTAGTTCAATTTTCCTCAAACCAAGTAAATATTTACTCAAACTGAGGAAAAATCCGGTAAGTTTTTCCACAAACCAAGTACATTTTTACTAAATCTAAGTAAAATTTTGCTGACATTTTTCTAAATCTAAGTATATTTTTCCTAACTCCAAGTAGTGCTATGATAAATATGGCGACATATCCAGATGTTCTGAAACTCCATAAAATTATTCCTATACCTAAAACTACGAAGGCGAATACAGCAGAACAATTCAGACCAATAGCAATACTCTCATCTATCGACAAAATATTTGAGAGGATTATGTACACCCAACTTCTAAAATACTTTGATGAAGAATCGTTGATATGTAGGACGCAATTTGGATATATTAAAGGTGGAGGGACTGATGAAGCAATTTTAAAGGTGGTAAACATAATATGTCGAGGTTTAGACGAGGGATCTTCAGGAGTAGCTGGAATATTTTATGATTTTAGCAAAGCTTTTGACTTGGTTGATCACGAGATTTTGTTGCAAAAACTTATATTTTATGGCATTCTAGATAATGATCAGCAACTTATCAGAAGTTATTTGTCAAATAGGAGACAATTTGTCCAAGTCTGAGAGGGAAGAAGTTCAGCACAGCCTTTGAGTTGCGGAGTACCTCTGGGTAGTATCCTTGGCCCGCTTCTGTTTATGCTAAAGGGTGTTTTTTATTGGGGTATAGAACTTTAAGTTGGCATCACTTTTTTAACTGGCGGCCATTTTGTCAGCTGCCAAGTGATTAATATTTAGTTTGGTTTGCCATTTCATCATGAACAGGTTGACAAAAGAACAACGCTTGCAAATCGTGCAAATTTATTTCGAAACTAATGGTTCAGTTCGCGAAGTTCACCGCAAGCTCCGTCCATTTTATGGTCGACATAATCGTCCATCAGAGCAATTAATTCGGTTAACCATGGATCGTTTTCGCACTACGTTTACTCTATGTGATAATACGCATCCGCAGAGACGTCGAACAGTGCGCACCGAAGAAACAATTGCCGCTGTAGAGCAAAGTGTTGAAGAGGACCCGAATGAATCGATTCGCCACCGTGCACAGCAATTGGAGCTGCACAGCAATTGGAGAAAGTGGTTGAAAATTGGACCTGTAGAATTGGCTATATTCGAGCCAGCCGCGGCGGCCACATGCCCGAAATCATATTTAAACATTAATGGCATAAAATTATCCTTCCAATAAAGCCAAATTGATGGACATTAAAACGATTTTCTTGTGTTTTATTTCAATTCGAAGTTCTATACCTCAATAAAAAACACCCTATATATATAAATGACATAAATTATCTCTGTTTATTTGGATCTGTTGTTATGTTTGCAGATGATATAGCAACATTCTACCCTTATAAATATGAAAAAGTGCTGAGAGTTCAAATGGAAAAAGGTGATGCTCTGATGTGCGAATTTGCGAGGCTGAACAGACTTGTCTTGAACTCGAGCAAGACGAAGTTATTAAGATTTCGACCGTTCTTAACTATGAATAGTGACTTCGGCATTTTTGTAGATGCGAATTTTATTAGGGAAGACCATGAAATTAAATACTTGGGAATAAAACTAAAAAGTAATTTAAAATGGGATGAACATATAAAATACGTCAAATCAAAAATTTCTTCTGCAATTGGAATAATCTTCAAATTAAGAAAGAAATTGGATATTAAGACAAAGCTGTTGATTTATCAAGCGTTGGTCCATAGCCATATTGAGTATTTGGTGGTAGTATATGGCCACAGAATGTGCAGTGAGTTGAAATCACTTCAAGCTGCTCAAAGTAAGGCTCTCAAATGTGTTTACAATTTGCATCTTCGTCATGGCACAGTATCATTGTACCGAGACTATGCGAAAAATATCTTGCCAATACGTGGTTTATGTAAAAAGCAATTACTAATGTACGTTTACAAATCCATCAATCAAATTGGGCACAGATCTATTTCTTTTAATTTAAACACACATGTATTCAATACGAGAAACTCCTCGGATCTCAGAATAGCGAGATGTAGGCTTGAAACAACAAGACAGAGAATTGACTACGCAGACAGTGTTGAGTTTAATAACTTACCCTTGCTTATAAGGCAAAGTAATACCTTGTCTATTTTTAATAAAAGAATAAAAGATTTCTTCCTTGTAAATATTGAAATGATTCTATAGCATTATTAACTCAAATTTAAAATATTGAATATAAAATGAATTAATATAGTTTAATTGTACCACATATTTTAATATATAATTTAAAAATACGTATGTAAATTTTAGTATGTTGTTGCCAACTTGCTCCAAAAAGCCATTATTGGCGCGGGGCACAATAATTTTTGTAAAACATTATATTGTACATAAATATTGAATTTAAAAAAAGTACATTTTTTACTAAATTTAAGCAAAATTTTCGTAAAACTAAGTAAATTTTTACTCGAACCAAGTAAATTTGTACTAAATCTAAGTAAAATTTTACCGAATTTTTCCTAAATTTTTACCAAATTTAAGTAATATTTGGTAAATTTTTACTCAAACCAAGTAAATTTTTACAAATCTAAGTAAAATTTTACTGAAATTTTCCTAAAACTAAGTAAATTTTTACTCAAATCAAGTAAATATTTAGTTAAACTGAGGACAATTTTGCTAACTTTTTCCTTAAAATAAGTAAATTTTAACTTAAACTGGGGAAATATTTGATACAAGGAAAAAATGAACTGAAAATAAGTTAAATTTAACTAAAAATGATTCAAACAAATGATTTTGCTTCAGAGTATGCAATACTGATACAAAAAATTACGACACGAAATATTTCTCAAAAGTTTCATGATACATCTGCCATAAAGAGTTGAGATTACTCAATGATTGCTCCGAAGGCGAGATAGGAGCCTTCGTAGTGGTTGCTTAGAATAATACTTGAAGTATTTAAGAAATAAGTCTCTGCAAACAAACGAGAATTGCTTCTTAGATAAATATTCAAGAATTTTCTAAACAATTTCAAGAAATTTTTTTATAAGTTCATTAATACTTAAATGTATGAAAAACTGGACATAAATTTCAGTAAACATATTAACTTAATATCAAGAAAAAACTCATTTTCAGTTAAAATTTCCTAAAAGAAATTTTTTCCATACAAAGTAATTCTAAATATTTTTTTATTTAAAACCTTGGAAATTTTCTCCCGCACAAGTATGAATTTACTCAATTGTAAGAATTTTTCATTAGATCCAAGAAATGTTTTTAAGTAAATTTCTGAACTATTTACTATTATTATTTACTATTTTATGATTTTTAAATAATTAAACTTAAATAATACTAGTTAATTTTCCTACTTTTAAGGAAATTTTTTTCTAAACTGGAATTAAATTTCTGCACTAAATTGGAGTAGAATTGGAATAGAATTTTACTCAAATTTTCTGAGTGTATCGTGGAAATTAATTTTACGCCAAATGTTTGTGACACCAATAAATAATCGAGCTAGATCCACATTTAAGTATCGGCTTAGAATCAGTATCTGAGTCCTTCCAGCTGTCCATCTAAAACTTGTTAGCAAATTACAGATCGCAATTGTTATCCGATTGCCATGAAATTTGGCAGAAGTATTTTTTTGTACTACTGACGATCGCTATTGAATTTTGAGTAAATCGGTTCCCTTTTAGATATAGCCTCCATACCAAAATTCCTTCAATGTACCCTATTACGGCTCTAGAATACACATTTTACAATGGATCTTGATAAAATTCGCAAGATCCTGTTATATTTGAACTGGAAATAGCTAACGTGAAAGTCGACTACATGGGTCCGTCTATTGATATAGCCTCCATACAAACGTACCTCCGATTAAACTAGTACTGCTCTAAAAACACATTTCATATGGGATCAAATTTTCAGGATCATGTCAAGTTTCTACTAAGAATACCTACTACGAAAGTGATCTATATGTAGTCCCATTACAAATTTTTGCGATTTTGCACATTTATGTCATTTTTCAAGTAGGAATACAATTACCAAGTTTTGGTAGAACCGGGTCTCCCAGTTTACACTATCAAAATTTGATCATATATATATGGGGCATTCCACGACAAATCCTCCATTTTTTTAAATTTTTTAGTACACACTAAAAAACACCCCCTGGCATACTTTGAGTTTTTTCTGATTACTCGTTAAAATTATATAGCTTCTTTAAAAATCGTTAGATATTAGTTCTTTTTTCAGTCTTTTGCTCATAACTTCGTCAATAATGGTCCGAATTGGATATTCGTTGTTTTAGTATTTTTGTTTTTTGAAGTACTTTTCACAAAAAAATATTGAAAAAAATATTCACAATGTTTTTGTACACAAATTTTGATTTTTTAAATGAAAACTTAATTTTTTACTTGTTTGTACTCTTCGATTTTCTCGAATTTTTTTTTTATTTAAACATCTATTTATTCTGTAAAAGTGGTTGAAAGTGGGCCTATAAAAATTACTATGTTTTTAATTTTTTTAAATTTTTGAAAATTTGGAAACAGGAAAAAAAAAAAAATAAAATAATTTTTATAGGCCCACTTTCAACCAAGCCTCAAAATGTACAGAATAAATAGATGTTTAAATAAATTTTTTTTTTCTAGAAAATCGAAGAGTACTAACAATTAAAAAAATAAAGTTTAAATTAATTTTTTGTTTTCCAAATTTTCAAAAAATTGAAAAACATAGTAATTTTTATAGGCCCACTTTCAACCAAGTCTCAAAATTTACAGAATAAATAGATGTTTAAATAAAAAAATCGAGAAAATCGAAGAGTACAAACAAGTAAAAAATTAAGTTTTCATTTAAAAAATCAAAATTTGTATATAAAAACATTGTGAATATTTTTTTCAAATTTTTTTTTGAAAAGTACTTCAAAAAACAAAAATACTAAAAAGAATATCCAATTCGGACCATTATTGACGAAGTTATGAACAAAAGACTGAAAAAAGAACTAGTATCTAACGATTTTTAAAGAAGCTATATCATTTTAACGAGTAATCAGAAAAAGCTCAAAGTATGCCAGGGGGGTGTTTTTAGTGGGTACTAAAAAATGTATAAAAATGGAGGAAATCAAAAATATTTTTTCTCTGATCTGTCCGATTTGTCATGGAATGCCCCATATATACTACACTCAAAATAATTTGTTAGTAAAAGAAAGCAAAAATACTGCTGAAAAAAGCATATTGTCACTGATAAAATATTAAACACTTGTTTGCTATTTTTGGAACAAAATTATACTCATATCTTGAAAAGAAAATTATATCATGAAGGAAAAAAACGCTATCTTGAAACTTTAAGCATATGTATAGAACAGTATGGCAAATAAATATAAAGAAACGAATAGCGAATCTTATTTTTAAAATTGTTGTGTTTATTTTTTTATTAAAAAAATCCTATTCTTCCCCTTAACCATCATTTTCATAGCAGTATTTAACAAAAATAAGCATTCAAATAATTCTTAATAGGGTTAACATTTTATGATATGATTTATTGTACATATAATATACTAACTAAAAAATTCTATAATTGTTTTACAAAATATAAGTTTTATACAATATTAAGGATTATAATAATATTTTTTTTTTTCAGAAATATCTATCATATCTCGTATTTTGTTAACGTATCGTATCAGTATGAATATCTTCTGCGCACATTAACCCACTGCAAGCCAATTGAACCAATTAGATATATTAGCAATACTTTTAGAAAGAAAGTTATTATATGTAACTGATATTACTTGAAAGATATTTTTTAGTATAGGCATATTGTCACGAGCTAATAGAAATTGAAGTTCCGTCAGTCTGAATGGCTTTTAACACCAGAACGCTCATTCTGTATCTTATTTTTATATTTTACTTAAAAGCAGTAATTTTTAGCAGACTACAAAGTCTTCAGCAGTTTGAATGCTGACGCAAAACTGCAGATAAGCTGTTGTTATGGCAGAAGACCTGATTTAATAGCAGACATTTTTTTCTTAGTGTAGAGAAAAAATGTCAAGATTTTAAGATATTTTGCATGGTCTCATTAATGACCCCGTTTTAACTAAAAGTACAGTACTAAGTTTGTCACTAAAAGTTAGATTATGGAAATATGCCTTTGTCTTTTCGAGTTTACACAGCTATAGTTATTTGTATACCCTCCACCTAAGGAGAAAAAATGTCAAGATTTTAAGATATTTTGCATGGTCTCATTAATGACCCCGTTTTAACTAAAAGTACAGTACTAAGTTTGTCACTAAAAGTTAGATTATGGAAATATGCCTTTGTCTTTTCGAGTTTACACAGCTATAGTTATTTGTATACCCTCCACCTAAGGATATTCCCTTTGTCATTCCGTTTGTAACACCTTGAAATATCGACCTGAGGCCCTATATTT
Source organism: Polietes domitor (assembly GCA_947397865.1). Classification (NCBI taxonomy): domain Eukaryota; kingdom Metazoa; phylum Arthropoda; class Insecta; order Diptera; family Muscidae; genus Polietes; species Polietes domitor. The sequence goes on along the minus strand of OX377619.1, from coordinate 152,868,060 downwards.
GCTATATTTGCTTGATATTTGGTATGCGCATTCCCCTTATAGCAAAAACGTGCACCAAAAAGTGATTCTTATTTGTAAGGGGTGAAATGGGGCAAAAAAGGGATAAAAATGGTACATATTAAACGATAACAGCAAGAAACACGAAATTCGGTGTGTACATTCCTCTAATTGAGTAGAAACATAATATAAAAGTATTTTTCCCAAATTCGTACTTTTAAGGGGTAAAATGGGAATAGAGGGATAAAAATGGTACCAACCAAACTGCTGTACCTAGAATAATGAAATTCGGTGTATACATTCCTCTGATTGCATAGACAAGTAAAATACACGGATTTTTTCAAAATTTTTACTTTTTGGGGTTAAAATGAAAATAGGGGATAAAAATAGTACCAATCATATGACCGCAGCTAGATTCATGAAATTCGGAGTATACATTCCTCGGACTGCGTAGACACGTAAAATAGACGAATTTTTCGAAATTCGTACTTTCAAGGGATGCAATGGTACAGAGGGATAAAAATAGTACAAACTAAACGACTACAGCTAGAATGATGAATTTCTAATTGCGTAGAAACGTCAAGGGGGTTAAAATGGTACCAACCAAATGGGCGCAGCTGGAATCATGGAATTCGGTGTATACATTCCTCTGACTGCATAGAAACGCAAAATAAAAAGTTTTTTCCAAATTCGTACTTTTTCTTTTACGGCAAAAATTGGTTGAATCATGAAGTTAGGTTATTTTGCATTATGTACGTTTGATAATGGATTTTCAAAATTTGTATTTTCGGAATTAAAAGAGAATGGAAATACAACCAACTGTAGCACCCACTATCTACCAATATTTATGGTATTTAAGCTTTTTTGAAAATATAAATATAAGAATATTTATTTTTTAAATTGACGTATCGGTAGCCTTGCCTTATAAGCGTGGTTTGAAATAATAAATATTTTATATTTATTTATACAATTTTTTTCCAATATTTGTTTTGGTTTGGCTATATTAAAAAATTTATATTTTCCTGTAATATTAATGCACTTCTACGAAAACCGACAACCTCTGTGGAATGCAATTCATGGTGGAGGGTATATATAGTTCGGCCGAACTTAACGCCGTTTTTACTTGTTTTTTACTCCAGCTGTAGCCGTTTATTGGTACCATTTTTATCCCTTTTACTCTATTTGGTCCCTAAAAATACAAATTTCCAAAAATAATTTTATGTTGCGCGTCTACACAGTAATGTGAATGTAAACACCGAATTGTATGATTCTAGCTGCAGCCATTCAATTGGTACCATTGTTATCCCTTTTACCCCAAAAGTAAAATTTTCGAATAAAAATTTTAATTTCCACTTCCATACAATCACAGGAATGTACAAACTGAATTTTATAATTTTAGCTACAGCCGTTTGGTTGGCACCAATTTTATCCCTTTTTTACATTTTGCCCTTAAAAGTAAAAAAAAAATAAAAAATCCCTTTACATGTATGCGGATTAGAGGTATGTTTACATCGAATTTCATGTTGTTTGATTGGTACCATTTTTATCCCTTTTTTGCCCCATAAATGTATGGATCACTTTATGAATGGTGCGCGTTCACACTAGAAAATTATTGTAATCCCTATTAATATTATAAAACCTTAGTGTAAGTCTGTCTGTCTGTCTGTTTGTTTGTTCCGCAATCACATGTAAACGGCTGAACCGATGTTGTTGAAATTTTCAGTACAGATAGATGTAGGTCTGGAAGGAACTATAGGCTATAGAATTTTTAAAAATTTGCTCTGTGGGCGGAGGGGGCGTGGCAATAGTGTTTTTGAGAGCTAGAAGGATGAAAATTGGTACATATATATTACTGACCACGAGAATGATAAATATGATGCCGGAATTTGAATTTTCATTTTGTGGGCGGATTAGGCGTGGCAATAGAGTTTTTTTGAGCTAGAAGACTGAAAATTGGAACGTATATATTACTGACCACGAGAATGATAAATGTGATGCCGAAATTTGGATTTTCATTTTGTGGGCGGAGTGGGCGTGGCAAAAGTGTTTTTGAGAGCTAGAAGGCTGAAAATTGGTATATATATATAAATATTACTGACAACGAGAAAGATCAATTTGATGCCGAAATTTGGATTTTCGTGTAGTGGGCGTGGCTATAGTGTTTTTAAGCTAGAAGGCTGAAAATTGGAACGTATATATTACAAACTACGATAATATCAATGTGAAACCTGATTTTAATTTTACAATTTGTTTTTTTGCCTGGCGAAGCGGGTATTTTCTGTCCTTGTAAGGGGAACAAATTTTCTTTGGGTCGTTATAACCCATTTCCAATCCCTAGGAAAATTTGGACCTCCTACTTTCGTTTAGATGCTAGCGTGCTTTCCACTGACGAACAGACATGGCTAGATCGTTTTAGAATTTAATTTTTTTGTCATAAGTTTTTTTACAAAATCGAATAGAAAATCGGATAGTGTGAAAGGGCCTAAATATGATATGAAATTGAAATAAAATTATCTGTAATAAAAATCCCTCATTCACCTGCTATAGCACCCTTTCCCCAGCACTCATTCATTTTTGCCCATATAATTTTCCATAATCTTCATTTTTTAAATTTAGCCTACAGTGTCTCCTCGTGTGTTGCTTTAATGAATACCTGAATATGCCATGAATAATTTTCTGTTTTGGCGTAATTCTGCTCTGACTTCAACTCTACTCACTGGGCTGGTGCTTTATCGAGCCGCAATGAAAAAGAAACAAACATAATTTTACATTTTGTTTTCAGGTTCAAAAACTCGTGTGGGTTTGAGTCTGCTGCTCATTTCTTTGCCTGGCCATGGATGACTTGGACGACGACGACTGTCTTCCACGATGGTTGTGTGGAACATATGTAAGGCGGACATTGAAACAGACAGACGGGCGGGACGGACGGACAAAAAGAGTACCTACTTCAGCCATAAGCCGGGTCTTAATAAGTGGCCGCAATTATGTTTGAAAATCTTGTGAAAAAGGTGTGAATATCACACACACTTACTTCCATGCCAGAGGTAGCCGTCCGACGTCATCCGTTCAATGTTTTGTTGGTGGCTGACTGGATGGATGGCAGACATGTTTACCGCCTGGAAAATCCAGCACAAATCGTTTAAAAAGAAATTTTCTTCTTTCTTTTCGCTCGGCGAACGATTGGTTATGGAGGTGAGAAAATGATGGAGTAGTTAGCGAGTGAGTGCTTTGGGATCCCTCAGGAAATTCACGAAACAGGGAAACTTTTCACAACGCCCGTGTTAATGTGATGAGAACGAGGAATCAGGAGGATATCAGCAAAGCGACGTGACGACACTGTTAAGACGTCGCGACAGACGGACGATGCCATTAGAGGAGGAGGATGAAGAGGCTTGTTAACGTGCGGAGGTGATGGTGAAACGACGAGAGCTGCCGTTAAGATCAGGGCAATTAGAAAGAAGTTATCACCACTTGAGGCCATAAGTGGGGTTTTTGTTGCTGTTCGTTCCTTTTTACCCTTATTTTACTTTGCTCATCTTTTATTTGTTAGCTTTCGAAGAAGTTTACATTTTTCCTCTTTGCTTTATTTCATGTAAAGATTTTCCTGGTGCTAGCAAATATTAAATACATTTTCTCAGCTTGAGTCCAATTGAAGCTTTGTCCATCCGAATTCCGGTTGGACAAAGGCCCTGAAATGAAAAATAATCAGGAGAAATGTGCAAATGCGCCTTGAATAAATGGAAAGGCATTCAACATCCGTTGGATCAATGGTATAAGATTCGGTGGAAGGGCTCTGCAAGCAGGGGCGCTCCAGATAGCTTTATGTTGAAGAATATCGAAAGCTTTCTCGTAGTCGATAAAAACCATATACTGATATATAGACTGCCATCCGGTGCATTGTTCCACTATCATCCGCAAGCTATTAATGTGATCGACGCAGGATATCTGTGGTCGAAATCCAACTTGCTCACACCGGATGTTTGGAAGAACAGCTTTGGATATTTTGATGGGTGAAACTGAACTTATTCGTAGGGCGGAGAATTGTTATACTCCTCCATTTTTTGCAATCAGTGAGATCTCCTCTTTTGGGAATATTTACGATTAGTTGGTTGGGGGTCCAAAACCGCTCGATGATTGGTAGTAGTTGTGGTTAGTTGTCGCGTCGCTATCTACTTTAAGCATTTCCGGGTCTATGTTATCGACACCGGGGGCCTTGTTTACCTTTAAAGCTTTAATGGCGACTGGAATTTCGTTGAAATATGGGGACTGGGCTGGGATGTTTTGTCTGGCGACATGGTTGGCACAGCTACATATGCTTCCGAAATCTGAAGGATGGTTGTATAGTATAGCATTTCAGTTAGCTCTGTCCGGAATGTGGTCAATATTCCTTCGGTAGGTTAGGTTAGGTTGAAAGGGTTGCCCGCCGGTAATATATACAACATCATGCGTATACGCAACCAAGCGAGTTCACTCGGAAACTATTTGTCCATTGTGCTACCCTTGACAGATGATTTTAGAAGAAATATATTAATGGATAGAGGAGGAGGATTATAGAGGGAGAAGAGAAGTTGATAGCAAGGAAAGTCCGGAGGGTTCATTATAGTGTCAGTCGTTATTAGATTGCCAGGTGTTTCTACTGGAGAACCAGTTGACCTTGTCTATGAATTTATATAGGGGTTTTAAAGGAACGCTTGCTGCTTCTGCCAGACTACTAAAGAACCTGCTTCCAAGATAATGGCAGCTTCTGCAGTAGTCCATATGAGGGATTCCCATACGCTCTGTCATACGGCCTATTGCGCAGTGCCCCGCAAGGACTCCCTTAAGGATGGTTGTGTTTCTTTTGCCGAGTGCCAGTAGTTCCTTTGTTCTACTAGGGTTGATTTTCGGCTAAAAGTTACGTGTTATTTTGCAGTTATGAACGGAGTCCCATCGCATCTTTGTTTCTCGGTCTGCTATTTCGTCTATTTGATTGAGTATTTCGATGAAAGGCGTGCGTATGTTCGTATTACACGGAACGTCCGTCTCTTGGAGTCATTCCGTGCACATTCGTCTGCCATTTCGTTTCCAGGTACATCCGTGTGACCCGGTACCCATACAAGTGTGACGTCATGTATTTGGAGTCGGTCTAGAGACTATAAGCGGTCATATACGCATCTTGATCTGATAGTCTTGGAGTTTAAGGCTTTAAGAGCTGCCATAGTGTCCACATAAATTCTGAATTTTGATGGATCGATGACCCGTTCCAGAATATTTCCCGCGGCTATGTTGATGGCATATACTTCTGCCTGAAAGACTGTGCAAGTGATTGGCAGTCGGATGGATATTTTAAGGTTTAAAGGTTCAGAAATGACTCCCGATCCCGTACCTGTCTCCATTTTTGAGCCATCAGTGAAGATTGAGTTTTCCTCGTCGGTCATGACCATGTTGGATGCCCAATTTGAAGTTCTTATGTAGGTGCATACTGGGCTTAAGAAAATCTGAATTTTTATCTAGCCTCCCGTATGGTTCAGTGGCTCCTAAAATGGAGCTGTGCCCAAGCGTGTCGTTTTTAAGCATACCGAGTTCTCTGATACGCAATGCTACCCTTGCTGCACATCTTCTTACGAAAATGTCCACGGGTTGTATATTGAGTATAGTTTCTAGTCCGGCTTGAGGAGCTGATCTCGTTGTCCCAGCAATGCCCAAGCATTCCTTCGGTATCTTTTATAGAATTAGAGGTTTTTTTCCTCGTGAGAGGAGTTCCAATTGGATATCGTGGAACACTCTATTTTGTGAGATTCAGATACAAAATTCATGAGCCAACAAATGAAAAATGAGGGTGGTGAGTGTAAGAGGGCGCTCATCGGGATGGTGAGGGAAAAGGGGTAAAAATACACAAAAAGTCATAAAACTACCTCGGAGTCATCCTCAGAGGAGTTAAATGTAAGACCCCCATCAATTTTCCCACCCCCAAAATTTTTTTTCGAACACACATACCTCCTATCTTCACTCGTTAGGTGGGCTCCCATACAAAAACAATTTTTAAAAAATGTGTTCCGCCTTACTGTTCCGCTAGGGGAGTTAAATGTATGACCCACGCATTTTCTCCAAATATACTTAAATCCTATCGTCATCCCTTAGGATGGTCCCGATTTTTTGTAATTTTTGTTATCACAGTAAGACCCAAAACTGTTCTGTAGTCGCCCCTAGCTGTGTAAAATGTAAGATCGACCTACACTAATTTATCCTACCCAACATTTTTCCGAGCAAAGTTATCCCCTATCCCCACTCCTTAATGGGGCTCCCATACAAAAACCATTTTTTTTATCCAATTTGCTCCCACCACTCTAACTGCCCTTAGTGCAGTAAAATGCATGACCAACCCCCAATATTTTTTCAGCGCCAATATTTTCTCAGAACATACCTACCCTCTATCTTTAACCCTTAAGGTGGTCCCACATATTTTTTTCATTTCTTATAATTTTTTAATGAAGGAAACGCTCAAAATTGCCACCTTGTCACCCCTAGAGGGAAGACATGTAAGACTGGCCCCCATTAGTTTTCTCTCCCCAACAATTACCCCAAACATACCAGTCCCCTATCTCTACTCCATAATTCGATTCCTATACAAAAACTGCATTTTTATAAAATAAGCTCCCACCACTCTTACTGCCCCAAGGAGGCCCCTAGTGGAGTCAAATGTATGACTGACCCCCGATATTTTTTCAGCCGCAATATTTTCTCAGAACACACCTACCTTCCAACTGCAACCCTTAAGGTGGCCCCCATACATTTGCATATTCTTTATATTTTTTATGAAAGAAAGGCCCTAAACTGTCCCACAGTAGACCCTAGAGGGGGGAAAAGTGTAAGACTGACCCCCATTAATTTTGCCTCCTCAAAGTTTTTCCAAAACATACCTACCCCCTATCAGCACTCCTTAAGGGAAAAGTTGACTTTCTATAATGTTTAAGGGGCTCCCATACAAAAGCAAAATTTGTATAAAATTTGCTCCCACCAGTCTAGGGGAGTCAAATGTACCAAATGTTACGGCGGAGCAAATTGTTATAGACCTTTATTACTGCAGCGGCTCTATCGACAGCGTCTGTACAAAAATTATAAAAAATATAAAAATCATATGGGGACCACCTTAAGGGATGAAGATAGGAGGACATAAATCATCCGGCCCTACGTAATTTATGTTATTAGAATTTCCATAGATATGTTCTCTGAGAGTGAGTCGGTTTAGCCGACTGACGTTTTCTTACTTGTTTTTCTAAATCTTTCAGAATCAAAACTTGAGCTAGCCCTATCAGTTGCCGAACACTAGACAAATTGAAAGGTACACATTTACAATTTACTATCTCTTCAATTATTTTTTCATTTTGTTCTTTGATTTCTTTTGCAGAATATTCAACACAGATTTCTGAAAAACTGTAATAATAACATGATTACGTAAAGATCATATTATGATTCACTTGGGATCATAATATGATTGATGGTTGATCATACTGTGACTATCTGAGAATCATGATTGCAGGAACATATTTTGTTTACAGGTTGAGCATATTATGATAATTTAAGGACAATATTATGATGGAGTGGGGATCATATCATAACAAGGTAACTATAATATGATTGGCTACAATCATAACTCCAATCATGCATGATACCCTTCCATTATGATTACCCCAACCATATGTTTGCTTTGCATGCAGCCGCGAAGATTGGGAATCAGGCAGCGTCATGGTAGCTGAGGAAATCTCAGCCTTCACTGACGGCTCAAAAATGGAGAGGGGTATGACGACAGCCGGACAGTTCTCAAAACCTAGAACTCGAGGACCATAAAATCACGTTGCACCACGCTCTTTCTCTCCTTAACCCAAATTCGGGCGCATGACATCACGCTCTGCTGAGTACCAGGTCATAGTAATATTCAAAGCAACGAACTTGTAAACGTTTGCGCTAAGCTAGGCACAATTATAAACCGCAGCTCTGGACCAGAGAAGCAAGCCGATGGCAATTTGTCGGCTGCGGCGAAGCCGAAAATCGGCTTTCGTGTCGATTTTACCTGATTGCCAGTAATTTTTTCCAAAATCACATCAAAATTATTCTTCGTGAATGAAAAAAAAACGTAAAAAAATCGGCTAAGCCGATACAATAAACTGCAGCGGTGGCGCGTTTCATTATAAATTATCGGCGGGAAGATGGCCGCCGACCGCGCCGCTTCGGCTTGCTTTGGACGTGCGAAATCCGTTTGTGGAAATTGCGAAATATTTTGACGAAGGAATTGACGAAATAGTTCGATCTCTTTGGCCGGTAATTAATGTGACACGCACCGAAGTACTGCTTTCTCTCGATAATAGTACACTCAGGGGACACTGGACGCACGTATGAGAGTCTAAACCCAGTCAAACACGCTGGCGTCCAAACCAAATAAAGAAGAGAGAGCGGCCAGCGGCCAGAATTGTCACTTTTTGTTGTTTGTCGGTTAACTTTTTATGATCGATATTTAAACACATTTATATATTTAAAAAATTTCATGACGTTTAGTGAACATTATTGGTGTTGTAACAAAAGAGTGTTCTGCAAATTGTTATTAAAAATTGCCATATTTTTCGTATTTATCCACGTTTCAATGTTGGTATCACTATTCATATTTTGCCAAAATATGGTAAAGTTATTCCAAAAACGAGAGAGAATGTGAGAGCGCCGCTGAGAAATTAAAATAAATTCTATCCTGGCGGCGAGCCGTCAGCCGCCGCGGCCAGCGTCAGCGGTTTTTCGTCTACCCATAAGAAATATATGTGAAAACAAGTACCGTCGCCGCCAGCGTGTTTGATTGGGTTTAGACTCTGAAACATTTAAAATTTTAAATTTGTACTACCGATTACCTTGACTTTGAAAGGTAGAAAAACATTAATTTTTATTTTCAGGTTTATGTTTGACATTTGCAAAATGGGACGCTATACGCTCGAACTAACTTGGGAGATATTAAAAAAATACTTCCAAAGTAGTGAATTTTCGAGAAGAGATCGGTCATCAGTTCAGACTTCATGAAGTTCATTTTCATCTCGGTGGTTTTGGGGGTTCAAACCCCCCAGAGAAGTTTCGAACATATACTTTTTAATACCTTCTAGACTTTCTGAAGCAATAAAATATAGAATTTTTAAGGTCTTTTTAAAATAACTCGTCTGGAATGGTAATTTTGCAGTAAAATCATGAAAACATGAAAATTACATAAAAAAACTTAGACACTTTATTGAATTTCGGACAAAGGTTATGAAAAATACAAACAAACTAAACGAATTGTGCGTCTGTGTCTGAACCGATGTGTCCTATTTTCATCACAGATGCAACAACAACGATTTCTCTTACTTCCAATGTTTTGGGAGTTTGCAATTATAATACAAATCCATTTTGACAAACGAAGAAAACTGTTTGATATACATAAACTTATTTCTCTTTGTTCATTTACAACAACTGATGACATGTTTACCGCAAACAAACTAATTTTTCCCAAAAAAAAAAAAAAACGATGTTCACGTGTCTAAAATTTCGTTTCTACGAAATGCATTTTTTCTCTGCGTGTAGGTTTCTATTTTAAAATCTACTTTTAAGTTGCGAAACAGTAAGAAATGAGTTTTAACTTACTAAAATTTTTGTTATATTTATCACTTATGTCAAATATTTTACAAAGTAAGTATTTTTTGTACATATGTAACAAGTATTATTTAAAAGAGAAACAACAAATTCAGTAACATGGATCTACGTAGGAAAACGAAACCCTAAAATACCAATTATTTGTTTTTTGGAATTAAAATTTCTAGTTGTTTCTTCTTGCATTTCATCAAATACAAAAAAAAAAACTGTATTTGTTATTCGAATTTAAACATATTTAGGATTATAAAAATGAAGAAACATTTCCAAATATTTTTATTTAATCGGAATATGCGAATAAAGATTTTGAGTAAACATCCTGCTACTCATGTCCTATATAAATTAAAAACCCTAAAACTCTTTAGACATCCTATTTAGACCCATACTTTGTTAAAAACGAATTTTGGATTTTTCATCAATAAAAAAATAAATTCGCTGTGTACATCACAGATGAATGCGTTTTCTATACAACATTGCCAAGATTTCATGAAAAAAGTTATGGAGTTTACAATAAATCTTATTCTTATTTCAACATTCATAGTGCTCAATTTTAAACATACAAAAGTGGCTATGAACCATGAAACCGCGAATAATAGGAAATTTCGAAAACTTTTAAATCGTAGCAATTAGTAATCCTTTTTAGATTAAACTGTAGAAGAACGATTAACAATTTGTCTTCAAATTAAGGGGGAAATCAGTTTTTTCGCTCTCCTGAAAAGTTATGTTTTTGTTCATAGCCACTTATGAATATGAGCCCACGATATGTATGTATGTAATTTCAAGCAACTATTTAAAAAAAGTTCTACACTTAGAGAACAAATCTGTTAATAAAAGCGATTGTCTGCTGCCTATCAGCAGACACTTTTCTGCTATTACAGCTGTTTTTTGACATAACAGCAGTTTTCTCCTGCTAAAGAGTTTGCAGTCTGCTAAAATTGGCTGTTGTTAATCTATATATATAAAAATGAATCTGTGTTTGTATGTTTGTTTGTTTGTTTGTTCCTTATAGCAGCCTAAACTACTGAACCGATCTTCTTGAAATTTTCACAGTATGTTCATGCTGAACCGGTGGTGAAAATAGGCTATATAATTTTTTGATATTTTCAGTGGGCGTGGCACCTCCCACACAATTTGGGGATTTATTCGTTTTTTTATAAATTAGCATATGCCGAATATTGTTGTCTGCTAAAGTCTTAAATTTTTGTGAAAGTTCACTGATTGTTAGTCTTTACGAATGTGCCAAAAATGGGTGGTATTGGAAAAGTGGGCGTGGCACCTCCCACACGAAGTTAAAACCCATTTTCGAATATTTTCCATTCTATGACAGATAAAATACTGAAATTTTGTCTGAGTGCATCTAGCATCAATTTGCATAGTTGTGCCAAAAATGGGCGGTATTTGAAAAGTGGGCGTGGCACCTCCCATACGAAGTTAAAACCTATTATCGAATATATTCAGTTCAATGACAGCTACAATATTTATCTTTTGTGTGAGTGCATCAAGCAGAAACCGAACTGCAAAAATGGACGGTATTGGAAAAGTGGGCGTGGTACCTCACATACGAAGTTAAAACCTATTATTGAATATTGTCAGTTCTATGACACCTAGAGTGCTGAAATTTTGTGTAAGTGCATCTAGCATCAATGTGCATAGTTGTGCCAAAAATGGGCGGTATTGGAAAAGTGGGCGTGGCACCTCCCATACGAAGTTAAAACCTATTATTGAAAATTGTCAGTTCTATGACACCTAGAGTGCTGAAATTTTGTATAAGTGCATCTAGTATCAATGTGCATAGTTGTGCCAAAAATGGGCGGTATTGGAAAAGTGGGCGTGGCACCTCCCATACGAAGTTAAAACCTATTATTGAATATTGTCAGTTCTATGACACCTAGAGTGCTGCAATTTTGTGTAAGTGCATCTAGCATCAATGTGCATAGTTGTGCCAAAAATGGGCGGTATTGGAAAAGTGGGCGTGGCACCTCCCATACGAAGTTAAAACCTATTATTGAATATTGTCAGTTCTATGACACCTAGAGTGCTGAAATTTTGTGTAAGTGCATCTAGCATCAATGTGCATAGTTGTGCCAAAAATGGGCGGTATTGGAAAAGTGGGCGTGGCACCTCCCATACGAAGTTTAAACCTATTATTGAATATTGTCAGTTCTATGACACCTAGAGTGCTGAAATTTTGTGTAAGTGCATCTACCATCAATGTGCGTAGTTGTGCCAAAAATGGGCGGTATTGGAATAGTGGGCGTATCACCTCCCATACGAAGTTAAAACATATTATAGAATAGTGTCAGTTCTATGACACGTATAGTGCTCAAATTTTGTGTAAGTGCATCTAGCATCAATGTGCGTAGTTGCGCCTAAAATGGGCGGTAATACAAAAGTGGGCGTGGCACCTCCAATATTAAGTTAAAACCAAAATTACAGCACAATAGGTGCATCTAGCATCAGTGCATCTAGCATCAATGTGCGTAGTTGTGACAAAAATGGGCGGTAATGGAAATGTGGACGTGGCACCTCCCATACGAAGTTAAAACCCATTTTCGAATATATGCCGTTATATGGCAGATAAAAAACTGAAATTTTGTGTAAGTGCATCTAGCATCAATGTGAGTAACTGTGCCCAAAAAATGGGAGATATTGGAAATAAGGGCGTGGTACCTTCCATACGAAGTTAAATCCTATTATCGAATATATTCAGTTCAATGACAGCTACTTTTTGTGAGTGCATCTTTTGTGTGAGTGCATCTAGCATAAACCTGCGTAGTTGTGCCAGAAGTGGACGGTATTGGGAAAGTGGGCGTGGTACCTCACATACGAAGTTAAAACATATTATCGAATATGGTCAGTAGGTGTCATAGACCTAGAGTGCTGAAATTTTGTGTGAGTTAATCCAGTGTAAATAGTTGTGCAAAGATGGGCGGAAAGTGGACGTGACACTTCCCATCTGAAATTAAAACCGGTTTTAAAGTATTTCGACACCGATATGGGCGGAAAGTGGCCGTGACCCTTCCCATACGAAATTAAAACCAGTTTTTTTAATATATTCTACTCCTGCTTAGACAATATGCAAATGGGCGGGATTTGAAAGGCGCATTTTTGATTCGAATTTTGTAAAATTACACGTTTTCTTTGGATTTTCTTAGCACAACAGTAAAGAAAGGTTATAAAAAGAAAAATATTCATTCGCCAACAGCCAACTTATGTCAAGAAAACGGAAATTATATTAATTTTTTAGTTTTTGTGTTGTTTGATTAGTGAACAATTTGATTGATTTTCTATGTGTTTTGAATGTGATGTAATTTCATCTTACGAATGAAGTTTTTTGTTTAGGTAATGGAAAGGAGGAGAATCACGCTTAACAAAAAATCAATTTGATTTTGACATTTTTTCAACTATTCGCCGTAAACTAACGTTCTCCATGGAACATATCCATTTCTTTATTATCTCAGGGAAGAACCTTGATTATAATTGGTACATATATTACCGATCAGGACAACAATTAATAAGAAAGCAGAGTTTAATTTTACCGTTTGTTTTTTTTTTGCCTGGCGAAGCCGGCGGGGGTTCAGCTAGTTAAAATATAAAAATAGATAAGCGTTCATAAGCGAGTTTAGCTCGAATTTTCTTTTATATGAGCTTGGGACAATATGCGTATCACATATATTGCTAAAAACATCAAACAGCTGTTTACCATCACAGCAGATACAAATCTGCTGTCTCTTTTTTAACAGTTCTGTTCTTTCAGTAGATTTTCTGCTTTCTTTTACTGACATATTCCTTTGAGTGTACTGATAGATGGATTACTGAAATGCAATTTTGCCGACAACGTCTGTCGGACGAATGTCTCAAAATATTTCTCGAAGATCCTGGCAATAAAATATGATTAAAAATTTCCCAAAAAGTTGGAAAATTAACTAAGTATGTGTAAAGTTTCCTTCTTTCAAGGCCATAGTAAATAGTTCATTTACTAGAAAAAGGGTAGTAGATTTACTTAAAAACATTTCTTAGGATCTGATAAAAAATTCTTGCAATTGAGTAAATTCAAACTTATGTTTTAAGTATTAAGTGAGAAAAAAATCTGAAATTTTTTGTATGGAAAAAATTCCATTTAGGAAATTTTAACTTAAAAATAAGTTTTTTCTAAAATGAAGTTAAAATGTTTACTGAAATTTATGCCGAGTTCTTCATACATTTAAGTATTAATGAACTTATAAAAACATGTGAAATTGTTTAAAAAAGTAGTGAATATTAATCAAAGAAGCAATTCTCGTTTGTTTGCAGAGACTTATTTCTTAAATACTTTATGAATTATTCTAAACAACCACTGCGAAGGCGCCTATCTCGCCTTCGCAACAATCATGGAGTAATAGCTCAACTCGTTATGGCAGAGGTATCATGAAACGTTTGAGAAATATTTAATGTTGTCATTTTTTGTATCAGTTTTGCATACTCTGATGCAAAACTATTTGTTTGATTTTTTTAGTTAAATTGAACTTATTTTAATGCACCTTTTTTCCTTGTATAAAATAAAATTTTCCTCAGTTTAAGTAAAAATTTACTCGTTTTGAGGAAAAAACTCAGCAAAATTGTCCTCAGTTTGAGTAAATATTTACTTGATTTGGGTAAACATTTACTTAGTTTTAGGAAATTTTCAGCAAAAATTTACTAAAATTTAGTAGAAATTTACTTAGTTTTAGGAACATTTTACTTAAATTTAGTAAAAAATTACAAGGTTTTAGGAAAAATTTACTTAGATTTAGGAAAATTTCAGAAAAAATTCTACTTATATTTAGTAAAAATGTACTTGGTTTCCTAAATTTTAGTTAATTTTAACTCATTATAGGGTTAATTTTTTTATGAGTGTAGATGAAAACACCCCAGGGGAAAATCCTGCGCACGAGCCTGCTGCTTGGTGTGGATTTTTGGCTGTACTGAAAGATAGGGCTAATCGGATGAGATACTGGCGAGCCAGTCATATGAATGATATTGTGTTCCATTATTAAATGACAAAGTTCCAATAAAACCAGAAATTTGGAAAAATAATCAGAATTTTTTTTATAGCTGATTCTAATTTATAATTTCAAATGGCCAACCCTATATATTCCAAATTTGTACTATATAACAGAAGACTAGTCTGTAAAATCGATGGTTACAATTTGTATGTGATCTTGTATCTGTTATTTTCTATCTGATATCCTTTACAAACTGATGTAAAATCGTACTCGATTCATTGTCATCGTCTGAAACGTCTATTAATTGATGTAAATCCCCAGGAGTTCACTTCAATAAACTCTCGTTGTGGTGTTTAAAATATTCATATTTTCCATTGATATTAATCAGGCTCTCATGTTTCATTAGTTTTTATTTGCCCGTCATAAATTAATTGAAAGTGAAATTTTTGAAGCACATTTTCCAAAGACTGACATTAGCTTTGGATGCACCAATCGATCGTGCCAAACCAACTAAACTGGATTTTACGCACTTCAGACGATTGAACACTTTGAAATAAATGATGCATACGTACGTACGGTGGCGGTGTACGTGTACTAATATCATTGATCCAAATTGGTGAGCATGCCACAGAAAACGCATTGCACAGCACATTGTATGGGGCACTACATATGGACATATAAGGAGGAGGAGGATGGAGATAGGAGGCGCAACGCAATATAAAGAAAACGCCTAAACGAAATGGAAAACTGGAAAACTAGTAATTGAGGCGCCTCAAAGTTATTTGAACTACAACTATTATGGTGGGAGAGACGCACTCGGACTGGGCAGCAGTCAGACTGGCCAGAGACGAAGCTGATGAAGTTTGAACACAGGCATGCGTAGACAGACAGACAATCTTCGTTGTTATGTTGTTATTGCGTTGAACTTAAATGGCACAAAAATATGTTTGTTTCTTATGGTCATGGTCGCAGCGGCAACTTTTTCCTAAACGCAATAGATGATATTCATAAGAGAATTGAGAGGAATTCTTAGATGGGTGATATATAGATATAGTTGGCAGTAGGAGGAGAAATATACAACAGTACAGCGAAGACCAGACGATACTGAAATAGTATTTCTAAACAACAGCCCGAAATCAAATGAATGTTAGAGGCCCTTTCACACGATCTGATGGCAACGCAAATTCCATAAATGGACGTTCAGAAATGTACATTTTTTGTGTAAAATTTTTATGAATATGTAAGATTTGATATACATTGAGTGCCACGTGTGTTAAGGAAAATCCTTTTTAAGATTTCTCATTTGCCATGTGGATTTTTTGATTTAGACGATTATTGTAAAGTAAATCTACCGCTATGAGTGAGTAATCCAGAATTATTTTAATGTCTTCTATTATTTTATGGGGGAAAATGATAAATTCCTATTAATATTATAAAACCTTAGTGTAAGTCTGTCTGTCTGTTTGTTTGTTCCGCAATCACGTGTAAACTGAAATTTTCAGTACAGATAGATACAGGTCTGGAAGGAACTATCGGATATATAATTTTTAAAAAAAATTTTCTGTGGGCGGAGGGGGCGTGGCAATAGTGTTTTGAGAGCTAGAAGGCTGAAAATTGGAAAGTACTGACCACGAGAATGGTAAATATGATGCCGAAATTTGGATTTTCATTTTGTGGGTGGAATGGGCGTGGCAAAAGTGTTTTTGAGAGCTAGAAGGCGGAAAATTGGTACATATATATTACTGACCACGAGAATGATAAATACGATACTGAAATTTGGATTTTCATTTTGTGGGCGGAGGGGGCGTGGCAATAGTGTTTTGAGAGCTAGAAGGCTGAGCATTGGTACATATATATTACTAACCACGAGAATGATAAATACGATACTGAAAATTGGATTTTAATTTTGTGGGCGGAGTGGGCGTGGCAATAGTGTTCTTTGAGCTGGAAGGCTGTAAAATGGAATGACCACAAGAAAGATCAATTTGATGCCGCAATTGGATTTTCGTTTTGTGGGCGGAATGGGCGTGGCAAAAGAGTTTTTGAGAGGTAGAAGGCTGAAAATTGGTACATATATATTACTGACCACGAGAATGATAAATATGATGTCGAAATTAGGATTTTCGTTTTGTGGGCAGAGGGGAAGTGGTCCGTGTCCGAAATATGACACATTCTTGCAAAGGTGTTTTTTAACAAGAGGGCAGATAATTGGAACGTATATATTACTGACCACGATAATAACAATATGAAACCTGATTTTAATTTTACCATTTTTTTTGCCTGGCGAAGCGGCGGTTTTCAGCTAGTTCAATGATATTTCATTGGAGTCAATGAGGGGGTATACACTGAAAGAATTATCTTCATAATATTTATGATTATGTCTTAACCTCAGTGAAAATTTTCATTAAAAAGTCGCCAAAGAAACATTTCATAAAATGTATGAAACCTGTTTTATAAAGCACAAATCAATGGAAAGTGTCATAGAATTTAAGAAACTATGAAATGCAGTTGTTCATTCGATGATCTTTTGTCATACAAGCTCATTATTTTTCATAATATGATTTATGAAAAATTTCATAGATTTTATGATGAAACTTCATTAATTTTATGAAAGAGTTTCATAAATAAAGGGTGATTTTTTAAGAGCTTGATAACTTTTTTTAAAAAAAAAACGCATAAAATTTGCAAAATCTCATCGGTTCTTTATTTGAAACGTTAGATTGGTCCATGACATTTACTTTTTGAAGATAATTTCATTTAAATGTTGACCGCGGCTGCGTCTTAGGTGGTCCATTCGGAAAGTCCAATTTTGGGCAACTTTTTCGAGCATTTCGGCCGGAATAGCCCGAATTTCTTCGGAAATATTGTCTTCCAAAGCTGGAATAGTTGCTGGCTTATTTCTGTAGACTTTAGACTTGACGTAGCCCCACAAAAAATAGTCTAAAGGCGTCAAATCGCATGATCTTGGTGGCCAACTTACCGGTCCATTTCTTGAGATGAATTGTTCTCCGAAGTTTTCCCTCAAAATGGCCATAGAATCGCGAGCTGTGTGGCATGTAGCGCCATCTTGTTGAAACCACATGTCAACCAAGTTCAGTTCTTCCATTTTTGGCAACAAAAAGTTTGTTAGCATCGAACGATAGCGATCGCCATTCACCGTAACGTTGCGTCCAACAGCATCTTTGAAAAAATACGGTCCAATGATTCCACCAGCGTACAAACCACACCAAACAGTGCATTTTTCGGGATGCATGGGCAGTTCTTGAACGGCTTCTGGTTGCTCTTCACTCCAAATGCGGCAATTTTGTTTATTTACGTAGCCATTCAACCAGAAATGAGCCTCATCGCTGAACAAAATTTGTCGATAAAAAAGCGGATTTTCTGCCAACTTTTCTAGGGCCCATTCACTGAAAATTCGACGTTGTGGCAGATCGTTTGGCTTCAGTTCTTGCACGAGCTGTATTTTATACGGTTTTACACCAAGATCTTTGCGTAAAATCTTCCATGTGGTCGAATAACACAAACCCAATTGCTGCGAACGGCGACGAATCGACATTTCACGGTCTTCAACAACACTCTCAGAAACAGACGCAATATTCTCTTCTGTACGCACTGTACGCATTCGTGTGGTTGGTTTAATGTCCAATAAAGTAAACTGAGTGCGAAACTTGGTCACAATCGCATTAATTGTTTGCTCACTTGGTCGATTATGTAGACCATAAATCGGACGTAAAGCGCGAAACACATTTCGAACCGAACACTGATTTTGGTAATAAAATTCAATGATTTGCAAGCGTTGCTCGTTAGTAAGTCTATTCATGATGAAATGTCAAAGCATACTGAGCATCTTTCTCTTTGACACCATGTCTGAAATCCCACGTGATCTGTCAAATACTAATGCATGAAAATCCTAACCTCAAAAAAATCACTCTTTAGTAATAATTTATACTGAAGTTTCCAATATAAACAAAAAAGCGAAAAAGGTCTGACTCGTTAAATAACCAATCAACACACACCACCATTGCGAGAATATGTCTTTGGCCTAAATCAGGGTTCATACTTATGTCAGAGTTAACAGAGTACAAATGAGAATTGCGAATAAAGTCGACACACTAAAATGTAGTTGTAAGTTATGAAACATTTCATAAAAACTATGAAATCTTTCATTATATTTATGAAGACATTTCATAACACAAATATTTTATAGGTTATGACATATTTCATAATATTTAAGAATTATTTCTTTAATACTATGAAATCTTTCTTTGATCTTATGAACCTAAGATTCACTAATTTTGTTTTATGAAATATGAAATTTTTATGAAAAAAATTTATGAAACATTTCATTTTATTAATGAATTTTTCATACATATTAAGAAAAAATGCACTAAATTTATGAAAAACCTTTTATGAAATTGCTTCATAAATATTATGAAAGAAAATTCTTTCAGTGTAATAACTTTGTCATGCCTTTTGCAACACCTTGAAATATCGACTTAAGAACCTATAAATTATATATATTCTTGATCGTCATAAAATTCTAAGACGATCTGGACATGTCCGTCCGTCTGTCGAACGTACGCTTGCATCAAACGAGAGGAGCTAGCAGTCCAAAATTTCCATAAATGCGTCTTACAGTTGTAGATCGGTTGGGATTGCAACTGGGCGAAATCGGTCCTTCGTAGGGGGTGCAAATGGGACAAAAAGCGACACAAATTGTACCCATCGAACGACAACAGTTAGAATCACGAAATTCGATGTGCACATTCCGATAATTGAGTAGATACATAATATAAAAGTATTTTTCCAAATTCGTACTTTTAAGGGGTAAAATGGGAATAGAGGGATAAAAATGGTACCAACCGAACGGCTGCATCTACACCATTTTCAAGTGTAATTCAAAAGACACCATTTGAAATTCAAAACTCGTCATTTGAAATTCAAAACTCGTCATTTGTAATTCAAAAAAACACCATTTGAAATTCAAAAGTTTTCATTTGAAATTCAAAAATTATTCCATTGAAATTCAAAAGATTCCATTTGAAATTCAAAAAGGGTAAACAAAATTATTTATTTTAGGTTGGGTAGCATTTTTTTATTTCTGTAAATTTTAATATTCTGCTGTTTAGAAAACATATTTACGTACCTCCCCAGGGACCCAGGAATTATTTTCAGATATTAACATTGAAAATCGGATGATCGGATATATTTTAGAAATTAGGCCAAAGTTCACTGTTTTTTGTATTTTTCGATTTATTTTTTTTTATTTTTTGTGACTCAGTTGTATGTGTTAAAGCGCAGAAAAAAACCTATTAAAGATTTTCGTAATTTCTTTTTTCGATTTTGTCGAACTATTTCTCACACATTTTAAGAGATTTTGCACTCAAATTTTATTTTTATTATAAATTGTGGTGTCTTGACTTTATAATGGCGCCAAGACTGTTTGCGCCAAATAAAGTGTTTTTGTCATAAATATTTAAAAATACCCTTTTTAAAAAGTGTATAATTTTGTACCAACAGAACATTCTTCCCTTGGAAGACTATGAAGAATAAAATACACTTTTAGAAAGGCTGAATGGTTCTAATATATAATTTAAATAAAAAAACACCGATAAACATTCGTAATGTTTATACTTCTCATAATAAATATTTTTGGTTATATTTCAAAAAATAATGGAAACGATAGGTCTGATCATTTCATTTTCCAGGCTCTATAGGCTGGTGTCGTAACAGAATTTCCGTCAAAATGTCACGCCCGTTACAATTTAAATATCCTCTATTTCCTATATTCATAAAGAGATGTCGGTAACGTATACTTTAGAAGAAAATGTATGATTTGATTTGCCAAAAAAGAATATAATAATATAAGAACATTACAGAATTCAAGAAAATTAGTAAAATCTCAAGATTTTCTTCAAAGCTAAGGTCACACCCGTGACGTTCTAATTTGTTGTATATCTTCAATTTATAAAAGGCTAAGACATATTTATATTTGCAATAATATTCCGAGTAACCTGACGTTTACAATAGGCAATATAGTCAAAATCTCAGTCAATGAATATGTGAGATATTTAAACATATGTCACACCCGTTCCAATGGAATCGCCCTACTGCAAATCATTCAGGAGGAAACAATGCTCGTATACTGAAAATAAATTCAGGGACCTTAAATTCGACCACATCTGCTGTATGGTTTAATTTTAGGTTTTTACCTGCTATATTTTAACGTTTTTACATTTTTTTAATATTGTGTGAATTTATTTTATTAGTGTGTATTTCTTATCCTATTTCTAATTTCAATTTTTTACAAGACTCTAAAATGTTTACTAGAACAAAGGTTACTGAATTTTGACCCATGGAATTTAATTCTGAACCACCACTTACTTTACTTTTTCTGCATATTTTGAGTTTTCTATATAAACTATTTTTTCCACTATTTTGGTTTGTATAACTTCAAAGTTATTGAGAATTTTTAACAGATTTTTTCTCTTTTTTTTTAAATGGGCTAAAAATAACAAAAAATAAGTTTATTAATTTTCAATTTCGATAATTAAGATAGTAATCAAAAAATATTTTATTATCCGAACAATTTTTTTACGATTTCTCCAAAATTTCGTGTCCGATAACTAAACCGACCCCCTTTTTCTTATTTTGAGGTCCTCTGCTAAAAATAGTCAAATCTTGGGTGCTCGGATATAATAATTCCCCAACAGGTTAAAATAAAGCGCAGTCAACTCGTGTCAAATTCTAACCTGCGATTAGTTTCCCTGCATAAGAGATGATAGATCTGAATTATGTTGTTAATTTCCATGAACCGGAAATAGAATAATATGGTATCGTATTATATTTTCGAGAAATCCAATTTTAAAATCATGTTTTTTTAATATTTGAATATTTAATTATTTTTTACTTATTTTGTTTTACTTTACGGCTCGGTCTGTGTTCCCCCAAAAAAGATCGATGATTTCATTTCCAAGAAGTTATCCAGAATTGTGTCATACAGATCACATTTCGCACAAAATCTCACACAGCACATTAGAGTGATGTGGTGATTGCAGACATTATTGATTTGTATGTATTGTACGTACATTAAGTGGGCTCACTTGACGGCGAAGATCTAACAGAAACTGGTGAATCACATTTTTTTTGCAAACGATTTGGGTTTTATTGAATTTATTTCAGCCTTAAGCAATATAAAATATCTTAATTCTAACAGTGCGGGGAATCACATGAATCGGGTTACGCTCAGGGAGGGGGCAACCGAAGGCACCTTTTATACTTGTACTTGCCGATAACACCCGCTTATATGTTCAATTAAAGGTACAAATCTTGGCTACAAATCTTGACATTTTCACTTTCATATAGAAATAGTGGTTTAGCGTCTTCAAAAAAAATTTTTTTGCTGGCTCGATAAAATAATAACAATTCGAAAGAATTTATACGTAAAAAATATGAAGAAAAGTAGAATTTATGGTACTATTTGTAGACGCAAACGATTTTTTGAAAAATTATGATTTTGTTTTTTTTTTTGTTAATAAAAATAAAAAATATTATGATTAATTAAATTTCTTCACTAGAATGTTGTCTTTAAAAAAAAAAAAACAAAACAATTTGTTAAAATTTTCTTCTTATATTTTTTTAGCACAAAAATATTTTTTCCCAATTTTTGAGGCTTCCTAAACCACTGTTTATATGTGAAAATGAAATTCGCAACATTTGCTGTCATCATAATCACACCTTTAATTGAACATAAAGGAGGGTGCGACTGGACCTATATTTCGAAAATGACAGTGAAATCTTAAAGGCACCTCCAGCGAAAATTGCAACTTCAGGAAAAAATAAAAACAAAAAAAATATTTATAAAACATTTTTAATATTTGTTTCGAGTTTTGAAAACCAAAATTCATCAGAAAATGTTAATGTTAAACGTTCTCAACAATAGATTTTATAGTGAGCCGCCTTAATGTACATTCATTCATACATCCATCCAAACAGATGTACACGTTTTCGTATTCATTTCGTTACTCTAAATTGATTTAAACGAAACTCATCAACCGATTGTCGCAAAACAAAAAAACTCGTTCTTTGTTTGTTGCATTAGAAAACAATAACAAAAAAACAACAACTTCCATGTTGAGCTAACGTTTGTGGATCGTGAGAGTTTGAAATGGGATTTGAAAATTGTTATAACCGACAAGAGAGGCGACAACTTGCAGCCGGAGAGCTGCACCAGAGAGGAGATACACAATTGACGTACTGAGATTTGTTATGGAAATAAATTAGACATATTCCAACTTAAGTCGGTCTAGTCGAATTATACATACCCTCCTCGGTAGATTGTATTACACATTTTTGTTATCAGCATAAGAGAATTGGAGAAGATTTTGACAGAAACAATTTACAGTCCGAGCATTTATAAATAGAAATAGAATTAAAGAAAGAAAGAAAGCTAAAGTGAATTAAAATGTTTTCTCGGAAAATGAGGTAAATAAAAAAATTTCGAATATTTTATATAAATGGATTCTCGCCAAAGACCTTAAACTAAACCTAAAAAACGCTTAAATGGTGTTGCGAAAATCGAGACGTTGCATTTTATTTATTTTGGATATAATTATGTCCAGTAGGACTGCGCCACCTGAAATGCAAAAAGACGTAACAAAAAAAAAACAAAAAAAAATATCTTGACTCCTACAATAAAATTAAATTTTAAGAGTCAATGTTGATTTTGAATAAAACACAAATTATTTAGGAAATTATTGTCATTTCTTTTTATTATGATTATATTGGTATGGTTCAATTATGTAGGGAACAAAATATCGGCCAAATGGCCTCCGCGACCTCGACGGCACACCTCCATCCGATGGTCCAAATTTTCGATAACGCTGAGGCAAAATTGAGGTTCTATGGAACTTTTCTTACAACAACTTTTCAACTTTTTTTACAACTTTCAAATAACTCCAAAGAAAGAAGTCCAACCACATGATCTTGGAGGCCACTTGACATCGCCACCACGTGAGATAACACGGCCATTGAATTTGTCGCGCAAAAGAGCCACTGTTTCGTTAGCTGTGTGGCAAGTGGCACCGTCCTGTGGAAACCACATATCACCGAAGATGATTTTCTTCGAAAATTCACGGTATGCATTTTGATTTGAACGCCCATTTTCATAATAAGCCTGAATAACTTTAACGCGTTGCTAGATTGTGTATATTACCATGCTTCAAATTGAGTTAGTCTGAAATTGAGAAATATCAAATATGAAATCCAGAAAAAAACTTGTGCAATAGGTGTTGTTTGATTCGTCTTATGTTGTGGGTTCTGCTGTGTTGGTTCTCAGACCAAGGAAGGTGGATTTTTTGCACTGGTTGGGTCCAAAGTGGCAGTCAGGGAGTAAGCATCTGACTCACTTTGACCAGAAGTGGTCCATTCTGATACCACGGACCTTTAGAAATTAGCCAAAGTTGACTTATTTTCGTATTCAATTTTAAAGAAAAGTAAAATTTTTATTTTTCTGTTTTTATGTTTTTCGACATTATTCTACCCATTTGTTCATAATGCGCAGAAAAAATCAATTTAATTTCGTATTAAAATTTTCACTTTTTTCAGATTTAGAAAATTGTAAAACCGTCAATTCTTTTTTTTCAACTTTGTCTAACTGTTTCTCACACATTTTATGTGATTTTGCGCTATTTGTTTTCTTAGAATCTGTGATTTCTTATCTTTGTTATTGCTCCAAAACAGTGTTTGTTTCAAATTAAGTTTGTTTGTAATAAATATTTAAAAAATATCATTTTTGAAAAAATGTATTACTTTGGACCAACATAACTTTTATCCTTTGAAAGTCTTTGAAGAATAAAATACATATTTAGAGAGGTTGAATGGTTCCCCGTTTTTGCAGGGTAACTTTTGTCTGTTCGAAATTGCACCCTTGGAGATTTTGTAGTTTCAAAACACGAAAATAAAGTTTGGATATTTTTATGCCGATTTGCAAAATAGTTCGTTCCTAGATCAAGTCATCTGTGAGCTACACGCTCCTGAAAATGACCCTAAAAACATGTTTTTCCGGTGTATTTTTTGTGTTACATTTTTTCCAATTTTCTTTTTTTCTGAAATAATAGACTCTTGAAAACACTTTAAATAAAATTTTTGATTCTTGTCTTAGAGTATCTTATTGGTCGAATTATTGGACGTTTATAGTATTTTTTGTGGATTTTCGCAGAGTGTACTATTTGGTGGTAGTATTTTATTAAAAAATAAATAGCTGCAGTCAATACCTTTCGAATGATGCCTAAATGGGTAACATCGGATTGAAATTGACGCCTCAACGCTCATTTTTGTAAAGAGTGTTTGACATTTTGGCTGCGAAAACCATCGCCTGCATTAAATTATTTCACAAAAATGGAGTCAGTGACGTAATTTATCGTCCGATATTCATCATTTAGACATCATTCGAAAGGTATTGATACCTCAAATTTATTTTTCATTACACTTTCATTACACCTCTTACAAAATGTTTCCAAGAAATATGAGCTTTTAGCTGTCACCTTGAAAAGCCCAATAATTCTACCAATGAGTTACTCTAAGACAGGAATAGATATTTTTAATTTTTCTATTAATTCAGAAAAAAATTTTGGGCCAAAATGTAACATAAAAAAATTACAGGGGAAAAACATGAGTTTTAGAGGTGTTTTCAGGAGCGTTTAGCTCACAGATGGCTTGACCCAGTGGCGAAATATTGCTCAGATCATCATTAAGCAATCCAATCTTCATTTCTGGGGGATGACCGCTGCAATTTATTTTCGTGACCCATGCTAATGTACATACATATATGTATATGTTACAAATTGTGTTTCAAACAAGATTTGCCTAAATTTAATTTTATTGAAGGAAATTCATAAGAATATGTACGTTTAAAATAAAAATATTTGAAAATAAGTGATCAAATTAAAAATAAAAATCGTTAAAAAATTAAGAGATATAATTAGAAATAATCAAAGAAATCAGAGCTGCATATATCGGATTTTCTTTTCATGGGATTGCTGAGAAAGCGAGAAATGAATATAAACGAATGCTTATAGCCAAAAAAATGTCCGTGTATTTTAAATGACAATTGCACAAGCTTGGATGCATATAAACGATAAATACTAAATGCATATAAGCGATAAAATACTGTATTTCATATGTTTAGAAGAAAAACCGCCGCAGCTAATCGCTGCTGCTAGCGACTTGCCGCCAGAATAGATTTTATACAATTTTCATGGCGGCGTTCTCTCAATTCTGAAAATGGAGTTATCGAAAACTGCAGAAGATATCGATTTTGAACCCATTAGAGCGTCAAAACTGTTTTTTCCTAACTTTGACGTCCGATAACTCTTTTTCTTATTTTGAGATCCCCTTTCGAAAAATATTATCAGATCTTGGGACCTTTGATATCATACTCTTGCTTACTTTATTTTTCAATTTCTTTGTTTGCCTCGTGAAATGTTATTGAGATCGCACAGAAAGTGTGGAGTATTTTACAAAATCTAAAAAATTAAAAAAAAACTATCAAAAGTCAAAGATTCTAACATGCCGAGGTAAGTACCCGTTTTATTTAGTAAGTTATTTGGATTTACATTAGCCCAGATTTTGCGTGATCTAATTGATTTCGATTAATGCATGCAGCACGCGAAGCCATATGCCCATATGTTTCCGGCATCCACAGACAAACATATAGACTATTCGTAAGCATGAGCGTATTACTATTTTTTAAAATAGTTGTAATGATCTTAAAAATATTATGTCAGTATGTACATATATAGAATAATGTAAAACTCTATAATTATGGTAACGTGACACACACTTATACAGAGTGCGTGAGAAATGTTACGTGTTTCTGACTGACTGACTGGGCATAATTAATAATGATCTTAACGTATGTACCGTACCGCCCATGTAAAGAAACAAAGCTAAAGAAAATATTTCCAGAGAAAATAAAATAAATACAATTATCCATCTCTGAACTCAACAGATTTCTTCTCTCACACTCTCTCTCTCTCTGCACACACAAAGTCAACTTGTTTTCATTATTACCATCCACAAACCGGGAGTGAGAGATCATGGTGTGCTGAGGGAGAGAGAGAGAGTGCTGGTTGTGCAAAATATATAAGTATTGCTTTGTTTTTGTTATGCCCTACTCACTCATCTGTTCCTGCTCAATGTGTTTTTTGTTTGTTTTGCTTGCAAGCTTCTGCTTTGTTTTTCCTATTTTTTCGCTTTCAATGTTAAAACGATCGCAGTGCGGAAAAGGTAACAACAACTAAAGTGAGAACAACAATGGCAACGACATGAGTTGTGCAGCAGCAGTAGCAGCAACGAAACAAAAGAAGTTTGAGGTTCTTCTGCAACGAAGTTGTTGTTCACATGGGTGTGTGTTGGTGTGTCAGTTTATGGATTCATTTCAGTTTCATCCGCACAAAAGAGTTTCGGTTTGTGTTTTTGTGTTGTCGTCGTTGTTGCTTCGCTGCTGCTGCTGCTTTTATTTGTTTTGTTTTTATGGTGGTGGGATCTCTCAAACGTTGTTGCTGCTGTTGCTGTTGTTGTGTGTGTGTGTTGAGGACGGCAACCGTATACAACGATCGTTGTTTGGCTGCAACGCTTTTATTGAGATTTGCAAAGTTATCGAGACGCGCAGTTCGTCGGTCGGGATCATATACCGTTGTGGAACGTTGTGGCATAAAGACGTTTTTCTCGCAGAGTGAAGCTGTGAATAAATTACAAAAAAGAAGTGATCTACATAAAAAATATTTTATTGAAAACAAAACCACCAGCCCTTAGTACTTTACAAGCCGTAAATTATATATAAATTTTACTAAATTGTAGGCGTAAATCGCTCGCTTAAGATTTTAGTGTGTGCGTGTTAAATTATCAGCCGTTGTAAAGAGTGTTGTATCTGTGTCGTAAAAAGTACAGTATTAAACCTACAAAATCATTTTGTTG
Source organism: Polietes domitor (assembly GCA_947397865.1). Lineage (NCBI taxonomy): Eukaryota > Metazoa > Arthropoda > Insecta > Diptera > Muscidae > Polietes > Polietes domitor. Next base: position 152,840,482 of record OX377619.1, on the reverse strand, counting down.
TGCGAAAAAGTTGTTTTTTTTTCTATTCGTGAAAAAGCCCTTTAATTTGTGGATTACTTTGTATTTTGTGGTAAGTTGTGTATTTTTCTTTTGCAAGAGTTTTGTCTTTTGTTTTGTTGTATCTTTTTCACTCCACTGAAGAGTTGAAGAATTGAAGAGGGGTCAATAAGGTGGTCTAGTTGGTTTTGTTTTGCCCTTTATGTTGTGTACCTTCGTCGTCGTCGTCGTTATGTTGTTGGTGGGATTTTTCCGAAGATGTTCTTTGTTCAAAAGAGAGTAACGAATAGGGCTGCCATCGCGTGGAAACTTCAAATAAACTGTTGCACTTTTATGTTGTTTATGAGGGAACAATCGAATGGAAGGGATTTTTTCACTGATTGCATTCAATGATAGAAAACTTGATAGAATTGTATCATTTGTTGTACATGGAAAACTTTGTGGACACAAATAAATGATAAATTATCTTAATTACACTATCCAACAATTAAAGAATTACACCTGAAAAAAACTTTTTGTGTGTTTTGAGGTATACCCTTCCATGAAACAATGAACAAAATTTGTTAAGGATATACATATTTTTTTATTTTTTATGTGGTCTTCTTTGAAGACATAGTAAATGTAATGATAAAAATCATTTATTTGTTTTTATACACTCCACGAGAGTATTGTGTCTTTGTGCATTTGTTTGTAACACCCAAAAGGAAGAGAGATAGACCCATTGTTAATTATACCGATCGACTTAGATTCACTTTATGAATCGATTTAGCGATGTCCGTCCGTCCGTCCATCTATTCTTGTAATCACGATACAGGTCGCAATTGTACACAGAACCAAATGAAACTTTGCACAACTAAGTTTTTCGGGATAAGAACGAACGCTATTTAATTTGAAGAAAATCGGTTCAGATTTAGATATAGCCCCCATACGAATTTCACTCCCGATTTGACTCTTTTCACTCTAGATACCACATATTTTAACAGATTTTCTTCAAAATTGGCAAAACATCTTATAGTTCAACTAGAAACATCTGTGGTAAAAATGGGTCAAATCGGTTCAGATTTATATATAGCTCCCATACAAATTTCGCTCCCAATTTAACTTTTTCCGCTCTAGATACCACATACTTTAACAGATTTTCTTCAAAATTGGTAAAACATCTTATAGTTCAACTAGAAACACCTGTGGTAAAAATGGGCCAGATCGGTTCAGATTTAGATATAGCCCCCATACGAATTTCACTCCCGATTTGACTCTTTCCACTCTATAAACCACATATTTTAACAGATTTTCTTCAAAATTGGCAAAACATCTTATAGTTCAACTAGAAACACCCATGGTGAAAAAGGGTCAGATCGGTTCAGATTTTCATATAGATCAAATACAAATTTCGCTCCCGGATAGACTTTTTCCGCCCCAGAAACCACCAATTTTCTCTGAATTTCGTTGAAGTGACCACAACACGTTATATTTGAACTGAAAGAACTTATTTTGAAAGTTAGTCACTTTATTTCATGTTTGGATATAGCCCCGATACAAATATTCTTTTCGATTTGACAAATTGGAGCTGGTCATATTAGCCTATGATAAGGAAACATACAAAAATTCTTCCCGTTTTCACTTTTTAGCGAGTTGAATTGTATTCGGATAGAAAGTGGAGTGTATCGTATAGTCGGACCCGCCCGACTTTAGCCTTTCCTTACTGGTTTTATTTTTAATTTGTTTTTAAATTTAAAAAATATAAAATAATAACTGAAACATATTTTTGTTAAATTACTAAAATAAATACAATGCTAAGATAAATATCGAATATATTTTCGAAATTTATATTAACCTTGAAACTGAAAATGAGAAAAATAATATTTTTTTTCTCAATTTTTGATAATACTTGTAGAAAATATGAACGAAAAAAAGCGAAACAACCGAGTAAAAATGTTCGATATATTTCTTGTTATCAAGACAAAAATATCAAAAAAACTGGCTTTTATAGAATATTCAAAATCTGTTGCCTCCAACATCAAAGAGAAAAAAGATTAGCGTGTCCAAAAAAAAATATTTTATTTTCAATGCATATTTTGAATGGTGGAACAAATGCACTTTATACCCACACACGTCCAATTTTTTTATTTTTTTTGTAGTCGTAGGGTTTCCGATGCATATTATAAAGAACGCAAAAAAATTGTCGGATGCCCATAGTTCCCGAGATATAGGTCTTCCAATTTTTAATAAATATTTCGATATAATATGATATATCTTCGTCAAAACATCGGAACGTAGGGACATTGATTTCATTATGAAAATGTCTTCAAAATGATATATAATACACCCAAAACGGTTTACTCAATGCTTCACAATTTTTTTTGTGTTTTTAAGCAAACTAAAGTTTATTTGAAAAATTTATCCTCTCCGGCTACGCAGACTAAATTTTTTTTGGGTAGCCGGCCTTCGGCCTGGATTAAAGATTTTCTCCTCTGTGGTATGTCCAAAACCGGCTACGCAGACTAAAGTTTTAAGAGTAGCCGGCCTTCGGCCGGGGTTATAGATTTTCTTCTCTGGAGTATGTCCATAACTGGCTACGCAGACTAAAGTTTTTATGTTTAGCCGGCCTTCAGCCGTGGTTAAAGATTTTCTCCTCCGGGGTATGTCCAAAACTCTCCTCCTCTTTCATGTTATATAAAGTGTGATTTTCTTAGCTATTATCTTTTTGGCAACACCGGTTTAAGCAGCTGACGCACGTTTCGTGTTTTGTTTAACTGTCAAACATCTTCAGTTTGGTCTATAATTTAACCATGAATCGTCTTACAAACGAACAACGCTTGCAAATTATTGAATTTTATTTTCAAAATGCGTGCTCTGTTAAGAAAGTTCATCGCGCGCTTCCATTTTATGGTCAGTTTAATCGACCCACTGAAGCGGCTATTCGGGCTATTGTGACTAAATTTCGCATTTACATTGTTGGACATTAAACCACCAACACGCTTACGTAGAGTGCGAACTGAAGAAAATATCGCAGCTGTATCGGCCAGTGTTAATGATGACCATCAATTATCGATTCATCGCCGTTCGCAGCAATTGGGCCTCTGTTACTCAAAAACGTGGAAATGCCAAAATTGGACTAAGCGGATGGACCATTTGAGGCGCAGTCAAGGTCAACATTTGCATGAAATAATCTTCAAACATTAAATTATATGGACCGTACGTACTATCGAATCAAATAAAGATTTAATGCATTTTTCTGAATTTTATGTGTTTTTTTTGAAAAACTTTCCTATAGTTTTTAAAAAAGCACCCTTTAAAAATATTTTGTTTCAATTCGCTTTAGTTGAAAACTTTTTTGAATAATAAGTTAAATAAGGATATTTTCTTGAATTTAATACTTAGTTGTACTGTCTTTATGGCTTATTTCTGCTACATAACGCCGTTTCATTGAATCGACTAGTCATTTACAACTTTTACCCGATATTTTTGCGCATACCACAGTAATATCGTGTCAATGCTCGATATTGTTTTTCAGTATTGCTAGTGAGACCTCATTTAAGTCATTACACTTAAAATTTTTGATTATATTTAGGTGCGGTGTCTGCCCGAATCATTCCATAACATCGATATTATTGACTTCAAACCACCTTTTTGCGAGTCGGCTGGTGTTTTCGGGATAGTTGACCGGGTAGAAAATCTATTTAAGGGGCATTCCGTATTCAGTATACGTAAGCATAATATTATGCAGTATTTTGATGTACTGGGCAGAGTCCATAGCAGTTCTGGACCAATGTATTCACCTAACTGCATAATATGCAAAACACTCCCAAGCCATTACGCTTGATCCTCCCTATTTGACTGCTTTGGCACTATACCAGGAAATGTACTCCGTGTTCTGTGGACGTCTTACAAATTATCGAAGGACTGTTCCACCATACAAAACATTTTTTGATTCAACTGACCATAAAGCGTGCACCCACTTCTTGATTGGCTACTCCAGGTGTTTTTTGCTAATTGCAATTTTTTTGTGCCCTGTCCTTTATTTTTAAGTGGGACTTTTTTCGGACTTCTGGCTTACAGATAATGTTTTCTTATTATTCTACGAACATTTTAAACTCTCAAATATGGACAGACATTGTTTTTTATTTCGGTGGCGGGCGTAAGTGTTTTTTTTGTACTAGGCATTATTACTCGGCGAATTGTTGTAGGTGATATAAACGGATTTTTTCACGAGTTTTTGATTTTTATTCTTATAATATCGAACTTGTGATCGTTTTAATAGAACACTGGAATAAAAGTCGAACTGCACTATATGATTTTCCCTCAGAGATGGCTTGGAGATGGTTGGCAAAGGGTAAAAAACCACGAACTTGTGTAGTGAATGAAACAACATACAATTTATTTAAAGGGTTGTCGAACTTTAAAACGAAAAGTTATGAAGAAAATAGTCACCGACAATGTCGAGCGTAATGCTACCGAAAGTGATGAAATATTTTCAAGCAATTCACACTCAGCATTTCTAATAGTCCCAAGTTAATGCTGGGGTAGATATCTTAATTTTGGTGTCAATTTTATTGTTTTCAGGCACATACACACGTAACGTTGAAACATTTTGAAGAAATAACAAAATACACTCCAACAGTTAAAGTTTGTCACTCACATTTCATCTCGTAAATTTTCCTGCCTAGAAAATTTTCTTTGCAATATTAGATTGTTTTCCTTCATCATATGAATTAGAATTTAAAGTAGAAATAAAAATCATTTTCCACAAAAATACCTCACAACTTAAATCAGCTGACTGAAATAATAGAGATGCCATTATGTCTTGTGTAAATTATCGATAAACAGTCGTCGTCGTCGTTACAGAATACCAAATTAGCGTTGAATTGATATTGACGTTGGTCGAATATATCCAAAATGAGAGTACAAATATTAAATGTTAATTTTAGAAAAAAAATATCCATAAAAAATTGAGGCATTCTGCTCCCACAAAAATATTTCTTTCGGACACAATTTTTTTTTGTTGCATAGTGTAATTAGCTTGACAGTGTGGACTCAAAAAAATATTTTAGTTACACTGAACAAAAATTATTTGGCTGGGACCTAAAAATATATTTTATGTTGCATTGAGGCAACCTTCAACAAAAATACTTAGTTATCGGACGTTATAGTTTGAAAAAAAAGGGTAGAAATAAAATATGGCAATCTATTTTTTTTTTATTTATTGTTAAAATTTGTAGATCATCCGAATGAAATATGCGAAAGAATCGGTTAAAAATGATTGATAACTTTCTTGTTATCGAAATAATTATCGACAACAAGAGAGGACTATCAATTAATGCAATTTCTAGATGATATAAAAGGTTTAGCCGGCATTTATATATGTGAGACGTGAAAAGCCTTGGAACTATTTATATTGGATGAACCAATTGCATTCACGGAGAATCTGGAGAATATGTTGCCTCTAACAACCTAGAGGGAAGGAGTATGTATATATTTTGGATGAGAAAACAGACAGATAGATGATTATGGACAATTCTAACGGTGAATTTGAGGAAGAAGGAATATATTACTGAGCGTACTGTACTGTATTACTGTACACCGAGCGGTTAACAAATATTTAATCGCTCGTTTTGTTTAAATAATTTTTCCTTTCTTTATGCACTCACATGTAATTATTAGGGTCGTTTTTCATTAAGACTGGATAACTAAGCTGCGATAACAAAATCATAAATAAAAGTTAAAATTTCACTCAAAATAAAAATAAAAGAATATTTTTTATAACTGTCCCCAGCAGCAATATTATTGTGTGTATGAAAATAAATTTTGAAACAATAAGTTTGTTTTAGTTTTTTCGTTTGTATATTTTTGGTCTTGTCCTGGCTCAAGACCATTTTGCATCTATATTTAATGTAATGCAAATTTATTTACAAATGGCATGGTGACATATACAGAAAAATCAACAGATTTTTTTTTTGTAAAATTGTTTTGATATAAATATTTATATTGTAGTTGGCGTCAATGGGAAAAATATTTTTATATATTGAGTAAAAAATTAACTTTTTTTAATGTTTTTGTTATGACGGCTTGATATCCCGCCTTGAGGAAAAACAGGCCTATTATTATTCCCTACACCACTTCGTGGACTAGGGTATTATAAGTTAGTTTCGCGCCAAATGTTAGTAACACCAAGAACTAATCGAGCTAGACCCAACTTTAAGTATACCGATCGGCTTAGAATCACCAGCTGAGTCGATTTAACGATGTCTGTCTGTCCGTCTGCTGACCATCTGAGCTTTTTCGCACTCTACAGGTCGCAATTGTTGTCCGATTGTCATGAAACTTTGCAGAAGTTAGTTTTTCTGCCCAAGGACCATCGGTATTGAATTTGGAGGAAATCGGTTCAGATTTAGATATAGCCCCCATACAAATGTCGCTCCCAATTTGATTTTTCCCGCTTTAGATATCACATATTTTACCCGATTTTCTTTAAATTTGGTACAACATCTTATAATCCAACTAGAAACACCTATGCAGAATTTGGGTAAGATCGGTTCAGATTTAGATATAGCCCCCATACAAATGTCGCTCCCGATTTGACATTTTCCGCTCTAGTAACCACATGTTTTACCTGATTTTCTTTAAAATTGCCACATTTTATAATCGAGCTAAAAACACCTATGGTGAAAGTGGGTAAGATCGGTTCAGATATAGATATAGCCCTTATACAAATGTTGCTTCCGAATGTTTATCCGATTTTGGCCAAACTTTACATATTATATTTCACCAATAAACATACATGGTGCAAGCGGGTCACATCGTTCCAGGTTTCAATATACCCCCATATAAATGTCCTTTCCGATTTAAAATTTGTTGTCAAACACATACATTTACAGGATGCAAAAATCCTCTTCACTTTTTTACCGAATTGAATTGTAATGAGATAGAAAGTCCGTCCGTCCGTCTTTAGCCTTTCCTTACTTGTTTGGGAGATGCCCATATGTCCATACTTTGGAATAACCCAAATGGGGCTAGATTCTGCTCTATTACAGCTCTAGAAACTACATCTTACATCGTATCTTCATCAAATTTTGCTGATCATGATATTTTTCAACTAGGAATACCTACCGTGAATGAGAAATATATAGGCCCATGTTTTGGCACAGGCCTCAATTGTTGTTATAGTCCCCCTTTTGAAATGTCGGTCCGATTCATCCTATTACTACTGTATAATTTGTATTTGTCTGTCGGATAATTGGATCAATTACCATATTATTAACCATATACGTTAAATATGACTGAAGATGAATTTATAGTAGCTGTATAATTTATATGAACTGCATAAAATTGCTCCCATGAAATACCTGCGTTTAGTAATCAAAGCGAAGTATATACGCAGGGAATGGTGTAGGGTATTATATAGTCGGCCCCGCCCGACTTTAGCCTTTCCTTACTTGTTTTCTTTAGGGCCGTTTTTCTTTAAGCCGGGATTTTTAACACATATTTATTTTGTCAAAATTTCTTTTCATACACACATAGATATTGCTCTTGGCGACAATTTGAAAAAAATTTTCTTTTTATTTTGAGTGAAATTTTAACATTTTATTTAGATTTTTGTTATCGCAGTGTAGTTATCCAGTCTTGAAGAAAAACAGCCATATTATTGAATTCCTTTCAGATATACATTTGTTTTTAATTTTGCTTTAAATACACATCAGTTCGATCAATTTTTTACAATCAATAACTATACAAGTTATCGATTACTAGGGCTGTTATCGATAACTAAAAAAGTTATCATTTTTTTTTTATTTTTCACTTCTAATTTTCGATTTTATGCGCATTGGACGAAGAAAACAAATTTTTTTTATTTAAATTTTAGCGTCCGATAACTATGCTATATTTTCTTTTTATTTTGTGGTCCTCATTCGAGAGATGTAGTTTGATATTGGGGCGTTGGATATTATACTCTTCCTTTTTTCCTTTCTTTAATCAGTGATCGATTTTGATTGACTTTTAGGAGTTTTTGAATACATTCGAATGCTAGCGATATCGACATCTTCATCAATATTTCTTCTTGTTTTAAGATCCTTAATTGAAAAATGTAGTCAGATCGTTTGGCATCTAATGCTCTTGCCAATAGCTAAATTCTTTAGGGCAGAAGTATCATGAAACGTTCGAGAATTTGTTCATGTTGATGCCTTTATGAGTTTTAAATACTCTGAAGCAAAATCATTTGTTTGAATTATAGCACAATTTCTTCATTGTATTTATGAAATAAATTTCAGCACTCAAATATTTTTTGGTTATAATGTATTTCACAATTCCTACGAAATTTTCATTTAATAAAAAAAATTAAAGTTATAAAAGGGAATCTATAAAATTGCTTCATAAATATTACGAAGGAAAATTCATTACTTGATATGTAAACAATAACTGCAAATTTGTTTTCCAAAAAATGCCATGACCTAAAAATCATCCTCGGTAAAATTTTTATTAAAAGCAAATATAGTTCCGACTTCAAGCGAGTACACCACTGTGCTTCAGATAAACTGATACAGTGTGAACTCATTATAATCCACAATAAAATAAATTGAAAATGCATTTTCTTTTTGAAAGGAAATGAACATAAGTTGTCATGCTCCGATTTATTTCTGCTTTTAATTGTCTTACAAAGGAAATTCTCCCCCATTAAGGCCAGGCAGGCCAATGGAATTTGAAACTTGCACCGTTCACCTGTTGGCCGGGCCACAGAACAAGAACATCTGCTCGATTTTGCGTTGTGTGGTGCTCTGGTTGGTGTGCTCTCTAACCGCAATTACTTCCTGTGAATTAAATACGAGTGCGCCGCAAAAAGTAACAGAGTAACAAACAAACATAATTGTCGCTAAGTCGTTAAGTTGTGTTAGTTTAGTACAAACATACATACATACAAACAAATCCACTAATGATATCTTATAATTCTGAGGGAAAACTTGTAACTAAATCTTATTTTAATTGAAAGTCATTAGAAACTCATATTACGAGGCGACTTGGGAGAAATGTCAACACGCTTCGCATTCAGCGAAAGTTTGGGCTTAATTTCAAAGTAATAGCAGGCGGGCGAACGACGAGAGCGCGTAATGAAATCGGCACGTGCCTTGTTTGTGGTTAAACGAAATTGTGTAAAACCAATGGCATCGCAGTCATCGCAATTTGCACACAAATACAACAGAAAACATTTTCAAAATAATAATTTGCAAAATTATTATATGTTTAAAAATCAAAAAGATCGTCGAAAATTCGAATAATAAAATTCCCTCAAAATGCTTAGAAACGCAAAATGAACGAATTTTTCGAAATTCGTACTTTCAAAGGTTAAACGGGGATAAAAAAGGTACCAACAATACGGATGACGCTACATGAATGAAATTCGAAGTGTATATTCGTTTGACAGCACAGATCACTGATAAGAAGGATTTTTTCGTAATTTGTACTTTTAAGGGATTAAATGGGACACAAAATTGTACCACCGCCCAGACCAAACGGCAGGGCCTAGAATCTTGAAATTTGAAAAGGGTATTACTTTTATAGCGCGAATGCGACCAAGAAAATATTTTTTCAAAATTCGTACTTTTTGGGGGTGAAATCGGGTAAAAAGGTATAAAAATGTACCAATCAAACGGATGGAGCTGGAATCATAAAAATCGATGTGTACATCCCTCAAAATGCTTAGAAACGCAAAATGAACCAATTTTTCGAAATTCTTACTTTTAAAGAGTAAACGGGAAAAGGGGGATAAAAAGGTACCGACAACACGGCTGACGCTACAATCATGAAATTCGGTGTGTATATTCGTCTTATAGCGTAGATGCGAGATAAGTTGGACTTTTTTGAAATTTGTAATTTTAAGGGATTAAAATGGATAAAGATTGTTCCACCGTTCTTTTGCATAATTCGTACTTTTTGGTTGTGAAATTGGGTAAAAAGTGATAATAATGGGACCAATCATGAAAATCGATTTGTACATCCCCCATGCAAACAAAAAACACAAAATTAAACGAATTTTTTAGGAATAATGAGGAAAAGCGGTGTACAAAGGTACACACGGCTGAAGCTATAATCGAGAAATTGTGCATATATATGTATATATTCCTTTGACCTCAAAATTCATAATTTTAAATAGAAATCGGAACAAAAAACTATTAAAATTGTACCCACCTAATTATTGGCGTGCAATACAGATGTTTTTGATGTTTGATGATCAAAATGTGTACTTTAAAGGTGAAAGCGGAAGAAGTGATAAAAATCGTACAAACCAAATTGGGGAAATTGTGATAAAGATGGTACTAACCAATAATTTCAGCCAGAATATGAAAAGGCTAGTAGAAATTCGTTGTGTACATTTCTCCGAGTACGCAGACGCGCAGCAACAATAAATTTTTCGAAATTTGTTCGTTCAAGGACAGTATGAACTTACTAACATAAATGATTTTTTAGAAATTAGAGACAAAAAGGTATAAAAATAGTACCTACCAAAATATTGCACTAGAATCGGGAAGTTATGTGCGAATATTTTAGCAATCGTTTTAATTTTAAAGTAGAGTTCTTAGCTTTCTTTTTAGCGACGATGTGAGTTTTCACTAATGGACTCCACTAAGGACCTTCTTGTGGCTTCTTGTGTATGGAAGCCTTATTATAGAGTGAAAATAAAGGACATGTATGTTTGGGGAAAATGTTGGAGAGAGAAAATATATATAGAGAAATTAATGGGGGCCAGTCTTACATGTCTTCCCTCTGACTAGGGGGCAGTTGTGAGTCGTTCCTTCATTCAAAAAAATATAAAAAAATGAAAAAAAAATGTGTGGGGACCACCTTAATGATTGAAGATAGAGGGTAGGTACGTTCTGAGAAAATATGGATGCTGAAATATTGGGAGTTGGTCATACATTTTACTCCACCAAGGGCCTCCTTGGGGTAGTTAGAGTGGTGGGATGCAAATTTTATAAAAAATAGTTTTTGGATGGGAGCCCCATTAAGGAGTGGTGATGGGGGTAAGTTTGTTCGGAAAAATGTTGGGGAGGGAAAGTTATTGGAGGTCGGTCTTACATTTATTCCATCTAGGGGCGACTCCACGGCAGTTTTGGGCCTTACTGTCATAACAAAAATTAAAAAATAAAAAAATCGTATGGGAACCACCCTAGGGTTTGGCGATAGGAGGTAAATATGTTCGGAGAAAATGCAGTGTTGACAACATATTGGGGGTCGGTCATACATTTCACTCCAGTAGCGGTCTCCTTGGGCCAGTAAAAGCGGTGGGAACAAATTTTATAAAAAATAATTTTAGTATGAGAACCCCCCTAACGAGTGGAGATAGAGGGTATGTCTGCTCGAAAAAAAAAAATTAATGGGGATCGGTCTTACATTTAACCCCTTTCGGGACGACTCCGTGGCAGTTTTGGGCCGTTTTGTGTATTTTACCCCTTTTCGCTCATCTTTGACCCCGATGAGCGCCCTCTTACACTCACCCCTCCACACCCATTTTTTGGCTTATGATTTTTTCCGAGCCTTAACAAATTAGGGGATTCTAGCATATCCAAATCGAACTCCTAACGACACTATCCCACCCCTAGTGTACATTAGGACATATTCTTTCATAAAATCAGTATAAATAATTTTATGGATAATTTTTTTTTACTAAAATTTCAATTTTCGCCGAAGGTACCTTTAATATTTGTACTCTCACTTTGGATAGATGATTCTGGTGGCTACAATTGTCTATGAATATAAGTTTCACATAGGAACAGTGATTTAGGAGCAGTCTTCAAAAAATTTAATTTTTTTTTTCCAAAATAATCTTTTTTTCTGGCACGAAAAAATTAAAAAAAAAATAAAACAAAAAATATATATTTCTTTCTCTTTTTTAATAGCTAACATTGTCAATATGTAAAAGATCTACGAATAAATGTAGAAGTTATGACATTATAGACGATTCTCTTTAAGTAAATGATATAACTACTGATTGCGATACGATTATATTTCACTTGTTCAAATACAGTGAAGGCTCTGCTTGCGGACAGCTCCCGTGAGCGGACATCTCCCTTGTGCGGACAAATTTTGTTTTCAAAGGCCCATTATAAAGAACACAATGCAAAATACATTCCAATAAGCGGACGCTCCCATGACCGGTCGCGGACACAAAATGTCCGCATTTTTTAACAAAAAATCTCTAATAAGCGGACACTTGTTCCAAGAAAAATTTTTAAATAACTGTGTTTAGAGGCTTCTATTGTATAAAAATTTCTTCGTGGTTGACTTAAACTTAAAAGAACTACATGTAAAACAGTTCATCAAGATTGCCAATTTATATATATAAAAGACGCGTTACGCTACCTCACAACTTAGCGCAACGTATGGTCAAAGAAACCAAAACAGCGATGACCAAAATAAAGGGTGATTTTTTAAGAGCTTGATAACTTTTTTTTTTTAAAAACGCATAAAATTTGCAAAATCTCATCGGTTCTTTATTTGAAACGTTAGATTGGTCCATGACATTTACTTTTTGAAGATAATTTCATTTAAATGTTGACCGCGGCTGCGTCTTAGGTGGTCCATTCGGAAAGTCCAATTTTGGGCAACTTTTTCGAGCATTTCGGCCGGAATAGCCCGAATTTCTTCGGAAATGTTGTCTTCCAAAGCTGGAATAGTTGCTGGCTTATTTCTGTAGACTTTAGACTTGACGTAGCCCCACAAAAAATAGTCTAAAGGCGTCAAATCGCATGATCTTGGTGGCCAACTTACCGGTCCATTTCTTGAGATGAATTGTTCTCCGAAGTTTTCCCTCAAAATGGCCATAGAATCGCGAGCTGTGTGGCATGTAGCGCCATCTTGTTGAAACCACATGTCAACCAAGTTCAGTTCTTCCATTTTGGGCAAAAAAAAGTTGGATATCATCTCACGGTAGCGCTCACCATTCACAGTTACGTTACGATTCGCATCATCTTTGAAGAAGTACGGTCCAATGATGCCACCAGCCCATAAACCGCACCAAACTGTGACTTTTTCTGGATGCATTGGTAGCTCTTGCAATGCTTCTGGCTGATATTCACTCCAAAATCGACAATTCTGCCTATTTACGTACCCATTGAGCCAAAAATGAGCTTCGTCGCTGAACACAATTTCTTTCTTTCTGAACTTTCTTAACAGAGCACGCATTTTGATAATAAAATTCAATGATTTGCAAGCGTTGCTCGTTAGTAAGTCTATTCATGATGAAATGTCAAAGCATACTGAGTATCTTTCTCTTTGACACCATGTCTGAAATCCCACGTGATCTGTCAAATACTAATGCATGAAAATCCTAACCTCAAAAAAATCACTCTTTATAAACAGCGGAAATGTTAGAGTAATTCCCTTTCTTGTTTTCATTGATAAGAAGTGACATTCGGTTCGTACAAATTTGATGTCAAAGCAAATGTTCAAGATGCCGTCACAGAGAAAAGTCTTATCTATAAAAGAGAAAATGGAAATCATAAACGTTTTAGAAAAATTAAATCGTCAGTACGGGAAATTGCGAAGAGGTGAATTTCGTTTAAAGAAAGAAATGATAATGTTGGTAAAATGCATCCGTTTTCATTTAAGATTCAATATTGGAAAAACCGGAGAAATTTCGAAGAAAAGGGAATCAATTCGATGCAAAAAAATAGCGGAAAAGTGTGGTTATTTTGACTTCTCTGATGAATGGCTGCAAAACTCGCGCATGAGACATTCCATACATTTTAAATACATACCAGGGCAAGCTTCAATTGTAAATCATGAATACTGAATTCTTGGAGGAAATTCCCTCTATGTTGTCCGAGTATAAGTCTGAGGACATTTATAATGCAGATGAAAGCGGTCTTTTTTCGTGCTTTACCTGATAAAACTATGGCTTTAAAATCAGATAAATGTGTCGGTGGTAAAATGTCAAATTTTACAATTTTATTTTGTGTCAATATGGCTGGAGAAAAAGATGAAGTGAAAGTGATGGGGAAAGCCCATCGGGCTTTCAAAAGTGTTGCCATCAAAGACCTACCAGTCATTTGGAAATCCAATAAAAAGGTTTGGGTGACTCGAGACATCATGACTGAATGGACCGAAAATGGTCATTCAAAAGAGAAATAGTATATTTTTTTTGGATAACAAGATATGAAACTGGATCAAGGTATTATACAAAACTGTAATACTCATTACAGAGGTTCAATATTAAAACAGTTATTGCCAAACATTGAAGCGAATAACTCTGTCAGAGATTTGGTAAAAAGCATTAATGTTCTCTATGCATTGTATTTCATTAAAGAATCATGGAACAAAGTAACACCAGAAACTATTAAAAACTGTTTCCGTAAAGCAGGGTTTACAGAAGAGACTATTTCTTCAGAATCAGAATGGGAGGATGATATCCTTTTATCGATTCTGGCAATATTTATCAGACATTCTGCTGTATCGCAGAATTTAGAATGTACTGAATTTGTTAATATCGATGAAAACCTTTTAGCGGAATCTGATAATATACAAAAGGTACATTTTGTTGAAGACTAGAATATAAGCAGTTCCGAAGATGATATAAGTATCATCACAGAAAATCCTAATGAAATATCTTCATACAAGGTGGCGCAAAAGTAATCCTCCTATCAGAAAATGCTATAAATTTTACGATTGGCCCCTAATGTCAGTTATGTTTTGACATTTGTGTAGTAAACACATGCGAAATACACGTTAATAAACAATGTTACGCTACACTGCTCCAGAACGCGGAATATTGGTGACTATTTATTTGACCAATAATCGGTCGGTGACTTTGGCACAACGTGAATTTCGTCGCAGATTTCCTAGCCGTCCAACGCCTACTGGTGAAACACTGCGACGTTTAGCCGCTCGCCTCGAAGAGACTGGCACAGCACGAGATGTTGCCAGGCGTGGCAGACTCCGGAGTAGCCGTTCTGCAGAGAATATTGCTGCTGTAGCCGAGGATGTCATGGAAGCGCAGTCGACGGTCTTTACAGCGAATTTTGGTACAAGATTTGAAGATGTTTCCGTACAAAGTCCAGACGGTGCATCAGCTGTTAGCTGCTGACCGCCAATCGCGTCTAACATACGCTCAAGCCATCCTTAATCACCACCAATAGGAAGATGATTTCTCATCAAAAATAATCATGAGTGATGAGGCCCATTTCCATCTTAGCGGGTACGTAAATAAGCAAAATTTACGCCACAACCGATATGCTGAAGGATGAATTTGCCGGGCGACTAATCTCCCGTTTGGCGATTTGCACTGGCCAGCAAGATCGCCTGATTTGACCGCTGCAGACTTCTTTTTGTGGGGCTTTTTGAAGTCGCGGGTTTATGTCAACAAGCCTCAGACTCTTGCAGCTTTTAAAGACAATATTCGTCAAGAATGTGAGGACCTATCGCCGGAAGTTTTGGCAAAAGTAATGAAAAATGCCATAAAAAGGGCTCAAATGACAATCAACTGTGGCGGCGGCCATTTACATGACATCATATTCTCGACTTGATGTAAAAAAATTAAAAGACCAAATAAAAATTATCCACAAGAAGAATCAAAGTTTTTAATTTTTTTTAATTACAGCCAAAAAACATCGGAAGGTTATTTTTGCGCCATCTTGTATAAGGAAGCATTGAAGCAAATTGACCGTTTAAAGAAATTTTCAGAAGAAGATTACACAGCATTTGAACACATAAAATATTTAGAAAACTACTATGGAGAGAAACTGTCGAAAGAAATACAAGTAAAATTGAAACAAAAGAATATCTTAGATTTTTTAATCCTTTATAAATACAAAATCTTTTTTGTAGTTTTAAAATAAAAATGAAAAATATTGTGAAAAACTACAATTGTTGTTTTAAAATAAAAATGCACTTTACTGACAAAAATTTCGTCGACTGTGAGTGTCCGCTTATGAGAGCTTTCACTGTATATTGCGAAAGTGGATTACAACGGTGGATGTTTTGATGTAGTCCCCATACAAATGTACCTCACGATTTGACTTTTTATCACTGTAGAACCCATATTTTTCAAATTTGCCACAGCATTCTGTCAAATACTTTCATAATCGCTTTTAGTCATGCAGGTTTAGTAAAATAAAACACTATTATGTGATTGAGTGAAGTGGTTCGTCAATCGATCATGTTTACAGTAACTTGGAACGAACATTACACATTGATTCTGCTGAATGTCCTCTTTCTGACCATAACATAATATGTTGCCGTTTTGAATCAAATATTGAAAAATCTGACTTTGTGGTAACTAAACAACGTCGTTGTAATTATCAGCATGTGAGAAATTATCTCCATCGCAATTTACAACTTAGTAACCTCACGGGAAATCCATCTGATGATATGTAATATCTAGTATATCTAATGCAGTTACGACTTCTACACAGGAATCTAGGAGAAGAAAACCGCTGAAGTACGAAATAGCCCCATGGATAAAAGGTCATTTACAATACCTTATTGAGCATAAAAAGAAGTTGCTGAAGTTAAGAAAAAAGAATACTAACTATGATTTAGAGACTGTACCAAAAAAATTAAGTAGAGTAATAAAAATAGCTGCTAAAGGATCTATGAACAGATATTACGAAGAAAACTTATGTAAATTTAAACAACAACCTAGGAAATGTTGGAAATTTTTAAATGAAACGCTGGGAAGAGCATCCAAATCTGAAATTAAACTTAAAGATGTACTCGGTGAATTTATTGATAGTGATACTATAAAAGCTGAAAAGTTTAACGAATATTTTTCAAGATCGGTGCAGGAGTTGAATTACCAAATTGAAGTATATCCGTCGGATAATTGCAATTTATTAAGAACTCTACGAAATCATTCGAATCGTTTTATATTTTCAAGTGTTACAAATACTGAAATTCATAACATAATAACATGTATGGTTAAATCTACAAGCACTGGCAGTGATGGAATTTCCTCAACAACAAAATTGTTGAATGTGTAGAAGAGTTGACTCCGCATTTGGCCAACATTTTTAATTCAACAATATTCACTTCTACTTTTCCAGAAATTTTAAAGACGCATACAATTGTGCCAATTCCTAAAGAAATTAATGCAAATACTTTGGAGAAGTTTAAACCCATTTCATTACTTTCAATCGCTGATAAAGTTTTTGAAAAAGTTATACATTCACGACTGTCAACGTATTTCGAAAATGAGAATTTACTATTTGAAAATCAATACGGGTTCAGAAAGGGATGTGGAACTGAAGAAGCTGCAGTAAATGTTGTGAATTGTATTTGTGACGGTCTTGATCGAGGATTCTCTGGAGTTGGTGGGGTTTTTTATGATTTCTTAAAAGCTTTTGATTTGGTGGATCACATAATATTGTGCCAAAAGCTATCTTACTATGGTGTAAAGGGAAAAGAGCTGCAGCTATTTGAAGACTATTTGAGAAACCGGAAACATTATGTCCAGATAAATTCCAGTATGAGCACTATGGAAGCTGTGTTGTGCGGTGTTCCCCAAGGCAGTGTTCTGGGACCGCTCTTGTTTCAAATATATCTAAATGACATAAACAACCTCGGACTACAAGGAAAATTATATATGTATGCGGACGATCTATGCTTTTTCTATCCCTACAAACAAACAACAATGCTAAAAATATTAATTGAAAGAGATGCAGAATTTTCGAGATTGAACAAATTGATACTTAATGCAAATAAAACCAATTTCATAAGATTTAGACCTGGATCAACTCGTGCTGAAGACAGGTGTAATATTTGCGTTAATGGGAAAGACATTTCGGAAGTGACTAGTATGAAGTACTTAGGAATACATCAGCAAAATGACTTAAGTTGGAAACTTCATATTGATCAACTGCGAACAAAAATAACTCCAGTCATTGGAATTCTGTATAAGATGAAATTTAAGTTAAATGAGACATGCAAAAACTTAATTTTTCAGGCATTGATTCAAAGTCATCTTAATTATATGGCCCTTATATATGGATATAAGAAGAACTCAGATCTGAAATCTCTACAAATACTGCAGAATAAATCATGGAAAACAATTTATAATCTCCCACGTTTGTATCCAACGTTATTACTATATAGGGATGTAGCAAAACATGTTTTACCTGTGTATGGTTGTACAAAATGAAGTTGCTGGTATACGTTTACAATGTATTGCACAATGTCGGACATCACACTATCAACCTCAATGGAATTCAGCACAACTTTAATACAAGGAACAATTCTCAATTAAGAGTAACCCGATGTCGCCTAGAAACAACCAGACAGCGAATTGAACATATAGGTAGCGTTGAATTTAACATTTTACCACAATTCTTAAAGGATTTACGATCGATATCACTTTTTAAAAACAAATTAAAAGAATTTCTGCTGCAGAATATCGAAATGCTTCTTATATGAAAAATAGATTGCATTATTATATTTAAATATGTTTAATTTGATATTTACAGAATAATGTGTTGCCGACTAGCCTCAATAATGCCCTAGAGACGCTGAGGCTAACAATTTATAGAATTTAAAATTGTTGATATGAAATAATAAAAAATAAAAAAAAAATAATAAAAAAAGTGGAGCAAATATCTTTAATAAACTCCATACGAACTTAGCCTTCCCTTGCTTGTTCTATGCCATCATCACCCCGGCCTTATTGAGAGGTCAGTGGAGAAAGGGCTAAAACCCAATTTATAGTGTGCTCATTTAATCAATTCTTCTCCGCTCCACCCAAAATTATTAATCAATAAATGCCATTACTTGGCAGTTATTATTCATTATCTATGTCATAGGACATAAGGTATTTTTCATCCCCATCCCCACCTACTTTTGTAGTAATTCTACCACTAATACGTATTAATTCAAAATACTATTATTTGTGGTCTTTGTATGATTTCTTGTAGCCTTTCTGTTTTTTTTTTTCATTTATTTTTTTGCTTAGCTGTTGTCTATGACGTACATTAAATGTTCATGAAATTTACTATTCAATTAACAAAATAGCCTTAAATTTACGACTCTTTAATGTCAATTACGAGCAAAGCAAAAAAAGAAAGAAAAAACCGAAGAACGAAAAAAAATAAATGCGTGGTTTTATTCTTCCTTCCTTCCAGTAAAACACTATCGACTATATTTTATGACCATTAACATGAGTAATGTGTAATGCGAGTGAAATACTAGCGTGTTTTGTGTGTGTGGTGCACTTTTTTCGTTAAATTTTGCCTTCTTCCGTCAGCCATTTCTTCTTCACGGGCTGAATCTATTTCTGGTGACCACTTTTGAGAGGTCGGTCGTGGTCGATTTGTTCGATTGTTATACTCAATGGATGTGGTTGCTTAGCTTTTCCCGATCTACAAGGAAAATATTAAACTTACATTTCACACATCCTTTTTCACAAAGTAAGGGTGGTGGTCGAATCGTTAGAACGCTTCAGAGATGAATTCTACTAAATACACGTGACATCAGTCACTATATCACTAGATCCCTCCCATTTGGCTTCATAGTAATACCACTGTGCGACAATTTTACACTTATTTCAATGAACTTGATAATGTGTATGACAGTGTGTTCAGTTTTTCATTTGGTGATCTTTTCTCCTTTTTACAGGACTTTTTATTTCCAAAGGATACAGTTGTTCTAATAATTTATTTTTGTACTTTTGCGAGTAATATAAAGGCGATATGGTTATCAAATGAAGGAGAAGAACATCAGTTAAAAAATACTGAATATCTCAAGCTTATACTGTATTAGTTTAGACTTAACAACCATTTCAAGTTAACCCTCTTATTTATTTAGTTCATTCATATTTTACCTTTTAAGGGGGTAATACAAAGATTCCGTCCAAAGATTTCCTAGCTAGAGATAACCTATGTAATGAATAAACTGGCCAGATGATAATCAGGTCTCGAATTGGTCAACATGGAAGGCTCTAAACCTTTCTAGGCGACTAGAATTGAACTGGGAAAGTGGGCAGGCATGTTCAGCCCAAAGGATAACCTGAGGTAGGCGGTGCGATCAAAGTTCCAATGAGAGTGAGACCAGACCGTCGAACTCAGCAACACGATGGGATTTCTCACAGGACAATTACTCCTAAGGCTGAATCGTCAAATGGGGCGATCGGACACAGATGCGTGCAGAGAGAGTGAGGAGAGGACACTGAAATGGTGGAACACTTTCTCTGTCGTTATCGCGCCATTTTGAGAAAATAAAATTTATATTTTTCTTACATAATTCTTTTAAAAGCTAAACGTCTGCATTCAAACAATTTATGAACGACATACATACATGATTTGTTCCACAATCACACCTAAACGGCTGAACTGATTTTGATGAAATTTAAAACACATATAAATTACAGGAACAATAGTTTTCAGGAGTAATAAAGATCGTTTAATTTTGAATTTAATAATAAATTAATTTATGTTGTGTAAAAGTCTCCAAAAAATGAAGTAAACTATTGTTTCTGAAAAAAATTTTTTTTTTCTTTTCAAAAACAAATTTTATTTCAGCTTTTTTTTAATTTATTTGATATCGGTCAACATAAGAAGTCATGAAGAAACAAATTAAACTTAAATATAGAAATTAAAATGATACTCTTTTAGACATATTTAAAAAACAAGTAAGGAAAGGCTAAAGTCGGGCGAGGCCGACTATATGATATACTCCACTTTCTATCCGAATACAATTCAATTCGGTAAAAAATTGAAAACGGGGAGGATTTATGTATGACATGACAATATGACAATTTGTCAAATCGAGAAGAATATTTGTATCGGAGCTATATCCAAACATGGAATGAAGTGAGCCACTTACACAATAGGTCCTTCCAGTTCAAGTATAATGTGTTATGCTCAATTTGAAGAAATTCTCTGAAAATACATAGTTTCTGGAGCGGAAAAAGTTAAGCCGGGAGCGAAATTTATATGGGAGCTATATATAAATCTGAACCGATCAATCACATTCTCACCATGGGTGTTCCTAAAATATGTGGTTTCCAGACCGGAAACAGTCAAATTTGGAGCGAAATTTGAATGGGAGCTATATATAAATCTGAACCGATTTTTTTCAAAGAAAACAGCGTTCGTCCTTAAGCCGAAAAACTTCGTTCTGCAAAGTTTCGTTTGGTTGTGGCTATAATTGCGACCTGAACTTTGATTACAAGAATAGATGGACAGACAGACGGACGGACAGACAGACGGACATTGCAAAATTTTTTGTAACACCCCGTTTGGTTGTGGTTTTTAGAGCGGAAAATTTCAAATCGGGGCGACATTTGTATGGGGGATATATCTAAATCTGAACCGATCTATCCCGCTGTTGCCACAGGTGTTTCTAGTTAGATTATAAGGTGTTGAGCCAAATTTGAAGAATATCGGGTACAATATGTGTTTTTTAGAGTGGAAAATGTCACATCTGGAGCGACATTTGTATGGGGGCTATATCTAAATCTGAAACGATCTTACCCACTTTCTTCATAGATGTTTCTAGATGTATTATAAGATGTTGTGCCTATTTTATAGAATATCGGGTACAATAGGTGGTTTTTAGAGCGGAAAATGTCAAATCGGGAGCGACATTTATATGGGGGCTATATCTAAATCTGAACCGATCTAGCCCAATTTTGCCACAGATGTTTCTAGTTAGATTATAAGGTGTTGAGCCAAATTTGAAGAATATCGGTTATAATATGTGGATTTTAGAGTGGATAATGTCAAATCGGGAGCGACATTTGCTTGGGGCTATATCTAAATCTGAACCGATCTAGCCAATTTTTTCCACAGGTGTTTCTAGTTAGATTATAGGGTGTTAAGCCAAATTTGAAGAATATCGGGTATAATATGTGGTTTTAAGAGCGGAAAAAGTCAAATCGGGAGCGGCATTTGTATGGGGGTTATATCTAAATCTGAAACGATCTTACCCACTTTCAGCATAGATGTTTCTAGATGTATTATAAGATGTTGAGCCAAATTCGAAGAATATCGGGTACAATATGTGGTTTTAAGAGCGGAAAATGTCAAATCGGGAGCGACATTTGTATGGGGGCTATATCTAAATCTGAACCGATCTATCCCGCTGTTGCCACAGGTGTTTCTAGTTAGATTGTAAGGTGTTGAGCCAAATTTGAAGAATATCGGGTACAATATGTGTTTTTTAGAGTGGAAAATGTCAAATCTGGAGCGACATTTGTATGGGGGCTATATCTAAATCTGAAACGATCTTACCCACTTTCTTCATAGAAGTTTCTAGATGTATTATAAGATGTTGTGCCTATTTTAAAGAAAATCGGGTACAATATGTGGTTTCTAAAGCGGAAAAAGTGAAATCGGGAGCGGCATTTGTATGGGGGCTATATCTAAATCTGAACCGATTTGCCTCAAATTAAATAGCGTTCGTTCTTGATCCACAAAACATACTTGTGCCAATTTTTGACTATCGGACTATAATTGCGACCTGTAATTTGATTACAACAATAGATGGACAGACTGACAGACAGACGAACATTGCTAAATCGACTCAGAAAGTGATTCTAAGCCGATCTGTATAATAAACTATGGGTCTAATTCGTTTCCTTTTGGAAAAGACATAATACTCTCGTGGAGTGTATAAAGAGAGTACAACAATTAAAGGCAAATTGAACGAAAATTGGAATTTCAGATAAATTTTTAAAAAAATATCCATAAAATTCTTTTGGTATTTATTTTATAAATCAGTATGCCTCAATACACACAAGAATAAAGTTTTAGGTTGGACACATTTTATTTTGTTCTAGAAAGCTGATATTGATTATTGGTTTGTGGGCGAAGGGGCGTGGCGAAAATGGGTTTGAGATAACAGGTTGATTTTTGATTTTGTAATTTTGATTTGTTTTATTGAAAACAAGCACCTTCTTTCTTTTTAAAAGTATTAAAAACGAGCGAACAAAAATTATAAAATTTATAAAATTCAACGTTTGCAGTTATCCTTGGTATATTGGATAGTTAGCTCCGACAAAACAATTTTGTATGAAAAACCCACTGTGAGTCGTGGCAATAGAGTTTGCAGTCTGTAAACTGGCCCAGCTTCAGATAATCAGTTTTCAGGCGTAGGAATGTTACCAAAGAGTGTTTAGATCCAGAGTTCAAAATATTTTGTTTCCAACATTTTGCAAAAAAAAAAAATAAAATCTTTGAATTCGAAATTATTGGATTTTGAGGAGTGATAAGAATATTCTTAGCTATATGGTGAGCCATTTACAATTTTAAATTAGAATCGGCTATAAAAAAGTTCTGATTATTTTTTCAAATTTCTGGTTTTATTGAAAAGATTGAACTTTGACATTTAATAATGGAACACAATATCATTCATATGACTACCACGACTGGCTCGGCAGTACCTCATCTGATCATCATTTTCAAACAGTGACTCGTTGTGGATATCTTAGATTCTCAATAGACACGTGTGCGTTCTCTGAACCCCATATTTGGCAAATTTGCTTATTGACATAGCCACCAAGATGAAAATGAGCTTCATCTGAAAACACGATTTTCTTACACGTAAACCTGAAACCTGAAAATAAAAATGAATGTTATGAATTTTAAATAGGTTGTGGTGAAATTCAATGACGAGCCAGAGTTGTCCGATCATCCGTGTATATGTTGAAAAACATGAGCTTGCGATCGAAATGAGCTGGAATCCCAAAATTCGGTGGTATGTAAATAAGGGATTTTTTTGAAAGTCGTAATTTTATAAGGTCAAATGGAAAAAGAGCGATAAAAATGGTACAAACTAAAAG
Organism: Polietes domitor; assembly: GCA_947397865.1. Classification (NCBI taxonomy): domain Eukaryota; kingdom Metazoa; phylum Arthropoda; class Insecta; order Diptera; family Muscidae; genus Polietes; species Polietes domitor. The sequence goes on along the minus strand of OX377619.1, from coordinate 152,816,733 downwards.
GCTGAACAGTGTGGACAGTCCTCTGACAGTGTAGACACGGCTCATAGCGGCAATTTTCGAAATTTGTACTTTTGGGGGGGGAAACGTGTGTGAAATGGATTAAAATGGTACCAAACAAGCGACATCAGCTTAAATCGAATAAAATTCGGTCTTCCTCCGATTTCTAAATTATTTACTTTTAGAGTTAAAAATGGGAAAAAGGGATAAACCTGGTACAAGTTCTAGATAGTCTACTGTCTCTAATCTACCGGCAGTACTATACACTCCATGGTGAAGGGTACACACAGACTGATTGATGATTGCTGCAATCATATTCGAAGAGCATCATATTATGATTGGGATTATGGTTGGGGTAATCATAGTATGGCTGGAGCTAATTATAATATGATTATTATGAGCATTTCATGTTTTGCTACAAGTTGTAGCCTCCAACTATGTTATGATTGTACACAATCATAATTTTCAACCGTAATATAATGCCTTACAATTGCCTTAGGAGCAGTTAATCATAGTATGCTTGCAAAAATCATACATATGTATGTCTTTTCTGCGTATATATTGGATTCGGCCAGACCCTTTTCACGTTTTTCTATTTGTGGCTAAATTTTTGGGTGAACTTTGAACCTCGTTGTGGATTTGTGGATGAAAACGAAACCCACAGAACGTGCAGCATTCCAGGCATATCATGCAAGTATTCCAAGAATTCTAGTTAACTTGCTCAGCCGTATTCCATGAAGTTTATCCTACAGGTCAAAATTCAAACCAGTGACCCTTTTACAAATCTTTGACTACTCCCTAATAATCTTTTGACCTTCTCATGTTGTTACAAAGCATTAGCCAAACAAAGAATATCCTGGCCAACCTGTCCAAATGGATAGCGGCGAGCGTGTGTCGTCTATGGCGCAAAAGCCAAGTTATACATACATCACGTCTAATTTGTGGTCTGGTTGGTAACGTGCAACGTGCGTCGTGTCGTGGCACGCTCATAATAAAAATGTTGACGTGACACGCATACCTTGACCATAAACTTTTTTGTGAGTTTGTGTGGCCCATTGTTTGGTCGGTCGTTCGGTCGGTGGTGGGCATGATGGACGGTGCTGCAACAAAATGAATTGAGTTTCCACTTCCCCTCGTTGTAGAAAAGAGATTCTTGTGGGGTTCTTATTTCGCAACAAAAGACAGTCACGCCATTTAAAAGGCTATTAAATTAAGGACAACAATTAAAAAGCACGAAAATGCAGTGCAGTCCCTTTTCATGATGGTGGTGCTGGTACTACATGCAGATGGCGATGTTGACGTCTCGCTCATAGTTTATGACTTCAAGCTCTGAGAGTAGGAAAGATGAGAAGCTAGCTGATAATTAATGTCCAATTTTCTACAACTACATTTTGATGAGTGGGCGCTATGGCGACTTGCTAATATTTTTGGCAAATGAATCATTTCGCATTTTATTTGTCTGGTTTGGTCTAGTCTGGCGTGGCGTGCCTTCCTTTGTTGTTTTTGTTTTTTTTATGAATCATGTGGAGTAGCATTCTATTTAATATGGTCATTTTGGCTTGTCTTTCTTCTTTTTTGTAGATCGTTTATCGCGTTTTATTGTCTTGACAATTTCCAGAAAAAAAAAACAACCAAACAAACACTTTTGAAAATGGTTCATCCAACTGAAAATACCGTCGCCGCTGTCTTGGAGCAGAATGAGGTGGAATCAAAAGAAGGTGAGTTTTGTTTTTTTTTTATAATTTTTCATAGTAAAATTAAAAAATTACACATTACATAAACGTTACGATTTCCTTCGTTAAGATGCAACTTAAATTGAAAAACTTAAAACAATACAAGAAATTTAATTTTTTATTTAATACTAGCTGAACCCCCGCCCGCTTCGCCAGGCAAAAAAAAAAAACAAACGGTAAAATTAAACTCTGCTTTCTTATTAATTGTTGTCCTGATCGGTAATATATGTACCAATTATAATCAAGGTTCTTCCCTGAGATAATAAAGAAATGGATATGTTCCATGGAAAACGTTAGTTTACGGCGAATAGTTGAAAAAATGTCAAAATCAAATTGATTTTTTGTTAAGTGTGATTCTCCTTCTTTCCATTACCTAAACAAAAAACTTCATTCGTAAGATGAAATTACATTACATTCAAAACACATAGAAAATCAATCAAATTGTTCACTAATCAAACAACACAAAAACTAAAAAATTAATATAATTTCCGTTTTCTTGACATAAGTCGGCTGTTGGCGAATAAATATTTCTCTTTTTATAACCTTTCTTTACTGTTGTGCTAAGAAAATCCACAGAAAACGTGTAATTTTACAAAATTCAAATCAAAACTGCGCCTTTCAAATCCCGCCCATTTGCATATTGTCTAAGCAGGTTACAACTAAATAAACTCACACCACAATATAGGAATATCGTTGTAGAATATACTCAAAAAACTGGTTTTAATTTCGTATGGGAGGGGTCACGGCCACTTTCCGCCCATCTCGGTGTCGAAATACTCTAAAACCGGTTTTAATTTCAGATGGGAAGTGTCACGTCCACTTTCCGCCCATCTTTGCACAACTATTTACACTGGATCAACTCACACAAAATTTCAGCACTCTAGGTCTATGACACCTACTGACCATATTCGATAATATGTTTTAACTTCGTATGTGAGGTACCACGCACACTTTCCCAATACCGTCCATTTTTGGCACAACTACGCAGGTTTATGCTAGATGCACTCACACAAAAGATAAGTATTGTAGCTGTCATTGAACTGAATATATTCGATAATAGGCTTTAACTTCGTATGGAAGGTACCACGCCCTTTTTTCCAATATCGCCCATTTTTTGGGCACAGTTACGCACATTGATGCTAGATGCACTTACACAAAATTTCAGTTTTTTATCTGCCATAGAACGGCATATATTCGAAAATGGGTTTTAACTTCGTATGGGAGGTGCCACGCCCACATTACCGCCCATTTTTGTCACAACTACACACATTGATGCTAGATGCACTTACACAAAATTACAGCACAATAGGTGTAATTTTGGTTTTAACTTCATAAGGGAGGTGCCACGACCACTTTTGCATTACCGCCCATTTTAGGCGCAACTACGCACATTGATGCTAGATGCACTTATACAAAATTTGAGCACTATACGTGTCATAGAACTGACACTATTCGTGTCATAGAACTGACACTATACAAACACAGATTCATTTTTATATATATAGATTTCTGATTTTTTCGCATTCAAAAAGTTTTATGTATGAAAAGATTTTTTCTACCCACTGTAATAATTTAAACACCATGTTCAGAGTAGGTACACATATTTATATTGAAATTATGAAAATATTGGGCTTGACTTTAATCTATAGTCAAAATAGTGATAATATCCCAAATGAAAAGTTATATTAAAAACTTGCAGTACCCGCTGCTTCGCACGCGAAAAAGACAGTTAATTGTTAATTTTATCCGTCTTTGTTTTTGGATAGTATTTATTTAATTTTCTTTTGGTGAATATAGATAAATCTAAAATAGTAATTTGGAAACCTCCTATTAGCTACCACTCACACTCAGTCGAAGGAATGTGCTTGTCGATATGCACTATTTTAGCTGAACTACATCGTATGTATAATTATTATAGTTTTCTACCAAGTTTTGAACAAAATATTACAACCATTTATATCCTCGATCTCATGTTTCTAGATTCAGCCAGCCAGTTTATAACTTTTTGCACTTCTTTCCCAAAATGTACACATTTTGAAAAATTACTGTAGGTAACTTGTGTTTTTGCTTCCCCTAAAAATATGTACTTTTTTTGTAACACATTTATTCCTTGTTGTCCCGTATCCCCCCATTTAAGTACAAATTTTGAAATATCCATTTATGTGCCGTGCTTACTTAATTAAATGATTGTACAGCATTTTTATCCCTTTTCGTCCCGCGCACCCCTTAAAAGTACAAATTTTGAAAAATCAAACTACTGCGCTTCTATATGGTCAGAGGAATTTACACACTAAATATCACGATTCTAGCTGTAATACTAAAGTTGGTACCATTTTTATCCCTTTTTGTCCCGCTCGCAACTTAAAAGTACAAATTTCGAGAAATCCATTTATGTTTCAAGTCTACGTTGTCAGAGAAATTTAAACGCAAAATTTCACGACTATAGCTGAAATATTTTAGTTGGTACTATTTTTATCCCGCTCATTGTATTTTATTTTACTTCGTTTCTATATGGTCAGAGGAATTTACATACCAAATTTCACGTTTCTAGCTGTAATACTTTAGTTGGTACCATTTTTATCCCTTTTTGTCCCGCTCGGCCCTTAAAAGTACAAATTTCGATAAAATCAAATTTTACTTCGTTTCTACATGGTCAGAGGAATTTACATACCAAATTTCACGATTCTAGCTGTAATACTTTAGTTGGTACCATTTTTATCCCTTTTTGTCCCGCTATCCCCTTAAAAGTACAAATTTCGAAAAAATCTAATTTTACTTTGTTTCTATATGATCAGAGGAACTTACATACCAAATTTCACGTTTCTAGCTGTAATACTTTAGTTGGTACCATTTTTTATCCCTTTTTGTCCCTCTCTTCCCTTAAACGTACAAATTTCGAAAAAATCAATTTTACTTCGTTTCTATATGGTCAGAGGAATTTACATACCAAATTTCATGATTCTAGCTGTAATACTTTAGTTGGTACCATTTTTATCCCTTTTTGTCCCGCTCGGCCCTTAAAAGTACAAATTTCGAAAAATCCCATTTTGTAGATCGTATGCATGGTCATTGCATGGAACTCACCGAATTTCATGTTTATAGCTACTGCCGTTTAGTCAGGACGAAGGTTCGATGTTTATCCCTTTTTGTCCCATTTTACCCCCTAAAAGCACAAATTTCGTAAAACCCTTTCTTAGTCGACGTCTACGTCATATTTGGGAACTACCCTGTAAATTTCATGACCCTGGCTTCAGCCGTTTGGTCTGGTTGCTGGTCATTGATAAGTCAGTCAGTCAGTCAGTAACGCAACTCTTTTATATATCTGTGGTCACAACCCATAACAGCCTAAGTCTGTTTTTCAATATTTTCAGTACAGGAGTTGAAAGTTTTGAATCTTCACTGAAAATCAGGAGAAGGTGTTTTTTGGAAAACTTTGCTACAGATTCCAAGGAAACGAATTTCTTTACTTAGTTGTTTACAAAAAATAGTTGTTTATTCTCGCAGTCAAAAGATATTATCGAAAAAGACACTTAGGCTCTTATGAATTGTTGAACGAAAGAAAGTCAAAAAGTTCAAGTTGACATGATATTTTAAAACTTTTTTTTTGTTTGGAGAACTACCTTAAGCTAGCCATAGACGAACGATAAATTCGAGCAATTTGTTGGGTTTGTGGTCGCTTTTTTACGTCTGTGGGGTAGTTCGCGAACAAATCATACGTGTGTGGGCTACTGCGCAACTTTTAAGCCATTTCGCCATTTCAGTTGCTCTTCAACCATTGTAACGAAAGGTCGTGTAGTGCACACAAAAAATGGCAAGCAAAGACTTTATGATAGAATGCTTATTTCTTTCGAGCAGCCACTCTTCACTCCATTTTCTTTTTCTTTTTTTTCGATTTTTTTCTTTTCTAGTTTTTTATTTTCCATGTCGAAACATGTATATATAATTAAAAGCGCAGCTGCATCAGCCGCTGCTTCGTCGCACATGTTGTTTTTAAGTTTCCAGTCAACAGAAAAAACCAATTGTCAAATAAAAAATTTTCTACCACAAAATTCTGACAGAAGCACAAACCGAAGTTCAAACACAAAATGAACATGCGAGCGCGTCATCCGCTTCGTAGCATATGTTTACTCATCAACGTCGGCCGAATTATGATTTGTTCGAGCGTGTGTGGAGAAACGATATGCAATAAATTGCAGCAATAAATTTGCAAATCACACCAATAAATCGTTCGTCTATGGCTAGCTTTAACTCAATTTATGTTTATTAAAAAACGAAATTGTAATTCGGAATAAGAGCTTAACTCAAGTTAGGAAAATAAAATTGTTTCTTTGTTTTTTTTGGATTAACGACTTAAATTGATTTAGGCAATGATGAAAAAATAATGTTTATATTTGTTGTAATCCTAAATTGGCTTAGGCAGTTATGCCAAAACAGTAATTTAGAAAAATAACTTAAGCTATTAGGTTTTTTAGGATTAATTGCCTTCCTAGAAGAGATACAAACATGAAAAATTTAGAGCAAATAAATTTAGATACGCTGAATACGATGGTGCTAATAACTCAATTGTGACCTAACTCGAGTTAGGCTGTTAAGGGTTGTGACCACAGATATATAGATTAGGATATTAAGATTAATAATATAAATAACATAGATTTGTATACCCTCCGCCGTGCGTTGGCAAGTATATTATTGTTGTAATTTCATTTGCAACGCCTTTATTCATAGAGTAATTAATTATAATCTATCCTATGTATATATAAGAATTGTGAATCTGTTAAGATTGAAAATTAGCGAATTGGACCTGTAATGTAAAAAACAATCCATCGCGACGACTGAGATCAATTTAATTTTGAAAGTATTTAAACGTACTTTTGTAAGATTTCCACTTCACTTAAATACTCTTTAAGCAGAGTTTCGTTACACGAATAGTCTTCTATTACATAATTGGACTTACAAGCAAAGAAAAACACGTTTGGAGGCCGCTGGTCGCAAACATTATTTATTTGTCTCAAACGATCTAATTTTACCATAACAGTTGAAACATTTCCTTCAAATAAAACATTTGTGTTTGAACTAAATGTTTCTTTTATGTCCAAATTTTTATGATTTACGTTTACGGCAAACGAAAAACGTTTAAGAATACATATTGTATTTAAACATGATAGAAAACCTTGAAGAGAATCGAGTGTAACAAACCGTTTGTCATAAACGTTACATAGGATTTGGGATAAACGAAAATTGTTTGCGGCAAACGAATATTTTATTCTTCGCGTGTTGTTTATGCCATAATTATACTTAATGAATCATATTGGATTTTTACACACTACAAAACCGATAAATATATGATTGTGGTATGGAAAGTGGACATAAACGTCTTAGAAAATAAAAGTATTATTCTACACTTTGTAACACCAGAAAATAATGAAATATATCCGTCTCCAAGTGCGGTAAGAAATAAAATCGTCCAATTGCATGGTATCTGTTTCATTTGAATGGGTTAATAATTGCGACCAGGACTTTGATTAGAGGTATACATGGACAGAAGGACAGACGGATAGACATTGCTAAATCGCCTCCTTTTAGGAATAACAAATAAAGACACAACGACAGAAACAATAAAACATGATTAATTAACTTTAAAATTAATTTTAAACTATATATATATCGAAATAATACTTCAAGTCTATTAAAAAAATAAATATTCTTATATTTATATTTTCAAAGAAGCTTAAATGCAATAAATATTGGTTTTTAATTCCAAAAGTATAAATTTTGAAAATCCCTTAGCTCACGTACATAGTGCAAAATAACCTAACTTCATGATTTAACTAATTTTTGCCGTAAAAGTAAAAATTATGAATTTGGAAAAATCTTTATTTTGCGTGTCAGAGGAATGTATACACCGAATTCCATGATTCTATCTGCGGCCATTTATTTGGTACCATTTTTATCGCCTTTTTCCCATTTTATCTCCTTAAGAGTTCGACTTCAAAAATCTCTTTATTTCACGTGTCTACACCATTAGACACACCGAATTTCCTCAATCTAGATGTAGTCGTTTAGTTGGTAATATTTATTTGTGTCCTTTGTATCCCTTGAAAGTACGAATTTGGAAAGAACCTTTTCTTTTTCGTGTCTACGCAGTCAGAGGAATGTATATTCCGAATTTCATGACTCTAGCTGCGTTCATTTGGTTGGTACTATTTTTATCCCTTTTTCCATTTTAACCCCAAAAGTTCGAATTTCGAAAAATCCGTTTATTTTACGTGTCTACACAATCAGAGGAATGTATACTCCGAATTTCATGACTCTAGCTGCGTGCATTTGGTTGGTACTATTTTTATCCCTTTTTTCCATTTTAACCCCAAAAAGTACGAATTTCGAAAATCCGTTTATTTTACGTGTCTACGCAATCAGAGGAATGTATACACCGAATTTCATTATTCTAGGTGCAGCCGTTTGGTTGGTACCATTTTTATCCCTCTACTCCCATTTTATCTCTTAAAAGTACGAATTTGGAGAACATACTTTTATATTATGTATCTAGTCAATTAGAGGAATGTACACACCGAATTTGGTGTTTCTAGCTGTTGTCGTTTAATAGATAACATTGTTATCCCTCTGCCCCATTTCACCCCCTACGAATAAAAATCATGGTGCGACCATGCACGTTTTTCTTATAGTGGGAATGCGCATACAATATCAAATAAGTACAAGCAGACATATTGAAAAAATATGCTTAAATGCTCTAAAATATTAGGAGATACCTATAAAAACTCCTAATATTTTAGAGCATTTAAGCATAGTCTTTGTGAGGAAAAAATTTTTCCCTTTGGGCCGATTTCACCCAGTTTCAATCCCAACCGATCTACGACTATAAGACAGACGTATTTATGGATAATTTTAACGTTCGAGCTACTTTAGTTTAGACGCCAGCGTGCTTTCCACAGACGGACGGATATGGCTAGATCGATATATACTTTATAGGATATATACAGGAAGATATATACTTTATAGGATCTCAGGTCGATATTTCAAGGTGTTACCTCCAGGTGGAGGGTATACAATTATACGAAACATTTTCTATTCGGTACTTTGCGGTTTGAGAATTTTTGATATTTTTTTTTGTATAGAAAAATTGACAATTTTGGAGTGGACCCTTCCCCGTAGGTACTATATTCTTAAGTATTATGTACGACAAATAACAGAAATTTGCACCAATACACAGTGGTAAAATCTTATAACTTTTTTATTTACCAGTTTTATTATGAGCACTACACTCAGAAAAATAGCATTCTTAAATCTGAGTAAAATCCATACTCCAATATAGTTTAAAAATTGTACTCCAGTTTAGGTAAAATTTCCTTACGAGAAGGAAAATTAAATAGATATGGGTGCACTTTCCTTATTTCAGAGCCAGAAAAAAATAGTACATATACTCAAAATAGGGTAGTAAACTTACTTAAAAACATTTTATTGGATCTAGTAAAAACTTCTGACAATTAAGTATATTCATACTTGTGCGGAAGAAAATTTACTAGCGTTTAAGAAAGAAAAAAATGCAGAATTTTTTTTGTATGTAAAAATTTCATTTAGGAATTTTTTACTTTTAAATGTGTTTATCACTTCGAATAAAGTAAATAAATGTAATTAAATTTATGCCATGTTCCCCATACATTCAAGTATAAATGAAATTATAAAAAATACTTTAGAGTATTTAGAAAAATACATGAAACATTTAGAAAAATACAAAATAAATTCTCGTTCGTTAGCCGAGACTTTCTTCATAAGTACTTCAAATATTACTCTAAACAATCACTGCGAAGTCGCCTACCTAGCCTCCTAGTGAAATATCTCAACTCTTTATGGTGTGAGTAAGATGAAACGTTTGAGAACTATACCATGTTGTCATTTTTCATATGAGTGTTGCATACTCTGGAGCGAAATAATTTATTTCAATTATCAGTATAGTCGTAGTCAGGCTGAATACAAATTTACTTGGTTTAAGGAAAATTTTAGTCAGGCTGAGTACAAATTTTACTTGGTTTAAGGAAAAATTTCCGAAAACTTTCCTCAGATTGAGTATAAATTTACTTGGCATGACTACAAATTTACTTAGTTTGAGTAACAATTTACTTGGTTTGAGGAAAAAATCGGAATATTTTCCTCAGTTTGAGTATAAATTTACTTGATTTGAGTAAAATTTCTTAAAAATTTCCTCAGATTAAGTAAAGATTTACTTGATTTGAAGAAAAATTTTCCTCAGTTTGAGTAAATTTTACTTGTTTTGAGGAAAAGTTGAACTGGAATCAAGTTCAAAGCATGTTCTATTTTCAAGGAAAAGTTTGTACTTGATGTGAGAAATTATTGCCTTAGCGCTATACGAAGTTCATTTTTCCTCAGTTTTAGTACATATTTACTTAATCCGTGGCATACTTTTTTATGAGTGTAGCTTTGCAATCGGTGCACAATTGTGTTTTTGGCAGTAATTTCAAAATTTGACATGCCCGAGTTGACCAACTTGAGAGGGTCACCCAGTACGGGGGCTATCCAAAACTTTGCAAATCATCTCACACGCATCTACTGTATGCATGTGAATTTGTCAAAATATGTAATTTTACGAAGTTATTCCATTTTTTTTGTTGACACACAATAGAGTTTCCAAGATTCACAATATAAATCTGAATAAATACTCCTCAATCAAATTTTCACGAGTTAATGCCACTTTTTGCTGACACAATAGAGTTAACAAGGATCTCAATATAAATCGTGAACCTATTGAAATTAATTTTCACGAGTTAATGCCATTGTTTGCTGATGCACATTTGCAATACGAAGCATCATAATATAAATGGTGAATCTTCTGAAATCAATTTTCTAGAGTTTATGCCATATTTTGCTGACACATATTAGTGATCACAAGACTGTCAATATAAATAGTGAACCTCCTGAAATTAATTTTCACGAGTTAACTCCACTTTTTTTGGCTGACACATAGTACTTGGAAAGTCTACTCACAATATAAATGCTGAAGCTCCTATTTCTAATTTTGACACAGCATGTATTGCAGATCGATCTTATGGTCGATCTCAACTGATGAATTTATGGCAATGCTATAAAATATATAATAGGTAAATCCGATAGAAGGCGGTATCGTTTTTGTTATGGTTGTCAAATGGGTAGTAGTTTTGTATACTCCGTACGAAGCAGCAACACTTGCTCAAATAAAATATTAAAAAATCCAAATTTGTGTTGTTTTTATAAATTGACTCCTCTAGACTCAGTCTAGGGGAGACAAGGACTATTTAAATTTGTTGCGCATTTTCCCCTATTATTACCATTTGAATTTCGGTCAGGTGCCTTAAATTACACTCACACAACAGTATATTTGCAGGACATGTCTTTAATACTTAATAAAAAAACTGTCATTTAATTCTATCCTATGCAATTTCCCATCACTTTTCAAATGTTTTTGAGAGCTTTTCTCTATGAATGGGCGGTTGTTTGTTTTATAATAAAACTACTCCCTAATCCTTGGGCAGCGGATAGTGTGTATACAATTTGAAGCGATTACAATGCTTCAGTTCTGAGCAAAACTCGTACAATCCTAAAAACACGATAAATTCCTGTTCACTAGAAACCGAACAACAAAAGGGGAAAATTGTAGAAAACTATGCCGTGTCGGAGGGGAAAAAACTGCATTCTTCGTTGGCGAGAAGATTGTCTTAACTCAAAATTTCACAATTTTGAGAAGAAAACCACAATCAACCATTTGATTAGAGTCTTGCATTTTGTTAAATTTTCATTATCAATTTCTCATTATTTTCATGGTGAGAAATTTTTATTTTTTTTATTTATCTGCGCTCCATCAAGCAAATTAAAAATCCCCAAGTCCTTGGCCACTAAAGGCACAATTTTTGACTTATGACTCTCTAGATCTTGAAATTCAAGGATTTCCACATTCCCCATATGTAGGCAACAATTTATATTCGCACTTTTGCGTTACCATCAACTTATTCAAGTGAATAGAATACATTCCTGAACAGGCTTCCGCAAAAAAATGGGATCCATAGAGAGACAACGAGCCTCGTAACTGGCACAATCCTCCTGCTGTGAAACACTAGTTTTTTCCCCAGCTCCAAACTGCATCCTCATCAGCCCGCCCGTTGCACGTTTGCAAACGGGGCTGGATTTGCTATTCCTTTTTTTGCGTTGTGTTGCTAAAAATTTATTTAAATACTTGAACACAACAATAGCGAAATGTTGTAGCTTAGAAAGAACGAACGAAAAAAGGCCGGTGTACAACACAAACTGTTTAGTTTTGGATGAGTTGTTTTTTTTTTCCAGCAACAAGAACTACGGCCACACAAAAAATTCGAAATGGGAATTATTTGCGGCGGAAACTATTGTGTGTGTGTGCGTGAATTTTCATTACTTTGTTGGAGGGAAACTATTCAATTCTGTTCTTTCAAATTCAATTGTTAAAGTTTTTATTTTATTTTTTGCCTGAGAAATGGCAGGGGATTTTCTATTGAAAGTTGAAAAATAGAGGATTTCTATATAAAATAGGAAATGTCTTTTTATCCCTGCAGAAAATATTTATTAATCGTTCAAACGAGTTTTCCCACACGAACGGGTAGATGTTAAAATTGAATAAATCTAAATAAATATATTCTCCTCCCAAAAGGAAGTTTATTATTATCGACTGATAAGTGATTTTACATTCTGCCTAAAATAATCAAATGTAATCGCAATTATTGTGCGATCCCAATTAGTACTCGCGACGGAGGTTATTGAATTTAATATAAGAAATTCATTTTCGAAGGTCTTACGAATCTAGTATTGCCAGATATTATGTTAGATGATTTTTGCTTTTGAAAAATATTGAAAACTTTGACTATCCTGTAAAATGAAAGGTTTTCATATTTTGGAAAATGTCGTTTACTCAATCAGTTGTAGCTTTTGTTCTGTTAAAGACATTTTTTTTGTTTTTTAGATTTAAAGAAAATATATTTATACCCTCCACCTCCAGGATGGGGGTATACTAACTTTGTCATTCCGTTTGTAACACCTTGAAATATCGACCTGCGACCCTATAAAGTATATATATTATTGATCGTCATAAAATTCTAAGACGATGTCCGTCCGCCCGTCTGTTGAAAGCAGGCTAGCATCTAAACGAAAGGAGCTAGAACGTTCAAATTTTCCATAAATGCGTCTTATAGTCGTAGATCGGTTGGGATTGAAATGGGGCGAAATCGGCCTAAAGGGAAAAATTTTTCCCTCACAAGGACTAAAAATACCCATAATAATCCCTAACGTATTTAAGCATGTTTTTTGAATATTTCTGTTTATATTTGCTTGATATTTGATATGCGCATTCCTCTTATAACAAAAACGTGCACCATAAAGTGATTCTTATTTGTAGGGGGTGAAATGGGGGCCAAAAAGGGATAAAATGGTACATATTAAACGACAACAGCTAGAAACACGAAATTCGGTGTGTACATTCCTCTAATAGAGTAGATACATATTATAAAAGTATTTTTTCCAAATTCGTACTTTTAAGGGATAAAATAGGCATAGAGGGATAAAAATGGTACCAACCAAACGGCTGTACCTAGAATAATGAAATTCGGTGTATACATTCCTCTGATTGCAAAGATAAGTAAAATACACGGATTTTTCAAAATGCGTACTTTTTGGGATTAAAATGAAAAAGGGGATAAAAATAGTACCAATCTAATGACCGCAGCTAGAGTCATGAAATTCGGAGTATACATTCCTCTGGCTGCGAAGGCACGGAAAATAGACGAATTTTTCGAAATTCGTACTTTTTGGGGTTAAAATGAAAAAAAGGGATAAAAATAGTACCAATCAAATGACCGCAGCTAGAGTCAGGAAATTCGGAGTATACATTCCTCTGACTGCGAAGACACGGAAAATGGACGAATTTTTCGAAATTAGTACTTTCAAGGGATACAATGGTACAGAGGGATAAAAATAGTACCAACTAAACGACTACAACTAGAATGATAAAATTCTAATTGCGTAGAAACATCAAGGGGGTAAAAATGGTACCAACCAAATGGAATCATGGAATTCGGTGTATACATTCCTCTGACTGCATAGACACGCAAAATAAAAAGTTTTTTTTTTTCAAATTCGTACTTTTTCTTTTACGGCAAAAATTGGTTGAATCATGAAGTTAGGTTATTTTGCACTATGTACGTCTAATAATGGATTTTCAAAATTTGTATTTTTGAAATTCAAATAGAATGGAAATACAACCAACTGTAGCACCCACTATCTACCAATATTTATGGCTTTGAAAATATTTTTGAAAATATAAATAGAAGAATAATTATTTTTTGAATTGACGTATTGGTAGCCTTGCCTTATAAGCGTGGTTTGATATAATTAAAATATATTTATTTATAAAATTAATTTTTCAATATTTGTATTTGTTTTGGTTTGGCTAAATTAAAAAAATTATATTTTCCTTCAATATTACTGCACTTCTACGAAAACCGACAACCTCTGTGGAATGTAATCCATGGTGAAGGGTATATAAAGTTCGGCCCGGCCGAACTTAACGCCGTTTTTATTTGTTTTTTTTAATTTCAATGGAGTTGTTGTCCTGGCTCAAAACTTTTTGTATCTATATATTGTAGAATTCTAATTTATTTATTACTTGGCTGCACACCACCTTTTTCGTCAACCAATAATAATAAATAAACAGCGATCACTATTCTACAGAAGGTATATAAATTACTTAAATGCCAAAAAAATGTTAGTTGAGTCTTTTTATATTTTGGTAACGATATATATATATTACCAAAATATAAAAAGACTCAACTAACATTTTTTTTGCAAATCGATATTTTTCTTTATTATGACCGAAGTTGTTGTGTTTTGTTAAAGTAACAAAAATCTCGATTTGCAAACAAAATTAGTTGAGTCTTTTTTATATTTGGGAATATTTTCAGTAACGCAACTCTTTTATATAGAGTTGCGTTACTGACTTATCATTGACCAGCGGCCAGACCAAAAGGCTGAAGCCAGGGTTATGGGCCAAAAAGGGATAAAAATGGTACATATCAAACGACAACAGATAGAAACACGAAATTTGACATGTACATTCCTCTTATTGAGAATATACATAATATAAAAGCATTTTTACCAAATTCGTACTTTTAAGGGGTTGTAATAGAGGTATAAAAATGGTTCCAAACTGCACCTAAAATAATGAAGTTCCTCTGATTGCGTAGGCACGTAAAATAAAGAGAAAAGAGAAAATGGTACCAACCAAATGGACGCAGCTAGAATCATGGAATTCGGTGTATACATTCCTCTGACTGCATAGACACATAAACTAAAAAGATTTTTCTAAATTCGTACTTTTTTACTTTTACGGCAAAAATTGGTTGAATCATGAAGTTATGTTATCTTACACTGTGTACGTGAGAGATAATGGATTTACAAAATTTGCACTTCTGAAACACAATCAGCTGTAGCACCCACTATCCACCAATATTTATGGTATTTAAGCTTTTTTTTGAAGATTTCTGTCTTATATTTACTTTTTGAATTACTAATTTAAGAACTTTTATTTCTGGCAGTTATTAAAAATATACCCTTACAATGACATTTCTCATCTTATGCACACCAAAGTTGTTTTAGTGTTAGTTTGAAAGTGGTCTAAGTCATACTATATCCACTAATATTGATGTGTGGCGACGCAAACAAACATTTTTTATTTATAATGGCCATTTTAGGTGATTCAGATAATATGAATAACATATACACTGAAAGAAAAACGTACGTAACCGGAACGAAATTGTACGTTGCTGCAGCGAATTTGGTCATTGAAAGTCAACGGACGTCGGCGTTCGTTCTGCAACGAACAAAGTTTCGTCGATACAACGAATCTTGATTTAATGGAAATTATAGTTCCGCAACGAATCTTGAAATAATGGAAATTATAGTTCCGCAACGTTTCGTTGCCGCAACAATGCTCTTTTGTTGCTGCAGAAATGCTGATTCGTTGCTGCAACAACTCTGTTTCGTTGCTACAACAACGCGGTTTCCTTGCTGAAACAATGTGGTTTCGAAAATATTCGTGGCATTAAATTAAACATTTTCGTTGCAGCAACGAAACTTTATCGTTGCACCAACGAACGCCGACGTTAGTTGATTTTTAAAAACAATATTCGTCCCGGCCTCGAACGTTTCTCTTTCAGTATAGATAATTTAGTTCCATGGTGACCACCGGCAGTGGACTTCGAAGTGATTATTCGCAACAGCAGCTCAACTACTTAAGGCAGAACTCCAACAACGGGAATGAGAATTACTATCGAATACATCCCAAAAACACACACACTAGAAAAACACAAACATAGTTTGTGTGTCTCCGATTGTTGCACCAACGTATAAATTGTTGCTGCAACGATATCAGTTTTGTTGCTGCAACGAATGAGTTGTTGAGGCAAAGTGTAAATTTCGCGATATTAAAATAAATTTTAATAAATTTTGACAAAATAATATGGATTTTTATAAAAACAATGATAAATTTATAGATTTTTTGTATTGATTAATTTTTTCCCATGTAAAAAATAAAAGAGAGTATTTTCATTGCACCAACGAATAATGCATTTTTGCAGGAACGAAACTACGAAAAGTTCGAAAAAAGGGTTTTATACCATAAACGTTCAAATCGTTTTTCTGCAACGTCATGATTTGTTGTGGGAACGTAATATTTCGTTGCTGCAACGAAATGACAATAACGAATCTGTTTCGTTGATGCAAAGAACGATTTTTCTTTCAGTGTAAAATGAAATTATTTGAAAAGTAAAAAATAATTTCAATCTAAATTTTCTAGACGAATAACCTGTAAATATTTATATACATTTTTTCAAATTTTTTTGAGTTTTCTTTCATTTTTGGTAAGGATATATTACATTTGCGAAAAAAATTAAAAATTTTTAATTTTTTCAATTTTTAGAAGAATTTTTAATTTTTTCAATTTCCTGAGAGGTACCAACGTTGTCGGTTCTTTTATAAAAGTTCGATATAGTAGTAGGATATTTTAAGAAAAACAAGTAAAAAGGCGTTAAGTTCGGCCGGGCCGAACTTTATATACCCTCCACCATGGATTGCATTCCACAGAGGTTGTCGGTTTTCGTAGAAGCGCAGTAATATTACAGGAAAATATAATTTTTTAATATAGCCAAACCAAAACAAATACAAAACTTGAAAAAATAATTTTATAAATAAATATAATATTTTAATTATTTCAAATTAAAAAATAAATATTCTTATATTTATATTTTCAAAGCCATAAATATTGGTAGATAGTGGGTGCTACAGTTGGTTGTATTTCCATTATATTTTAATTCCAAAAGTACAAATTTTGAAAATCCATTATCAGACGTACATAGTACAAAAAAATCTAACTTCATGATTTAAATAATTTTTGCCATAATAGAAAAGGTACAAATTTGGAAAAAAAACTTTTTATTTTGCGTGTCTATGCAGTCAGAGGAATGTATACACCGAATTCCATAATTCCAGCTGCGACCATGTGGTTGGTACCATTTTTACCCCCTTGACGTTTCTACGCAATTAGAATTTCATCATTCTAGCTGTAGTCGTTTAGTTGGTACTATTTTTATCCCTCTGTACCATTGTATCCCTTGAAAGTACGAATTTCGAAAAATTCGTCTATTTTCCGTGTCTACGCAGTCAGAGGAATGTATACTCCGAATTTCTTGACTCTAGCTGCGGTCATTTAATTGGTATTATTTTTATCCCCTTTTTTCATTTTAACCCCAAAAAGTACGAATTTCGAAAAACTTGTTTATTTTAAGTGTCTACGCAAACAGAGGAATGCATACACCGAATTTCATTATTCCAGGTGTAGCCGTTTGGTTGGTACCATTTTTATCCCTCCGTACCCATTGTATCCCTTGAAAGTACGAATTTGGAAAAAACCTTTTATTTTTCATGTCTACGTAGTCAAAGAAATGTATACATCGAATTTCATGACTCTAGCTGCGGTCATTTGATTGGTACTATTTTTATCCCCTTTTTTCATTTTAACCCCAAAAAGTACGAATTTTGAAAAATCCGTGTATTTTACTTGTCTATGCAATCAGAGGAATGCATACACCGAATTTCATTATTCTAGGTACAGCCGTTTGGTTGGTACCATTTTTATCCCTCTATTCCCATTTTACCCCTTAAAAGTACGAATTTGAAAAAATACTTTTATATTATGTATCCACTCAATTAGAGGAATGTACACACCGAATTTCGTGTTTCTAGCTGTTGTCGTTTAATGTGTACCATTTTTATCCCTTTTTTGTCCCATTTCACCCCCTACAAATTTGCTATAAGGGGAATGCGCATACCAAATATAAACAGACATCAAGCAAATATAAACAGACATATTCAAAAAACATGCTTAAATACGCTAAAATATTAGGGATTATTATCAGTATTTTTAGTCCTTGTGAGGGAAAAATTTTTCCCTTTGGGCCGATTTCGTCCCATTTCAATCTCAACCGATCTACGACTATAAGACGCATTTATGGAAAATTTGAACGTTCTAGCTCCTTTCGTTTAGATGCTAGCGTGCTTTCAACAGACGGAAAGACGGACGGACGGACATGGCTAGAACGTCTTAGAATTTTATGACGATCAAGAATATATATACTTTATAGGGTCGCAGGTCGATATTTCAGTATACCCCCATCCTGGAGGTGGAGGGTATAATAATTAATATAATCATTTAGAAAATCAAAATCAAATGTGCTTCTCGTTCGTTTGTGAGAATCATTTCCTTAAAGAGGTCGGTTTTGATGTTGAAAAGTCGCTGCGAAGCCGCTCGAAAAGACTTTTGACATGGTCGAAATCATGATCGTGGTAGTCTGCAGCCAAGTAATAAATGTCACCATGCCATTTGTCAATAAATTTGCATTCTATTAAATATAGAAGCAAAATGGTCTTGAGTCAGGACAATATCCCAGTTCAAATTGTAAAAACTTTAAAAAATGTAACGAGGATATACCATTGTACTTTAATATTTTAAAAGTAATTGAAATTGCCTGCAAAACAAGGTAGAGGACAAGTATTTCACGAGTTACAAGCGATTGCATGAACTGTTAAATTGGTCATAACTCGTGAAACAAATATAATTTCTTTCAAAAATGAGAAGAATGCATAGCCATACTTTCAAAACAATCTCAACTATCGCGCCGTATGACATAATTATATTTTCTTTATTTATTTATTATGGTCTGAGTCACTCAAAGAATTAATAATTCTCCAAATGCATGATTCGATTTGGAGCATTATGTTTAAATAGAATAAGGATGAGCCCTATAGGTCTGGTCGTGTAAAGGTTTCGGATGCGAAGAGTTTGTTTATTGTCCATATTTAACTCTGAATCTGTGATTTTTCAAATGGCGTTTATGTCTCCGCCGGAGAGAACAAAAATTAAATGGATTTTGGGGATTCTCTGTAATACTACATCTCCCTTTCCCGGACATTAATGGGCGACTGCATTCGACTGTCAAAGCATATCAATATTTTCCGCTTAACCTCCTCTTTTACAAAATCTTTTATAGTCTCAGCTTACATTGAGTACCTTTTCTTGCCTTGGCAAGAAATCAAAACAGTTTTTGATTTCTGCGCCACTTATCCTGAAATTGAGAACGAAATCAATGTATACAACATCCAAAACAACAACAGGATTTGCTGCCATATGAAAAAGCCTTTTTGCGGATAATCTGTTAAATTAACAGCGTTACAGGTTACCAGCGGTGACACTTGTTAGCATGGCAAAGGACAAAGGCAAGGGAAGAGAAATGTCCTGTCCTCTCCCATATCAAATGCTTATCCCTGCCCCCGACATGACTGAAAACAGGAAGAAAAGATCAAATTTAACATGAATAGAATGAAAACAAAAGCAACAACTTTGAATTAAGATGACAGTGCCGGGATAAAAGGACAACACGCACACATTCTTAACGAAAAAAAGGTTAAATTATGCATTCCAAGGAAACACACACTCTCAGAGTCATGGAACATAATCAAATGATATAAGACACTACGATATGGACTTCCATGCGAGGGGAAGGAATGGAATTCAACAGCAGCAGCAGCAGTAGTCATGGCATATAAAACCTAATGTTGTGACAAACTCTTGTGATCCGGTGGGGGAGGGTGAGGGGGGAGTGAGCCGCCCAGGGTGGTTAGCGGCGCAACACACCGCTGAACCAACACCAAGAAACCTTCAAAGGAACATGAGTAATAACAATTGTCACCAACGACGTGTGGCACCCATCCAACCCCCATTTAAAACAGGAGCAACAGCAACAACATCCACATCCACATAGACATCGTCATCGACCTCATCAACGGGGGTAAAAATAGAGGCAAATGTAAGCAACTATTTGGCCTTAAGGTTGGAACATTTGTTTTGCCCGTACGAGTTGTGAATACATTATCAACTCCAAGCCCACAACCAGGATGAAGGACCAAAAGTTGCATGTGGGTGGGTGTGTGTGTGTGTGTGATATCATTCACGCGGAATAATGATTATTGTGTTGCTTTGCATTCCAGTGGAGACCGACTGAATGAATGACAGAAAGACAGACACATTGTACAAAGACTCAGCGAGAGAGTGAGAGAGAGTGAGAGAGAGCGAGCGAAAAAATGCCTTAAAATTCAAGGGTTTGATGATGATGAAGATGATGCTGTTCCACACGCAATGCCAGCACAACCAGAACCAGACCCACTTCTGCCTCCATTAACAGCACCAACACCAAAGCCGCCACCACTCTTCCTACCACCCCAGACACTGTCTTCATCGATCTTTCAACAACCTTCTGGTTTATTCAAATGCACATAGACACACCCATACTTGTGGAGACCTAGACCCATGCACGCGTACAAAGAAGCACAGTGGGTTGGTTGTGGTTTTTGTAGATTCCATCATAGAATGGGGGGTATAGTAGCCGAGTTCGTCTATTGGAAGCGCGCTAGCATCTAAACCAAAAGGAGGGACCAAATTTTCCAAGAATACGTCTTGAAAATGGATGAATTCGATCCAGTGGGTAAAATGTTCCCTAACAAGGACTGGGAATACCCTAATAACTCATAATATTTGGAGAATTTAAGCAATTTTTTTAAGATGTCTGCAATGATATTTGGCAGGTTCAGAGTATGAAATGGGACAAAAAGGGATAAAAATCGAAAAAAGTGATATTTCGAAATTCTAACTTTTAGGGTCAAAATAGACAAAAAGGGTTAAAAATTGATACAGCCCAAATGGTTGTACCTAGAATACTAAAATTCGTTGCGTACATCACCTTAACTGCATATACGTTCAATATAAAGGAATTTTTTTTAAATTTGCACTTTTAAGAGGAAACGTGGTGGAAGGGGATAAAAATGGTACCAATCAAAAGGCAGCAGCTGGAGTAATCAAAATTCGCCTATACTTTCCTCTGGCTGCGTACACATGAAAAAGACAGCGCTCTCTCGATATTCGTACTTTTTGGGGTCAAAATGGGCAAAGAGGGATAAAATTGGTACCAACCATATGGCTGCAGCTAGAATCATAAAAATCATTGTGGACATTCCCCTGACTGTATAGACGTTCAAAATAAAGAAAATTTTCGACATTTGTACTTTTAGGGCGAAACGGAGCAAAAGTGGGATAAAAATGGTACCAATCAAACCGCTGCATCTAGAATAATGAAAATCGGTATATTTTTCGCTATGGCTGCATGGACTTGAAAAATAAAGTGATCTTTTGATATTTGTACTTTTTGGGGCCATAATGTACAAAGAGGAGGGATAAAAATGGTAGCAGCTATGCTCATAAAGTTCGATGCGTACATTCCCCTAACTGTATAGACGTGCAAAATAAAAAAATCTAAATTCGTACTTCAAGGGGTGAAATGTGGACAAAGGGGATAAAAATGGTACCAATCAAAATGCAGCAACTGGAGTAATCAAAATCGTTCTATACTTACCTCTGGCTGCGTTGACATGAAAAATAAAGGGATCTTTTGATATTCGTACTTTTTGGGGTCAAAATGGGCAAAAAGGGATTAAACTGGTACCGACCAAATTGCAACAGCTAGAATCACAAAATTCGGAGTGTACATTTCTCTGACAAATAAAGAAAAAACAAATTTAAATTTTAACTTTTAAGAGGAAACGGGGTGAATGGGGATAAAAATGGTACCAATCAAAATGCAGCAACTGGAGTAATCAAAATAGTTCTATATTTACCTCTGGTTGCATATACTTGAAAAATAAAGCGATTTCTCGAGATTCGTACATTTAAAGTCAAAATGGACAAAGAGGGATAAAATTGGTACCGACTAATTAGCAGCAACTAGAATCATAAAATTTATTGTATACATTTCCCTAACTGAAAAGACGTGCAAAATAAAAGGCATTTTCGAAATTTGTTCTTTTAGGGGGAAACGGAGTAAAAGGGGATAAAAATGGTGCCAAACAAACGGCAGCAGCTGGAGCAATCAAAGTCGTTCTATACATTCCTCTGGCTGCGTAGACTTGAAAAATAAAGCGATCTTCTGATATTCGTACCTTTTGAGGTCAAAGTAGGGAAAGGGATAAAATTGGTACCGACTAAATGGCAACAGCTAGAACCATAAAATTCGTTGCGTTCGTTCCCCTAACTGTACAGACGTGCAAAATAAAGAAAATCGTCGTAATTTTTATTTTTAGGTGGAAACGGGTGGAAGGGGATAAAAATGGTACCAATCAAATGGCAACAACTGTAGTAATCAAATTCCTATTCCTTCCGCGTAGACTTGAAAAATAAAGCGATATTTTGATATTCGTATTTTTGGGGGTCAAAATGGGCAAAGAGAGATACTATTGGTACCAACCACATGACTGTAGCTAGAATTATAAAATTTGGTATGTGTAGAAGCGCAACATAAATCATTTTGGATATTTGTACTTTTAGTGAAAACGGGGCGGAAGGGGATACAAATGGTACAAATCAAACGGATGCAGCTAAAATCACGAAATTCGAATCACGAAAAATAAAAAACGATTTTTCGAAATTCATAGGTTTAGGTACAAAATAGGGTAAAAGGGATAAATTTGGTACGGAGCAAAGGGTTGTAGTTGGAATCGTGGAAAAGATAACGGAAATTCGAAAATCGTACTTTCAGGATGAACATTTGATTGAAATGGAAGTAATCAATCGACTGTAGCTGTAATCACGATATATTTGAAATGATTCCGCAAATTCTATTCCACTTGAAGCTTGACTTTTCACACGTGTACTTCTCAATAAGGGCCATAACTTCTACATTTATCCATACATTTTCTTCAAGTAGGCCTTGGTTTCTACGTTTGGATGATAGCTATTAAAAATAAAACATAATATTCAATTATCTAATTTCTAAAGGTGTTTCTCCCGTTAATAAAATAAAAATTAAAAAATTCAAGATTTTTCAAAATCCATACACTTATCCATAGATCTTTTACATAGAGACGTGGTCTTCTACGATAGAATGTTAGCTATTAAAATATAAAACAAAATATATTTCCTATTTTTGATGGTTCTTTGGGGCAACAATTTTTTAAATGTATTTTTCTTTTGTCAGCATGCCATTTGTAAATAAATTAGCATTCTTTTAAATATAGATGCAAAATGGTCTTGAGCCAGACAACATCCCATTCAAATATATTTTTTCCAATTTTTTTTTTTTTCATTTATATTTTATGGGTTTGGGGATAGAATTAAAAAAATAACTTTTCATTTTGGAAAAAAGATAAATTTTACTACGTTAGCGATTAAAATCTAAAACAAAATATTTTTCCGATTTTTTTCTTCTATATTTTATGGGATTTTTTAGGCCAGCAAATTAAAAAAATCTTATTTTTCTTCAAAAAAAAAACAATTATTAAAATATAAATATTTTTTCTGATTTTTCCTTCTCTTTATATGTTTTTAGGGTAGCAATTTTTTTTATTTTTAAATATCATTTTTCTTACAAAATCTTATTTTTCTTTTTGAAAAAAAAAACCAAAAAATAAAACAAAATATTTTTAATTTTTTCTTTTATTTTAGGGGTTGTTTTGGGGTTTTTTTTTATGTGTTTTTTTGGTGCAGCATTTTTTTAATGTATTTAAAAAAATAAATATTAGCATGTTAGCTATTAAAATAAAAATATATATATTTTTTCTTTTGCGTCTACACTTATCCATATATCTTTTACATATCGACGTTGTTTTCTGCGATAGAATGTTAGCTATTAAAATAAAAAATATATTTTTTCCAATTTTTTTCTTTTATTTTGGGTTTTTTGGGACTAGAATTAAAATAAAAATATTTTTCATTTTGGAAAAAATGATATTTTTTATTTTTTCCGATTTTTCCTACTAAAAATTAAAAAAAAAAAAAACAATTTTCTTATTTTTCTTTCTTTAAATCGCATGTTTCTTACAAAATCTTATTTTTCTTTTGGAAAAGAAAATCACTATGTTAGTTATTAAAATATGAAAAAAATATTTTTAGATTTGTTCTTCTATATTTTATAGGTTTTTGGTGGTAGCAATTTTTTTAATGTATTTTTCTTTTTGAAAAAAAAATACTATGTTAGCTATAAAAATAAAAAATATATATTTTTTCCAATCCTTTTCTTCTATTTTTATGGTTTTTTGGGGGTATTAAAAAGATGTATTTTTCTTTAAAAAAATACATTTTACTTTGTTAGCTATAAAAATAAAAAACATATATTTTTTATGTTTTTTTTGAGATAGAATTAAAAAAAAATAAAAAATTTTTCATTTTGGAAAAATGAAAAATTTTAATTTTTAATATTATTCCGATTTTTCCTTCTATATTTTATGGGATTTTTAGGGACAGCAAATTAAAGGAAAAAAACAATTTTCTTACTTTTCTTCAAAAAATCAATTATTAAAATATAAATATTTTTTCCAATTTTTTCTTCTTTTTATAGGTTTTTTGTTAAGGGCAGCAATTTTTTTTAAATCGCATGTTTCTCACAAAATCTTATTTTTCTTTTTGAAAAGAAAATTTACTATGTTAGCTATAAAAATAAAAAATATATATTTTTTCCAATCCTTTTCTTCTATTTTTATGTTTTTTTTGGGTATTAAAAAAAATTTAGATTTGTTCCTCTATATTTTGGGTTTTTGGGGGTAGCAATTTCTTAATTTATTTTTCTTTTTGAAAAAAAAAAAAATAAATTTTACTATGTTAGCTATAAAAATAAAAAACATATATTTTTTTCCATTTTTTTTTATTTTTTTTGTTTATTTTTGGGATAGAATTAAAAAAAAAATAAATAATTTTTCATTTTTGAAAAAAGATAAATTTTACTATGTTAGCTATTAAAATATAAAACAACTTCCGATTTTTATGAGTTTTCTGGGGTAGAACAAATTTAGTTTGGAAAAAATGTCAAAATATTTTTTTTTATTTTATTCAAGAAAAAATGTCTTAATAGTTTTTTAGAACAAAAGATATGACTGAGTAAACCCCCAAAACATCGCACATTTTTTCAAAAAACGCTTTCACCACACTTCATCAAAATCGTAAAAACTTTGAAAATTGCTCTCCGAGCGCCTTCGTATGGTAGCAATGACATGTTTCGATGTAAGTCGGCCGTGGTTCTAAGTCAATCAAACTTTACTTGTGATTGTTTTGATACCATTAAAAATTAAAAAAAAAATTATTTTTGGACACTCTAGTACCCTTTCTGAATTTAACACCCGCATACTTTAGATGATTAACAAATTTTCACAATTTTGTATTTTCAGACACAAATGTATATTTCCAAAAAAAATTAATAATAATCCCAATGTGGCCGTTTGGAAAAAGTTGGGCTTATAGAGCATTTAAACTTTTCCACATTAGAAGATGATTAAATAATTTCATATTTTTTTATATTCTGGCACAAAGTTTTTTAGCAAATTTTTCAAAAATTTAAATGTGGAAAATGAGAGTCTCATTTGCCCAAATTTTCCCACACACGGTTCCTAGTTCGAACTTAGGGCCGCAACAAATAAATTCCAATTTATTCTATTTATTGCTAAACATTTCATTTCTCTTCATCTGCGACCAGCTGCTTCCAATGCTTCTGCTTCTACGATTGTTCTCCAAGTATTTGCTGGTCTACCTCGCCTACGACTGCTTTTCGACTGATATCGTCATAAGGTTTTCTCATTGTGCACCAGATCCACTTTCATTTACGACCACGAATTTGTAAGAGAATTCGTTCCTCTTCGATTTTATGCGACAATTTCTGCACAATGCTTAAGACAAATTGTGGAATTATCCAATTGATTTTTTTAGGAGGTACTATGGCTTAATAGGATAAATGATTGTAAACTGGTTTAGCCTTTCTCCTCTTCCACAAATCGTGCAACTATTTCATTAAAATACATCCAATACAATAATGATTTTTAGAATATTCTCAATTCCTTAAATAACATTTATCATTAAAGATTTTTTAAAGTATGATTTAATATACTTCTATAAACTGTTATTAATTTTATCTTTAAAAAAGTTTTGAAGTTTTAAAAACATTAACATTTTATTGGAATAAGTAGAAAGTTGTTTTCAAAATTGTATATTCAATTCTATATATTTTCAAAAATAACCTTATGCAAACCACTGTGCCGCGTCATCTCATCCATACATACATACATTTACTTCGATTTGATACATTTACATTTGCATTTGATGTTATAACGGGTAATAAAGTTATATTATCCTTAACATTTACGATAATCACGTGTAAATTGTGCAGACTGTGCGTGAGTGTGAGTGTCGTGGGTGGGTGGCTGGAGGTGGGGTGTGGCTGTGGTGTCGACTTCTACTTCTTCTTTACGGGGGGAAATTGGAAAATAGAAATCATACAGGTTTCGTAAATATAGCACACCAACCAATCTCCTACCCCTACCTCCAGCCAGCTTGAAGTGGGAGAAACGATGACACATCCTGCTGCCAAGGAGGCAAAAAACAAAAAATCATTTAAATCGGAATAAATTTAACGCAAAGTAATCACCAAAGGAACCATAAATAAGTGGATAACAAATCAGAGCTGGTTTTACGGTATTTGTTACCCAAATCAAAAAAAAAAAAACAACGCACAAGAAAAGTGGATTTTTGTCATCAGGAAACACAGGGAATATTTTTTGTTCATATGGCTCGGGGACTGAGGCACGGTATTTTAGTCTTAAAAAACATAATATTGAAATATATAATATTGAAATTCTGCAAAAGCCTTCTTCTTAATGACGAAAAATATATTTACGAATCGGATTCCCTCCTACCATTTAGTATCAAGGAAGCATTTTGCCTTTGAACATGCCCAGGAGAAATCTTCGTCTTACACATGGACTTATGCAGCAGAAACAGTATCTCTGTTCCATATGGGGAGAAAGAAAAATACTTATTTCTGTTTCTTATGGAGGAAAAACTGATGAAGTATGAAGTCCTCCTGTTAAATGTGAGTGTAGAGGGGAAGAAAAAATCTTCATGTTCGAGATTAGAAGAAGTCTTTCAAGTATTTTCACATTTCCATATGAGAATTGTTTTTCCATATAGGAAGGACAAGTCTCATCCATACGATGAGCAACAGTCTTCTTCTAAGGCGAATAATCTTCCCATTCGATTGAACCAAAGAAGTAGTCTTGCTGTTCCTTAAGGGGTAAAAGTAGAAGAATTTCGATATTAGATAATTATATATTAGAGAAAGAAGATTTAAAGATTCTAAGCTATAATATCTAACATGACAGCTACTCTGAAAATAGTATAATATAGATAGGAGATGTCTTTAAATACATGATGAGTTTCCCATTTCCATGGGAAGAAGGAAAATAGTTCTTCTCTTCCCTTATACTACTCTTAATGTATACTAAGGGAAGACATATCCTTCGACCTTCAGAGAGTTTATACCCTTCGAAATACATATGTATATATATGACTAAATACATATGTATATCGAAAACTAGTGGATATTGGAAAATTTGTATAACATACTCTGAAAGATTGTGGCGAGGTATCAAAATAAAAAGTACCAAAATGACGCATGGAACTAATATAGAACTAAGAATGCAAAATTATTTGCAAATATCATGGTGACAGAAAATACGCACACAACCACTATCATTATTTTATTTTTTTTTTCCTTCGTGAGCGTGTGTGAACGTGAGTCAAAAATCACTCCGGCGCCCATCTTTATTTCAGACCCTACACCACTTCGTGGACTAGGGTATTATAAGTTAGTTTTCCGCCAAATGTTTGTAACACCAAGAAATAATCGAGCTAGACCCACCTTTATGTATACGGATCGGCTTAGAATCACCAGTTGAGTCGATTTAACGATGTCTGTCTGTCCGTCTGTCCGTCTGCTGTCCATCTAAGCTTGTTCGCACTCTACAGGTCGCAATTGTTGTCCGATTGTCATGAAACTTGGCAGAAGTTACTTTTTTTTGGCCAAGGACGATCGGTATTGAATTTGGAGGAAATCGGTTCAGATTTATATATAGCCCCCATACAAATGTCGCTCCCGATTTCACTTTTTCCGCTTTAGAAACCACATATTGTACCCGATTTTCTTTAAATTTGGTACAACATTTTATAATCGAACTAGAAACACTTATGCTGAAAGTGGGTAAGATAGGTTCAGATTTAGATATAGCCCCCATATAAATGTCGCTCCCGATTTGACTTTTTCAGCTTTAGAAACCACATATTGTACCCGATTTACTTTAAAATTGGCACAACATTTTATAATCGAACTAGAAACATCTGTGCTGAAAGTGGATACGATCGGTTCAGATTTAGATATAGCCCCCATACGAATGTTGCTCCCGAATGTTTAACCGATTTTGGCCAAACTTTACATATTATATTTCACCAATAAACATACATTCCAGGTATCAATATACCCCCATACAAATGTCCTTTCCTTTAACATTTTTTGTGAAATACTTACATTTACAGGATGCAAAAATCCTTCCCGATTTCACTTTTTTACCGGACCGACATTTTACATCGGAAGTTTTTCATATTTTGCAAATTATATTATATTTATATTTCATACTAAGAATACCTACTTTAAAAGTGATCTATATGGCCCATTTTTTAATGTAGCGCCCTTACAAATGGCCCCCTTTTTTATTAGGGTTTAGTTTCGCGTATTAGGGTTAGTTTCGCGCCAAATGTTTGTAACACCAAGAAATAATCGAGCTAGACCCACCTTTAAGCATACGGATCGGCTTAGAATCACCAGCTGAGTCGATTTAACGATGTCAGTCTGTCCGTCTGTCCGTCCGTCTGCTGTCCAATCTACTGGTCGCAATTGTTGTCCGATTGTCATGAAATTTGGTAGAAGTTACTTTTTTTGGCCAATGACGATCGCTATTGAATTTGGAAGAAATCGGTTCAGATTTAGATATAGCCTCCATACAACTATCGCTCAAATTTACCATATTACTTCTCTAGAATACGCATTTTACATGGGATCATGACAAAATTTTCAGTATCGTGTTATATTTAAACTAGAAACAGCTAAAGGGAAAGTGGACCACATGGGTCCATGTTTTGATATAGCCCTCATACAAATGTACCTCCGATTTACAATATTACTGTTCTCAAATGCACATTTTACATCGGATCTTGATCAAATTTCCCACACAGTGTTATATTTAGACTAGAAATAGCTATTTTGAAAGCCAGCTATATAGGTCAATGTTTTGGTATAGCCCCCATACAAATGGGGTTAATAGTGTTAACTAGAACCCATATCTGACATTGGATCTTGATAAAATTTTGCACATCATGTTATATTTTTAATGTAGCGCCCTTACAAATGGGCCCCCATTTTTATTATTACCCCTCTAGAACCACAATTTACATCGGCAGTTTATCAAATTTTGCAGATTATATTATATTTCAACTAAGAATGCATTCTATGAAAGTCAAATATATGGGTCCATATTTTGGCATAACCCCCATTCTACTCTATTACAGCTCTAGAACACACATCGTGCATTGGATCTCGATACAATTTTGCAGGTCATGTTATATTTCAATATAGAATACATACATTGAGAGTGAGGGCCCATTTTTTAATGTAGCGCCCTTACAAAAGGTCCTCATTTTTATTATTATCCCTCTAGGACCTACCTCTTACATCGGAAGTTTTTCAAATTTCGCAGATTAAATTATATTTCAACTAAGAATACACCAATACCTCGCTTTGCGCCGTTTAGTTTTTTTTTTCGAAGTTGTGTCGCTGCTGAATTAGTACTAATTTTCACTGTGCGTCGTTAGATTTTCGAAGTTGCGTTGTTTTCGGGTTCGAGTCTTTAATGCTAGAGTTTTGGAAATTATTTCTGATTCGTGGGAGGAGGTTAAACCATCTTGCATGAATGGTGTTTGGACCAAAATATAGCCTGAATGTGTTCACAGAATATGCGCTGCAGAAGTTGATGGTACACCAGCTGTTCGTCATGAAATTTCTAATTTAGCTAGAGAGTCTAATTTTGAAGGTATGGAAGAGACTAACATAAATGAATGAATTGCTAACCTCGCACAACTAAGAATTGTCTAATGAAGAACTATTGCAACTGGAATTGCAATTTGCTAATGAAGAAGATGACAGTGACCGTTCAATAGAAATCTCCGAAGAACAAAATTTAATCTCTAAACAAATTTTCCAAGCGATATGTTTGTTTGACGATGCTATGGAGACGTTCTTAAAAAAGTTCCTGACAGCGGATGGAGTTTTAAAGTGTTCCAGGCGGTAGCTACGAATATCAATTGGTACAAGGAAATTTATTTTACGTTGAATAAAACTGCTCAGCAAACATTGAACCAATTTTTTGGTAAAGACAAACGATTACGACAACAGCCGTTATGGACTCATCTGACAGTGATTTTTTTTTTTTTTTGTTTTTTTTTTTTTTTATAAATTAATTGATTTTTTTATTTTGTTTTAATTGAATTTGTTTTTTATGTATTTAATAAAATTTTGTATTATTTTTGTTTTTTTAAACATTTACTTTGTTACATATTTTAAAAAGTAGTATTTTCGTAAACCTGGGACCTTTACATGGTTTGCTATAGAAAATCATAAATCACTTTGCGTCGTTTCAATTTGCGTCGTGTTTTTTGCAACGTAACCACGCCAAGTTAGGTATTGGTGTACATACTATGAATGTCCATAATTTGGTATATCCCAAATAGGGCCCCCATTCTACTCTATTACAGCTCGAAAACCTACATCTTACATCGGATCTTGATAAACTTTTGCAGATCATGATATATTTAATCTATGAATACCTACCGCGAATGAGAACTATATAATCCCATTTTTTGACACAGACCCCAAGCGTTGTTATAGGCCCCCTTCAAATGTCTGTCCGATTCATCCTGTTACCGTTCTATAATTTTTATTTGTCATTGGATCTTGATGCATTTTTCCAGATCATGTACTCGGAATATCTGCCGGAAATTTGGATCAAATACCATATTATTTACCATCATCGTTAAATTTTACCATAAATAATTTATAGTATGCTGTATAATTTATATGAACTACATAAAATTGCTCTCATGAAACACCAGGGTTTAGTAATCAAAGCGAGGTATATACGCAGGGAGTGGTGAAGGGTATTATATAGTCGGCCCCGCCTTACTTTGCCTTTCCTTACTTGTTTTTTACTAAAATTCCAATTTTCTCCGAACATACGTTCTATCACACCCTCCTTTATGTTCAATTAAATATACAAATGTTGGGCACGTCACTTTTACGTAGAAACATTAGTTTAGGAGTCTCTAAAAAATTGAAAAATAATTTATTTTTCTCCACAAACTATACTATATACAAATTTTTTGCAGGCACACAGATAATTTTGAAAAATAGGAAAATATCAGAAACAAATATTTTGTTCTTTTAATACCTAAAAACAATATACAGTTGAACTTCGATTAACCGTGACTCTATTAAAGCTGAGTGGTTGATTTTTTACCTCTATCAACCGTGATTTACCTCTATTATACGTGATGCACATGTCCATGTGACTGCTTGTTTGTTTTTTTTTTTCGTATAATACACACACATCTCTCATATTAAAATTCGGTGATTCCCCTTTTTCATGAAAGTATAATTTTCATATCAAATTTCATATGCATTCATCAGTGTGAAATTTGATCTGTCAAGACGTGTTTTCCTTACATCATGCCACCGTCAAAAACTAAATCCGCGAAATCAATTAAAGAAAAAAATGGAGCTGATTAATGAATACTCAAAACGTAAAGTACCTTTTAAAATGTTGTCTGAAAAATATGGAGTTGGCATTCAAACTGTATCCGATTTAATAAAAAACAAAGATCGGATTTTAAAATTTTGCTCCGATACTGATTCAATGCTTGGCCTTAAACACAGATATACACTAAAAACATCCGAAAATCCAAAAGTTGATTTCGCAACATATGAATGGTTTCGGCAAGAAAGATTTAAGGGAACTCCAATTTCAGGTAAGTTAACTGAAATCGAGATATTGTATGAACTTAAACTGAAATTTGCTTCTGAACTTCAGGCGAAATGATTGTCGAAAAGGCAAAAATGTTCCATTTAAAGTTAAACATGAATTCAGAGTGCACTTATTCATTTGGTTGGTTGGATAAATTCAAAAAACGTCATGGAATCCGTCGACTGAAATCTACGGGAGAAAAGGAGTGTGCTGATTATGAGTCTGCTACGACGTTTGTGGACGACTTGGATGAAATCGTAGACATGGTTACCCAAAGCCAAGAAGATGAGCTTGATTCAAATTTCGAGGAATCAGATGGAGGAAATGCGGACGAAACGCCTACATTGGCTCAGGCAATAGAGGCTAGTAGTATTTTGTTAGATTTTTAGAAAACTTTAATTGTCCAAGTATTTCAGAACCAGATAGAATGCAAATATATCGCATACATACTCATTTGTTGGAAGAACAATCAAAAGCTAAAAGCATAAGACAGACTTTCATAAAAGATTTTTTTAAATAAATGTATGTATTCCTAGAGATATGATAAGTTATTTATAGACGCAGATTTACATGTTTTTGTCAAAAATAAATAAAAATAATAAAATGTATACATGTAAAATTTTACCTCTTTTAACCGTGATTTTCGGTTATCCGTGATTAGCCCGGTCCCGAGCATCACGGTTAATCGAAATTCAACTGTATTATCTAAAAGGTCTATGGATAAATGTAGAAGTTATGAGACTTGTTGTAGACGAAAAGAATATTTTTTAAAAATATGATTTTTTACATTTTTTGGTTAAATAATACGAAATAGCGCATTAAAATAGGACACCGGCTATTTTAAAAATTAACTACAGGACATTTTTCGCAATATTTAAACAATGATTTTTTTAGAATTGTTACTTCTACAGAGGACCTTATCTTCTACATTTATCTATAGATTTTGTTCAGTAAGGCCTTGTTTTCTTCGCTAGCACACCAGTTATTATAAAATTAAACTAAATATTTTATTATTTAATTTGCAAAGTGTTTCTATGCTACATTTAACCACAAATTTAGGAATTCATGTTTTTTTTTTAGAAATATATTTTGCGTCTACGAAGGACCATAACTCCTTCTGTTATCCATAGATCTTTTTCATTTAATGAATATTTTCATTCTTAGAATGTTAGCTATTCAAAGAAAAAACAAAATATTTTTCTTCAATTTTTTTAGTTTTTCAGTTTTTTTTTTCTTAAAAAAATATTTTTTCTCAATTTATTTTTTCTTCGATTTTTTTCGTGCCATTTTTTTTGAAGTAAAAATATTTCCTGTTCCTAACTTACTGTTTCTATGTGAAAGTGATATTTGCAACATTTGTAGCCATTATAATTAGCTTTAATTGAAAATATTGGAAGTTGTTATCGGTCTCAAATTTCGAAAATGAGAATTTTAGTAAAAATTAAATAAAAAAAAATAAAAAAAAAATAAAATTTTGCCCATAAATAACTATGTCATAGTGATATTCGCAATATTTGTAGCTATCCTACCTTGGACATATAGGAGGATATTATCAGACTTATATTCTCAAAATGAGAGTATAAATCTTAAAGATACCTTCGGCGAAAATTGGAATTTTAGTAAAAAAAAAATAAATAAAAATGTATCCATAATTCTTCAAAATTTTCAACTATTTTTGCTGAGTTTCCCCTTCCTCTGTATTCCAAGTTCAAATA
This sequence comes from Polietes domitor, assembly GCA_947397865.1. Classification (NCBI taxonomy): domain Eukaryota; kingdom Metazoa; phylum Arthropoda; class Insecta; order Diptera; family Muscidae; genus Polietes; species Polietes domitor. The sequence continues at coordinate 152,782,715 of OX377619.1, read as the reverse complement.
CTTCTGCAATAAAATCGTGGCAGACCTAATTCTGGTGGTCTTTAATATTCTATAACGTTTTTGGCTGCATTTAAGCTGACCTCATTTCTCTCTTATGACTTAATTGGCCTCGTTATTTTGCCATGAAGAAGAACGAAAATAACAACATTTAGAAAACTCTAAACACGTTTGAAATAAATGAACGTAATATAATCCGAAACTTCATAATAACAAACCACCTCCGTCTCCACCTCTCAGCTTCAGTCTCCATATGGTGTATGTGTGGTACTCCCCCGGCCCTCAGCCAAAAACTCATCATAATTTCTTAACACAAATCTTATTAACACTTGTAAAGCGAATGTATATGCCAAGCGAACTGAACAGCACTGAACGGGAATATTCAACGGCTGCTCCCTGCCACAGGATTCAATTTGAAGACATATCCACGCCACGCGGAGACAGGCAGCCTAATCACAAAAACATGTGGCATACAAATTAAGTAAATACTCGTGGCACATAACAAGGCACATGGTGGCTGCAGCAACAGCAGCAGCCAGTATCATGCCTCGAAATGTTGCATGGGCCACATACGGTCGCAGTAGCACAACGCCCCACCATCAAGCATCATTATTTTTTATTAGAGTCTCCTGGAGAACGAACAGAACGCCTGTTGGTTTTATAAACAGTTGCCTCTTTGGGGGGTTTGAGGGGTAAGAAGGATATGGGACCCGCCGGAGCTCATGTGTATCTTTCGTTGGCTACAGTATTAAATTGTAACAAATCAAAAAAATCTGTGTCAAAATACGACAAAAAAAAAGACGAGAATAAAATCTAATCAAAAACTAAAGGAAAGCCTAATACGCCGAGGACGGGGGGCAAGAGGACAGGAATGGAGCATGTGACACAGGCGACAATTCGCACTTGGATGTGGGGACAATGCCGTGAATGATGATGCTGATGCGGCTGCTGATGATGACTAATATGTTGGAGAATTAAATCTGGGATATCTAGAAGACAAAACAAACTTTAACATACTTTCTAACCTTTAGAGATTTGTTGGCTGGCTGTGGGGAGGAGGGTAGGGTGGAGCGGACAAGTTGTGAACTCTTAATCTCCGAAGAGGTTAAAGTGCAGAAAATTAAGTTAGAAGCTTATGCGGTGGCGGCGACGGCAGCATGCATTGCGTGCCATAAACGCAAACCATCCATCGGCCTCCAGCTTCCGGCTGTTAATGTGCTGGAATGTAACCCAGTTAGCAAAGCGCTGAGATGAAGTGAATGTATTGTTATTTTCTGCAGCATAGAAGGAAGAAGAACTTTACACCTTCACATCAGGGGTGGGATAGTGCACGACTTCTCGATAGCGATATGCTAGAACACCTAATTTTGTGAGGTTCGGAAAATATTTTTCATGAGCCAAAATATGTGGATGGTGGGCGAGTGTAGGTGGGCGCTCATCGGGGTCAAAGGTGAGTGAAAAGGGGTAAAGATACACAAAAAGCCCCAAAACTACCTCGGAGTAGTCCCCAGAGGAGTTAAATATAATGCAATTAAATGTTAATTTTTCAGCTCCAATATTTTCTCAGAACGTACCTACCCCTTATGTTCAACCCTTAAGGTGGTCCCCATACATTTTTTAATTTTTTTTTATGAAGGAAAGGCTCAAAACTGACTCCTAGTCAAACCTAACCCTTTTTTAATTGTAATTCAAAAGACACCAGTTGAAATTCAAAAAGTCCATTTGAAATTCAAAAAATTTCATTTGTAATTCAAAATACAACATGTGCAATTCAAAAGTCGTCATTTGTAATTCAAAAGACATCATTTGAAATTCAAAAGACATCATTTGAAATTCAAAAGACATCATTTGAAATTCAAAACTCTTCATTTGTAATTCAAAACTTTAGTTTAGTAATTTAAAAGACACCATTTGAAATTCAAAAGTTTTCATTTGAAATTCAAAAATTATTCCATTTGCAATTCAAAAAGGGCAAACAAAATTATTTAGGCAAAATATACATTAGGTTGGGCAGCATTTATTTATTTCTGTAAATTTTAATATTCTGCTGTTTAGAAAACAGATTCACACAACAGGGGATTGCAAATGGAATCTTTTGAATTTCAAATGGAATAATTTTTGAATTTCAAATGAAAACTTTTGAATTTCAAATGGTGTATTTTGAATTACAAATGACGAGTTTTGAATTACAAATGAATGAGTTTTGAATTTCATTTGAATTTTGAATTTCAGAGCTGGTGAAGGTTATAAACTATATATGAAGTTAACGACATTTTACATAATTATAATTATTAGTTGCTTATCATTTTATTAAATCTGTTTCCAAAACTGCAGAATATTCAAATTTGCAGAAAAAATAAATGCTACCCCACCTAATGTATATTATTCTTAAATAAGTTTGTTTACATTTTTGAATTTCAAATGGAATAATTTTTGAATTTCAAATGGAATAATTTTTGAATTTCAAATGTAAACTTTTGAATTTCAAATGGTGTCTTTTGAATTACAAATGACGAGTTTTGAATTTCAAATGATGAGTTTTGAATTTCAAGTGATGTCTTTTGAATTACAATTGATATTTTTTGAATTTCAAATGAAATTTTTGAATTTCAAATGGTGTCTTTTGAATTTCAAGTGATGTCTTTTGAATTACACTTGAAAATGGTGTAGTGCCGCACAGTGGGTTAGCTTCATACAACAAATAAGGAGTGCTCGTAGAATGATGAAACTTGGCACAGCGGTCGATTCGTTGGAGCCAATTTTCGATGACACTCTCACACATTTCGGCCGCTATTTCGCGTTCATTGTTGGCTCTGAGTTCTTCCAACATCGTCGGCTTGGCTTGTTGGCATAGACCAATGATCTGACAAAACACCAAAGAAAAAAATCTAGAGGAGTTAAATCGCACGAACGAGGCGGTCAATTGACTGGTCCATTTCTTGAGATAACACGCTCACCAAACTTACTCTTCAATAAATCGATTGTAACGTGTGCTGTGTGGCTTGTTACTCAGTCCTGTTGAAACCACATGTCGTCCAAGTCCTGGATATTAGGTCCGGTCAAATTTAATTGTTTTCATTTGAGTTATTTTTATTTTTATTTTTATATTTATTTTTATTTTTATTTTTATTTTTATTTTTATTTTTATTTTTATTTTTATTTTTATTTTTATTTTTATTTTTATTTTTATTTTTATTTTTATTTTTATTTTTATTTTTATTTTTATTTTTATTTTTATTTTTATTTTTATTTTTATTTTTATTTTTATTTTTATTTTTATTTTTATTTTTATTTTTATTTTTATTTTTATTTTTATTTTTATTTTTATTTTTATTTTTATTTTTATTTTTATTTTTATTTTTATTTTTATTTTTATTTTTATTTTTATTTTTATTTTTATTTTTATTTTTATTTTTATTTTTATTTTTATTTTTATTTTTATTTTTATTTTTATTTTTATTTTTATTTTTATTTTTATTTTTATTTTTATTTTTATTTTTATTTTTATTTTTATTTTTATTTTTATTTTTATTTTTATTTTTATTTTTATTTTTATTTTTATTTTTATTTTTATTTTTATTTTTATTTTTATTTTTATTTTTATTTTTATTTTTATTTTTATTTTTATTTTTATTTTTATTTTTATTTTTATTTTTATTTTTATTTTTATTTTTATTTTTATTTTTATTTTTATTTTTATTTTTATTTTTATTTTTATTTTTATTTTTATTTTTATTTTTATTTTTATTTTTATTTTTATTTTTATTTTTATTTTTATTTTTATTTTTATTTTTATTTTTATTTTTATTTTTATTTTTATTTTTATTTTTATTTTTATTTTTATTTTTATTTTTATTTTTATTTTTATTTTTATTTTTATTTTTATTTTTATTTTTATTTTTATTTTTATTTTTATTTTTATTTTTATTTTTATTTTTATTTTTATTTTTATTTTTATTTTTATTTTTATTTTTATTTTTATTTTTATTTTTATTTTTATTTTTATTTTTATTTTTATTTTTATTTTTATTTTTATTTTTATTTTTATTTTTATTTTTATTTTTATTTTTATTTTTATTTTTATTTTTATTTTTATTTTTATTTTTATTTTTATTTTTATTTTTATTTTTATTTTTATTTTTATTTTTATTTTTATTTTTATTTTTATTTTTATTTTTATTTTTATTTTTATTTTTATTTTTATTTTTATTTTTATTTTTATTTTTATTTTTATTTTTATTTTTATTTTTATTTTTATTTTTATTTTTATTTTTATTTTTATTTTTATTTTTATTTTTATTTTTATTTTTATTTTTATTTTTATTTTTATTTTTATTTTTATTTTTATTTTTATTTTTATTTTTATTTTTATTTTTATTTTTATTTTTATTTTTATTTTTATTTTTATTTTTATTTTTATTTTTATTTTTATTTTTATTTTTATTTTTATTTTTATTTTTATTTTTATTTTTATTTTTATTTTTATTTTTATTTTTATTTTTATTTTTATTTTTATTTTTTGACAATTTTTCATATCACCGGGCAGGTGGGCAATTGCTACTTTGTGCTCCTCATGGCATCAGAAATCCAACAATTTTTCTTGTTCTTGGGTCTCGTAATCTCAAGGCCCGCTTGCAACATTTTTCCCAGTTTCATCATTTGCACGAGATGTTCGATGCTGACACGATGGTTTTTCTTTATAGTCTGATAAACGGGAAATAAATAAAAGAAACAAAAATTAGTAATCCCTAAAATCCTATAATATAGGGTGAGCCATGTAATAATTTAATTTAGAATCGGCTATAAATTTGAAATTTCTGGTTTTACTGGAAAGGTCGAACTTTGACATTTAATAATGGAACACAATATCATTCATATGACTACCACGACTGGCTCGGCAGTACCTCATCCGATCAACTCAATTTTTAGTAAAATCCACACCTAACAGTGACTCCTTGTGCTTGCATTGGCTTCTCAATAGTCACGTGTGGGCTCTCTTAACCCCATATACAGCATTTTTTTTCTTGGCATAGCCACCGAGATGAAAACGAGCTTCATCTGAAAACACGAACATTTTCCAAGTAAATTTCTTACAGTTTGCGTTAAAGACTCACTACTTTGAAAGTAAGTTTTTAATATTTCCCAATATTTTCCCATTTTGCAAATGTCAAACATAGACCTGAAAATAAAAATGAATGTTATTCTACCTTTCGAAGTCAAAGTAATCGGGAGTTCAAATCAAAAATGCCACCCTATATATGTAAGTCGGTTTGACCGACTGAAACTTACTTGTTTGTCTCACAAATAGTTCTTAAAGTCAAACTTTTTTGCTGGTATTCACGAGCACTAGCACTGTGCGTAAGGCAAGATTCAGCCCAACCAAACTGTGTATTTGTAATCATACAGGTCGTCCGTGTGGAGCTTGTCCAGACAGCCTCGTCTTCAAGAGACCTCCTGACCAATGTTGGTGGTCACAGTCTTCCGTATGTAAAAGTACTCTTTGCAAATGTGACCTAAATTGCTATGCTGGGTTCAAACGAAATGGCATTTTGCATTTGCTAACACTTTTTCATCCACACACACACTAACAGAGTGTCTTCTTCACGCCAGCCCATCTCCACGCCCTCATAATGGATGACAATATTAAGGAGGAGAGTATCCAGTGGTTGTTAAAACCACATAGATTACATGCTCTGGACGCATCACATTCACATACATAACAATGTGGTCTAGATAAATGCATGTCGTCCTCATTCGTGCTGCAACAAGCAACAAGACACTGCGAGAGGAAGAGAGCTCTTGTTTTTGTGCAACATGCAACATAGTACATGTATGTTGAAGTTCCTATTTACAACATAACCTGAGGTTATATAATGAACGCATGGTGGCAGTAGATCTTTGACTCCCTCCCAGAGAGAGAGACGAAAGTTGTTTTTTCCTTTTCCCTTAAATCCTTAACCAAACCAGATTGCTCTGTTATTGTTGTGAACTTCGTGTTGCACACATACATATATGAAGTATGACCACAAAATAGGACAAAAACTTAGGGGAAGAGTGACAATATCTAACATATGGTTCGCAATTTGGTTAGCAAGAGATTTACTCAGGGATTAGTGGCGGAAGGTTTTTGTAGGACTTCATTGGATTTAATAGAAAATCTGGATATTAATTTAAACTCTCAACTCGTTAAGGTTTTAGGATTTGAAGGAGAGCAATAAAAGTTAAAGAAAGTTACGGGGAAATTGTTAACAGGAATTGCTGCCTGTTTGGATGGACTATTTGGAATTTACAAGTAAGTAAAGCTTTCAAAGGCAGCAGAGAATGGCAAGGACAAATTTCATATCTTAGTAAAATATCAATTTGCCAACGTAACAAATATAAACTAAAACTTCAAAAACGCTCATATTTATATAGAAATTAAATTTGAAATTATGATTGACTGCTATAGTGTAGGCCATTTAACATTTTAAATTTTACTTTACTTTGACTTTGAAAGGTAGAAATAGCATTCATTTATATTTTAAATTTCAGGCTTATGTTTGACAAAATGGGACGCTATACGCTCGAACAAAATTGGGAAATATTAAAAACTTACTTCCAAAGTAGTTATTCTTTAAAGCAAACTGTAAGAAATTTAAGTGGAAAATCTTCGTGTTTTCAGATGAAGCCCATTTTCATCTCGGTGGCTATGTCAATAAGCAAAATTGCCGCATATGGGGTTCAGAGAACCTACACGTGGTTATGGAGAGGCCAATGCATCCACAACGAGTCACTGTTTGGTGTGGATTTTGGGCTGGCCACATCATTGGGCCATGTACTGCAAAATTAAGTTGATCGGATGAGGTACTGCCGAGCCAATCGTGGCAGTCATATGAGTGATATTGTGCTCCATTATTAAATGACATAGTTCAACCTTTCCAATACAACCAGAAATTTGAAAATATAATCACTACTTTTTTATAGCCGATTATAATTTAAAGTTTCAAATGACTCATCCTATATATTTTCACCAGTTATCGAAAAAGTAAAGTAACTTTTTCTGCCCAATTTTGAGTCCGTTTTTTCCGAAATATATTTGGTTTCGATAACTTGAATGGTATCGAAAATTTTTATCATATTTGTCGCTCTTTTTCAATCAAATAAGTTAAAAATAAAAAATCATTTTTTATATTTTTCAATTTCTATGTTTCGATAACTTATCTCATTTTTGGAGGCAGTGTGCAAAAATTCCATTTTTAGTGATAAAGCTCAATTTTTTTTTCGAAATTTGCTCTTTTAATACCCTCCACCTCCAAGATGGGGGTATATTCACTTTGTCATTCCGTCTGTAGCACCTTAAAATATTCATCGGAGACCCCATAAAGTATATATATTCTGGGTCGTGGTAAAATAAGACGATGTAGCCATGTCTGTATGTCTGTTGAAAGCACGATAGCGGCCGAACGAAATGATCTAGGAGGTTGCAGATCGGTTCGGATTCGGCGAAATGGGACAAAAAGGGATAAAAATGGTACCTATCAAACGACAACAGCTAGAAACACGAAATTTGGAGTGAACATTCCTTTAATAGAGTAGATACACAATATAAAAGTATTTTCTCTAAATTCGTACTTTTAAGGGGTTAAATGGGGATGGAGGGATAAAAATAGTACCAACCAAACGGCTGCACCTAGAATAATGAAATTCGGTGTATATATTCCTCTGATTGCGTAGACACATAAAATAAAGGAAATTTTCGAAATTCGCACTTTTAGGGTGTAGGGATAAAAATTGTACCAAACAAATGGATGCAGCTAGAACCATGAAATTCGCCGTATACATTCCTCTGACTGAGTAGACACGAAAAAAGGTTTTTCCAAATACGTACTTTCAAGGGATTCAATGGGAGCAGAGGGATAAAAATGGCACCAACTAAAAGGCTACTAGAAGAATGATGAAATTTTCGAAAGTAGTACTTTTAAGGGGTAAAATGCGAAAAATGGTACCCACAAAATGGCCGCAGATAGAATAATGGAATTCTGTGTATACATTCCTCTGAGTGCATAGTCACGTAAAATATATTATATAAAATAATATTCCAAATTCGTACTTTATTTTGTTGCTTTTACAACAAAAAAATGGTAGAATCATGAAGTTGTCTTATACTGCGTAAGTGAGAGATAAGTTATTTTCAAAATTTATACTTTTGAAATTAAAATAGGATGGAAATACAACCAACCAAACGACTGTAGCTGAAATTACACTCTCTGGCCCCCAATATTTAGGATATTTATGATTGCTGCCTTACTTTATGAATTGAAGTATTATTTCCATTATATATACATAGTATAAAATATTGGTAGCCTTGGTTTATTAATTAAATTTCTGATTTTCATACATTTGAAATTTGTTGCGGACTCTTGCAGCTTGGAAGTACCACAAAGAAAATAAAAGTTTTAGCGGGCGAAATGGTACAAAAAGGGATAAAATATGGTACCAATGATACGACAACAGCTAGAATCATGAAATTCGGTGTGTAAATCCCACTAATTACATAAACACGTAAAATAGAGGGATTGTTCGAAATTCGTACTTTTAAGGGATATAATTAAAAAGAGGGATAAAAATGGAACCTACCAAACCGCTGAAGTTGAAATCATAAAATATATATGTATTCGGTTTTTTGACTATGAATACTCGAAACAAAAAGTTTTTTTTTTGGAAATTTGTACATTTGGGCGGAGAATGGGGCGAAGGGGGATATCTTTAAAATTTTTACTTTTCTTATCAAAATAATACAACCACATTCTCTGTATCTGAAAATACTTCTCTCTAATGGCTTCTTTTGAATTACAAATGATATTTTTTGAATTTCAATTGATATCTTTTGAATTTCAAATGGAATCATTTTAATTTCAATTGATATTTTTGAATTTCAAATGGTGTCTTTTGAATTACACTTGAAAATGGTGTAGACATAAAGCATTGGCAAGGTTCTAGATAGCAAAAATAAATTAAAAGTAAAGCAAAGACAACTTAATATACAAAATAGATACAGGTAGGAAATAGGGTTATAAGTAGGCGATGTGGGTTTTCAAATACGCAGACAAATCTGCGGAGATTAGTGGAGTAGAAGTGGATCTAATGAAAAGATTTCACGTTATTTTGTGATGTTTATTGTCTGGGCGTGCAATAATCTCTATTGAGTTTGAAAAATAGGCAAATGATACACGTAATATATACCTATGGAAATATAATTTCGAGTATCCTCTATTGTGAAAAGATGAAAGTGTTGATGAGTTTGATTCCGAATAAAATGTTTAAAATAAGACTGTGTTATGATAAATTCAATAATTTAAAATTGCAATATTGAGCACTTTTTACGAAGTTTAGGAAGGGGGTGGGGTTATACGGGCTGGTGAATATTTTAATTAATTTTAAGTCCACCAAAATGTATTTTAGTACCACAAAACTACGGCCTCTGGGGCCTACTGTGTCCACAAAAATATAGTTTTGGTTGCATATATGACATCTACAGGAAATCTACATTCATTTGAGTACCCACACTTGTATGAAAATTTGCGGCCAATTTTTCGAGTCCCTAGAACCCAAAAGGCTCGAGCTTTTAATTTAGACTTCATTGTCGTAGTTTTTAGAATACTTTTTTATTTTTGTAGCTGTGATCCATAAACTTCAGCCCAAATTTCTATACAAATCAATCGATCATTTGTTATTACCCATATTCATACGATACGTTAGAAAACATACGAGATTATAAAGGGTGATTTTTTAAAAACTATAGGAAAGTTAAAAAAACACATAAAATTCAGAAAAATGCATGAAATCTTTATTTGAATCGATAGTACGGTCCATATAATTTAATGTTTGAAGATTATTTCATGTAAATGTTGACCTTGACTGCGCCTCAATTGGTCCATCCGTTTAGTCCAACTTTGGCATTTCCACGTTTTTGAGTAACAGAGGCCCAATTGCTGCGAACGGCGACGAATCGATAATTGATGGTCATCATTAACACTGGTCGATACAGCTGCGATATTTTCTTCAGTTCGCACTCTACGTAAGCGTGTTGGTGGTTTAATGTCCAACAATGTAAATTTGGTGCGAAATTTAGTCACAATAGCCCGAATAGCCGCTTCAGTGGGTCGATTAAACTGTCCATAAAATGGAAGCGCGCGATGAACTTTCTTAACAGATCAAGCATTTTGATAATAAAATTCAATAATTTGCAAGCGTTGTTCGTTTGTAAGACACTTCATGGTTAAATTATAGACCAAACTGATGATGTTTGACAGTGAAAAAAAAAAACACGAAACGTGCGTCAGCTGTTTAAACCAGTGTTGCCAAAAAGATAATAGCTAAAAAATCACCCTTTATTTCAGAGAACATTATGATTACAATTAACGATTTTATAAATTATAAATTATAGCTGCTTTTAGTTTTCGTGATAGTCTATATTATATGTACGATAAATCTGAAAGTGTTAATTCTTTTAAGAGTTATGTGTGTGCGTATTTTTTTTTTGTTAAATATTACTATGATAATGATGCTTAAGGGAAAGAATGGTAATTTTTAATTACAAATAAACATAACAATTTTAAAAATAAGATTCGTTCTTCGCTTCTTTGTATTTATATGCCATGTATCTTTCATGATATAATTTTCTATTCAAAATATGAATATAATTTTGTTCCAAAAAAATTTGTTGAAAATCGTGATATCAGCTTTAGTAAAATTTTCGGGATTTAATTTCCCTGTTCTGTGAATTGTGGGATTTTTATATGAGGTATCAGAATGTTTTGGAAAACAATTCAAGAATTTGTAATGGTGTTATTTTTGGGAAAACAATTTTGTGGTACCTCATCTAGAAATTCCAAAAAACGGGGAAAATTCTGAAATGTGCTCGTATTAAGAGAAGTAGGCGAATTATTCTAAGACTGTTCGAGTACATATTTCCACAACCCCTCATGTTAAGCTTAACTGAATTTAAACATAAAATATTCTAATCATTGATTTTCTCCCACCTCTCTTTATCGCTATCTCTCTCTGATAGACTTTAATTTTGTGTTATTTTTTTTTCGAAAACAAAAACGTAAACTTTTTCAAATTTAGTTTGAGAAAACATGAAATCAAATAAAATTGCGAAAGTGCTGAAAACGTGCTTACATTTCAGCACTAAAAATAAATTGTAAATAAATTTGCATTCTATTAAATATAGAAGCAAAATGGTCTTGAGCCAGGACAATATCCCAGTTCAATAAATTAAAATGTTTGCCAAGCAACTTATTTGTCGGCTGTCCACCGGAGGTAGATGCGGATCATAAGTTTTACAGTCGTAGATCGGTTGGGATTGAAACGGGGCGAAATCGGCCCAAAGGGAAACATTTTTCCCTCACAAGGACTAAAAATACCCATAATACTCCCTAATATTTTAGCTATTTAAGCATGTTTTTGAATATGTCTGTTTATATTTGCTTGATATTTGGTATGCGCATTCCCCTTTAGCAAAAAAGTGCACCACAAATTGATTCTTATTTGTAGGGTGTGAAATGGGGCAAAAAAGGGATAAAAATGGTACATATTAAACGACAACAGCTAGAAACACGAAATTCGGTGTGTACATTCCTCTAATTGAGTAGATACATAATATAAAAATATTTTGTCCAAATTCGTACTTTTAAGGGGTAAAATGCGAATAGAGGGATAAAAATGGTACCAACCAAACGGCTGTACCTATAATAGTAAAATTCGGTGTATACATTCCTCTGATTGCGTAGACAAGTAAAATACACGGATTTTTCAAAATTGACACTTTTTGGGGTTAAAATGAAAAAAGGGGATACAAATAGTACCAATCAAATGACCGCAGCTAGAGTCATGAAATTCGGAGTATACATTCCTCTGATTGCTTAGACACGGAAAATAGACGAATTTTTCGAAATTCGTACTTTTTGAGGTTAAAATGAAAAAAGGGGATACAAATAGTACCAATCAAATGAACGCAGCTAGAGTCATGAAATTCGGAGTATACTTTCCTCTGACTGCGTAGACACGGAAAATAAACTGTTTTTTTCGAAATTCGTACTTTCAATGGTACAGAGGGATAAAAATAGTACCAACTAAACGACTACAGCTAGAATGATGAAATTCTAATTGTGTAAAAACGTCGAGGGGTAAAAATTGTACCAATCAAATGGGCGCAGCTGGAATCATGAAATTCGGTGTATACATTCCTCTGACTGTATAGACACGCAAAATAAAAAGTTTTTCCAAATACGTAATTTTTCTTTTACGGCAAAAATTGGTTGAATCATGAAGTTAGGTTATTTTGCATATTTGCGTGAGATAATGGATTTTCAAAATTTGTACTTTTGGAATTAAAATAGAATGGAAATACAACCAACTGTAGCACCCACTATCTACCAATGTTTATGGTATTTAAGTTTTTTGAAAATATAAATATAAAAATATTTATTTTTTGATTTTAAATAAATAATGGTTTGAAATAATTAAAATAGTATATTTATTTTAAAATTATTTTTTTTTTTCAATATTTGTATTTGGTTTGGCTATATTAAAAAATTTATATATTCCTGTAATATTACTGCACTTCTACGAAAACCGACAACCTCTGTGGAATGCAATCCATGGTGGAGGATATATAAAGTTCGGCCCGGCCGAACTTTACGCCATTTTTACTTGTTAAACATAAAAATATTGTAATATTTAATTTTCTCCCCCTCATTGATAAAATTTATTTTTTTTTTAACAAAAAACAACTTTAGTTTGATCAAACGAAAAATCAAATAAAATTGTAGAAGTGCTGAAAACGTGCTTACATTTCAGCAGTAAAAATATATTGGATTTTTTATTCTCTACAGCAACTCAGACATAAAATCGGCATGTGCTGAAAACATGCTTACATTTCAGCACCAAAAATAAATTAAAATTTTTGCCAAAACTTATAGGTTATATCAGCTGTCAACCGGTGGTAGATTAGGATCATATTTTTTGAACTTATTTAGTTTTTAAGATGTATTCATAATTTCAGCGCTCAAATATTCGGCCCCATAAAATTCAAATTTTCCCTTGTTGATCTTTAAACATAAAAATATTGTAATATTTAATTTTTCTTCTCCATCTTTCTCTCTCTGATAAACTTTATTTTTATATATATTTTTTTTGAAAACAAGAAAAACCCCGTTAAAGTTTTCAAATCAACTTTAGTTTGATGGCAATAAATTATTTGCCCAACAAGCCATTTGGTTTGGTTGCCTGCTCTCTGCCTGGCTGCCTCGCTGGCGAACAAATGAATGTGTTTTGTTTGTTAGTCTTCGAGCTCAACCGACAAACATTCTGTGTAACACATATGAGGAGAAAAGTTTCGCAGGACGAACTTTATTTTATGTCTAATGACAGAGCAAGAACAGGAACAAGAACAAGAAACATGTAATTCTTAGTGTTGCAAAAGTGCAATTGCAAGGAAATCAATAATAGCAGCAAAAAGGACAAGGCAGGGCATTCGCACAAGAGTTTTTCCTGGTAGCGGAGAAGATGGAAATGGAGGGGATGGTGAACATGTTCAGACAAGTTGAACGACAAGTTGTTTGTTTCCAGAAGGGTTTGTTGCTTAAAGCAAATTTAACTTAATTTCCTCTACAAATTCCAGAGTTTAAGGCAAAAAGGATAAAAAGAATGTCATAGTCCTGTCCTTCTTAAATGTCGTTAGGATTTTGTTTGTTTGATCTTTGTTGCACGAATTGCCACGACATGACTTCATCTTACATCAATAACCTCTGTCCTGAATTAGCTATTTCGGGTGTTCATGTTATCCCCAGGATTATGCAGATAATCCTTGTTCCCAGCGACACAGACCTTTTCTCCGCCGCTCTCTCTTTAAATTCCATTTTGAAACAGTCCACCTAATTCCAGCCAGCCTCACATCAGCCACCGACCATTTTATACTCCATTTAATGGCCATTATTTAGTGTTTGGTGGTCAATAACAACAACGGCTAAAGCACAGCGCAATCGATAGCCATTAACATTTATGTGGGGGCGAAAGCCGAAACGAGAAAAACAAAATGGGACAAAAAGGACATCAAAGTAATTTTAACTTATCACCTTTTTAAATTTAATGTTTCATAAAAATTAACTGTGCAGCAGGATGGGGGTGGAGGATGGAAACTGCAATATACCCTCATCCCACCTCCAGCCACTATTGTCACATCGCCACAACAAACTCCAACCTACAACTCGCTAGCCAGGAGAAGAGAGAGAGGGAAATAGAGAGTAACAGGAAGTGGAGCTTATAAAAACCCCGATATATATAAACTTACAAACACATGACCGCCACATAGTTGAGGTTGAGAACAACTGAACCACAAAGTGTAATAAACATTTATATAGTCTGCGGTTTTTTATTGCATTTTTTGCTCGTACTTAGATCCCCGTGTACCGGCGAAGGAAGGTAAGGTGATGCTGATGGCGTGGATGAGAACCGGGAGTACGAGGATGATGGCATATTAATGAAGAGGAGTAGTAGCGGAAAGGGATTTCGAGAAAACCACATTTGTTGGTGGCTCAAATGACAGTGGATTAAAGGAAAGAGTACGAACAACTAATTTGAAGCTAATGTTTCAATTATTTATTGGAAGGTAGAAATTGAAGAAGATTGAAGATGATGGACTGGGTAAAAAATTACGTATGGTGGGTGGTCATTTTAGATGAGGGTCAAATTGCTAATTCTTTTGATGAATCGGTATAGCAAACCTTTTTATGGATGTGCTCGGCTATATTACGAGGTACATTTCGGTGGAACATTTTAAGCCTGTAGCTTCTTAATATAGGGGTCTTTTTGGTCTCTGCTGTGCAAAACGGGTAAAAAACACCCCTAACGTTTGATCGAACATAAAATAAAAGCACAAGTGCTGAAAACGTGCTTACATTTCAGCACTAAAAATTAATTGAAATTTTTATTCTTTACAAGAATTCAGGCATAAAATCGGCATGTGCTGAAAACGTGCCTACATTTCAGCACTAAAAATAAATTCAAATTTTTGTCAAGAAACTTACAGCTTATTTTTCAGCTGTCTACCGGAGGTAGATTCGGATCATAAGTTTTGGACTTATTTAGTTTTTTTGAAGATGTTTTCATACTTTCAGAATACTTGCCACAATATTCTACTACATTTCACTATAAGTCACCGAACAAAAGATTGTTGTAGATATTATATATAAATAGGGCGGGTTGATTTGTATGGATGAACAAATAATAATCGTATAGCAAAACTGTAATCTACATTAAATTCTAAGAAAATTCTCCGAAGAAACCATTTTTGCTATACGATTTAAAAAATAAAAATCAACCGAAATCAATATAATATCAGAACCAATTCTCGAGTATTGCATTTTCGTTGAAATATGGATACCTTGTTTCCAAAAAAAAATTATATACGGCTAATAACATTATAATCTATACAAAAGCGCCACATAGGATGTGAAATACGTATATGACCAATATTTTTACTAAAACTCCAATTTAATATTTTTACAATCATTTTTGGGAATTTTGTGTTCGATGACATCCACTTAGATATTCAATTGAAGATAATTATGCTGGCTACAATTGTTGCTAATTTTGCTTTCACATAGAAGCTGTGGTCTAGGATAAGTCCAGTCCCCAAAAAGTTGAAATTTTTTTTTCTAAAAATATCTTTTTGGCTGAAGGAAAAAATTATCAAAAATTGATAGAATTAGGAACTCTTTGTTTTATTTTTTAATATTCTAATATTTAATATTCTAATAATGAAAATAATGTCTATATATCTCAGGATGAATGTGGAAGTTATGATACTATTTGTATACGCAAAATGCTTAAAAAAATATGGAAACTTAGCGAGAAAAACAAGGTGTATTTCAAGAACATATATAAAGTATACATATAAAATTAGAAGCTATAACTATTATTGAAGAAGTAGGGGAATTTAAAAAATCGAATATCTTTTACGAAGATATATTTAGTTTTTGAGTTCCGAAAGCCAATTTTTTTTTGCATACTTACTTTTCTTACTTTCCAAAGCCACTAATGAACTCAAAATTATGCACCTATAGAAACCCCATGTTAATTTCATAATTATTGAAACATCTATATCCTCTGGATATTCAAAATCCTGTAAAAAAAAAAACAAAACCAGTAAGGAAAGGCTAGAGTCGGGCGGGGCCGACTATATGATACACTCCACTTTCTATCAGAATACAATTCAATTCGGAAAAAAGTGAAAACGGGAAGAACTTTTGTATGTTTCCTAATCATAGGCTAATATGTTCTGGTTCAATTTGTCAAATCGAAAAGAATATTTGTATCACGGCTATATCCAAACATGGAATGAAGTGACCCATTTCACAATAGGTTCTTCCAGTTCTCAATTTTAAGTAATTCGATGAAAATACGTGGTTTCTGGGGCGGAAAAATCAAGTCGGGAGCGAAATTTTTATAGGAGCTATATATAAATCTGAACCGATCTGACTCATTTTCATCCTGGGTGTTTCTCATGCAAATATAAGATATTGTGCCAAATTTGAAGAATATCTGTTAAAATATGTGGTTTCTGGAGCGGAAAACTCAAATCGGGAGTGAAATTCGTATGTGAGCTATATCTAAATCTGAACCGATCTGGCTCATTTGGTCTGTTTCATGGGTGTTTCTAGTTTAAATAGAAGATGTTTTGCCAATCTTGAAGAAGATCTGTTAAAATATGTGGTTTCTACAGCAGAAAAAGTCAAATCGGGAGTGAAATTCGTATGGAGGCTATATCTAAATCTGAACCGATCTGACCAATTTTCACCATAGGTGTTTCTAGTTGAAATGTAAGATGTTTTGCCAAGTTTGAGGAAAATCTGTTTTAATATGTGGTATCTAGCGTGGAAAGAGTCAAATCGGGAGTGAAATTCGTATGGGGGCTATATCTAAATCTGAACCGATCTAGTTCATTTTCACCGTGGGTGTTTCTAGTTGAAATATAAGATGTTTTACCAATTTTGAAGCACATCTGTTAAAATATGTGGTTACTACAACAGAAAAAGTCAAATCGGGAATGAAATTCGTATGGGGGCTATATCTAAATCTGAACCGATCTGACCAATTTTCACCATAGGTGTTTCTAGTTGAAATGTAAGATGTTTTGCCAAGTTTGAGGAAAATCTGTTTTAATATGTGGTATCTAGCGGGAAAAGAGTCAAATCGGGAGTGAAATTCGTATGGGGCTATATCTAAATCTGAACCGATCTAGTTCATTTTCACCGTGGGTGTTGCTAGTTGAAATATAAGATGTTTTACCAATTTTGAAGCACATCTGTTAAAATATGTGGTTACTACAACAGAAAAAGTCAAATCGGGAATGAAATTCGTATGGGGGCTATATCTAAATCTGAACCGATCTGACCAATTTTCACCATAGGTGTTTCTAGTTGAAATGTAAGATGTTTTGCCAAGTTTGAGGAAAATCAGTTTTAATATGTGGTATCTAGCGTGAAAAGAGTCAAATCGGGAGTGAAATTCGTATGAGGGCTATATCTAAATCTGAACTGATTTTCTTCAAATTAAAAAACGTTCGTCCTTATCCCGAGAAACTTCGGTGTGCAAAGTTTCATTAGGTTCAGGCTACAATTGCGACCTGTAATTTGATTACAACAATAGATGGACGGACGGACATCGCTAAATCGATTCAAAAAGTGATTCTAAGTCGTTCGGTATAATTAACAATGGGTCTATCTCGCTTCCTTTTGGGTGTTACAGACAAATGCACAAAGACATAATACTCTCGTGGAGTGTATAAAAAGGGAAAATGTTGTCATTTGTCACTTTAGTTTTAGCGAGTTGTGCCAAGGTCCCTTACCTAGCAAACAATTATCTAGATTTTGGAAGGAATGCAGCCGTGGTAGACCTAAGAAGAGTAATCATTGCTATTGCACCCGAGTCATGCAGAGACGGAAAATTCTAATAGAGCTGAATCTCTGCATGCTTCGGTTGCAATAAGATAAGTTAAATGGAAAAAAACTCACAGACATGAACATATCCCATCACTTGCTGTGGTGCATTGGGTAGAGCACGCGACCAATATGAAAAGAGTCCCATGTTCTAATCCCGGCTGCCCGAAATTTAAGTCGTCGGTTCAGTCTATGAAACTTTTTTTTTACTAAAATTCAATTTTCGCCAATTTTCTTTAATATTTGTACTCTCATTTTGAAAATATAAGTTCGATAACACCCGGTTATATGTTAAATTGAAGGTACCCATGGTGGCTAAACATATTTGCGAATTACACTTTCCCATAGAAAAAATGTTTTAGGAACAGTCTTCAATAATTTGAGAATTTTTTTTTTGAAAAAAATGTATTTTTGCTAACACGGAAAAAAATAATAAAAATAGGAAAAATACTTTGGTTTACTTCTTAATAGCTAAAAAAAATATTTTTATGTAAAAAAATCTATGGATTAATATATATACCCAAAGTATACCAAAATTTTAATTTTACCAATTTTTTTTAAATATTCATAAAAATTGATTTATTTTATGAAAGCACAAAAATGTCTTTTTTAATGGTTATATATATTATATTAAAAAGTATATTGTTTTTATGAATCATCATGTCTCAATGGACGCAACAAATTTTTTTCGGCCTTAACAATGTTTATACCCCCACCTCCAGGATGGGGGGTATATGAGACCCTATAAAGTATATATATTCTTGATCGTCTTAGAATTTAATGACGATCAAGAATATATATACTTGTCATGTCCGTTCGTCCGTCTGTTGAAAGCACGCTAGCATCTAAAAGAAAGAAGCTAGGACGTCCACATTTTCCATAAATGCGTCTTATAGTCGTAGATCGGTTGGGATTGAAACTGGGAGAAATCGGTCCAAAGGGAAATATTTTTCCCTCACAAGGACTAAAAATGCCCATAATGACCCCCAATATTTTCGAGTATTTAAGCATATTTTTTCAATATATCGGCTTGTACTTACTTGATATTGTACGCGTATTCCCCCGATAACAAAAATGTGCACCATAAAGTGATTTTTATTTCTAGGGGGTGAAATGGGGGCAAAAAATTGTACTTATTAAACGACAGCAGCTAGAAACACGAAACTCGGTGTATACATTCCTTTAATTGAGTAGGTACAT
This sequence comes from Polietes domitor, assembly GCA_947397865.1. Classification (NCBI taxonomy): domain Eukaryota; kingdom Metazoa; phylum Arthropoda; class Insecta; order Diptera; family Muscidae; genus Polietes; species Polietes domitor. The sequence continues at coordinate 152,763,534 of OX377619.1, read as the reverse complement.
AATATAAAAGTATTTTTTCCAAATTCGTACTTTTAAGGGGTAAAATGGGAATAGAGGGATAAATATGGTACCAACCAAACGGCTATCTATACCTAGAATAATGAAATTCGGTGTATAAATTCCTCTGATTGCAAAGACACGTAAAATACACGGATTTTTCAAAATTCGTACTTTTTGGGGTTCAAATGGAAAAAGGGGATAAAAATAGTACCAGCCAAATGACAGCAGCTAGAGTCATGAAATTCGGAGTATACATTCCTCTGACTGCGTAGACACGAAAAACAAAAGGTTTTTCCAAATTCGTACTTTCAAGGGATACAATGGGGTTACGAAGGGGATACAAATAGTACCAACTAACCGAATACAGCTAGAATGATGAAATTCGGTGCGTACATCCCTCTAATTTTTTAAAATTCGAACTTTTTGGGGTTAAAATGAAAAAAGGGGATAAAAATAGTACCAATCAAATGACCGCATCTAGAGTCATGAAATTCGAAGTATACATTCCTCTGACTATGTAGACACGGAAAATAAACTGATTTTTCGAAATTCGTACTTTTTGGGGTCAAAATAGAAAAAGGGGATAAAAATAGTACCAACCAAATGACCGCAGCTAGAGTCATGCAATTCGGAGTATACATTCCTTTGACTGCGTAGACACGGAAAATAAACTGATTTTTCAAGGGATGCAATGCTATATTAAAAAAAACATTTTCCTTTAATATTACTGCACTTCTACGAAAATCGACAGCCTCTGTGGAATGCAATCCATGGTGGCGGCCGGGCCGAACTTAACGCCTTTATTACTTGTTTCTCTTTAAATTATCCATAAAAATTTATTGATTTTACCACTGCAATGCACACAAACTTCACAAAGGTGTCATAATGACCGTTATAAAACAGTGTTGCATTTGCCATTAAATGGCGTCGCTGTTGTTGTTGCTGCCACATATTCGCATGAGTTTAAAATGCGGGAGTTTAAAATGTCAATTTCGTTGTCATTAACAGTGTTAACATCAATCGGTGGCACGCCTGCTTTGTCTGTGGTGACACTTGATTCCGTGTTTTTTCCTGGTTCCTATCGCTCTGTTTGTTCGCGATGTACGAGTTTGTGGGATGGATGGAACGACGAACGAACGAACGCTTTTGTAATTCACTCTTGTTTGCCGCGGCGTGCGTTCAATGGAGCGTCATTTTAATAAACTTTGTGATTAATATTGATTATGTCATTGACAGTTTTCATCATGCTCGTCTGGGATGTTTTTTTTGTTATTGTTGATGGTAGATGTGTATGCGTGTGGTGAATATTCGTGTGGGTATGCCTGGATGTGCGTGTGTTGATGAGTGTAAGTTTTCTCTCGGATGAGTGTGTGTGAAAGTTTTATAAAGCAATTTCCGTTTCCGTTGTATACTTATCTTTTGATGTTTTATGGATATTAATGATGTCTCTTTGGCGAGAAACCACCACCACCACTCCTCCCCATCGGACTCATACATATACATATGTATATGTATGGAAATTGATCGTTCGACTTCTCCTCCTACTCCAACTCCTATTCGTTCGTTTTTCGGTTTTGTCCCTTTTGTGAATTTTGCCAATAGTTAAACAAAGGCCTACTACAAATATTTCCGCTTTATTTTACTTTCGACCGAATTTCCGTTTTATTTACTTTCTTTTGGTGGAAGTATTTCTTGGGAGTATTTTTCACTCTATTTTTCATCTTTAATAAATACGTTTCCGATGGTCCAGAAGTGGGCAATTGAAGGGGGCCAAACTCACAAATATATCATATATCCAAAGTATCAGGGATAATTTAAAGAAATAGTGTGGGATCATCAAAAAAAACACCTTTCAAAATTTGTCCGAAGGGCTATAAATAATATTTTCTGTTGTATTTTGGATTTTTAAACCCGAAAACGATATTAAAAATCCTATTGTGAATATTTTTTTTACAAAAATCCCATTTTTTTTAATTTAATTTTTTTTACAAAAATCCCATTTTTTTAATTTCATTTTTTTTTACAAAAATCCCAATTTAAAAAAAAATTAATTTTTTTCACAAAAATCCCATTTTTTTAAATATATTTTTTTTTTACAAAAATCCCATTTTTAAAAATTTCATTTTTTTCCAAAATTCCATTTTTTTTAAATTTAATTTTTTTTAAATTTTTTTTTACAAAAATCTCATTTTTTTAATTTCATTTTTTTTAACTTAATTTTTTTAATTTCATTTTTTTAACTTAATTTTTTTAATTTCATTTTTTTTTAACTTAATTTTTTTTAATTTTATTTTTTTTTAATTTAATTTTTTTTTACAAAAATCCCAATTTTTAAAAAATTTAATTTTTTTTTACAAAAATCCCATTTTTTTTAATATATTTTTTTTACAAAAAATCCCATTTTTTTCAATTTCATTTTTTTTGTTACAAAAATCCCATTTTTTAAATATATTTTTTTTTACAAAAATCCCTTTTTTTTTTACAAATATCCCTTTTTTTTTTTTACAAAAATCCCACTTTTTTAAATTTCATTTTTTTTTAACAAAAATCCACTTTATTTTTTTACTAAAATTCCAATTTTCATCAAGGGCACCTTTAATATTCCTACTCTCATTTTGATATATTTATTTATATATTCAATTAAAGCTAATTACGATGGCTAAAATGTTGCGAATTTCACTTTCACATAGAACAATTGTTTTGGAAGACTCTCCAAAAAATAAGTACAAAAAATATTTTTCCTCGGAAAAAATCCTTTTTGCTAGCCCAAACAAACCATAATAAGTAGGAAAAAATTGGAGAAAATATTTTGTTTTATTTTTTAAATAGCTAACATTCTAACGAACAATATCTATATGCAAAATATCTATGAATTAATATAGAAGTTATGACACTCTTTGTGAACGCAAACGATTTTTTTTAGAAAAATCATTTAAATTATGGTTGAATAGTGCGAAAAACTCATTTGAAAATTATATACCATAATTATATAAAATAATAATTATATTTTATAATAACTGGGATCTTAAGAAAGAAAATAAGGCCTAGTTGGAGAAAACCTATGGTTAAATGTAGAAGTTATGACCCTCTTATTGTAGATGGTCGCTTCAGATATATCGTTAAAAACCAAATTTGTGCTCTTTAAAGGATGGGGCGGAATCATGGAGCCATGCTACGAGAGATTTAAATGCCATCCAGGTCTTCTCAAACCGATGCCTTCGACGAATATTAAAAGTATTTTGTAATGGTGCTATGATCCTTCTGGGATCGAAAGAAAATAATAATAATAATAATTACCTTGACTTTGATTTTTATTTTCGCTATAAGCTCGAACAAAATTGGGAAATATTAAAAAAAATACTTCCAAACTGTAACAAATATGCGAAGAAAAGTTTCATGTTTTCAGATGGGACTCATTTTCATTTCGTTGGCTATGTTAATAAACAAAATTGCCGCATATGGGGTTCAGAGAACCCACTCGTGACTATTGAGAAGCCAATGCATCCACAACGAGTTACTGTTTGATGTGGATTTTGGGATCTACTGGAAAATTGGATGAGGTACTGCTGAGCCAGTCGTGACACTATGGTCCCAAATCCATTTTTTTGTCAGAAATTGAAAAAAAAAAATAAAATTGGGAAGTGGTAAATGTGTATATATTTTCTTTATGGCAACACTCCAAGCAATCAAGAAAATATACTGGAGAAAATTAGGTGGCAACACCACAAGTCTGAATGGTACTTAAACTTTGCGGTTCAAAAAAAGTGGGATTAATTTTGATATAAAGCAGTTTTACAAATTAATTAAAATCAAGACTTAAAAAGAAAATAATAAAGTGACTAAATTATGAAAACTGGCGGCAAGAGTTAGTAGTTGAAAACTTATATTTAACATTTTATGATTATTGTGGTCGTGTAAGTATTCATAGGTATTGTAATTTTGTGATTTGTATTGAACATAATCTATAAAAGTCGTGGACCAAAAGTTATATGTATGACTCAACTTGACTCAAAGTGTAAATGTGAAAGTGTTCGTCTGAGGTTGGTTATGGTGGAATTAATATCTCGTCAGCATTTTTCGGCAAACTACAAAAATTTTCATTTTATTTTAGCACAGTTTTTGATTAGCCATAGACATATATATGATTATATCTCTGAATTAGTTTTGTGTACGAGACCCATCAATATTTTATTTTAAAGGTATTGAAAGTACCTTTAAAATGGTATACAACATCATTCACCTTTTTGTACACATGTATACATTTTACTTTATTTCTTGAAATAATTATTTAAATTTCAGTTTGAAGTATACTATTTGTATGCTATATTTTGCTTTTGTAATAATGTTTAGAAAAACACATTTCGTCAAAATAAACAACTCTCCATTCTTTTAAGCTTTCATAAAATTTTTTTTGGTCACCCTGTACCAATACAGGGTGATAATTATGTTGGTTATATATTGAGTTTATATGGGAGGTGGTAGTGGGCGTAGTCCGATCGGCCCAATTTTATTTTTATTTTTTGCGTATGATATGTCTAGCAAATGTGCAAAATTACAAGACTGTATGTTTATTTTTCGACTTTATGCCATAAAAATGGATTTGGGACCAGTGTGCGTGGTAGACATATGAATGATATTTTATTCCATTACACCGTGTATAATTTTTTGAGTCATGGAGACCCGTGTCTCTCCCTTTTTCCCAAAGTAATGCATTTTTTTATGGGCCCTCAAAGATATGGGGCCTCGGTGTCATTTTTGCAAAAAAGTGATCATTTTCTCAGGCTCAGATCTCGCAAACCGTTTGTAATTTTGATTTAGTCTCTGAGGCAAAGATGTAGCTCTTGTCGTAAAGAAAAATTGTGAATATATAAATAACTTCTTATTCAAGGTCAAAATCGCAAATGTCGTCGAACAAATCTTATAGGCTGTATGGTGTATAGGTAGCGTATACTTACTGGTGATGACGGATAATATCACTCATACGCACTGTAGTCGGATTGACCATTAACAGAATCACTCCAGCAAGAGATTATTTTATACACTCCACGAGAGTATTATGCCTTTATGCATCCCAAAAGGAAGCAAGATAGGCTTGTTAATTATAGATATCGACTTGAATTAAATTTTTGAATCGATTTAGCAATGTCCGTCTGTCCATCTATTGTTGTAATCAAATTACAGGTCGCAATTATAGTGGATCAAGGACGAACGCTATTTAATTTGAGGCTTATCAATTCAGATTTAGATATAGCCCCCATACAAAAGTCGCTCTCGATTTGACATTTTCCGCTCTAAAAATCACATATTGTACCCGATTTTCTTTTCAACTTAAAATCACTTTTTTAATCGATTTAGCAATGTCCGTCCGTCCGTCCGTCCATCTATTCTTTTAATCAAATTACAGGTCGCAATTGTAGCCTGAACCTAATGAAACTTTACACACCGTAGTTTTTCGGGATAAGGACGAACGCTTTTTATTTGAAGAAAATCAGTTCAGATTTAGATATAGCCCTCATACGAATTTCACTCCCGATTTGACTCTTTTCACTCTAGAAACCACATATTTTATCAGATTGTCTTCAAAATTCGCAAAACATCTTATGTTTCAACTAGAAACACCTGTGGTAAAAATGTGTTAGATCGGTTCAGAATTACATATAGGTCCCATACAAATTTCGCTCCCAATTCGACTTTTTCCGCTCTAGAAACCACATATTTCATCAGATGGGCTTCAAATTTGACAGAACATCTTATATTTAAACTAGAAAGATCTGTGGATAAAATAGGTCAGATCGGTTCAGATTCAGATATATTGCCGCATTCTAATTTCGCTCCCAATTTGAATTTTTTAACAGATTTTCTTCAAATTTGCAAAATATCTTATATTTTCACTAGAAATATCGATGCTGAAAATGGGTCAGATCGGTTCAGATTTATATATAGCTCGATTGACTTTTTCCACTCTATAAACTATAGGCTTGGTCGCCGTCCATGGAAATGGAAAACAAGTTCCAAGTTCACCCCACGAAAATAAAGTTTGGATTGTTTAATGATGATTTGCATAATATTTCGTTCCTAGATCAAGCCATCTGTGAGCTAAACGCTCCTGAAAATATCCCTAAAAATAATGTTTTTCCGGTGTAATTTATTTTGTGTTAAATTTTTTCCCAAAATTTTTTTCTGGAATAATATACCCTTGAAAGCACTTTAAATAAAAATTTTGATTCTTGTCTTGAACGTTTATAGTAATTTTTGTGGATTTTCACTGAGTGTACTGAAAACTTTTTCGTATTTGGTGGTAGTATTTAAAAAAAATAAATAGCTGCAGTCAATACCTTTCGAATGATGCCTAAATTATGAACATCAGAATGAAATTGATGGCGCAGCGCTCATTTTTGTAAAAAGTGTTTGGCTGTGAAAACCATCGCCTGCCTTAAATTTTTTCACAAAAATGGAGTCAGTGACGTAATTTTTCGTCCGTTATTCATCACTTAGGCATCATTCGAAAGGTATGTATGGTATCTTACAAAATGTTTCCAAGAAATATGAGTTTTTAGCGGTCACCCTGCTCGCAACTCGCAAAAAAATCAATATAAACGCCCAATAATTCTACCAATAGGTTATTCTTAGACAAGAATAAACATTTTGTATTCAAAGTGTTTCCAAGGGTCTATTAATTCAGAAAAAAATTTTTGGACAAAAATGCAACATAAAAAAATTACACGGGAAAAACATGATTTTTAGAGTTGTTTGCAAAATATCTTATATTTCAACTACAAACACAACCCATGGTGGAAATGAGTCAGATCGGTTCAGATTTATATATATAGCTCCCATACAATTTTCGCTCCCGGCTTGACTCTTTTGCGCCCCAGAAACCACGTATTTTCAGAGAATTTCTTCAAATTGAACATACCACTTTATACTTGAACTGGAAGAACTTATTGTGTAAGTGGGTCATTCTATGTTTAGATATAGTCCCTATACAAATATTCTTCTCGCTTTGACAACTTAGGTTTGGTCATAATAGCCTATGATTAGGAAACATACAAAAAATCCTTCCCGTTTCCATTTTTACCGAATTTAATTGTATTCGGATAGAAAGTGGAGTGTATCATATCGAGCCCTTAGCGCGGAATTATCGTAAGCGACATTTTCTCAAAATATTTTTTATTGTTGAATTTAAAATTTTATGGGCTGATACATAAATAAAAATTGTCAAAATGTCAAAATTGTTAACGTTTATATAAAAAATGGGGCTAAGATTTTATCGTAAGTCGATGCTCACATTTTCAAAGAAAGCAATTTTATCGTAAGCGACAGTTTATGAATTTAGGTAAAAACTGTCAGATAATGTAAGAGGTATTTATAAATGTTTTAGATAGGTCTATCAATATATTTATGCAATAATAAGTGTATTTTTATACCCTCGACCATAGAATGAAGTGTTCGTCTGTTGGTTGAAAGTACGATAGGTTACGAACGAACTAAGCTAAGAGGTTCGAAGTTTATATATTTATTTATCGATCCAGAAGAAAAAAGTTTACTCACAAGAACTGAAAGTAGCTCTAAATTATTGTCTTTTTGGAGAACACAAAGCCTTTTTGTATCATTTGTTCCTTATATACAATAATTTAATATACTTCTTGGACTATTCGTATATTAAGCCAAATACTATATAGATGGTTTTGGTATCATTTCCCTATTATTGTGGGTAATCGTTAACATTTATTTAATTCAAATAGTGGTAAATTTGACAAAAGAAACATAATATTTAGCTTAAAATAGTGATCAAAATGGGCACATTGCCCACAATTCTATTGAGTTAAAGAGTAAACAAGTTAAAGAGGCGTTAAGTTTGGCCGGACCGAACTTTATATACCCTCCACCATGGATTGCATTCCACAGAGGCTTTCGATTTTCGTAGAAGTGTAGTAATATTACAGGAAAATATAATTGGTTAATATAGCCAAGCCAAAACAAATAAAAATATAGAAAAAAATAATTTTATAAATAATTATAATATTTTTATTATTTCAAAGCACGCTTATAAGGCAAGGCTACCAACACGTTTACACTATATATATTGAACTAATACTTCAAGTCAATTTAAAAAATAAATGTTCTTATATTTATATTTTCAAAATATTGTTAGTGGATGCTACAGTTGGTTGTATTTCCATTATATTTTAATGTACAAATTATGAAAATCCATTATCTCACGTGAATAGTGCAAAATAATGATTCAACCAACTTTTTATTTTGCAGAGCAATGTATACACCGAATTCCATGATTCTAGCATAGGTCATTTGGTTGGTACCATTTTTATCCCCCTATACGTATTTTACCCCCCTTAAGAGTACGACTTTATAAAATCTCTTTATTTTACGTGTCTACGCAATTAGGGGGATGTACAAACCGAATTTCATCATTCTAGCTATAGCCGTTAAGTTTGGAACTATTTTTATCCCTCTGTACACATTTTCGTGTCTGCACAGTCAGAGGAATGTATACTCCGAATTTCATGACTCCAGCTGCGGTTATTTTGTTGGTACTATTTTTATCCCCTTTTACCATTTTAACCCCAAAAAGTACGCATTTCGAAAAATCCCTTTATATGTATATACCAAACGTCCTAGCGCCTTTCGTTTAGTTGCTAGTGTGCTTTCAACAGACGGACGGATGGACGGACATGGCCAGATCGTCTTAGAATTTTATGACGACCAAGAATATATATACTTTATTGGGTCTCAGGTCGATATTTCAAGGTGCTACAAACGGAATGACAAAGTTAGTATACCCCCATCCTGGAGGTGGAGGGTATAAATACTTCAGATTTCGTTAAGAATGTTAACATAACATTTTTGCTTTCCGGTCATACAATGATGCCAGTTGATTCTAAACACTATACAATTGAATCATTTTGTAAAGGAAGGATAATTTGGGCCCCTTCAGAGTGGCCGACCATAATTACAAATTCCCGCACGATACCGAAGTGTTATGAAAGTATTTTACTAAATCATTTAGATTTTAAGGACTGGAATTCATTTTCTACAGCATTTCCACCGCCAAATATTAAAAAAAATTTAATTGTTTGAAAAACTGTGATTTTGCGCAAAATTTAAATATGGATATTTTGCAGATAGTAGGGTGGATGAAATGAGTATTAATTTAATTATTCGTTCAAAGAAAAATTCAATATGGAGATTACCTAAAAACTTTTATATGAAATTTAACTATTAATCATAGGAATTCAAATGTGTCTAAAATTGTTTTTTATTAACGGTTTGAATTACTTTACTGTTCATTTTCCCTTTATAAAGGTATTGTTATCTATTTTATTATTTTGTTTTAATATTTTTTTATAATAAAAAGTGTGTTTTTACTAAAATTTGGAGGTTTAATCGAAAAAAACGTATATCGTAAGCGCCACAGTTTTTTCAGTATTTGTAGCCGCAAGTACAATATTTGTATCGCAAGCGCCAAAAGTACCGTATGATGTAAACAAATGATCAATTTTTAATAATAATTCGTTGGGTACGGCGGAATTAAAACATTTTGCATTTAAACATATTTCATTTTATGCAAATATTTCGAAATAATCAATAAAAACCTTCTCCTGTAAAATGTGTGTTTTGGCGCTTGCAATAAGGGCTCGATATAGTCTTTCCTTTACTTGTTTAGGTTTAAAGTGATTATAAAAACATTTTCAAATATCAAATTTCACATGATGTGAACTACCCCTATGGATGTTAATTGGTTTTATTGTAGGCTTATGCCATTTTGTGTGGGAGGTACCAGAAGGGGTGTGGCAATATATCAACTTCTATTAAAGCATTGTCAAATATCAAATTTCACATTATTCCCATCATCTGTATAGAAGGTATAAAGCGTTAATTTTACGTAGTTTAGGGTTAGTTGTGTGGGAGGGCATGGGAAAACCCGCCATATTTTGCACACTTAAAGTGATTGTAAATACTAAAATATAGCTGATTCCGAATATCCATGTGGAAAGCACTATTGTTCTAATTTAACATTGGAATATGGGTCATTTGTGTGGAATGTACCAGAAGGGGCTAGGCGATTTCGCCCATTTTCGAAATTAAACTAAGTTTGGGGAAAAAATTACCATGTGCAAAGTTTGAATTGATTCATAAACTCCTCTCGAGACTTATCGTGAACACCAGTCAGACAGACAGACGTACATGGCTCAAACATCTTAAAAAGTCGTGAAATTGAATTGGTTCAAACATACTTAGTGTCTTAAGTCACTCCTTCAATGCGTCACATTTTTTTCTGTCCCAAATTATATATATACCCTCCTACTCTGTACAGTGAGGGTATAAGTATACGTGGTCAAAATTCATCAGAGAATGTAATAAAATACCTTCGGCATAAATTTTGTAGCATTGTGTAGCCTTCGTATCATATCCGTAGAATGGCGGTCGCCACTATATTAGCCTTTATTACCCTGCCGCATTCTGCAATTTGATTTCATAATTTATATAATTGTATGTTCAATAGTTTTTATTTATTTAATGTAACCCCGCAGTCTGCATTGAGGAGACGGGCACCCGCACCACCTTAAGTTTGGCCATCTTTGTGACGATGTTCTAAGCATGATATATCTCTCTCAACACTATACAATGATTTTTCCACTTCCGCCTCGTTGTTCTTTCCCAAAACATTTTTCATATTACGCATATTTACTTCGTCTTTCTGGGTGGTGGTGCGGGTAGGTAACATGTACTACATAACTCTCTGAGGAAGCTATATTGGTTTTACAAAGACGTCGTCGCAGTCAGGCTGTAGCGACGACGACACCAACAACAACAGCAGTGACATTATTACGAATAATAGAAAACCGAATCCCTTTTTATAATTATCTATTCCGGTCATGTCTTTAACAAGATGTCATCATCAGCATTGTATTTGTGTTTGTGTTCGTTCGCTCGCTCGCTCACTCCTCCAACAGCGTTCCTCAACGCCCAAAACATCCTTGCACGTCGCTCGCTCTTGTCATTCCGACTGCATGCCCGTCCGCCGCCCACCGCCTTGTCTCTACCATCTCTTAAGTCGCAGACATTCCTTTGCACACAATTCATGTGTTGCTTTCAGAGAGCGAGCAACAGAAGATGAAATATGTGAAGAATAAGTGGGATTCTTTGGTGGTTATCGTACGAGGGTGGAGCGTAATTTTAAATGTTAAAGAAATTAGATCAACCGTAATAAGAATTAACAAAACAAGTGCAACCGTAGTTGTGAAATATTATATTTAGTTGTATCAATTATTAATATCCACACAACGCTGTATTAATTGTTTAAAATTTGATATAATTGCAATGGTGCACTTAGAAACATCTGCAGGCATTTTTCTGCTATTACAACAATTTTTCTGTCATAACAGCAGTTTTTTTGCTAGAATATTTGCAGCCTCAAAATAACATTACTTAATACGGGGTGGCTGATGAATGTTGCTACTTTAAGAAACTCTACTGACTTCTGATTTAATACATATAAATTATTTTGTCATTGTTCATTTGAAATTAATTGAAAAATATCATCGTTACAAATTACCACGCTGATGATTATAATTTCAGGGGAAAATTGGGATTTGACTAGGGTAATTTCCTTAAGTATGACGTGATTGAAAAGTAATATCTCAGGAGTTGAATGCTTTTTAAAATGTCTCAGCATCGCGAATTGATAAAACAATAATGTTTCCAGATTCGGATACGGCGTACAGAAATCATTCAAAATTGGGTGAAATATTTCTATGTTGACGGTTGAATTGACGTGAGGAATAATATGGAATAATAATATGGTCCGTTGGGGTCAATTGACTTTTTTCCTAAGACATTTTTTTATATTATTTTGCTTAGCAAGTTATTAGTCTTTAGAAAAGCCCGCTTAACTTTTTATCGTATAAAGAATATCAAAATATTTTTAAATAGGAAATATTTGTGACAGAATAGTTTCAGAAAACCAGATAGAGAATGGTGAAATACATACAGCTGCGGTCAAAAAATAGCAGCAACGAGATAAGAAAATGTGGACAAAGAAAAATATCAGCTTTACTTCGAAAATCCTAAAAGTTTTTACGGTGATTGAAAGGTGGTATTGTGCCATTCTTAATCTTGCTTTAAATAAAAAATTAAGTTTTTGTAATTTTGAGATTAAGCCTTTTGAACCATTTATGTCAAAAATGAGACCAGTCAAAAAAATAAAAATATTTTGTTTCAATTCACTTTAATTGAAAACTTTTTTGAATAACTACTTAAATAGCGGCATTTTCTTATTTGTACTGACTTTATTGCTTAACATTGCTATTCTTTTTCAGTATTGCTAGTGAGACCTCATTTTAGTCATCACACTTCAAATTTTTGATTATATTGAGATGCGGTGTATGCCCGAACCATTCCATAACATCGATATTATTGATTTCAAACCACCTTTTTGCAAGTCGGGTGGTGTTTTCGGGATAATTGACCTGCTAGAAGACTCATTTCAGGGGCATTCCATATTCTGCATACGTAAGCATAATATTAGGCAGTATTTTGATGTACTGGGCAGAGTCCATAGTAGTGCTGGGCAAATGTATTGACCTAACTCCATAATATGAAAAACACGCCCAGCCATTATGCTTGATCCTCCCTATTTGACAGTGTTGGTGCTATACCTGGAGATGTATTACGTCTTACAAACTGTCGAGGGACTGTCCCACCATATAAAACAATTTTTGATTAAATTGGCCATAAAACCAGCACCCACTTTTTGATTGGCTACTGCAGGTGTGTTTTTGCGAATTGCAATTTTTTGTGACATATCTTTTATTTTTAAGTGTGACTTCTTGGACTTCTGTCTTACAGATTATGTTTTCTTAGTATTCTGCGAACATTTTAAACACTCAAAGATGGACAGACATTGTTTTTTATTTCGGTGGCGGGCGTATGTGGGTTTTTTGAACTGGACATTATTATTCGGCGAATGGTTGCAGGTGATATAAACAGATTTTTTTCACATGTTTTTAATTTTTCTTCTTACAATATCGAATTTCTGATAATTTTAATAGAAAACTGGTATAAATGTCGAATTTCACTGTATGATTTTCCCTCAGATTTCTACCTTTTTATATGAACTCGATTTTCTTCTCCACAATGCTTTCCTCGCCCTACTTATGAAGAAAAATAATACAATAACATTTCAGCAGTAGTGTAAATTTCATAATATCTTATTTATAACATCAAAACGAATTGAAAAAATGAGATAAAATTCCTTTTCCTCGAGATTTTTTGAATGCTGCTATTATTTTGACCAGTCCAAAATGTCGAATAATCCAAAAAATTTGAAATTTCTTAAACAATTAAAATCATATCACCAAATAAACAATTATTTTGTGTTTGTAGCCTCATAACACAGTATTTAATGCAGTAGCAATAACAAAATTATCACAAAAATAAATATATTAAAATGTATGCTACGCTGTGGTGCTCTGCTATTATTTTGACCGCAACTGTATATGCAATTGCAGCCGCGAGTTTTGGATTGTTGTATATATGTTCATGTTAAAAGCGACGTTGATTCTTAATACAAATGCAGAAAATCATACAGATCCGTTTATAAAAATATCCAATTTGGTTTTATATCCTCCACTCTAGGATGTATATTCACTTTGTCATTCCGTTTGCAACACATTGAAATATTCATCGGAGGCAATCGTCTATATTTAGAAATTTTACTTGTGTTTACTACTTTTAGCATTTTTCTTTCTTTTGTCAACTATTCACTCAAATTTTTGTGTCAGAAATTATTGTTTCTTAGCTCAGACAAATATAGTTTTGTTGTCATAAATATTAAAAAAAATACACTTTTTAAAAATGACAGTATGGACATAATGGACCACCATAACTTTTTTCCTTCAGAGGCATTTAAATAATAAAATAAATATAAAATATAGAAAGGTAGGTTTTTGTAGGGTAACTGGGACCAGGTATTGATGCCCTGGGATATAGTATATAAATAGTACAAAAAGTCAAGTCCAATTGTGTGAGAATTAGAGGACCATTGAGGTGCATTCAAGTGATATTCATGTATACGGACATTGAAACAACGACAATGTCAACTCCTCATTAAATTGTAGTACCAATAGTGTGCAGCTTACCTATATTAATTTGTCCGTAAAATCAGGCATTATTAGGGTTTTTGGGCATAGTTCCGTCAAATGAACTCCAATTGGCACAATTCAAAAGCTAATGAGATAAAAAATGGGTAATTCACGATTTGGAACTAAACTATCCGACTTTTTGCACTAAATGTGTCCTATATCCCCAGTGTGCAGGCAAAAATTACCTTACCGATGTCATTATTTCGCCAATATTGCCGGTGATATTTATCGAATCTCTGAGTTTTCATTAAAATATTGTGATATTATCGGCATAATCGCAACAGTATGTCAATGAATGGTTGAATATTTTATTTCTGAAATACTATTGAACAAACGAATCTCTGCCGAGAAGTTTAGTATTAGTATAACGTGAGAGCTATTCGAGATCAAATTCCCTTCAAGAATGGAGTGGGAAAGGGGATACTCTTTATCGAATATGATACTGAGGTGGACACAGATAGCTACAAAATGGATTGTGTAGATGGTCTCGGTGTCTTCTAAGAAGAAGCGTCTTTCAGGCGGAGTCTTCGCAATTAAGGAAGTATGCGGTAGACGGTTCGCATAGGAAGCTCCGTAGACAGTCAAACTGTCCTTTATTCTCCAAGATCTAACCGCATAACATCTACATTTGTAGGTTAGTGTATTGATGAGCTGTCAAGACTAAGCTGTCTGTCTGCACCCTTATATGGAAATAGGAACTTTTATGGGAACGATCTAGCAGAGACGTTAGCGAGGGATTAGCAACACCAATTTGGTTTGTTAAAAGTGGTATCTTCATGCACTACTTAGACCGAGCTAATTTCATGGGGGAAAACCTAGTCACTTGCCAAATATACAGACAAAAAGAAGAGATAGTCGATCATTTCTTATGCGACTGCCCAGCTCTAATAAACCCACGGCACAGGGCCTTTGGAAAACACTTACCACGCGCCATTGAAGAGATATCGATGATTGATTGTGAAATTGATTGATCTAATCAAATATCTCAATCTTTCAGGCTTGATATAACAGACCTTCGCCTCACTAATACCCATCCGGGTGGTCATTTCACTTTTATTTCTTTATGGTTAAACGATGCACATTAAAATCTTTCGTAAGGCGAAGACACTACTTTACGCTCCCCTCAGAACGGCCACGTAAACCATCCAAGACATGATGTGATATTTGTGTAAACTAGTGGTGGGCAAAATCTGCTTGAAATCAGTGTTCAGCCAACTTTGTCAACTTGAAGTAGTCCCATTGTAGTTGTGACTATATTTTCATCTAAAAGGCCTAAACATATCACTACCCCGTTGGTCGCCATTTAATCCATATACAGTTTAAACCATTTTAGATATAGTACTTCTGCCTAGTACTATTTCTATTGTCTTTTCAGAACTTTGTTTACCATTGTCGCGTTATTCATTTGTTGTGATTTTCAATTCAAGTTATTGTCCGATTTCATTTATCCAAAAGACATGAACTCAGCGTTGGTCGCCATTAGGGTAACTAATTGTTCGTACCGAATAAAGACGAATATTCGATTAATCGAATAAAATTTTCTGCAAATTATATAGATTTTGATAAGAATATATAAAACATATTCAAGTTTCATCGTTTTATTTGAACAAGCTAAGGTATTGGATTTAAGACGATTCTTTTCCTTTGTTTTAATAAAGTTCGATTTCGAAAAAAAATTCTTTCACTTACTGTTGAAGTCGGAACACTAGAAAGAAGAACATGTAATTTATCTAAATATAAAAAATCATCTTGTACGTCATTCGATTCTACTTTTCGTTTTTTGTTGGAATTTGTACTATTTTTATTGTTTTGTTCAGTTCAGACAAAAGGCTAATGTCAGCGCCAATATTTTCTCTTTCGGTGACAGGATATTCTGAAATGTTTGCAACTCTAAATACACTTTTGTATACTGAGCTAGCAAGGGCAAGGGGAAGTGACGCGCAACTTCTTATCACATAAGACTTGGTGCTTCCTGTTTCCGCAAGCGAGGCCTGTTCCTGTTTCCGCTAAACGCATGTCTGGATGCTTAGCCAGCAGTCCTGGCACCAGAATCGGACGCAGTGTACTAATCATCCGCCCGCCTTAAAACCCACATGATTAACGTAACCGAACTGCCCTATGTCCCTCTTAGGAACCACGGGAAAAAAATATATATACTGAGCTAGCAAAGCAAGAATTTAATTTTGACAACGTTTTCATTACAAATTGAATGATGCCTTCCAAACTTTAGTAGAAATAAAGCAAAATCATTTGTGCAATTTTTATGAAACGTTTTCATAATATTTATAGAATCTAAATCGATATCTTCTTACGACTTTATCTATTAGACCATATCTCCATACTGGTCCATATCTTATTACTTCATCTTTGAAATATTGAGATATTGTCTAACGGTTGTTGTCTCATTGTCATTATACGATTTCTAGTCCGATTTGGGCGCCATTTTAAATCACATCTCAGATTTTAGGAAAATTAAACGACTTCTATTTTTCCTAATCTTTCGTCTTATTGAACCTATTCCTCACCTAACTTATCACATGCCCCAACTCCAAAGCATCCTTTTTGAGATTTTCCATTCGATTTATTTCTCTGTGTTGTTTATTATTAGTATGATGACATGGTGGTGGTGGTGGTGGTGGTGGTGGCGGTGTAGACTTAATCATGTCTTGTTTTTCTTTTTCCCAGCTTGCTTTCTTGCCATCTTCTACTTTAACGGTGGCCAAAGTAGGTGGTATATCTGTTAGTGGAAGGTTAAGCATATTTAAGTTGATTTCCTCCTTTTTGTGGTGTGGCTCCCTCTCTGAGAATTTCCAATTTGAACTTTGCCAGTTGAGCAGTTGGGTGACATATCGTTTCGTCGTCTTAAGATTTCTTCCATAAGGATGTGTTTTATTTCGTTAAAACTCATTTCTTATTCCTTGGGAGCAACAACGAGAGGAGTATTAAGACACACACGAACACTTCTCTTCTTGGCGTCTTACTTTCAGGCAGTACATGTATTTGTACTTAGTTTGAAGTTGCTTTTCCCCCCCGGCTCACGTCTCCTGATGACTTTGTGTATATTTTCCTTTCTAATGTTGTCGTTTCTCGGTTTTATTTGTTGAAAGTTTATTTTTCAAATTTTCCAATTTCTAATTATCTTGCACGCTTGTTGTCTGTATATACATGTCTTGTCTATTCCTGTCGGAAGTCGTTCGGGTAAGGAAGATAAAGGTGAAGGTGGGAGCATAAAGGTTTGAATTGTCTAATGAAATTTGTTATAATCTACTCCAGCAGGAGGATAAAATTAAGACGACATTATGGATGGGTTTAATAAAGACTACTAGTTCGCAGATTGTCAGAGTGTTGTTCTTAATCTTAATATTTTAAGGGAAGAGATTGTCAGAGCATTGCTTAATATTAATAATATTAAAGGGAGAGAACTGAGGTGTACTTCTCGTTTAAGTGATTTAAATATGTCTTGTCCGATATGTCCACTTTTGGGTGAACAATTTCTCTGTAGCTTTATTCGCGTTTTTTCTTTCTTTCTTATGAGTTTTGTACATTTTGAAATATTTTATTTATTTTTTCTTCCATGAAATTCTGCATTACTAATAAAGCTATCCTATATCTATTTATATTTTCAGGTAAGCATCGCTTCAATTCTTCAAAATCTCAAACGAATGTCTCTTAAACATGCCGTCGTAAGTTATTTGACTATAAGAATTCTAATATAATTATTTACCCCGAAGCCTTTTAATAAGCAAACAAATACAACCCCTCGATTGTAATCCTTTCCAAAGCAACAATTACTTCCTGTAAACCTGTTGTGTTGCTTTAAATCAATTTCCTTTCCTTTTAAGTATCTATACACCCCGTCTGCCTGTCTGTCTACCTTGAAAATCTCTATCCTCTCATTATACTAGTCTCGGCCACTTAATCAGATTAAATCAACAACAGCAACAAACAATAACAACATGGACTGAAGACTGCGTTTAATTAATTAACAAGAACAGCAGCAACAACAACTTGTAAAGTTCTTTTGTTACAAAGAACATTAACGATAAAAACCAAAAACCACTTTTTAATAGCAACAATTCAAAATGAACTCAAGATTTACTTTGACATCGAGAAATGTATCCTTCCCCGCCCCATCCACCATTTGCGCGTAGCAGACATACAATTTACAAATGCTTTTTAATTTATTTCTCTTAAACTCTTAAACTCAAGTGAGTGGCAGAGGCAGACGGACACACGGATGTGAATAGATGGTTTGTTGGTTGGTCGGTCTCAAATGAACGCATTTACAATAGATATTGAGGAGCCACAAAGTTCGAAGTCGGGTTGAGATGGATGGAGACAACGGCGCGGGATAATGGGAAAATGTTGGCGGGGGCATGAAGTGAAGCCTTTAGGAAAATTATATTCACTTGTCCTTGAATCATGATTATTGCGTATTATACAATTGTGTTTGTGTAAAAGTCCTAAATTTATCGCAAACCCACGTTGGTCGCCATTTTATATCCTGTATTTATTACAGAAGATTGAAGGTTTCACATAACTAGAGTAAAATTGGATTCCCAAGACGAAATGCATTAAATTTATCGCAAACCAATGTTGGTCGCCATTTAAAACATCCATTCTTTCAAGAAGATTAAAATCCCACCCTATACTTTCTCCGGAAGATTGAAGGATTCACATACATAAAGAAAAAGTGGCTTCCCAAGACGATTGCCCTTGCCCAAAAGTCATAAATTTATCGCCAACACAGGTTGGACGCCAATTAATACTCCTACTCTTTTCAGAAGATTGTTGGCTTCTCTTCACATTGGATTCCTGGTCAAAAATCCATAAATTTAACGCAACCCCACGTTGGTCGTCATTTAAAACATCCATTCTTTCGAGAATATTGAAGTCCTATCCTATACTTTCTACGGAAGATTGAAGGCTTCACATGCATAAAGACAAAGTGGCTTTCCAAGACGATTGTCTTTGTCCAAAAGTCCTAAATTTAAAGGTTGGTCGCTACTTAATACTCCTACTCTTTTCAGAAGATTGTTGGCTTCTCTTCACATTGGATTCTTGGTCAAAAATCCATAAATTTATCGCAAACCCACGTTCATTCTTTCGAGAAGATTGAAGTCCTACCCTGTACTTTCTCCGGAAGATTGAAGGCTGCACATACATAAAGACAAAGTGGCTTTCCAAGACGGTTGTCCTTGTCCAAAAGTCCTTAATTTATCGCAAAGTCACGTTGGTCGCCAACACTCTAAAACATTGCAGAAAATTATAAATAATTTAGAGTCATACTGTGAAAAATGGGAAATGGAGAATAAAACAAATGAAATCGGAGATAATGATTTTCAGGAATGGAGGCAGAGTTGCAGGGAATGAAAAATGGAAATATAAATGATTTTTGATTTCACTAAAGCTTTTGATCTGGTTGATCATAAAATATTGCTGCAGAAGTTGAAGTATTACGGTACTCGGGGAAAGGAGTTATGTTTGGTTGGAAAATTATTTTTCTAACAGGAGGCAATGTGTTCATATTAAAGATTCGAAAAGTTTTATGGGTACAGCGAATTATGGAGTACCACAGGAAGCGGTTTAGGCCCATTATTGTTTTCGATGTATCTTAATGATCTGAGGAATTTGGAACTAGATGGTCATCTTATTATGTTTGCGGATGATGTTTGCCTATTTTACCCTTACAAATATGATTTGGAACTGAAAACTAGAGTTGAGAGGGATGCAGCTTTGGTATTTGAATATGCACGATTGAATCGGTTACTGATCAATGCCGGGAAGACCAAACTTATTAGATTCAGACCACATTGTGCCAGTCTTAACAATAATTTTAATGTTTATGTTGATGAAAGACTGAGACACATGCTATGCAGTACTTGGGAGTAACATTGCAGAGTAATTTATCTTGCAACATGCATATGGATGATTTAAAGAAGAAAATTGCTCCTGCTATAGGTATTTTGTATAAGTTGAGGAACAAACTTAGTCTCAATTCCAAGTTGATGATATTTCAAGCTTTAATACAGTCTCATTTAAGTTACTTGGCAAGTGCCTATGCTTACAACAAGAACAATACTTCCTTCAGATCCCTGCAATGTATGCAAAACAAGGCCTTGAAAGTTCTATATATTTTTGCCAGTAACTTATTCAACAATTTCATTGTATATGGATCAGAGTAAAACTGTACTGCCAATTTATGGACTACATGAATACCAAGCACTATTATTTGTTTATAAATGTATTCTCAGCATCGGTCACCATACCATGTCATTTATACAGAACCAGTCGAATTTTGCTAGTAGGAATCAGACCAATTTAAGAATTCCTAGATGTAGATTAGAAAAAAACAAAGCAGCGGATTGATTATATTGGGGGAAATAACAACGAATTGCCGTTTGAATTAAGAAGCATTGCTCGAATATCAAATGTTAAGTCCTCCTGCAAAAAATACGTATATGATAAGTTTGAAACACTTCTACCATAATTTTTATAACTACTTTAATATCTTTTGAATTAATATTGAAATATTATAATATATATAATATTGAATATATATATATTAAAATTAAATAAAAATATTAAATACTGCCAGCCTGCCTCAATAATGCCTTCCTGGCGCAGGGGCCAAATTTTATATGAATGTAACAATATATGTTCAAATAAAATTCAAAAAAAAATGCCAATTCTTAAGATTAGTTAACGAATATAAATACTTGGGAATCACATTAACGCCTAGACTTTTTTTGTAAAACATATACGTAATAAGAATGAAACCGCCAAGACATGCATAAACGCAGCGTGGAAGAATTTCATTGGAAAACAAAGCACATCATTGAAGGCTAAACGGAAAATGTTCCTCTAAGTATGAAGATCAATTCAAAGCTTCGAAGCACAGATTTGGGAAAACGCTTTACTTTGAGGACGAGGACAAATTATACAAATATTTCATCAAACGAGTTCTGAAACTGCCTGAAAATACTCCCAATTATGTCATAGCACTTGAAACACCGTATGAACCAGGATATATTAACACGTATACACTGTCCAAAGTTCTTTTCGATCTTGATCACCACAGGCTGTCGTATAAACTTTCGGTCAAAATAGTGGAGAAGAAAATATCTTGGTACAAAGAATTTGTCGACCAACAAACAGCGTAAAATATCAGGCACAGTAACTGAAGTGCAAATAGATGGTTATGGAACTCAGCACTTAATTGACGCCCGGAAAAAAGTAGTCATAACACACACATAAAACATGCTGTAAACTCTTAATTTATTTATAACTTACTATGTAACGATTTTCGAAAAATAAAGAAATTGAATTGAATGGTCCAATAGCCCTACATTTATCGTAAACCCACGTTGGTCGCCATTTAATACATCTATTGATCTCAGAAGATTGAGGGCTTCACATACCTGGAGAAAAATTGAATTCTCAAGACGATTATCCCTGCCCAAAAGCCATTTAAAAATCTATTCTTTTCAGAAGATTGAAGAATTCACATGCCTAAAGTTAAATTTGCTTCCTTGTCTAAAATACATACGTTTATCGCAAACCTACGTTCGTCGCCATTTAAAACATCCATTATTTCGAGAAGATTGAAGTCTTCACATGCTTAGAGTAAAATTGGATTCATAAGACGATCGTCCTTGTCTAAAGCCCAAAATTTATAGCGAACCCACATTGGTCGCCATTTTATAAACTGTACTTTCTCCGGAAGATTGGAGACTTATTCATAAAGAAAAATTATTGTCCTTGTCCAAAAGTCTTAATATATCCATTCTTTCCAGAAGATTGTAGGCTTCTCATACATAAAGAGCAATCTTATTTCCAAAGATAATTATTGTTGTCTAAAAGCCCTAACTTTATCGCAACCCCACGTTGGTCGCCATTTTATACACTGTAATGTCTCCAGAATATCATGGAATGGAATCCCAAAACAATTGTCCTTGTCCGAAAGCCCTAAATGTATTGCAAACCCACGTTGGTCACCATTAAATGCATCCATTATTTCCAGAAGATTATAGACTTCACATTCATAAAGAAAAATTGGATTCCTAAATTCTAAAGTCTTTGTCCAAAAGCCCTAAATTTATGGCAAAGCTACGTTGATCGCCATTTTATGATCTCTAATTTCTTCAGAAGATCAAAAGAATTCACATACGTTGGTCGCCACTTAACTCATACACTCATTCCAGAAGATTGAGGGCTTCGCATACATGAAGAAAAATTGGACTGCCTTGACTGTCCTTGCCAAAATCTCTAAATTACAGCAAACCCACGTTGGTCGCCATTTTATACCATACATATTTGAAAGTTCAATTTGAAAACGATTTTCAGCTGTAAAAAGTACTGCCAATTTTCGAAAATTTTAAATATCTTCCAAAATCCATAGGAGGAAATATCATTTTCGGATAATGTTGCGACATTTAGGACCAACTCTTTCAATTGAAGATGATCTAAGTATTTGACAAATGGTTGAGGTCATATGATGATCGAGAGATTGTTCTCCACTGTTGAACTTCTAAAATTCTGTAGGCGTTGTATGTACTCGCCTCTGATTTTATTGCCAGTCAAGTGCAATGTATTCATTTGGGAATATTTCATTAGCACAAACTCCATGTTGATATATTTAAGTTTGGCAAGCCTCAAAATAATCTTCAATGTCTGCCGAAAATTACTACCATTTAGTGTTGCCGATATTGGCAAAATATTCTCGTCCCTGATTTTACTGTCAGTCAAGTACACTTACTCATTTTGGAACATTTTATTGCCGTCATCCGTAGAAACTCAATTTTGATAAGCCTTGGGAGAGTCTCTCGCTGCTCCGAGAAAACTTCAGGTTTCTTCTTTTCAAATCAAATGAGAAAGTAAACATCGGTTGATAGCCAATTAAGTTACTGGCTTATATGTGTGCAAAGGTACGAAAACCCGATTTTTACACGTAACTCAAGATTTTGGGTGTCTGGCAAATACCAAATACAGATTCTTCTTGTACTCGGCAATACCTACCAGAAAAATAATAAAATTTCCCAGAGTTTTTGGACTGTCACACAATGGTATGGGGGCGACATAATTTAGGATGGAACGAACGAAGGATTTGTACGTCGCTACCAGGGTTTCGGGTTTCACCCACTTGGTGGGAAAATCGTGCCGAAGTATTTTCTATTATTAGCGGATTTGTTTCGTTTTAGAATTGGAATTGTGCGGGCGACCAGTTCCAGATATATGGAATCACAAGTTGAACAACTGACAGTTCTATAATCTTGGTCAGAAAGCCCAAATCTCCAGTCTTCTTTAACATAAGCATTCGGATGCCGTGTGGACCAACGTTTTTGGATGGTTGTTCTCTCTACATTTCTAGATGTGAAGGATAATGGTTGCTGGTGATCTCGCTTTGGATTCTTTGGAAATAATCCTTGTGGTTGAAGATATTAGACTCCACGTTGGGCGCCATACGTTGATACAGTCAGTAGATGGAAGGAAGTCAATCTTATAAACCAAAGTGATAAGCAAGGGTTTTTAATGGTTTAGCTTTGGAGCTTGTTATCTTTACTTCGCTAGTGGTATTTTTACGTCACTGGATTATAGCTTGCTCCTGTTCTGTGAAGTTGGATGACCAATGAATTGGCGGTGCACACTATTTGGCATGAGAATGCTGTATGTTATTGAAGGGTGACACCTGGGAGACAAGCTTATGGTCACCATATAGATCTTTGATAGTAGACCAAAACTGTTTGGTCCAGGTGTTCTAATCGTTTGGTGCGTCTGTTCTCTTCAACTAGGGCATCAATTTCTGCACTCAACTGCTCAATTCTTCTGTTATCACGGCCGGTTGGCGTTGGAACCTTTAGCTTATCATTATTGTGGAAATATCTCTTGTGATGGAAGATAGTTAGACGTCACGTTGGGCGCCATTTTATAAGCTTGTAAATTGGAGTGCCTTGTTAGTACTGTCAATGGATGTTGGAAGTCAATCTAGTTTAAATATTTAACTCAGCATAATTCTACGCCGTCCTTACTCGTTCCCTTGCGGTGGAAGATAGTTAGATGCCACGTTGGGCGCCATTTTTTACAAGCTTGGTTGGAGGTGGACTCTGTAGATTCTGGAGGCCAATCTGGCGCTCTTAAATCTGTAACTCAGCCTCAATTCTACGCCGTTTTAACTCGCTCGACTTCGAAGTCCTTAAGTAGCCGCTGGCAGGCCACAAATTATACTCCATCTAAGACAACCATTTACATCTCCACACAAAGCAAATTGATATGGTGGTGGTGCTGGGATGTGCATAAATAACATAGAGTCGATTTGACTGTATGTTAACAACACTTAATTTGCTCACCATCTCTCTGGAACTCTAATGGTGAATTGGTAGTATCGTCGTTACCCATCTAAAGCCGGCATTCAGTCACTCGACGTTCAATCTGCATAAAATATCATATTACTTTGTAATAGTTCGCCCAAAGGTTTCGCAAAAGCACACACTTCGTGCGACTTGTATTCGACCTACGGTGGCCCGGTTCACCTCTTCGCTTCAAACCCCCCATCCCCCGCCCCCCAACAAGCAACATGTATAAGTTTATCTCCGCTAATGGACGTTGCCTCCGTTTCAGTGTCTGTTGGTTGTTCGATGTTGAATGTAGCAGTCACATTGTGGATGGAATCGAGCGAATTGTGTGGCGGAATGAGTGAACGACGTATTAATTAAATTAAATGAATTATACGTGAAACACAAAAACCCTTTTTGATTGTCAATTTAGTTAGAAGAAGGGAGAACAAAACAAAAATTTCCAGCATAATTGCTTTTGTATTTTATGGTGGTGGCTGGTGGAGGGCGGCTCTGAATGAATGGAATTAAATGCGGCAAAGGTTTCAGCATGACTGGGGGGTGTGGTGGGGAAAGTTGGAGGAGTGTCTTGGAAGTATGTAAATGAAAAACGGTGTTTGGCATTTCTGGTTGTAGGGAATTTTGATTTGTAATTGAAATTGGAGACAGTCAATTTAGGCTGTCAATGTTGGCCGTGGGGTTGGGGAGTCCTATTGTTATTCATTGTGGCATTGTTCTATTGTTTTTTTTTTTTTTTTTTGCTCGCCTTTCCCACCATTGCCAATTGACCCTAATTACAACTGTTGCCACAATCAATTGTGCAATTGTGAATGAGCCAGAACTCATTGTGCCGTGAGTGAGTGAGTTTGTGATTGATGCCATCATCACTTGTCGCCCATTGTCACACAAGTGATGACAAAAAATTCAAAATTTTCAGGTTCAGGTTTTCATTTCATTCGGCCAAACAAAAGGTCAGTTGACAAGTGTCCCCAAAATACAATTGTCACAGTTATGAACTAAGTCCAATTGAAAAGGGCATTGTAGGGACTAAAGAGTGCTCTAAAGATTCAGGAAGCGCCTCCCGTGGTTCTGTCTCTCTCTCTCTCTCCAACCCCATTCCACTGTCTGCGTGAGTCTGGCCTGTGTGCTGGCCTTAATGAAGTCTACTTAAAATTATTGCCTACTTTCAGGCATCCACTTTAAATTGCTGCATACTTTCAGGCATTCACAAGCCCGCGACGCAGCATGGAATGTCCTGCAAATTGTAAACTTTTTAATTTGTCGTAAAAGAAATGTTTCGTTGTTTATGGCATCTCTATAAAATGTGAAGTAAATTTCAATGAATATTCTCGCCACTTGAGGCAAGTGGGGTGGGGTGTTGTGTTGACTCTTCAAAAATACTTACTTCACAACATTTTATTTACCTTTGATGGCGGCCGCTCGCTGTTGCATAACTTTGCTAATTAAGATTTCATGCGATTTGTTAGGTCGAGGTTGGCGTTACACTTTCATCAATTAAACCCCAATAAAGCAGCCACCAGCCAACCACGAATCGCGGACCACAACCTGCTGCTGTCGCTGCAGCATTAACCTCAAAACCTTAAAAGTGAAAATTGCTAACCTTGTAACGAATTTCACAT
This sequence comes from Polietes domitor, assembly GCA_947397865.1. NCBI lineage: Eukaryota > Metazoa > Arthropoda > Insecta > Diptera > Muscidae > Polietes > Polietes domitor. The sequence continues at coordinate 152,737,398 of OX377619.1, read as the reverse complement.
TCACCAAAAGTTCAGCAAAATCAACGTCAGACCTACAACGCAAAGGTAATTTCGCCCGGAAACGATTTTAATACACAAAACGTGATTTTTGGTGAATTTATGCGTCATTAATGATTCAGTTTGGGCCGCGCCGTGCCTGTGCCATGTTTTGTGGCATCAATAATACAGACGGCAGGTAATGTGAAGGCCATAATGCTCCTTGATTTTGTTCCGGTTTTTGTGGCAAGAATTAATCGGACTGGGCTTACTGCCTTATGTTTCTTGTGTTGGTGGTCGGACGGTCGCTCGGCTCGTCGGTCATTATTGTTGTGTTGTTGCTGTTAACACAACAACTGTTGGCTATGACTTTTTAATTGTTTATGACGCGTTGTTGGTGATACTCTTTTTTTCCCCAAAATTGGCCCAAATATTAACGCGTTTGTGTTATCAAAAATACATTACGAATGAAAGTATAAAAGGAGAGAGCACGGATTTTTAATACAATAAAATCAACTAATTTCTCCAATGATACGTGGGCTACCAAAGTGGGTCAAGGTTTTTTTTGTGATCACAAAAATATAAATTTAAAATCATTAAATCAATATCGCAGATCTCCTTTAAAATCCAATGAAATCCGTTGAACAAAATTGGTAAAGCAAAACACCAGAAAGAAGAATCATTCACATCATGGTATCTTATCGATGAAAGAGCAAATCTTAAAAAAAAAAATAAATTCAAAAAAAAAAATCCAAATGAAACGAAAATTCGCGCAGAAAGAATACAGGCAGAAGGATAGAAGGAACAAGTAAAGAAGACTATAAGGAACCACAGAATAGAATACGTAGACAACATCAGAAGAAGGATCACAATATGCAGGATCCTTATCAATTGGTAAAGGTTGTCGGGGTCAGCAACAAGAAAAATCGTTCCCAGTAAATATCCTAGAAGGAAATCTTCACACCACTTTTGATGAACAGCTACGGCCCGTAATTCTCTATGGCAGCGAAACATGGTTTGTGGCTGAAATGGTTTGAAACAATCTCTTTGTTAATCGTAGCTTAAGACGAATTTTTAAATTTTTTGACCAGACTACCACCAACGAAGAACTATGGGCAGAAACTGATGTGAACGTCGAAATCCGTAGATGATTACATAATTCGATGATTAGATAATTAGAGGATTAGATGATTAGATGATTAGATGATTAGATGATTAGATGATTAGATGATTAGATGATTAGATGATTAGATGATTAGATGATTAGATGATTAGATGATTAGATGATTAGATGATTAGATGATTAGATGATTAGATGATTAGATGATTAGATGATTAGATGATTAGATGATTAGATGATTAGATGATTAGATGATTAGATGATTAGATGATTAGATGATTAGATGATTAGATGATTAGATGATTAGATGATTAGATGATTAGATGATTAGATGATTAGATGATTAGATGATTAGATGATTAGATGATTAGATGATTAGATGATTAGATGATTAGATGATTAGATGATTAGATGATTAGATGATTAGATGATTAGATGATTAGATGATTAGATGATTAGATGATTAGATGATTAGATGATTAGATGATTAGATGATTAGATAATTTGATGATTTGATGATTTGATAATTTATGATTTGATGATTTGATGATTTGATGATTTGATGATTTGATGATTTGATGATTTGATGATTTGATGATTTGATGATTTGATGATTTGATGATTTGATGATTTGATGATTTGATGATTTGATGATTTGATGATTTGATGATTTGATGATTTGATGATTTGATGATTTGATGATTTGATGATTTGATGATTTGATGATTTGATGATTTGATGATTTGATGATTAGATGATTTGATGATTAGATGACTAGTCGATTAGATGATTAGTCGATTGGATGATTTGATGATTAGATGATTAGATGATTAGATGATAAGATGATTAGATGGTTAGATAATATGATGATAAGATGATTAGATGATTAGATGATTAGATGATTAGATGATTAGATGATTAGATGATTAGATGATTAGATGATTAGATGATTAGATGATTAGATGATTAGATGATTAGATGATTAGATGATTAGATGATTAGATGATTAGATGATTAGATGATTAGATGATTAGATGATTAGATGATTAGATGATTAGATGATTAGATGATTAGATGATTAGATGATTAGATGATTAGATATACAAGTGATATACAAGCAGAAAATATTCTGGCCAAATGTCATTTCTAACGGAGACCTGTGGGGACGAATAGGAGATCGCCTATCCTGTGAGACATAGCCAAGATGGCTATCGAGGAACCAGAAGGAGAGGAAGGCCCACCAACATGTGTAGAAAGCGAGTGGAATCCGAAGCAAGAAGAATGAGCTGGAGCGAAATAAAGACGATGGCACACCAAAGATCGCAAGGGAAAAAATTGTTATGTTTTGATTTCTTTCATTGGACCAACACTTAGGGTATGTCCCCTATAAATGCAATGCATTGCGTTGGCGGAAGTAAAATAAGGTACTGGAAGAAGGAAAGAGGGAGTAGTGTCTGTTGACATCTGTTTTGAAACTCTGAATATCGTAATTGACGGGAAAGATATTTGCCGGAAGTCGATTCCACATACGGATAGTACGGGCGAAGAACGAATTCATTCTGTAATGTGTAGTGCGGCCGGTTGTGCAATCGACAAGAAATGGGTGAGAGTTCCTGGTTAGTCGCGGGCGGTATAATATCACATATATCCGAAGAACAAACTCCACACATCCCACATTACAACGGTGTTCAAGGGAATCAATAGAATTGGATATCCTTTCGTCACCTATCAACACCATAGCCCTCCTCTGGACATGACCAAAAAGCTGCAGGAAAGACCTTGGAGAACCCTACCAAATATGGGAGTTGTATTCCATGCTTTGGTCTGATGTAGGTAGTGGAGGTATTGAGAAGACCAGATATTGAGAAGCTTCTTTCGATACATCAAATATATGTTTTGTCTAACAAACACAGCATTGTATTTTCATGCGTAGAACATCAAGAGTATCTTATTTATTCATTCATTCATATGTCTATGGAGTAACAATCCTTATAGACAAGCCAAACTTAAAAGTAAATTAAATCTAGAGTTTCCTTAAATCTATTTAAATTATATGACAAATCTATATCATGTTTAATTATTAAATTATGATATTATGATAAATTATGATCAGAATAGACTCAAAAGAAGCATATTTAGTTCTATGAAAAGGAATATTAAAAAATGCATTACGCCTTAGACATCTAGATGGAACATTAAAACAAATAAGACTAAGATAAAAAGGACAAGATAAAGACTCCAAATGAATTAGTCGACACATAGCTTCATACGTCGGTACGGGATTGACAAATGGCACAGAAACTATAGCAAATTTAATAATTTTTTCTGTAACCTCTCAATGCGATTACAGTAAATATCATAACACGGGTTCCATACCATAGAACCATATTCTAATTTAGACCTGACAAATGTTGTATACAACAATTTACGAGTATAGGGATTAGAGAATTCTTTACTATTTCTTATTATAAACGCAAGCACAGTACAAGCTTTAGGCATTATGAAATCAATATGCAAATTGAAATCCAATTTAGAATCGAAAACAACTCCTCCATGATTTTTAATACAATAACTTGTATTTAGCAAATTCGTACGCCTACCAAACGGGAGATGAAAACATTTCGCAAAGTTTAGTGGTAAATGATTCAATTCAGACCAAGCCACCAAGCGATTAAATCTTCCTGAATTTGGATAGAATCGAGAGGAAGAGAAATTTTAGAAAACAGTTTAATGTCATCCGCATAAATTAGATAATTAGAATACTTGAAGCAAGAACTTATATCATTAATAAAAACGTTAAAAAGAAGGGTACCCAAAATACTCCCTTGAGGACTACCCGACGTGACTAGATATATATCCGATATCGCATTATCAATAGCCACAAAACAACGTCTTTCATCTGATTGCTCAATATCCGCATTGTTCATTGAAATCGGCTACACCGTCGTGACGGAACAACAAGGAACTCTGGGTCTTACGTACATTAAAATCCACTCGACCCCATTCGGAAATGGCCAGTAAATCCTGGCTAAGTGATTTATCCATCAATCGCCTATTTGACAACTTGGTCTCAATTTCTTGACAATTTGATCTATGATAGGTGATCAAATGATAGGTTTGCTGTCATCCACAAATTAGTAGATTGGATTCGACGTCCGATCCAAGAGGTAGTCGATGAAAATAATTAAAAGGGAGGGGGAAAGGACAGAGCCCTGTGGAACTTGTGCGCTTAACCTATACTCGTCGGCTGAGAACCCAACTACAACAACACGTATAGTGCGATCTCTGAGGAAACTCGATATAATTCGAGAGAAGTCACCAAAACCGATAAGCTTTGATATGAGTGCGCCGTGCCAGAATCTATCAAAGGCCTTGGAGATATCTAGAGCAACGACCTCACTCTCACAGAACTGGTGGATGGATCGATTCCACTTTTCGGACGGCAATGTTATCAGGGGTCACCTGTAGATTGATTCATCAGGTCCCCCGTAGATCGATTCATCAGGTCCCCCGTAGATCGACTCCTACCATTTTTCTAATTTTGATGTCCTCTTTTCAAACTATATTGTCTAATCTTGGGTCCTTGCCAAAGAGTTCATTAATTTTCAATAACTAAATAAATTTCTATTAATATGTGCTGGCCACGATCGATTTCAATGGAATTTAAATATCAATGAAGGACACCTACTGGGATAGGTGAAGATTTAACCCCATCCTTACTAGTTTGCCATGATTAAGAAATTTTCCAATGATTCCTTAAAATATATATGTTCCCTCGGCACATTCTATACTATGAAAAATTGCTGAGTTCTTCCTTATAATAATTCCCTACTGCCATTACTGTGTATAAATGTTGGTGTCAGATCGGCTCTCCTCACCTCGCTTCACTTCGCCCATTTGCCATTCCATATTACCCAACTAAGCCCTCTCAACTACTACTGGCAGTACTGCAATAGTGCTGGAAAAAAGTTTACTTTAGTTCTTAAAAATTTCTCAACAATTCCAAAGTTGAGTGGGACAACAACAGCGGCAGCAATAATAGCGCAACGTAGAGAAAATAGCTGAACTAAAATGAAATGATGTTTGTGGGGAAAAAAGTGCAAAAACTGCAAGAACACATCCCTCCCAACCTCTCTGTCCCACCATCCATAAGACTGGCATTACAAGTGGGGAACACATACTCTCGTCGTTGCAGGGAACAGGCTGCCACCTCCAGAAGTAGTAGTGCCACAACGACTACTCCTATGTCGAGTGCTATACTAGTGCTGCTGCTGCATAATTGTGTCTGTCGGGCGGTCGGTATGTCCCCCCTGTCCACTTGGCTGTCTATCTCTGGCTGTAGTTTGATGCCTGCAAATGGTAGCAAACTTAGTTGTACTTGCAGCAAAGTGTGGCATAGTGTACTGCCTGCCTTTGCACTTGGGAAAAATGAGTTTATTGAACCGGAAATGCAACAAAACTACAACAGCAGCAACAACAACAACGACATCAAACAGCAGTTGTAGTAACGCCATTGCTAACAAACATACAACAAGTACATAATAATACCCGAGCATTAGCAAACAAATTGAAAATGTAAAAAAAACGAAACGGAATAAAAATGAAACGAAACGCAAGCAATGTATGAAATGTTTTGAATGAATGTTTGTGAGAAAAAAAGAAATGAAATTTTCCACAACACCAACAGAAAAGTATTTCAGCGATTCCAAACAAACTGTCAATCATCCTCCACGAATGTGGTATTTAAAGTCGTTACAGCGTCATTTGGGGTGGCTGGAAATGTGCCGGGCGGTTCGTTATCGTCTAGTGCTTTGTTGTTCGTTTTTTTGGTGCTCTAATAGCTGAAGGCTGGAATCATGGACATTTTACTTTAGGCCAAATATTTTCTTTCTTCTTTTGGGATACCGTAAATTGCTTTTAAATTTCAGTTAACACAATAGCAGCTGGAATAGCAGTCAGCTAAACCGATATATTCGCAGGCTACAGACGTTTTTTGAAAAATAAGCAGTATTTCCTTTCTCGTCGAGAATGGCATAAATTTCATTGATACTGCTGCGTCAAATTCTCCCTCAGTATGAACGTAAATAGTCGTGGTCTTGTTGGCATAAATCTTGAAATTCAAAAATCCCGAATGAAGCAAGTGTTAAATCGCGTGATTTGGGCGAAAATTATTTTTTTTTCGCTGAACTAACACTCAGGATTTGTCGCCTATAAATGGCAGTGCATTATGTTGGTTGAAGAAAGATAGGGAGTCCTGAGTCCATAAAGGATCAATACAGATCACGCATTAAGACAGTGATCATTTATTGGATGTCCTGCCGTCACCTATCAACACCATCGTCGCCCTCTGAATCCGATCAATATGTTCCAAATAATAATCTACTCATCTATTCATCTATACACCTATTCATCTATTCACCTATTCATCTAATCATCTAATCATCTAATCATCTAATCATCTAATCATCTAATCATCTAATCATCTAATCATCTAATCATCTAATCATCTAATCATCTAATCATCTAATCATCTAATCATCTAATCATCTAATCATCTAATCATCTAATCATCTAATCATCTAATCATCTAATCATCTAATCATCTAATCATCTAATCATCTAATCATCTAATCATCTAATCATCTAATCATCTAATCATCTAATCATCTAATCATCTAATCATCTAATCATCTAATCATCTAATCATCTAATCATCTAATCATCTAATCATCTAATCATCTAATCATCTAATCATCTAATCATCTAATCATCTAATCATCTAATCATCTAATCATCTAATCATCTAATCATCTAATCATCTAATCATCTAATCATCTAATCATCTAATCATCTAATCATCTAATCATCTAATCATCTAATCATCTAATCATCTAATCATCTAATCATCTAATCATCTAATCATCTAATCATCTAATCATCTTATCATCTAATCATCTAATCATCTAATCATCTAATCATCTAATCATCTAATCATCTAATCATCTAATCATCTAATCATCTAATCATCTAATCATCTAATCATCTAATCATCTAATCATCTAATCATCTAATCATCTAATCATCTAATCATCTAATCATCTAATCATCTAATCATCTAATCATCTAATCATCTAATCATCTAATCATCTAATCATCTAATCATCTAATCATCTAATCATCTAATCATCTAATCATCTAATCATCTAATCATCTAATCATCTAATCATCTAATCATCTAATCATCTAATCATCTAATCATCTAATCATCTAATCATCTAATCATCTAATCATCTAATCATCTAATCATCTAATCATCTAATCATCTAATCATCTAATCATCTAATCATCTAATCATCTAATCATCTAATCATCTAATCATCTAATCATCTAATCATCTAATCATCTAATCATCTAATCATCTAATCATCTAATCATCTAATCATCTAATCATCTAATCATCTAATCATCTAATCATCTAATCATCTAATCATCTAATCATCTAATCATCTAATCATCTAATCATCTAATCATCTAATCATCTAATCATCTAATCATCTAATCATCTAATCATCTAATCATCTATTCATCTATGAATCTAATTATTTAATAATCTGTGTCTATGTAGTTAGTGTAGATATTTAGAAGACTGAGTGATGTATTTCTTACTCCGCTTTAAGAAATTTAGACAATCGAATGCTTCTTTCCACATATCAAATTCATGTTTGTCCGACGAATATTACATTGTATTTTTATGCCCAGAACATCAAGAGTGTCCGATGGCTCAATACCCAAACATAGAAATCGACCACACCGTTGGATCAGTGAATCGCTTGTGAAACAATACGAAATTTTACTCTATTCACTCGACCCCATTCGTGATTGGCCAGTAAATCCTGGCTAAGTGCCCCATCCATTAATCACCTTTTGTCCTCAATTTGTTGGCGACTTGTTGGCGACTTGGTCTATGATCGAATGAGTATGAATGACAGAGATTGCTGGCATCCGCAAATGAGTAGAATAGATTCGAAGTCCGATCCAAGAGGTCGTCGATGAAAATAAGAAAAAGGGAGGGGGAAAGAAAAGGGCCCTGTGGTACTCCTGTGTCGGATGAGAAGCCATCTACAGCAACACATATAGTGTGATCTCTGAAGAAGCTCGATATCAACCGTGAGAAGTGACTACCAACACCAAAAGCGATAGGCTTTGATATGAGTGTGCGACCTTACTCTAACCAAACTGGTGAATGGATCGATTCCACTTTTCAGATTGCAGCGCCATGAGGTCTTCCGTAGATCGATTCCTACGGAAGCCAGTGTCTCATTATGACCTCCATTAATATATTGAAGAGGTCGCACGATAAGGTATGCATGAGTCTATCATATTCAATTCCGATCTTGAATGCGGATTTCGTGTCCGTCAATGTCATATGAGTAGGAATATGAAGCTAGGACATTGCTTCATAATGTTTTCGCCGTATCGGGCTATCGAAGGCAGCTTTGTAATAGATAAAGAGATGATAAGTGCCAAGGAGTTTCTCCAGGATTTGTCGAACTGTGAATATTTGATCAACCGTCGATTTTCCCAAAAACTGTATTTGTACGGCCCTATGGCCATGTACTGTTTTTGCCTCTGACACATTATTCTCGGCAGGATCATGTTTGCAGTGGACAAAAACTTATTGCACGATAGTGCGATATGGGACATATTACTCTGAGGGTACAGTCCCCTGACTTACATTCACCTAACCAGATGTTGCACATAAGCTGATGTATGCCTTCCTTCTAGATTAGGGGAGGGCAATCGATGTCATCTTCATATGTGTCTTGGATTCCCTCCTTGCCCACTGGATCTCTCAATATTCTAAGTAAAGTCTGTGTGTCTGTGACCAGGTTTCCATTCCTATCCTTACAGAAGTGGGACCCTTTTACAGTGCTTAGTAGTTTGGCTTCTAACATTTTAAGGAAAAGGTCGCTTCTGTGTTGAGAAAGGCTGGAATTTCAAGCATAGCTCTGCCAGAACAAGGTCCCATAAAGCTTCATACTCCTCAGTCGGCGCCCCAAATATTGGAATTGAAGATTTTTTAAGAAGACTTGGGCACCTCGAAGAACATTTGAAGCGCGAAACGAGTCCTGTACTAATAGGCGGTGAATCACCGGAGTGGCAATCAAGAATAACAGACAATAGAGGAATTGCAGTTAGTGAAATGTTTGCATCTCTTGACCTCATCGTGCTTAATAGAGGAAATTCTCCAACTTTCAGGCAAGGAGAATCTAATTCAATTATCGATATAACAGCAGCATCGATAAATTATTGCTGGCAAGACAAACAAGTGGCAGGTTCTGGAGGATGAGACCCTCAGCGATCACCAATATATGGAATTTTAAGTGGACATAAGTTGTAGTTTGCTGAGCGAGAACACATCTCGACATCGGTGAAATACTCATAAGCTAAATGTTGACTTGAGCAAACAAACAGTGATGGAATGGAAGTCCTGGGAGCTATTGGAAAATGATTCCAACCTAGACAATGTCGTAGATCGTCTCGTTAACATCCTACAAGACGTGTGTAATGCCTCAATGTCAGAAACGAAGATTTCAGTATTGACTGTGCCTAATAGGTAAACTTATCCAGAGACTGGGCATCGAGTCAAACGACTTTTGTAGGAGCTCTAATGTGGGTTGAAATGTTCCACACAAATCTTCCTCGTAGAGTTTTAAGTAATATTGTTGAATTCATCCTATACTTAAAATGTAAGGATCGCAAGGTTTCCTATGTCGATTCTCCATAAGAATGAGCTAAAGGGTGACCCACCCACCCCACTAAAATGACCTCCATACCTCGTTTTACCTTTTACCCCATCCATCAGAATTGAAAAACATCAGAAAATATATTTGTAACCTAGTGCTATATTGTAACCGTGGTAAGGGTGCCACATATTTTCATTTTCCATTGGATCTCATTCATCTAAACTATCACATAAACTGAAGATATCATCAGAAGGATAGTACTCAAACGTAAAGAATCAATTTGAAAATAACAGATCTCTCTCCACATCACGACTTTTAGGTTTATTCTTTCTTTTTTTGAGGCGTATTCGTTTTGTTGCCGTATCTATGCCTATGTCTATTGTTATTGCTTTGTTTTCCACTCTATTCTCTATCTACGGACGTCGTTGGCAAGTCCTTAGGCCAAAAAAACTTTCATTTTAAATTCATTAATATGCCACCAAAACAACAAAAAACACTGACGAACAAAGAATAAGACAGCAAAATAAAAACATTAAGGGCGTAGAAGAAGCAATGCTGATTTTCCCACAATGAAAAATAATATATTTTTTGAAGATTTTACAATTTTGAGAAAGTTTAAATTCTCGTTTCCGGGCAAAAAACAAAAAACAACAACGAAATGATGACAATGTCAACAACAATTATGTGTCTAAGGATGGTGTTATGTATTGTGTGTGAGAGGGTGTGGTGCCCAATGACCTGTGTACATTAGAGTGTCTTGAAAAGTTTGTTCCACATAACTCTAGAATAAATTGTTCGTTGTTCTTATTATTTTATTATTTCTTATTTCTTAGTTCTTAGTTCTTAGTTCTTAGTTCTTAGTTCTTAGTTCTTAGTTCTTAGTTCTTAGTTCTTAGTTCTTAGTTCTTAGTTCTTAGTTCTTAGTTCTTAGTTCTTAGTTCTTAGTTCTTAGTTCTTAGTTCTTAGTTCTTAGTTCTTAGTTCTTAGTTCTTAGTTCTTAGTTCTTAGTTCTTAGTTCTTAGTTCTTAGTTCTTAGTTCTTAGTTCTTAGTTCTTAGTTCTTAGTTCTTAGTTCTTAGTTCTTAGTTCTTAGTTCTTAGTTCTTAGTTCTTAGTTCTTAGTTCTTAGTTCTTAGTTCTTAGTTCTTAGTTCTTAGTTCTTAGTTCTTAGTTCTTAGTTCTTAGTTCTTAGTTCTTAGTTCTTAGTTCTTAGTTCTTAGTTCTTAGTTCTTAGTTCTTAGTTCTTAGTTCTTAGTTCTTAGTTCTTAGTTCTTAGTTCTTAGTTCTTAGTTCTTAGTTCTTAGTTCTTAGTTCTTAGTTCTTAGTTCTTAGTTCTTAGTTCTTAGTTCTTAGTTCTTAGTTCTTAGTTCTTAGTTCTTAGTTCTTAGTTCTTAGTTCTTAGTTCTTAGTTCTTAGTTCTTAGTTCTTAGTTCTTAGTTCTTAGTTCTTAGTTCTTAGTTCTTAGTTCTTAGTTCTTAGTTCTTAGTTCTTAGTTCTTAGTTCTTAGTTCTTAGTTCTTAGTTCTTAGTTCTTAGTTCTTAGTTCTTAGTTCTTAGTTCTTAGTTCTTAGTTCTTAGTTCTTAGTTCTTAGTTCTTAGTTCTTAGTTCTTAGTTCTTAGTTCTTAGTTCTTAGTTCTTAGTTCTTAGTTCTTAGTTCTTAGTTCTTAGTTCTTAGTTCTTAGTTCTTAGTTCTTAGTTCTTAGTTCTTAGTTCTTAGTTCTTAGTTCTTAGTTCTTAGTTCTTAGTTCTTAGTTCTTAGTTCTTAGTTCTTAGTTCTTAGTTCTTAGTTCTTAGTTCTTAGTTCTTAGTTCTTAGTTCTTAGTTCTTAGTTCTTAGTTCTTAGTTCTTAGTTCTTAGTTCTTAGTTCTTAGTTCTTAGTTCTTAGTTCTTAGTTCTTAGTTCTTAGTTCTTAGTTCTTAGTTCTTAGTTCTTAGTTCTTAGTTCTTAGTTCTTAGTTCTTAGTTCTTAGTTCTTAGTTCTTAGTTCTTAGTTCTTAGTTCTTAGTTCTTAGTTCTTAGTTCTTAGTTCTTAGTTCTTAGTTCTTAGTTCTTAGTTCTTAGTTCTTAGTTCTTAGTTCTTAGTTCTTAGTTCTTAGTTCTTAGTTCTTAGTTCTTAGTTCTTAGTTCTTAGTTCTTAGTTCTTAGTTCTTAGTTCTTAGTTCTTAGTTCTTAGTTCTTAGTTCTTAGTTCTTAGTTCTTAGTTCTTAGTTCTTAGTTCTTAGTTCTTAGTTCTTAGTTCTTAGTTCTTAGTTCTTAGTTCTTAGTTCTTAGTTCTTAGTTCTTAGTTCTTAGTTCTTAGTTCTTATTTCTTATTTCTTATTTCTTATTTCTTATTTCTTATTTCTTATTTCTTATTTCTTATTTCTTATTTCTTATTTCTTATTTCTTATTTCTTATTTCTTATTTCTTATTTCTTATTTCTTATTTCTTATTTCTTATTTCTTATTTCTTATTTCTTATTTCTTATTTCTTATTTCTTATTTCTTATTTCTTATTTCTTATTTCTTATTTCTTATTTCTTATTTCTTATTTCTTATTTCTTATTTCTTATTTCTTATTTCTTATTTCTTATTTCTTATTTCTTATTTCTTATTTCTTATTTCTTATTTCTTATTTCTTATTTCTTATTTCTTATTTCTTATTTCTTATTTCTTATTTCTTATTTCTTATTTCTTATTTCTTATTTCTTATTTCTTATTTCTTATTTCTTATTTCTTATTTCTTATTTCTTATTTCTTATTTCTTATTTCTTATTTCTTATTTCTTATTTCTTATTTCTTATTTCTTATTTCTTATTTCTTATTTCTTATTTCTTATTTCTTATTTCTTATTTCTTATTTCTTATTTCTTATTGCTTATTTCTTAACATATTTTTAAAAATTCTTGTACGAGACACTCTAATGTACACACACATGTAATTGCACCAGGGAAACCGGCCAACTGTCATTTGTTATTTGGGCATGTTTATTCTCTAAGCCCCTGTTAATAATGTAACATTTTAAACTGGAGCTGCTGTCCGTTGTTCTATGGCGCTGTGACGACATTCTCTCCAACGTTGTGGTTGTTGTTGTTACGGCTCTTGTGGCCGGCCTGGCCGTTTTTGGATAATAAGGTCCCCCTGCACACTCCAACCGATTGCTGCCTGTCCACCACTTCGCTATTTTGTTCCAGGGAAAACAGGCATAAACAGCAAATTAAACTTAAAACGTTGAGGAACGCGGACAGCAAAAATGTAAATAAACAAAAGCGACAAGGAAAACCAACAGCCCAGCTACGGCACCGCGGCAGAAATATGTTTAATGACTGAAGTGGCAGATTCCGTCTGCACCCTTGAGGGCCTGTAATTGTTGTTTAACTGATGCAAATGAGCGTTAAAAAACATTGAACGCGAAACAGCAAAATGACACTCCACTCCACTCCGCTTCACCCCAACCACCCACCTACTCACCCAATGTTGTTGTGAACAACACCGTGCGCCGCGTTCTTCGTGAAAATGGTGCGGGTTAAATGGATGGAGGCAGCACTGCTACCGGTGTGACATGATAGCGTACGGGGGTTGGACTATCTTCGCTGGCTGTCTGCCTGGCGTGGCTGGCTTAGGAGTGTCAGATATTTGTAAATATTTGTTTTGCGTTACTGGGAAAAACGGAAAGTTGTTTGTACGATTTTCGAAATGAAGACATTAATTACTCATTAAAATTCAAAATAAACAACGGCAACGATTTTTAAAAGACATTTTAATTGAAATACGAGCATTTTTGAGGAAGTGGTATTTTTATGACTTCAAGGAAAATATTCAGATTTAGATTTGTTTTTAAATTTAAGTTCTAATTAGGAGAACAATACCAGAGTGGGTTTTTATGCCCTATGGACTGAAATTAAACAAGCATAAAATTAAATACCAACCCAGCAAATGTAGTACTTGCGTAGGAAGCACATTTTCATCGCATCTCAAAATCCAAATGCGATTTTGTTCCCCCGCTTTTGAAATTCCTCAAACAACTTCCAAACAAATTGATAATATGTTAATATCCCGTAAAATTTTACGAAGATCGTCTTCACAAATGATAGGGAACGAATTTTTAGTATGGTGTCACAGATGTAAGTTGTCCGCATTGCATCCAGAAGGTCTCGGGTTCGAGTCGTGGCTCGAGAAAAAACTTTTTTTTTTAATAATTTTGTATAATTTTTACAATTTAAACATTTTTGATAAAAAAAATACAAATGTATTGTTTTATTGATGTACTTCAAATATTTCACATTGATCAAGGTAACAACAAAGCACTGTGTGGATTTTTCCCGAATTGCGATTACGCGCGACCAAAAAATTAAAACTTTGACCCGCGATATGTTTATTCTGCAAAAATGATCTACTCAATATGTCCTTTCAGGATTATAGGTTCGCTACACTGTTCCAAAAATGCTGTTGGACAGCGTTATTAATACTACATAATATCATTAATGATATTAATTTAATATTTATTTGCATTAGATATTAGTTCATATTAAATAAATATATTATTAAGTTTCCTATTGTCAGTTCTACCGAACAAAATAGTCTGCCTTAGTTATTCACCACTCACAACACAGGATAGCTGAGATGGTTAGAGTACCATAGTAGCAACCAGATGGCATTCATTACTTCACAAGTTATTCCTCTTTTTCACTTCTTCGGCTGATCTCTTTTTGCTGTGATATTATTCTCATGATCATGATCATATCAAATTCTTTGTTAATAGTAGACAAATTAGATATTGGTATAAAATCAACTACAAATCTGGAACAACTTTTCTTAGGTAACTTTATGATTTTTGAAGCGTTTGGATATTTTTGCGTCACTATCACATTATAAAAATTTTTTACCAGTATAACAGCAATCTTCTAACTCCTTGTAAGTAGGATATTAGTAGTAATATTATAATATCGAAAACTTTTTTCACTTTCAAAGAATCCATTTTACTTTCTACTTACCATTTTCTACCCAGTTTTGAACAAAAAAATACAAGCGCAGATCCTTTTATATCCTCAACCTTATGTTTCTAGATGCAGCCGACCACTTTATAACTTTTTGCACCTCTTTCCCAAAAAATTACTATAGGTGGTAACATGTGTAAAAACGTGTACTTTATTTGGTACCACGTTTATCCCTTTTTCTTCCACATCCTCCTTATAAGTACAAATTTTGTAATATGCATTTATGTTCCGGGTTTACGTAATTAAAGGGTTGTACACTATTATTATCACTTTTTGTATGGTCAGAGTAATTTACATATCAAATTTCACGATTCTACACCATTTCCAAGTGTAATTCAGAAAAGATCAATTGTAATTCAGAATTTCCATTTGAAATTCAGAACTCATCACTTGATATTCAGAAATTCAATTTGAAATTCAGAACTCATCACTTGATATTCAGAAATTCCATTTGAAATTCAGAATTCATCAATTGAAAATCAGAACTTGTTATTTGAAATTCAGAACTCATCAAATGAATTTCAGAATATTTTCTTGATTTCATTGCATATTTATAATGCAAATAATAAACAACATATTAAAATAATTAATTGTGTTCTTTAATAAATTTAAATATATTTATGTATGACTGACTTTGGAGTATATCGAGTTATTTCTCTATAAATGTTTTCCGAATTTTGTTTGATAACTTCTGAATTTCACATAAAATGTTCTGAAATTCATTTGATGAGTTCTGAATTTCAAATAACAAGTTCTGATTTTCAATTGATGAGCTCAATTTCAAATGTAATTTCTGAATTTCAAATGGAATTTCTGAATATCAAGTGATGAGTTCTGAATTTCAAATGGAATTTCTGAATATCAAGTGATGAGTTCTGAATTTCAAATGGAATATCTGAATATCAATTGATGAGTCCTGAATTTCAAATGGAATTTCTGAATTTCAATTGACAAGTTCTGAATTACAATTGATCTTTTCTGAATTACACTTGGAAATGGTGTAGTTGGAAAACTTTAGTTAGCACCATTTTTTATCCCTTTTTGTAACGTTCAGCCCTTGAAAGTACAAAAATGGATTTATATTGCGCTTCTATATGGTAACAGGAATTTACGTACCAAATTTCACGATTCTAGCTGTAATACTTTAGTTTGTGCCATTTTTATCCCTTTTTGTCCCGCTCACCCCCTATATGTACAAATTTCGATAAAATCCATTTAGAATGCGCTTCTACGTTGTCAGAGGAATTTACACACCAAATTTGACGACTATAGTTGTAATATTTTAGTTGGTACTATTTTTTATCCCGATCTCCCTTTATAAGTACAAATTTCGAAAAATCCATTTATGTTGCAATTCTGCGTAGTCAGAGAAATGTTTATATCGATTTTCGCGAATATAGTTGCAATACTTAAATTGGTACCATTTTCATAAATTTTTGTCTCTTTCCTCCCTTAAAAGTAGAAATTTCGAAAAATTCCTATTTGTAGCTCGTCTGCATGGTCATTGCAAAGAACACACCGAATTTCATGTTTCTAACTACTGCCGATTAGTCACGACAAAGGTGCGATGTCAACATTTGCATGAAATAATCTTCAAACGCTAATTTATATGGACCGTACTATCGATTCAAATAAAGATTTCATACATTTTTCTGAATTTTATGTGTTTTTTTTTTGAAAAACTTTCCTATAGCTTTTAAAAAATCATAAAAGAGTTGCGTTACTGACTGACTGATTGACTGAATTATCATTGACCAGCCCCAGACCATACGGCTTAAGACAGGGTCAGGAAATTTTCAGGGTAGTTCCCAAATATGACGTAGACGTTACGAAATTCGTACTTTTAAGGGGTAAAATAGGAATAGAGGTATAAAAATGGTACCAACCAAACGGCTGTACATAGAATAATGAAATTCGTTGTATACATTCCTCTGATTGCATAGATAAGTAAAATAAACTGATTTTTCGAAATTCGTACTTTTTGGGGTTAAAATGAAAAAAGGGGATAAAAATAAAAATGAAAGCAGCTAGAGTCATGAAATTCGGAGTATACATTCCTCCGACTGCGTATACACGGAAAATAGGCGAATTTTTTGAAATTAGTACTTTCAAGGGATGCAATGGTACAGAGGGATAAAAATAGTACCAACTAAACGACTACAGCTAGAATGATGAAATTCTAATTGCGTAGAAACGTCAAGGGGGTAAATATGGTACCAACCAAATGGCCGCGGCTGGAATCATGGAATTCGGTGTATACATTCCTCTGACTGCATAGACACGCAAAATAAAAAGTTTTTTCCATATTCGTACTTTTTCTTTTACGGCAAAAATTGGTTGAATCATGAAGTTAGGTTATTTTGCACTATGTACGTCTGATAATGGATTTTCAAATTTGTACTTTTGGAATTAAAATAGAATGGAAATACAACTAACTGTAGCACCCACTACATACCAAGATTTATTTAAGCTTTTTGAAAATATAAATCTAAGAATATTTATTTTTTTGCTTTGAAATAAATAATGGTTTGAAATAATTAAAATATTATATTTATTTATAAAATTATTTTTTCAATATTTGTATTTGTTTTGTTTTGGCTATATTAAAAAAATTATATTTTCCCGTAATATTACTGCACTTCTAAGAAAACCGACAACGTCTGTGGAATGCAATCCATGATGGAGGGTATACCAAGTTCGGCCGCCGTTTTTACTTGTTATATTTTATATTATTATATTAATTATTATATTTGCATTTTTTATAATTTTTTTAATTGTTTTCTTTTCTATTACAAATCGATACGACCCTATATGTATAGACTTTTAGTAGACGTAATAGATATTTGTCTATTACGTTTCTTGGAATTGCCAGCTCAATTCAACCTACACGCTTGCTTCGTGAAGTATTTCAAATTTCATTTGAACATGCCAAAGAACTCGGAGCATTTGTCGGTAGCTGAGATGAGAAAGAGGACGGTCGCACAGGCTCCTTGAAATGTTATCCACAGCTAGTGCTAGGCTCAGTGTCTGTGTGTGAATGTGATGTCATCGTACATGAGTGGATGACTGGGTCCTGATGCTTGGTCGGCCGCCCATAGTATCTCACACATATTTGGATACGGATGAAATTCTCCAGGAGCAAAAGTATGTACTTAAAATACCATTTATTCGGTATTGAATGGATAGAGAGGAAGGAACCGGCATTTCACAATGTTAAGAGCAAGTAGGCAATGAACTCCATACAACTGAGTGACTGACTTTGTTGTTGATAGTGGGAACATCTTCGTAAAGAGTGTAGGAAGATTGCTTTGAGCCGAATGTCACAGCAACAAAAATACATGTATATATGTATATAGCTTTAGGCGCTAAAGACCTTAAACATTCTTACTCTGATACTGATTCAATTCAATTTCATGCGATTTATTTGATTTAACAACACTACAGGACTGAACATTTTAAACAAATATTAAAGTTGTATATTGTCTGTTTTCTCTTTGCAGGTATGTTGAATTCTTAAGAATTGATGATGATGATGATGATATTCTCCCAAAAATTTAAGGTAATATTTCGTATTAAATTTTCGAGAGGCCACATTTTACAAATGCTTATCATGATATGCCCGCACGAACGATGTAAGTCGACAATAACGTACAGTGACAGACAATATTTTACTGGGATGGATTGAAAACATGTCTTTATGAATATGAAACCCAGACTTCACTGTATGAAACTAATCAATGGCTTTCATATGTTGAACTGTTCTATATCGATTTCTATAAAAAGATTAATCTTTGAACTGAACTGATGAAATGATTACATTATTTTGAAATTTTACAGTAGTGTTCTTAGATGTATTTTTTAGCGACTTTGTGAGTTTGGAAGTGGGGAAATGTTGGGTTCTGTTTTGTACCAATTTACTTCAAAATATTTTTTGCAAAATAAAAAAAATCAATGGAATATCCTCAGATGGTAATTTCATCATTAGTTTAGGGTGATTCCACGTAAAGTGGCCTTTTTCGACAAAATTTCAAAATCAATTTATAATTAAAATAAAAACAGCGTTAAGTTCCGGGCCGGACCAAACTTTACATACCCTCCACCATAAATTGCTTTCCAGTAGCAATGCAAGAAAATGTTATTTTTTAATATATTGAAATATTGAAAAAATAATTTTAAAAATAATAAAATAAAAAATTTATTATTTCAAACAACGCTAATAAGGCAAACTTACCAATACGTTTACACTATGCATATCGAATACTTCAAGTCAATTCAAAAAATAAATATTCTTATAAAGGGTGATTTTTTAGCTATTATCTTTTTGGCAACACTGGTTTAAACAGCTGACGTACGTTTCGGGGTTTGTTTCACTGTCAAACATCTTCAGTTTGGTCTATAATTTAACCATGAATCGTCTTACAAACGAACAACGCTTGCAAATTTTTAAATTTTATTATCAAAATGCGTGCTCTGTTAAGAAAGTTCATCGCGCGCTTCTTCCATTTTATGGTCAGTTTAATCGACCCACTGAAGCGGCTATTCGGGCTATTGTGACTAAATTTCGCACCAAATTTACATTGTTGGACATTAAACTACCAACACGCTTACGTAGAGTGCGAACTGAAGAAAATATCGCAGCTGTATCGGCCTCTGAAAAAGGCAGCTGTATCGGCCTCTGAAAAATCTTAAATACCATAAATATTGTTAGATAGTGGGTGCTACCGTTTGTTGTATTTCCATTCTATTTTAAGTCCAAAAGTACAGATTTTGAAAATCCATTATCTCACGTACACAGTGCAAAATAACCTAACTTCATGATTCAAACAATTTTTGCCGTAAAAGTAAAAAGTACGAATTTGGAAAAATCATTTTATGCAGTCAGAGGAATGTATACAACAAATTCCATGACTCTAGCTGCGACCATTTGGTTGGTACTATTTTTATCCTCTTTTTCCTATTTTAACCCCTTAAAAGTACAACTTTCTAAAATTTCTTTTTTTTGCGAGTCAACGCAATTAGCGGGATGTACACACAGAATTTCATCATTCAGTTGTAGTCGTTTAGTTGGTACTATATTTATCCCTCTGTACCCATTGTATCCCTTGGAAGTACGAATTTGGTAGAAACATTTTATTTTTCGTGTCTACGCAGTCAGAGGAATGTATACACCGAATTTCATGACTCTAGCTGCGGTCATTTGGTACATTTTATCATTTATTTTATCCCCTTTTTCAATTTTAACCCCAAAAAGTACGAATTTTGAAAAATCCTTCTATTTTGCGTGTTTACACAATCAGAGAAATGTATACACCGAATTTCATGACTCAAGCTACGGTCATTTGATTGAGGTCATTTTAACCCCAAAAAGTACGAATTTCGAAAAATCCTTCTATTTTACGTGTCTACGCAATCTGAGGAATGTATACACCAAATTTCATTATTCTAGATGCAGCCGTTTGATTGGTACCATTTTTATCCCTCTATTCCCATTTACCCCTTAAAAGTACGAATTTGGAAAAAATACTTTTATATTATGTATCTACTCAATTAGAGGCATGTACACACTGAATTTCGTGTTTCTAGCTGTTGTCGTTTGATATGTACCATTTTTATCCCTTTTTGCCCCATTTCATCACCCTTTACGAATAAAAATCATTTTAAGGTGCACGTTTTTGTTATAGAGGGAATGCGCATACCCAATATCAAGTAAATATAAACAGACATATTGAAGAAATATTCTTAAATACTCTAAAATTTAGGGTTATTATGGGTATTTTTAGTCCTTGTGAGGGAAAAATTTTTCCCTTTTGGCGGATTTCGCCCACTTTCAATCCCAACCGATCTACGACTATAAGAAGTATTTATGGAAAATTTGAACGTTCTAGCTCCTTTCGTTTAGATGTTAGCGTGCTTTCAACAGACGGACGGACATGGCTAGGTCGTATTAGAATTTTATGACGATCATGAATATATATACTTTATAGGGTCCCAGGTCGATATTTCAATGTGTTACAAACAGAATGAAAAAGTTAGTATACCTCCGTCCTGGAGGTGGAAAGTGTAAAAACTTCAACTTCAAGGTCAAAATAGCAAATGTCGTCGAACAAATCTTATAGGCGATAGTGTGTAGGTAGCGTATACGTGCTGTTGATTAAGGATCACTCATCCGCACTGTAGTCTGACTGACCATTAACAGAAACAGTCCTGCAAGATATATTTATACACTCCACGAGAGTATTATGTCTTTGTGCATTTGTTTGTAACACCCAAAAGGAAGGGAGATAGACCCATTGTTAATTATACCGATCGGCTTAGAATCACTTTCTGAGACGATTTAGCAATGTCCGTCTGTCCATCTATTGTTGTAATCACGATACAGGTCGCAATTGTAGCCAGAACCAAACGAAACTTTGCACAACGAAGTTTTTCGGGACAAGGACGAACGCTATTCAATTTGAAGAAAATCGGTTCAGATTTAGATATAGCCCCCATACAAATTTCACTCCCGATTTGACCTTTTTCACTCTAGATAACACATATTTCAACAGATTTTCTTCAAAATTGGCAAAACATCTTGTAGTTCAACTAGAAACAGCTGTGGTAAAAATCGGTTCAGATTTATATATAGCTCCCATACAAATTTTGTTCCCAATTTGAATTTTTCCGCTCCAGAATCCACATATTTTAACAGATTTTCTTCAAAATTTGTGAAAATGGGTCACATCGGTTCAGATTTACATATAGGTCTCATACAAATTTCGTTCCCCAGAAACCGCGTATTTTCAGAGAATTTCTTAAAATTGAGCATAACACGTTATACATCAACTAGAAGAACTTATTATGAAGGTTAGTCACTTGTTTGGATATAGCTCCATGCAAATATTATTCTATTAGCCTGTGATTAGGAAACATACAAAAAAATTTCCCGTTTCACATTTTTACTGAATTGAATTGCATTCCGATAGAAAGTGGAGTGCATCATATAGTCGGCCCCGCCCGACTTTAGCCTTTCCTTACTTGTTATCCCCTTTTTCCATTTGAACCCCAAAAAGTACGAATTTCGAATAATCCTTCTATTTTACGTGTCTAGGCAATCTGAGGAATGTATACACCGGAGTTCATTATTCTAGGTGCAGCCGTTCGGTTGGTGCCATTTTTATCCCTCTATTCCCATTTTACCCCTTAAAAGTACGAATTTGGAAAAAGTACTTTTATATTATATATCTACTCAATTAGAGGAATGTTCACACCGAATTTCATGTTTCTAGCTGTTGTCGTTTGATATGTACCATTTTTAATCCTTTTTGCCCCATTTCACCCCTATGAATAAAAATCACTTTATTTTGCACGTTTTTTTTTTTATAGATGGAATGCGCATACCCAATGTCAAGTAAATACAAACAGACATATTGAAAAAATATGCTAAAATATTAGGGTTATTATGGGTATTTTTTAGTCCTTGTGAGGGAAAAATTTTCCTTTGGGCGGATTTCGCCCACTTTCAATCCCAACCGATCTACAACAGACACATTTATGTCAAATTTGGTCGTCCTAGCTCATTTCGTTAGATGCTAGCGTGCTTTCAACAGACGGACGGACATGGTTAGATCGTCTTAGAATTCTATCACGATCAAGAATATGTATACTTTATAGGGTCTGAGGTCGATATTTCAAGGTTTTACACACGGAATGACAAAGCTAGTATACCCCCATCCTGGAGGTGGAGAATATTAAAAAAATTATTGTAATTATATCGGAAATCAAAATAAAATAAATAAAATTGCAATAACTTTAAAAAATATAACGCGACTATAACATTCCACATCAATATTTTAAAAGTAATTGAAATTGCCTTCAAAAAAGGTATAGTACTTTAAAATGGGCCAAGTAGTTCAAGAGCTGCAGGTGATTGAATGCATGAACACGTTTTGCTATTTTTTATTTTTTTCTGTTAAATTGGTCATAACTCGTGAAAAAAATTCTATTGTTTTTTCCAAAATACAACATTTTTATGAGCTGAATACATACATATACAAACTTTCAAACCAAACGCAGCTATAGAGGTCAAAAAACGTACCAGTTGGCATTGAATGGTTCATATATAAAGGGTCCGCCAAATAACTTTTTTTTGAAAATGCTATAAAAAAATTACTGAATATTTTCTCAAATTTCTTTCTTTATTTGAAAGTACAATCCTTCCGGTTAATAATGGAAAATTATTTCATTCAAATGGCTGCCCCACAAATAATAGTCCAACGCTTGAATAGTTGAAAATTTTTATTTTATTTTTCTAAAATATACTAAAATCATTTTAAGAGATTTTTTCAGGTAGATAACACAATTTCAAGTGTGTACATAACATATGTATATGTAAATTTGCCAAAAAAATTAAATACGACTGATAACAGCATGGTAAACCGAGAACCCCATATAGAAGCGCCACTGATGAGTTATCCCCACGCAGGGTATGACATGCGACCAATATGACCAAAGTGTGTATAAATGAGCGTGATTCTCTTCCTTTTTGTGCTAAAACACAAAATGTTCTATCTTGACAGAAATAACTTGATCGAAATAACAGAAATTCAAGTGTAGTAATTTAATTTAATTTTATTTTTAATACATTTTAATTTTATTTTATTTTGTAATTTAATTTTATTTTGTAACTAGCAAATACCCGCTACTTCGTACGCGGAAAAATTTGTGAACATTCACAACTTTTGAAGAATCGCTACTTATTCAGAGGTATATTTACACTAACTTTTCGCTACGATTTAAACACCTTGTACAATTTAAAAAAATCAATTTATACAAAGTCCATAGTTTAATTTATAGGCACAAAATGGAAACAATTTTTCTACAAAAAAATCATATAAAGTAGAAAATTATTTGCACGTTTCTTCCTTAAGCAATGAAAATTATACCCTCACTACAGATAGGGATAGAAAAAAAGTGTAACACATTGAAGGAGAGATTTAAAACCATAAGTATGTCCCAAGTCCCTTTCACGTCCTTCTGGTTCGCTGTATAACTCTGGAAGGGACTTAAAAAATGTATTCAAACTCTGCACATAGTACTATTTTCCCAAACATAGCTTAAATTCGAAAATGGGGGAAATTGGTATACAACTTATGGTACCCACGCACGTATAGTCAATATTCTAAAACAAACGATCCGTACGTAAAATTAAACCTAATATAACTTCTATACTTTCCACGCAAATTGACATAAGCTTTGGTCAAAATAAAATTGATATAACTTCCATACATATGGTTGAAATTAGTTGCAATTCGAGATTTTAAAATTTGTTTATAATCACTTTAAACCTACAAAATATGTATGCTTATCCGCGTCCTTTGTAGTCCCTATTCAAGTGAAAATTATAACCATAACTTCTATACCGGTGCGTGACTTGAAATCTGAACTTATAAATGGAACAAACATTTTGTATCTATCTTTTATTTTGCCGGACATAATGACTATAATGATCACACATAACTCATTCTGTGCCGCTTGTGCCCTTAAACATACAAATTTTGAAAAATTAATTTATGTACTCGGAGAAATGCACACACCGAATTTCTTTTCATATTCTAGCTGAAAACTTTGGTTGGTACTATCTGTATCCCAAATCCCCAATTTTGGTTGGCACGACTTTTGATCCGCTTCCCCCTTTAAAGTACACATTTGATAGAATGCAATTGTATTGCAGTATCCATTTAAATCGCTTCTTTCCAAGTTCAACTTAAAAGTATAAATATTGAAAATCAGTTAATAATTCGCGTCTACACTGTCAGAGGAATATACACACCGAATTTCACGATTCTAGTATCAGCCGTGTTGTTGGTACCATAGGGATATAAAAAGGTACGAATTTCGAAAAATATATTTATTTTGTCTTTCTATGCATACACAAACCGAACCGCTGTTATCCGTTTTTATCCAATTTCAGTTTAAATTTATGAAGAATATTTTCGTGGTCGTATTCGCGTTATAAGAGTAATATGCGTTCCAAATTTCAAGATTCTAGGCCCAGTCTTTTGGTACAATTTTTAACCCATTTAATCCCTTAAAAGTACAAATCGGAAAACTCCTTGTTATCACTCATCTACACTGTAAGACGAATATGCGCACCGAATTTTATTATTTAGCTTCATTCATGTTGTTGGCACCTTTTTTATTGCGCTTTTCTCGTTTGGCCTTTAAATATACGAATTTCAAAAATTTATTTTCAGGGATGTAAACGCCGAATTTCATGATTCCAACTCCATCCGTTTGATTGGTACTATTTTTATCCCTTTTTACCCGATATCACCCACAAAAAATACGAATTTTGAAAAATATTTTCTTGGTCGCATTCGTGCTATAAAATTAATGCCCGTTCCAAATTTCAAGATTCTACGGCCTGCCGTTTGGTCAGGGTGGTGGTACAATTTTTATCCCATTTAATCCCTTAAAAGTACAACTTTCGAAAAATGTCTTCTTATCAGTGATTTGCGCTGTAAAACGAATATACACACCGAATTTTATCCGTGTTGTTGGTACCTTTTTTTATCCCCTTTTCACCGTTTACCTATTAAAAGTACGAATTTAAAAAAATTCGGTCATTTTGCGTTTCTAAGGGTTTTGAGGTATGCACACACCGAATTTTATTATTCCAGCTCCATCCGTTTGATTGTACTATTTTTATCCCTTTTTACCCGATTTCTCCCCCAAAAAGTACGAATTTTGAAAAATATTTTCTTGGTCGCATTCGTGCTATAAAAGTAATGCCCGTTCCAAGTTTCAAGATTCTACGGCCTGCCGTTTGTTAAGGCTGGTGGTACAATTTGTATCCCATTTAATCCCTTAAAAGTACAAATTTCGAAAAATGCTTTCTTATTGGTGATCTGCGCTGTAAAACGAATATACGCACCGAATTTCATTATTGTAGCGTCATCCGTGTTGTTGGTACCTTTTTTATCCCCTTTTCCCTTTAAAAGTACAAATTTCGAAAAATTCCTTCATTTTGCGATTCTAAACATTTTGAGGGATGTACACACCGAAATTTATGGTTTCAGCTCCATCCATTTTATTGGTACTATTTTTTATATCCCTTTTTACCCGATTTCACCCCCAAAAAGTACGAATTTTGAAAAAAAAAAATTCTTGAGCTTCAACTATAAAGACTTTTTTTTTTACCAAATTTCAAGATTCTAGTCCCAGCCGTTTGGTCATTGCGGTGGTACAATTTGTATCCCTCTTTAACCCATTTTACCCCTCAAAAGTACGAATTACGAAAAACTCCGTTCAAATCTGATCTCTTCGCTGTAAGAGAAATGTAAAAACTAAATTTCATGATTCTAGCTTCAGCCGTATTGTTGGTACCATTGTTGTCCCTTTTTGCCCCATTTTACACTTACGACTTAGTTCGGTGGAATATTTTGTTTATCAGCGCTTCTCATTTGTCGTATGTGACCGCTGGTACTAATATGAACCCTGATTTAAGTCATAGACATACATTCGTTGCGAAAGTTCTGACGAGATGGGGTAGCGCCCTTCGAAACTGCGCAGCCAACTTTTAGCTGCAACAATAAAGGTCTCACTTTGTCTTTTTTTTTAATTTTGGGTTCTGCTGAAGACTACAGCACAACCTTTGGTCTTAAACAAAAATAAATGACAACAAATTTAATTTAATTTTATTTTTTAATACATTTTTATTTTATTTTTAATTTAATTTTATTTCATTTTATTTTGTAATTTAATTTAATTTTTTAATACATTTTTATTTTATTTTTAATTTAATTTTATTTCATTTTATTTTGTAATTTAATTTTATTTTATTTTTTAATAAATTTTTATTTTATTCTTAATTTTATTTCATTTTATTTTGTAATTTAATTTAATTTAATTTAATTTAATTTTTTAATAAATTTTTATTTTATTTGTAATTTAATTTTATTTCATTTTATGTTGTAATTTAATTTTATTTTATTTTGTATTTTAATTTTATTTTATTTTGGAATTCAATTTAATTTTATTTCGTAATATAATTTTAATTTATTTTAGTTGTTTATTTTTAATTTAATTTTAAACTGAAGGGTGTGAAAACAATTTTGTTCCACTGTACCTTGATGCTTAAGTGCATTAAACCACATTCATGTTTTTGCGGTTACGGTTTCAGTCATCTTCTCATCTGAAAAATCGTGTTGTGGATTTCTTTTTTTTTGCTTTTTACCACACACAATGTGTATAGGACATTTGTTGTTGCTGTTTTTTTGCAATATTTTTCTTTTTTTGTTGTTGTTGTAAATTTTTTCCACTTGGCATCAACTTGAAGAGGCAACATCGTCGTCGTCGTCATATCATCAGCATCACCACCATAATCCACGACCACTTCTCCACAATCAGGCTCCGAACCATTCAGCAACAGCATCATCATTATCATCATCATCGTCATGCTCGTGTTTGGTGGTTATGCCAATGATATCTATGCCGACATTATTGTGACTGAGCAGTATATGTGGAGCGAGCGGGATGCAGGAGGCGATGTATGAAATCTATAGAGAAATGTCGTCCTTATGACTCTGTGGCCTCGTACAAGGATTATGGGGAAATCAGCTCAGTGCAGGAGGCGACACATACACACAATTTTTATAAGCTCCTTTTTCCGTGTTCGAAAAGCCCTTCTAGCCAGAGATTTTCTATAGAAAATTCATTGATTTGTGATTCCTCTTCAGTTCCTAAGTGTTCAGTGAGAACAATGGAATCCATTTGGCCTTCTCTGACAAACTTCCCTGCCTTATCTCGCCTAGAAACCGCTAATGTCTTATCGGAAGGAGGGGGTTGCACACGTTTATCTCCTTTAGATAATACCACCAGGATAGGGAGGGGAGGGAGTATTCATTAAAATAGCGCTATTATAGCGGCTCCTCCTCAGCCATAATTTCATTTCATATGCTTCAACATGCGGCCTGTGTCTGTCTCCTTGTCGTCATGTTATGATGGGGGGTGGGGGGTAACATACGGATTTTATCACCTAATGATGAAACCCTGCCTCATACGCACACGCACGTCTCCACGCCACTTCATGTCAATATGTTGGCAACATATCGGCGACGGCGGCATCATTGCCAAAACATTATTTGACAAGTTTAATTGGAAACATGAGGAACAATTCGAAGAAAAACTTTCAAAATTATGACAACTCACGTAATGCTTGGCAAAGATGGAGACGAAGAAGACGAAGCAGAAGACAGAAAGAGAAAAACAATTAACTGACAGCACGAAGTATGCCGGCAACACAGTTATACCATAAAGTTTGCCCGAAAACAGGCAAAGGATTTTGTGTTTTGTAGGCAAATCCTTAAAGTATGTTACTTAAAGTGTTGCGTTGCGTTGCCAGCTCTGCCACTAAACCCGATAAGTAATTGTGGCTGCGTGTAAAGCACCTAAAAGTAGGCAACATTTGTGCTTTGTTCTCCAAAGGCACGTTTTAAGTGGTTCCACTACTCACTACTTGGCCCCAACGAAAAGGTTAAAGGCAGTCACTCGTTGTTTTTTCCAGTCGCCGCATACTATTGTAAGCTCCGACTAAAAGTAGGCAACTGACACAGTCGTCACCCCACTTTTTTAGTTCCTAAAGTATGCCTTGTTTGTATTTTATAGAGAAGAAATTTAAAATTTGAAAGCTAATACATATAAAAATTATTTGAATCTTGAATATGCCTTTTAGGAAACAGGATAATATGGAGAAAGTAACAAACCATTTAATAAGTGAAAAGTGAAGAAAACAAACAAGGGATTACTGACTACAGAGTGCGACAAAAAACTGAAGTAGGAATGGTGGGAGTGTGTCGTCGAGTAAGGCCTCTATCTCTTATATTTAAGAAGTTATGGACGATTTAAAATTTCGAATAAATTCTGGACTTTCTACTGATCACAGATAATGCTTATTTTCGCTCTATCTCTTATATTTAAGAAATTATGGCCTATTTAAAATTTCGAATAAATTCTGGATTTTCTACTGATCACAGATAGTGCTTCTTTTCGCTCTATCTCTTATATTTAAGAAGTTATGGCCTATTTAAAATTTCGAATAAATTGTGGACTTTCTACTGATCACAGATAATGCTTATTTTCGCTCTATCTCCTATATTTAAGAAGTTATGGACGATTTAAAATTTCGAATCACAGATCACAGATTATGCTTTTTTTCGCTCTATATCCTATATTTAAGAAGTTACGACCTATTTAAAATTTCGAACAAATTGTGGACATTATACTGATCACAGATAATGCTTATTTTCGCTCTATCTCCTATATTTAAGAAGTTATGAACGATTTAAAATTTCGAATAAATTCTGGACTTTAAAGTTTTCGCTCTATCTCCTATATTTAAGAAGTTATGGACGATTTAAAATTTCGAATAAATTCTGGATTTTCTACTGATCCTACTGGGATATATTTGTAAAATATATCCCAAACATCCCAAAAATTCTTAATTAAAGGACCAAAATAGTTTTGCGTACCTTTGCACATTTATAAGGCTGATGACATTGATGATGATTGCATAGTGTCACAGTGAAAAAATATTTGGGAAGACATACTGTTATAGGTAGTTGCGGTCGAGAAAAACAAGCACCCGTATATAAATTTCCCACAGATGCCGAAAATATTGACTTAAGGGTGAAATATGGGGATTTTGTATCTTTGGATGCTTTTAAGCGTATAACATAGTTGATTGCCAAGAGATTATTAGTTTGTTAAAGGATTTAAAGAGAAGAAACTTGGAGCCCTTGAAATACAGGGTTTTCCAACAAGAGGTGATGTTTTTGAATCACCCTGTATTTCGTTAGCTGCCTCTTTTGAAGCTTTTATTCTTTGTCATTTGACAAGTAGAAACTACGCCATTACTAACAAGTAAAAACGGCGTTAAGTTCGGCCGGGCCGAACTTTATATACCCTCCAACATGGATTGCATTCCACAGAGGATGTCGGTTTTCGTAGAAGTGCAGTAATATTACACGAAAATATACATTTTTTAATATATCCAAACAAATACAAATATTGAAAAAATAATTTTATAAATAAATATAATATTTTAATTATTTCAAACCACCATTACCTTATAAATGCTACCAATACGTCAATTCAAAAAATAAATATTCTTATATTTATATTTTCAAAAATATTTTCAAAGCCATAAATATTGGTAGATAGAGAGTGCTACAGTTGGTTGTATTTCCATTCTATTTGAATTCCAAAAGTACAAATTTTGAAAATCCATTATCAGACATACATAGTACAAAATAACCTAACTTCATGATTCAACCAATTTTTGCCGTAAAAGAAAAAGTACGAATTTGGAAAAAAAAACTTTTTATTTTGCGTGTCTATGCAGTCAAAGGATGTATACACCGAATTCCATGATTCCAGCTGCGCCCATTTGATTGGTACCATTTTTACCCCCTTGACGTTTCTACGCAATTAGAATTTTATCATTCTAGCTGTGGTCGTTTAGTTGGTACTATTTGTATCTCTCTGTACCATTGTATCCCTTGAAAGTTCTAATTTCGAAAAATTCGTCTATTTTCCGTGTCTACGCAGTCAGAGGAATGTATACTCCGAATTTCATGACTCTAGCTGCGGTCATTTGATTGGTACTATTTTTATCCCCTTTTTCCATTTTAACCCCAAAAAGTACGAATTTCGAAAAATTCGTCTATTTTCCGTGTCTACGCAGTTAGAAGAATGTATACACCAAATTTCATTATTCTAGGTGTAGCCGTTTGGTTGGTACCATTTTTATCCCTCCGTAACCATTGTATCCCTTGAAAGTACGAATTTGGAAAAAAACCTTTTACTTTTCATGTCTACGTAGTCAAAGGAATGTATACTCCGAATTTCATGACTCTAGCTACGGTCATTTGATTGGTACTATTTTTATCCCCTTTTTTATTTTAACCCCAAAAAGTACGAATTTTGAAAAATCCGTGTATTTTACTTGTCTATGCAATCAGAGGAATGTATACACCGAATTTCATTATTCTAGGTACAGCCGTTTTGTTGGTACCATTTTTATCCCTCTATTCCAATTTTATCCCTTAAAAGTACAAATTTGTAAAAAAACTACTTTTGTATTATGTATCCATCCACTCAATTAGAGGAATGTACACACCGAATATCGTATTTCTAGCTGCTGTCGTTTCATAGGTACCATATTTATCCCTTTTTGACCCATTTCATTCATCACCCCCTACGAAGAATCACTTTACGGTGCACATTTTTGTTATAGGGAATGCGCATACCCAATATCAAGTCAGTACAAACTGACATATTGAAGAAACATGCTTAAATACTCTAAAATATTAGGGGTTATTATGGGTATTTTTAGTCCTTGTGAGGGAAAAAATTTTCTCTTTGGGCCGGTTTCGCCCAGTTTCAATCCCAACCGATCTACGACTATAAGACGCATTTATGGAAAATTTGGACGTCCTAGCTCATTTCGTTTAGAGGTGGACAGACGGACATGGCTAGATCGTCTTAGAATTTTATGACGATCAAGAATATATATACTTTATAGGGTCACAGGTCGATATTTCAAGGTGTTACAAACGGAATGACAAAGTTAGTACACCACCATCCTGGAGGTGGTGGGTATAAAAAGGAAAGAAACAGTTAGATGATCAGTGGAATAGTGCGTTCACAAATCAAATTCAAAGTTGTCAAGTTGTCCTATTGGAAAACCGTTTATATACCAAAATCGCTCCCTATTTACGTTTTTTCAGTATAAAAACCACAAACTTTAAACAGATTTTCTTCAAATTTGACACAACACTTCATTTTTCAACTATGGTGAAAGTGGCGCAAATCGGCTCAGATTTATATGTCGCTATATACAAAAATCGTTCCGATTCGACTCCGCTTTAGAAACCGAATTGATTCAAATTTAGCACAAGACGTTATATATGAACTAGAATAATCTATGGCGAAAATGGGTCATATCGGTTCACATGCAGATATATGACTCCCATAAAAATGTCGCTCACGATTTGACATTTTCCGCTCTTGAAATCTCATATTCCAGTAAAATCATCACCTGCATTAGATTCCGGGAAAATAACTTTACACTAGAATTTATTTCATGAATAACCTAAAACTGTCTCTCTCCCTTTCTCTCTACGACCCACATTCATATATTCTTAATTCAGTTCCCTTTATTCATGATTTTAAGTATTGTTCATTCACTTCAGAAGATTTATGGACCAAAAAATAGTCTAAACAGACAGACATCTCTCTCTCCAATACATACATTCATCGATGTATGTATTGTATGTATGTATGTATGCTATTGAAATTGTAATCTCTTGTGACATCATCACGAGAACTGACAAGTTCAAATGGAAATAAATAAATGTCATTGGAATGGAATAAAATCGATTTATCACAAGTTGTGTGAACACTTTTTGCCTGGTTTCCTGGCTACAATAGATTGTTCCCAGAAAGAGACTTTTCTGTATTCTTACTTTTAACTCATCCCTCAAAGCATTCCTTTTGAGTTGTTTTATGACAGGCTGGTCGTTCGTTCGTTCTGTCATTTAGAGTTCCTAACAATAGACATAGACATCGTAACAATATTATATCTTCTCAAGGTAAAGTGTTGGGAGGGTGGCGGCACAGC
Organism: Polietes domitor; assembly: GCA_947397865.1. NCBI lineage: Eukaryota > Metazoa > Arthropoda > Insecta > Diptera > Muscidae > Polietes > Polietes domitor. The sequence goes on along the minus strand of OX377619.1, from coordinate 152,704,922 downwards.
TTAATTGTTAACAATTAAAATAATTTTCTTACATTATGAAGTCAATGAAGCCTAAATATAGGCAATGGTATTTTTACTTCACAAAGCCTAAAGGTACACAGTGAAGGAAGGCACTTTTATTATACTTCCCAAGGAGACTATTAATAATGAATAAATGTTGTAAAAATAGTCTTATTTTTTTGAAATTGAAATAAATTTAAAAAATGTAAAAATACTTTTCAGCTGAACTTGTTTTTTTTTTTCAAGTTAATTTTTATATTCTCTCTTGTCTTTTATGATTCAAAGCTTGTTCTCTTCCTCTGAATCATCGAAATTTAATGTTTTTAGGTATTTAATGCTACTTTAGTAGATTTGAAAGTTTTTACATTTCTCCAATATGTTGTGGAAATACATAAATTTCGAAATTTCTGTTAATTCCTTACTCTTGTATATTGTTATTTAAATTTTATCATTTTTTCAATTAATTTTTATAATTCACAAGGCTCCTAGAATTAGGCAACTGTTTGCATTTCCTAATGTATCCCTTTGACGTATACTTACATTTTCAACAAATTCATTTTGTCTGTCCTGCCATTCGCCGTCGAGTAACTAACAAACAGACGCCTAAGAATATGCCAAAATGACGGAAACAATGACTTCATAATTCCCAAAAGGATTTCGTTACATTTTCCATTTATCAACTAATTGTTTCTGTCAATATAAACGGGACAATTTCTATTGCTACAAATTTAATTTGAGTTATGTTTAATTGAATATATTTAAAAAGGGTAAAGGCAGTTTGCAATTGGCAGCAGGAAATGTCATTAACGTTTTGGCCAAGAAAATGTCCTTGAAAATAAATTCAATTTTAATTATTAAAATGAGTAGCAATTTGCGCGACTGTCGCAAAAAAGGCCCCGAAAAAGTTTTTTTTATATTTACGTATAAAGTATAAGATCTGAATTCGCCATTAGTAATAACTTAATAATAACTGATAACTGGTTATATTGTTTAAGCATTACCGATTCAGTTTATCCTTACGTCATGTCCGCTGTCTGTTCTAAGCTACCAGTATAAAGCCGGTCTCAAAGGACACGACTTGGACCATATCTCAAAAGATATGCCCTAGGATCGGTCTCAAAGGACATGACCTGGATTATACCTCAAAAGACTAAATTGTTGTATCAGTTGGCAGAGAGTTTTGTGCTGAATTACGTCGAGACAGCCCTAATACTAATACGAAGATCTCTCAGAAATTATTTTCAGCGAATATGTTAATTATTTATTTATTTATTTAATTATTTTTTGGAATTCGCATCGCATAATGTTCTTTTTTATAAAATCGTTTTATTCAGTCTTTGTTTTTATATACCATCAATTCGAGTCTAAAGCATATACTTAGGAAATTTAATAAAACATTAAACACTGCCTACTTTAAGGAATACTGAGACGATACACGACGACTTATACTACATACTGTGTTGCGAAAGTATTCCTAGCAGTTAATACTTCAAGCAGCCGCTAAATATTTTTTACAGTCAAGCGATAGGCCTTTAACTTCTACTTATAGAGGTTTCCCACTAACCCAGTTTTTTATTTATCTTAAAGAGTTGAGTCTGTTTTGAGAGAGACGCATACAAATGTTCCAATCTGTATAGTCATTCCTTTCAAAACATTAATACTTAATGCAGCGACAGACCAGAGCCTCTGCAGGAAATCGAACCCAAAACACCCACGCTGATTGCCGCTCACAGACAGAAACAAAGTTTAACGCATAAAGGAGTGGCTAAGACTCTACGTATGTTCGGACCAAATCCGTCTGGTGTACACGATAACTCTCGAAAGCAGCTAAGGAATCAAATCAAACTTTGCACATAGAGATAGATTTTATAAAGAAACTTCATTATTTTATGAAAAAGTTTCATAAATATTAATAACTTATACTGAAGTTTCCAATATAAAGAAAAAAGCAAACAAGGTCTGACACACCATCATTTCGAGAGTCTTTGCAATGAGTATGTCTTTGGCAAAAAACAGGGTAAACACTTATGCCAGAGTTAACAGATACAAATGAGAATTGCTAGCATGCAAACGAATAAAGTCGACACTCTTAAAATGTAGTAGTAAGTTAAGAAACATTTGATAAAAATTATGAAATCCTGCTTTATATTTATGAAGAGATTTCATAACACAAATATTTTATTAGTTATGACTTTTTTCATAATCTTTAAGAATTGTTTATTGAATAAATCGTGATTTTTTAGCTATTATCTTTTTGGCAACACTGGTTTAAACAGCTGACGCACGTTTCGTGTTTTGTTTCACTGTCAAACATCTTCAGTTTGGTCGGTAATTTAACCATGAATTTTATTATCAAAATGCGTGCTCTGTTAAGAAAGTTCATCGCGCGCTTCTTAAATTTTATGTTCAGTTTAATCGCCCCACTGAAGCGGCTATTCGGGCTATTGTGACTAAATTTCGCACCAAATTTTGTTGGACATTAAACCACCAACACGCTTATGTAGAGTGCGAACTGAAGAAAATATCGCAGCTGTATCGGGCCAGTGTTAATGATGACCATCAATTACACTAGTCAACAGTCAAAATGTACTCGGGATGCGATAATTTTTTCTGTGTAGATAACCTTGACATGAGCTCGAAAAACGCAATAAAAATTTTTTTTTCGTTTGGTTTTTTTTTTATTATTTTTTTTTTAAATTTTAAAAATTTTTTTTGGTTAATTTGTTTCGTCCGGCATAACTCGGGAACCACTAGCCCGATTTAATTGAATTAAATTTTAAAAAATTTAAAATTACAATTCCCTTAATCTGTTCATATATTGTTTTCCTATACAAGCAACAGTTTCCAAGTTAAAAATGAATATATAAAGGAAAAAACTTATTTTTTGCCTAAAGATTTAATTTTTTTTTTTAAATCCATAAAAAATCCAAAATGAAAAAAAATGTCAAATCTTATTACTTTTACGTAAAGTCACATAACCTATGAGCAAAATGAGACAAAGATCATGAAAATCGATGCACGCGTTTCGCTTTTATTCGCAATTAAAAGGTATGAATTTCAAAAATTTGCTCGACATATGCACAACTTTGTCTATGGTAAGGTTTTTTCTTTTTTTATTATTCTCAGAATTAACAAAACGGAATAAACAAAGGGTTATTTAATTTTTATGATTGCGTAAGCAAAGTAATAAACGCTAATAAATGTGCGTGAACAATTAAAAGGAAAAAAGGAAAGGGGATTTTTTTAATTATTTGGGTTTTCCGTTGGCTACCTGTATGATTTTTTTACAGAAATGCAACCCACATTTAAGGGTGGTCATTATTCGGAAAATTTAAGACTCACCATGCTCGTCACTCACATCGCCCAGGTTGTCCGGAAAGAAGTCCAAGTGCGAGTGTAGAAAATGTATCTTAAGCGACATATTTGCTCTAATTTTTTTATAATTTTGGAGTAGTTGTTCGACGATCTCTCTGTAATTTGAGCTTTTGTTGTTTCCAAGAAATCCGGAAACAATTTGCCGAAATGAGTTCCAAGCTGCAGCTTCATTTGGTGATAAAATGTGCTCAAACTGTTGGTCTTGCAACAACTTTTTAATTTGCGGACCGTCGAAAACGCCTTCCTTAATCTTTGCCGATGAAAGGTGAGGAAAAATGGTTTTTAAATAGGCGAACGCTTCGCCATCTTTGTTGATAGCTTTCACGAAGTTTTTTATGAGTCCGAGCTTTATGTGAAGAGGTGGGAGAAAAACATTTTCCTTTTTTATGAGTGGTGTATATTTCACGTTGTCGCTGCCGGGGATGAAGTTAACTCTTTCTGTCCAACTCCTCCTGGTGTAATGATGTTGACGATCGCGGCTGTCCCAAAGGCAGAGAAAACAACAGTACTTTGTGAATCCACCTTGTAATCCACAAAGGATACCGATAACCTTAAGGTCGGCACAAACTTTCCAATCGTGCCTCTCATAGTTAAGGCACTTTAGTAGATTGTCCATGACTTCGTATGTTTCCTTGGTGTCAACGGTATATGTTGACTCGCATTCTGATGTGGTTTCTACTGTCTCCGGATCTGATGTTGGATGTATCGCCTCATTATTAGATGCCCATCTTGAAACGGACGGTTGCGGGTCCACTGGTTCTTCGCAAAATGGCACTGGAAAATTCACTGTTGAAACAGCAGCGTAAGTCCATCGTATATTTTTTCCCACGCCTGTTTTTTGCTAAGACAGAAGTAGCAATCTGTTACATGGCAAAGCGGAGCTCTCCAAAGCATTGGCATGATGATTCTCGGCTGTCGTCTGAAAGAATTTCAATAATAAGTTATATATGTTCTTGAATTTCGTAATCTACACTTACCTTGAGTCAGCTAGCTGTACGTAGCACCTTGGACATAGAGCACTTGGTGTCCACCGCTCATCTATGTTTGAGACCTTTAAATTGAAGCTCTCTTCAAATGAATCTCTCAATTTAGGTGAAAAACAACGCTTGTTTTTTCAGACAAAGAGAAATACCAATTAGCACTTAAGACGCATGTTACAGTCAATAACCTTTTTAGCAGGATAAAATCTAGATTAAAAAATGAAGAAAAATCGGACGTAGTTTACCAAATCACATGCAACGGGAACAAGTCCAACTTATGCCAAAAGGTATATGTTGGCACCACTAAGACTAAATTAAAGACAAGACTTTCTTCGCATAAATCTGACCAAAAAGCAACAAATAGACCACTAGAACAAAAAACCGCTCTGGCTGCCCACTGTACTTTGACGGGTCACACGCCGAATTTCGACGATGTAAAAATATTAGCACAAGAGAACAACTACAAACGCAGATACACTCTTGAAACTTTACATATAATTGATGTTCCCTCTGACAAGAGAATAAATTACAAAACTGACACGGACGGCTGCGCTCACATATACAGACACATTATTAAAAAGCATAAATGTAAACAAAAATAATTTTAGTTGACAAAGACTGGTTGTGCGGACAAGTTACTGTCGTTTATAGTCTATATTCATAAATGTAATTATTGTCATAATTGTTAAGTGTTTTTGTATATTTAATGTTAAAAATATTTGTTTTTATAGTGACACCCCTGAAGATGATTGACGAAGTCAATCGAAATATTGGGAATTTTTAAATAAAAAAATTAATAAAAACACAACATCGTTGTTTTTTAAATTACATGACCTCAAGCCGGACAAAAACATCTACACACAAAAAAAAAATTAAATCTTTAGGCAAAAAATAAGTTTTTTCCTTTATATATTCATTTTTAACTTGGAAACTGTTGCTTGTATAGGAAAACAATATATGAACAGATTAAGGGAATTGTAATTTTAAATTTTTTAAAATTTAATTCAATTAAATCGGGCTAGTGGTTCCCGAGTTATGCCGGACGAAACAAATTAAACAAAAAAACCATTTGAGGCGCAGTCAAGGTCAACATTTGCATGAAATAATCTTCAAACATTAAATTATATGGACCGTACTGTCGATTCAAATAAAGATTTCATACATTTTTCTGAATTTTATGTGTTTTTTTAACTTTCCTATAGCTTTTAAAAAATCACCCTTTACAATAAAATCATTCTTTGATCGTATGAAACTAAGTTTCACTAATCTAACAATTTTGTTTTATGAAATGCGAAATGTTTATGCAAAAAATTATACGAAACATTTCATGTTATTTATGAATTTTTCATACATATTAAGAAAAAAATCACTAAATTTATGAAAAACCTTTTATGAAATCGCTTAATAAATAATATGAAGGAAAATTCTTTCAGTGTAGGTAATATTAAATCCTTCATAACTTTAATATTGATGCATGGAATCCACTATGACTTGGTAATTCGTCATGTTTTTACAATTGTTTTATAAATGTGGAAGCTGGAACCATGTGACTCCAAACTCCTAGTATCTTCCACACAAATTATCCTCCAAAATAAAGAAAATTAAAGACATGTTTTACAGGATATTCGAAGATTAAAATTATTTTCAGTTTTTGAAGTACTTGGACCATAAGGCCATTAAATTTGCATGCAGATTCGGAAAGAGGAAGTGTACATCTTTCAAATGTGATAAATATCGTTAATATCTGATGACGCGATCCAAAGTTATGATATCGATAAGGAAGCCATCTCTTCCAAAAAACCCCCGAAATAGCCAACTTTGGACCACTGTAAAACTTAAGCCACGTACTATTTTGTGCTACCATAAAAAGTATATTGCCCGCAAACACTAGTAGAATGTATGTGCCAAATTTCATCAAAATTGATGATGGTCGAAATCCATGTTGGGTCGATATCTTGTGGAATTACCCGTAAGTAACATGTGTTCGCGCTTCTCTGTTTTCTCTTTAATGCATATGTTTCGAAGAGTCTATTTATGTTGCTCGTCTATGTGGTCAGAGGAATGTACACGCCGAATTTCACGATTCTAACTGCAGTACTTAAATCGGTACTTTTTTTATCCCTTTTTTCCCGCTCACCCATTAAAAGTACACATTTTGAAGATCCGAATTCACGACTATAGCTCCATAACTTAGGGGCACCCTTATTGTTCCGATCACCTGTTTGAAGTACAAATTTCCAAAATTCCATTTATGTTGCGTCTAACGTGGCCAGAGTAATGTTCAGGGCGAATTCCACGATTCTGGCTGTAAACTTTAGTCGGTACTATTTCTATCTCTTTTTACCACTCGCCCCTTAAAAGTAGAAATTTCGAAAAATCAATTTATGTTGGGCGTCTAACGTGGTCAGAGCAACGTTTATGCCGAATTTCACGATTCCGACTGTATTACCCTACTTGGTACTATTTTTATCCCTTTTTGTCTCTTTCCTCCCGTAAAAGTACAAATTGCGAAAAACCCTTTTTGAAGCTCGTCTGCATGGTAAGTACAAAGCACACACCGAATTTCATGTTTCTAGCTACTGCCGTTTAGTCAGGACAAAGGTACAATCTCTATCCCTTTTTGTCCCATTTCACTCCTTAAAAATACGAATTTCTTAGTCCGAGTCTCTGTCATATTTGGGAACTGCCCTGACTTCAGTCGTTTGGTCTGGGCGCTGATCAATAAGTCAGTAGTTATAGTCAACTCTCTGTTTTTATACCCTCCACCTCCAGGATGGGGGTATACTAACTTTGTCATTCCGTTTGTAACACCTTAAAATATCGACCTGACACCCTATAAAGTATATATATTCTTGATCGTCATAAAATTCTAACACGATCTAGCCATGTCCGTCCGCCCGTCTGTTAAAAGCACGCTAGCATCTAAACGAAAGGAGCTAGAACGTTCAAATTTTCCATAATGCGTCTTATAGTCGTAGATCGGTTGGGATTAAAACGGGGCGAAATCGGCCCAAAGGGAAAAATTTAGCCCTCACAAGGACTAAAAATACCCATAATAATCCTAATATTTTAGCGTATTTAAGCATGTTTTTTTCAATATGTCTGTTTATATTTGCTTGATATTTGGTATGTGCATTCCCCTTATAGCAAAAACGTATTTGTGGGGGGTGAAATGGGGCAAAAAAGGGATAAAAATGGTACATATTAAACGACAACAGCTAGAAACACGAAATTCAGTGTGTACATGCCTCTAATTGAGTAGATACATAATATAAAAGTATTTTTTCCAAATTCGTACTTTCAAGGGATACAATGGGTACGGAGGGATAAAAATGGTACCAACCAACCGGCTACACCTAGAATAATGAAATTCTGTGTATACATTCCTCTGATTGCGTAGACACTTAAAATAAACAGATTTTTGGAATTTCGTACTTTTTGGGGTTAAATGATAAAAGGGGATAAAAATCGTACCAATCAAATGACCGCAGCTATAGTCATGAAATTCGGAGTATACATTCCTCTGACTGCGTAAACACGGAAAATACACGAATTTTTCGAAATTCGTACTTTTTGGGGTTAAAATGGAAAAGGGGAATACAACGTCAAGGGGGTAAAAATGGTACCAACCGAATGGGCGCAGCTGGAATCATGGAATTCGGTGTATACATTCCTCTGTCTGCATAGACACGCAAAATAAAAAGTTTTTTTTTTCAAATTCGTACTTTTTCTTTTACGACAAAAATTGGTTGAATCACGAAGCTAGGTTATTTTGCACTATGTATGTCTGATAATGGATTTTCAAAATTTGTACTTTTGGAATTAAAATAGAAGGAAAATACAACCAATTGTAGCACCACTATCCACCAATATTTATGGTTTTTAAGCTTTTTGAAAATATAAATATAAGAACATTTATTTTTTGAATTGACGTATTGGTAGCCTTGCCTTATAAGCGTGGTTTCAAATAATTAAAATATTATATTTATTTATAAAATTATTTTTTCACTATTTGTATTTTTTTGGTGTGGGTATATTAAACAATTTATATTTTCCTGTAATATTACTGCACTTCTACGAAAATTGACATCCTCTGTGGAATGCAATCCATGGTGGAGGGTATATAAAGTTCGGCCCGGCCGAACTTAACGCCGTTTTTACTTGTTTAGTATATAATGGGACATTTTCGTCAGAGTACCCTATCCAATGTGATACGAATTCCTTCAATCTTTCCTTTAAAAACTCCATAACTGCACAAGTAAAATTTCCAAATTTTTCTCTACCAGTTTTTCTTTCTTTCTAAATCATGACATTCAAGATAATAAAGTTGTTCGCTTTCAATAGGTTTTTTCCATACAACTACATGTGTCACTATTCACAGAAGAAAAATTGCACCCAGACTCTGGTCATAAGAAATGCACACGCACACACAATACACCTTTAATTGTTTATTTGCGTGTTGGATTTATATTTAGTACAATTGTGGAATATACTTTTGGGGGCCTTTGAAGGTCACCTATTCACTTGAATATAGTATGTATTTTGTTTCTTTTCATTTGTTATAATTATTGTTGACAATTTAACAAATGCTGGTGGTTTGTTTATGTAATTGCGTCAAAAAATCTATTTGCAAGGTGAATAGGCGAAAAACAAAGGGGGCGGTGGCAACTAAAAGTAGGCAGTAGTATATGGCACCTAAAAGTATGCAAGGTATGACAGACAAATATGGACAAAATACAAGGACACTAACACAAATGTTTAGTAGATTCAGTGGAACGAGACTAACACAAAATTTACTACACATAAATTTCGTAAGCACCTTGAAAGACATCTTTGAGAGATGCCAATGACTTCGTCTCATTTGAAAGTGTCTTATGTTTTTGGGTTGGGATGGGATGGGATGAATGTAACTTGTCTAGCAAACATACCTTCTTTTATTCTCTAAGAGTATCACTTAATTCACTTTGAAGCACCAGCATATTTTGAAGATTTGCTCGCAATAAACAATTTTATGACCTAATTTGACGTAATTTATTTAAATTGCAACAAGATTTATTATGGTCAACTGAGAGAGAACGATTTTTTATGGCCGAAAATACGTTGAAACGTTTAATGTAATAAAATAACAATTAACATTAATTAAGGAGTTCATTTTAATTCAAATTTTCGGGAGAGCATATTTTTGACTTTATAAAGATGGTGATTCAAAGCTAATTATGCCAAGTCATGAATGAGTTGTTGAAGATGTGATTTATCTGGAATATAATAAGAGCAGAAAACAAGTAAAAACGGCGTTAAGTTCGGCCGGGCCGAACTTTATATACCCTCCACCATGGATTGCATTCCACAGTGGTTGTCGGTTTTCGTAGAAGTGCAGTAATATTACAGGAAAATATAATTTCTTTAATATAGCCAAACCAAAACAAATACAAATATTGAAAAATTAATATTAAAATAAATATAATATTTTAATTATTTTAAACCATTATTTATTTTAAATCAAAAAATAAATATTCTTATATTTATATTTTCAAAAAGCTTAAATACCATAAATATTGGTAGATAGTGGGTGCTAGAGTTGGTTGTATTTCCATTCTATTTGAATTCCAAAAGTACAAATTTTGAAATTCCATTATCAGACGTACATAGTGCAAAATAACCTAACTTCATGTTTCAACCAATTTTTGCCGTAAAAGATAAATTACGAATTTGGAAAAAAAAATATTTTGCGTGTCAGAGGAATGTATACTCCGAATTTCATGACTCTAGCTGAGGTCATTTGATTGGTACTATTTTTATCCCCTTTTTTCCTTTTAACCCCAAAAAGTACTAATTTCGAAAAATCAGTTTATTTTCCGTGTCTACACACTCAGAGGAATGTATACTCCGAATTTCATGACCCTAGCTGCGGTCATTAGATTGGTACTATTTTTATCCCCTTTTTTCATTTCAACCCCAAAAAGTACGAATTTTTAAAAATCCGTGTGTTTTACTTGTCTATGCAATCAGAGGAATTTATACACCGAATTTCATTATTCTAGGTACAGCCGTTTGGTTGGTACCATTTTTATCCCTCTATTCCCATTTACCCCTTAAAAGTACGAATTTGGAAAAAATACTTTTATATTATGTATCTACTCAATTAGAGGCATGTACACACTGAATTTCGTGTTTCTAGCTGTTGTCGTTTAATATGTACCATTTTTATCCCTTTTTAGCCCCATTTCACCCCCTACAAATAAGAATCACTTTATGGTGCACGAATGCGCATACCAAATATCAAGCAAATATAAACAGACATATTCAAAAAACATGCTTAAATACGCCAAAATATTAGGGATTATTATGGGTATTTTTAGTCCTTGTGAGGGAAACATTTTTCCCTTTGGGCCGATTTCTCCCCATTTTAATCTCAACCGATCTACGACTATAAGACGCATTTATGGAAAATTTGAACGTTCTAGCTCCTTTGGTTTAGATGCTAGCGTGCTTTCAACAGACGGACGGACATGGCTAGATCGTCTTAGAATTTTATGACGATCAAGAATATATATACTTTACAAACGGAATGACAAAATTAGCATAGGTGGAGGGTATAAAAATAATCTAACTTTGAGGCCCTTCTCTGGAGAATCCAACTACTTAGTTATAGACTACTTGGTCTATAACTTTTCTAATATTCTTATATCTGTAGCTAAGCATTGATTAAAACATTTTCTTTATTTATTTCAAGCATACAGTTAGGCTTCTTGAAAACTGACATATTTCATTGCCTACTTTTAGCCAACATATTTTTTTTAACTTCTCCAAATGAAAACTTGCCTTCACGGTCGAGACACATTTCTCAAATAGACAGTTTTGTCTTATTTTATTCTTTTTTTTTGCTAAGTTTATCGATTTATGTAATATAATTAAATGTACTCTAATTATTCTATGCATACATTTAGGCTTCTTGAAAGAGAAAAACATATTTCGTTGCCTACTTTTAAAATTTTCCTAAATAAAAACTTGTCGAGACACATTTCTCAAATTGACAGCTTTGTTTAATTTTGTTTTTTTTTTTTCTCTCCAATATTTTGTCCATTTGTTTGGAACATATTCTGCCAGACATATTGTGACAGACCATGTCTGCCTCTTACAAATATGTATGTACAAGACCATCTTCAGTCTCCAATCTAATTAAACTTGTCAGTGTTTGCAACATAATGTCTCACAACATTTGTCTTGTGCTGGCGGCGCGACATAGGAATTTCATTTTCAAATTGAACAGCATCATGTCCACACAGTGAGTGGGGGTATACTTTTGGGAGTTCGACAAAATGACATTGAATTGTAATGACGTGGCGAAGCAGCATAACATGCGGGGGCTTTTGGTAATTAGTAAGTAAAGCATAATTAGAATTTCAAAATTAGTTTAAAATTGTAAGGTAAAAGTATGAATATTGAAGGTGAAAGTTAAATGAAAACTAGTAAATAAAAAAAAAATTCTTTTTTTCAAATCCATGCTTTATGCAAGCAGAATTCTATTGGGCCTAGAAATTCTTTTTTAGTTATCTTTTGTAGAAGGAAAAAAAAAGTTGTGGTTTGTATGGGAGGTACCACGCCCCTTTGTACAATCCCGCCCATATTTGCAGCAGCACTTAAAAAATCCACACCAAACCGACGTACCAAATTTTGTTCAAATACCGTTATCAGGAGCAGAAATAATAGATTTTTAATTTGTGGTTTGTATGGGAGGTACCACGCCCCTTTGTACAATCCCGCCCATATTTGCAGCAGCACTTACAACATACACACCAAACCGACGTACCAAATTTTGTTTAAATACCGTTATCAGGAGCAGAAATAATAGATTTTTAATTTGTGGTTTGTATGGGAGGTACCACGCCCCTTTGTCCAATTGGTCAAATTTTTCCATTTCCTTGTATTGTCATCGAAAATGATTAAGTGTGCAAAATTTGAGCAAAATTGGTTGAGAAAAAAGCTTTCAAAAATTGATTTCAAATTTTGTGGCACACAAACATATATAGAAAGTAACCTTATATAAAGCATGGAATAAATAATTCGTCCCTTTACAAATATATAGATGGATGAATCCGAAAATTTAAATTTTCGTATATTTATTAATTCTTGCACATATTTTTATACTCCAAACCACAGGGTATAATGTCTTTGTGCATGTCCGTCTGTCTATCTATTCTTGTAATCACAATTACGGACCACAATTATTGACCGATTCTAACGAATCTTGAAACAAACGATTTTTATCGGTTCAGATTTCGATATAGCGCCCATACAAATGTTGCTCCCGATTTGACTTTATCTGCTCTAGAAGCCACATAATTGAGGGAATTTTATCAAATTTTGTGCAACACCTGAAAATGGGTCAATTCGGTTCAGATTTAGATATAGCCACCATACAAATTTAGCTTCCTATTTGACATTTTCTGGCCTAGAAACCGTAATTTTTAAAAGATTTTCTTCAAATTTGGCGTAACATCTTATATTTGAACTGGAAACATTTCTGGTGAAAATCGGTCAAGTTGATTCAGATTTTTATATAGCTCCCATACAAATGTCGCTCCTTTTTTTAATTGTTATACCCTCCACCTCCAGGATGGGGGTATATTCACTTTGTCATTCCGTTTGTAACACCTTGAAATATTCATCGGAGACCCCATAAAGTATATATATTCTGAGTCGTGGTAAAATTCTAAGACGATATAGCCATGTCCGTCTGTCTGTCTGTTGAAAGCACGATAGCGGCCGAACGAAATGAGCTAGGAAGTTAAAATTTTTCCTAAATGTGTCTTATGATTGTAGATCAGTTGGGATTGAAAGTGGACGAAGTCGGCCCAGAGGGAAAATTTTTTCCCTCACAAGGACTGAAAATACCCCTAATATTTAGAGTATTTCAGCATGTTTTTGAACATATTAGCTTGTATTTACTTGATATTTGCAATGCGCATTCCCTTTATAGCATAAAAGGGGAACATAGAGTGATTTTTATTTGTAGGGGGCGAAATGGGACAAAAAGGGATAAAAATGATACCTATCAAACGACGTCTAATAGAGTAGATACATAATATAAAAGTATTTTTTCTAAATTCCTACTTTTAAGGGGTTAGATGGGGATAGAGGGATAAAAATAGTACCAACCTAACGGCTGCACCTAGAATAATGAAATTCGATATATACATTCCTCTGATTGCGTGACACGTAAAATAAAAGATCTTTCCAAAATTCGTACTTTTTGGGCCTCAAATGGAAAAAGGAGATAAAAATAGTACCTACCAAATGACCCCAACTAGAATCATGAAATTCAGAGTATGCATTCCTCTGACTGCGTAGACACGAAAAATACAACGTTTTTTTTTCAAATTCGTACTTTCAAGGGATACAATGGCTACAGGGGATAAAAATAGTACCAGCTAAACGAATACAGCTAGAATGATGAAATTCAGTGTGTACATCCCTCTAATTGTGTAGATACGTAAAATAAAGAGATTTTAAATGGTTGTACTCTAGAGGGGGCAAAATTGGAAAAAGGGGATAAAAATGGTACCAACAAAATAACCGCTGATAGAATCATGGAATTCGGTGTATACATTCCTCCGTACTTTATTTTGTTGCTTTTACGACAAAAAATGGTAGAATCATGAAGTTGTCTTATACTGCGTACGTGAGAGATAAGGTATTTTCAAAATTTATACTTTTGAAATTAAAATAGGATGGAAATACAACCAACCAAACAACTGTATCTGAAAATACACTCTCTAACCCCCAATATTTAGGGTATTTATGATTGTTTCCTTATATTTACTTTATGAAGTGAAGTATTATATCCATTATATATAGTATACAAATATTGGTAGCCTTGGCTTATTAATTAAATTTCTTATTTTCATACAGTTAAAATTTGTTGCGGACATTGCTCTTGTAGCTTGGAAGCACCACAAAGAAAATAAAAGTTTTAGCGGGCGAAATGGGACAAAAAGGGATAAAATATGGTACCAATGATACGACAACAGCTAGAATCATGAAATTCGGTGTGTATATCCCTCTAATTGCATAGACACGTAAAATAGAGGGATTTTTCGAAATTCGTACTTTTAAGGGATATAATTAAAAAGAGGGATAAAAATGGGACCTACCAAACTGCTGAAGTTGAAATCATGAAATTCGGTGTATGCATTCTGACTATGAAGACTCGAAAAAGGGTTTTTTCGAAATTTGTACATTTGGGCGGAGAATAGGGCGAATGGGGATATCTTTAAAATGTATACTTTTCTTATCACTTTGTCTGTATCTGAAAATGCTTCTTTCTAATGGCGACTGATTGTCGATTTTAAACAGTGCGCATAAGTATACATTATAGTTTGAAATAGTAAACAATTATAGTAAATGTGCATAAAAATATCACAATTTTCGTAATATGGTACTGTGCTTCTATGTAAAGTCGACATCCTTTATTCTGCTGGTAATACTGTGGAATGCACTCCGTGGTGGAGGGTATAAGATTCGGCCCGGCCGATATTAACGCCTTCTTACTTGTTTGTGTTGTCATTTATTTTGGTTCAAGACCAAAGGTTTTGCTGAAGTCTTCAGCAGAACCCAAAATTAGCAGAAAGGCAAAGTGAGACCTTTATTGTTGCAGCTAAAAGTTATTATTTTTTTAATTTAATTTCTATATATTTTGCATCTTCATTGCCCCAGTAACTGTTGCCACCCCCTCCACACATTTACAAAAAGTGTTATAATTCAAACGAAATATACGAGGTATGGCATCCAGGTGAATAATAACCATTACATACCTCTCGAACCTATATATCTTGTTAGCTCAGCGCATTCATCAGCAGATACACACTCACACACACTCGTACGTAGCCGTGCAGACATATTTTCCCGGATAACGATTGCAAATAATTTAAATGTATTTTATGGCCAATTAAGCATATCCTGAATTACCAGCAATTCATGCTCTGCTGCGCCCCCAGCTCCTTATCCATCCAGCACCACCATGACTACGTAGGATTGAGATCAGCTTGGAATGAATTTAAAAGTAACGCGAGAGCCGAACGCCTAACGCCCACGCTTGTATGCGAAACAGGTAGCTATATAACAGAAAGCTGCTTTCCAATGGCACGTTACTGGGTTGCTTCATGTTGCCACCTGAGCTTGTGTGTGGCTGGCATACAAGGATCTGAGTATTTTCTAAAAATTAGTTCCTTTATTTTTCACTTGTTTTTTTTTGCTTTCGTTCTTTCTTCTTCTGTTCGGCCATAAATTCAATTAAGACTTAAAACATTTTTTTGCTCACTTTTGTTGCTTTCAATATGTTGTGGGTGGGTGCATTCGTTGTGGCTGAAATTGAACTTCTTGAAACACAAGAGGAGGGTAGTTAGTGAACGGCGGAACCCTTGGCAGCGGGCACTTCACAAAAAGGCGGCGGGCATACGAAAAGTTGTGTGTTCATGTCCTGAGGGTTGGCTGAGCGAGTGGGGTGGGTGGCTGGCACACGAGTCCTGGTGGTAAGTTTATTTTTCGATATGTATCGTTTGTTTGCTGCCATGTGTGCGGGGTGCGCGGTACTCGGTGTACGGTGTACGCCGAGTGGCTAGTAGATGTGTGGAGTGCCATTAATTTGATTTTACGTTTAGTTTACATTACCCAACAACCAACCGACCAACCATATGTTGGCGGTGCTTTACCAAACATTTGCCATCACACAGTGGTACATACATACATGCTGGCGCTATAAAAGCCAAAACGTGGAAGTTGTGCAAATAGAACAACCACGACCATGTGGATGTGGATTGTTTGGGGGTTCTCTTCTTCTTTAATATGTTATTTGCGTGTTGATTGTTCATAAATTTCCATATAAGAATTGGTTAATATTCACCTCCACCTTCCAAACCCACCTCCGCCCCCTTAAATTTTAGTGTGTGTGTATTTTTGTTTTGAAGGTTTTTTTATATATTTTACTCTTTGTTATGACTTTTGTTGACAATCTAAATAATGATTGTTATTTTTATTATCGTTCTCTTTGTTGTTGCTGTTGTTGTTGTTTTATATAATAGTGTTAAACGTGTGCGTATCAGTTAGGGAATTGGAGAGGTTATAAAGCGATAAATACGCATGCCGCTGTGACACCTAAAAGTAGGCAATACATAGCGTTGTGCTAATGATCCTTAAAGCATGTTACATATTGTGAAACTTTAATGAAATATGTATATATTTAAAGGAGCCTGCTTTTTTAGGGTAAAATGAATTTGAGAATAAAAACAGTAGGTTACCCATGTTTTCAAAAAATAACATATCGCAACCTTATAGTGTAAAGGTGTTAAGTCTAATATTTAAAATTTTACAGAATACTTTTTCTAAATGTTTATCTAATAATTCTTAAAAACTTTGATTGCAATTTTGTGCTATTTTAGCTTATTTGAAATCATTGTAATATAGCCCCCATACGAATTTCACTCCCGATTTGACTCTTTTCACTCTAGATACCACATATTTTAACAGATTTTCTTCAAAATTGGCAAAACATCTTATAGTTCAACTAGAAACACCTGTAGTAAAAATGGGTCAGATCGGTTCAGATTTATATATAGCTGCCACACAAATTTCACTCCCGATTTCACTTTTTCTACTCTATTAACCACATATTTTAACAGATCTTTTTCATATAGCCCCGATACAATATTCTTTTCGATTTGACAAATTGGACTAGGTCATATTAGCCTATGATTAGGAAACATACAAAAATTCTTCCCGTTTTCACTTTTTACCGAGTTGAATAGTATTCGGATAGAAAGTGGAGTGTATCATATAGTCGGCCCCGCCCGATTTTAGCCTTTCCTTACTTGTTTTTTTGAAAATTTAAAAAAAAAGAATGAAATAATTTTTAAAAAATATTTTTTTTTTCGATAAGTTGCTACATCTGTGTTCTAAATACTCTGTAAATTTCAAAGTTGGATTTAGTTCAGTAGTTTCTGAGACATTAGCATATAAAGAGTGATTTTTTGAGGTTAGGATTTTCATGCATTAGTATTTGACAGATCACGTGGGATTTCAGACATCGTGTCAAAGAGAAAGATGCTCAGTATGCTTTGACATTTCATCATGAATAGACTTACTAACGAGCAACGCTTGCAAATCATTGAATTTTATTATCAAAATGCGTGCTCTGTTAAGAAAGTTCATCGCACGCTTCCATTTTATGGTCAGTTTAATCGACCCACTGAAGCGGCTATTCGGGCTATTGTGACTAAATTTCGCACCAAATTTACATTGTTGGACATTAAACCACCAAGACGCTTACGTAGAGTACGAACTGAAGAAAATATCGCAGCTGTATCGGCCAATGTTAATGATGACCATCAATTATCGATTCGTCGCCGTTCGCAGCAATTGGGCCTCTGTTACTCAAAAACGTGGAAATGCCAAAATTGGACTAAGCGGATGGACCACTTGAGGCGCAGCCGCGGTCAACATTTAAATGAAATTATCTTCAAAAAGTAAATGTCATGGACCAATCTAACGTTTCAAATAAAGAACCGATGAGATTTTGCAAATTTTATGCGTTTTTTTAAAAAAAAAGTTATCAAGCTCTTAAAAAATCACCCTTTACATATTTTGATAGAGAACAAGATATATATTTTCTTGTATGACAGATATTGAGAAAAAAAATCAGAAGAATTGTTAGTTTTTGCCGAATAAATAAAAATTTATTTATTTATTTTTTTTTTTTTGAAAAAAAAAAAAATAAATTATTTTTTGAAAAAAAAAAATGAAATTATTTAAAAAAAATCTCTTTTTTATGTTTTGAAAAATCTCGTTTTTATTTTTTCTCAGCAAATAGCTACATCGGGTTTCTAAATACTGTGCAAATTTCAAATTGGGGTTTTCAGTAATTAACACAAATGTACTGGTACTTACTCTACAACAATTATAAACGCGATTTCAGTTGAAATTAAATATATTTAATAAAGGGTGTTTTTTATTGGGGTATAGAACTTTAAGTTGGCATCACTTTTTTAACTGGCGGCCATTTTGTCAGCTGTCAAGTGATTAATATTTAGTTTGGTTTGCCATTTCATCATGAACAGGTTGACAAAAGAACAACGCTTGCAAATCGTGCAAATTTATTTCGAAAGTAATGGTTCAGTTCGCGAAGTTCACCGTAAGCTCCGTCCATTTTATGGTCGTCAAAATCGAATTATTGAAGGAAACATTCGATGAGCGCATAATTTCGCGGAATGGACCTGTCAATTGGCCACCAAGATCGTGTGATTTGACACCATTGGATTATTTTCTTTGGGGATGTGTGAAGTCGCTCGTCTACGCCAACAAACCAGAAACGTTAGGGGACTTGGAAGCCAACATTCGTGGCGTGGTTGAAAATTGGACCTGTAGAATTGGCTATATTCGAGCCAGCCGCGGCGGCCACATGCCCGAAATCATATTTAAACATTAATGGCATAAAATTATCCTTCCAATAAAGCCAAATTGATGGACATTAAAGCGATTTTATTTTTATTTCAATTCGAAGTTCTATACCTCAATAAAAACACCCTTTATAAATCATTAAGACAACTTACTTTAAGCAGGCTTCAAAAAAGTTGTGGTTTTACCCGACTAAATGTAATTGTTGGTTTGTACAATGTGTTGTTTTATTTTTCAATATAAAACGAAATAACTCTTCCATTTTTTTCTATTTTTTATGGTTCGATCCACTGTTTCTACGTGGAAAATCGCCACATTTGTAGCCATCCGGAAGTATTTGTAATTGAACATATAAGCGGGGTGATCGGACCTATATTTCCAAAATGAGAGTACAAATATAAAAGGTAAGGTACCTTGACGAAAATTGAACTTTAGTAAAAAAATATCCTTATTTGAACAGTATGTCAATACTCACACACACAAAATTCGTATGTAAAATTTATACTTTTTTTTTGCCACACAGTGGTCTATTTTCATACAAGTTGCGGTAAAAAAGAAAAAAAAGAAGAAATAGTGCTATGACCTTGAAATTCCGCACACATCTGTTAAATCCGTCCACACCTACCTCCCACGAAATATAAAATTAAAAATCTTCATACATTTCTTATTGCAATACATACCTGAGCAGTGCTTTCGTTTGAATTCATAATTAACTGAAAATTGTCAGTGCCACGCCCAACGTCTATATTCAAATTTTTATTTTTTATGCGATTTTGAAATCTCAGATAAAACTCCTCGTATATTTTAATCGATGGTAACCAGCTCTTATAAATTAATAAATAACTAAGGCGCAATATATCAGCTCAACATTGCCAAAAAATCAGGGGATAATAAATCATTCCAAATATCCTGTCACACCATTCCCCTAAACTTATCGACTGATTGGAACATGCGTATTTTAAAATGCAACGTGTGCGGTTAAAATAATTTTTCTATTAAAATCTTTTGTTGTTGCTCTCTTACGTTACAAATAAAAAGAAATATTTGAATGCCAGAGAAAATAGTACCCCTAAAGGTATGCTATATAAAAAACTGTTGAGTTGCTGTAGCAATCATAAATAATTTTGTAATTAAATATATGTTTGCACATATAAGAAGAATTGTTGCATCAAACCAAACTTGCTCTGACGTCAGTTGCTTTAATATATTTTCAATAAAGTATATATTATACAATGGGAAATTGATATTTTCTGTATGAAAAATGAAAAAAAAAAAACACCCCATTGTTAATACATTTTCAATTAGGAAAATTTATTTGAAAGTAAATTCCCTGTGTGCACATACGTGTTAAAAAAGTCTATGTCATCCCTCCCCAAGGATACGTTCCCTTAGATCATTTTTACTGCACAGCGATTAGATGTTATTTTCGCGATTCGAATAAATCCACTGATTTATTTAATTTTTGTTCATGTTTTTTTTTTTTTTTTGAAGCAAATAAAGATTTAAATCCAATTTCGTATCAGACACGTTATGATAAAATTTTATGGAAAAATGTTATGCACAAATATAAAATCATGCTGCAGGAAGACATTAAATCGCACGTTAACGAGGGACTAAGACACAGCGGCAGCATCGCGCAACGATGGCCGTGGAGGTTATAAATTAAAATAAATAACTACACAAGGAGCCCAAGAACCAAACAACCGACCGCCCGACCGACCGAGGTAAAAGTTAAGGTAACATTGGAGGATGTGAGCTGAGCAAAAAAAAAACGCATAAAAGTTGAACATGTATTTGAGATGTGAAATGAATGGGGAGCGAAAAAAAAACAGAAAAAACAAAACTCTGACTAAAAAGTCTAGACTTTTAGAGCTGCAAGGACTCCCAGGCACACAAACTCGTGTGTGTGTGTGTCTGAGTGTATATCCGGGTATTTGCAACGTTAATATGAGCATTTTTTATCTGGTTACGTAGGATGCCTTGTTAAACAACAAGATTCCGCCGAGGATAACAACAACAATATACGACTGTACATGATTTTAGGGAGAAAGCAGAGAATATCCTGTTTTAAATTTTAAAGCTCCAAAATTCCAAAAATTTCCAATGTTACACAATTTGTGTTTGACACCGCCATGAGGAAGGAGTAGCAGCATATCAGTGAGTGTTTTTCTTTTAACATTCTTGTTGCATACTTTAGGGAGTTGCTTCAATACATCCTTTTGTGTGTGTGTGCGGAGGTTGTCTTATTAAAATTCCACGCTAAATGTGTTAAAAACAAAAGCTGTGATGACTTCGTCGTCGTTGTCGTCGTCGCCGCCGACATTGCCAGCTTCAAATGCTTCAGCGAATGCTGACAATAAATAAAGTTATTGCGAATGACTGAATGCCAAAGAAAAGCCAAGCCAAACAGGGGGAAAAACAAGTGGCGAGAAGAAAAGAAAAGTGAAAAACAACAAAGAAGCCATACCAACGACACACACCCGCTCACTCCTTCCTCGGGGTCACGACAGAAAGAAGGAAATTATTTCCGTTAAATGTACCACAAAAACACTGATAAATTGCAAGACATTGTTTGTGCAGCATAGTCCCCTCCTCATCCGCGTGGATGACAGGAACTTCTACCAGAAGTTCCACCCTCCCACTACATCTCGCGTACAAATGCAAATGAGACCAATTAGTAACGTATTATTTCAAGTCAAAGGCGTTTTGACGTATCATCAGGAAACATGAAAATGCGCAAATAATTATGAAGAAGACAAAAAGAAAATTTTCTTTTGCAGGTTTGGTGTGTGAAAATATAAATATTCTTCCGAATTTCCAAATGGCTCTGTCTAAAGGACTACTCATATACTTGGAAAAATATAGAGAGCTTAAGGCTGGGTAAAGAAAAATGGCGGAAAAATCATAACATGATCCTCTCAATCAATCAACAACAACAATGAAGCGGTATTTGGAGGAATAAATCATAATAAATTTAAAATTTTTAGGAGGAAACATTTATGCTAATATCTCAGAAACTACTGAAAAGCTAACTCTGAAATTTAAAGATTATTTAGAATACATACATGTGCAGCTACTTGCTGAAAAAAAAATAAAAATATATTTTTTTAAATAAAAATATTTTTTCTAAATAAAAATATTTTTTTTTTTCAAAAAATAAAAATATTTTTTTTTAAATAAAAATATTTTTTTTAAATAAAAATATTTTTTTTTTTAAAATAAAAATATTTTTTTAAATAAAAATATTTTTTTTTTCAAAAAATAAAAATATATATTTTTTTAAATATTTTTTTTTAGTTTTTTCGTTTGTATTTTTTGGTCTGTAATCAATATCCCAGTTCAAAAAATAAAAATATTTTTTGGTCTGTAATCAATATCCCAGTTCAAAAAATAAAAATATTTTTTTTAATAAAAATATTTTTTTTTCAAAAAATAAAAATATATTTTTTTTTAAATAATTTTATTTTTTAAATAATTTTATTTTTTTCATCCTGTTGCCCCAAAGTTGCAAAGAATAAATATTTTTCAAAAAATGTTTTAAGTACTCACGCTACGATACCCATTTAAATGTCGAAAGTACTTAGGACAATAACTATTAAAAATACTTCAAATTTCATGCTTCACAAGAAGCGGGATTTATGTATTCAAAAAGCGGGATGTGGCGGGCTTTTTGTTAAAAAGACGGGATCCTAAAAACCTAACCTAAAAACGTAATTAATATTTATGAGTGGTTGACTTTGTTGGCGTTGAAAACAAAAAAAAAAGATTTTTTTCCAAATTGTTATTTTTTTTTTTTCAAAAAATAAAAATATTTTTTCCAAATTTTTACTTTAAAAAAAAATTAAAAATTTTTTTTTTATATAAAAAAATATTTTTTTATGCTAATATCTCAGAAACTACTGAAAAGCTAACTCTGAAATTTAAAGAATATTTAGAATACATACATACATGTGCAACTACTGGTTGAGAAAAAAATAAAAATATTTTTTCTAAATAAAAATATTTTTTTTGTTTTTTTTTTCGTTTGCATTTTTTTGGTCTGTAATCAATATTTGACTTGAACTGGGATATTGTCCTGGCTCAAGACCATTTTGCTTCTATATTTAATAGAATGCAAATTTTTTACAAATGGCGTGGTGACATTTATTACTTGGCTGCAGACTACCACGATCATAATGTGGACCATGCCTTTTCAAGTGGCTTCGCAGCGACTTTTCAACATCAAACCCGGCCTCTATAAGGAGATGATTCTCACAAACGAACGAGAAGCACAACTCACTTGCCGAATTTGCGTTTAAAAAATCGCACCAAGTAATAAAGCACACATGCCATCTTACAAGCATCTCATTGAGTTGCATATGTAAGTATGTGTATATGCAGGTATAGAATCATATAATTTTTCAAAAAATAAAAATATTTTTTTTTTTCAAAAAATAAAAATATTTTTTTTTTTTCAAAAAAATAATTTTTTTTTTTAGTTTTTTTCGTTTGTATTTTTTTGGTCTGTAATCAATATCCCAGTTCAAAAAATAAAAATATTTTTTTAATAAAAATATTTTTTTTTGTCAAAAAATAAAAAAAAAATATTTTTTAATAATTTTATTTTCTAAATAATTTTATTTTTTCATCCTGTTGCCTCAAAGTTGCATAGGATAAATATTTTTCAAAAAATGTTTTAAGTATCACGCTACGATACCCATTTAAATGTCTAAAGTACTTAGGAAAATAACTATTAAAAATACTTTAATTTCCATGCTTCTATCTATATTAGTTTAGCATAACATGACCATCTCTTATTGTGCAAAAAGCGGGATGTGTGGCGGGATTTTTGTAGAAAAAAACGGGATCCTAAAAATCTAACCAAAAAACGTAATTAATATTTATGAGTGGTTGACTTTATGGGCGTTGAAAACAAAAAAAAGATTTTTTCCAAATTTTTACTTTTAAGATCACAATGGAAAAAAGGAGACAAATAGTACCAATCCAACGGCTCTATTTGAAATCATGAACATGCGGCTTCAGGACTGAAAATTACTAAATAAATAAACAATATTTTAATTTTAAGCACATTTTTTCAAGATTGCAGCGAGAGTGTTTTTTAAAATTATTTATTTTTTTTCCAATATTTCACCAATGAAACATCACAATTTACAGCAAACATGGGTTGACTTCTACGCAAAGTCGACAGCCTAGAATCAGTAATACCTTGAAATTCACTCCATGGAATATTAGGCTTGGCCGAACATAACGCACTTTTACTAATTTTTGGATGCCATCTTCAAAATGTAAAGAAATCTACACATAATTTGTATTTAATAATGTTATTTAAAGAGCTTACTGTTAGGCTGCAATTTCAAGGGTCTATGTTTTGTTATGCGACAATTTTGTTTATTGACATAGCCACCGAGCTGAAAATGATCTTCATTTAAAAACACGAAAACTTTCCACGTAAATTTCGTGCAGTTTGCGTTAAAGACTAACTGCTTTGGAAGTAAGTTTTTAATATATCCCAATTTTGTTCGAGCGTTTAGCGTTATTCTATGTTATTCTACCATTCAAAGTCGAAGTAATCGGTAGTTCAAATTTAAAATGTTAAATGACCCACCCTATAGTTGCAGACATCTATTTAATTAATAAAAAGCCAAACGAAATGCGAAAACCAGCCTGAAATTAGGGCGATTTTTAAAAGCTATAGGAAAGTTTTTCAAAAAAACACATAAAATTCAGAAAATGCATGAAATCTTTATTTAAATCGATAGTCGGGTCCATATAATTTAATGTTTGAAGATTATTTCATGCAAATGTTGACCTTGACTGCGCCTCAAATGGTCCATCCGCTTAGTCCAATTTTGGCATACTCTTTCCAACATTTCGGCCGGTATCTCACGAATAAATGCTTCAAGTTGTCTTGCAATGCGTCAATTGAAGCGGGCTTGTCTGCATAGACATGAGCTTTAACATAGCCCCACAAAAAATAGTCTAAAGGCGTTAAATGGCACGATCTAGGCGGCCAATTGACCGGTCCCGAACGTGAAATAAAATGTTCACCGAACTCGCCTCTCAATATGTCCATTGTTGCGCGTGCTGGGTGGCATGTGACACCGTCTTGTTGAAACCACATGGTCATGCAAGTCAAGCTCTTGCATTTTGGGCAAAAAAAAGTTGGATATCATCTCAAGGTAGCGCTCACCATTCACAGTTACGTTACGATTCGCATCGTCTTTGAAGAAGTACGGTCCAATGATGCCACCAGCCCATAAACCGCACCAAACTGTGACTTTTTCTGGATGCATTGGTAGCTCTTGCAATGCTTCTGGCTGATATTCACTCCAAAATCGACAATTCTGCCTATTTACGTACCCATTGAGCCAAAAATGAGCTTCGTCGCTGAACACAATTTTTCGGTAAAAAGTGGATCTTCGGCTTTCTTGAACTTTCTTAACAGAGCACTCATTTTGATAATAAAATTCAATAATTTGCAAGCGTTGTTCGTTTGTTGTTCGTTGCATGGTTAAATTATAGACCAAACTGAAGACGTTTGACAGTGAAACGAAACACGAAACGTGCGTCAGCTGTTCAAACCAGTGTTGCCAAAAAGATAATAGCTAAAAAGTATAGCATATATTTAGGGGCATTATTTTTTCTGCCATTGAAATATTTGTATTAATTTGTAGCTGTTGGGTCTTACACAAAATCAATAGTACTTTGATTATAATGCTAAAAGTATACTTTACAAAATATATGTCGGTCGATAAGTTTTTAGAAATAATTTCACACGATATATGGAATGATTTGTTAATTAAGAAAAGAACTTGAGTCATTATCCCCTGATTTTTTTGAAAATGTGGAGCTGATATATTGAGCCTTAGTTATTTATTAATTTATAAGAGCTGGTTACAATCGATTAAAAGTTATAAGGAGTTTTATCAGAGATTTCAAAAATTGTAAAAAAAAATTGGTCCTTGGAGGTGCCATATGGATTCAAATGAAATCACTGGTAATGATTTTTATCATCTTATACATTAAAATAAGAAATAAATAACGATTTTTCATTTTATCTTACCATTTAAAAACTTTTTTTGGAATAAATTTGACAATTTAATGGATTTGTGAAAAAGGCCCTAGCTCTATGAAAATATTCCACTGTATAATATAATAATAATCTCAGAATAACTTTTGTTGTTAATATCTTACCCATCATATCTCAGTTGCTACTACCCTAATGTACCACTCTAATATCAGAAAATTAAAGCTCGCATAAAATCATGAATCATGCTTGAGCTCAATGACTTCAAAGACAAAAAAATCGGCCTCGTCGAGACAAAAACATCGATGTATCACACTTTAAAATCCGTTTATAAATGCAGAAGTTATATAGAAAAATGTAAAAGCGCGACCCCTACGTTCGGCATAAAAATTTTTTTTTTGAAACTACCTTTCAATAATACTTCATATTCGAAAGTGTACGGCGAACTTTTTTTTACTTGTAACCTGGTACGCTCTAATACTCATGTTTTCTGCAATGAATTTTCACCCCAAAAAAAAACACCTTCAAATTCAAATGTTTTTTTTACAAAGAAGAGCCCTTTTCTTTTGGGAAATTTATTATTGAAAAGCATACTGAGAGCAATTTCCATATAAATAGAAATGTGCATTTCATTGGGACACTTACGCAAACTTTTCTTCACTTTCTTGTTGAAATGTAATAATCTTCCGCATTGCCAGAACTATACATACTTTTAGGCGTGTGCGAGCCTGTCTCTTTATTATCCAAGCACACATCACTTTTTGCCACATTCACTTGAGATTAAGATTTAAATTTTTGATAGAAACTTCATCAATTCATCATTTTTGTTTTCTCATTTCCTCACACATGGGACGGCTGCCAGTGAAATTTGTATAAAGCATATCCACAAACATTAAGGATGAGGATATGTAAAGATTGCCTATCGCGAACAAACCAATTTCATACAAATCATTTTTTATGGGCACATCTGTAAGATGTGTTCACTCGATTTATGTTTATGTTTGTCGAACTCTTTCACTTCTTCTTTCAAGGGTTGAGCGAACTTTCAGCGTGTTCATGCTTAGCATACGTTCGAGGATTTATATCTCTAAAATGAACACTGTTGCATACTTTCGGGATTAGTAATATGAAAATGTTGAGATATATTAATCGATGATTTCCGGTTTGAGATAAAAATAAGTTTTTTCAGGATAAAATCAGTTTTTTTCGGATTCTTTTTTCATTATCAGAAAATATTTCCAGCACATGTTGCTTCGGCATGCCACGTTAATTCATCTGTCAGCTGGATAAAAAAAATGCTCGCCTGAAAATAAACTTTGCTCTTTGGCAATTAGTTATTGTTGTCTTGCGACTTTGTTGCCTACTTTAAGGGTCATCATCATAATAATGATGAGGGACAATTTGTAGCATGAAATTCTTTAGACGTCATTAAATTATCATAATTTCGATACTTTCTATATATACATATATTCTTTTATATATATTTAATGATAACTTAAGCTTTAATAACAAAACTTTTGTACATATTGCTCTAGCATACTTTGAGGATTAATATGTAAGAGCAGACGACGGCAGCAACTTTTTGACTTTCTTGGATTTGGCTAGCATTTTTTGCTGTTGTGCTGGTGGTGGTACCATCCATGTACGTGTAATAACTTAATTTATCTTTGCTTGTATATTGTGTCGTTAACTTTTTCTTTGCCTCCCGTATTAAGATATTGTATTTTATATAACATATTTTTTGGGAGGATTTCACCGAATCCTTGGGAAGGGGGAGATTTTCAAAGGTTTTGTGTGATGTTGAAAATTTCTTCACTGTTATTAATTACTTCAAGACAGTTTTTATTTATATTAATTCGTATTTTGACTGTTGCATGGGAGATTTTTTTAAAGCATACTTTGTGGATGATAGACCCCATTTATATTCATCCACCACCAACAACTTGTCGCAAGAATATGATAGATAATCCTAGGTTGTATTAATCCTCGAAGGTCGACGTAGGTCCAGCATACAATAGAATGAGATAATATTTTTAGCTGGAGGTGCCACTATTTTGTTAAACATCAACGGTACACTTGGATCGTTTATGCCTAAACAATCGAGTGGGGGTAAAAATAAGAATAAATCAATACACAATTCTACAGCAATTTCAAGTGAAATTCAAAAATATCAATTGAAATTCAAAAATTCCATTTGAAATTCAAAACTCGTCATTTGAAATTCAAAACTCATCGTTTGAAATTCAAAACTCGTCATTTGAAATTCATAACTTGTCATTTGTAATTCAAAATACACCATTTGAAATTCAAAAGTTTTCATTTGAAATTCAAAAATTATTCCATTTGAAATTCAAAAGATTCCATTTGAAATTCAAAAATGTAAACAAACTTATTTAAGAAATGACGACTTTTGAATTTCAAATGTTGTCTTTTGAATTTCAAATGATGTCTTTTGAATTTCAAATGATGTCTTTTAAATTACAAATGACGACTTTTGAATTTCAAATGTTGTCTTTTGAATTACAAATGATGTCTTTTGAATTTCAATTGATATTTTTTTTAATTTCAAATGAATTTTTTTAATTTCAAGTGATGTCTTTTGAATTACAATTGAAAATGGTGTAGAAAAAAAATGTGTGTTCAAGACCGAAAAAATATTTTTTTGTGTGCATTGAGCCACACTGATTCTTATATATTTATTTCATATTGGTACTCTAATTTTGGGAGTATAAAACCGTCATGCACGGTTATAATTAGAAGTGATAATGATGGATATTAATTTCATTCTAATAGAAACTGTGGTCACCGAAAAATTAAAAATATATATATATATATATTTCATAGTTTTTATCATTATTTTTTCTGCAACGAAAAAACTATTAAAAATGAAAATTTAATACCTAGAATCTTAACGAAGATAACAAGGTCTATGCGTGAAAAATCTTTGGATAAATTTAGAACCTTTGACCCACTATGAAGGGGTTAAGTTCGACCGGGCCGACAATATAACCTCCACCACGTAGTGAATTCCACAGTGTCTTTTTATCTTTCACAGAGCGACATGTACACCAAATTTCATTATTCTATAGGGTGGATCATTTAAAATGTTTAACGACTATAAAAAAGTACTGATTTTTATTTGTCAAATTTCTTGTTTTATTGGAAAGAGACTGTACTTTGTCATTTAATAATAGTACACAATATCATTCATATGACTACCACGACTGGCTCGGCAGTACCTCACCCGATCAACCCATTTTTTCAGTTCTACCAAAAATCCACACCAAACTGTAACTACACCTTTTTCAATTGTAATTCAAAAGACATCACTTGAAATTCAAAAGACACCAGTTGAAATTCAAAAATTCCATTTGCAATTCAAAAAATATCACTTGAAATTCAAAAAACGCCGATTGAAATTTAAAACTCGTCATTTGTAATTCAAAAGACAACATTTGAAATCCAAAAGTCGTCATTTGTAATTCAAAAGACATCATTTGTAATTCAAAAGTCATAATTTGTAATTCAAAAGACATCATTGAAATTCAAAAATTATTCCATTTGCAATTCAAAAAGGGTAAACAAAATTATTTAAGCAAAATATACAGGGTTGCCCATATTCGACGGACCCATCTGGCAACGCCATAACTTTTGACTGAGATGTCAGATCGCTTAATGACATACCGCGTTTGAAGCGTCAGTCCAAGCAGATTTTTACCATGCAACAATACACTCCACGCGAGCGCTCTGAAATAGTTGAAATTTACATTCAACAGAACAAGTCAATTGTGAAAACTCAACGTGCTTTTAAAATATTAAAAAATGTGAGAAGTGCGCCTTCTAAGAACACCATTAAGCGTTTATACGAAAAATTTTCGACTGGTGAGGCTCTTTCTAATCCGAAGAGGCCAAATAAAAGTCGACCAAGGCCGAGAATATCGCTGCCGTACGATCCAGTGTTGAGAGGTCCCCAAGAACATCCCAAAACGCCGTTCTCAGCAGTTGGGCATGGCTCGGTCCACTTTACAACGGATTATTCGCGTTGATTTGCATTTGTTCCCGTACAAAATTCAATTGACGCAAAGATTGTTGCCTGTGGACAAGCCATGGGTCCGTCGAATATGGGCAACCCTGTACATTAGGTTGGGTAGCATTTATTTATTTCTGTAAATTTTAATATTCTGCTGTTTACAAAACAGATTCACACTAAAGGGGAAATTTAAATATAAGACTGAAACATAAAAAAGTCTAAATACTCTAAATATTAGGGGGTATTTTCATTCCTTGTTAGGGAAAATTTTTTCCCTGTGGACCGTTTTCGTCCAACGGATTGACAATCAGTAGACATATTTGTGGAAAATTTCGTTCATTTCGTTGGATAGTTAGCGTGGTTTCAACAGACGGACAGACAGCAGATATGGCTATATCGTCTTTAAATTTGGCACAACATCTTATAATCCAACTAGAAACACCTCTGCATAAAGTGGGTAAGATCGGTTCAGATTTAGATATAGCCCCCATACAAATGTCGCTCCGGATTTGACTTTTCCGCTCTAAAATGACTTATTATACCCGATTTTTTTTAAATTTCTATTTGCTTTACATATTATATTTCACCTATAAACGTACATGGTGATAACGGGCCACATCGTTCCATGTTTCAATATACCCCGTGCATTTGTCCTTTCCGATTTAACATTTTTTTTTGTCAAACATATACATTTACATGATACAAAAATCCATCCCGATTTTAATTTTTTACCTAATTGAATTGTAATAGGATAGAAAGTGGAGTGTATCATATAGTCGGCTCCGTCCGACTGCTGATTGTGTTTAGTGTTGCAAAATATTATTTTAGATAAAATTAAATCTAAAAATTTCGAAATATTTAAAAAAAATCAGAATAGTTAGTTTTTGCCGCATAACTAAAAATTAAAACAAAAAATATTAAAAAAAATCGCCTATCGCAATTAACTACATCTGTCTTCTAAATTATCTATAAATTTCAGAGTGGGTTTTATAATAGCTTCAGAGATATTTGCACAAATGTAGTAGAACTCGATGGTAAAAATGGTGATATCTCAGAAACTACTGATTAGAGTGCATTTGGGACACAGATCAGAAAAAATCTAGAAAATATAATAATATTTGATTTGAACTGGGATATTGTCCTGGCTCAAGACCATTTTGTTTCTATATTTTATAGAATGCAAATTTACTTACAGCTTCAGTGTTAGAAGGTTGCTAAAGTTTTTCATATTTTCAACCAAAAAAAAACCATCTAAACTAATATCTTACAATGCCAAACACGTTCAGCAAATTTCATCAAAATCGAAGGACCTTGGCATCATTTTTCCTTGATTTTAAATGTAATTCCAGTCTAGTCGAAATATTGAAATAACTTCAAATTTCTATCTCAAGATATAATCGAAATAGTGAGACTACCTCCATCGTAAAATATGAATCATTGGTTTCCGTAAATTTGTATTTGGAACCGCCAATAGTAGTTTTTTGCAACAATTGCAGCTTTTTTGCGACTGGCTACATATATGTGATAGGCGACATGGATTCTTAATACAAATACAAAAAATCGAAACCGTGGATAGATCGCGAGAAAATTACAATCCAAAAAAGTCAGACATACAAAATCATTTTAGCCATATCTACCGCGAAAATGAAAATTTTGCAAAAATATTCAATTTGTATTTTTTGTATTTTTTGTTTACCACCTTTTTTGTCAAAAAAGGGAGATCTTTCAAAAAAACATGGACCAATTTTAACCACAGTAATTTTGTTGTAAAGGGTGATTTTTTAGCTATTATCTTTTTGGCAACACTGGTTTAAACAGCTGACGCACGTTTCGTGTTTTGTTTCACTGTCAAACATCTTCAGTTTGGTCTATAATTTAACCATGAATCATCTTACAAACGAACAACGCTTGCAAATTATTGAATTTTAATATCCAAATGCGTGCTCTGTTAAGAAAGTTCATCACGCGTTCATTGTGTTCAGCGACGGAGCTCATTTTTGGCTCAATGGGTACGTAAATTGTCGATTTTGGAGTGAATATCAGCCAGAAGCATTGCAAGAGTTACCAATGCATCCAGAAAAAGTCACAGTTTAGTGCGGTTTATGAGCTGGTGGCATCATTGGACCGTACTTATTCAAAGATGATGCGAATCGTAACTTAACTGTGAATGGTGAGCGCTACCGTGAGATGATATCCAACTTTTTTTTTGCCCAAAATGCAAGAGTTTGACGTGCATGACATGTGGTTTCAACAAGACGGTGCCACATGCCACACAGCACGCGCAACAGTGGACTTATTGAGAGGCGAGTTCGGTGAACATTTTATTTCACGTTCGGGACCGGTCAATTGGCCGCCTAGATCGTGCGATTTAACACCTTTGGACTATTTTCTGTGGGGCTATGTTAAAGCTCATGTCTATACAGACAAGCACGCTTCAATTAACGCATTGGAAGACAACATTGAAGCATTTATTCGTGAGATACCGGCCGAGATGTTGGAAAGAGTATGCCAAAATTGGACTAAGCGGGTGGATCATTGAGGCGCAGTTTTTAAGTTTAGTTTTTTATTTTTCAAAAAGTACCTTTTTTGGAATGTCTTTTCACCATTGTTTTTTGTAATCTTCTTTTCAGCCTCTTCAATAGTGAGAATGTGCTTTAAAATTCCTCATTTAAACTCTGTATCTCTCTGTAGAATAGCTATTGCCAGCAGTATGCTGCCTACATTAAGGGGTTATTCACAAAGCAAACATTGTTGCATACTTTAGGGATTAGGAGGGCAGAGAATGTTAAAAACGGAAAACATTACGTTGACTCGCGATTTCGCAGTGACACATATCACCAGTTTTTTTGCTAAAGAATGTGCGGATATTTTTTTCTTCTTCATTTTATCAAATAAAACCTCTCATTTTTTTCCGTGTGATAAAGTGAAATTATTTTCACTTCATTTGTGAACAGAAAAATTTTCAATTTAAAAAATACGCCCAAATATGTTGTTGTAAAACACAAACATCAACATGTCTTATGTTTTTTTGCATGTTTTTTTTTGCTGAGTTCATACACTACAACCAACATAATGACACAACCGACAAAAATGTCAAAAGAAAGAAATATCCACGTTTCCGTCATTGTCGACGCCTCGGCCGTCTCCCTGTTGCTTCTGAGTGCCGTCCGTCAAGAACGGCAGCAGCAACGTTTAGAGTGTCAAGTGGGAATACAAATAATGACATGTTGGATTTAGCAGCGCGCAAAAAAAAAACGAGCAAATAAAGCCGAGCCAGGCCAACACACACACACAGACACACCGAGGCGAAAGGATAAAGGAGGAGGTTTAAGTGCCAAATGGATTTGGATGGATGGATGGGTGGATGGATGCTGCATCAACATATCGTCTCATTCTGAAAAAAAGAAAACAAAAAAGGAAGGAAGACGCTAAACGAAATAAAAATTTATGACATGCGTTAAAAAAATACATTAAAAATAATTTCTGTAATGTAGCACACTTTTAGGCTGAGCATTGAGGGGAGGAGGTTGAAGGCCTGGAAATTTCTTTAAAAAACCCCGCTGTAAGTACAAAAGAACAACTTAAACTGCTGCAAATTAAAATTCATGACAATTCTTCAATTGGTTACAGACAGAACCAACCACCACCACACCCCTCCCCCCACACTGATCTTAAAGTATTCATATTTTCCCGGAGAAAAACAAACAATCTTTTACTGCTGATGTTGTGTCATCCCAATGAAAAATTATGTAAATTTTTTGGTCACTCGTAAATTGCTCACTCTGAAGTTGCTTTAAAAACGTATTTCACACGAGCTTGAAAAAAACCGAGAGCAATAAACATCCTTTTTGTGGCTGCAATGTTTTCAGTTATTTTGCTGCCATAGTCTCCTTGGTCGGCCACAAGATGGATGTAGTTTTTCATACTTGATGCTCGCTGCTGCTCCCAATATGCTCGAGCTCTCTCTCCTCTCCTCTTGACATTCACGTTCTGTTTCCTGTTGTCTTTTTTTAGTTATCGCCTGGGTTAGAGTTGCTAGTGTGTGTGTGTGTGTGTGTGTGTAACCATAAACTACAGATAGCATCTGAACTGAACAAGAGAACGAACATTGCATTCCCTTGGCTTTTAACTTATGGTAGTTGCTGATGCGGCATTGGCGTCAAAAAGGAGCTCCCCAAGACATGTGATGGAACTGGTATATTTTTTGGTTCATCATATTGGTTGGAATGTAACTAAACGAAGCAACTTATTTAAAAGGGCTTTACGGTCGATAACTTATACGGTTTGGTTTGTCCAATTGATGCACAAACTGAACTGATCTCTTCTCGAAAATTTTCCACGTAAAATTCTTCCAGCTTGCGTTAAAGACTCACTACTTTGGAAGTAAGTTTTTAATATTTCCCAGTTTTGTTCGAGCGTAAAGCGTCCCATTTTGCAAACGTCTAACATAAACCTGAAAATAAAAATAAAAATGAATGTTATTCTACCTTTCAAAGTCAAAGTAATCGTTAGTTCAAATTTAAAATTTTAAAAGACCCAACCTGTGAAAGGGAATTTTCGAAATTTGTACATTTTGTGGGTATACTAAACAAAAAGGGAGACATGAAACATCCATTCCCCCTGTTTACGCCGCACTGTGGAATATTTTCATACAAGCCGGGGCAAA
Organism: Polietes domitor; assembly: GCA_947397865.1. Lineage (NCBI taxonomy): Eukaryota > Metazoa > Arthropoda > Insecta > Diptera > Muscidae > Polietes > Polietes domitor. The sequence continues at coordinate 152,670,396 of OX377619.1, read as the reverse complement.
CATTACAGGGAATATATGTAGGATATTGAAATTTGGCATCACTCATATCGTCAAACTAAGTTTTTATTTAAATTCGCCCTCAACTACGTCTACCTCCCATGTAATATAAAATGAAAAAGGTAAAAATTTCTTACTTTAATATATACCTTAATACAAATTGCACTGCATTTGAGTCCACAATTAAATGAAAATTACCATGTCCAACGTCCATATGCAAAGTTTATTTTTTTACGATTTTCGAAATTTCAGATAAAACTCCTCATGGGCATCCAGCTCTTATAATTTAATAAATAACTTAAGCTCAATATATCAGCTCAACATTTCAAAAATATCGTGATAATAGCTTACCGTTTTTTGATAATTAATTAAACAATCCTCTCTATAAAATTAACAACTCATTAGAGGGTTATAATAAATTTACAATTGAAATATGATGGTGTGTTTGTCTTGCGAGAGCAAATTTATTAATTGTCTGAATGCCAGAAAAAATTGTCCTTAAATGTATGCCTTACGAACAACTGTTCGGGTTGGCTTTTTTTGTTTAACCCGTTTTTGTATGATTCGATGTTTCCAACTATAAGCTGAATTTTCTATATGCAACAATTAGACATACGACCCCAATGTATCAATATTTGTAATTACCAAGGCATCGGACTGGATACTGGAGAAAATTAAACACACGGAGTGAGGACAACTTTCATGTAAACCACTGTCTGAAAAGGAAAGCGAAAACATAATTACACTTTTTTAAATGCAAACGAACACCTTGTATTCCATGAAATAAAGGAAATATTATGGTTTCCGACACAAAGCCCCATAAAATAAACTATAATATTATGAACTTTTCAACTAGTTCAACATTTTTGAACTCTAAATACATCCAAAGCCATGTTTAGCCGCGATTCCGCCAAAATATTTTAGAATATGCTTGATTGGAATGTTCTTTGCAGAATTATATTAACAAAGCCGAGATTGCATGACATTTGGGAGTTTTTGGCGCTGATAATACGATGTGCGCCGCACAGTGGTTCAGAATTAAACTCCATCGCCCAAAATTCAATAACTCTTGTTCTGGTAAATATTTTCGAGTTTTGTAAAAATTAGGCAAGGACACAAAAACTGTTTTGTGTTGTTACACCGAACGACAATTTTCAAAAAAAAGTCGTTACACTTCAACCGGATAATATACGTATACTATAGGCTAAATGAAGTTAATTGGCGTTTTTATTTCCTCATCCTGTTGCTCTTTCACTGGACTACAAATTTCCAAAGGATAAAATTTTTCAAAAATTATTTTAAATTCTTATTTGCACCCTATAACAACGGTATTAGTGTCAAATTAAAGAGGAGAATATCTGTTAAAATTACTTTAAATGCAATGCTACTATCTACATTAGTCCAGCATTAACAACCATTTCAATTTTATTCCTTTGTCTATTTAGGTTTTTTATATTTTACTTTTTAAGAGGAAAAACTTGAAATGGTTGTTAATGTTAAACTAATCAAGATAGAAGCATGTAATTTGAATTATATTTAGCATATAGTCTCTTAATTAATGTGTGTTAAAAAGGATTTAAAAATTTTTTGGAAAAATTGTGTCCTTTGGAACTATGTAGTCCCTTAAAAGGGGTAACACGATGAGGACATGAAAAACTAGAAACGCAAATAACTTTCTTTCACCCACACTTTCAGACGTATATCATCTGGTTCATGTATAATATGGACTGTCGGACATGGTTATCATTGAAAACGGATATATTTTAGAACTTAGCAGAGTTACAAGCCGAGCCATAATTATCGGCGGCGGCGGCGCTGTTCAAAATGGATCGGCGGTGGCGGCTTTCGGCTCGTTCTGTCATTCGAATACCCCTATTTATTTGACAATTTTGGGAAAATGGAAGGAACAATTTTCTTTTATTTTTTGGCAAGTAGTTCAATATTCGTTCATATTAGCCAATGTTCCAATAATTTAATATTGTTATTAGGGTATCCAATTATTCGGACTTTTATGTTATTCGATTTTTCGTTTATTGAAAACAAAAAATTCCAATTAATCGAATAATGAAGTCGAGAGTTATTCGATTAATCGAACAATTGTCCACTTAAATAAAATATAATTAAAAAGAGTTATATAGACAAGACACGGTAGTTTACGGGTAGTTCAACTATATGTTGAACGTTTATTATGTATCTGATTTTATTTAAAAATTGTAACATTAAATTCGAAACTCATTAGAAGTTGACAAAAATCTTAATATCTTATCAAAATAAAGAACCTTCCCTTAAATGAGCATAATATCAGAAGTTTTTCGAATATGGATCATATGATTTATAACAGAACTGACTTTATTATCACGGTGTTAACCTCAATTACTATTCTTTAAATTTTAAATAATTCCGAAGCTATTGGCCAGTTTTTGCTATTTTTAAATGAAGTCGGTTAAATCGTTAATTTAATATCTGTGGAGCATACAAATCAAAAATCGAAAAAATTGCGATTTTATATTTGGTGTTTCATAGTTTTTTACCCAAATGGAGCAAACTGGCTATTCAAAACCAATTTATCATACAAAGCATACTACGATTTCATTAGTTTTTTAAGGCAAAACTTATAATATCGATTATTTGGGACAATTTATTCGAATTATTCGTTATTCGAAAATCATGATTTTTTTATTATTCGAACAAATATTTGACAAAAATTATTCGATTAATCGAATAAAATTTAATGGATTGGATACCCTAATTGTTAACCCATACAATTATTTTTTGGGAGAAGGAATCCATTCCCAAAATGTATAATATGGATAAATCAAAAATTTTTTTTAGCAATTACAGCTTTTCATGTGAGTCATATTTGACCAGACGTTCTTGAGTATCTTAATCCTTCCAAATAATGACAATACTCTACCTACTTTGACACACTAAAGAAGCACAATAGATATTGTTATTTATAGGAACACATAGCCACACGTACTGGAATTGACTTATATAAATGAAAGAAAGATCAATATATTTTACAGCAGTAGGTTGTCTAAGTTGCCATTTATATTTTCTTTTGTAATTTTAAGTGGGTTGTCTATTTTGGTAGTAAGATTTGACTGAGTTAGAACTCCGTCAAATCACGGCGACGTGGTTGAAGTCGATATGAGTCGATGAAATCGGCGGCGGCTCGGCTCGTGCAGAAACATGCGGCGGCGGCGGTTTGTCGGCTTAAAATCGGTCGGCTTGTATCTCTTGAACTCAGCCAAAGAGATAATTACACTGTGCAACATTTTTGAAGTCATTTCAAAATAACCATATACGGACACCGCTACATGATAAAAGACCAAAAAAAAAGACCCGTGTTTTTTTTTCCCCCAAAGTCATGCACTTTTATTTTAATGGGCCCCCAGAGATTTGAGGCCTCGGTGTAATTTTTGGAAAAAAGTGATCATATTCTCAGGCTCATATCTTGCAAACCGTTCGGAATTTTGATTTACTCTCTGAGGCAAAGTTCTAGCTCTTGTCATAAAGAACAAAATTGTGAACATATAAAATCAAAAAAACTTCATCTTCAAGGTCAAAATCGCAAAAAACTTAAAAAAATTCGATTTTTTTAACCTTTTTTCCCCTGTTCAGGTCCAGTGTTTGTCAGTCCGTCGTCCGATGCACATGTGTTTCTCTGTCGTCCGTGTTGTGTGCCGTTCAGTCCTGTGTTAAAATAAAAGAAAACAAAAAAAAAAACAAAATAGAACAAAATTCCTCAAATCATAAATAACAAAATCATAATAACAAAAAATGAAAAACAACCAACAACAAAATATCGCGCCGCGCCGACCAAAACGACAATCCAACTACCAAACAACAACAACTACTCCATCAGCGGAACAACAACAAAATAACAACAGCAGCCACACACAACTGACCACACATTCTCTGTTCGCTCCATAGTGTGTGCGTTGTCCCCTTCCCTTCCCTCCCCCATCCCATTCGTGCAGTGCAGTTGGCACTCTTTTCTTCTTGTCGTTGTTCGCCCAATGCTTAAGGCATAACACTGAGCATTGGGTGATTACAGCAACGGCAGGGAGAGGAGTTTGGCAACTGTTGCTGCATATTGACTTTGTTTTGTTTTTTTCTTTCTGTCCGTTCTAATGGTTGGTAAGTTTAAAATACAATTTGCCAACATACGAGGGCTGAGAGCGAATTTTTTTGCCGTGTACGCTCATGTACATTTTCATCGGCCTGATGTTTTTGCTCTTTGTGAGACCCAGGTGTGTGAGGGTTCTGATCCACAGGATTTTCACGTACCTGGGTATCACACCCTGTCCCTCTTTATTCCCAACAGAGGCCTTGTAGTTTATGTACGCAACGACATAGTGTTCCAGAGCCAGCAAGACTTAAACTCAGAAAATCCAGAATTTAACTCCCTTTGGGTTAAATTCAAGATTGGAACACACGTACTACATTTCGGATTCGTGTATAGAAGTCCAAACGCGGAAAGGGAGGTATCCCTAAATGGCTTTGACGCCCTTTCCGATTCAATTACAAAAATTTTAGAGGATTGTCCTGACAGTGAAATTGTGGTTGCTGGCGATTTCAATGTCCATAATTCCTCTTGGCTTGCCCATTCGAGTCACTCAACACCGGAGGGTCAATACGCCGAGCTTTTTGCCGCGCATAATGATTTGACGCAACTAGTGAATGAACCGACTCACATTCCGTGTGTCCAAGGGCAACACTCTAACATTCTTGATCTTTTCTTAACATCACACCCTGAAAAGTATGAAGTTAACGTTCTAGCACCTCTTGGTAATTCGGATCACTGTATTGTTTCAGCATCCTTTTCGTATTCCGCTCTTCGTGTCGCTTCGACCCCAGCCCCAAAGCGGACAATATATATATACGAAAAGGCACGTTGGGCCGAGCTCAACAACTTTTTCCAGCATTTCAATTGGAAACTTTGTTTTCTAAATAGCGATATAGATGCTGCGGCTGAAATGATTGAAAATATTATCTTGATTGGAATGAAATCATTTATTCCAATTAAAGTTATTTCGGATAAACCATCTAATAAAAGTTGGTTTAACCAGACATGCAAGACTGCTGTCAGATCCAAAGAGGAAGCGTTCAGGAAATGGCGTTTAAATAAAAATGCCACAACTGATCTGCTACGCAAGCAGACAAGAACCATGTGTGCCAGGGTACTTAGACGTGAAAAGTTTCTGTACGAACAACGTCTTCGTGCCAAAGTTCTTGCTTCTCCCAGGGGAAGTAAGAGCTTTTGGTCATTTGTGAGAAGAGTAAAGGATAACTCCTCCTCTATCCCAACTCTTGTTAAAGATGACCAGATATTCACTGACCCGGTTGACAAAGCTAACCTATTGGCTGAAATGTTTGCAAGGAATTCTTCCTTGCCGGAAAGCAATCAACCACTCCCCGTGATCGAAAATGTATCTAGTTCCATGCCTCAGATATTTTTCGAACACGTGGAGTTAAAAGGGTTCTCGCAAATCTCGACGTAAATAAATCTCCAGGCCCGGATGGCATTTCAGCACTTGTCCTATGTAAGTGCTCTTCGACGCTTGCCCGTCCCCTTCGCAATCTTTTCAACCTTGCATACCGTGCAGGAATTTTCCCAGCGTGTTGGAAGATTGCGAACATCCAGCCCATCCCTAAAAAAGGTGAGGCTAATAACCCTGCTAACTATCGACCGATCGCGATTTGCTCAGCGCTCTCGAAGGTTATGGAGAGTATGGTTAACCACCATCTTGTGAGGTATCTAGAAACTAATGACTTACTTAATGATCGACAGTATGGCTTCCGTAGGAATCGATCTACGGGAGACCTGATGACACTGCTATCCGAAAAGTGGAATCGATCTATTCACAAGCTTGGTGAGAGTAAGGTCGTTGCTCTAGATATCTCCAAGGCCTTTGATAGAGTTTGGCACGGCGCACTCATATCGAAGCTTATCGCTTTTGGTGTTGGTAGTGACTTCTCTCGATTTATATCGAGCTTCCTCAGAGATCGCACTATACGTGTTGTTGTAGATGGGTTCTCATCCGACGAGCATAGGTTAACCGCAGGAGTACCACAGGGCTCTGTCCTTTCCCCCTCCCTTTTTCTTATTTTCATCGACGACCTCTTGGATCGGACTTCGAATCCAATATACTCATTCGCGGATGACAGCAACCTCTGTCACTCATACTCATTCGATCATAGACCAAGTCGTCAAGAAATTGAGGATAAAAGGCGATTGATGGATGAGTCACTTAGCCAGGATTTGTTGGCCATTTCTGAATGGGGTCGAGTGAATAGAGTAGATTTTAATGCACGTAAGACCCAGTGCTCCTTGTTGTCTCACAAGCGATTCACTGATCCAATGGTGTCGTCGATTTTAATGAACGGTGTAGATATTGAGCAATCAGATGCTCTCGATGTTCTCGGCATGAAAATACAACGTGATGTTCGTTGGACAAAACATGTATTTGATGTGTCGAAAGATGCCTTCAAATGTTTAGGCTTTCTAAAAAGATGTAAGAAATATTTCACACCCTCTGATCTTCTCAATATCTACACTACCTACATCAGACCAAAGATGGAATACAACTCCCATATATGGTCGGGTGCTCCAGCTTCATCACTGGAGCTACTTGACCGTGTACAAAGGAGGGCGATGGTGTTGATAGGTGATGGTAGGATATCCAATTCTATCGTCTCCCTTGAACACCGTCGTAATGTTGGTTGTGTGTCATTGTTCTATCGATACTTTCATGGTTTTTGTTCTTCGGAAATTCGTGATCTCATACCGCCCGTGAGAACGTTCGGTAGAGATACGCGACTCTCCAGAAACGCTCACCCATTTGTTGTCGATTGGACAACCGGCCGCACCACACATTACAGAATAAATTCGTTCTTCGCCCGTACTATCCGTATGTGGAATCGACTTCCGGCAAATATCTTTCCCTCCAATTACGACATTCAGAGATTCAAAACAGATGTCAACAGACACTACTCCCTCTTTCCTCCTTCCCATACCTGATCTTCCTTCCACCAACGCAATGCACTGCATTTATAGGGGACATCCCCTGAGTGTTGGTTCAGAAAAAAAAAAAAAAAAAAAAAAAAAAAAAAAAAAAAAAAAAAAAAACAACAACAGCACGTATACGCTACCTACGCACACTACAGTCTAAAAGATTTGTTCGACGACATTTGCAATTTTGACCTTGAAGATGAAGTTTTTTTGATTTTATATGTTCACAATTCTCTTTATGACAAGAGCTAGAACTTTGCCTCAGAGAGTAAATCAAAATTCCGAACGGTTTGCAAGATATGAGCCTGAGAATACGATCACTTTTTTCCAAAAATTACACCGAGGCCTCAAATCTCTGGGGGCCCATAAAAAAAAAGTGCATGACTTGGGGGGGGGAAAAAAACACGGGTCTTTTTTTTTGGACTTTTATCATGTAGCGGTGTCCGTATATGGTTATTTTTTTTTCGTGTTGCACTGTGTTATTAATTGCTATATTTAAAACGAATTCAAAATTCGCACGTTTATGGTTTACATTTTAAATTTACATATTAATGATATGAACTGGGATATTGTCCTGGCTCAAGACCATTTTGCTTCTATATTTAATAGAATGCAAATTTATTTACAAATGGCATGGTGACATTTATTACTTTATTACACACTGAAATTGAATATAAAAGCTTTATCAAATGCCAAAATATAGCTGATTCTGAATATCCGTGTGGATGTTACATTGGTTTTAATTTAACATAGAAATATGTGTCATTTTTGGGGCGTGGCAAGTTCGCCCATCTTCGATCTTAAACTAAGTTTGGGAAAAATGTGAGCATGTGCAAAGTTTGAATGGATTCCTTATCGTGTACATCAGCCAGCCAGACGGACGAACGGACATGGCTCAAACAGCTTAAAAAGTCGTGAAACGGATTTGGTCCAAACATACTTGGTCTTAAGTCACGCCTTCAATGCGTTACATTTTTTTCTGTCCCACATGATATATACCCTCCTACACGGTAGAGTGAATGACGGGAATAAATTTAAATATATTTGAGATTCAGCAAATCTCAGAATGACGCAATATATCTTAAGATAAAATGAGTCTTCTAAAATTAATGTACAAATATATAAGTACAGTTGATATGTCATATTACAAACCAATTTGTATGATAGGTGTGATTTTATTCAGATTTTGAACTTGTTTAGATAATACTTAGAAGAAAATTATTTCATATGCATTAAACTTAATCATTAACATCTTGTAGTTTCTAAAGTTTCGGTTTTAAATAACAAATTTAAATCTCAATGTTTAAAGTAATAAATTCATTCATAAACTAATTTAAATAAATAAATAATAAATCGCTGCGAAGCCACTTGAAAAGACATTTGACATGGTCGAAATCATGATCGTGGTAGTCTGCAGCCAAGTAATAAATGTCACCATGTCATTTGTAAATAAATTTACATTCTATTAAATATAGATGCCAGATGGTCTTGAGCCAAATCAAATATTGATTACATACAAAAAAATACAAACGAAAAAACTTGAATAAATAAAATATTATTAAAATTAATTTTATTAAAACATTATTAATATTATTAAAACATTATTAATATTGTTGTTTGTATGTATGGTTGGTCTGTTACGTTGTATGTGTTGTCATTTATTTTGGTTTAAGATCAAAGGTTGTGCTGAAGTCTTCAGCAGAACCAAATTTTATTGTGTCGACTCAGTTCGGTGGAATATTTTGTTTACCAGCACTTCTCATTTGTCATATGTGAACGCTGGTACTAATACGAACCCTGATTTAAGTCAAAGACACAAACTGCGCAGTCAACTTTTTGCCTTTTAGCTAATTTTGGGTTCTGCTGAAGACTTCAGCACAACTTAAACCAAATAAATGGCAACACATTATCAATATCATTATTAAAAATTGATTCATGAGCAATGATTTTATGATCTTACAGATGTACAAGGATGCAAGTTGCACCTTTCTTTGGAATACAAATTTCCCGAAATTCTAGAATTCTGCAAATATCAGTTTTTGCTATAAGTTCACGTTATAAGAAGAATGTACGTAAAATTAAATGCTTAGTTCTTGTGAGGGAAACTTTTTTCTCTCTGGACCTATTTCGCCCATTTTCAACCCCACCGATCTGCAACGATTATACACATATATGTAGAAAACTTGAACCCCCCCCCCCCCCCTTCCCTAGTTCATTTCGTTCGGAAGCTAAAATTTTTAATTTTTTATGGGTATTTGTGTCTATAGGAAAATATTTTTTTTTACTTTTTAGAAGACTGTTCAGAACATTTTTGTGCTCGCACTCTATACAGAAGCGCCACTGATAAGTTATACCCATACATGACAAATTTCAAAATTTTATCCAAAGGTACTGAAATTTTCTCCCAAGGACTTATTGGTTATCCCTAAAACTATGCTGCATTCTAAGCCACACATCATCCCATAGCTCAACACCCTATCTCAAATGCGCTACACAGCTATTATCACTACCACTGCTTGCGCTTATTCACTCACACACTTACATAGCCAGTGTACACCACACAAACACGCATATGTACAGACATGGTCGTTACACTTTTGGGTCATGTTATCGATAATTGTCACAAGACTCTCTGTCAGCCAATTTTCGTATGTAGTTTTTCAGCTCATAAATTTTACTTGTTTTTTGTTCTCGCTGGTGTTTCTCCTCCTCCTTCTCCTTCTTTGGCAGTGCCGACAGACAGTTGCGACTGCATCAGTGAAATGACGTCGAGTGCGAGTGAACGTAACGTAAGACAAGTCGCAGTTGTAATGGCTGTCGCTTGTTGGTTGCACTGCATTAACGTAACGTGTAAAGGTTGTTGGTTGGAGGTGTAACAAAACGTGTGTTGATAACACTGCAACACTGTGTGAATATGTGGGTGTAATAATTTATGTATGTATTTTTCTGTTGCAATTTCTTCTAATGAAAGTGAGAGTGCTAGATAGTCAGAAGAAGAAGAAGGGGTTGCAAGGATTAGCGGCCAGAGGGCGGAGCGAATTAGTTAGCCAAGATTTAGATGACATTGTGAAATCAAAATAATGGCAAAAATGTCAGGTAATAAAACGGATTAAATAACACGAGAAGTTAGAGAAGAAGATTGAGATTTCCAAAAAAAGTATAGCATACATTTTGGCGTCGATTTACAAATATTTTATAGTATATGTGAAGGCTTTAAAACTTCAAAGGAGGGGGATTACAATTAGCTATTTATCTTTTAATAAATTGAAAAAATATATTATAAGATTTTCGAATGTCTTTTCCCACTTTTAAGGACAATATAATCTATATAATAAAAATGAAATGATGTTCGTTGGTAATCGCATCAGGCTTTAGAACGGCTGAACAGATTTGGCTGATCTTTATTACCATCGGTTCGTGGTAGTCCGAACTGGGTTCTAAGATGAAAAATAGGAAAATGTGTAAAAAACTGAAAGAGCCTTTTTCTATAGATTTTTTGAATGAACTCAAGGCTATAAGTCTCAATTCAAGCAATGGATATGGGAAATTATTTTGTGTTATGTTCGTTGTGATTCAGCGAAAGTTTTTAAAATGGTTTTTAAAAAATCACACGATGATCACAAACAAACTAATTGATATATGGACATGAAATTTGTTGTCGGGTCAGCTAGTTTATTATCATTTCGGATGATTGAGTTTTCAAAAAAAATTTATAGCATACATTTTGGGTACAGTGCAATAACTCCCAAATGAAATAAGTCCCAATAGAAAAATGAAATAAATCCCAAAATATTTTCCATACAAATTGGGACTTATTTCATTATGAAATAAGTCCCAATGCTTTGGGACTTATTTTATAATTTTTGTTGGGAGTTATTTCACTATGAAATAACTCCCAAATGAAATAAATCCCAACACTTTTTTGGTTGGGAGTTGTTTCATTTGTGAGTTAGCATTGGGACTTATTTCATCGCAGTTGGGACTTATTTCATTTTAATTGCAAGCACTATTTTACCATTGGGAGTTATTTCATTTTCGTTGGGAGTTATTTCATTTTTCTTAAAATTGCATTTTAGTAAATTTTGATGGTTTTGTTACGGTTCTTAAAACTGTCTTAAAACAATCAGGCATTTCACTTAATAAAACAGTGTAAACATCATCAGTTCTTGTTAGAATTTTGTTTAGTGAAGATCGGTGTTACAGTGATAAAAAATGACAACTCTCGCGTTTGAAATAATGAGTGGAAAAAGAAGAAATAGTAAAGTGCTATACATTATAGATGAAAAACAATTGTATATAAAAAAATCTGAAGCCAAAGGAAGGCAATATTATACGTGTTACGAACGAAATTGCAAGTCGCGAGTGATTTTAGAAAAGGGGCAGTGTCGTAAGGCAACTGATTTCATTGAACATAACCATAGAGACCAACAGCAACTGTATGATGAGCTAAAGGCCCTCAACGAAATTAAGGATAAATGTTTGGATGTTTCAACTACTTTGGGCGCAGCTAACGTTGTAAACGGAATACGGGCGAATTTTGGGAACGTTTGCGTAAGGTAAGTGAATAGTGGTGTAAACCATTTTTACTTTCATTGTGTGATTAACAATGCTTTTCTTTAATAAAGCAACCAGGAAGCAGCGAAAAATATTGATTTTAACAAAGTCAAACGAGGTCTGCAATATTTGACATCAACAGTTTTTGCAGCATCTCCGAAGACTCCAACCGATGTTGTCAGTATGTTTCAGAAGGAAAATATCTTCACAAATTTTGGACTTACTTTGCATGAGGGCCAAGAGAAAACACCGTTTTTTAAAGTGTGCCACGACTCGAAAGACTTTTCATACTGCGTCTTTGGATCCGATAAGATAGTCAAGCTCATTAATGAAAATATTCCCGACAACAACAATAAAAAGATTTTGATCGATGGAACATTTTCAATTGTACCGCTGGGATGTTTTAAACAATTGATTTTGCTGCATATCGAATATTATGAAAAGGTTTGTCATCGCTGTGGGGGGGAGGCGGTAGCGCGCCCGCGCTGGCGCTCGCGAAAGCAAACCACGCCGCATAGCGCGCGGTAGCGCGGCCGCGCTCGCGCTCGCGAAAGCAAACCACGCCGCATAGCGCGCGCCGCCACGCGATTTCTTATACAATAATTAGATTAAACAAACAATTACAAACAAATTACAATTAAATTATATATAATATACATAAATTTATACATATAATTATTATATATGCTTACATATAATTATGAAATAAAAAGCGTTCTGTAAAAGGAAACCAAAAAAAATTGGGAGTTGATTCATTTTTGTTGGGACTTATTTCATTGGGATTTAATTCATTTTTATTGGGATTTATTTTCACATTCTGAAATAAGTCCCAAAAATTGGGACTTATTTCATTTTTGCCTTTGGAAGTTATTTCATTTTTTTCAGTTGGGCGTTCCTTCATTTTTCATGGGACTTATTTCATTGGGAGTTATTTCATTGGGACTTATTTCATTTGGGAGTTATTGCACTGTACCTACATTTTGGCGTCGACTTTAAAATATTTGTTAGTATATCACAGTGCAACACGAAAAAAAATAACCATATACGGACACCGCTACATGATAAAAGACCAAAAAAAAATGACCTGTGTTTTTTTTTCCCCCAAAGTCATGCACTTTTTTTTTATGGGCCCCCAGAGATTTGAGGCCTCGGTGTAATTTTTGGAAAAAAGTGATCATATTCTCAGGCTCATATCTTGCAAACCGTTCGGAATTTTGATTTACTCTCTGAGGCAAAGTTCTAGCTCTTGTCATAAAGAACAAAAATTGTGAACATATAAAATATGTTCTTTATGACAAGAGCTAGAACTTTGCCTCAGAGAGTAAATCAAAATTCCGAACGGTTTGCAAGATATGAGCCTGAGAATATGATCACTTTTTTCCAAAAATTACACCGAGGCCTCAAATTTTTTATGGGCCCCCAGAGATTTGAGGCCTCGGTGTAATTTTTGGAAAAAAGTGATCATATTCTCAGGCTCATATCTTGCAAACCGTTCGGAATTTTGATTTACTCTCTGAGGCAAAGTTCTAGCTCTTGTCATAAAGAACAAAAATTGTGAACATATAAAATATGTTCTTTATGACAAGAGCTAGAACTTTGCCTCAGAGAGTAAATCAAAATTCCGAACGGTTTGCAAGATATGAGCCTGAGAATATGATCACTTTTTTCCAAAAATTACACCGAGGCCTCAAATTTTTTATGGGCCCCCAGAGATTTGAGGCCTCGGTGTAATTTTTGGAAAAAAGTGATCATATTCTCAGGCTCATATCTTGCAAACCGTTCGGAATTTTGATTTACTCTCTGAGGCAAAGTTCTAGCTCTTGTCATAAAGAACAAAAATTGTGAACATATAAAATATGTTCTTTATGACAAGAGCTAGAACTTTGCCTCAGAGAGTAAATCAAAATTCCGAACGGTTTGCAAGATATGAGCCTGAGAATATGATCACTTTTTTCCAAAAATTACACCGATGCCTCAAATCTCTGGGGGGCCATAAAAAAAAGTGCATGACTTTGGGGGAAAAAAAAACACGGACCTTTTTTTTTTTTTTGGTCTTTTATCATGTAGCGGTGTCCGTATATGGTTATTTTGAAATGACTTCAAAAATGTTGCACAGTGTATGTGAAGGCTTTATACTTCAAAGGAGGGGGATTACTATTAGCTATTTATCTTTTATTAAAAAATAGCTGACCCGACAAAAAATTTCCTGTCCTTACATCAATTAGGTTGTTTGTGATCATCGTGTGAATTTTTGAAAAACCATTTCAAATGTTTAAGCAAATCTGAAATGAGAAAAATTTAGTTATCAGTGATTATTGTATCGATTAACGTTTGCTGGCATAGATATTCAATTTAATGATACGATCTAATTCAGATTACGAAAATTTAAGTGTCAGCGCGTTTGCTGAATTGGATTTTGATCAATGTTTAGCAACGAACACCTTTCGCATGATTTTGATTTTTCATAATGTGAACTGGAAATATCGACAGGGAATATATTTATATCTCAAAATTCGAAAAAAAAATAATTACAGCACTGTTCGGGTTAATTCAAATTCTAATTCATTTAGTTAAGTGGAGTAGGTCGTGGAATCACTGGTGGTATTTGGTAAAAATAACCAAAAACATGTGCTAACATAATATTGATTATATCGACTTTTTATTATTTAGATCATGAGAGTCATTTGTGTGAAGTCGTCATTCATTTAAATATTATAAGGTCTCGTTTGAACTGTGAAAGCAAACAGTCGCATTGAGCTAACTGTCAAAAAAATTAAAATAAATTCTCATAAAAGAAAATACAAATTTTCTTCCAAATTTTGTTTCTTTTGTTTTTTTCGTACCGAAATTTAATATTCGTTGGAATATTATTTCAAAAGTTAAGCGGATATTGTTGCACGATGGTTAATCCTCCATCTAAAAAAGAGGATAATGAAGCTAAGGATGCATTACCCCCGGATATAAGGACGAGGAATTCCAACAAATTGGGAGATTTATTGCTATCCGCCTGTCTCGATACAAGTTCATCGGATGTTATGAAGCCAAAAGCGCATCGGCCGAATGTGACTGGAGCGAAACCTAAAGAGAAACCCCAAATCATCAATGATATACAACTTATCAGTAATGAAGTTCCGAACACGCAAAAGGAACTGAAATCATGTAGCCGAGGAAACTATGATATGGACATCGAAATCCAACTTTCCGAATCAGAGGATGAATTTACTGCTGTTGCAATGAAACGTAAGCGAGTGAATACTGGAAGAAATCCTGGACGTTCTAATGGAAATGTAGATAAGTTATTACATGATAAGGTAGAGGTAAGCCAGAATAGATTCGCTTTATTGGATGGTCTAAATATAGAATCCGGGGATATTCCGAGTGACACGAAATCTCGGCCTGCGCCAGAGAGGAATCAGAGGGGTCAGGTGGCTAAAGTTAAATTTTGTCCACCAATCATTCTTCACAATGTTAACATGGCGGGTCTTATCGCGCAGCTTAGGGAGAGAAAAATTGTTTTCAAAATTGTCAATAAGTCTCGCTTCAAAAGCAAATTATATTTAGCTGATGTATCTGCACATTCGGAAATGATGGAACTGCTGAGAAGTAAGAAGTTTGACTCTTATTCGTACACTCCAAGGGAGCTTAAGAGAAATAATTTAATTTTGAGAGGATTATTCCACCAGACTGACGTGGAAGAGCTAAAACTGGCTTTGGATATATTGCTACCGGGTTATTTCGAGTCTGTGAAAAAATTTCAGACAGATATGTCGCGTAAGAGGAATGTGGACACCGGGTTATTTATGGTGACGTTGAAACCAGGGATAAGGGTAGGTGAGGTTATCTCGGAAAGGTATCTTATGAATCAGGTGGTATCATGGGAGCGCCCCAATGGTAATACTAAAGAGGTTCAGTGCTGGCGATGTCAGAAATTTGGTCATATCTCGATGAATTGTAACAGGGAGTTTGCATGCCTTAAGTGTGGTCGCTCTCATATGAAGGGTGAATGTGAGATGGTATCTGTGGATAAGAGCGTTTTGTTCTGTGTTAATTGCGGGGGGAATGGTCACCCGGCTAATTTCAGGGGATGTCCATATTTCAAGCAGTACATGGAGAGGAAAAAGGAGGCACTCATTCGGAGTAGAAATTCAAAGGATGTTGTTGTTTCTAAGGTGAATAGAGCCGTGCAGGGATCGGCGTTGGTATCAGAGGGAAGGACTTTCTCCAGTTTGTTTGGTAGTTCACGGAATGAGGAAAAACCTATGTTGGTAAGACCTAAAATTATTGAGGAATTTTTGAAAGTAGCTAGGATGATTTGCCAACCTGAAGAGGTTGCATTGGAGGATAAAATTTCGAATTTCATGGGAAGATATTCTACGTTAACGAGGGCTCAGGCAAGAGCCGAATGTTTGGATCTGTTGAAGGAGGTTAGCAATCGTTATGACCCGTAGATATTTAAATATTTTAACATTTAATGTGGGATCACTTGTTGATCAGAGTAGAAGAATCGATTTAGTTGACGTCTTAAACGTCAACCAAATTGATGTTGCTTTTGTTCAAGAGACACACTTGAATATAGGACAGAGGTTATTTTTGGAAAAGTATACGTTTCTTCGAGACAGAAGTGCATTAGGCGTTGCAATAGTGCTGAAGAATTCGATTGAGTTTAACAGGGTGAATATTGATAATTTATCTTTTCCTAATGTTTTTATAGAGATCAATTTGATGGTTGATGGCTGTCTTAGGAGATTTATTTTTGGTTGTTTGTACTTCCCTTGCAATGCCCGTTCTTCTGTTATATTTAATGGTTTAACGGCAATTAGGAATTTCTCCTTGAATTACGACGGTGTTGTGCTAGGTGGAGACCTTAATGCCAAGAATGTTATTTGGGGTGATATTGGTGGAAATGTTAACGGGAATGCCCTCTCGAGTTGGTTAAATCAGTATTCGCATGACTTCGTACGTATTTCGGACACAGCCCCTTCGTATCCAAATGGATGCTCTTTTTTGGACCACTTCGTAATTAGCACTAATTTGATAGACGATCAGAACCGGAATTATTCCATCACAACCCTTCCATCCTTTTCCGACCACTTTCCTCTGAAATTGCGTTTAGGTCTATCTAATTTGGAGATCATTATGTGCCAGACACGTTCATTCGTATCATACAGGAATACGGATTGGGGTGGTTTCAGGTCCGATGTGGCAGGGAGACTTGCCTTGGATTTCCCTCCTTTGGATAGGAATATTCGGAATGATGAAATTGATTCTTTTGTTAATAAATTTTCTTCTGTCATTAATGAGGTTTCGGATATTCATTCGGCCAGGGTCGAATGTTCTGGTAGGAGATTTATTATTTCGGATCGCATCAGGAAACTTTTTAGGGTGAAATATTTTTGGCAGAGGCAACTTAAGAGAATTTTTCATAGGACGTTGAACAGGAATCAACCCGAATATATACGTCTTTCTGGACAGATTCGCTTGATCAAGATAATTATTAAGGAACAGGTTGAGATTGAGCAAGCACAAATTTTCCATGAACGTGTTAGAAAAATTAGACCTGGACCAAGGGCTTTCAAGGAGATATATGGAATCATTGGAAACAGGAAAAGGGCGAGATTATCAGAGATTTCTGTAGATGGTGAGAATGTGGAGAGTTTGGATGCGAAACTGAGTTGTCTGAAGGATCATTTCGGTTCGATTTATGGTGGTTCTTCCCCCGATAGGGATACTCACGAAATAGATGATACAGTTCAGAATCGCTTAGGTTCCCTTCCTGATAATTTATACACTTTCAGTCGAGATTTTCCTGCGGATAACTCTCAGGGGAATCCTGGACTAGTATCGCCGAATTCTGTAGCGACTTATGCAAGGGCACTGAATAACAAAAGATCCACGGGTTTGGATGGAATTTCCAATTTTATTATTAGAAGGCTGCCCATGGAAGCATTTGGATTTTTGGCGGTCATTTTCAATAATTGTTTGAGTGTTGGTTATTTTCCTGATGCTTGGAAGGAGGCTAAGATATGTCCGTTGAGAAAGAAACCAGGAATTTCTGATATAGGCAATATAAGACCAATATCTTTACTGTCGAATGTAGGGAAACTTTTCGAGAAGGTGATAATGGATAGAATGGATGTCAATGTCGAGGGGGGATATATTCCTGATTACCAATTTGGTTTTCGGAAGGGCCATTCGACGACACATGCATTAATGAAATTTCATGGTGACATTATAACCAATTTGAGGCAGCGAAGGTGTACGGTGGTCGTTTCTCTTGACATAGAGAAGGCTTTCGACAGGGTATATCAACAAGGAATATTATTCAAGATGCTTAGAATGGGATTTGACCCGCATATAGTAAGACTGCTTCGAAGTTTCTTTACTAATAGGAAATTTTGTGTACACTTGGATGGAATGTGCTCCACACTGGGTGTGGTGAACTGTGGGGTGCCACAGGGCTCGACGTTGTCTCCTCATTTGTACAATATTTTTATTAGCGACTTTCCACACGAATTTGCAGGATCGATTGGTTTATTATATGCTGATGATTCGTTACTTTATGCCCATCATGAGTCTCCTGTCAGCGCACTTTCAAATGTTTCTCGTCACCTTGCGGAGGTTCGTAGGTATTATGAAGAATGGGGTATTAAAGTTAATACGTCGAAATGTGAGGCGATATGCATCCGTAATGCTTCTAGGAAGTGTAAGGCATATGTGGTGCCGGAGAGCAAAGGCCTGAGATTGTTTAGTAATGGCATTGAAATACCTTTCATGGGACGGATTAAGTACCTCGGTGTCCACTTCAATAGATTAATGAAATTTAATGAGAACGCTAGAATATTTCTAAAGAAGGCATACAAGATAAAGGGCTCGTTTGGCAAACTTTTCCATAATAGAAGTCTTCCGGTGGAGACAAAGCTTCTGCTGTATAAGACGTGTATACGCCCCGTTATTTTGTATGCCTTCCCTATTTGGTTTGCAATTTCTCCAACTGTTATGAAGGAATTAGAGGTAATGGAGCGCAAGGTTCTTAGGCTTTGCACTGGTAAACATTTTGAACACAGCACGAAACGCTATTCGAATAGAGTGGTTTATGAATGTGCAGATGTTGTTCCTCTGGCTACATATGGTTTGGCCATGTTAGAGAGATTTATTGACAGAGCTCCTCTTCATGAGAATTCTCTGGTGAGGCGGATTGCAGATTACCAGGCGGGTTGGAATTGGAATACTTCCAATTATCTCTCTCCGTTTGGTTTTGACGGGCCATTTGATGATTCTCTGGCGACGCCGAGATTTTATGTTACTGCTTGTCCCGGTACAAATAGGGGCTGAGATTTTATCTTTTATCTTTTTCATTTTCGCTCTGTACATATTATTATTTTAGTTTAGTTGTAAGATTTTAGGTTAAGTTTTATTTTTAAGATAGTCTAAGTCAATACATTTAGCAATTGTTCGCTATATATATGTTAATGCCGGGAGCAAGCATGTAATCTATTCTTACTGTATCATTTTAATTTATTTCATACACTGATATGAGAAAGTTTGGTACTGTATTTCATATATTATCAGTTCTAAAATAATACATTATAGTTTTTAATACACTTTTTGTTATAGATATATTTGATTATTATAAGCAACAGGATATGAAGACAAATCAGTCTCAATAAAGAATTCAATTCAATTCAATTAAATATTATAATTTAGGATGATTGATTTTTCAAAAAAGTATAGCATACATTTTGGCGTCGATTTAAAATTATTTTATGGTATATTTCAATTTCAATATTAATTGAAACGTAATTTGTTAAAAATAAGAGATATTCTGCTCTTTATTTTGAAAAAAAAAAAAATATTTTGCATTAATGTGAATGCTTTGATCTTTTGTGTTTAATTTTGGAAATTTAAAATTTATTATCCGAGATTTTTAAGATGTGGTGGTCTATTTTTAAGGGAAATATTTTGATTTTATTTTGAAATGAGAAATGTTCACAAAACCCTCACTAATACAGATAAAAACATGAAATTTGAAATATTTTTAACATATGTTCTCCTTTTAAATTTGACATCTATATCGGTATCGTAGGGTAAGAGCAAGTATTGAAAAAATGTTTTCGAAAAATGTTATCATTTAAAACTTTATAGTCCTTGTAAGGGGCAACAAGATGAAGAAATGAAAAACTGACACATGTTATAAATGTAGAAGCAAAAGCAAAACGTTACGATTTTGAAAACTTGAATTAAATCGTTTTCGTAAAATGTCTGTGCATGCCTGATTATTAGGGTTTTTGGGCATAGTTCCTGCATGAATGAACTCCGATTGCTCAACTTTTTAGCTGCGTACTTACTTTTCAAAAGGTTATAAAAAATGAGTAATTCGCGTATAGGAACTAAAAAGTCTGATATTTTGCACTAAATGTATCCTAGTTTCCAATAATCCTTGGGTCCTTGTCTAATTTCAATTTCAAAGTAGTCAACTTTGGGCCTATTTCTGATATATATCCGATTACCCGATTTTTAATGTAATACGGCAAAATAATCCATGGATCCTTGTCTAATTTCAATTTTTTTACAGAACTCAAAAATGTTTAGTAGAAAGTTATTGAATTTTTGATTCTGAACCACTGTGCGGTGATTTTAAATCACTTTTTTGTGGATACATGTTTTTTAAATAGTTTCTTTTAATTATTCTTAGATCGTTTACCCTCTCATTTCCGAATTTTACTTTCAATAAATATATAAAGCTTACTATACTTTTTGATGAGGTATGGGCCTAAATATGATCTCTATAGAGTCTTGGGGTGCTAATTCATACAGGACAGGAGTAACAGGATGTTTCTTAAAATCATTATACTGCAGATATCGGCTAAACAAAGAAATGTTTTTAAATGTTTCTTCATTTTAAAAATCTTTGTTATATATAATTTCGAATAGCAAAGACAGTTTTTCTTGTACTCGAAGAAATCCAATAAAAATAAGAAGAATTTCTAATCAATTTGGAATTACAAGAAACTCAAACAATTGAAAATTGAGACTTCATTTTTGTTTTCACCTTCCTACCCGGATCCATGTTACCGAATTTGGTGCTTCTCTTTTAAATATTCCTTGTTACTTATGTAAACAAAAATAAAAATTATTAATTCTCTGCAAAATATGTGATTTTAAATACTTTATAGGACTAACTCGCAATGTTGCCTATAGTCAACATAGGGCATGAAAGGGTTAAATGAATACATTTGATTTTGATATCACATCTCAAATTTAATAACATAAAACCCATATGTTAAATCAGTGTTTAAAACCAGTCAGAACAGGCCTGTTATTAACATTTTGTATTTTAATTCATTAAATAAATACATATGGAGAAAATTTTCTGACGTTTACCTTAACAAACCACTGTAACGTTGACTTTATATAGGGTGTTTTTTATTGAGGTATAGAACTTCGATAATAAAACACAAGAAAATCGTTTTAATGTCCATCAATTTGGCTTTATTGGAGGGATAATTTTAGGGCCATTAATGTTTAAATATGATTTCGGGCATGTGGCCGCCGCGGCTGGCTCGAATATAGCCAATTCTACAGGTCCAATTTTCAACCACTCCAATTGCTGTGCACGGTGGCGAATCGATTCATTCGGGTCCTCTTCAACACTTTGCTCTACAGCGGCAATTGTTTCTTCGGTGCGCACTGTTCGACGTCTCTGCGGATGCGTATTATCACATAGAGTAAACGTAGTCATTCCGTTTGTAGCACCTTGGAATATCGACCTATATATATTATTCATAGTCATAAAATTCTAAGACGATCTAGCCATGTCCCACTATGTATTATAAGCGGCAAAAACTCCTAAATTTCATGCTGCCAACTCTCGACTTTAGTGATTGAATTTTGCAAAGAACATTCCTATTAAGCATATTCTAAAATAGTTGGCCAATATCGCGGCTAACTTAACACATCGAGTGCCAAGCGGTTTTGACGCAAACCTTCCCAGGAGGTCAAACATTTTTTGGGTTATAGGTAAAAGCAATCACTGTCGTACGGAGACTTTCGACGTAGCACCCCACGTCGTGTTAGGTGTCGTACGGAAACGTACTGTGGATGCATTTAAAGTTCATAAATGATAAAATAGTGGAAAATTTCATCATAATATAGATTTATTTTATTAGGATGTATTTTGGAAACCATCGTTTAGTTCGTAGGAAATAGGATCTCTTGAGGTGTTCTTTTGTGTAATTGCGTTTTTGCTTTCCTTTTCAGACAGAGGTTTACTTGAAGGTTGTATTTATTCAGTATTGGCAATTTTCTACAGTATAAAACTATATTCACGAGGCCGACCGATGCCTCGGCATTTACAAATATTGTTAAGCTATTGTCTTATTTATTCATTTTAGAAAGAGTATTCTGCTTATTCTGCAGCTACAATCATGGAATTCGCAGCTAAAATCATTCTGACTGCATAGACTCGCAAAATAGATAGAGTTTTCCAAATTCGTATTTTTAAGGGTTTAAATAGTAATAGAGTTTCAATAGTAATAGTAATATAATGATCAAATTTCATTAGTACATCCCTCTATTTGAGTGGATACGTAAACTAAAGAGATTTTCTAAAGTCGTACTTTTAGGATGGTGAAAGGGGAAAAAGGTGATAAAAATTGTACCAACCAAACGGCTGTACCTAGAATATTGCAATTCGATGTATACAGTCCTCTGATGGCATAGACTCGTATAATAGAAAGACTTTTTTTCTTTTACATCAAAAAATGGGTATGATCATGAAGTTAGGTTATCTTGCACTGTGTACGTGAGAGATAATGGGTTTTGACATTGAAATTAATTATAGGATGGATGGAAATACAACCAACCAAACGGCTGTAGCTGAAAATGTACCCAACCACTATCCCCCAATATTTAGGATTAGGATTTTTGAATATTGCTGCCTTATATTTACTTTATTGACTTGAAGTATTATTTCAATCACCCTTATTCCAGTTGTCGTCGTCAATTTTGAGTCAACGTCACTTTATATCAACGTCAACATCAATTCAATGCTAATTTGGTATTCTGTAACACTATTGGGTAGACGACGACTGTTAATCGATAATTTACACAAAACAAAAAACGCATCTCTAATATTCAGTCAGCTGATTTATGTTGTGTTGTATTTTTGCGGAAAAATATTTTTTATTTCTGATTCAAATTCTGATGCGAGTGATGGAGAAAAGAAATACAATCTAAAGTGAAAAGAAAATTTGCAAATTAAATAGACAGGAGTCAATTTACCAGATGAAATGTGAGTGGCAAAAATTAAGGAATGTTGGTGTGTGTGTTTTGTTATTTCTTCAAAAGGTTCCAACATTACTGTCTTGCTAATAAAATAACATTTATGTATGCGTTGGAAAACAATCACATCGACATCAAAATTAAGATGTCTAGCCGACACTCAGCTGGAGCGATCGCCGCGGTTACGAATTTAACTTGGGACTATGAAAAACGCTGAAAGAAAGGAAGCTTCTAAAGGGTGATTTTTTAAGAGCTTGATAACTTTTAAAAAAAAAAAAAACGCATAAAATTTGCAAAATCTCATCGGTTCTTTATTTGAAACGTTAGATTGGTCCATGACATTTACTTTTTGAAGATAATTTCATTTAAATGTTGACCGCGGCTGCGTCTTAGGTGGTCCATTCGGAAAGTCCAATTTTGGGCAACTTTTTCGAGCATTTCGGCCGGAATAGCCCGAATTTCTTCGGAAATGTTGTTTTCCAAAGCTGGAATAGTTGCTGGCTTATTTCTGTAGACTTGACGTAGCCCCACAAAAAATAGTCTAAAGGCGTCAAATCGCATGATCTTGGTGGCCAACTTACCGGTCCATTTCTTGAGATGAATTGTTCTCCGAAGTTTTCCCTCAAAATGGCCATAGAATCGCGAGCTGTGTGGCATGTAGCGCCATCTTGTTGAAACCACATGTCAACCAAGTTCAGTTCTTCCATTTTGGGCAAAAAAAAGTTGGATATCATCTCACGGTAGCGCTCACCATTCACAGTTACGTTACGATTCGCATCATCTTTGAAGAAGTACGGTCCAATGATGCCACCAGCCCATAAACCGCACCAAACTGTGACTTTTTCTGGATGCATTGGTAGCTCTTGCAATGCTTCTGGCTGATATTCACTCCAAAATCGACAATTCTGCCTATTTACGTACCCATTGAGCCAAAAATGAGCTTCGTCGCTGAACACAATTTCTTTCTTTCTGAACTTTCTTAACAGAGCACGCATTTTGATAATAAAATTCAATGATTTGCAAGCGTTGCTCGTTAGTAAGTCTATTCATGATGAAATGTCAAAGCATACTGAGCATCTTTCTCTTTGACACCATGTCTGAAATCCCACGTGATCTGTCAAATACTAATGCATGAAAATCCTAACCTCAAAAAAATCACTCTTTATATCCAAACCAGTTCTACCTCTTGGACATCACATTTATCAACCACAATGACGAATGGACGGTGCCCTCAAAATGTATCAGATATGCTCCAGCGGGCTGAGTGTGAATTGCTTGAATCGTTCTCTCTAGTAGCATTACGCTCGACTGTTGGCGACAATTTTAATTTTAATGAAATATCATGTTCTATGTCTCGGCGGACCAAAGATATTTAATTTTTTTTCTTATTCCATCCATGCCTGCAAGCAACTGGAAGATTTTCAAAATTGTTATCAAAATTAATTAATTAAATTTTTTCAAAATTGTTATCAAAATAAATTAATTAATTTTGTTGCAAATTTGTTATCAAAATAAATAAATTAATTACATTTTAAGTTTTTCCAATTCATCCACAATTTTATTTTTTATCATTTTTGAAAACTTAGAAAATTTAAAATGTTCAAGTCGTCACCAACAACGGCGACGACAAAAATCAGAGTCGCGTCAACACAATATCAGCGTCACATAACTTACAGAATACCAAATATGCGTCGACGACGATCGATAAATCTCAATATTGACAACGCGTCATACTGGAATAAGGGCGAATATACATTTATAGTATAAACATATTGGTTGTCATGCCTGGCGTGGTTTAAAATAATTGAAATTTTATATGAGTCATTCCATGTCAAGCGGAACGATTTTTTACCTCGATAGCAGCGATTGTTTTCAAAGTTTGTGTATGCATTCTTCTCATAAAAAAATCAAATATAAAAATATTTTGGAAAAAATTAGAATTTTTTTATGAATTATGAACAATTTAACAGTGAAATAAATATGATTTTTTTCAAAAAGTCGTGTTCATTCATTCGCCTGTAACTCCTGAAACCCTTGACCACCGACTTTAATGTGCTCTACCTTGTTTTGAAGGTAATTTCAATTACTTCTAAAATAATCGCGTTAGGCTTTCTAAAGTTTTTACAGTTTTATTTCTTTTATTTTGATGTACGAAATGAGTTTTCTTTGTTTTTATACCTTGTTTTAACAAAACAATGAAAAAGTTATATTTCTGATGATTTTCACTGCAAATCTGCTAGATTTTGCAAAAATAAAATAGAAAACAAAAATCGTAAAAAATAGATGACATCATTTCAACCACTTTCAAACTCACACGGTCACTTGAAAATAGACCTAAGCACACTACTTTAAAATTTCAACAAAATGCATTAGTGTAATTATTTCGAAAATCAAAATATAACATATATATAATATATATATATATAACTATAACACACCGCATACATAATTGAAATTACCTTCAAAACAAGGTATAACACGGTAAAGTATTCCAGGAGTTACAGGCGATTGAATGAACACACATTTTTGAAAAGATAGCATTTTTTCACTGCTAAATTGGTCATAACTCGCGAAAAAAATTCAAATTTTTTTCCAAAAATTCGTATACAATATTTTTATGAGAAAAATAGATACACAAACTTTCAAAACAACCGCAGCTATCAAGGTAAAAAACCGTACCGCTTGACATGAATGACTCATATATAGCATAAATATATTGGTAGTCGTGCCTTATAGGCGTGGTTTAAAATACTTAAAATTTTTATTTATATAAAGAGTGATTTTTTTGAGGTTAGGATTTTCATGCATTAGTATTTGACAGATCACGTGGGATTTCAGACATGGTGTCAAAGAGAAAGATGCTCAGTATGCTTTGACATTTCATCATGAATCGTCTTACAAACGAACAACGCTTGCAAATTATTGAATTTTATTATCAAAATGCGTGCTCTGTTAAGAAAGTTCATTGCGCGCTTCCATTTTATGGTCAGTTTAATCGACCCACTGAAGCGGCTATTCGGGCTATTGTGACTAAATTTCGCACCAAATTTACATTGTTGGACATTAAACCACCAACACGCTTACGTAGAGTGCGAACTGAAGAAAATATCGCAGCTGTATCGGCCAGTGTTAATGATGACCACCAATTTTCGATTCGTCGCCGTTCGCACCAATTGGGTCTCTGTTACTCAAAAACGTGGAAATGCCAAAATTGGACTAAGCGGATGGACCACCTAAGACGCAGCCGCGGTTAACATTTAAATGAAATTATCTTCAAAAAGTAAATGTCATATACCAATCTAACGTTTCAAATAAAGAACCGATGAGATTTTGCAAATTTTATGCGTTTTTTTAAAAAAAAAAGTTATCAAGCTCTTAAAAAATCACCCTTTATATATTTTTTTTTTTTTTCAATATTTTTATTTATTTTGGTTTCATTAAGAAATTTAACATCTTTCTGTAATCAACTGCATATCTACGAAAATCAACAGCCTCTGTGGAATGCAATTCATGGTGGAGGGTATATAAAGTAAGGCCGTTTTTTATATGTTCATTTTTATCATGCTTCCATAAGACTATGCCTGGTTTGTCCAAAAGAACAATCCCCAGTTTAAAGTTTATCTTTCCTTCCCCAATAGCTTTAACTGGCGGATAGGAATTTGTAAATTAGTCCATTGTTTTGGCACTGTCTAAACTTCATAACTAGTTTTTTTGTGATTTGAAAATAATATATTTTCCAATTTGCGGCCACTTGAAGTGTATGATAATATGTTGCCCATTTATTTTTGTTTTCCTATTATGAAGTGTCATCCCATTCGGGCATCATAAATAATCTCTTTGGCACACTTCATTGATAGCTAATTGCCTATAAACATTTCGTCGTTATGCCTCACTTAAAGTTTATTTATTTATCCTAAAAGTTTAGCATTTAACATTGTCTACTTTGAAGAAGGAGCATTATCACAAACACAAACATTGCAGTAGCGCCGCAAATATCTTGAAGCCTAGAACGAACCTTTCGGGGCAAAATCAACTAAAGGTTATTGAATTTCATTTTAATCCATTAAAATCGTTCCTCGTTTTGTTCTGTTCCATTCCGTGCTGTAGATACATTTCTACTCTTGTGAAATTGGATTTTGTTTTTACAATTCCCACACAAATTGTCTAACCTTTGAACGTGGAAGAAGCATTGTTTGTGTGTGTGTCTGCAGCAGCATACCTGGAGGCAAAAAGTCTACAAATGGCTTCTCGAATTGTCTGACTGTCAGTTTCACCTTCAGTCTTCTGCTGCTTCGGCTGCCGTTGAAGTGTTTTTGTATTGAGCAAAATTTCTGGTTTCAATTTAGTCCCATTTGTTTAATCTGTGAATCACTCACTGCCTTTTGTTGTTATCCCTTTTCAGACACTAAATGGATTTTCTTAAACTAATTTTAGAACACTGGCCCTACAGCTATTGCTTTGATGAGATATCAGAAAAATACCTTAAAGGGGTTTGCAAGGGTGAGGCAAACTTGAGAGCATCGCACAGCTGACAACATATTGTTTTTCTAAAGTAAAGCGTAGAAAGTGATTCCAAAAGAAATTAATTTTCAAAATGATTTACGTAGTGTTTGAATACAAAATAATAAAAATAAATTGTTGCATAGTTTTAGGTGTCATTTATATTTAGTAATTGTGGTTATTATTATAATTATATTTCATTATAAAATTAATTAGTGGAACAAGGGCGATTTTCTTTAATGAATTATTTTTTTAGTTAATATTAATTTTACTTTGATAATGCTAAATCGGTTTTTCACAATTTTTCTAAAATTATTAAGATAATTCGCTCCAGTCCTAAGTTTTCTATATATCTATTTAATTGTTTCTTATGAAAGTCTCAATAAAAATTTAAATAAATATTTAGTTATTATTTCACCAATAATTTTCTTCTTCTAATCTCATGTTATTCCATCGAGCTTTTTTGTTGTCTACTTTTAGGCTTTAGTCTTTGCTACTTCGTATGGTTTCATGCACATTAAAATTTATATTGTTTTCTTATTATTTGAGATTTTTGCATACTTTAGTGATTTTGTATTCAAATTCTATTTTCTCACGCGATATTTTATTGGTTTTACAACGATTGTTTACCCTGTCACATGATTTATTTGCATTCTCTAGTAGTTTTAGACCAATAATACTTTATTGCTGCCTACCTTTAGGGGGTTGTGGATTTTGAGTTTCTTTGTGAATGAGCGACGATGGGATGGAAAGATAAATTATTAGTGAGCAAATATTGACTTATCATGTTAAGTGATAAAACAATATTAAAGCAGTATTTGTTGCAAAACATTGAAATGCTTCTATTATAGGTTTAATATAGATTTAATCAAGAAATGTGTACATAATTTTTAAAATTAAATTATTGAATTTAGTTCTTATAAAGTTTTTACTGATGTAAATATGTTGCCAGATAGCCTCAATAATGCCCTTGTTGCGCTGATGCACATACCATTGTATATATAATTGTATAAATTATATAAATAATTGTAAAAATTTTATAATAAAAAAAATCAGAGATCTACAAGATTGTGTGGGAAGAGTTTTCTTCCAAATATTTATGAGTTTTTTTTACGATTTGGACATCGAAGGAAGTTAAGTGCAACATAAAACTACTCCAAAAAGTTCAAGAAATGTGCTGCCTTGGCATCAGCGGAGCCTTTCCAACAATGGATATACAGATCAAGTCCGTAACAATTTTTGAGTTCTGGAAAAAAATTGAAATTAGACAAGAACCCCAATTTTTGATTTAACATAGAAAATCGTACAATCGGATATATTTTAGAAATCGACCCATTGTTGACTAATTTTCGTATTTTTCGATTTTAAAGAAAAGTTCTATTAAATATAGATGCAAAATCTGGTCTGGAGCCAGGGCAATATTCCAGTTTAAATCAAATATTGGTTACAGACCAAAAAAAAGCAAACGAAAAAAAAAATAAAACAAATTAAGGTTGGCGCGGCACAAGTATTGCTAGGTAACTATACCTGCATATACACATACTTACATATTACATGAGATGCTTGTAAGTTGGCATGTGTGCTTTTTTACTTGGTGCGATTTTTTTTGCGGGTATTCGGAAAGTGAGTTGTACTTCTCGTTTCGTTTGTGAGAATCATTAGCTTAAAGAGGCCGGATATGTTGTTGAAAAGTCGCTACGAAGCCACCTGAGGAAATCATTGACAGGGTGGAAATCATGAGAGTGGTAGTCTGCAGCCAAGTAATAAATGTCGCCATGTCATTTGTAAAATGGTCTTGTTTGTATGTTTGGTTGTTAGTTAGCTGCCTAATTCACTGTTTATGTTGTTTATGCTGAAACGGTGGTGAGGTGGGCCGGCACCTCCCACATAAATTGGGGATTTATTGGCTTTTAATAAATCAAATCAAAGAAAAATATTTGTTGTTTTTACGCTTTTTAGCATTATTTTACGCATTTGTTCATAATGCGCAGTTTTTTTTTTAATTTTTTTTCGTATTACATATTTTCACCTTTTTCAGATTTGAAAATTGAAAACAACTTAAATTCTTTTTTCGACATTGTCGAACAGTTTCGCACACATTTTAAGAGATTTTGAACTCGAATGTGCTCTATTAGAAATAATGGTTTCTCAGCTTTAGGGCCTGTTTTTTTCGTCTGAGGCCAACGATCAAAAATCACTCAATTATTACTTGAATTCTATAAAACGTAGATAGGAAATATTTTAGGTACGATTTCTTTGTATATTTTTCTGTAGATACAACAAATTAGAGACTCCTATGGCTTATAGATTTCTCGTAATATTTGAGTGATTTTGGATCGTTCGCCTCAGACGAACGAAAATAATTTAAAACAAGTAAAAACGGCGTTAAGTTCGGCCGGGCCGAATTTTATATACCCTCCACCATGGATTGTATTCCACAGAGGTTGTCGGTTTTCGTAGAAGTGCAGTGATATTACAGGACAATATAAATTTTTTAATATAGCCAAACCAAATACAAATATTGAAAAATTAATTTTATAAATAAATATAAAATATTTATTATTTCAAAACACGCTTATAAGACAAGACTACCAATACGACAATTCCAAAAATTAAATATTCCTATACTTATATTTTCAAAAAGCTTAAATACCATAAATATTGGTAGATAGTGGGTGCTACAGTTGGTTGAATTTCCATTCTATTTTAATTCCAAAAGTACAGATTTTGAAAATCCGTTATAATAACCTAACTTCATGATTCAACCAATATTTGCCGTAAAAGTAAAAGTACGAATTTTGAAAAAAAAAAAACTTTTTATTTTGCGTGTCTATGCAGCCAAAGGAATGTATACACCGAATTCTATGATTCGAGCTACGCCCATTTAGTTGGTACCATTTTTACCCCCTTGACGTTTCTACGCAATTAGAATTTCATCATTCTAGCTGTAGTCGTTTAGTTGGTACTATTTTTTCCCTCTGTACCATTGTATCCCTTGTAAGTACGAATTTCGAAAAATCCGTTTATTTTCCGTGTCTACGCAGTCAGAGGAATGTATACTCCGAATTTCATGAATCTAGCTGCGGTCATTTGGTTGGTACTATTTTTATCCCCTTTTTTCATTTTAACCCCAAAAAGTACGAATTTCGAAAAATCAATTTATTTTAAGTGTCTACGCAATCAGAGGAATGTATACTCCGTATTTCATGACTCTAGCAGCGGTCATTCGATTGGTACTATTTTTATCCCCTTTCTTATTTTCATCCTAAAAAGTACGAATTTTGAAAAATCCTTGTATTGTCTATGCAATCAGAGGAATGTATACACCGAATTTCATTATTCTAGGTACAGCCGTTTGGTTGGTACCATTTTTATCCCTCTATTCCCATTTTACCCCTTAAAAGTACGAATTTGGAAAAAATACTTTTATATTATGTATCTACTCAATTAGAGGAATGTACACACCGAATTTCGTGTTTCTAGTTGTTATCGTTTAATATGTACCATTTTTATCCTTTTTTGTCCCATTGCACATTTTTGTTATATACCCAATATCAAGTAAGTACAAGCCGACATATTGAAATGACATATTGAATAAATATAATAAATACTCTAAAATATTAGGGATAATTATGGGTATTTTTAGTCCTTGTGAGGGAAAAATTTTCCACCGTCCCACCAGGATAGGAGGTGGAGGGTATAGAAACATAAGAAAGAAAGGACTGGTGGTGTTCAATGAAGCCATTAGTTGACAGCACTTAAGAGACGACTTATAAGATGTGAAGACTTGCATTGCAGTGGTGGTCGTGTCAGAGATATAAAATATTTATTTATTTATTCATTATGAATTACAATACAAAGTAAATTTATATTCTAATTTTGGGTCCAGGAATTGAGCCGGGGTGACTAAGACCATTGCAGACTAGTTATTGCAGCGACAGACCAGAGCCTCTGGTGGGTATCGAACCCACAACCCCTTGCTGATAGCCGAGTACGCTACCAACTCGACTAATGGGGCGCTCTAAAAATAGAAAATATATAATCCACAAATCTATTCGAATCCCATATTAGCTGAGTATTTGGATTTGGCATATTTTGCAACAATGGTGAGTTACCCTCACACTGGATATGAAATGAAAAATTTTAACAAAATAGATCATTTGTACGTCCCTCCAGTTTTGCTGAAAACAAAATGTATCCTTGGCACAAGCCAAGTCCAAACCTTCAAATATAAAGGAACTCACTGTATCATAGGCAGACATAGACGAACACTCTCATCGTCCTCCTTGTCCCCACAGCTCCGACAAAAGTCATTTGTCAAATGTCCAGCCTTTGCATAAGCTGGCCAGATTTACAGTTCCTTGAGATGTTGTTTCCCTTGACACTCCAAATAATTAATTAATTTGTTGTCTCCTGAAGCAATGTTTGGCTAGTCAACTACACTCTGATGGCGAAATCTTCAACTTGGTAAACTGTGCAGTTATCTTGTAGTCTGTGAGCCAGCTTTACATCAAGGTTGATGTAAAATTTGAGATAATGTTCTAGCATCATTCCATCACCATGTCATTAGTAGCTAAAAATTGTATCCTATACATTGTCATGGCGTAGTCCCACACATAGGGTAGCAATGCTCATTGTTCAGAAATCCTAACATGACTTATTTCACGTGAAAATTTTGCAAAAATATTTAATTCCTATATTTTGTTTACCATGCTCTACTGAAATAACCACATTTTTTGAAAATGATCGATCTTCCAAAAAACATGAACGGAATGGAATTTTAACTATAGTAATTTTGTTTTATAAGTTGGCGTGTAATATTGCTATTTAAGCGTGAAGAACCTTAGAACTGAAATTTTCCGGCAAATTTTTTGTAGAACATTTTAATCCTTTAATGTCCTTTTTGAATGGACTTTTCTTAATTTTCACGAACAGAGGGTCAAATTGACCCGTAAAGAGAAGAGCTAGAGGGTTAAGATCCTCCACAAAAATAACCCTCATAATATTCCACAATATAATTCTAACAATAAGAATTCTCACAGAGATCAACTTACAACACTTTTCTCACTTAGTATAAAGCTCCCTTCGACCGAAAAATGAAAACTTTGATCCATTGTAAAAAGAAACTCAGACCAGCTGGACTATAAGTTTATTCTACAAAAATGATATACTCAATACCCGTCTCCATATATTTCTTATTTTAAAACAACAAGTAAAATTGTCGCATCTCCATCCTCATCGTGTGACGGTCGGACCACGCCCACAACCACCTCCCATATAAACTCAATATATAACCAACATAATTATCACCCTGTATTGGTACAGGGTGACCAAAAACAAAATTTTATGAAAGCTTAAAAGAATGAAGAGTTGTTTATTTTGACGAAATGTGTTTTTCTAAACATTATTACAAAAGCAAAATATAGCATACACATTGAATACATTAAACTACAATTTAAATAATTATTTCAAGAAATAAAGTAAAATGTATACATGTGTACAAAAAGGTGAATGATGTAGTATACCATTTTAAAGGTGCTTTCAATACCTTTTAAATAAAATATTGATGGGTCTCGTACACAAAACTAATTCAGATATATAATCATATTTAAGTCTATGGCTAATCAAAAACTGTGCTAAAATAAAATGACAATTTTTAGAGTTTGCCGAAAAATGCTGACGAGATATTAATTCCACCAGAAACTACAACCTCAGACGAACACTTTCACATTTACACTTTGAGTCAAGTTGAGTCATACATATAACTTTTGGTCGACGACATTTATAGATTATGTTCTCTACAAATCACAAAATTACAATACCTATGAATACTTACAAGACCACAATAATCATAAAATGTTAAATATAATTTTTCAACTACTAAGTCTTGCCGTCAATTTTCATAATATTGTCACTTTATTATTTTCTTTTTAAGTCTTGATTTTAATTAATTTGTAAAACTGCTTTATATCAAAATTAATTCCACTTTTTTTTGAACCGCAAAGTTTAAGCACAATTCAGGCTTGTGGTGTTGCCACCTAATTTTCTCCAGTATATTTTCTTGATTGCTTGGAGTGTTGCCATAAAGAAAATATATACACATTTACCGCTTTCCAATTTTAATTTTCCAAAATGAGGTTGTATCAACAGTTACGGTGAATGGATTGCGCTATCGAGAGATGATTAATGATTTGTTATGGTCGGAGTTGGATGGTATTGATCTGGACAACGTTTACTTTCAACAAGACGGCGCTACGTGCCACTCAAACCCCGTCTCCATATATTTCTTATTTTAATATATAAATTAATACAAATAGTTACCAGCTATTGCATTCAATAAAAATTGCCTGGCCACGCCCAACGGCCATATGCAATTTTTTATTTTTTACAATTTCGAAATCTCAGATAAAACACCTTATAATTTTTAATCGATGGTAACCAGCTCTTATAACTTAATAAATAACTAAAGCTTAATATATCAGCTCCGTCATCATTACAAATATATCCTACACAAATATGTATTGTTTTAAATTATTAAAAAATAATACAAAATATTGTTTCCCAATTTTTTGCTATATTTTTCGTGGCAGAAAAAAAGTTTTTTTTTTTTGAAAATTTTTATTTCTCAATTTATTGGAAACTGTTCCTAAATCACTGTTTCCAAGATAATATGAAATTCGCAACATAAGTAACCATCATAAGTAACTTGAATTGAATATATAAGTGTTATTTCTTGGATTTTTCATTGTTTTTAAACCTTGTGTAAATAAACAACTGAAAAAAATTATCATTCTGAAGATTTTCACTAAAATTCAGGTTGAATTTTCAAAAAAATAAATCGTAAAAAATATAAGCCACCATATAAGTGGTGAAACCACTTCCAAACTCAAACAATTACTAAAAAGAAATCTTAGATCACAGCTTTAAAGATTCAAAAAAATTAATTAATGTAATCATTTCGAAAATCAAAATAAAATAAATAAAATTGTAAAAACTTTAAAATATATAGTGCGGCTATATTT
This sequence comes from Polietes domitor, assembly GCA_947397865.1. Classification (NCBI taxonomy): domain Eukaryota; kingdom Metazoa; phylum Arthropoda; class Insecta; order Diptera; family Muscidae; genus Polietes; species Polietes domitor. The sequence continues at coordinate 152,636,025 of OX377619.1, read as the reverse complement.
TTTATACCCTCCACCTACAGGATGGGGCTGTACTAACTTTGTCATTCCGTTTGTAACACCTTCAAATATCAACCTGAGACCCTATAAAGCATATATATTCTTGATCGTCATAAAATTCTAAGACGATCTAGCCATGTCCGTCCGTCCGTCTGTTGAAAGCACGCTAGCATCTAAACTAAAGGAGCTAGGACGTCCAAATTTTGCATAAATATGTCTTATAGTCGTAGATCGGTTGGGATTTAAACTGGGCGAAATCGGCCCAAAGAGGAAAAATTCCCTCACAAGGACTAAAAGTACCCATAATAATCCCTAATATTTTATAGTATTTAGGGCATATGATATAGGTATGCCCATCCCCCCTATAACAAAAACGTGCACCATAAAGTGATTTCTATTCGTAGGGGGTGAAATGGGGAAATGAGGGATAAAAATGGTACCTTTCAAACGGCAACAGCTAGAAACACCAAATTTGATGTGTACATTCCTCTAATTGAGTAGATACATAATATAAACGTATTTTTCCAAATTGGTATTTTTATGGGTTAAAATGGGAATAGAGGGATAAAAATGGTACCAACCAAACGGCTGCACCTAGAATAATCAAATTCGGTGTACACATTCCTATGATTGCGTAGACATGTAAAATTAACGGATTTTTTCGAAATTTGTGCTTTTTGGGGTTAAAATGGAAAAAGGGGATAAAAATAGTACCAACCAAATGAAATGATTGAATAGTACCAAATAATGAAATTCGGTGTATACATTCCTCTGATTGTATAGACACGTAAAATAAACGGATTTATCCGAAATTCGTACTTTATGGAGTTAAAATGGAAAAAGGGGATAAAAATAGTACCAATCAAATGACAGCAGCTAGAGTCATGCAATTCGGAGTAAAAATTCCTCTGACTGCGTAGACACGGAAAATAAAAGTTTTTTTTCCAAATTCGTACTTTCAAGGGATACAATGTGTGCAGAGGGATAAAAATAGTTCCAACTAAACGACTACAGCTAGAATGATGAAATTTGGTGTGTACATCCCTCTAATTGCGTAGACACGTAAAATTAAGAGATTTTATAAAGTCATACTCTTCCTCTGACTGCATAAACACACAAAATAAAAAGAGTTTTCCAAATTCGTACTTTTTCTTTTACGGCAAAAATTGGTTGAATCATGAAGTTAGGTTATTTTGCACTATGTACGTCTGATAATGGATTTTCAAAATCTGTACTTTTGGAATTAAAGTTGAATGGAAATACAACCAACTGTAGCACCCACTACCTACCAATATTTATGGTATTTAAGCTTTTTGAAAATATGAATATAAGAATATTTATTTTTTGAATTTACTTGAAGTATTATCTCGATATATACGGTGTAAACGTATTGGTAGCCTTGCCTGGTAAACGTGGTTTGAAATAATACAAATATTATATTTATTTATAATATTATTTTTTCAATACTTGTATTTGTTTTGGTTACGAAAATCAACAGCCTCAGTGGATTGCAATCCATGGTGGAGGGTATATAAAGTTCGGCCGGCCGAATTTAACGCCGTTTTTACTTGTTTAAGTAATTGAAATTGTCATCAAAATAAGGTATAGTGCCTTACTATCGGTCAAGTATTTCGGGGGTTACAGGCTATTGAATGAACACACCCTTTTGAAAAATTCCATTTTTTCGCAGTTAAATTGGTCATAACTCGTGATTTTTTTTTTTTTTTCAAAAATACGTATACAATGGGCATGATGAATACACATTTTTTTATCTATATGGTTTTCTTGAGGTCGAATTAAAAATTTCTCTCGGCATTATAACTAATTGTAGAAGAGTTCAAGTACATGTTAGAACATATTGTAAATGTAAAATTTCTGTTAGCGACTTATCTCTTTTCACCATTTTTGTACGGTTTGTTTACGATTTACTATTGCCTACTTTAAGGCATTACAAAAAATTGATAATGCGTAGCAGACCTTAAAGGCTTTCCGATTTTAAAATAGAATTGCCTACTTTAAGGCATCACAAAAAATTGATAATGCGTAGAATACCTTAAAGGCATTCCGATTTTAAAATAGAATAGAAATACAAAAAGAAAAACTTGGCAACGAACTTTGCTCACATTTTATTTAAAGATTTTTATTAGCACGACTTTTAAAAATTGTTATTTGCTAAACATCTAAATTTCCCAACTAACACCATATGTGGCAATGGCAACTATATCGATTGTTTACTCTTTTCCCCCGAGTATATACCATATGTGTTAAAGTTTTTCTATTGCCTACATTTGGGCTTCACATGGCAGCAATAATTTGTAGCATATCTTAAAGGATTTAAAATCATAGTGGGGGAAAGAGAAACACTTTTAAACATTTCATTTTCTAGGGTATTTTCTGTGTTTTAATACTTTTGATTTCTTTTGCTCTGCTTCGCAAATCCCTTTTTATGTTTATGTACGCAAATGTCCCACTGCCCCCCCCTTGACTTCTAATCTATTGAATTACAGTTATTGTTTACTTTTAAATATTATTTGCTTTTGTGCCGTTTCTTTTGTTAGCCTTCTTCACTTCTCTATTGCCGCCGCCGCCATTATTTGTTTTCCATACAAATTTATGTTAATGTCCACATTAAATTGTTTATGTTTGACTGGGGCTAAGACGCAAAGAATCATTTAGTTGGAACTGGGAAAACGTGTTTATCCATCTGCCGCCTAACATGTTCCAAGACTATTACCAGGGGGGCACTGGGTAAAGTGACCGTTGGGGGGGAGGGAAAGATCTCCATAAAACATTTAACACGGTTACATGTACCTATGGCTGGACGGTGAGTAAACCGGAAACGGAACTGGAGAGTGGGGAGTGAGTAGTTGGGGAGAGCTAAAAAACATGAACTACTACAAATTCGTCTAAAGAAAGTTAACTCTTGAAATTGGGGAGAAAACATAAGTCTAAGTTTGACCCCTTGTCACCCCCTCGCAACAACAAATCCTACTCATACGCATTCATTCATCCCCCATCCTTCCCTGCCCCTTGGGCACTTCCGTTTCCTATCTGCTACTGCTGCTGCTGGAACAGGTACTATACGTAAAACGAAAATGGGCAAAAGGGGGGAAGAAGACCTTGCAACAGTTCCCCCCCCCCCCTTTTGCCTATTTCCGTTTTACGTATAGTACCTGTTCCCTTCCGTTAATACGTATAAAACAAACATCCACTTATTTCCTATTAATCCTTGAGGGAATTCACTTACTCGACTCCGTGCCTGCCACCGTCACCGAAGCCATTCGTCGTCCGTCGCTGTATGTTTGCGGCCGCCAACAAAACAATTCCTACAAGTGGCAAAGGGGAATTGTTCCATTGTATTGTGTACGGGTATATAATAAATACATATAATACACACAATACATACATACATGCATGTATTCTTTGGAAAGGAAATACTATCAGAAAAAATACAAAAAAAAAAAACAACAACCAAAGAGAGACATGGTCATAAACTATGTTTAGTAGAAAATGTCAGTCAGTAAGTCCATACGTAAATATGCACTAACCCTCCATGATTTGAGGGGGGCCAACATACAGCGACCACCAGCATAAAGACCAACTCTTGCAGGTTGCTTTCGAAAGATGAGGGAAAGAATCCCTAAAGATTATCTAGGTTTTTTGTATGAGTGTTTTTGGGAAATTCTCTTCCTCCTTAGTAGAGTAGAGGGAATAAAAGCAGGGACTTCAAATAAACTGCTAAAAAGGAAGTTGGATCAGTAGATAAAAGTTATAAATAAATCATTGATATTATAAGTTTTAAACGTAGATTCTGAATTTGATCAAGACCTAAAAAATTTAAAACAATAATCAGATTTTTTGAATCAATAATTATTAAAAGTTATGTAGAGATTTTGAAATCTGTGATTCGAATGGTAAATTGGAAAATTTTAAGTTAGATCATTACACTCTTCAAAACGCTTGGTGGCAAGGTTTTCGGGTGTATATAGGACATTCCATGACAAATCGGACATTAAAAAAATATATTTTTGATTTCCTCCATTTTTTTTATATTTTGAAAATTTGGAAAAAATAATTCTCTAATCTCCACTGTGCAAACTCATCAAAGTTTAGTCATAATTTCTGATGACAATAATCATGATGCAATCGCTGTACATGTGTACTTGAGGATTATTATCAAATCAAATCACATAATCATCTTGGTTGTGAATGTAAAGGGTCCGCCAAATTTTTTTTTTTGAAAATGCTATAAAAAAAACTACTGAACTTTTCTCAAATTTCTTTATATTTGTATTTAAAAGTATAATCCTTCCTTAATAATGGAAAATAATTTCATTCAAATGGCTGCCTCGGCTCCCCACAAATAATAGTCCAATGGTTGAATAGTTGAAAAAAAACGTTAGATGGCGGACCCTTACGTTACCAAATAAAGGGTCCGCCAAATAACTTTTTTTTTTTGAAAATGCTATAAAAAACTACTGAATATTTTCTCAAATTTCTTTTTTATTTGAAAGTACAATCCTTCCGGTTACTAATGGAAAATAATTTCATTCAAATGGCTGCCCCGGCACCCCACAAATAATAGCCCAAGGGTTGAATAGTTGAAAAAAAACGTTAGATGGCGGACCCTTTATATAAACATAGAACCGAATTATTAATTTACATTTGCTAGAAAATTCTAAAAAAAAATATAGTAATTATTATAGGCCCACTTTCAACCAAACCTCAATATTTTCAGAATAAAATAAATTAAATTCCAGAAAATCAAAGAGTGAAAACAATTAAAATGATAAAGTTTTAATTTAAAAAATAAAAAAATATATACAAAAACATTTCGAATATTTTTTTCTGAAAAATATTTAAGAAATATATATTTTAAATAAAAAAGAATATTCAATTCGAACAGTTATTGAAGAAGTTATGAGCAAAATCTGAAAAAAGAACGAGTACTTAAAGATTTTTCAAAAAGCTATATATTTTTAACGAGTATTCAAAAAAAGTCAAAATATACCAGGTGGTGTCTCTTAGTGTCTACTAACAAGTAAGGAAATGCTAAAGCCGGCCGGGCCGACTATATAATACCCTACACCACTCCCTGCGTATGTACCCTGCTGGGTTTAGTAATCAGTTACTATAAATTAATCTTTAGTCATATTTAACGAATATGGTTAATAATATGGTAATTGATCCAATTATCCGACAGACAAATACAAATTATACCGTAGTAATACGATGATTCGGACCGACATTTCAAAAGGGGACCTATAACAATATTTTGGTCCTGGTCCTAAACATGGGCCTATATATTTCTCATTCACGGTAGGTATTCGTAGTTGAAACATATAATGATCTGCAAAATTTGATGAAGATCCTGTGTAAGATGTAGTTTCTCGCGCTGTATAGATCAGAATGGGGCCCCATTTGGGTTATACCAAAGTATGGACATATGGCCATCTCCCAAACAAGTAAGGAAAGGCTAAAGACGGACGGACTTTCTATCTCATTACAATTCAATTCGGTAAAAAAAAGTGAAATCGCGAAGGATTTTTGCATCCTGTAAATGAATGTGTTTGACAAAAAATGTTAAATCGGAAAGGACATCTGTATGGGGTTATATTGAAACCTAGAACGATGTGACCCGCTTTCACCATGTATGTTTATTTATTGGTGAAATATAATATGTAAAGTTTGGGCCAAATGGGATGAAAATTCGTGAGCAACATTTGTATGAGGGCTATATCTAAATCTGAACCGATCTTACCCACTTTCACCATAGGTGTTTCTAGTTGGATTATAAGATGTTGTGCCAATTTTAAAGAAAATCGGGTACAATATGTGTTTTGTAGAGCGGAAAAAGTCAAATCGGGAGCGACATTTGTATGGGGGCTTTATCTAAATCTGAACCGATCTAACCCGCTTTCGCCACAGGTATTTCTAGTTTGATTATAAGGTGTTAAGCCAAATTTGAAGAAAATCGGGGGTACTATATGTGCTTTATAGGGCGGAAAAAGTCAAATTGGGAGCGACATTTGTATGGGGGCTATATCTAAATCTGAACCGATTTCCTCCAAAGTCAATAACTTCTGCCAAGTTTCATGACAATCGGACAACAATTGCGACCTGTAGAGTGCGAACAAGCTTAGATGGACAGCAGACGGACGGACAGACAGACATTGTTAAATCGACTCAGCTGGTGATTCTAAGCCGATCGGCATACTTAAAGGTGGGTCTAGCTCGATTATTTCTTGGTGTTACAAACATTACATGTGTAAATTTGTAAAAATTAAAAAAATATATAGGATGGGTCACGAAAATAAATTGATGTGGTCACCCCCCAGAAATGAAGAATAATGAATAATGATGATTTGCAACATATTTTGTCACTGGGTCAATCCATTTGTGAGCTAAACGCTCCTAAAAAGTCCTCTAAAAAATCATATTTTTCAGTGAATTTTTTTTTTGGCTGAAATTCAAAAAAAAAATAAAATTGGAAAGTGGTAAATGTGTATATATTTTCTTTATGGCGACACTCCAAGCAATCAAGAAAATATACTGGAGAAAATTAGGTGGCAACACCACAAGCCTGAATGCTACTTAAACTTTGCGGTTCAAAAAAAAGTGGGATTAATTTTTATATAAAACAGTTTTACAAATTAATAAAAATCAAGACTTAAAAAGAAAATAAGCAAGAGTTAGTAGTTGAAAAATTATATTTAACATTTTATGATTATTGTCGTCTTGTAAGTATTCATAGGTATTGTAATTTTGTGATTTGTAGAGAACATAATCTATAAATGTCGTGGACCAAAAGTTATATGTATGACTCAACTTGACTCAAAGTGTAAATGTGAAAGTGTTCGTCTGAGGTTGTAGTTTATGGTGGAATTAATATTTCGTCAGCATTTTTCGGCAAACTCCAAAAATTTTTATTTTATTTTAGCACAGTTTTTGATTAGACGTAGACATATATGATTATATCTCTGAATTAGTTTTGTATACGAGACCCTTCAATATTTTATTTAAAAGGTATTGAAAGTACCTTTAAAATGGTATACTACATCATTCACCTTTTTGTACACATGTATAGATTTTACTTTATTTCTTGAAATAATTATTTAAATTGAAGTTTAAAGTATACTATTTGTATGCTATATTTTGCTTTTGTAATAATGTTTAGAAAAACACATTTCGTCAAAATAAACTTCATTCATTTAAGCTTTCATAAAATTTTGTTTTTGGTCACCCTGTACCAATACAGGTTATGTTCGTTATGTATTGAGTTTATATGGGAGGTGGTAGTGGGCGTGGTCCGATCGGCCCAATTTTATTTTTATTTTTTGCGTGTGATATGTCTAGCAAATGTGCAAAATTACAACATTGCATCTTTATTTTTCGACTTTATGCCACTGGTCTCAACAGTGTGCATTGTCAAAAATATTCTCTATTTTCTATTTTCAATCTGGAATTTTCAAAATTCTGTATTCGAATTAATCGCGCATATGTCTCTTGGGACACCTTCCCACCTTGATGTTGTTTCCCCCTAAATTCGCTTAAAAAGTGGAAACCTTTAATATAAACGCACGCACACTTACAAAATAAATGCATTAATAATGATGTGTTTGTGTATATGTAGGATATATGTATGTAAGGATGTTCGTTGTTACAACTCCATGTATGTAGTTGGTTGAATGTGTCTTTGTACGGGTTGCTAGCTGGCTGGTTGCATGTGCCCCGTTGCTGCAAACAGCCAGCCAGTCAGTCAGTAATACGCACGTTTCGTATCGTTCGGTGCACGTAACAAATTCTCTGCAACAACGTCACGTTGTTATAATTCGTTTCAATATTACGTTTTTATACGAATTTTCTTTAGTTTGTTTGGGTTTGAGTTTCGGTTTTACGGCTAGGCAGGGCTGTGCTGTCTGTTTGTATGTGTTGAACATACAAAGCCACCTAACATCCCCAGTTTTTTACTGCCGCCGCCACCATCACTACCACCTGGTGAACACAGCCCCCCACCCACCATGACTCCGTTCCTTGTATCCTTTGGATCAGTTGTGCGTTTTCAGTTCTCAATACGAGGACATTATAAAATGCATTGCAGCAGAAAGTCTACACAAATTTGGCGTGTACAAATATTCTGCATACCGCCCGCCCGCCTATGTGTTTTTTTGAATACCCTACGTGGAAAGAGGACTTCATGTAGATACAGGCAAAAGATTCAGGAAATAGATGACTACAATAATTCGCTCAGCCGGCTCACTGGAATATGACAAATTCTCATATAAAATAATTTATTTTGACAATTAATTAATTTCGATTTTTGTCTTCTGATCTTCTATTGATATTAACGATTAACGTTATTTTTCTAAAAAAAATAAAATTTTTGGGTTTTTTTTCCCCGTTTTGGGTATTGTGGGATTTTTATATCCTCGATCGAAATTAACCTGTGAGCCTCATAAAAAAAATCCTACAATTTCAAAACGGGAAAATAAATTCCAAAAATTTAATTTCTTTTTAGAAAAATAACAAAAATTGTTTTTGAAAACAAATAAGAATTTGCAATCGTCTTACTTTTGAAAAATAGTTTCTGCGAACCTCATGTAAAAATCCCACAATTCCCAAAACGGGGAAATAAATTATTTTTTTAATTTTGTTCGATGATCAGAAAACAAAAAAAAAGTTTTTTTAGCAGTTGAAACCATAGATAAAAATGAATTAAATTAAAATTAATTGTCACAACTCCCAAAGCGGGGAAAATAAATTAAAAAAAAATATTTTTTTTAGAAAAAAAAAACCCCATTCGGATATAACAAAGGAGGATATAAAAATCCCATAATTCCAAAAAACGGGGGGAAATAAATCCCAAAAATTTGAGATTTTTAGAAAAATAGCCACCATTCGTTAATTTCGATTGAGGATATAAAAATCCCACAATTCCCAAAATTGAGAAAATAAATACCAAAAATTGTATTTTATAGAAAAATAACCCGCATACATTAATTTCGATCGATGACATCAAAATCCCACAATTCCCAAAATGGGAAAAAGAAGTCCCAAACAATCGTTTTTTGAAAACAAATAAGAATTTACAGTCGTGTTACTTTTCAAAAAACAGTTTTTGTTGACCTCATGTAAAACATCACCCAATTCCCAAAACGAGGAAAATAAATCACAAAAAATATTTTTTTTAGAAAAATAACCGTCATGCGTTAAATTCGATTGAGGATATCGAAATTCCACAATTCCCAAAACGTGGAAAATAAATCCCAAAAATTTTATTTTTCAAAAAAAAACTGCCGCTCGTCAATTTCAATCAAGGATATCAAAATCCAACAATTCTCACAACGGAGAAAATAAATCCCGAAAATTTTATTTTTTAGAAAAGCAGACGTCATTCGTTATTTTCGATCGAGGATCACAAGACAAAAAAATATTTTTAGCAGCTGAGTCCATAGATAAAATTAAGTTCTTACTGTCGAAATCGGTGCTTTGGGTTGTGAGAATTAATTGTCACGACTCCCAAAACGGGGAAAATAAATCCCAACAAAATATTTTTTTTTTAAATTGCCATTCGTTAATTTCTATTCAGCATACAAAAATCCCATAATTCCCAAAGCGGGGGAAAAAAGTCCCAAATAATTATTTTTTAGAAAAATTGCCATCATGCGTTAATTTTAAGCCAAGATATAAAAATTCCACAATTCCTAAAACGGGGAAAACAAATCCCAAAAATGGTATTTTTTAAATAACCGACATTTGCTAATTTCGATGGAGGATATCAACATCCCACTATTCCCAGAACGGGGTAAATAAATCCCCAAAAAAATATAAAAAATAAAAATTCCAAAATTCCCAAAACGGGGAAAATAAATCCCAACAAAAATTTTCGATAAAGAATATAAAAATTCCACTATTGCAAAAAAAAATTGGAAAAATAACCGCCATTCGATAATTTCCATACATGATACAATAATCCCACAACTCCCAAAATTTCGGAAAATAAATTCCAAAAATTATTTTTTTTTAGAAAAATTACCGCCATTCGTTAATTGCGATCGAGGATATCAAACTCCCACAATTCCCAAAACGAGGAAAATAAACCCCAAAAAATATTTTCGATCAAAGATATGAAAATCCCACAATTGGAAAAAATTATTTTTCTTAGAACAATAGCCGCCATTCGTTAATTTATATCCAGGATATAAAAATCCCATAATTCAAAATACGGGGAAAATAAATTCAAAAAAAAATTAAAAAATTGCCGTCATGCGTTAATTTTAAGCGAGAATATAAAAATTCCATAATTCCCCAAACGGGGAAATCGAGGATATCAAAATCCCACAATTCCCAAAACGAGGAAAATAAATCCCAAAAAATATTTTCGATCAAAGATATGAAAATCCCACAATTGCAAAAAAATATGTTTTGAAAAATAACCGCCATTCGATAATTTCCATCGATGATAAAAAACCTTCAATTCCCAAAATGGGCAAAATAATCTCCAAAAATCCCTTTTTTACCGCCATTTGTTAATATCGATCGAGGATATCAAAATCCCACAATTCCCAAAGGGGGAAAAAAAGTCCCAAATAATTATTTTTTTAGAAAAATTGCCGTCATGTATTAATTTTAAGCGATTATATAAACATTTCACAATTCCCAAAATGGGAAAAATAAATCCCAAATGTGGCATTTTTTAAATAACTGGCATTTGCTAATTTCGATTGAGGATATCAAAATCCCACAATTCCCAAAACGATGAAAATAAATCCCAAAAAATATTTTCGATCAAAGATATGAAAATCCCACAATTGCAAAAAAAAAATATGTTTTGAAAAATAACCGCCATTCAATAATTTTCATCGATGATAAAAAAACCTTCAATTCCCAAAATGGGGAAAATAAATTCCAATAATCCCAAACATTTTTTTAGGGAAATTACCGCCATTTGTTAATTTCGATCGGGGATATCATAATCCCACAATTCCCTAAATGGGGAAAATAAATAAATCCCGAAATTTTTATTTTTTTTTAGAAAATTAACGTCATTTGTTAATTTCAATCGACGATATCAAAATCCGACAATTCCCAAAATGGGGAAAATAAATCCCAAAAAAATATTTTTTAGAAAAATAATCGCCCTTCTTTAATATAGATTGAGGATTCTTATTATTTTTAATCTGTACTGACTTTATCTCGATAATGTTTTCCAAGTCCAGTTTTTCAACCACCTCCGTGGTTTATGCGTGTAGGTTGTAGTTATACTTCGAGTTCGGTTAACACCTTCAACTCATGCATCGCATTAATTTTGCTCCGTATTTTTTCGTTGTTGTTGTTAATATAAATAATTTATTTTCTGTCTGCCAGCCGAGTTTCTATGGATTTGTGTGTGTGTGTGATGTTCATATATGTAGGTATACTCGTGCATACGTGTGGGTGGCACCAGAGGATATGAGTCCTCTGGCGTGAGTGTATTTACTGTGATGAAATGCTCTGGGAATGTGAATGTGTGAATGGATGTTTCGAACTTTTGCTCCCCCATTCATTTTGATTTGGGTTGTTGTTCAGGTTGGTTGGTTGCCGGCACACACTATAGTGGTTAAAATCAAATTAATTCCTACAGAATGATGAATTATAGGAGGCAGTTTGTGTAAGTAATAGGATTTTAAATAATTTAAACTCAAGTATTTAATAGGCTTTCTTATATCGAACAATAATGCAATTAAAGCGATGTAATTTGACCATATGATGTGTGAGCAGAAGTAACAACAACAACAACAACTCACAAAAGGGATTATATTGATGGCACTGAGGTCAGACCCAAGGAGAGCCAAAAAACACAGCTCCCTTAAAACATATGTTAGCAGCTGTAGATGATAATTTGTTGTTTTCCCCATTTCAAGAGTCATGTTTAAAAGTTTACAACAGAATTAGCAAGCCATAAAGTATTCTTCAAAGAAGTTAGCCTAAAAGTATACCCTTAAAGTTGTTGTCATTTCTTTCAATCTTTAATAAAAATTGTCACATCATCAGATTTTTCCACTAATTCTTCTGTTTTGTTTTTAAAATCCCCCCTCTCTCTCTCTAATAAGGGTTGATTTGTTGTTGTGTGCAATTCAATGCCAGCACAAATGTTCTGTGGTGGCGGCGCCAAAAAGTAGGCAATAAAAATGAAAACACACCAAAATATACTTTGCCCAAGTTGTCATCAGGCAAATAGATTGTTTCATTTATGATATGATCACAAATTGGATGAAATGGATTTTTTCTTTCGCCGCTGCTGGTTGTGGTTATTTCGTTGATGAGTCACTGGATTTTGTGTCGCTGCTAAGCTGACTGCCACTTAATGAGAGAGATGAAGCAGCACATTTGGTTTGGGGTTTGAATGGAGGCCTCTTTGGAAAATGTTAAATTTAATTAAAAAGGCCAAACGACGAATTCTTTAAGACAACAACAACAGAAAAATCAACAACAGCAGAAAACACAAAAAGAGTTAGTCAGGGAATTTATTGAAGAGTCACTATATGAAGAGGGAAATGTTCCATGAAGAAGCATATTTTGTCGAGTCGATGATTAGGACATGATTCTCATGTTCGTTGAAAAGAAATACCAGACTAAGTATGGCCGCTAGATTCATACTCATGAAGACCAAATTTAATATTAAATATTAATACAATCGAAATCGTTTATAACAACATTCAAGTGACCGGCGCACTGTGGTCATTATTTTGAGATAGCGGCCAAAACTCCTTTTGGTTTTTGTTCTCCGATTGTAAAGTTATTAGACTTATATGAAAGTAGACAGTAGTAAACCTCGGGTGCCAAAAAATTAGAACTCTATTTTAACTATTTCACTGAGAACAGGGTGGTCCAAAATGGGCTTTTTCAGAATTTATGATATTTATGATATTTTTAGTTAATTTTTAAAGTTGAAATGATCATAACTTTTTTGTTTTTCAAGATTTTTGGACGAAATAAATTTTGTGTTGTAACTTAACTTATTTCCTATCACTGGTAGAAAAAATTGAAGCTCTACTGTTTGCAGAACAATTTAAATATTTTTTTTAAAAAAGGTCTAATTTATCGGAAATTTCCTACTTCATAGAGCACAACTCCTGTGAGTCAAGCTGAGTCAAAACACAAATTTACTATTTTGTAGTCCTGACCCTCCCCTACATTCCTATATATACATGTCCATGCATCGGGACTGCACTTTTTGAGCTACAGCAATTTTTCTGACCCAAGGTAAGATATTCGGTACAAATGCACGTCATATTTTTTGAGAAGTTATTTATATGTGAAAGTGGCTATTATGCATATATTTTGATGAAATTTTGTACAAGAGTTCTTATTGACCCAAAAAATAATTCTGTTGAAATTAGGAGAATTTGGCCCATATTTGACCTAGTCCACATAGAAGGGTGTATCAAAATTTTGACAAAAATGACAATAGAATCTGACAACATTCGCTTTGCTTACAAACCATATAGAACATTAAATTAAATTTTTACCAACATTAACGACAGAACACAACGAAGAGAACATTAGAAACGAGAATGAATCACAAAAATGAAAGAGACAACAGCACTGTCACAACTTAGTGCTATTCAGTGCACGAAAACAAACGAAACGATTGACGTACATATCATCCAAAGTCATTATTATTCATTACACAGTACATGATTTGCCAACTCAATTCTGAGAACAGTATGTGAAATTTCTGCATCATTCGTTTTGTCTTCTTACCTGCCGAAATATTTTTAATATCGATTTGAAGTTAGTACTATCGTATAGGGGAATTTATCACGTTTTAGGCCCTGTTGTTTGACATAGCTCGACAGCCACTAGCCCGATTTAGTTGAAATAAATTTTAAAAAATTAAGAATTACAATTCCCTTAATCTGTTCATATATTGTTTTCCTATACAAGCAACAGTTTACAAGTTAAAAATAAGTTTCCAATAAAAAATGAAGAAAATTTTTTTTAAATTCATAAAAAATACAAAACGGAAATAAGTTTCAAGTGTAGTTACTTTTTCGCAAAGTCACATAACCTATGAGCAAAATGAGACAAAGATCATGAAAATCGATGCACGCGTTTGTTTCGCTTTTATTCGCAATTTCAAAAAATAAAATAAAAATAAAAATTAAAAAATTATCATGCAAAAAAAAAAAATATTTATAAAAACTTTATGAAAATAAAATAATATGCAATTAATACGCAATAATAATATGCATAAAAACCAAATTCAGAACATTTTTTCAATTATTGGCAATATCCATGCTTGCAGAAGTTGACGCTTGTGGTTCTGATGATCTTGTTTTCTTCGTAGGTTGTTCATGAAAGAATCACTTTTGATCAATTTCCGAATATCAGGTCCGTTCAGAATACCTGTTTTAAATACATTTGCGAATAATGACGACCCCTAAATGTGCTTTGAATTTCTGTAAAAAACAGGTAGCCAACTGAAAAACCCATAGTAAGCAAAGTAACTTTTAATTATTTGGGTTTTTCACATTTAGGGGTGGTCATTATTCGGAAAATTTAAACCTGACACATGGTGAAACAGGTATATAGCGACGGTAAAAAAATATGCACCCATTTACAAGTACCTGTCAGTAAAATAGTGAACAATACACAGTATAAATAGGTGTGCATTGATCGATTTTACTCATTCAACAAGTGTCGACGAACGCGAAAAGTACAAGTCAATATTTTGAAAGTGCAGTTTTTAATAGTGAATTATATAATTATTGTTTAAACAATGGCTAAATTCAGTTATAGTGCTCTATCTGATATATATTTTGAACGGAAAGATGAAAACGACATTATTTTACATATAATGAATAATCCATTCTTCAAAATATCCGACAAACAAGAAATTAAAATTCATAAGTTAAAAATAAAAAACTTTTTAAATACTTTAAGAAAACGGTACAATCAATGTTCCAGAAACAAGAAATTGTTTTACTCACGCAACCAAGAATGGCTAAGAAATAAACTTATTTTTGAAAAGCCATCAGTAACTGCCACGGAAACTGGAAAAGGTGGTCGACCAGCAAAGCCAATTGATAATTGTAGTGAAAGATCACGAAGACGCAAGCTTAAACATATCAATGAAGAAGTTTCTTGTAGCATCATAAAGGATTCATTTCTGCATCAAATTCAACCATCGAAAACTAAAAAGAGTAAAATTGCTATCATTGAAAAAATAGTGGAAGCAAGCCCCAGACGCACAAAAAGGATTTTAGAAAGTTGCCGACACCAACTGAAGAAAATAAATTTACTCCAGAAGAAGCACTTGCACTATTTTTGGATTTGAAAATGACTAAAAACCAATATACAGAATTGCGGAAGCGAACCAATGAAAAAAATTGTGGAATTTTTCCATCATATCGAGATTTAGTTTCTGCCAAAAAAGATTGCTTACCTTCACCAACTGCTATTAGTGTAACTTCAAGTTCAGCAGAAATAAAATTGCAGGATCTTCTTGAACACACTGCAGAACGATTATTAAAGACATTTGATGCTGACTATTTAAAGAAGTTTAAAAATTGCAGCATGACTTTAATTTCTAAATGGGGATGTGATGGGTCCTCTGGCCAGAAACAATACAAACAATGTAATGCGGAAAATTCATCAGATGCCAATTTATTCATGATTTCTTTCGTTCCATTACGTTTAACAAAAACTTATATTGGTTCAGAGCCGTCAACTAGTAGAGCTGCAGAGATAGATGTATGGAAGAATGAAATTCCCTCGTCAACAAAATTTTGTAGACCAATAAAGTTTGCTTACAAAAAAGAAACTAAAGATGTCATAACTGAAGAAGTTGGCAAAATAAGAGATGAAATTAAGGAACTTCAACCAGTGATATTTGAATTTAATGACCAATGCATCGAAGTTAACTTTAAAATGTCACTTACAATGATCGATGGAAAAGTTGCACAAGCTTTAACCGAAACAAAGTCTTCGTCAAGCTGCACCATATGCCAAAAAACATCAAGTCAATTGAGCCAACCACCAACACAAGACGATAGTTTTAATGAAGCATATGAATTTGGAATGTCACCTCTTCATGCTAGAATTCGTTTTATGGAGCATATTCTTAAATTAGGATACGATTTGGAATTTGGCCCGTTAGGCGAAACAGTGAGAAACAACAAAGAAAATTTGGAAAAAAAGAAAGCAAAAAAAGATATTCAAGAAATATACCGTGAGATAGGCCTTATAATTGACCAGCCAAAGCAAGGAGAAGGAAATTCTAATGATGGAAACACAGCAAGGAGATTTTTTTCCGATCCAGAAACTGCAGCTTCTATAACTGGAGTAGATTATGATTTAATACGACGATTCCAGTCGTAGCAAAAGCATGTAGCAAAAAGATAGATGCAAAAAAATTTGGTCAGTATGCTAATGAGACAGCAACCCTTTATAACCAAAAATATTCTTGGAGACATATGCCAACCACAGTTCACAAAATTTTGTTCCATGGGGAACAAATAATTCAGCACAATATGCTTCCAATTGGAGATCTCTCAGAAGAAGCGCAAGAAAAAAGGAACAAAGACTACAGATTCTTTCGCGAGCACAATACAAGAAAAATTTCCAGATATTGTACTAATGAAGATCTTATTAATATTTTGTTGTGCACATCAGACCCATATATGTCCAGTATTCGACAAAAATGGAAATCAACCTCATTAGAGTTAGATGAAGAAGCTAAACAACTACTGCAAAATGAAAATCAAAGCTATTTGGAAGAAATTTTTACTAATATTGTTTAATTAACGCTAGTTTAAAGATTATAATTTGTTTCTAATTTTAGTATAAATTTTTATTAATACATTTAAATAAAATATATGTGCACTTTAAATCAATAGTAAAAGTTTACTTAAAATTTTATCGATGTTGTGTTCTGTATAAATTATATATCCAAATGGTATTGATATTGTTGGGAATTTCAGTGTTATTTTTCAGTTTAATCCTCACAAGAATTAGCTTTCTTCCACAAAAACCAACCTTTGGCCCCTGTGAATATTGAGACTAAATAAATGTCAGGGGCCAAATGTTGGCATTTTCTGACCAAAATTAAGTTTAGGAATAATAAATAAGTATTGGTTGTAAAATACGATTGAAGAAAATAAGAAATTATAAAAAATATACCTATTTAAAATGTCAAAATATTCAACTTTTACATGGAAACTCAACAAAAAATTAAAATGCATTTTTAACTCCACATTACTTACGTTCCTATCAGTCGATTTTTACGTTTGAACACGCAAATTGAAGCTTAAAGTCCCTCCTATTGAACAAAACAATTTGCGTAAAAAAATACCAATCCGACCAAAAGTTATAGAGTTTTGACCGCTATCTCGCGAAATTGACCACTGTGCGGCGGGATTCGGTCGTTATTAACCTATTGTCGTTAAAAACGATACTATCTTTTTGGAACCTTCTTCTTTGTAACCGGCATTAATTATTTCGGCTGTACTTGAATATTAATGCCATTTCCAACTCTGATGGAGAACCATTTACGGAACTTTATAGGCTAGTACTTCATTTTCGAAAGTGGTCAGGTAAAATATCAACAAAATGCTGTAGTTGAGGAAGTATTTTTATACCCTCCACCTTAGGATGGGGGTATGTATATCCACATTGTCATTCCATTTGTAACACCTTGAAATATTCGTCGGAGACCCCAAGAATATATATATTCTGTGTCGCGGTAAAATTCTAAGACGATCTAGCCATGTCCGTCTGCAGACAGGCATGTCTGTCTGTTGAAAGCACGCTAGCTGCCGAAATGAGCTAAGAGCTTCAAATTTTCCATAAATTTGTCTCATGGTTTCAGATCGCTTGGTATTGAAAGCGAAATCGGCCCAGAGGGAACATTTTTTACCTAACAAGGAGTGATATTTAGATTATCTATGCAAAAATGGATAAAAAATCGCAATTTTCCTAATATCGTGTGTAATGTCGACAGCCACTACTCTGCCGGTACTCACTTTTGGCATAAAATTTGCGAAGTGATTTCAAATCGCAAAATCGATTGTTTAACAATATTCATTAAAAATATTACTTTAAAAAAAGGCTTACTTGTTTTGATAAATCCCTAAGGTATCGTTTTTTAATACGTTCTGTTTTTAATTGAAGAAAGAAATAACACTTAAAATAAACGCAAGCGTCATTTTCATTTTAAAGGTTTTTTATTTTTCTTTATATATACAGAGAACACAGGTTTTTGATAGAAAAAAAAAACATATGTTCACACTTTTCGAAAAAGTATCAAAACGCGTGAACAGAAGAACAGGGTAAAATAATTTTGGCGATTAGCAAATCGCAAGTGATTTGACAATCGCGTGATTTTCAGAACATGCACGAATGTTGTATACACTCCTTTGTGGAGGGTATATAAGATTCGGTCCGGTCGAACTGTGGAACAAATTTAATAAAATTATTTTTTACAGAAATGACAAATATTTTAAATTAAGGTTTTTAGTTGTTTAGAAAAATATCGATTTCTTAAAAACCTCAACATCCAAAATCTTTTATGGATAATATGGATAAAATTTCAATTTTCGTTGAAGGTGCATTAAAAATTTTTACTCTCAGTTTGGGAATATGAGTCATATAACACATGCTTATAACTTAAAATAAAGGTACTTTTTTATTTTTAATAGCTAACATTTTAACGATTCTTTTGACAGAGAACGCATGACTCATATCAAACTGTTTTGCCATTTTTGTTCAGTATCGTTTGGCAAATCATCATGGAAAGACTCACACCACAACAGCGTCTCGAAATTGTTCAGCTGCATGACGAAAAACAGCGAAGAGAATACAACAGCTTGGCTTGTCGTATTCAACAACTTGGAGTATTCTACGTAAGGATATCGATCTTAGAGCGTACAAAATTCAACCTGTGCAAGAATTGAATATTTTTATACACTCCACGAGAGTATTATGTCTTTGTGCATTTATTTGCAACACCCAAAAGGAAGGGATATAGACCAATTGTTATTGTTGTTATACCGATCGACTTTTTAGCAATGTCCGTCTGTCTGTATGTCCATCTATTCTTGTAATCACGATACAGGTCGCAATTGTAGCCAGAACCAAATGAAACTTTGCACAATGAAGTTTTTCGGGACAAGTACGAACGCTATTTAATTTGAAGAAAATCGGTTCAGATTTAGTTATAGCCCCAATATGAATTTCACTCCCGATTTGACTCTTTTCACTCTAGATACCACATATTTTAACAGATTTTCTTCAAAATTGGCAAAACATCTTATAATTTCAACTACAAACACCTGTATTGAAAATGTGTTAGATCGGTTCAAATTTATATATAGCTCCCATACAAATTTCGCTCCCGATTTGACTTTTTCCGCTCTAAAAACCACATATTGTATCAGATTGCCTTTAGATTTGGCAAAACATCTTATCTTTAAACTAGGAACGCACGCCTATGTGAAAATAGGTCAGATCGGTTCAGATTTTTATATAGCTCCGATTCAAATTTCGCTCTCGATCTGTCTTTTTCTGGTCTAGAAATCACATATTTTTACAGATCTTCTTCAAATTTGCCATATATATTATATTTCAACTAGAAACACCCATGGTGAAAATGGGTCAGATCGGTTCAGATTTACATGTAGCTCCCATACAATTTTCGCTCCCGGATTGACTTTTTCCGCCCCAGAAACCACGTATTTTCACAGAATTTCTTCAAAATGAGCATAACAGGTTTACTTGAACTGAAAGAACTTATTGTGAAAGTTAGTCACTTCATTCCATGTCTGGATATAGCCCCGATACAATTATTCTTCTCGATTTGACAAATTGGACCAAGTCATATTAGCCTATGATTAAGAAACACACAAAAAAATTTCCCGTTTTCACTTTTCTACCGAACTGAATTGTATTCGGATAGAAAGTGGAGGGTATCATATAGTCGGTCCCGCCCGACTTTAGCCTTTCCTTACTTGTTTATATTTAAACTGATTATAAAACCATTTTAAAATATTAAATTGCAAATGATTTTGACAACCCGTATGGATGTTATGCCAGTTTTATTGTAACCAAAGTTTATGCCACTTTGTGTGGGAGGTACTAGAAGGGGTGTAACCCCCAAAAAGCATTGCTAAATATAAAATTTTACATTATTCCGGTCATCAGTATAGAAGTTACGTAGGTTTGCGTAATTTGTGTGGGAGGTACTGTAAGGGGCGTGGCAAAACCCGTCGTATATATCAATCCTGTTTTATGGTTACGAATGAGGGAAAGGTATGTCAATGTTTTCTCCTATTGCAGCGGATACGTACGCATGTTTTTTTTCTAAAAATTGGAATTTATTTAAGAATTTGACACTAACATCCGCCATAACATTCAATTTTTAGTAATTAATATTTAATATTAATTTATTATTAATACTTAATAATACTTGAAATATGCATTACATTATTTAACATATTTTGGGTTTCTTAACACCGAATAAGTGAGCAACAACAATTGTTTATATGTGGTGTAGCCAATATAATAGGCCTGTTCGATAGGGCTTACTAGCTTAAAGTAAAGAGACTTGATAAGGTGATAACATTTTTATTTAAATAAGTCACAGATATTTTTGCAAAAAAAATCAATTTGAAAAGAAAGTAAAACAATTGCCAGGAAATATCCATTTCATTGAAGGGATGTTTGTGGATAAATTTATTACATTTTTACTACACTTAACAAACGATTACTATTTATTTTTGCATCCCTGCATGACACCTAAAACATCCCGAATGAATTTATTGCATACTTTTAAGCGCACACCCTAACGTTCTCGAGATGCATACTTTCAGCTGTGCTGTCGCACGATAACCTTTCATCTCAAAGTTTACAAATACAACACTTGCTTCTTTCATATCTTCATCTTTAAAAAGTAATAAGAAGCACAATTTGTTTCAACCACTCCCCTTCCCTGTAGTCGAAACTCGACTCGTTCACTTAAATGTCAATCCTTTTTTTTCGTCAGCAGGATTACAAAAAAATCCTCACACACAGCATAAAGTGTGAAAGAATATCATTCACTGTGTCTGCCTGCGAGGCAAACAAATTTAAAATGTTTTGTGATTTTTCCCCTCTCGCTCTCTCTCTCCCACCCCTCGTTCTTATCACAAACGTCAACACAGACAAATTCAAAACGTTCATGTTCAAATAAACTTATTTCAGCTGCTTCCGTGGCAATAGTGCTGCTGTCGATAGGTTCAAAAGCTACTCCCGATGGTGGAACACCGCCATCGTTATGCATTTATTGATCGATTTGCCTGCCTGTCTGTCAGTCTTTACCATGGAGCAGCGAGTCGCGAAGGGAGGGATAACGATGAATATTTCTTCATGGTGCTGTGGAAGTTTCGCCAAGTAAATTTATCACTCTGATGAAGCCTATTCAAGGGGGGAGGCGGCGGTGCCAAAGTGTAGTTGTGAAAAGATTTTGTCATATTGAAACGAATGAGTCTTTTTTGTTCTTGTCTCTAGTGCTGCTGCAAAATGTATTTTGTTATGAGCAAGAGTTTGTAAATTCTTGGGAAAATGCTATGAATGAAAAATTAAGTTTGCGAGATTGTTTTCCGTTTACTTCTTTATTGGTGTGAAAAGTTAAAATGTTTTGTCTAAAAGTATGCTACAGACAGGCGATTAAGTGACTGCCAAAAGTAGACAGTTGGGTTGGGCGGCGATAATAAATAGGCTTTGCTATTTGTGAAAACTAATTAGGAATAAACTTGATAATTAATATTTGAAAGCACATTTAACAAATTGAATTAATTGTAATTTTTAATTTCTTTTATTTCAGGTAAGCGGCGTAATTATGAAAACCAAGATCGCTTAGAAAACGGTCTCTTTTATGTAAGTTTAACAGTTGTAAGAATAATAAAAAATCCAAAAATTCGAAATTCTAAATCGAAGATAGAATATAGAAGATAGAATATAGAAGATAGAATATAGAAGATAGAAGATAGAAGATAGAAGATAGAAGATAGAAGATAGAAGATAGAAGATAGAAGATAGAAGATAGAAGATAGAAGATAGAAGATAGAAGATAGAAGATAGAAGATAGAAGATAGAAGATAGAAGATAGAAGATAGAAGATAGAAGATAGAAGATAGAAGATAGAAGATAGAAGATAGAAGATAGAAGATAGAAGATAGAAGATAGAAGATAGAAGATAGAAGATAGAAGATAGAAGATAGAAGATAGAAGATAGAAGATAGAAGATAGAAGATAGAAGATAGAAGATAGAAGATAGAAGATAGAAGATAGAAGATAGAAGATAGAAGATAGAAGATAGAAGATAGAAGATAGAAGATAGAAGATAGAAGATAGAAGATAGAAGATAGAAGATAGAAGATAGAAGATAGAAGATAGAAGATAGAAGATAGAAGATAGAAGATAGAAGATAGAAGATAGAAGATAGAAGATAGAAGATAGAAGATAGAAGATAGAAGATAGAAGATAGAAGATAGAAGATAGAAGATAGAAGATAGAAGATAGAAGATAGAAGATAGAAGATAGAAGATAGAAGATAGAAGATAGAAGATAGAAGATAGAAGATAGAAGATAGAAGATAGAAGATAGAAGATAGAAGATAGAAGATAGAAGATAGAAGATAGAAGATAGAAGATAGAAGATAGAAGATAGAAGATAGAAGATAGAAGATAGAAGATAGAAGATAGAAGATAGAAGATAGAAGATAGAAGATAGAAGATAGAAGATAGAAGATAGAAGATAGAAGATAGAAGATAGAAGATAGAAGATAGAAGATAGAAGATAGAAGATAGAAGATAGAAGATAGAAGATAGAAGATAGAAGATAGAAGATAGAAGATAGAAGATAGAAGATAGAAGATAGAAGATAGAAGATAGAAGATAGAAGATAGAAGATAGAAGATAGAAGATAGAAGATAGAAGATAGAAGATAGAAGATAGAAGATAGAAGATAGAAGATAGAAGATAGAAGATAGAAGATAGAAGATAGAAGATAGAAGATAGAAGATAGAAGATAGAAGATAGAAGATAGAAGATAGAAGATAGAAGATAGAAGATAGAAGATAGAAGATAGAAGATAGAAGATAGAAGATAGAAGATAGAAGATAGAAGATAGAAGATAGAAGATAGAAGATAGAAGATAGAAGATAGAAGATAGAAGATAGAAGATAGAAGATAGAAGATAGAAGATAGAAGATAGAAGATAGAAGATAGAAGATAGAAGATAGAAGATAGAAGATAGAAGATAGAAGATAGAAGATAGAAGATAGAAGATAGAAGATAGAAGATAGAAGATAGAAGATAGAAGATAGAAGATAGAAGATAGAAGATAGAAGATAGAAGATAGAAGATAGAAGATAGAAGATAGAAGATAGAAGATAGAAGATAGAAGATAGAAGATAGAAGATAGAAGATAGAAGATAGAAGATAGAAGATAGAAGATAGAAGATAGAAGATAGAAGATAGAAGATAGAAGATAGAAGATAGAAGATAGAAGATAGAAGATAGAAGATAGAAGATAGAAGATAGAAGATAGAAGATAGAAGATAGAAGATAGAAGATAGAAGATAGAAGATAGAAGATAGAAGATAGAAGATAGAAGATAGAAGATAGAAGATAGAAGATAGAAGATAGAAGATAGAAGATAGAAGATAGAAGATAGAAGCCGGAGGATAGAAGATAGAGATGGGCGCGACTCACGTGAATTGAGTGAATCATGTGATTCACGCGTGAATCAGGCGTGATCGTGAGCAAAATTTATTTTACTCACGTGATCGTGTGTGAACGTGAGGAACGAAAAAATGTTCGTGCGTGAATGTGCGTGAGTCTTATTTCTGCGTGAGTCACGTGATTTTTGCGTGATTCGCACATATTTATTCGTATTTTTCTCTCATTTTATTATTTATTTCTCCCGTCTTTACCCTCATATCTTTTCATTGTTAGTTGAGTATTTTCAATTAGATTTACGTGTATACATAGGTTTTAACTATAATACATGCGCGCGAACAAAGTCAAATTAAATACTTTTTCGTGGAATGGGAACTTTAGGAATATTTATATATTTTTTAAATATATATACACCCGGCAAAAAAATTGGAAGTACTTCCGCAGGAAGCACATTTTAATCGAATCTCAAAATCTAAATGCGCATTTTACCGCTTTTGAGGAGTTCTTTTAAACAACTTCCAAAAAAGTCGATAATATGTTAATATACCGTAACATTTTACGAATAACATTTTCGCAAGTGAATAGGAATGAATTTTTAGTATGGGGACACAGAGGTAAGGTGTCCACTTTGCACACTGAAGGTCTCGGGTTCGATGCGTGGCTCGGAAAAAAAAACTTTTTTGTTATTTTTTTAAATAAACATGTCTAATTTTGTAAATTTTAACTATTTAAAATTTTTTGCTTTCAAAAATACAGATTTATTGCTTAATTAATGTACTTCAAATATTTAATTTTTTATTAGTATTAATACTACATAATATTAATAAAATTAAGTAGTCTTAATTTATTTAATCAAAAATCACTCACGCGCCCATCTCTAATAGATTTTGAATTTTCAATTTTCAATTCTCAATTTTCAATTTTCAATTTTCAATTTTCAATTTTCAATTTTCAATTTTCAATTTTCAATTTTCAATTTTCAATTTTCAATTTTCAATTTTCAATTTTCAATTTTCAATTTTCAAATGATACTGAGTGGAACATTATTGCAAGTAAATCAAATGGCACAAATGAACTATTCAATAACATATGGGGAAATCTACAAAATAGTCCGATTTCAATTTTGAAAAATTAAAAATTTCAAATTAGAGGCACACGTTTTATTTTAGCGTCAACTTGTTAAAAATACATTAATTATAAATAATGTGCTCGCGTGCATCACTTTTTTCAAGTGCTGAAGAAGTTATAATCGGATTGTCCCTTTTGGTTCTATTGCAAGTTTAGCGTCACGTTTTATTTTAGCGTCAACTTGTTAAAAATACTTTAAATATAAATAATGTGCTCGAGTGCATCATTTTTTTCAAGTGCTGAAGAAGTTATAATCGGATTGTCCCTTTTGGTTCTATTGCAAGTTAAGCCTGAAAACCCTATGAAAATCAACAAAATTTAACCTAAAATGGCTCTCGGTACCAAAATAATAATTCGATCTATTTAGCACTTACACAAATTATTAGTAGTACCCATATTCACCGATCACACAGGGTTGCCACCAGTTATTTTTCAAACTGCGGATGTGCTCTTCAAAAAATATGAAATTTCATGATCTGCACGCATCGACCTGATGATGTTCGTACTGTCATAATCTCCTTGTCGCTGAAGGCACACCAAATCGTCCGGTCGCCTTTTGTTAGTATCTCTGTCGTTTATAATCCAATATTAAAAAATTTGCAATTACGTTCACGCTGAAAGCGCAAAAAAGAAAATTGTATCAATTTTCGTTTTATGCAAAAACAGAGTGACAGATTTTGAAGAGCTATCATTTATTTCTCAGTGATGGCACACGCCCTTTTCAACATATAGAAGATTCCGCAACATCATTACTATCATCCACAAAAAGATCAGAATGATTTTCTCTTATGCTGAAAAAGTTATAGCCAAAAGAGTTGAACAACTCCCGAAAGTTACAAGCAAAAATAGGGTAAATTAGGGTAGACCTTAGCTCAGTAGACTACATTAACAGCATAATTTTAAAACTTTAGGATGTTGGCGAGGTTAAACTCGTCGTTTTGAAAATTATGACACTCTCAGAAATATTATATATTGCTCTTAAAGCGGTTAGAAGCCTGAGTGACATGGAATCGTACTATACCGTAGATTTGCCCATATATAACAAATTTAATGAAATATACAAAAAATCTGAAGAATCAAACAAAACAAAAATAAGAAAAAGAAATCAATACCAATGGCTCAACGAAGACATTCTAAAATGTTGTGATATTAGGGATAAACTACATAAAAAATGGTTAAAAAATAAAAACAATGAATTAAATAAAAAAATATATAAAACTTTTAGTAATAAGTTAAATAAAAAAATAATAAATGCAAAGAATACGTATAATTTCAAGCAGTTTTTGGAAAACAGAAATAATATCCGTGAAACGTGGCAGTTAATAAACCAAATTACAGGGAAAAAAATTGAAAATATTGATGAAACAATTAAAAGAAACTTTATGTGTGAAAATATGAGTGAAGTTGTAGACAAATTTGCGCAACAATTCAACCAAAACGTTTTAAATACGGTTCACGAATGTAAAATAAAAACAATCATAAACCCACAAATAAATGTTCAAAACACTATGTACATAGACTATACAAACGAGTTAGAAGTTTACAATATTCTAACATCACTAAATACCAGAAAATGTGAAGGAATAGACGGTATAAGGTCTATAGACTTAAAAACAGTTCTGAACGTCTTTCACCAATACTGACTATGCTAATCAATAATAGTATACGCGAATCAACTGTCCCAGATTTACCAAAAACCTCTATAATACGTCCAATTTTCAAAAATGGTAACAAATCTGAGTACAGCAATTATAGACCGATCGCTATATTATCAACAATTGAAAAAATCCTGGAGGAGATAGTGGTAAGACGATTAAACAATTTTCTTACCAAATACAACATTATAAATAAAAGCCAATATGGATTCCAGAAGGGAAAAAACATTAATCAGCTACTTGGAAACTTCTCCAATTACATAAATCAAGAACTAAGTAAACAAAATAACTGCCTTGTCCTTTTCATAGACTTTAGCAAGGCATTTGATACATTGTCACACGCCAATCTAAAGGCTCAAAATTAGGACCAATTCTTTACATCATATATGCTAACGACATGGTAAAGACATTAACCGACAGCACTGCATTCACGTATGCAGATGACACCGCCATAATTGTATCTCATAAATGCATACGCACTGCTGAACGAAGAATGCAAAAAGAATTAGATACAATTACCAGATAGTGTCACGATAGCGGCTTAGTAATAAACGCAACGAAAACTAAAGTAATGCATATAAGACCTCGGCATATACCACACGCGAACATCTCTCTTACGTTTCACAACACGGACTGTCTACACAAAAAATTTAACAATAGGGACAACTCAACTACTGAGGAATCTTGCAAGACACAAATTGAGCTAGTTGAGACATACAAATACCTGGGAGTACATTTGGATATAAAATTCAAATGGAAAACGCACAAAAAGCTTCGTAAAACGGCCTATGCATTATACCATCTGAGCAACTGCTCCCCTTACTTCGTGCTAAAGCAGGCTTATTTTGCTCTAGCAGAATCATACTTGAGGCACGGAATAACAGCTTGGGGCAACGCGGCATATTGCAGAACGCTCCAATTAGCCCAGGACAGACTCGTGAAGTTACTGAACAAAAATTATCAACGTACCAAAAATTATCTACGACAGTCAGAACCAAATTCGAACAGTCACCAAATAATGAATAGTCACCAAATAATGAATATCGATAACCAAACCAACAATGCGAACATAAGCGAACTAACAACATCACAGAATACAAACACACTTAAAAAATTATACAAAGATCTACAAATCCTCAACATAAAAGATTTATACAACACAACAATATCAAAAGAATTTTTCAACAACACAAATTATCTTCAACGAATAGATCACCAACAAAACACAAGAAGAAAGGCACAAGGACGATACATAATTCCAAAGTACAAAAATGATTACGGAAAATATTCTCTTGCCGTCACAATACCATCAACGCTGAACCAACTGCCGCTGAACATTCTGGATATTAGTAATCCAATAAGCAGAAATAAATCAATCAAAAAATATTTCTTGAATAAATCTTAGGTTTATATCCATTTAAAATTTTAATATTTCTAAATTTCAAAAATCAATGAATATTTATTTATCAAAAACAATATGTATATATACAGTTAGTATTAATTTAGCCTGCAGACAAGCCACAATGGCTTCGCGGGTCTTGTAATAAACTAAATTGTAAATCTATATATTACACAATAAATGAATTAAAAAAAATTTCAATTTTCAATTTTCAATTTTCAATTTTCAATTTTCAATTTTCAATTTTCAATTTTCAATTTTCAATTTTCAATTTTCAATTTTCAATTTTCAATTTTCAATTTTCAATTTTCAATTTTCAATTTTCAATTTTCAATTTTCAATTTTCAATTTTCAATTTTCAATTTTCAATTTTCAATTTTCAATTTTCAATTTTCAATTTTCAATTTTCAATTTTCAATTTTCAATTTTCAATTTTCAATTTTCAATTTTCAATTTTCAATTTTCAATTTTCAATTTTCAATTTTCAATTTTCAATTTTCAATTTTCAATTTTCAATTTTCAATTTTCAATTTTCAATTTTCAATTTTCAATTTTCAATTTTCAATTTTCAATTTTCAATTTTCAATTTTCAATTTTCAATTTTCAATTTTCAATTTTCAATTTTCAATTTTCAATTTTCAATTTTCAATTTTCAATTTTCAATTTTCAATTTTCAATTTTCAATTTTCAATTTTCAATTTTCAATTTTCAATTTTCAATTTTCAATTTTCAATTTTCAATTTTCAATTTTCAATTTTCAATTTTCAATTTTCAATTTTCAATTTTCAATTTTCAATTTTCAATTTTCAATTTTCAATTTTCAATTTTCAATTTTCAATTTTCAATTTTCAATTTTCAATTTTCAATTTTCAATTTTCAATTTTCAATTTTCAATTTTCAATTTTCAATTTTCAATTTTCAATTTTCAATTTTCAATTTTCAATTTTCAATTTTCAATTTTCAATTTTCAATTTTCAATTTTCAATTTTCAATTTTCAATTTTCAATTTTCAATTTTCAATTTTCAATTTTCAATTTTCAATTTTCAATTTTCAATTTTCAATTTTCAATTTTCAATTTTCAATTTTCAATTTTCAATTTTCAATTTTCAATTTTCAATTTTCAATTTTCAATTTTCAATTTTCAATTTTCAATTTTCAATTTTCAATTTTCAATTTTCAATTTTCAATTTTCAATTTTCAATTTTCAATTTTCAATTTTCAATTTTCAATTTTCAATTTTCAATTTTCAATTTTCAATTTTCAATTTTCAATTTTCAATTTTCAATTTTCAATTTTCAATTTTCAATTTTCAATTTTCAATTTTCAATTTTCAATTTTCAATTTTCAATTTTCAATTTTCAATTTTGAATTTTGAATTTTGAATTTTGAATTTTGAATTTTGAATTTTGAATTTTGAATTTTGAATTTTGAATTTTGAATTTTGAATTTTGAATTTTGAATTTTGAATTTTGAATTTTGAATTTTGAATTTTGAATTTTGAATTTTGAATTTTGAATTTTGAATTTTGAATTTTGAATTTTGAATTTTGAATTTTGAATTTTGAATTTTGAATTTTGAATTTTGAATTTTGAATTTTGAATTTTGAATTTTGAATTTTGAATTTTGAATTTTGAATTTTGAATTTTGAATTTTGAATTTTGAATTTTGAATTTTGAATTTTGAATTTTGAATTTTGAATTTTGAATTTTGAATTTTGAATTTTGAATTTTGAATTTTGAATTTTGAATTTTGAATTTTGAATTTTGAATTTTGAATTTTGAATTTTGAATTTTGAATTTTGAATTTTGAATTTTGAATTTTGAATTTTGAATTTTGAATTTTGAATTTTGAATTTTGAATTTTGAATTTTGAATTTTGAATTTTGAATTTTGAATTTTGAATTTTGAATTTTGAATTTTGAATTTTGAATTTTGAATTTTGAATTTTGAATTTTGAATTTTGAATTTTGAATTTTGAATTTTGAATTTTGAATTTTGAATTTTGAATTTTGAATTTTGAATTTTGAATTTTGAATTTTGAATTTTGAATTTTGAATTTTGAATTTTGAATTTTGAATTTTGAATTTTGAATTTTGAATTTTGAATTTTGAATTTTGAATTTTGAATTTTGAATTTTGAATTTTGAATTTTGAATTTTGAATTTTGAATTTTGAATTTTGAATTTTGAATTTTGAATTTTGAATTTTGAATTTTGAATTTTGAATTTTGAATTTTGAATTTTGAATTTTGAATTTTGAATTTTGAATTTTGAATTTTGAATTTTGAATTTTGAATTTTGAATTTTGAATTTTGAATTTTGAATTTTGAATTTTGAATTTTGAATTTTGAATTTTGAATTTTGAATTTTGAATTTTGAATTTTGAATTTTGAATTTTGAATTTTGAATTTTGAATTTTGAATTTTGAATTTTGAATTTTGAATTTTGAATTTTGAATTTTGAATTTTGAATTTTGAATTTTGAATTTTGAATTTTGAATTTTGAATTTTGAATTTTGAATTTTGAATTTTGAATTTTGAATTTTGAATTTTGAATTTTGAATTTTGAATTTTGAATTTTGAATTTTGAATTTTGAATTTTGAATTTTGAATTTTGAATTTTGAATTTTGAATTTTGAATTTTGAATTTTGAATTTTGAATTTTGAATTTTGAATTTTGAATTTTGAATTTTGAATTTTGAATTTTGAATTTTGAATTTTGAATTTTGAATTTTGAATTTTGAATTTTGAATTTTGAATTTTGAATTTTGAATTTTGAATTTTGAATTTTGAATTTTGAATTTTGAATTTGAATTTTGAATTTTGAATTTTGAATTTTGAATTTTGAATTTTGAATTTTGAATTTTGAATTTTGAATTTTGAATTTTGAATTTTGAATTTTGAATTTTGAATTTTGAATTTTGAATTTTGAATTTTGAATTTTGAATTTTGAATTTTGAATTTTGAATTTTGAATTTTGAATTTTGAATTTTGAATTTTGAATTTTGAATTTTGAATTTTGAATTTTGAATTTTGAATTTTGAATTTTGAATTTTGAATTTTGAATTTTGAATTTTGAATTTTGAATTTTGAATTTTGAATTTTGAATTTTGAATTTTGAATTTTGAATTTTGAATTTTGAATTTTGAATTTTGAATTTTGAATTTTGAATTTTGAATTTTGAATTTTGAATTTTGAATTTTGAATTTTGAATTTTGAATTTTGAATTTTGAATTTTGAATTTTGAATTTTGAATTTTGAATTTTGAATTTTGAATTTTGAATTTTGAATTTTGAATTTTGAATTTTGAATTTTGAATTTTGAATTTTGAATTTTGAATTTTGAATTTTGAATTTTGAATTTTGAATTTTGAATTTTGAATTTTGAATTTTGAATTTTGAATTTGAATTTTGAATTTTGAATTTTGAATTTTGAATTTTGAATTTTGAATTTTGAATTTTGAATTTGAATTTTGAATTTTGAATTTTGAATTTTGAATTTTGAATTTTGAATTTTGAATTTTGAATTTTGAATTTTGAATTTTGAATTTGAATTTGAATTTTGAATTTTGAATTTTGAATTTTGAATTTTGAATTTTGAATTTTGAATTTTGAATTTTGAATTTTGAATTTTGAATTTTGAATTTTGAATTTTGAATTTTGAATTTTGAATTTTGAATTTTGAATTTTGAATTTTGAATTTTGAATTTTGAATTTTGAATTTTGAATTTTGAATTTTGAATTTTGAATTTTGAATTTTGAATTTTGAATTTTGAATTTTGAATTTTGAATTTTGAATTTTGAATTTTGATTTTGAATTTTGAATTTGAATTTTGAATTTGAATTTTGAATTTTGAATTTTGAATTTTGAATTTTGAATTTTGAATTTTGAATTTGAATTTTGAATTTTGATTTTGAATTTTGAATTTGAATTTTGAATTTTGAATTTTGAATTTTGAATTTTGAATTTTGAATTTTGAATTTTGAATTTTGAATTTTGAATTTGAATTTTGAATTTTGAATTTTGAATTTTGAATTTGAATTTTGAATTTTGAATTTTGAATTTGAATTTTGAATTTTGAATTTTGAATTTGAATTTTGAATTTTGAATTTTGAATTTTGAATTTTGAATTTTGAATTTTGAATTTTGAATTTTGAATTTTGAATTTTGAATTTGAATTTTGAATTTTGAATTTTGATTTTGAATTTTGAATTTTGAATTTTGAATTTTGAATTTTGAATTTTGAATTTTGAATTTTGAATTTGAATTTTGAATTTTGAATTTTGAATTTTGAATTTTGAATTTTGAATTTGAATTTTGAATTTTGAATTTTGAATTTTGAATTTTGAATTTTGAATTTGAATTTTTGAATTTGAATTTTGAATTTTGAATTTTGAATTTTGAATTTTGAATTTAGAAATCGAAATTAAAAAATCAAAATTCTAAATTCGATGCCGAGTTTTAGGAGAGCCTATTGTGGAATATATTTAGGCTTGCGATGCTATCAACAATTAAAGCATATTTTTGGGAGTAAAAGAGGGTGAAGCTTCCAGTCTTCACGATAATATACTGTGGCGATTACCTCTGGACAAATTGTTAGCGCTGCAGAATAAATTAGAACAATTCCACATTGTGTTAACCTTCTGCTCTTCCCAACTCCTAAGCCTAATGATGTGCTCTGAAATATCATTGTTGCCATGAATGAAAGCAGCCATTGCCAATAACACGTCTCAACAATAATAAATAATGCTACATTTACAATAACATTCAATCATTCTCCTCAGACTCAGTTCTAAGATTTTCAACACAAGGTATGTCTCTCAGGATGTGCTCCTTAAGGTATGCTTCATTAATATTTCATCCTTATCGACGGCAACACACACACACACATACAGTCAGTCACAATAATTCATTACTTATCGTTGTTATATTTACGTACGTCGTACGAAATTATCGTAATGTAATACAGAAATTTACATTTAAATTAATGCTTTTTAATAATTTCAACACATTTGGCATTAATCTTATTGTGAAAGCATCAATGCATTCAACCGACAGCATTTAATTTTCCCATACATTAATTCTGAGCTGTATCTGGGTCTGATTCTTTGCCACTCGATGATGTCGACGATGATGCTGATGTGCTGGCTGTGTGTGGTGGCATCATAAAACGTTACCTAGTGCAATTTACAAGAGAAACAGAAATTTATATGAATTGAAATGATAAAACAGCCACAGACAGAAGGGCGACGATATGTCGTTCTGACAGATTTCACAATTGTCAGTCTTCCTATTCCTGTGTAGCACGTATTTTGATATCCGTCCGTTCGCCCTTCTACCGGCTGTCAGTCATTAAGTTTCGTCCTTCTGTCTGGCTGTGAGTCCTTATACATCCATACATATGTTTGATAACCTGCCTTGTTCGTTCTGAACTTCTCTCATCTCTCACTCTATGTATGTTCGAATTTTATCATCATCTTCCATATAATTTTTATGTTTGTTTGTTTGCATGTTTGTACTTTATTCATATTTTCATATTTTGTTGTATGCCTTTGTTATGGGTTTTAATTTAATTACGTTTTTGTAATTATCATACTTTTGTCAAACAATTATACAGTATATCACAGCAGCTCTATCTCACGTACACACATATGTCGCATTGCTTTCGTCCAGTGGCGGAAAGCAGGGTTTTGAGCAAGATATTCGAAAGGCCTTTATGGGAAGCATGATGGCTGTACCACCCCTTTAACTAGTCATTTAAAGATAGTTTTTAGGAAAGATGTGTGGAACTTAAGAACCTGAATTTCTGCATTGAAAGGCCTTCTAGAAGCACTTCAAGAGGATATAAAGAACCAGATAGAGAAACGCTGGAAAAGTTTATTTTCGTTTTTCATTTCATTTTTTCGTTTCTGGAGTGCAAATTTGAAATCCAATTTTTATTTATGTTTCACAGATAGAGTCCTGACTTTTTGGAACAAGTTGGCAATAAAATACAAATATTTACAGATTTCAATTACATTGTGGTTCAAAATGTTTCTAGCCATTACAGTGAATTTAACGTAGAATATTTTTTCCCTTCACACCACCCCCAATTCACAAGAAGTACCAAAATTATCTTAAAATAATAAATAATTCCTTGTTTAATAACCAAATTGGTACAGATATTTTATTTATGTATATTGCAGCAACTACTTTCTTTAGTTCAATGACTTATAGTGAAAATTGACGTAGAGTATTTTTCCCCTCACACCTCCCTCCTAAAATTCAGTTTTGAGGGGCTAAACTGTCTCAGAAAACAAATTCGGAAAAAGCACGAAATTGAGCCTAAAATAATTTTTAGTTTTGACTTATTTCATTCGAGGTCAATTTGAGTTTTAGTGTATTCACAAACATATAGTAGAATTTAATGGCAAATATTTTCTAGAACATTTTGACCCGTTAAACCCTGTTCTAGGTGTGTTGTGTACCCTTTCTCACAAAAGCGACCAAAAATACCCTTATAGTGTTATGCTGGAGGGTTAAAATGTTCCACAAAAATATTCCTCGTAATGTTTTAAATAATATTGCTGAACACATCCTATACTTAAAATGTAAGGATCACAATGTTTCCTATATCAATTCATAATAAGAATGTGGGAAAAGTGAAATACTGACCTCTGAAATGACCAAAACTTTCAAAACACCGATACACGTCTATTTTTTTCTTATCCCTCTATCAGAATCCATTGTCATAAACTTGTTCGTTTTTGTGAGTTCACCAGTGTTATAAATAAATTTGAGCAGCTTCAAGTGATCTGAACTCAATACTCATTTTGTGACCGAATACTACCATCATATACTCAAACTGACAATGGATAAATCAAACAGCTTTGTCTTAATATATAATTTTCTTCTTAAGTTAAACATTATTCCAATTGCAGATGAAATTGACGATTTTACGTATTTTATATGCACATCCCATTTTAATTTAGTTTTTAGTTTCAATTACTTAATCTTCCCTAAAAAAATCTCATCTGCAAAAATGTCATTATTTATGATTATTGTTCAACGGTCGATATCTTAATAATTTTATCCAGCCAAGGCTCACAAATTTGAAAAATAAAGCAAAATCGTTTTATTTTTTTCCATTAGTCTATGGGATTATATCCTTATAGATTTGCTTAAAACTAAAAGTAATATACAATAGGATGGGTCACGAAAATAAATTGCTGCGTTCACCAACCAGATATT
Source organism: Polietes domitor (assembly GCA_947397865.1). Lineage (NCBI taxonomy): Eukaryota > Metazoa > Arthropoda > Insecta > Diptera > Muscidae > Polietes > Polietes domitor. The sequence goes on along the minus strand of OX377619.1, from coordinate 152,600,917 downwards.
GTTTACTGATGATCAGGAAAATATTTCGTCACTAGGTCAAGCCGTCCGTGAGATAAATGCTCCTGAGAACATCTAGGACAATTATTTTTTTCCCGTGTAATTGCTTTATGTTGCATTTTGCCAATTTTTTTCTGAAATTATAGCTCTTTAAATATAAATTTTCACGGCTTGATCTAGGAACGAAAAATTTTGCAAAAATTTTCGTGGGGTCACTGGAAATTGTGTTTTCATTTGAATAGATCACTACCAAGCCTAATTCAATCATATTCAATTCATCATTTCAATAACATTATTAAAATTTCAATAAATTTATTAATAGGAAGCCAAAAATGTAAAGCATTTTTTTTTGAATTCCTTCAAGGATCTTAAAATAGTTCCACTACATGAATAATTATTTCTATCCAGAGGAATATTAAAAAGTTCAAAGTATCGGAGTTACCTAGTAGGAAAGTTGAAGTAAATCCTACTAAGGAGTAAAGGAGGACAGTCTAGAAATCCGCAAATTAACTTCCTGTACTTCTGGATCTACCGATTGTGGATTCATGCGGACGGCTTCGAGGAACATATTTTGAACTTCTTGATGCCGCTGCATCGGCGGGTGTCTCAGGTTGCGCCGGCACTAGATGTTTATACTTTGGGTTAGTTTCTAACCAATTTATTAACATTTTGACAGCTTGTGACTGTAAACTCTCATTTGTGTAGCAAACTGCTAAGGCCATTAACACTTTAGAATTATGAGGTTTTAAATCTAATGATCTCTTCAGGGCTGATATACCCTATGGATCCATTTCGTTTTCAGCTTGAGATATTCCCAAGCTTCGGCATTTTCTGGGTCTTTAATTGCAGCCACTTCAAAACATAGAACAGCACTGGGAATATCACCTTTCGCCAAGTATTCCTTTCCTTTTTCCAAAGCATTATCTACGTCTTTCATGGGATTCTCTTCGGCAAATTTGTATTCTTTATATGGATCATAGCTCTCATCAAATTCTGAAAGCCAGGGATGATCAGATTCTTCGGAGATTTTTGCCCATTCGTCTTGCAAGCGTTGCCAGAATTTCTCATTATAGTTGGCAGCAGCCTGCTCATTGTTCTCATTACTGGCCTGATAATCATTGACCCAATCTGCAGGTCTATTTAAGAATGAAACAGATGTACCAGGGCCTTCGTCGAAAAACTCCCTAACGTGTGTCATTTCTTGCTGCCTAGGGTGCATTTGAATCATTGGGTTTGACATTTGACCAAACTCTTTCGACCATTGACCAACTTCATCAATAACTCTAGGGGCAGACTGTAGCAACTGTATTCCCTGTTGGTCAATCTCCCTCATTTCCTGTAACAATGTCTCCATTTGGAAGGACTGAGGTGGTCCAGCAACTTGTCCCAAAAACAAATAATATATAACAACAACAATATATATATAACAACTAACAACATATAATATATAACAACTAACAAATAATATATAAAATTTAGAAATATTCAAGAGAAGATTATTTCCTTCACTCCAAGGGATCTGCAACATCAAAATTATCTACAAATGTCTTAGTGTCATCCGCATAAATTTTATATAATTCATCTTTGGGTAGTATTTTACTCTTTTGAGAATTTAAAATACTTATTCCTCAGAGTCTTAAATATGTCGTCTGTCATGGTAGTTTATAAGATTTTGTCTTCAGTCGTGAAACATCACTTAAAAAAAAACTTTCAATTTTATTGCTGAAACCAGAATTACATTCTGCCAGATTTCTGTCCTGAAAGACACGCGTCACTGCTGACATATTTATCAATTCAGAGGTGCAACAGGAATAATATTTCCATTTGCACTCTTAACATCTTGTCATATTTATAAGGCAACAGATCCAACAGAAGTTGGGTGTAAATAATCTTCTGAAATATTTTATCAATAGATAATAGTAATGCTCTTGGTCTCAATTCTTCTGTTGTATTCACCCGCGCAGTCTTAGGTTTAGGAATAATCTTAGACAGTTAAAACTTTCTCATTCGACCCAACATCTTTTATTTTTCCAAATTGCGGCCCGCATATCAAAGATTCCTCAGAATACAAAAAACTGCCTCATTCGTCCCAGCATCTCTTTAATGTCCCAATTGTCCCTTCATATCAGAGATTCCTCATTTTAAGTGTTCTAGAAGTTGGGTCGACATACTCCTCTTAAGTATTTTATCAATAGATGATAGTAATGCCATTGGTGTGAATTGTATATTAATAATGTGAAGTTGTGGGAATAATCTGATGCAATTTCAGAACGCCTAGGGCTTATTGACAAATTTATCATAGCATTAAAAATATTTGTAATACATGGTAATAACATATAACAACAAATAATTAATAACTTCACCGATATATTGTCATCTCATATGCCTGACCTCAGTAGATATTGATGTACTGTTATTCACTGTATTAATAATTATCTGAATCAAATCATATCCCAAAGATTATCATCAATATGCAATTTGAGAAGATGATTACATAGATATCTCTAATGGCAAGGTATTCTCGATATATTATAACTAGACCGGCATTCCACATCCGTCTTCATCTTACAAAATTATTGTTGAAGATCGATCCTGACAATTCTTTGTTCCTCTTGGTGTGGACTATAAGATAAGCCCTTCCAAAGGGATTGGGTCCGCCTTCGTGAGGTTCAAATTGATTCAGTGTCATCCATTTACTAGTAGCTGGGGCCTCATTGAGGATAATGGTGGTCTCTTTCGTAGGCCTCAGTAATTACGACACTGAAAATGTTCTTTTGGGATATATGTGTAATGTCTGCTTACATAGATTTGAATACATGTCTCTCATGTTTCATGTACCCACCCATCGGGCGAAAACAAACATGGATTTATACAATCACATCCTCGATATTCTTGGCATAGTTGATTTGTGAAATGTGTTATGTTCTGTTCTGTTATGTTATGTGTCATAAGCAGACATATTAATATTAATTGATAGATGAAGAATGACATCAAGTGATGTATTTTTGGAGTGGCTGTTGGCCAACGAAGAAATGCTGAAATGTCTGAAGCATAAAGTTAGTGTAAGAAGAGTGGGTGTCAATATTTGAATATTGGTTAAATTTGAACGTCAACTCTGGTATAGGAGAATTTTTGTACTTCATTCGGTTTTTGATATACATAGAAACAGAATAGAAATGTTTACGGGGAAGAGATACTGAATTCCACCTCGAAGGATCAAATTAACACCTCGCCACCACAATATCGACTTAGCGAAGACGTTAAAGATGATGTGTGGGCCAGTGTTGGCATCCTACACTGAACAAAAATACGAATTCCCGAATGCTAATTTAATTTAGTCAAGACATCGGTGGTCATAAGGGAAGGAAAGTTTAAAACAAGTTATAGGAAAATGCCTTATTTATGTGCAGCAAAGCAGAATGCTTGCTATAAACTCTTATCAAATTAGCATTCGGCTAATTGTTAGCGCTCTGAGTACTGCCGCTGTTAAATTCCATAATCTCAAAGTGTATTACCAAAATATGGGCGGAATGAGATCAAAATCAAATAACGTTTATGCAGCTTCTGTACAATATGAATATGATGTCATTGTATTGGTGGAAACATGTTTGAATGAGGATTTCAAAAGTGAGGAGTTTTTTAATGCTACGCAATACACTGTTTACCGTAAAGACAGAGATTATGGTCGAGCCAATTGCGTAAAAGGAGGTGGGGTGTTTATTGCTGTTAAGAAAATCCTAATTTCGTCAATTTGTATACTTCCCAATAATGATTCATTAATTGAACAACTGTGTGTTTCAATATTGGGTCTTCATGGTAATATTATCTTAGCTGTTTCCTATATTCCGCCTAATAGTTCTGAAATTCTATATGATGGACATGTGAATAACGTTATTGATTTGGCTGACATTCTTGTTAATAGTAAATTAATTGTTGTTGGTGATTTTAATTTGAGTAAAGTTGTTTGGACTTCCGATGAAAGTTCTATGTCTATCGTGCCTTCTAATGTTAATAATTTGTTTGAAATCAATACTATTGATGGTTTCTGCAGTTTGAATTTGATCCAATCAAATAATTTGTTTAACCGGTTAAGGGAAATTTTGGATCTTGGATCAGGATTTATTATAAATGAATGTCTTCACCCTTTTTGCAAATCAGATATGCATCATGTACCTCTTGAAATTACTTTAGAATTTTATTTGTTTGTAAGTGGCAGCCGATTAGGTTTCGACTTTAAAAATTGTAATTTTGAAATTATAAATAAGTGTATTAGTGACGTAAATGGGCTCCAAATTTTTGGAGTTGACAATTTATCAGTTTGCTATGATAGATTTATTGCTGTTATTAATCAAATTTGTTGTTGTAATATTCCTCGTTTGAAGCCCAGAATTCACAAATTGCCCTGGTATACGAAAGGCCTTACGAAATTGAAAAATCAGCGAAATAAATTCTATAAACTTTTTAAAACCACAAATGATTTATACAATAAGTCAATGTATGAACATTATTTAAGGGAGTTCAATTTTCTAAATAAATTTTTGTATAGGCAGTATCTACTTAATTTTGAAAACTATATTAAGAGGAATCCTAAATCATTTTGGTCTTTTATTAATTTCAAAAGAAAAAGCTCGGAATATCCATCTCGAATGATTTTTAATGATAAAATATCTAATTCAACTTCGGAGACTGTTAATTTGTTTGGCGAGTTTTTTAGTAGTAATTTTTCGCCTTACATTTCTTCTGGAAATTCTAATTTACTTTTATCTTCTTCTTTGAATTTTGGAATGCTACAGTTAATTGATGTTGATGTGTTGTGTTAAGTGGAATCACTAAGCTCAAACCTAATTCTAGATTGGATAGTGATGGTATTTGCTCGTTTTTTATAAAAAATTGTTCAAAGTCATTAATTATGCCACTATTATTCCTTTTCAATATGTCATTACAACAAGGTTTCTTCGTTGATGGGTGGACAGTTACTGCTATAACTCCCATTTTCAAATCTGGTGCTAAGAATAATATTTAAATTATAGACCTATTGCCAAATTATGCAACATTTCAAAGATTTTTGAGCATATTGTTTTTGATAAGTTATACTTTGCTGTTAAACATGTTATTTCTCCATGTCCAGCATGGATTTGAGACAGTAGAACGACCCCTGGTTCTACTGTCTCAAATTTGGCGATTTTTCTCAGTACTGAATATCTAGCTTCGAACTTGGCTGTCAAGTTCATACTATATACACTGATTTCACAAAAGCATTTGACAAGGTTTCACATGCTATGTCAATTAAATTGGATTCAATCATATTTACAGGATCGAACCTGTTTTGTTTCTATTGACTCTGTTGATTCGTTTTCTTACAAAGCTACTTCTGGTATTCCCCAAGGCAGTATCTTAGGCCCAATATTGTTCATTTTATTTATTAATGATATATCGTCTTGTGTAAAATGGTCGAACGTTTTATTATACGCTGATGACTTAAAGTTATTTTTGCGAATTAACTCTATTGCAGATGTTTTCCGTCTCCAAAGTGATTTGGACAGAGTTTCGGAATGGAGCTCTAACAACTTTTTGTGTCTTAATATTTCTAAATGTTTTAAAGTTTCTTTTGGCAAATATGGTTTATTACGACTACTTCATTAATAACCTTCAACTTAAATCTGTAGATGAAATAGTTGATTTGGGTGTTGTTTTTGATGCCAAGTTTACGTTTATTAATCATTTAAATGGCATCATTCCTAAAGCATATTCTTTGCTCGCTTTTGTGAAGAGAAATTGTCAGGAATTTTCGGATCCTTATACGGCGAAGTTAATTTTTTCATCTTTAGTCCGTTCAAAGCTGGAATATGTTTGTATTGTTTGGAATCCCTTTTGTGCTAACCATATACATATGTAGAATTGAACGTATTCAAAAAAAATCATGAAGTTTGATCTACGTTCTATTCATTTTACTGAACCTCAACCTTCCTATGTCGATAAATGTAGGCTTATTGGTTTGAAAACCCTCGAGAATAGGAGAACTCTCCTTTCGCAAGTGTTTCTTTTCAAAATTATTTGTGGCTTAGCTGATTGTTCTGAATTACTGGAACTTGTAAATTTTAAAGTTCCTTCTCGCATTCTAAGAAATAATAATGTATTTTTTGTTCCGCTTCATAGATCTAACTATTCTGTATTTGAACCAATCGCTAGGGCTTTGAAAGCGTTTAATCGTATATCTAATTTTAATTTAGATTTTTCGAATTCATTAACTACTTTTTGTAAAATATTAGATTTAATTTATTTTTAGTATTATATTTTAGTCTGTAAGGAATATTGTATTTCCATAGACTGAATAAATAAATTAAATGAAATCTAAATGCCAACTCGAAAACCAAATCTACACTTCATCCCCACCATTCGGCTAATTGTTAGCGTTCCCAATTCCAACTCGAAGGACCAAATCTACACCTCAGCCCCGCCATTCGGCAAATTGTTAGAGTCCTCAATTCCAACTCGAAGGACCAAATCTACACTTCAGCCCCGGCATTCGACTAATTGTTATCGTTCTCAATTCCAAATCGAAGGACCAAATCTACACTTCAGCCCCGTCATTCGGCTAATTGTTAGCGTTCTACACTTCAGCCCCGGCATTCGGCTAATTGTTAGCGCTATCAATTCCAACTCGAAGGACCAAATCTACACTTCAGCCCCGTCATTGATAGCGTTCTCAATTCCAACTCGAACGACCAAATCTACACTTCTGCCCCGGCATTCGGCGAATTGTTAGCGTTCTCAATTCCAAATCGAAGGACCAAATCTACACTTCAGCCCCGTCATTGATAGCGTTCTCAATTCCAACTCGAACGACCAAATCTACACTTCATCCCCGTCATTCGGCTAGTTGTTAGCGTTCTCAATTCCAACTCGAAGAACCAAATCTACACTTCAGCCCCGGCATTCGGCTAATTGTTAGCGTTTCGAATGCCAACTGGAACTACCAAATCTACACTTCAGCCCCGGCATTCGGCTAATTGTTAGCGTTCTCAATTCCAACTCGAAGCACCAAATCTACACTTCAACCCCGGTGAACGGCAACATGGCAACTATTGGGCCTGAGCTACCTGTGCCACTCACTGACTAACTATACAAACAACTATTCCCTGGTTTTCTCTGCGAAAAAACTCTAAGTTTTTAATACTACAAACTGTGGAATACATCAATATTAAACTTTATATTAAACGCAAAACTTTCCTGGTGAAAACCAACACCAGCTGCGGTTAAAAAATTGCAACAACTCCCCAAAGGAAAAGGAAAAATTGTGCAACCGAATGAATATATGTGAGTGTGTGGGGGGGGAGGGAGAGCAAAATAAAACTAAACAGGCAGCAGGAACGAACTGACACCGAAAACAAAGTACAAACACACACAGAGGACACAGAGGAACAAAAACAGGTCTACAATTTCTAAATGGCGTAAAACGAAGCCAAACACATTCGAATAAGAAACGACAACGAAAACCAACGAACGACGACATGACTACGTAGGAAAAACACAATTCCTGCGACTGTCATTTCTGCTCTGGTTTCTTCCATAAAAAAGGATGAAATTTCGAAAAAAAAATAATTTATATGCACGGCACCAACCAAAAAATGCAACGTGTTTCCTTTTTAAGTTGCAAAGTAACACAGCAAGCGGGACGGACTCCTTGCTTCAAAGCCGTGGGGTGTGTGGCAAGCCGATAAGTTGTTCGAAAAGAACTGGGGTGTAGTGCTGAGTGCTGGTGGTGTCATTATTAGATGGCTTTGCTTGCACTTCCCCACATCCACATTCGTTTGTTCGAGAGCTTATTGTCAAGTTTGTATTTTGTTCAAACATACAGGTCGGGTTATTTCAAAGTGCTTTCTTCGTCTTCTTTTGCTTCTTGTGCCAGTTGTCCTGTCCTGTCTCCTTTTTGTGGTGTATAAAGACAAATTTGTTAACTTGTCCATAAAGCCACACACGCCAATACGAACACACATACCTACAGCTATTTTCACATTTTTCTCTATTAGCTAGCTGGCTGGTGTTGTTTGTGATGTGTGTGTGTGTGTGTGTGTCGTCCTGTACGTGTTCTAGCAGGATATTCGATATCGCTTGTTTGGTTATTATTTCTTGTGTCATATACCCTCATACAAAAGTGGTTTTTGTGTTCCGTCCGTATCATGAAAGTCCGCAATAGCAAACACAAGTTGAAAATTGGAAATGAAAGGCAGGAGTTCTTAGCCGGCAGGATGATTCTAGAGAAAACTTTCCCAGAGAATTGCCAATAGGCAACAAGGATAAAGGCCAATAAATTCTAACATGTACCCAGATTTGTTACAATCTTCACATGGACAATCTTGCCTCATCAAAACTCCCTACGCCGACTATGAACTAGGGATCTATAAATCGACTTTCGAATAATCGATTCATCAACTTTTTGGAGGAAAAAGTCGAAATCGACTTTACCATTGCCAAAAGTCGAAAATTCGACTTTTGCTTCAATGAATTTAAGTTATTGAATACCGATTTTACTTTTTTCGGTCTAGAAACACATCCTTTATCCGATTTTCTTCAAATTTTGCATAACAACTAGAAACATCTATACAAAAAGTGGGTAAGATCGGTTCAGATTTATATATCCAATACAAATGTCCCTCGATTTCGTTTTGATTTGGTCTATTCGTCTTTTCATTAATTTGTACTGTCGTCTTTTTATTTATTTGCAACAGTCCAAAAGTCGAGTTTTCAAAAATCGTAAAGTCGACTTTTCATAGATATGCAAAAGTCGAAAATTCGACTTTTTGCTCCAACTATACATACATCCCTACTATGAACGATCGGTCCTTTTTATAGAGTAAAGATTTTTTCTTAATTTTTATTTGAAACACTCAATACGCAGTATGGACAGTAGAAGAGCTATCAGAATATTTTGATACTTCATCTGGCTTAAAGTAGACTTGCCTTTTGTCGTCATTACTATTCGCTTTAAACATGATATTCATGATTACCTTGAGGGAGATTTGCAATACGACAATATCAATATAAGGCTTCTTTTATATGCTGACAATACCGTAATTTCAGTTGTTAATGATGAAGTTCTGCAAAAAAATTACCTTCTATTTGGAGCAGTACTGCAGTAAATGGAATTTAGTTGTCAATACGAGCTAGGATTTGCATTCCCGCGTGAAAAATCCCGTGAATTTTCTTATTTCAGAAAGTTTTAACTATTTCTCGCACATTTTTCACCAAATTTTCACTATAAAATTGTAAAAAAGGTACCAAAATAATATCGCTTTTAATTACATGTGTCAGCTTCGTGATCCACGATCTACCTTAAATACTTGATTGATGAAGTGAATATATATATAGAAAGTTAAAATAATGTTAGTAATAATTCAGTTTCAGAATTTTTGATATCTTTGTGAATAAAGTCCGAAAAAACTTTTCCCCGAATATGCTAATTAATATCTGTGGAGAAATCGTACATGGGTTAAGCTAAAGTAACAACCATGTATTGAAAAATTAAAATATATAAACTTACCTTGCACCATGGATTTCATTCCACAGAGGCTGTTGAAATGCAGTAAATGTTAATTTTTAACGTATCCTAACCAAAAGAAATAAAAATATTGAAAAAATAATTTTATAAATAAATATAAATTTTGAACTGGGATATTGCCCTGGCTCAAGACCATTTTGCATCTATATTTAATAAAATGCAAATTTATTTACAAATGGCATGGTGACATTTATTACTTGACTGCAGACTACCACGAACATGATTTCGACCATGTCAAAAGTCTTTTCAAGTGGCTTCGCAGAGACTTTTCAACATTAAACCCGGCCTCTATAAGGAGATGATTCTCACAAACGAACGAGAAGCACAACTCACTTGCCGAATTTGCGTTTAAAAAATCGCACCAAGTAATAAAGCACACATGCCATCTTACAAGCATCTCATTGAGTTGCATATACTACCATGATCGTGGTAGTCTGCAGGTAAGTAATAAATGTCACCAAGCCATTTTTAAATAAATTTGCATTCTATTAAATATAGATGCAAAATGGTCTTGAGCCAGGACAATATCCCAGTTCAAATCAAATATTGATTACAGACCAAAAAAATACAAACGAAAAAACATAAAAAATATAAAATTTATAATTATTTTAAGTAACGCATAGAAGACAAGGCTACCATTATGTTTATACAGGGTGATTTTTTAAGAGCTTGATAACTTTTTTTTAAAAAAAACGCATAAAATTTGCAAAATCTCATCGGTTCTTTATTTGAAACGTTAGATTGGTCCATGACATTTACTTTTTGAAGATAACTTCATTTAAATGTTGACCGCGGCTGCGTCTTAGGTGGTCCATCCGCTTAGTCCAATTTTGGCATTTCCACGTTTTTGAGTAACAGAGACCCAATTGGTGCGAACGGCGACGAATCGAAAATTGGTGGTCATCATTAACACTGGCCGATACAGCTGCGATATTTTCTTCAGTTCGCACTCTACGTAAGCGTGTTGGTGGTTTAATGTCCAACAATGTAAATTTGGTGCGAAATTTAGTCACAATAGCCCGAATAGCCGCTTCAGTGGGTCGATTAAACTGACCATAAAATGGAAGCGCGCAATGAACTTTCTTAACAGAGCACGCATTTTGATAATAAAATTCAATAATTTGCAAGCGTTGTTCGTTTGTAAGACGATTCATGATGAAATGTCAAAGCATACTGAGCATCTTTCTCTTTGACCCCATGTCTGAAATCCCACGTGATCTGTCAAATACTAATGCATGAAAATCCTAACCTCAAAAAAATCACTCTTTATATCGAAATAATACTTCGAGTCAATTCAAAAAGTAAATATAAGGCAGCAAAAAAAAAACTTAAATACCATAAATATTCGGGGATAGTGTGTCCATCTTCAGCTACAACCGTTTAATTGATTGAATTTGCATCCTATTTAAAGTACAAATTTGAAAATCCATTATCCCTCACGTACACAGTGCAAGATAACCTATCTTCATGACTCAAACAATTTTTGCCCGAAAAGTAAAAATGTATGAATTTTGAAAAATCTTTTTATTTTGTCAGAGGAATGTATAAACCGGATTCCATGATTCTTGCTGCGGCCATTTGACTGGTACCATTCTCATCCCCATTTTACCTCCTTAAAACTACGACTATCTCTGGAATGGAATTACCAATTAGATGGAAGTACACACCGATTTTCATTATGCTAGCTGTAGCCGTTTAGTTGGCACCATTTTTATCCCTCTGTTCCCATTGTATCCCTTGAAAGTACGAATTTGGAAAAACCTTTTTATTTTTCGTGTCTACGCAGTCAGAGGAATGTATACACAGAATTCCACGATTCTAGCTACGGCCATTTAATTGGTACTCTTTTTATCCCCTTTTTCCCTCTTTACCCCTTTAAAAGGGCGATTTTCTAAAATGTCTTTATTTTACGTGTCGACGCAATTAGTGGGATGTACACACCGAATTTTATCATTTAGTTGGTACCATTTTTATCCCTCTGTTCCCATTGTATCCCTTCAATGTACGAATTTGGAAAATCTGTTTATTTTTCGTGTATACATTGACAAAGGAATGTATATACCGAATTTCATGATTCTAGTTGCCGCCATTTGGTTGGTACTATTTTTATCCCCTTTTTCCATTTTAACCCCAAAAAGTTCGAATTTCGAAAAATCCGTTTATTTTAAGCAATCAGAAGACTTTATACACCGAATTTCATTATTCTAGCTGCAGCCGATTGGTTGGTACAATTTTTATCCCTCTATTCCCATTTTACCCCTTAAAAATTCCAAATTGTAAAAAAATTATTTGTATAAATAATCCACTCAATTAGACGAAACTACACACCGAATTTCGTGATTCTAGCTGTTGTCTTTAGCTATGTACCATTTTTATCCCTTTTTGCCCCATTTTTGTTATAGGGGGAATGCGCATAGCCAATATCAAGTAAATACAAGCAGATATATTGACATACATAAAACATACCTAAATACTCTAAAATATTAGGGATTATTATGGGTATTTTCAGTCCTTGTGAGAGGAAATTTTCCCTTTGGACCGATTTCGCCCAGTTGCAATACCAACCGATCTACGACTATAAGACACATTTATGGAAAATTTGGACGTCCTAGCTCCTAGCGTGCTTTCAACAGACGGACGGACAGACATGGCTAGATCGTATTAGATTTTTATGCCGATCAAGAGTATATATACTTTATAGGGTCTCCGGTCGATATTTCAAGTTGTTACAAACGGAAGGACAATGTTAGTATATCCCCATTCTGGAGATGGAGGGTATACAAATTGAGTTTGGGGTGTATAACATTTTGGAGTTTTTGCAGCTGATAGAATACTGTGCGGCATGGTGTAGGTCCCCACCGAAAGATGGCGCTGCCACCTGAAAATATATAATAATAAGCGATGTATCTTAATGATCTGAGGAATTTGGAACTAGATGGTCATCTTATTATGTTTGCGGATGATGTTTTCCTCTTTTACCCTTACAAATATGATTTGGAACTGAAAACTAGAGTTGAGAGGGATGCAGCTTTGGTATTTGAATATGAACGGTTGAATCGGTTACTGATCAATCCCGGGAAGACAAAACTTATTAGATTCAGACCACATTCTGCCAGTCTTCACAGTAATTTTAATGTTTATGTTGATGAAAGACTGAGACACATGCTATGCAGTACCTGAGAGTAACATTGCAAAGTAATTTATCTTGGAACATGCATATGGATGGTTTAAAGAAGAAAATTGCCCCTGCTGTAGGTATTTTGTAAATATAAGTTGAGGAACAAACTTATTCCAAGTTGATGATATTTCAAGCTTTAATACAGTCTTATTTAAGTTTCTTGGCAAGTGCCTATGCTTACAACAAGAACAATACTTCCTGCAGATCCCTGCAATGTATGCAAAACAAGGCCTTGAAAGTTCTATATATTTTGCCAGTAACTTATTCAATATTTTCATTGTATTTGGATCAGAGTAAAACTGTACTGCCAATTTATGGACTGCATGAATACCAAGTATAGTACTTGTTTGTTTATAAATGTATTCACTTCTACCATAATTTTTATAAATACTTTAATATCTTTATTTTGAAATAATATTGAACTAAATTATTTTTATATGTATTAAATACTGCCAGCCTGCCTCAATAATGCCTTCATGGCGCTGGGGCCAAATTTTATATGAATGTAACAATATATGTACAAATAAAATTCAAATAAAAAAAGAAGCCGTCGAAGCATGGACTATGGGAAACTCTCTTTACAACTTTTATATTTTTTCTTATTTCGAACAGCCTAATCTCATTACTTAGTAAGCCCAAACCTTCTAATTCGAATCACATTGTGGACAAAAAAATTTGAGTCCGAAATATACAAAATTATTTTTCCATTCATATTGATTCTTAAAATCAACTCCAAACATTTCTTATGCATACTTTTATAAAAAAATATTAAAATTCCTATTTTAGTTGAAGACATCTTTAATATTTGTACTCACATTTTGGAAATGTATGTAGGTCCGATCAAAGGTAATTCTGATAGGTACAAACGTTGCGAATTTGCTTTCACATGGAAACAGTCTCTTAAATATTGAGAATTAAAAAAAAACATAAAACTAGAAAAAATTATTTGTTTTTTTCGAAAAAAAAAAAATGCGACAAAAGAACTCATGAAAACAAGTAAAAACGGCGTTAAGTTCGGCCGGGCCGAACTTTATATACCCTCCACCATTGATTGTATTCCACAGAGGATGTCGATTTTCGTAGAAGTGCAGTAATATTACAGGAAAATATAATTTTTTTATGTAGCCAAAACAAATACAAATATTAAAACAATAATTTTATAAATAAATATAATATTTTAATTATTTCAAACCACGCGTATAAGGCAAGACTACCAATACGTCAATTCAAAAAATAAATATTCTTATATTTATATTTTCAAAAAGCTTAAATACCATAAATATTGGTAGATAGTGAGTGCTACAGATGGTTGTATTTCCATTCCTAATTTTCTCAAAAAAAAGAATGCTATAAATCTTGCAAAATTTTACACCTGCCCCAATTTATTGATTAATTCATTGACGCCGTTTTCGACAATTGCGAAGCGCCCTGGGACTCTTTATGCTGGAGACAAAGATGTGGTTTTTTTCTCACAGCACACGACGACGAGTGAGCACCACTTATAATATTTAATGTCTGGATTGGTATTATTTGTTCAAGGTTTTTAGACTTTTGTCCGTGTCTTTGTCGTTGTGGTTCGATTCTTTTCATTTCTGTTCTGTTTTCTCTTCTCTATTTAAACGAACATGCTCTCTAAGAACACGTCGTGTTTTACCTATTGTTTCCAATAACAAGGGGAAGAAGAAGAAGACGACGAGCAAATACCCCGGTATTGAATGTTAAATGAATATATTGATTTTTTTTCTCCCCCCCTTTCATTATGTGGCCGCCCTGCTTGTTGTTACTGAAAGTGGGAAAAAACTGTTTGAGTTTTTTTATGGCTACTGAACTGAAAATTTGCTTTGAATACCAACAACAGCAGCAAGTTCTAGGTCTTCAGCTCTTGGAATAGAGAGTGAATGCAATGAAGTGCTCTGCTCTGCTCTGCATATAGGAAGGCTGGTGCAGCCACACCAGCCCTTTCATTGATGCGTTAAGTCTTTTGTTCGCTGGAAATGGAATTTAGGTGTTGTTAGTTAGGTATGTATGGATGTGTATTAAAAAGAAGTCTTTGTATTTGGGAAATATTTCCGCAGGGTACTGCACTTCTTTGTACGGGTTAAATTGATATACAAAAGAATATGTTTTACATTTTAAGGTTATTCCAACATAAACCTTAATTAATCGGACCAACATTTGGAAATCAAGAAAAACTTAATTTAATTACCTACTTAGCGATTTTCCAGATATCTTCCATAAACTTTTTAGAGAGGAAGCAATTCGTGAAAAATTAAAATTACTATCATTACCAAGTAATGTCGGACGGAAGCTCAATCCTTCACTACTTATATTATAGATCCGTTTCTAATGACACTATGCAACTATGTGTCCGAAACCTAAAATTGTGCTTGTACTTAATTCATGTTGAGTATGCGCATTCCCCCGATAACAAAAACGCGCATCGGGCAAAACGGGATAAAAATGGTATATTTTAAACTAGAAATACGAAATTCGGTGTGTACATCCCTCTAATTGAGTAGATGCATAATATAGAAGTATTTTCCCCAAATTCGAACTTTTAAGGGGTAAAATGGGAATAGAGGGATAAAAATGGTACCAAACAACCGGATGCACCTAGAATAATTAAATTCGGAGTATATTCCTCAGACTGCGTAGACACAAAAAATAAAAGGTTTTTTCCAAATTCGAACTTTCAAGAGATATAAGGGGTACAGAGGGATAAAAATAGTACCAACTAAACGAGTACAACTGGAATGATGACATTCTGTGTGTACATTCCTCTGACTACGTAGACACTGAAAATAATGAGATTTTAGAAAGTCGTACTCTTAAGGGGGGTAAAATAGGAAAAAGAGGATAAAAATAGTACCAACCAAATGACCGTAGCCTGGAATTCGTTGTATACATTCCTCTGACTGCATAGACAAGAAGTTCAAATTCGTACTTTTTACTTTTACGACAAAAAAATGGTTGAATCATGATTTTGCACTATGTACGTGAGATAATGGATTTTCAAAATTTGTTCTTTTGGAATTAAAATAGAAATGAAATACAACCATCTGTGGCACCCACTATCTACCAATATTTATGGTATTTAAGCTTTTTTGAAAATATAAATATAAGAATCTCACTTTGCCTTTTTGCTAATTTTGGGTTCTGCTGAAGACTTCAGCACAACCTTTGGTCTTAAACCAAAATAAATGACAACACATACAACATAACAGACAAACTATACATACAAACAACAACAATACACACGAGGTACAGTGAAGACGGGACATACCGTACAACAACAACCTTTGCATTGTTGCGAGCGATGCGAGCACATGCACAACATTGAATGGGCAAAGTGAGATTTTTAGTGTGTCGACTTAGTTCGGTGGAATATTTTGTTTATCAGCGCTTCTCATTTGTCATATGACCGCTGGTACTAATATGAACCCTGATTTAAGTCAAAGGCATACATTCGTTGCGAAAGTTCTTTAGCTGCAACAATAAAGGTCTCACTTTGCCAAAATAAATGACAACAAATATAAGAATACTAGCAGTACCCGCTGCTTCGCAAGCGAAAAAGCCAGTTATTTGTTAATTTAATCCGTCTTTGTTTTTGGATAGTATTTATTTAATTTTCTTTTGGTGGATATAGACAAATCTAATATAGTAATTTGGAAACCTCCTATTAGCTAGCACTCACACACAGTCAAAGGAATGTGCTTGTCGATATACACTATTTTAGCTGAACTACTTCGTATGTATAATTTTTATAATTTTCTACCAAGTTTTGAACAAAAAATTACAACCATTGATATCCTCGATCTCATGTTTCTAGATTCAGCCAGCCAGTTTATAACTTTTTGCACTTCTTTCCCAAAAAGTATACATTTTGAAAAATCACTATAGATAACATGTGTTTTTGCATCCCCTAAAAATATGTACTTTATTTGGTAACACATTTATTCCTTGTTGTCCCGTAAGTTGAAATATAAGGATTGTACAGCATTTTTATATCTTTTCGTCCCGCGCAACCCTTAAAAGTACACATTTCGAAAAATCAGACTACGACTATAGCTGAAATATTTTAGTTGGCACTATTTTTATACCGCTCATTGTTTATAAGTACAAAATTCGAAAAATTCGTTTAGATTTGCGCTTCTTGTTGTCAGTGGAACTTACACACCACATTTCACGACTATAGCTCCAATACTTTAGTTGTTACTACTTTTATCCCTTGTTGCTCACTCCTTATAAGAAAATTTCGAAAAAAAAATCCACTTAGATTGCACACAGTTTACACTCCAAATTGTCAGAGAAATTTACATACCAAATTTCACGATTCTAGCTGTAATACTTTAGTTGGTACCATTTTTATCCCTTTTTGCCCCTCTCATCCATTAAATGTACAAAGTTCGAAAAAAATCCATTTATGTTGCGCCCTACATGGTCGGAGAAATCTACACGCCGAATTTCACGATTCTAACTACAATAATAACAATAATAAGGTACAAATTGTATCCCTTTGTCCGGTACACCCATAATAAGTACAAATTTCGAAAAATTTATTTTGATTTGCACTCCTACGTTGTCAGAGGAATTTACATACCAAATTTCACGACTATAGCTGCAATACTTAAAATAGTACAACTTTTATCCCTTTTTTCCCGCGCACCCCCTAAAAGTACAAATTTCAAAAAATCCAATTTTACTCGCCACCTAAAAATACAAATTTCGAAAAATCCAATTTTATTTCGTTTCTATATGGTCAGAGGAATTCACATACCAATTTTCACGATTCTAGTTGTAATACATTAGTTGGTACCATTTTTATCCCCTTTTTGTCCTGCTCGCCCCTAAAAATACAAATTTCGAAAAAATCTAATTTTACTTTGTTTCTATATGGTGAGAGGAATTTACATACCAAATTTCACATTTCTAGCTGTAATACTTTAGCTGGTTTTTTTCCTTTTGTCCCGCTCGTCCCTTAAAAGTATAAATTTCGAAAAATCCAATTTTACTTCCTGAGAGGAATTTACATACCAAATTTCACGATTCTAGCTGTAATACTTTAGTTGGTACCATTTTTATCCCTTTTTGTCTCGCTCGTCCCTAAAAAGTACAAATTTCAAAAAATGCAATTTTACTTCGTTTCTATATGGTCAGAGGAATTTACATACCAAATTTCACGTTTCTAGCTGTAATACTTTAGTTGGTACTATTTTTATCCCTTTTTGTCCCGCTCGTCCATTAAAAGTACAAATTTCGAAAAATCCAATTTTACTTCGTTTCTATATGGTCAGAGGAATTTACATACCAAATTTCACGTTCCTAGCTCTAATACTTTAGTTGGTACTATTTTTATCCCTTTTTGTCCCGCTCGTCCATTAAAAGTACAAATTTCGAAAAATTCAATTTTACTTCGTTTCTATATGGTGAGAGGAATTTACATACCAAATTTCACGTTTCTAGCTGTAATACTTTAGTTGGTACCATTTTTATCCCTTTTTGTCCCTTTAAAAGTACAAATTTCGAAAAATCCAATTTTACTTCGTTTCTATATGGTCAGAGGAATTTACATACCAAATTTCACGTTTCTAGCTGTAATACTTTAGTTGGTACCATTTTTATCCCGCTCGTCCCTTAAAAGTACAAATTTCGAAAAATCCAATTTTACCTCGTTTCTATATGGCCAGAGGAATTTACATACCAAATTTCACGATTCTAGCTGTAATACCTTAGTTGGTACCATTTTTATCCCTTTTTGTCCCGCTCGTCCCTTAAAAGTACAAATTTCGAAAAATCCAATTTTACTTCGTTACTATATGGTCAGATGAATTTATATACCAAATTTCACGTTTCTAGCTGTAATACTATAGTTGGTACCATTTTTATCCCTTTTTGTCCCGCTCGTCCCTTAAAAGTACAAATTTCGAAAAACCCAATTTTACTTCGTTTCTATATGGTCAGAGGGATTTACATACCAAATTTCACGTTTCTAGCTGTAATACCTTAGTTGGTACCATTTTTATCCCTTTTTGTCCCTCTCTTCCCTTATACGTACAAATTTCGAAAAAATCTAATTTTACTTCGTTTCTATATGGTCAGAGGAATTTACATACCAAATTTCACGTTTCTAGCTGTAATACTTTAGTTGGTACCATTTTTATCCCTTTTTGTCCCTTTAAAAGTACAAATTTCGAAAAATCCAATTTTACTTCGTTTCTATATGGTCAGAGGAATTTACATACCAAATTTCACGTTTCTAGCTGTAATACTTTAGTTGGTACCATTTTTATCCCTTTTTGTCCCGCTCGTCCCTTAAAAGTACAAATTTCGAAAAATCCAATTTTACCTAGTTTCTATATGGTCAGAGGAATTTACATACCAAATTTCACGATTCTAGCTGTAATACCTTAGTTGGTACCATTTTTATCCCTTTTTGTCCCGCTCGTCCCTTAAAAGTACAAATTTCGAAAAATCCAATTTTACTTCGTTACTATATGGTCAGAGGAATTTATATACCAAATTTCACGTTTCTAGCTGTAATACTTTAGTTGGTACTATTTTTATCCCTTTTTGTCCCGCTCGTCCCTTAAAAGTACAAATTTCGAAAAATCCAATTTTACTTCGTTACTATATGGTCAGAGGAATTTATATACCAAATTTCACGTTTCTAGCTGTAATACTATAGTTGGTACCATTTTTATCCCTTTTTGTCCCGCTCGTCCCTTAAAAGTACAAATTTCGAAAAACCCAATTTTACTTCGTTTCTATATGGTCAGAGGGATTTACATACCAAATTTCACGTTTCTAGCTGTAATACCTTAGTTGGTACCATTTTTATCCCTTTTTGTCCCTCTCTTCCCTTATACGTACAAATTTCGAAAAAATCTAATTTTACTTCGTTTCTATATGGCCAGAGGAATTTACATACCAAAATTCACGTTTCTAGCTGTAATACTTTAGTTGGTACTATTTTTATCCCTTTTTGTCTCGCTCGTCCCTGAAAAGTACAAATTTCAAAAAATGCAATTTTACTTCGTTTCTATATGGTCAGAGGAATTTACATACCAAATTTCACGTTTCTAGCTGTAATACTTTAGTTGGTACTATTTTTATCCCTTTTTGTCCCGCTCGTCCCTTAAAAGTACAAATTTCGAAAAATCCAATTTTACTTCGTTACTATATGGTCAGAGGAATTTATATACCAAATTTCACGTTTCTAGCTGTAATACTATAGTTGGTACCATTTTTATCCCTTTTTGTCCCGCTCGTCCCTTAAAAGTACAAATTTCGAAAAACCCAATTTTACTTCGTTTCTATATGGTCAGAGGGATTTACATACCAAATTTCACGTTTCTAGCTGTAATACCTTAGTTGGTACCATTTTTATCCCTTTTTGTCCCTCTCTTCCCTTATACGTACAAATTTCGAAAAAATCTAATTTTACTTCGTTTCTATATGGCCAGAGGAATTTACATACCAAAATTCACGTTTCTAGCTGTAATACTTTAGTTGGTACTATTTTTATCCCTTTTTGTCTCGCTCGTCCCTGAAAAGTACAAATTTCAAAAAATGCAATTTTACTTCGTTTCTATATGGTCAGAGGAATTTACATACCAAATTTCACGTTTCTAGCTGTAATACTTTAGTTGGTACTATTTTTATCCCTTTTTGTCCCGCTCGTCCCTTAAAAGTACAAATTTCGAAAAATCCAATTTTACTTCGTTACTATATGGTCAGAGGAATTTATATACCAAATTTCACGTTTCTAGCTGTAATACTATAGTTGGTACCATTTTTATCCCTTTTTGTCCCGCTCGTCCCTTAAAAGTACAAATTTCGAAAAACCCAATTTTACTTCGTTTCTATATGGTCAGAGGGATTTACATACCAAATTTCACGTTTCTAGCTGTAATACCTTAGTTGGTACCATTTTTATCCCTTTTTGTCCCTCTCTTCCCTTATACGTACAAATTTCGAAAAAATCTAATTTTACTTCGTTTCTATATGGCCAGAGGAATTTACATACCAAATTTCTCGTTTCTAGCTGTAATACTTTAGTTGGTACCATTTTTATCCCTTTTTGTCTCGCTCGTCCCTGAAAAGTACAAATTTCAAAAAATGCAATTTTACTTCGTTTCTATATGGTCAGAGGAATTTACATACCAAATTTCACGTTTCTAGCTGTAATACTTTAGTTGGTACTATTTTTATCCCTTTTTGTCCCGCTCGTCCCTTAAAAGTACAAATTTCGAAAAAATCCCTATTTGTAGCTCGTCTGCATGGTCATTGCAAGGAACTCACCGAATTTCATGTTTATAGCTACTGCCGTTTAGTCAGGACGAAGGTTCGATGTTTATCCCTTTTTGGGCCATTTTATCCCCTAAAAGTACGAATTTCGTAAAACCCTTTCTTAGTCGACGTCTACGTCATATTTGGGAACTACCCTGAAAATTTCATGACCCTGGCTTCAGCCGTTTGGTCTGGGGGCTGGTCAATGATAAGTCAGTCAGTCAGTCAGTCAGTCAGTCAGTCAGTAACGCAACTCTTTTATATATATAGATTTATTTTTTGAATTGACTTGAAGTAGCGTGGTTTGAAATAATAAAAATATTATATTTACTAACTAGGCAAAAAAAACAAATGGTAAAATTAAAATCAGGTTTCATATTGATTTTTATCGTGGCTGGTAATATATACGATCCAATTTTCAGCATTCTAGCTCAAAAAACAATTTTGCCATGCACCCACCACGAAAATCCAAATTTCGGTATCATATTTATCATTCTCGTGGTCAGTAATATATGTGAACCAATTTTCAGCCTTCTAGCTTTCAAAAGCACGTTTGCTACGCCCACAAAACGAAAATTCAAAATACGCCATCAATTCATCTTTGTTATGATCAGTAATATATACGTTCCAATTTTCAGCAATCTACCCCAAAAAACATTATTGCCACGCCCACTCCGCACACAAAACGAAATTCCAAATATCGGCATCAAATTGATGTTTCTCGTGGTCAGTAATATATACATTCCAATTTACAGCTATCTACCTCAAAAACCACTATTGCCATGACCCTCCGGCCACAGAGCAAATTTTTAAATATAGCCTATAGTTCCTTCCAGACCTGCATCTATCTGTACTGACAATTTCAACAACATCGGTTCAACCGTTTACGCGAGATTGTAACAAACACACTGGCAGACTTACACTAAGGTTTTATAATATTAATAGGGATTTATAAAATTATTTTTTTTTTTCAATATTTGTATTTGTTTTGGTTTGGCTATATTAAAAAAAAATATATTTCCCAGAAATGTTACTGCACTTCTACGAAAGTCGACATCCTCTGTGGAATGCAATCCATGGTGGAGGGTATATAAAGTTCGGACCGGCCAAACTTAACGCGTTTACTTGTTTTTTTTTTCTTCTAAAAATGCTCTTCGGGAACGAATTAGTGGGTACGAGATAAGCTGGCAGCTTTGTACACAGAATCGGGTTCGAATCGCGGCTCGTGAAAAAACTTTTTTGTTTTATTACTTTTATAAACAAACAATGTTTACATTACAAATTTTCTCAAAAAGTTAAACAAATTTATGGATAATTACATTTTTATATACATATATAATATTATCTGCAGTCCGAGCGGTTTTGCGTGCTTTCGTCTTCTGATGACAGTTTTGATCGTCTGTATTTGTCTACTGTGTAACGATAGATTTTGGCGCATTTATCTGTGTCAGTTTTGTAGTTGAGTCTTTTGTTGGTAGGAACGTCAATAATATGTAACATCTCAAGAGTGTATCTTCTAGTATAATTTCTCTCCTCTGTCAGTATCTCTACATTGTCAAAATTTGGTGTATGACCTGTGATGGTACAGTGCGCTGCAAGAGCGGTCTTCTGCTCTAATGGTCTGTTAATAGCTTTATGGTCAGATTTGTGAGATGATATTCTAGTCTTTAATTTTGTCTTAGTAGTACCAACATATACCTTCTGGCATACGTTGGTTTTGTCCCCATTACATTTGATTTTGTAGACCACATTAGATTTTTCCCCATTTTCTAATTTTGTCTACGTCCTACTAAATAAGTGTCAGTCTTAAATGCTAAGTTATATTTATCTTTGTCATACAAATTTGATTGTTTAAGTCTTTCTGAGAAATCAGGAGTGTATGTCATAGATTTGTATATTTTCTGTGTCCTGTCAATTTCGCCTATTGTTATCTTTTTATTCCTACGTCCTATTAAGTCCTCTATAGTTTTTCTTGGAAAGTAATTTTTCTTTAAAATTTTTCTGATTTTACTTAAATTAGCATTATGGAATTCTCCTTGGCTTATATCTAAGACCCTGTTTATAAAATTGGTCGCGGTGTTGATAATAATTCGTCTGGGGTGCTTAGATGTGAAATTGATTAATCGTCCTGATGTTGATGTTGGTTTTTGGTACCAATCTAATTTTAGCCGATTTCCTTGTCTTATTACTACCGCGTCTAAATATGGTAGTTTTTCGTCCTGTTCTTTCTCCATGGTGAATTTAATTTGTCTATTGAATGAATTTAATATTTGCAATGTTTCTTCCACGTTATTTTTCTTTAAGATTGCAAATATGTCGTCTACGTATTTCGTCAAGATTCGCGGTTTGGTAGTCATGTTCTCTATTGAATGGTCAAGTAATACTTCCAACACAACGTCTGCAATTATTGGCGATGCTGGTGACCCCATCGGCATTCCTCTACGTTGCTCGTAAATTTTGTACTCATATTTAAAATAACGTGTGTCCTTTATACAAAAAGTCAATAGTTCTATGAAAAGGTCTTTGGGTATTTGTTTTTCAAATAAAGCCTACAGCCAAAAAAAAAAAAAAAAAAACAAAAAGAAAATTTATTACTAATTTAATATTTATTTTCATATATTTTTGTCAAGTTTCCTTTCATCACTCATAACAGAGGATAGCTGAGATAGTTAGATAGCCGTAGTAGCAACCAGAAGGTTCGCTGTTCTACCCCCCGGTGACGGCGGATTTTTTAAAACAGAAATGGAAACTAGTGAAGCAGTAGATCTTTGAAACTACTGAAAATTTAACTATCAAAATAGAGGATGTCCCCCCTATGACAACTCCATGTTAAATTCATTGGTGAAGATCCCAATTTTCACTACATCCGAATCCCAAGATTAACAAATTTTTGCTGTTATGTTAATATCTCAAAACATTACTTGGTTCCTTGCCTAATTTACTTTATTTTAATTTTTTTACAAAGCTCAAAAATATGTATTTCCATCGCACAGTGGTCCAAGACGCGAATCTAGCTGGAAAAAAGTCAATTTTTTATGTTTCAAAGTTCGCATAATTTGTGTGGTAATGGTTAGATAACACTGTGCAACATTTTTGAAGTCATTTCAAAATAACCATATACGGACACCGCTACATGATAAAAGACCAAAAAAAAAGACCCGTGTTTTTTTTTCCCCCAAAGTCATGCACTTTTTTTTTATGGGCCCCCAGAGATTTGAGGCCTCGGTGTAATTTTTGGAAAAAAGTGATCATATTCTCAGGCTCATATCTTGCAAACCGTTCGGAATTTTGATTTACTCTCTGAGGCAAAGTTCTAGCTCTTGTCATAAAGAACATATAAAATCAAAAAAACTTCATCTTCAAGGTCAAAATCGCAAAAAACTTAAAAAAATTCGATTTTTTTAAACCTTTTTTCCCCTGTTCAGGTCCATAGGTAGCAAACCGTTGAAAATTCAGGGAAACAATCAACTACAAAAATGTACCTAAGATCTCAATAAACAACTTTCTAGAACATATGAACTTCCTAGGAATTATTCTTAACACCGTTTAGGTAGCGCTTAGGTAGCCGCAAAAGTGAAAAATTTTCCAAAAATTAGATTTTTTCCTTTTTTGCCCTGTTCAGGTCCATAGGTAGCAAACCGTTAAAAATTCAAGGAAACAATCAACAACAAAAATGTACTTAAGATTTCAATAAACAACTTTCTAGAACATATGAACTTCCTAGGAATTATTCTTAACACCGTTTAGGTAGCGCTTAGGTAGCCGTGTGTACTGCCTCAATGTGAGCGTCGTGTCGCTTTTATATTGTGTGCTGCGGCTACATATGTGTTGTTAATGTTGTTGGTACAAATGGATTGCGACTACTTCGCTGCTTTGAATTGTCATGTGTTTTGTTAGTGCAAATTTTTGGACCGACGACTTGGTTGTTGTTTGTTGAATGGCATCGATGATGTCGTGTGGGTAAGAAATACTGGAATAAAAAATTTTTCACTTTTGCGGCTACCTAAGCGCTACCTAAACGGTGTTAAGAATAATTCCTAGGAAGTTCATATGTTCTAGAAAGTTGTTTATTGAGATCTTAGGTACATTTTTGTAGTTGATTGTTTCCCTGAATTTTCAACGGTTTGCTACCTATGGACCTGAACAGGGGAAAAAAGAATTTTTTTAAGTTTTTTGCGATTTTGACCTTGAAGATGAAGTTTTGTTGATTTTATATGTTCACAATTTTTGTTCTTTATGACAAGAGCTAGAACTTTGCCTCAGAGAGTAAATAAAAATTCCGAACGGTTTGCAAGATATGAGCCTGAGAATATGATCACTTTTTTCCAAAAATTACACCGAGGCCTCAAATCTCTGGGGGCCCATAAAAAAAAGTGCATGACTTTGGGGGAAAAAAAAACACGGGTCTTTTTTTTTTGGTCTTTTATCATGTAGCGGTGTCCGTATATGGTTATTTTTTTTCGTGTTGCACTGTGTAACTATCCACTTTGCACAACTGTATATCAGCTTTTTTCGTATTTGCTTTGTTATAATGTTTTGAAAATGAACAATTGCATTTTCACTGTGGTTATAGCAGCTCGACTGACAGCATCACATTTGAACTGATCGTAACATCAAAGAAGAGCAAATTTTGTCTTTATTTTTTTACACTGCATTATGCCAGGTATGTTTAAGCTATATTATAAATAAATGTCGAATTTAAATGTTCTGAAAATAATAGATAAGAGGAAATATGTGCTTTGTGCAGTAAAAATTTAGCATTTTATGTTTTTTAGAGCAACGTTAAAAAAGGATTCCCGTGAAATGAATTGTGCCCTGTTGATCTGTGTAATGTTCACTTTAGTTGAAAAAAAAAATTGTCTGTAATTAAACTTTTTATATGTATATACATAACACGGAAAGAACTATATAATGTGTGGATTGCCGAAATGCAAAGAAAGGGTAGAAGCTGTCATCGGCCATTTTCTTGCTAAGAGTGGGTTACAGAAAACTAAAACAGAAGATTATTGCAATCAAGTTAAGTTAGCTGTACGGAGATTATTAACGTATTCAATTAACGAAAGATGGATAAAAGCAAAAAGATCTAAGAAATACTTTGAAGACTCCAACAAAATTTGGTTAAATGGAGTATTTGGTCTTCCCTCTGAAAATGTGATTAAAATTCCAGAGGATTTAGGGATGTAACCGTCAACGTAAAATTTTGGTAGACCTCGATCAGATTTTTCAGATAAATCTGAAAAAGGGAAGTGTTTGGAAGTGTCGGCTTTAGCTAGTGGATGTTCACCTGAGAAACTAGTTTTCGCTGCTGACGTTAGTCTTTATAAATCTGGCAAGAGGGATGTTGCCGCGATTCGAAAATTAAATTAAAAAATTGTTAATGCACAACCTAAGGAACCAGTACCATATACAGATGAAGAAGCATTACGTCTGTTTATCGATGGAAAATATACAAAAGCAAGTTAGAATGCGATGCATACTGGTGCTAAGGTCCATAACGCGGATATATACCCATCATATCATAGAATTTTGGAAGCTAAACAAAAGTGCTACCCAAGTAATGGAATAAAGGTATCCGATGTAATAGCAGAAGTGACTCTTCAGGACTTAGTTGATCACACTGCATGTAGAATTTTAAAGTTACAAAAAGAGTTCATAGAGGAATTCAATTATACGGAATTGACTTTGATTTATAAATGGGGATGTGATGGTAGCAGTGGCCAAAACAGATAAATTTTTGTTTGCAACTCGCTTGGTACCTTTGCAGCTAAAGTACGATAACCATATCATATGGGAAGACCCACGTCCATCATCTACACGTTTTTACAGGCCGATTAAACTGATTTTTGAAAAGGAAACAAAATCTTTGATTCAAGATGAAACTAATTACATACAAAATCAAATGAATGCAATAGTGTCAACAGCTTCTAACATTGAAGATAGAACAGCTATTGTTAAACATGTGTTTTATTTAACAATGATTGATGGCAAGGTTTTCTCAATTCCTTCTCGATTCCTCTACTCAAACATGTGGTATTTGTGGAGCAACGCCAACCATTATGAATAAATTGCACAAAATTAAAGCCTTAAATGTAATATGGGTTACCGACATTGCATGCGTGTTGCCTGGAATGTGTATTGCATATATCTTACAAAATTGAAATTAAAAAATGGCAAGCTCGTAGTGATTCCGATAAAGCTTTACAGAAGAAAAGAGAAGATGAAATAATTAGCGCTCTGAAATAGGAAATGAATTTGCTTATTGATATTCCTAAGCCATGAGAAGGAAACACAAATGACTGTAATACCGCTAGAAATTTTTTCAACAACCTTCCTTAGTTTCTCAAATAACAGGAGTAAATGAAAGTTTAACAAAAAGATTAGGAATAATTTTGAGAACTGTGTCATCTGGTTATGCAATTAATGTGGAAGCATTCCGAAAATATGCGATGGATACTGCGGAACTATACGTATGAATGGTACTAAAGGGTGATTTTTTAAAAGCTATAGGAAAGCTTTCCAAAAAAAAAACGCATAAAATTCAGAAAAATTCATGAAATCTTTATTTGAATCGATAGTACGGTCCATATAATTTAATGTTTGAAGATTATTTCATGCAAATGTTGACCTTGACTGCGCCTCAAATGGTCCATCCGCTTAGTCCAATTTTGGCATTTCCACATTTTTGAGTAACAGAGGCCCAATTGCCGCGAACGGCGACGAATCGATAATTGATGGTCATCATTAACACTGGCCGATACAGCTGCGAATATTTTCTTCAGTTCGCACTCTACGTAAGCGTGTTGGTGGTTTAATGTCCAACAATGTAAATTTGGTGCGATATTTAGTCACAATAGCCCGAATAGCCGCTTCAGTGGGTCGATTAAACTGACCATAAAATGGAAGCGCGCGATGAACTTTCTTAACAGAGCACGCATTTTGATAATAAAATTCAATAATTTGCAAGCGTTGTTCGTTTGTAAGACGATTCATTGTTAAATTATAGACCAAACTGAATATCTTTGACAGTGAAACAAAAGACGAAACGTGCGTCAGCTTTTTAAACCAGTGTTGCCAAAAAGATAATAGCTAGATAAAATAAATCACCCTTTATATGCCATCGAGTGTCCACAAAATTTTGATTCACGGCGCAGACATAATTCAAAATGCGGCACTACCGATAGGAATTTTTTCGGAGGAAACACTAGAGTCTCGAAACAAAGATTTTAGATTTATTCGCGAACATCACACTAGAAAAATGTCACGAGAGAAAACAATGGAAGATCTTTTCAATTATTTGCTTCTGTCATCAAATCTAGTAATTTCATCTTTTTCGACAAAGCCATTTCTTAGCTCTCGAAATGAAGAACTATTAGGTGATGAAGACATTTCGTTACTTTTAGATCCTTTCATACAGGAAGATGTAGAATAATTTAAATAAATGATTATTATTTTCAGTATATATTAATATTCATATGTTGTTTTGTACATTAGTGCAATATATCTATTCGAACCTAGTGGCGTACCCAAGGGAGAGCATATTGGTGATGGGGTCTCCTTTGTTATATGTTAAATTTGAATGGAACTTTTTACCAAAAATTTCATAATTATTACAAAGAATTTGTTATTTTAAAAATTTCCATATATATCTTCAATCTTAAAAACAATTGCCCCAAAACCTTCGTTCGACTCGTCCTTCAAAATATTGCCAAAATGGGTATTCGGCACCTATAAATTAACACATTAATATTCGTTACATTTTCATATTCTTAAAAAGGTCATAAAAATTGCCACGCCTATTTTACCTACAACGCCCATTTTTGGTACAAAGAACGCTTTCAATAAGAAATACAACATTTCATACTTCTAGCTGTTTCCGAAGAGTAGTTATAACTTTTTTCCAGCTAGATTGGCGTCTTGGACCACTGTGCATCGGCCAGTATTCAAAAGTTATTGAATACTGGCTGATGGAAATTGATTATACACCACTTCTAACCAAAGATTTCACTCTCCAAATGCGACAATTTTGCTTGTTGACATGTCCATTTCTACCGAAACTGATCCTCATCACTGAACTGAATAAATAGATATACTAAGTTATTCTATTCATGATGATATGGACAACCAGCACAATTTGAAAAGGAATCCTCCTTGTACTGCCAAGAACTCCATGCCACATAAGCTAGCAGTTTAAAGATTTCATACAAGTTTTAGTAAATCATTTAAGTAAATAATGTATGAATGTATGTGCGTGTGTATTCCCAAACTCCATCTTAGTGGTGATCTAAGCACAACCACTACATTGCCAGCCACAATTATGCAATTTGGTACTTTTCCACTTTACCTCGAAGAGATAATCTTTAGTAATCCCGTAATAATTATGTCCAGATTTTAACACTTTGTATTTGCAAAGGACCAACAGTTAAAGGACAGGCACACACACACATCCACTTGGCGAAAATTTGCCCAAACATTTGCCAGAGGACCCACACACGTTGGCGACGGAGCACATGCATTGCCCTGGAAACACTTTGATGTGGTTTAGCACAAACTGTGGGCTAACTGCCACCCTCCCCCCGCCCCAAACACACCATGATGACGTCAATGAACTTGTGTCACCACCCAAAGCGCTGTGGGGAGGGGTGGGGGTTAATGTGGTTTGGAAATGAGACAGGCGGAGGAGGGTGACACTACGAATGACGTTTTATAACAACACCCACCACCGCCACCACCACCAGCCAGTATCCTCCCTTCGTCCTTTTGTTCCTTATGATGACTTCATCAAATTAGCATGCACAAACTTGCATCATGTTGGCTGTAAGTATGTACATACATACATTCATACATATGTATGTATGCGTGTGTGTGCGGAGTGGCACTACAACTTCAGAGATATGTGCTCGCTCCCCTTCTTGCGAAAATCCCAACAAGACGAGATGTTTGAACAAAAACTTTTACATTATCTCCTTGGAACAATCGCAAACGGGGTCATAAATTTTTATTTATTTTGTTCTTGTAAAATTGCACAAAGTTCGTTTGATGAGCGAGAGATATAATCCAAATATCCTTCCGTTCCTCACTTACTCCACTGTCAGCATTAGCCACACCGCCAGAGCCACACAGGCGAGATGGGGACGCGATATTAAGGGGTGTTCAATTTGTTGGTCGTTTCTTGGGGAAAATAAACCACATGAATTAATGCTGCAGATATTTCCTCCATTTGAAAATAAAGGAAATTGGGTATTTTGCAGAAAAAATTGCACGACAGGCAAGTTTTCCATAACAAATCCTTTGTGAAGGACCAAAATACTTTTTACGAATAGCAAAAATACAAAACAATAACAAATGGCTCAAAATCGTACTTATAGGCCTGTCACAGAATTCGTTCGGAATGGCTTAATTCCCTAGTTACCATTCCGATCGATTTCGTGTTACCTTCTTCAGATTCCGATCGATTTAGCCAATTCCCAGAAACGTGAGCATCCTTGGTTTATGGCATTCGATATGGCAATTTTATGCTTATCAACGCAAAAAAACATACATATGTTTGAAATAGACAAAGTAAAAAATAAATTTAAAAATTCCGTAAATATTATAATTAAAGAAGTTAAACCTTAAAAATGCAAAAAATATGCCCGGATTATCTGTAATAGCTATAATCGAGACACTGAGAGGTCAGAACTCTGTTACATTGGCGAACATTGAGAAATACCTCGGATCCTCTTTGAAGAACATAGTGATTTGCACAACAAATAGGTGGCAATACTATGTTTGACAAGTTAAAACAAGTTATACTGTTTTCTTAGTAATGCTTAAAAATAAGATTTTTATAATTAAAATACACGTTTATTAAGTCAAAAATTAGCAAAACACTTTGAAAACAGTATTATTTAATCCTAACTAAAAAATACAATTCTATTTAGGAAACCAAAAGTGGTTTCAGTTTTTTTTTTCGTTTGTTCTTTTTTGGCCTGTAATCAATATTTGATTTGAACTTAATAGAATGCAAATTTATTTACAAATGGCATGGTGACATTTATTAATTGGCTGCAGACAACCACTGTCATGATTTCCACCCTGTCTAAAGGTTTCGTTCAGGTGGCTTCGCAGCGACTTTTCAACATCAAACCCGGCCTCTTTAAGGAAATGATTCTCACAAACGAACGAGAAGCACAACTCACTTGCCGAATTTGCGTTTAAAAAATCGCACCAAGTAATAAAGCACACATGCCATCTTACAAGCATCTCATTGAGTTGCATATGTAAGTATGTGTATATTCAGGTATAGTTACCCAGCAATACTTCTGCCGTGCCAACGCTCATTTGTTTTAGTTTTTTCGTTTGTATTTTAGTGGTAGTCTGCAGCCAAATAATAAATGTCACCATGCCATTTGTAAATAAATTCGCATTCTATTAAATATAGATGCAAAATGCTATTGAGCCAGGACAATATCCAAGTTCAAATCAAAAGTGCTTTCAATCCTAAAGAATTTTTCGTTTTTTTTTTCTGAAAAAGCAAACTACGGAATTAATTCCACTTTCGATGGGAATGGAATTCTGTGACAGGCCTGATAATGTTTAATCTTATGTGTTGGGGATGCCATCTGGCACTTTAAAAATACTCCCATCACTTCAATTTGAATTATGAAACTGTCTAATCGAGTAAGTCAGTACATTGCGAAGCTGTCACTGAATTCACTCTTACATGGGATCTACATAAAGTACCACAATTACTCTGGCATGCAGTACAAACTAACCAAGTTATCTAGGGAAGCAGCAAAATATGGACTGAAAATAAATATATCAAAAATTAAAATTATGAGAATAAACTCCCAACCTCTCGATGAAGTAGACTCCTTCTGCTACTTTGGCAATATCATCAGAAAATCTGCCGGCTCTCTCCGTCTGCCTGTTGAAAGCATGCTAGCACCGAACGAAGTGAGTTAGGAGGTTCAAATGTTCCCTAAATTTGTATCGGTTGGCATTGAAAGTGGGCGAAATCGGGCCAGAGGGAAAAAAATCTCCCTAACAAGGAATGAAAATACCCAATATTTTGACTGTTTAAGCATTTTATTTATATTTCTGCTTTATATGCACTTGCAATTTGATGCGAGCATTCCTCTTGTCGTGTAAAACTAAAAGAGAATAAAAGCTTTCACCGGCAAAATTGGACAAAAACGGTACCAATGATACGACAATAGCTAGAAACAAATTTGGAATTGCGTAGATACGTAAAATGGAGGGATTTTTCATACTTTTAAGAGATACACTTGGAAAAGAGGGATAGAAATGGTACCAACAAAACTGCTGAAGTTTAAATGATGAAATTCGGTGTGTACATTCATTCATCTGTCTGCAAAGATGCGAAATAAAAAGTTTTTTTTTCGAAATTTGTACTTTTTGGCGGAAATGGGGCGAATGGTGATACAAATGGTACCAACCAAATTCTCTGTGTACACTTCTCTGACTGGGGTGACGCGAAAAACTAAAAAGATCTTTCGATATTCGTACCATCAGGATCAGGAGGTACGAATTTTGTAGCCAGAACCAAACGAAACTTTGCACAACAAAGTTTTACGGGACAAGGACGAACGCTATTTAATTTGAAGAAAATCGGTTCAGATTTAGATATAGCCCCCATACGAATTTCACTCCCGATTTGACTCTTTTCACTCTATATACCACATATTTTAACATATTTTCTTCAAAATTTGCAAAATATAGTTCAACTAGAAACACCTGTGGTAAAAATGAGTTAGATAGGTTCAGATTTATATATAGCTACCATACAAATTTCGCTCCAAATTTGAATTTTTTCGCTTTAGAATCTACATATTTTAACAGATATTCTTCAAAATTGGCAAAACACCTTATATTTCAACTGGAAACACCTGTGATGAAAATGTGTTAGATCGGGTCAGATTTATATATAGCTCCTATACAAATTTCACTCCCGATTTCACTCTTTTCACTCTATATACCACATATTTTAACAGATTTATTATATTTGAACTAGAAACACCTTTGGTAAAAATGTGTTGGATTGGTTCAGATTTATATATAGATACCATACAAATTTCGCTTCCGATTTGACTTTTTCCGCTCCAGAAACCACATATTGTATCAGATTGTCTTCAGATTTGGCAAAACATCTTACATTCAAACTAGGAACACCTATGGTGAAAATAGGTCAGATAGGTTCAGATTTGTATATAACTCCCATTCAAATTTCGCTGCCGATTTGACTTTTTCTGCCCTAGATGCCACATATTTTAGCAGATCTTCTTCAAATCTTGCAAAATATCTTATATTTCAAATAAAAATACCCATAGTGAAAATCGGTCAGATCGGTTTAGATTTACATATAGCTCCCATAAAAATGTCGCTCCCGGATTGACTTTTTCCGCCCCAGAAACCGCGTATTTTCACCGAATTTCTTCAAATTGAGCATAACACGTTATACTTGAACTGGAAGAACTTATTGTGAAAGTTAGTCACTTCATTCCATGTTTGGTTATAGCCCCGATACAAATATTCATTTCGATTTGATACATTTTTGACCAGGTCATATTAGCTTGTGATTAGGAAACATACAAAAATTCTTTCCATTTCACACTTTTTTACCGAATTGAATTGTATTCGGATAGAAAGTGGAGTGTATCATATAGTCGGCCCCGCCCGACTTTAGCCTTTCCTTACTTTTATATTTATATAGTAGAGACCTATTAATATTATAATAATGATGTATCACAATTTCCTAATTTGATAGCGTACTTCTATGTAATGTCGACAGCCTCTACTCTGCCGGTAATACTGTGGAATGCTCTCCGTTGTGGAGGGTATATAAGATTCGACCCCGACGAACTTAACGCCCTTTTACTTGTGGTATTTGGTAGTATTTTTATAACCGCTATATACAGCAAAAAATGTGTCAAATGAAGTATTATTCAAAAATGGTGTGATAAAGTAATGCAATGAATCAGTAAAGAAATTTGTAAAATTTTCACATCCACTCAATAAAGAAATTCACATATTGATTAAAAAAGTTTATTGAAAACAAAAAAATGAAATTTTGGCCGAAGCGAGTTTCAAACCGAGGATGTTAGATTTGTAGTCGCGCCTCTTGCCACGCTCGATATACGGATAATTAAGATGAAGTCGAAAGCGACGGAGAGCATATCGTTGCGATTTGTCAATCCCATGAAGTACCAGAATATAATTCCTAGTTAAATGTGTAATTAGATAGCGTTGCGTTTTTGACTAAAGTTTTAGTCAAATGTTTAATAGGAATTTCAAATTTTGACTAAGGGCTTGTTTCTGTAACTTATTTTCAATCCAAAATCACTCAATTATCACGAGAAATCGATAAGCCACAGTAGTCTATAAATCATTGTGTATATAGAAAAACATGCAAAGAGCTCGTAGCTAAAATATTTCTTATCTGCGTTTTATAGAATTCATAATCGAGTGATTTTTGCTACAGTTACAGAAACAGGACCTAAACTTTTCAACAAATATTTTTGTTTTACTGACACAACCTTTATCGTTGAAATTATCAACTGCACTATTTATACACTCCACGAGAGTATTATGTCTTTGTGCATTTGTTTAGCACCAAAAAGGAAACGAGTTAGACCCATCGTTTATTATACAGATCGGCTTAGAATCACTTTCTGAGTCGATTTAGCAATGTCCGTCTGTCCATCTATTGTTGTAATCAAATTACAGGTCGCAATTATAGTCCGATCTTTAAAAAAATTTTCACAACTAAGTTTTGTGGATCAAGGACGAACTCTATTTAATTTGAGGCAAATCGGTTCAGATTTAGATATAGCAATACATACAAAAGTCCCACCCGATTTCACATTTTCCGCACTAGAAACCACATATTGTACTCGATTTTCTTTAAATTTGGTACAACATCTTATAATCTAACTAGAAACTCCTATGCGGAAATAGGGTAAGATCGGTTCAGATTTACATACAGCCCCCATACAAATCTCGCTCCCGATTTGAGATTTTCCGCTCTAGAAACCACATATTGTACCCGATTTTCTTTAAATTTGGCACAACATCTTATAATCCAACTGGAAACTCCTATGCAGAAATTGGGTTAGATCGGTTCAGATTTAGATATAGCCCCCATACAAATGTCGCTCCCGATTTGACTTTCTCCGCTTTAAATGCCACATATTGTACTCAATTTTCTTTAAATTTGGCACAAAATCTTATAATCTAACTAGAACCACCTATGCAGAAATTGGGTCAGATCGGTTCAGATTTAGATATAAGCCCCATACAAATGTCGCTCCCGATTTGAATTTTGCGCTATAGAAACCACATATTGTACCCGATTTTCTTTAAATTTGGCATAACATCTTATAATCCAACTAGAAGCACCTATGCAGAAATTGGGTAAGATCGGTTCAGATTTAAATATAGCTCCCATACAAATTTCGCTCCCGATTTGACATTTTCCGCTCTAGAAACCACAACACATCTGGACAACATCTTATAATCCAACTAGAAACACCTATGCAGAAATTGGGTCAGATCGGTTCAGATTTAGATATAGCCCCCATACAAATGTCGCTCCCGATTTGAATTTTGCGCTATAGAAATCACATATTGTACCCGATTTTCTCTAAAATTGGCACAACATCTTATCCAACTAGACAAAACTATGGTGAAAGTGGGTAAGAGCGGTTCAGATTTAAATATAGCCCAAATACAAATGCTGCTCACAAAAGTTTAACCGATTTTGGCCAATCTATACATTTTATATTTCACCTATTTCGTTCCAGGTTTCAATATATCCTCATACAAATGTCCTTTCCGATTCAGGATATAAAAAACCTTCCCGTTTTCACTTTTAAACCGAATTGAATTGTATTCGGATAGAAAGTGGAGTGTATCATAGAGTCGGCCCCGCCCGACTTTAGCCTTTCCTTACTTGTTTTTCTGTGACTCATGGCTTGAATACTCTATGGCTTGATATTTGGCGATTATTTTTAACAATTGTTTTATAAATTTGGAAGCATGTTTAATATGGGAGCACGCTCCCTCTAGTACCTGCAGATGTTCTGAGGGTTTCAGTAGCGAGGGTTAAGCTATATATAAGTTCATTTAGCCGACTGAAATGTTGTTACTATTTTCCTAAATAGGCCGAAATTTCATTTCAATCCTTTCGAGCTGAACGCATTAATTTCTTATATTATCATAAGGAGTGTTTACACATGATGACTTATTAGAAAGTTAAGCATTTTCAGACGAACAATAAATTTAGTTAACACTTATATGTAAATGAAGTAACATTTTTCTTTGTTCCAAGTTATACAATAAATCTTCATGTGTAAACGCACCTATATCTTGTGGATCAGAACTTGATTGTAGTTTGTCACATCAATTTGATATTTAATTTCCAGTGTTCACTGTGAACGCCTTGAACTTTCCGAAGCCTCGACACTGTCCTCAGCTCCACTATTCCCCACATAACTATTCACGCTATTCACCCCTATTATGAAATTAAATTCCCCACAATTTTGTTCCCAATTCCCTTTGTTGTTATTACAAAACAATTTTTCCCAATCTGGCATGTTCGAATGTGAATCCCCCTAATTATGAAAAAAAAATCAGGGGAATTTGTTTGACATTTCTAAAGAATTCGTTCCCATTAAATTTTTATGTGAGCAAAATGTAAGTATTTGTTTAAATATATGAAAATTAGTAATTTTAATAGAAATTTGTGCATTTCTAGGTCGGTAAATAAAATGCAATTAGAAATACTAATCAACAAAATGGAAAACTGTTCCAGTATTGCTGCTGGTTATACCAAAATAACAAAGGAAGAAACCTCATTATTTTGGGAAAATGCAGCAACTTCTTTAAACAGTGCGGGACCTCCGAAGAAGACTGTGGCAGAATGGAAAAAGGTGCTCAAGTTTTGTTTTACAAATTTTATTGAAAAATATTAATTTCATAAATTTTTAAAAGGTTTGGATAGATCAGCGAAGGTACACGCGGAAGAAGGCTGCAGAAATTCATCGCTATCGCGGAGGTACTGGAGGAGGTCCACCAAAAAAGCTTCGGCTTTCCTCGACCGAGGAGCGAATATATGAGTTGGTCAATATGAAAGACGCGGTTGAAGGGGTCAAGGACTCTTTAGTTTTTGGAGGCAAGGAAACTACTGCTGTAGAAGTCGACAAGGAAAATGCTGATGTACAAGTTGCTGAGGAAAATACAATTTATTTAGATGTAGAGATTCTAACACCCTCCCCATTGTCCAGCAAAACCCCTCCACAAGCGACTTCATCACGAATGCTGTTCTCATCAAAGGCTA
The DNA here is from genome assembly GCA_947397865.1 of Polietes domitor. Taxonomy (NCBI): domain Eukaryota; kingdom Metazoa; phylum Arthropoda; class Insecta; order Diptera; family Muscidae; genus Polietes; species Polietes domitor. The sequence continues at coordinate 152,563,558 of OX377619.1, read as the reverse complement.
AAGAAAAGTCAGCTGTGGACCTCATTGAGACCGAGATTAAAGCTCAGGAACAAATGGTGGATAAGATGAGCGAACTGGTTGACATTTTAAAAGACGACAAGACTGTCACAAAAGATTATGGAAAGAGAATAAGCCGGTCCTTGGAAAAAATAGTGGATTTCAATGCTAAAATGCTGGATTTGAAGGGAAAAAAATTAAACGAAACAAAACGGCATCATATGGAAATGGAAAAGTTAAAGGTGCGGGAAATTGAAAACCAAATTGATGAAAGCAAGAAATTGATCGAGCTTAAGCAGATGAAATGCTCATTAATGGGAAGAAAACAAATTTAAAAGAAATTAGTTTAATGAAGTTAATGCATTTGTTGTTTTTTTAAGTTCCTCTTTATTATTTCTAAATTAAATTTTAGTATCACGCAAAATGTGGGCTGGGCCATTGCCACATGGTAGTCTCTTGCCACACCCTTCTGGTAGCTGCCCTTAGCAAAAAAACGCAAGCATGCACTCAGTTTTATGATAAGGGGAATGCTTGCTTTGGACCGTTTTTCTGGCATGAAAAGGTTCATTTCCCCAAGGAGATATTTAAAAGCATCCTTATTAATACGAAAATGCATTTTAAATCTAAATAACAAAATGCATAGACAAACAAAGGTATTAAAATACAATTAACAAAAAAACATGTTTTACTTACTGGCAATCTGGGAGTTCCAACGGATTGGAGGCATCGCGCAACATTTTGCGGTGAAGTTTTTCATATCCTTCTTTCTTTGATTCATCATTTTGGAGCAGTAAAAGCAAAGAACCACTTATTCCAAACATTTTCAATAAAATTTAATTTCTTTTGTTTTGATTTTGACAATGTTCGAAAATGTCAGCTGTTTTCGAATGTTCCCAAAATTTCATAATAGCAAATTATTCTTATTGGGAATTCCCATACAATTCTTTTTTGGGAGTGGGAATTCACATTTCATTTGTGAATGGGAATTCCCAACAATTTTATAATAGGGGTGATTGTTGTTGTTGTTTTCATTACTAAAAGCAAAGTTGCATTATTGATATCCATTCGCTCGTCTTTTGCAATTTTGAAATTTATGTTTGTGCCAAACAAATCCCCCAACCGATTCGTTACACCAATTCCTCCCCTCCCTCATATGTATGGATGTAGTTCAAGCTAAAACATTAACCAAAAAAACACTTGTTTTAGTTGCAACCATCACTCCCACCACCACCAAAAAAGGTTTGGGAACCCCTCTGTTGATTTCCAAACCAAGGACTGCCCCCGCATTTTCTCAAAGTATTTGATTCGATTTCAAAGTGAATTTTCCATTTTCCACCCTAACCTAACTTTTGTTACGCGTCATATTGCGTGTGTCGCTCGGTATATGTGTGTGTGTATTTGTGTGCGTGCGAGTGTCCTTTGATTTCGTCATTCCGTTTGTAACGGGATGACTCATATTTTTGGTGTGTTTGTGCTTTTTCGATTTGTTGTTTTTGTTCACCATTTCTTGTTGCCAAAAACTTAAAACGCCAAATTGCCCTCTTCAAACCATATAAAACTCATATTACAACGGCAAAAACACGACGACAGCTACAACGTAGTGAATGCAAAACTAGTGTTTGTAGTGTTGCCACTTGTTCTGCCCTGGCTCCAGTGTTACACATAAACCGGCGGGCGGTTAGCTGCTGCTGCCGGGTCGGGCGAAGGGAGAGTGAACAATCAAATAATCCTACTCTCTTTTGTTTTTTTTTGTTTTGTTAACAATGAATCGGCTAATACTTTATTACTATGCACACAATTGCTGACAGTGGCTTAAAATGCTTTTCGTTTGATAGGAGTATATTGAATGAAAATTCTCAATGACAGTGGCTATATGTCATATGTCGTTGATTAAATCTCAGCTAGATATGTTTGTTAAACGATCAGGCGCAAATAAACCCCCTAAACCCACACATTAGCCAGGAACCTCTAGCTTATGCCGACGACAAAGACGCACAGAGGGTTGAAATCGCCAAAAATGGAGATTAATTCAAAAAAAAAAATTTATTTTTTTGAACATTTTTTATTATACGAAAATATCAATGACATGTGTTGTTTACTTTTACAGTTGCACTGCCTTAAATTCATGCATGTTTGGAGGTTTACGCGAACAGTTCTGAAAATTGCAAGTTGACATACTTCAAAGGTTAATATCTTTTTCTCCATTGTAAAATGTAGCACTTTGATTATAGAATCTTCAAGTTCAGATATTTTAGAGTGATTTTACAAAAAAATGTTTTAGCGAAAGTATTTCACAAATATTTTTAAAAAATTCTTCAAAATATGTCTAAATTTAAGGTTTTTTTAAATATATGTCGAGTTTTAAATGTGAATTCTGTAATATACCGCCAGATGGTGAATTTCCAATTAAATTACAATGTGTTAACTTCAATATTCCACAATTACATGTTGCGCGTTTTTGCGCCAATTTATTTTATTAAATAAATAGTGAAAATAGTCACTCTTTATGGGTGCTTATAAAGGGTGTTTTTTATTGGGGTATATAACTTTAAGTTGGCATCACTTTTTTAACTGGCGGCCATTTTGTCAGCTGTCAAGTGATTAATATTTAGTTTGGTTTGCCATTTCATCATGAACAGGTTGACAAAAGAACAACGCTTGCAAATCGTGCAAATTTATTTCGAAAGTAATGGTTCAGTTCGCGAAGTTCACCATTTTATGGTCGACATAATCGTCCATCAGAGCAATTAATTCGGTTAACCGCATAATTTCGCGGAATGGACCAAGATGGATTGGCCACCAAGATCGTGTGATTTGACACCATTGGATTATTTCCTTTGGGGATATGTGAAGTCTCTCGTCTACGCCAGCAAACCAGAAACGTTAGGGGACTTGGAAGCCAACATTCGTGGCGTTATTGCCAACATACGGCCCCATATGCTGGCTATATTCGAGCCAGCCAGCGGCGGCCACATGCCCGAAATCATATTTAAACATTAATGGCATAAAATTATCCTTCCAATAAAGCCAAATTGATGGACATTAAAACGATTTTCTTGTGTTTTATTTCAATTCGAAGTTCTATACCTCAATAAAAAACACCCTTTACATTCAGATTTATTGTGCAACTGGAATTTAAATTATGACGAAAACTTAATATTTAAGTATTTTGTAATGAAAAATAAGTCTTTTTATTTACTTAACACTTAAATGAGACAATTATTTCTAATGAAAATCATTCACAGAAGCAGAATGAGGTTCCAAGTCGAACAATAAATCTTAATCTTATAAACATCCATATCTGAAAACTATGTGTTTTAGTACAGTCGGGTAATGTTGGCTATATGATACCCTGCATCTTCTACCCTATTTCAAGTAATTTATTACCAATTCTAGATGAATTAAAATGTCTGCAACTGTTTAATGCCGGACACATTCGAAACATTGTCCTTAATGAGCAAATGTCACCAAATCTGGTGGGACATTTGTATGGGGGTTTTACCAAACAATGGACCGATGTTACCGAATTTAACTACAGCAGTTTCTAGGTACAATATGACGTTGCCAAATGTGCCAAATGCGAAAAAAATTGGGTAGACAATTTTGTTGCTAGAGCGGAAAAGTCAAATCTGGAACGACATTTGTATGGGAGCTATACCTAAATCTAAACCTATGTTACCCACTTTCACCATAAATGTTTTTAGCTGAAATATAACGTGTTGTGCCAAATTTGAACAATATCGGTTAAAATATGTAGTATCTAGAGCGAAAAAAGTCAAATCGGGAGTGACATTTGTATGGATGATATATCTAAATCTGAACTGATTTGCTTCAAATTTAATAGCGTCCATCATTGATGCGAAAAAATTAGCTGTACCAGGTTCCGTTGGGATTGGATAATAATTGCGACTTGTACTTCGATAACAAGATTATTTATATTCCAGGAAAACAATTTTTCCACTAAATTGTACTCAAATTGTGTGTTCTTTTACTGATTATGGTATAAATATTGAAAAAATATAAACATTACCTGACCCGTAGGTTTCCCCGAATTAATCTCCATTTTTGGCGATTTCAACCCTCTGTGAGACGTGAAGATCTTCAGGTAAAACTAAATGATCTTGACCAGGAAACGGCTAAATTCGATATGAAAATTGTTGAGGAAATATGCAATCCAATGATCCAATTAACGTAGAAAAACATCAAATTGAAATAGCCCAGAATGCCACCAATATCTTGGCAGCATGATCGATGCCGGCGGCGAAGCTTTGTTATATATTGAAGCCAGGATAAGAAATGCTCGAAATTCTCGAAGCTTATTCAACAAAAAATGGAAGTCAAATGAAATCAGTAAAAATAACAAACAAAAACAAGTAAGTCGGTCGATGCCGACTATATAACACTACATTTCAATTCAGTGAAAATGTGAACGGCATTTGTATAGTAGCTAGATATAAATCTGAACCGATCTCATCCATAGATGTTTCTAGTCTAACTATATAAGATGTCCTGAAGAAAATCGTTTAAGGTATGTGGTTTCTACAGCGGTTAACCTTAAATCGGCAGCGAAATTTGTATGGGAGCTATATCTAAATCTGAACCGATTTGGCACATTTTTGTCACAGATGTTTCTAGTTAAAATATGAGGTGTTATACGAAATTTGATTAAAATCGTTTAAATTATGTAGTTTCTAGAGCAAAAACATCAAATCGGGTGTGATATTTGTATGGGAGCTATATATAAATTTGAGCCGATTTGACCCATTTTCACCACAAAATGTTTCTAGTTGAAACATAAGGTGTTAAGCCAAATTTGAAAAAAAAAATCTGTTTAAATTTACGGTTTCTTGACCGGAAAATGTCAAATATGGAGCGAAATTTGTATGGTGGCTATATCTATATCTGAACCGATTTGACCCATTTTCACCACAGATGTTTCTACCCAGCAAAAATTTGGCAATGACACCTCATTATTTTTAGCATTACCTAGTAATGACAGCTCGTTACGCCCTGCATTATTTTGAAGTATGAAATAATTACTTCCTTATTATGGATGAAATAAGTAGTTATTGGTAAGTTAAATTTCATAGAACTTCAGATTTTAAAAAATAATTTTCTACATTTTTGTGGTGAGTCAGAGAATAGCAGTGCTGTGGTTATCGCAGCTTTGTTATCAAGGCTTAATGAAAAATTCTGTATTCAGATTGTTAACAAGTCGATGCAAAATATATAATTTAATAAAAAATTTATTAAGCCCATTGTTGATAACACATTATTTCGCTAGTTATCAATAATGTTATCTTCCTGAGGCCACATATTCTACAACTCGTTTAGAACTACTTATTTCTGAACTTTTTGTAAGCGTGCATTGAAGTGCTTATTTTTTTACAATCCCTTTATAAAAATTATTAGAAACGGATCCGAAAAATAAGTAGTGAAGGTTTTTATTTTTGCCTTATACCCCACATTACTTGGTAATGAGAGTTTTTGCTGGGTAACTTAGATATAAGGCGTTGTGCAAAATTTTATCAAAATCGCTTCAATTGTGTGGCTGCTAGAGCAGAAAAAGTCAAATCGGGAACAACATTTGTTTGAGAGCTATATCTAAATCTGAACCGATTTGTTTAAAATTAAATAGCGTCCGTCTGCGGCATGCAAAAATCGTTTTTGTCAAGTTTCGTTAGAATTGGACAACAATTGACAACCTGTATCGTGATTACAAGAATAGATGGGCAGACAGACAGATAGAGACTGACATGGTTAAATCGATTCAAAAAGTGATTCTATGTCGATCGGTATTGAACAGAATCCTACCAGTTTGGTGGCCCTGTTGGTCTCCCCTAGACGGAGTCTAGAAGAGACAATTTAAAAAACAAAACAAATTGCATTTTTTAATAATTTATTTATTTAGCAGGGACTGCCATCTTTTGCAGTACAATGTGAGTTGACAACTAAAGAAGCCCAAGAATGGCAGTGATGGCGTTACCATCAACACCAGTCATATGTTCTTATTTCGAGATATAGGCGGCGCTGACTGATCATATGATGGTTCGTCAACAGGTATAATAAAAGATGGGTCTATCTCGCCTTATTTTGGTTCTTACAAACAAATGCACAAAGACACTATACCCTGTGGTGTTGGGTATAAATATTCTACTGTGTGCTGTTCGACTCACTATACGGCTGTGAGACCTGGATTGTTTCAGAAGAACTGAAGAATAAATTGGAAATATTCGTCTTCATATAGCTTGGCCAAACAATGTTTCATATGCTAGACTATTATAAATGGCCAACAATATAAATAACGAATCTCGGTGGAGAAAATTCTCACTCGGTGGAGTGGCCACATCTTACGAAGAGAAGACAACTGTATTTGTATAAGAGCGTTGGCATACAATCCTCGGAGATCTTGAAGACGAAGATGGCCGAATAACTCATGGCGACGATCTACGCTAGACGAAATCAATAATTGGCCTGAAAATGAGGTGAGCACAATTATGAGCCTGCTTGGACTGAGAGAAACGGCTAAACGGAGATCCAGATAGCGATATCTCATCGAGAACCATTTGCCTGCATTGAGGTAGTTCGATATTGGTTTATTAGTTCCTTTTCGATCCATCGAAGATCATAGGATCATGACATATTCTTTCCATTGATATCTATCAGTTGCCAAAGACTTAATTTGACTCTATGTCACTCTTATTGCTGCAGCTCCTTTCTCTATTTGCCTTCTCCAGGTATGAGCGGATCTATCACTCTTCGGTTTTCCGTTTTGATTGGGATTTGCTTGTTCTCTGTCATATGGTGATTGGTTGGGGATTGTGGCTGGCCAGAATATTTTAAAGATGTGACGTAGACATCGATTGGTGAATGTCTTAAGGCCTGGATATTTTATGTTTTGTTTATTTGGATACAGAAGGCCAACGATTGGTTTCTGGCGTATATTCCGCTTTGGATGTCAGTCAGCAAAATTACTTCGAGCTAGCCTTATTAAAGTCGAGCCTGGATACGTGAGAGCTCAAGGACTGGCCGTTTATTTGTACTTATAGAGGATTCCCACTAACCCAATTTCCCATTTAACCAGGAAATTTGTCAGTTGTTCCACTTAAAGAAGTAAAGCTAGCGACACCTAAAGGTGTAGCATTTCCTTTAATAGGGGTTCCGTCTAATTGCATATTTTTATTTTGACAAACTCGTGTCTTTGTCAACAAACGATCTCCCACTTCTGGCAATTCAGGTCTTTTATATTTTCAATTTCAAATGAAGACTCATATTCGATATATTGAATTCTATTCTATTTTGAATTCTACGTGATATTGTTGATGGTGAACGTCAATTACTGATAGTCAATATGTATAGCTTTCGGTTCGATACAGGTGTATTTCAATTAAAGAGAAAGTGAAAACGAAAAAAGAGTAAACCACGACCACAATATGAAAGAAATATCTCTCCTTATATCAAATCCTGATAACAGAGATAAATCAATTAAAAATCCCACTTATAAAGGTCCACAATAAAAGCGAAATCGCACACATAGAGGTAAATTAGGTCCATCAAAAATGTCCCTCTAATAGAGGATTGCCACTTATGCAGGTCCCACTTATCCAGGTTCGATTGTACAACAAAGATATTACCAGATCCCTAATCAATCAAAACGTATCAACAGTGCTGACGGGCCATTCACCAATTGGAAACCATGCGCGACTAATGAAACTATTATACCACGATCACTGCCAATTTCAAACTTCGTATATAATAAACCTACGACCCTAGCTTGAATATAATAAACAAATTTACCAGATACTTTCTCAATTTAAACGATGCTCAATAGAAGGAACGTGTCATGAGTAATCGGAGTGGTGACGGGTCATTGGTCACTACCATTCAACTATCACTGCCGAAACTAAGACAACGAAGGCAGAAGAGACAGACAATCACTTACGGCTGTCCAGCTCTTACAAAGCCATGACACAGGGTCCTCGGGGAACTTCACAACATTAAAGTTTCTAGTGCATTCTGCAACCGCATTCAGACGGCCTGTATATGCCGATGACATCGCTATGATCGCGGGATCAACAGAGGCGAACACAAACTCAAGAGTAAACGTTTACCTTGAGGAACTGTCGAGATTCTTCTTCAAGTCGATATTCTGCGATTGAATGTCGACAAGTGCCAGGGAATTATTCTCAAGGGTAAGAGGCGCTTCCTCTACCCTAGTGCAAGGGGTACGATAGAATCAAATATCTGGGAGTTATCTTCCTTTTTTGTCACTAAATCAACACTCAGACTATATCCCCTATAAATTCAGTGCATTGCGTTGGCCATAAGAAGATTACCTGTTGGATGGAGGAAAGAGGGAGAATTATTTGTAAAAATCTGTTTTGAATCTGGCGGCAAAGAACGAATTAATTCTGTAATGTGAAGTTCCGCCAGTTGTGCAATCAACAAAAAATTGGTACGATTTCCTTGAAAGTCGCGTATTTCTATCGAACGTCCTCACGTCCGAGATCACGAATATCCGAAGAAAAAACACCATAACAGTATCGATAGAAAAGCGTCACACATCCCACGACCAAGAGAGAGCCAAGTAGAATTAGATATCCTATCAAGAACATCACCCTTCTCTGAACACGGTCAAGTAGCTCCAAGTTAGATTTTGGAGCATCCGAACATTTATGACAGTTGTATTCCATCTTTGGTCAACACCATCGCCCTCCGCTGGACACGCTCAAGTAACTCCAAGGAAGATCTTAGAACACCCGACCATTTATAAGAGCTGTATTCCATCTTAGGTATGATATAGGTAGTGTAGATATTGAGAAGATCAGTAAGAGTGAAGTGTGGCCTAAGTGCGAAGTGGACGGGAAGAGCACTTACATAGGGCAAGTGCAGAAAGTGTCATCCGGGTTCGAAGATTTATTTATGTCGAAATTTGCGAAAACGTTTTTAATAACTTATACATTATTATACATTCTCGATTACGGGAAGTGGTTGATTGCTTTCCGGCAAGGATGAATTCCTTGCAAACATTTCAGCCAATAATTTAGCTTCGGCAACAGGGTTAAGACATATTTAACAAGAGTAGGGGTGGATCAGGAGTTATAATTTACTCTTCTTACAAATGACCCCTGGCAAGGATGAATTCCTTGCAAACATTTCAGCCAATAATTTAGCTTCGGCAACCGGGTTAGGACATATTTAACAAGAGTTGGGGTGGATCAGGAGTTATCATTTACTCTTCTTACAAATGATCAAATGCTATTACTTCCACTGGGAGAAGAAAAAACTTTGGAGCGAAGTCGTTGTTCGTATACAATCTTTTCAAGCCTAAGTACCCTGCCACACATGATTCTTGTCTGCTTGCGCAGCAGATCAACTGCTGTCTGTCTGATTAAACCATCTTTTATTAGATGGTTCATCCGAAATAACTGTAGTTGAAATAAATGATTTCATTTTATTAAAGATAATATTTTCGATCATTTCAGCCGCAGCATCTATATCATCATTTAGAAAGCAAAGCTTCCAACTGAAATGCTGCAACAAGTCGTGTTTCAGTAGAGCCCTCGCGACATGAAGAGCGGATTACGATAGGAATGCTGACACAATACAAAGATCTGCGTTACCAGAAGGTGGTAGAACATTAACTTTCAGGGTGTGATGTTAGAAAAGATCAAGAATATTTAGGTGTTGCCCTTGGACACACGGAATACGAATCAATTCAATAATTCCTTTAAATCATTATGCGCTACAAAAAGCTCGACGTATTGCCACTACAAACATCTCGATGGTGCCGGGCGACAACCGTCGACCAGAAACATCTACGACTCCATAGATTTGGATAGGATTGATGTATTTCTCATGAGGAGAGCAATCAAGTTTCTAGAAAGTGTTTCCATTCGAGAAAATTAACTGACAGTTTTATGAATGAATGCTGCTTGCATGGATTAACCTTTTCCTGGTTTCCATTTTCTTGGGAGTTATATTCATGTTAAATTTGAATTCTATAGGAACATTGACCACATTCTGGGCCAGATGAAGAAATGATTTTGAGGTTCTGTCTGGGCTTACAACCATCGACCAGAACCATTTATGACTCCATAGATTTTGATAGGTTTGATGTATTTCTCATGAAGAGAGCAATCAAGTTTATAGGAAGGACTTACTTTCTAGAAAATAGATTGATTAAGGGCAGACTTCTGTATGACAGCAACCTGTAGGGATTATCCTTTTTCTTATCCCCTTTTTTGGGTGAATCTGGGAGTTAGCTTCTTAAACTGTTGGTCTACAAACAAATCATTAGACCCATGATTTCCGACGACTTTCCAGTGTGGTATATGATTTCATCTTACCAAATGGAGACTTTGAATTTCGAAAAGGATGATTTTGATTTTTCTGTCTGGGCTTACGACATCTCGATGGTACCTGGCGACAACTGTCGACCAGAACCATCTATGACTCCATAGATTTTAATAGGATTGATGTATTCCTCAGGAGGAGAGCAATCAAGTTTTTAGATCTGAATCTAGTCCATTCATACCACTGTGTCCCTCATCCAAATTTATATCTTTACATTTTTATTTTGTTTGTTTGCCTTAACATGGAGCATGGAGCAAAAAGACGCGGCGGAATATATAACAAAATTTATTATTTTTTATTCCTTCCATTTCATTTTGTGCCTGATTCGGTAAAACTATCACAATGTTTGTTGTTCGTTGTTGTTGTATGTAGTCCTTGACGCCGCAGTGTAGTAGTCATGTCATGTCAGTCACCCTCCTCCTCCAGCACCTCCTCATACTCCAGCAACAGTAGTACAGCGCGACACTCTTTCTCACTTGCCGCTCATGTTAGAGTTACTTACGCCAGCGAGTTGCTGCGGCTGGTGCTGCCGCGAAGAGTTCAGTGTGTCTCAGAATTCCCTCATTTGATTATATCACATTTTGTGTGTGAGTGTATGACTCCGTTGTTTCTGGTATTTGCTTGCGGGCCGTGGAGACGTCGATGTCCTCGTCGAAAGTCGTTGCCACCACTGCCTCCACCACCACCACCAACGGCGTCTTCGTCTTTCATAGCTTTGTTGGTCTTTTTTGTTGCTGTCGCTCGGTGGTCTTTGGTGGTTGTTTGTGTTTGTTTCAATTCTGGCTTTGATGAGGATGACGACAACCACGACACTGCGCTCTGCCCTGCTTGTGCTGGCTGATGATGTGGCGGTTCCTTGCTTTGCTTACTTTTAGCTTTGATTGCATATATGCTGCACTCACTCCTTGCTCCTTGTGTCGTGCTTCAGTAGAGCGCGCTGCCGATGTTCCTAGGCTTAATGGTCTGGCGTCTTGCAACCAATATGGTTGGGGGGGGGCTACAATGTATACATGTCGTCGGATGTATGGGAACCGTTGAGGGCATTTTTGTGGAACGTCTCATGTTTGTTGCCAGGCGTTGCTACATATTTTGTTTGCTGTCATTATTGTTTGTTGTTTGTGCAACTTTATATGTGCCAACACACAGCACACGCTGGTTCTATCCCCTGCCAGCCAGTCAGCGCGCGCAAGTTGCCTTCCTGCAATTGCTTTGCGTGGGTCTGCTCCGCCATGGCAATCTGGAACTGTTCTGTGTTCATTTTCAGTTCCCTCGTTTGTTTTAAGGCAATGCAATTCTTGCCTTGCTGCTGTTGCTCCTTTTTTGCCGACTCCGACTTGATTTCGAAAAGCTATTGCAATTGCTTTACGCTGCCATAACAAGTTGTGGTGGTGTGCAATCACTTGCATGTCAGCAGATACATGTTATAATTGAGTTATTTTTGGGGGGAAAAGGAAATATTATTGTTGCTATCGCAGGATTGCAAGACAAGAGAAATGTTGCTATGTTGCCTGGAAAAGACTAGTGGTTAAATGAAATGCAATAACTTTTCAAATGTCCAATCCAAGACAAAATGCCGCAATAGATTGATATCGACCCACATATATATGTTCGTGGAGTATACTGAATAATTCGCATATACTGGCCAAGGGTAATGTCAAAGAACGACAGTCAGTTTGTCAAGAAATCCTAAGAAGAAAATGGAACCAAGAGACATATCAAGGAATTGAATTTAGTAGAAACAGCAAGGAGATAAGAGCTTTTGGTCATTTGTAAGAAGAGTCAAGGATAACTCCTCATCTAACCCAACTCTTGTTAAATATGACTAGATGTTCACTAACCGGGTTGTCATAGCTAACCTATTGGCTGAAATGTTTGCAAGGAATTCATCCTTGCCTTGCAATCAATCACCCAGCGGAAAAAGTTGGAAGGCCTCCACTTAGAAGGCCTTCTAAAATGCCTGTGTTAATTTTAAATGAGTATAGAATGCAGCAAGCATGCCTAGCGCCTCCTCAGAATCCCCTTGAGAAGGCATTGAAGGCTCTCCTTGATAAAGAATATATCTAGTTCCATGCCTCAAATATTTTTTTCGACCACGTAGTGTTAAAAGGGTTCTCGCAAATCTCGACGTAAATAAATCTCCGGGCAAGGATGGCATTTCAGCACCTATCCTATGTGAGAGTGCTCTTCGACGCTTGCGCGTCCACTTCGCTGCCTTTTCAACCTTGCATACCGCGCAGGGGTCATCCCAGCGCGTTGGAAGATTGCTTATATACAGCCTATACCGAAAAAAGGTAAGGCTAATAACCCTGCCAACTACCGCCCAATTGCGTTTAGCTCTGCGCTCTCCAAGGTTATGGAGAGTATGGTTAATCACCATCTTGTGAGAAATTTAGAAACCAATGACTTACTTAATGATCAACAGTATGGCTTCCGTAGTAATCGATCTGTGCCGGACCTGATGACGCTGCTATCCGAAAAGATGAATCGATATCAATCGCTCTAGATATCTCCAAGGCCTTGGATAGAGTCTGGCACGGCGCACTCATATCAAAGCTCATCGCTTTTGGGGCTGGTAGTGACTTCTCTCGATTTATATCGAGCTTCCTCAGAGATCGCACGAAAAGTGCAGTCGATCCATCCACCAGTTTGGTGAGAATAAGGCCTCTGGTAGTGACTTCTCTCGATTTATATCGAGCTTCCTCAGAGAACGCACTATACTTGTTGTTGTAGATGGGTTCTCATCCGACGAGCATAGGATAACCGCAGGAGTAGCACAGTGCTCTGTCCCCTTCCCCTCCATTTTTCTTATTTTCATTGACAACCTCTTGGATCGGACTTAGAATCCAATCTACTCATTCGCGAATGATAGCAACCTCTGCCATTCATACTCATTCGATCGTAGACCAAGTCGTCAAGAAATTGAGGACAAAAGGCGATTGATGTATTAGTCACTGGCCATTTCCGAATCGGTTCTCACAGGAGATTCACTGATCCAACGGTGTCGTCGATTTCTCTCCTCTTCCCCCTCTCTTTTTCGTATTTTCATCGACGACCACTTGGATCGGACTTCGAATCCAATCTACTCATTCGAGGATGACAGCAACCTCTGTCATTCATACTTTCATGGTGTTTGTTTTTCTGATATTCGTGATATAATTTCGGACGTGAGGACGTTCGGTAGAGATAAGCGACTTTCAAGGAACTCGCATTAATTATTGGATTGATTGTTTGGAGTGAACGGTAAAGGTCAAGGGAGGGAGAAAAGAAGACAATAAAATATATCTGACAGATGGAAAGAACTTGCCTTTATTCAGATGCTCTGAGTTGAATCATCTGATGTTGTCAACAAATCTGTATGAAGCTGTAAGAGGTCCTGCTTGAAGAATCTACTCCGAAACCGGTTGACCGGGTTTTTCGTGTCGGTTAACCGGTTTCTGGTATATAAGTGAACATTGCACCAATAAAAAACTTCTGCACAGAAACACTACCATTTTACGCAAATTGTGACACATATGTAAATGCGTCGTATCAGTACAGCATTTGACACACGACATACGAAGCGTTTTTTAATTAGGTTGCACAATGGAACTATTATTATAATACGTTTTCGTTTGCGAAACAGACGCTACACGTGCTCTATTGTTTCTTTCCGAAGAGTCTTGTAATTTATTGTTGGATTTACACACCTAACAATAAATCACATCCAAAACTCCAAAATTCCTCGAAAAGGCGAAAGACAGGCGACTTTATATGACGATTTCGCATTTTTTGACAAATCAAAGAAGAAGAAAAAAACTGAAGAGCTAAGTTACTTATATGATGCCTTGATTACTGTTAGCCCTACATCAACATTTAGCGAGCGTGTTTTTTCTACGACAAGCTTTATCAAAAACAAACACAAAATCACTTACAAAATTATCTCTGGTATTGCGATTATACGGGTTTTTGTGGCACGTTGCTTGTGTGGCACGTAGCGCCGTCTTGTTGAAAGTAAACGTTGTCCAGTTCAATACCATCCAACTCCGACCATAAAAAATAATTAATCATCTCTCGATAGCGCAATCCATTTACCGTAACTGTTGATCCAACTTCATTTTCGAAAAAGTAAGGTCCAATGACCCCGCCGGACCATAAACCGCAACAAACAGTCACACGATGAGGATGGAGAGCCTTCTCAACAATAACTCTTGGATTTTCCGAGCCCCAGCCCATCAGTCGAGATGATTTTTCGATGGAATTCCGGATCATTTTTATTCATATCAAGGACCCAATCAGCAAAGACACGACGTTGATGATGATCGGTCGGCTTGAGTTCTTGTGTTAACTGAACTTTATAAGCCTTAAGACCCAAGTCTTTAGGCAAAATATGGTGTAATGACTTTTGTGGAATGCCCAATTCCAAAAAACGACGAGGAATGGGCAAAACGGGGTTTTCTTCAACACTTTGGGTTACAGCAGCAATATTCTCAGTTGTTATTGAGCGACGTGCACGGGTTTTATTCTTCACATCACTAACTTGACCCAACAGCTCGAATTTTTCCACCAATTTCTGTATTGCGGTCCGACAAGGTGTTTCAGGACGACCCAAAAACGCTTTAGTTTTGCCAACTGTGACTGCAATATTTTCATCATTTTTGTAGTGAATTTTAATAATTTCAATGCGTTCTTGAAGTGTGTATCGTTCCATTTTTAGTAATGCGTAGTTTCTACTTGTCAAATGTCCAAGAATAAAAGCTTCAAAAGTGACAGCTACCAAAATACCGGGTGATTCAAAATAGCACCTTTTGTTGGAAGACCCTGTATTATAAGAAGGATTCTACGTAAACTTTTTATTCAAGTTTTTGTACGTAAAAATATGAATTATTTTATAGAATTGACTTCATTTTAAAATGATCTCAAACAAAAAAAATGCTACTGAAGTTAAGTTCCTTTTTAATGTACCTTTACTAAAAATGATACAGTTCATTCGAAATAAAAAATTTTAATTTAAATATTTTCGAACTTTGATTTAAAAAACCGGTTATAACCGGTTTTGTAAAAAAAACTATAACCGAAAACCGGTTTTTTAAAAAAATGAATTTTCGATTAAACCGAAAACGTTATTCTAAAATAACCGGTTTATACAAATTATGTCATCTAATGAAGTTGCCATGTGTAGTTGCTGGTGTGTGTCCTTCAACCATTATTCACAACAATGTCAACAAACTTATTAACTTTTTGTAAGTGTATGTGGAAGTACATATTTTTCAACTTTTTGTAAGCGTGCGTGGAATTACTTATTTGTTTACAATCCCTTTATAAAAATAATTATAAAACGGATCCCAAAAATGAGTAGTGACGACCTGGTTTAGCCTTATGTCCAACATTACATTGTAATGACTGTATTTTGCTGTGATGGATTTGACTTTAGAAATGAATAGCTTATTATACCCTCCACCTCCAGGATGGGGGTATACTAACTTTGTCATTCCGTTTGTAACACCTTGAAATATCAACCTGAGACCCTATAAAGTATATATATTCTTGATCGTCATAAAATTCTAAGACGATCTAGCCATGACCGCCCGTCTGTTGAAAGCACGCTAGCATCTAAACGAAAGCAGCTAGAACGTTCAAATTTTCCATAAATGTGTCTTATATCGTAGATCGGTTGGGATTGAAATGGGGCGAAATCGGCCCAAAGGGAAAACAATTTTCCCTCACAAGGACTAAAAATACCCATAATAATCCCTAATATTTCAGCATGTTTTTTCGAATATGTCTGTTTATATTTGCTTGATATTTGGTATGCGCATTCCCCCTACAGCAAAAACCTGCACCATAAAGTTATTCTTATTTGAAGGGGGTGAAATGGGGCAAAAAAGGGATAAAAATGGTACATATTAAACGATAACAGTTAGAAACACGAAATTCGGTGTGTACATTCCTCTAATTGAGTAGATACATAATATAAAAGTATTTTTTCCAAATTCGTACTTTTAAGGGGTAAAATGGGAATAGAGGGATAAAAATGGTACCAACCAAACGGCTGTACCTGGAATAATGGAATTCGGAGTATACATTCCTCTGATTGCGTAGACACTTAAAATGGACAGATTTTTCGAAATTCGTACTTTTTGGGGTTAAAATGAAAAAAGGGGATAAAAATAGTACCAATCTAATGACCGCAGCTAGAGTCATGAAATTCGGAGTATACATTCCTCTGAGTGCGTAGACACGGAAAATAAACTGATTTTTCGAAATTCGTACTTTTTGGGGTTAAAATGAAGAAAGGGGATAAAAATAGTACCAATCATGACCGTAGCTAGAGTCATGAAATTCGAAGTATATATTCCTTTGACTACGTAGACATGAAAAATAAAAGTTTTTTCCAAATCCGTGCATTCAAGAGTACAATGGGTACGCAGGGATAAAAATGGTACCAACCAAACGGCTACACCTGCAATAATGAAATTCGGTGTATACATTCCTCTGATTGCGTAGACACTTAAAATAAACTGGTTTTTCCAAATTCGTACTTTTTTGGGGTAAAAATGGAAAAAGGGGATACAAATAGTACCAACCAAATGACAGCAGCTAGAGTCATGAAATTCGGAGTATACATTCCTCTCACAGCGTAGACACGGAAAATAAACGGATTTTTCGAAATTCATACTTTCAAGGGATACAATGGTACAGAGGGATAAAAATAGTACCAACTAAACGACTACAGCTAGAATGATGAAATTCTAATTGTGTAGAAACGTCAAGGGGATAAAGATTGTACCAACCAAATGGTCGCAGCTGGAATCATGGAATTCGGTGTATACATTCCTCTGACTGCATAGACACGCAAAATAAAAAGTTTTTCCAAATTCGTACTTTTTCTTTTGCGGCAAAAATTGGTTGAATCATGAAGTTAGGTTATTTTGCACTATGTACGTCTGATAATGGATTTTCAAAATTTGTACTTTTGGAATTAAAATAGAATGGAAATACAACCAACTGTAGCACCCACTATCTACCAATATTTATGATATTTAAGCTTTTTGAAAATATAAATACAAGAATATTTATTTTTTGATTTGAAATAAATAATGGTTTGAAATATTTAAAATATTATATTTATTTATAAAATTATTTTTCCAATATTTGCATTTGTTTTGGTTTGGCTATATTAAAAAAATATTTTCCTGTAATATTACTGCACTTCTACGAAAACCGACAACCTCTGTGGAATGCAATCCATGATGGAGGGTATATAAAGTTCGGCCCGGCCGAACTTAGCGCCTTTTTTACTTGTCTTTAGTTCGCTTTGATATAATCGATGATGTCTGAGCAAGCAAATTTTCGTCGGCGTAGTCAAAGTTTTCTAGTCTTTTTTGTTTACGTGTCCGCTCTTGCGGGAGAGTCAAATAGTGTCTGAAGGCACCGTTTTGAATAAGTCTTCTAGTCTACCTTCAAACAATTATATTATGATTTTGATTTGCTGATTCAAAAATCCAGTGATACAATGATTCACTAATTTAATGATTCTCTGGCAAAAGTGACAATATAATAAATAGTAAAAGAAAAATCCCTCCCTCACATTCTCCGCCTTTTGCCATGTTGTTGTGAATCAAGAAAATTTGCCTAATATTTTATGATAATTGACTCCCTACACAAAACAAAAACCAAGCAGACTGGCATGAATAAATTTAGGCACTACTAGATACATACATATGTAAGTATGCATGTAGTTCGTAGTTCCTTCATTGACTTGCAAACTATTTTAAGTTGAACATATGTAAGCCTCAACGAAATTGACTATGTCTTGTGCCATCTCCTGGTCCTCCTCCTTGCCTAGTAATGGCTGCAAACATTTGTTCGGAATATTCTCCTCGACAAGAAAAAAATCTAGAATTGATATACGATTCATTCGGCAATGCTAATTCAGTCAAACACCAACAGCAAACGACACGATAGCACATTTCCATATTTCTGTTCAAGGCTGTCGTCCGGAGGCGACCAGGAAGGAGTGGTGTTGCCTGGGAGGGTGGCAAAAAATTAGATTCAACAAGAAAAATCCAAACAAACCAAAAGAAGACGAACATTTGTTTTCGCCATAATGATTGTCATGTTTTATCGATACGTCCTTTTGCCTCTTGCTTCTGCAGTTTTTCTTCTTTGTTTATGTGCTGTCGTTGAAATATGGAAAACATTTAGCAATAAGTACCAAAAATTCCTTTTCTTCTTGGCAGTAATCGTTTTTCTTGTGGGTCTGTATGATTTCGATATCGAGTTGAGGAAACAAACATTTGCTGTCGGTCTCTGGTACAAGGGACCCTTGCCAGCCGATGTACTGCGAGTAC
This sequence comes from Polietes domitor, assembly GCA_947397865.1. NCBI lineage: Eukaryota > Metazoa > Arthropoda > Insecta > Diptera > Muscidae > Polietes > Polietes domitor. Next base: position 152,544,875 of record OX377619.1, on the reverse strand, counting down.
TCGCATGAATAGTTCAATGGCTGATGGGCAACATTTAAGTGTTGGAACGAACTTTTTCCGAACTGCATAGTTTGAATGACTGCAAGGCAGTGTAGGGGGGAGGTTTGTAAAATTTGGTTAAACTCCTTGAAGATTTTTGAATTTTGAAAAATGTCTACTAAAATGATATTGGAATAATGGGGGAATTTTGTAATCAATATTTTGTTATTCGGGGCACTGTCTTGCCTTTCTATATGATTCTGAATTTTTTGTCTAAAATTTTGTCCACTGCTGTTAAACTGTTGTGAACCGAATCTCAAACTGAAAAAATTTTAAATATTTATAAACATTTTTTATTTTATTTTCTTAATGTTGCGACCAAAACTCTCCTACAATACACTTTATTTTCCTTGGAATTTCTGTCTCAGAAAAAAATCCCACCTCGTATGACCCCGTAAGTGCAGTTCGTATTCCTGCAAAAGTTTTTGCTGTTCTGAGAATTTCCAACTGCATTTGCCTTATACTGCTGCCTGACTGGCCTCCATCACCTCGTCCCACCCCGCCTCACCCACCACCACCATGCATCATGCTGCTGATGAACGAAATGTGGTGTGTGAAATGAAACATATGATCAACATTTTCTGTTTTATTTTTTTTTTTTCATTTTTATTTTAAATTTTATTGTAAATCGTTTCAATGTCTGGTACAAGCACAGAAATAAAAAAGAAACGCCAAGAAGAAGAAAGAAAAATGTTCGTTCCATATGCAATAAATGGTTTCCTTTGGAATGAAAAGCAAAAAAAGAAAACGTGTTATATTTGCATTGTACAATAGGTTGGGCCGAATGTGATACAATTATTTTATTAGAGAAAGAATATCATTACCAAAAAACCTGGCGGGTAATCCAAATATAAAATTATTCATTATTAAATTCTTTCACCACAAAAATCACCGCTCAAATTATTTTCATCCAGGGGCGTCATTAGGAGGCAAGCACTAACTCTCAGCCATACCAAGAAGATGCCAAATAACTATTCGTTATTCATAGTGATTTGAATTAATTTTGATTTATAATATAAAATAAAACAAATAAATTTGAAAGTGAACTTATAATTTGTATTATCGGTTGAAAATGATATCGTGTAAATGTTGGAACCTGGTGATAAATGAAATCCTACTTGACCTCAACAGAGACGGAATTAAGGTGACGGCATATGCTGACGACTTAGTACTGCTGGTCCGAGGTAAATTCTTACCAACGATTAGTGAGGTCATCGAAATATCACTAAGGAAAGTCTCAAGATGGGCGACAAGAAATGGGTTAGGAGTTAACCCAAGGAAAACAGAGCTGGTTCTGTTCACGAGAAAATATAAAATTCCGGACTTCGATCTCCCCAAATTGGACGGGGAGATATTGGATATATCAAAGGCAGCAAAATCCCTTGGCACAATCCTGGACTCGAAGGAAACACAGAAGATAGAGGAAGAAAAGCACTCTCCGCCTTTTATACCTGCAAAAAGATGTTCGGGAAAAGATGGGGCCTACAACCAAAGATGGTACACTGGCTGTACACGGCGATAGTAAGACCAATTCTCATATACGGGGCATTGGTCTGGTGGAGCGCGGTAAAAAGAAAATCACTCCTAGCAAATCTCAACAAGGTACAGAGGATGGCATGCTTGGGCATTGCTGGGACAACGAGATCAGCTCCTCAAGCCGGACTAGAAAATATAGTCAATATACAACCCATGGACATTTTCGTAAGGAGATGTGCAGCAAGGGTTGCATTGCGTATCAGAGAACTCGGTATGCTGAAAAACGACACGCTTGGGCACAACTCCATTTTAGGAGCCACCGAATCATACGGGAGGCTAGATAAAAATTCAGATTTTCTTAAGCCCAGTATGCACCTACATAAGAACTTCAAATTGGTAATACCCACCAGAGAAGAATGGACATCCAACATGGTCATGACCGACGATGACAACACAATCTTCACTGATGGCTCAAAAATGGAGACAGGTACGGGATCGGGAGTCATCTCAGAACCTTTAAACCTTAAAATATCCATCCGACTGCCAATCACTTGCACAGTCTTTCAGGCAGAAGTCTATGCCATCAACATAGCCGCGAGAAATATTCTGGAACGGGACATCGATCCATCAAAATTCAGAAATTATGTGGACAGTATGGCAGCTCTTAAAGCCTTAAACTCCAAGACTATCAGATCAAGATGCGTACATGACTGCTTAGAGTCTCTAGACCGACTCCAAATACATGACGTCACACTTGTATGGGTACACACGGATGTACCTGGAAACGAAATGGCAGACGAATGTGCACGGAATGGCTCCAAGGAGACGGACGTTCCATGTAATACGAACATACGCACGCCTTTCATCGAAATATTCAATCAAATAGACGAAATATCAGACCGAGAAACAAAGATGCGGGACTCCGTTCATAACTGCAAAATAACACGTAACTTATGGCCGAAAATCAACCCTAGTAGAACAAAGGAACTACTGGCACTTGGCAAAAGAAACACAAGCATCCTCATGGGAGTCCTTACAGGGCACTGCGCAATAGGCCGTATGCCAGAGCGTATGGGAATCCCTCATATGGACTACTGCAGAAGCTGCCTCGACGAAAAAGAAGAGGAGTCGGTGCCATAGACTGCGGGAGCTCAGGCTACATTATCTTGGAAGCAGGTTCTTTAGCAGTCTGGCAGAAGTAGCAAGCGTTCCATTAAAACCCCTATATAAATTCATAGAAAAGGCCAACTGGTTCTCCAGTAGAAACACCAGGCAATCTAACAACGACTGACACTATAATGAACCCTCCGGACTTTCCTTGCTATCAACTTCTCTAATTATCTGTCAAGGGTAGCACAATGGACAGTTTCCGAGTGAACTCGCTTGGTTGCGTATACATGATGTTGTATATAAAGAGTGATTTTTTTGAGGTTAGGATTTTCATGCATTAGTATTTGACAGATCACGTGGGATTTCAGACATGGTGTCAAAGAGAAAGATGCTCAGTATGCTTTGACATTTCATCATGAATCGTCTTACAAACGAACAACGCTTGCAAATTATTGAATTTTATTATCAAAATGCGTGCTCTGTTAAGAAAGTTCATTGCGCGCTTCCATTTTATGGTCAGTTTAATCGACCCACTGAAGCGGCTATTCGGGCTATTGTGACTAAATTTCGCACCAAATTTACATTGTTGGACATTAAACCACCAACACGCTTACGTAGAGTGCGAACTGAAGAAAATATCGCAGCTGTATCGGCCAGTGTTAATGATGACCACCAATTTTCGATTCGTCGCCGTTCGCACCAATTGGGTCTCTGTTACTCAAAAACGTGGAAATGCCAAAATTGGACTAAGCGGATGGACCACCTAAGACGCAGCCGCGGTCAACATTTAAATGAAATTATCTTCAAAAAGTAAATGTCATGGACCAATCTAACGTTTCAAATAAAGAACCGATGAGATTTTGCAAATTTTATGCGTTTTTTTTAAAAAGTTATCAAGCTCTTAAAAAATCACCCTATACTACCAGCGGGCAACCCTTTCAACCTAACCTAACGTAACCTAGTCACGACTACGTCCTAGGTGGTCCATTCAGAAGAAGCATCTGGCGTAAAATACGCCATGTTGTCTAATCAATTTGCCATGTTCTTCGCGTACACTCTCATCTACAACTGCTACATTCTCGTCACTACATACTGGATGTGGTCTAACCGGCCGAGTATCACCCACTAATGTAAACAGGTACTCAAATTTGCGAATGGCATTGGCAATAGGTCGGTCGTACGTTCCTCGAATCGCACGAAAAACATTTCTCACTGAGAAAAATGACTCGATGAATTACCCGATACTTATGCCAACGCTTTCGAAATAAACGAATTTCCAGTAGCTACTTGTTTATATATATTTTCTTCAAATTTTAATTTTCATAGTGGGAATCCCATTGTTAGAAATAATTAGCAATAAGCAAGAATACTGATAATTATTCTATAATTAATTACACTGTGTAAATTTTTAAGTCATGGAAATATAACCATATGTGGACACCACTACGTGATAAAAAAACCAAAAAAAAAAAAAAGTCATGCACTTTTTTATGGGCCCCCAAATATTTGGCGCCTCTTTGTCATTTTAGCAAAAAAGTTATCATTTTCTCAGGCTAATATATTGAAATTTTGATTTACTCCCTGCGGCAAAGTAGTAGCTCTTGTCATAAAGAACAAAAATTGTTAACATATAAAATCGCAAATGTCGTCGAACAAATCTTATAGGCTGTAGTGTGTGTAGGTAGCGTATACGTGCTATTGATTAAGGATAATATCACTCATACGCACTGTAGTCGGACTGACCATTAACAGAAACAGTCCTGAAAGATATATTTTCCGTATCTAAACTGTGTTAAGAATCATTCCTAGAAAGTTGTTTATTGAGATCTTAGGTACATTTTTGTAGTTGATTGAATTTTGAAAGGTTTGCTACCTATGGTTTGCTATACCTGAACAGGGCATTTTTGCGATTTTGACTTTGAAGATGAAGTTTTTTGATTATTTTTAGTTCTTTACTTCAAGATTCATCAGATACCATCCAATAAGTTTGCACAAAAGACTTCTTATTTGCAAATATCAATAACTTTTACAAATAACAGTAATATTATCCACAAAAATCAATTCGGCTCCTTCAAGTAACACCCACCGACTGTACACAAAATTAAATGAGTTGCAAATTAAATTTAAAATTATACATAGTTTACCACAATAGTTTTCAACTGAGCTACATCATACGGAATTCAACCAGAAAGTGGTGCATTTCAAATCTACAGTTGATATATTAAGGAATTTACATTAACATTCACTCAATTAACTTTGCGTAAAAGTTTTATTGGATTTTGTGTGTGTTTATAAATTTCTTTACCTTTTTAGATGTGGTTTTTATGCCACTTTTCCTTACGCTGTGTTACACTGTGCAACATTTTTGAAGTCATTTCAAAATAACCATATACGGACACCGCTACATGATAAAAGACCAAAAAAAAAAAAGACCCGTGTTTTTTTGTTTCCCCCAAAGTCATGCACTTTTTTTTTATGGGCCCCCAGAGATTTGAGGCCTCGGTGTAATTTTTGGAAAAAAGTGATCATATTCTCAGGCTCATATCTTGCAAACCGTTCGGAATTTTGATTTACTCTCTGAGGCAAAGTTCTAGCTCTTGTCATAAAGAACAAAAATTGTGAACATATAAAATCAAAAAAACTTCATCTTCAAGGTCAAAATCGCAAAAAACTTAAAAAAAATCGATTTTTTTAACCTTTTTTCCCCTGTTCAGGTCCATAGGTAGCAAACCGCTGAAAATTCAGGGAAACAATCCACTACAAAAATGTACCTAAGATCTCAATAAACAACTTTCTAGAACATATGAACTTCCTAGGAATTATTCTTAACACCGTTTAGGTAGCGCTTAGGTAGCCGCAAAATTGAAAAATTTCCCAAAAATTTCACTGTGCAACATTTTTGAAGTCATTTCAAAATAACCATATACGGACACCGCTACATGATAAAAGACCAAAAAAAAAAAGACCCGTGTTTTTTTCCCCCAAAGTCATGCACTTTTTTTTTATGGGCCCACAGAGATTTGAGGCCTCGGTGTAATTTTTGGAAAAAAGTGATCATATTCTCAGGCTCATATCTTGCAAACCGTTCGGAATT